>CM066031.1:1065896182-1067209921 GCA_033557465.1 Ichthyophis bannanicus | reverse complement strand
TACAAAGGCTTACTTGTCCGCCTTTTGAACCCATGGCTACCTGCCCCTTCGTTTCCTCTCATGGAAAACTCTCTTCTTGGTGGCTCTTACCTCCGCTAGGCGCGTTAGTGAACTACAGGCCCTAGTGTCGGAGCTCCCTTATACTAAGTTCTACAAGAATAGGGTTGTCTTACGGACGCACCCTAAGTTTCTTCCGAAGGTGGTTTCCTCTTTCCACATCAATCAAGAGGTGGTTCTTCTGATCTTTTTTCCCAGGCCGCATACCAGCCGAGCTGAGACTGTTCTGCATACCCTGGACTGCCGAAGAGCCTTGTCTTTCTACCTTGAGCGTACGCGTGAGCATAGAAAAGCTGCTCAACTTTTCGTCTCTTTCGACCCCAATCGCTTGGGGGTACCTGTCTCTAAGCATACTCTGTCCGCCTGGGTAGCTGACTGCATCGCCTGGGCGTATGGGGCGGCCGGCCTCTCCCTAGAGAGTCGAGTCACGGCGCACCGTGTCAGGGCGAAGGCTGCATCAGTTGCTCACCTCCGCTCTGTTCTGTTGGCAGACATCTGCTGGGCCGCTACTTGGTCCTCCAGCCAGACTTTTGCGGCCCATTACTGCCTGGAGAGGGAGTCCCGCAGGGATAGTGCTTTCGGACAGGCAGTCCTCCACAATCTCTTTGAGGTTTAGGCAACTCCTCCCTCCGGCCCCGGTGTTTGGCTACCGGCCGGATGCTTATTCAGAGAAGATTCCTTCCTTCTGTGCTGTTGAGCTTGAGGGAGCTCAATTCGGCTTGAGGCCTCCGGTAGCCTTGAGCTGGGGAGTCCCATAAGTGAGGACTGACTTCCTGCTTGGTCCTGGAGAAAGAGTAGTTACTCACCTGTAACAGGTGTTCTCCAGGAGCAGCAGGAATCAGTCCTCACTACCCTCCCTCCTCCCCTTGGAGTTGCAGCCATTCTGTTATGTTTTGCTGTCTTCGCTATGTCATCTGACTGAGCAAGATGGCACCCTCGGGCGGGAAGGGGACCGCGCATGCACGCTGCAATCCCAAAGGCTTTCTTCGAAAGCTGGGGAAATTGCTCCGCGAGGGCTCCGTCGGCGACGTTACCCATAAGTGAGGACTGATTCCTGCTGCTCCTGGAGAACACCTGTTACAGGTGAGTAACTACTCTTTCTGCCTGGATCGGTGTTTGTGAATCAGGCTTCCCTACCACGTGCTACCGGTCCCGGGTGCACTTATTTGGTTTCTGGTGGTTGTTTGGGCCGGCAGGGTTAGCGGTCTTAATTCTTATAGCCACGGGCTTGATTCGCGTGGGTTTGTTTCCGTCTGTTTCGGTCCTCTGAGATTACTTTCGGGTGGTTGTTTTTTAGTGATTTGGTGGTTCTTTACTATGGAGGGCTCAGGCTCAGGGGATCTCTCTAAGGAAAAGTCTCAGGGGCCAGCGATTAAGGCGGGAACGTCAGCCATTTTGTCCTCAGAGACTTCTTCTTCTCCCGCGCTTTTGCAGCGTTCGGGGAAGAGGAAGTCAAAGTCCCCGAAATCACAGGTGTCTGAGGACACAGGTCTTTCTACTTCTCCTGCAGTGCATGGCTCATCGACTTCTCTCTTTTCCCCTGAATTTATTTTAGCTTTGCATAAGGCATATACCTTAAAGCTTGCTCAGCCTTTGGAGAGCCAGGCTTCTGTGGCACAGGAACCTGTAGTATTGAAGGACTCTCTGTTCTCAGATCCTGGGGAAGGGACCTCCGCTCAATGTCCGCGTAGGGACTTGGCCTCAGACCTTTGGATATACCCAGTTCTCTTCTTCCCTCCTTCCTGAGGAAGGGGAAATTCTATCTGAGTCAGCGCCTGAGTCTTGGGCGTTGGATTTGGAGGAAGGGGAGCTGGGGCCTGCGGAGGACCCGCATGTTTTCCGGGTATTTCGGAAAGAGGAGTTGGGAGCTCTGATTGGGCAGTCTCTCGCAGCCTTGAATATAGCGCTGCCAGCAGTCCCTCAAGAGCCTCTGGAGGATCCTTTACTACAGGGGTTCAAACCGGAGCAGCGTTGTTTCCCAGTTCATAGAGTGATTAAACAGATGATAGAGTCAGAATGGGAATGCCCGGAGGCTGGCCTGAGGGGGTGGCGGACCATTGCGCGCCTCTACCCTGTTCCTCAGGAGGAGAAGGAATTACTGAAAATGCCTAAGGTAGATGCGCTGGTGTCGGCGGTCACTAAGAAGACCACGATTCCTGTAGAAGGAGGTACGGCCCTTAAGGATCTGCAGGATAGGAGGTTAGAGGCTCTTTTGAAGCAAGCGTTTGACGCTAGTGCGTTGGCGTTACAGGCTTCCGTCTGGAGCATATGTATCCAGGGCCTCTATCCGATGGATTCAGGGTGAACCAAGTTTGGTGAAACAGGAAGATGAGTCTCCAGACGGTGCCAAGCTCGGGTCAGCGGCAGCTTACCTCGCTGACTCCTCCTATGACTTGATTAGAATTTCCGTGAAATATATGGCTTTCATTATTGCGGCTAGGCGGTTTCTCTGGCTTCGCAATTGGGCGGCAGATGCCTCGTCAAAATCCCGCCTCAGTAAGCTTCCTTATAAGGGCAAGCTCCTTTTTGGGGAAGCATTGGAGAAGATTAAGGATTTAGGCGACTCCAAAGGGGGTCGTCTGCCGGAAGATTGGCCTCGGGGGTCCAAGACAGGTACCATGCAGAGAGGTCAAGGCAGAGAAGTCAGTCTGTTCCGGGGGTCTTGCTTTGCTCCTTACCAGAGGGGTAGGTTTCCTTCCAGGAGTCACTCCTTTCGTGGGGCCCAAGGCTTTGGCAGAGGGTTCTTCAACACCCAGCACGCCTCAGCTAAGAAGCCGCAATGAAGCGAGGCTGGTCCAGGTGGAGTTTCCGGTAGGAGGACGTTTGCAGGGGTTTCTCTCCGCCTGGACCGCCATCACTTCCGATCTCTGGGTTCTAGAGATCATCCGCGAGGGCTATGCGCTCGAGTTCACTACTCCTCTAGCGGACACTTTCGTCCGGTCCCTCTGTGGTTCGCCGTCCAGAGGGAAGCTGTCTCGAGCACTCTACAGCGCTTACTACTCCTGCGTGCAGTGGTGCCGGTGCCTATCGACCAGTATGGTTTAGGTCGATACTCGATTTATTTTGTAGTCCCCAAGAAGGAGGGCTCCTTTCGGCCTATTCTCGATCTCAAGCACGTGAACAGGTGCTTAAGAGTTCCGCATTTTCGGATGGAAACCCTACGGTCAGTGATTCGGGCAGTAAAGCCTGGGGAGTGGCTTTCCTCTATAGATCTCACAGAGGCTTATCTGCACATTCCCATCCGCTCGGAGCATCAGTGGTTTCTACGGTTTGCGGTCCCCTTGGGGCATTTTCAATTTTAAGCCTTACCGTTTGGTCTGGCTACCACGCCTCGTACGTTCACCAAGGTGATGGTGGTGGTAGTGGCGGCTCTGCACAAAGAGGGGATTCAGGTACATCTCTACCTGGACGATTGGCTGATTCGTGCAGCGTCTCCAGAGGAGTCGGTGGCGGCGACGGCTCGAGTGGTGCAGTTTCTGGAGCACCTAGGTTGGGTCATCAACTGGGCGAAGAGTCACCTTCTGCCGGGGCAAGGTTAACTTATCTCGGAGCGTTGTTCGACACGAAGAGAGGAGAGGTGAGGCTTCTGCCGGACAGGGTGCGCAAGATTGTGTCACAAGTGACAGCTTTCAAGCGTCTGTCGGCCCCAACAGCTTGGAGATACTTACAGTTGTTGGGGTCCATGGCCGCGGCGTTGGATCTGGTGCCATGGGCATGAGCTCACATGCGTCCTCTGCAGCAGGCCTTACTCTCCAGGTGGTCGCCTCAGGTTCATCCCATGTCTCAGAAGCTGGAGTGCCCCAAGGATGTTTGGGTCTGTCTGCAGTGGTGGCAGGTTCCGGCGCACCTTCAGACAGGAGTGCCGCTAAGGGATCTGGAGTGGGTTTTGGTCACGACGGATCCCAGTCTTTCCGGTTGGGGGGCTCATTGTCTGGCTCAGGTGGCGCAGGGGTCCTGGACGGCAGAGGAGAGCGCTTGGTCAATCAATCGCTTGGAGCTTCGAGTGGTGCGTTTCGCACTTCTCGCTTTTTCCAGTCTCCTCGAACGGCGTGCGGTACGAGTGTTTTCCGACAACCTAGTAACAGTGGCCTACATCAACAAGCAGGGAGGCACAGCCAGTCCGCAGTTGCTGCAGGAGAGTCAGTGCTTGCTACAGTGGGCGGAACTGCATCTCGAGGCGCTCTCGGCGGCTCATGTGGCAGGGAAGGACAACATTCAGGCAGATTATCTCAGTCGCCATCGTCTGGATCCCGGCGAATGGGAACTCAACTGGGTGGTTTTTCACGAGATCACAGTTCGCTGGGACCAGCCGGTCATGGATCTCATGGCTACTCAGTCCAATGCCAAGGCGTCTCGGTTCTTCAGCAGGCGCAGGGAGCACATGTCGGAAGGTCTCGACGGGCTGGCCCAGCCCTGGCCGAGGGAACAGCTTCGGTATGTGTTCCCTCCGTGGCCCTTGATAGGGAGAGTTATTCGCAGAATTTCCAGGTGCAGTGGCAAGGTAATTCTCATTGCGCCGGATTGGCCCAGGTGTCCCTGGTATGCCGATCTAGTGAGACTACTTGCAGAGCCTCCTTGGCGGTTACCCGAGCGGATCAATCTTTTGAGTCAAGGACCGGTGTTGATGCCTCGGGTGGATCGATTCTTGCTTACGGCTTGGCTCTTGAAAGGCAACGATTGCGTCGGCGAGGATACTCGGGGGCCGTGATCGAGATGATGCTAAAATCTAGGAGACGGTCGACATCTTTAGCGTATATTCGCGTTTGGTGCATTTTTGAGGCATGGGCGAGCGACAGAGGTGTTAGGCTGGAGACCGCCGATTTACCGCATGTGCTGGCGTTTCTTCAGGGTGGGCTTGAGAAGGGTCTGGCCCTGAATACCCTCAAGGTACATCTCGCGGCTCTAGCGTGTTTTAGAGGGAGGGTGCGCGGGCACTCTCAGCTCATCCGGATGTGCGTAGATTCCTTAAAGCAGTCCAGCAAATCCGCCCGCCGCTTCGAAGCGTGGTACCGCCGTGGGATTTGAATTTGGTGCTGGATGCTTTGACGGAACCGCCTTTTGCCTCAGGTGCCTCCGTAGGTTTGCGCGAGTTATCTTGGAAAACAGCCTTCCTGGTAGCCTTGTGTTCGGCTAGAAGAGTGTCGGATTTGCAGGCTCTCTCTTGTAGGGAGCCGTACCTGCGTTTTTCGGATGAGAAGGTAGTCTTAAGGCCCATGCCTTCGTTCTTGCCGAAAGTGGTCTCAGGGTTTCACATGAATCAGTCCGTTTTCGCTTCCCACCTTTCGATCGCAGAGGGGCAATGCATTGGACCCGGCTCTCCATAAGTTGGATATGGGTCGTGTGTTGCGGACGTATTTGCGGAGGACAAAACCGTTTCGGAAGTCAGATCGTTCGTTCTGTTTGGAGGGCTGCGCAAGGGGAAAGCGGCTTCCAAACTTCTATAGCTCGCTGGGTGAAGCAGGCGATAGCGGGGGCTTATAAGGCAAAGGGCAGGTCGCCTCCACTGGAACTCAGAGCTCATTCCACGTGGGCTCAAGCGACGTCTTGGGCTGAGTTGGCCTTGACTCCGCCAGCGGATATCTGTCGGGCGGCGTCCTGGTCTACCTTACATACTTTCACAAAGCACTACAGATTGGATGTGATGGCCCATGGGAATGCCAGGGTTGGTGCTTCGGCCATTGATAAGGGGCTCGCAGGTTCCCTCCCAGTTTAGGTACTGCTTTGGTACTGCCCAACTGTACCTGGACTGGCCCGGAAAGACGAAGAGGAAGGAGAAATTAGACCTTACCTGCTAATTGTCTTTCCTTGAGTACTCTCCGGGTCAGTCCAGGTCCCGCCCAACAGATCTGCGAGCAGTGGAGTTTTTGGTGGTTCGGAAGTGAGTTTTCGGTTGCTTAGTGTGTCCGCAGTTACGGCTGCTGGTCGGATTTCCTGGGAGAGGATATTGGGGGTCCTCCTGTTAAGTGGGGGGCTCTAGGTTTGGGAAAAAAAAAAAAAGAAGAAAACAAAAGAAATGAATGCCCAATGTCACGAATGCCCCAATCCGGTTTTCGGAATCAGTGAGCTTGTTTTTTCTTAAGGAATCATAAAGGGGGGCTTCTATGCGATAGGTTACCGTTCTTTTTTGTTTAAGTTAGCTAGTACCTGTAGTTGCTTTGCTGCTTTGACAATATGTGACTGGCTTCCTATCAGTAGGGGGAGCTATGGGAGCTGTCAGTAAAACTTGGAACTTTCAGTCCTCAGCTGCTGGAAGGGATTGACTACCCAACTGTACCTGGACTGGCCCCGGAGAGTACTCAAGAAAAGACAATTAGCAGGTAAGGACTAATTTCTCCTTTTTTATTTAATTATTTAGATAGATATGGAAAACAGTCCCTCAAGATTTTCTCTGGGCTCACTTAGTAAAGCTTTTCCAATGAATCCTGTAGAGAACAGTTTTTGTAGGAATGGATCCACCTTTTATAAAAAGGCTATATTTAAGAGACATATTAAAAAGGAAAAGGCATCCAAAAATAAAAAATATATTTGTGGACAAGACTCCAAAAGTAGAGTCCATGTTTACTGATTTTTCTCCCGGAATATTACACCAGTAAAAGGTGATGCATCCCTTAATAGCAACCTAGATAGACTAACAACAAATTTCTTCTCTAATGCTTATGCATGTCTGTTTGGCAGTCTGCCATTCTAAAATCCTGTTTCTTAGAAATACTCATCTTGCAGTACTGCTGTTTAAATGCATAAATGCTGCAGGAATTTTAAGGGGGCATGTTTTAGGCAGTCTCAAAAATTGGGGGAAGGACATTTTACTAAAGGTTAATGTGTGTTAACAAAAGTTAACGTGCATTAAGTGCTGCCATGGCCTTTTTGACCTTTAGTAAGCATGCAACATTTGTTCCTTTCATATTTTACAATGGCAATACATGTATATTTTAAATATTTTGCCTGTCAGCATTTTTTATTTTATTAGAACGACTTAATCTGTTAAATCCAGTAATGTCCTGATGATCTGAGTGGATTACAAAAATAACATCCATAAAATCAGAAAAATGTCTAACACACAAACTGACATTCACGTAGAACCAGACATTCCAATTAATAAACATTAAAAATTACCAAAGACCTGCTCAAATAACTCTACCTTCAGGTGCTTCTGAAATTGCATCAAATCCTGTTCCTGTCTTAAAAACCTCAGAAAGTGTTCCATAATTATGACTCAGCAACTGAGCAGATATACTTTGTAAAGTTACAATCCAAATTTCCTTAAAAAAAGGATCACTTAAATTCACACTTTGGGATTGCAAAGCCTAGTCTGGACCCATATTATTTGCTTGCAGCGGATTCCATTTTTCTTTGCATGGTTCCATCTTTCTTGCCTAAGGAGGTCTCCACCTTTCACCATAACTAGTCCATTTTCATGCCAGCTTTTACCAGAGATAAGGATGGACATCTGCAGGTTCTGATTCTACTGTCTGGATGTTATAAACGCCTTCAGGAAGTCTGACCTTTTTGTGCTGTTCAGTGGACCACATAGGAGCTACATAGCATTGAAATCCTTCATAGAGCAGTGGATCAAGGAGGCGATTGGGTCAGTGTATATCCTGAAGCAGAGGGTGGTTCTGGAAAGGCTTCAGGCACATTTGACGAGATCTCAGGCGATCACTTGTGTGGAGGTGTGTGCCATCATTCCTGAGGACATCTATAGGGTGGCTACATGGTGATCATTGAATTCTTTAATTCAGCACTACAGATTTGATGTCCAAACCAGAGGGGATAGGCACTTTTGGTAAAGCAATGTTGGAGGAGGCCTTTTGTCTTCCGCTTGCCAGAATGATTGAAGCTTGGGTACATCCTATTAGTATGGACTGGTCTAGCAGGAATCAAGGAAAAAAATAATTAGGTAAAAACAAATTTCTCCTTTAGAACTTGACATTGACTTGTTTTTCCTCAAGGTTTTATAAATTTCAGTTTCATATTGTCTTCGTGATAACCGGGCATGATGATGCAGGAGATGCTCTGCCAGGTGCCAAAATCCAAGACATTCAGGAGAATTTGTTGAGACTTATCAAGCCTACTGACTATTATCCGCTGCTGCTCATCCATGTTGGTACAAATGATACTGCCAGGTGTCCCTCCCCCTCCCCCATGGCTCTAAGGTCTGAAGGTGAAGCAGATAAATGCACAGCTAATGTTTACCCATAACAGGGAGAACTGCGGAAGAGGTTGAGGCAGAGAAGCTCAGATCATGGAGATGAATGAACAGCTATATGGCTGATGTCATTGAGAGCATTTTGGCTTCCTGGACCATGGGATGACTTTGCAAGGGCTGCTGTGCAGAGTGCATCCACCTGTCAAAGGAGGAATGAACTGTCTTCTCCAGGACACTGACTGTCCTCCTGAAGAGGGTTTTAAACTAGGTAGGCCAAGAATGGATGAACAAAGCCCCTGGGTAAATACCTCTATGGAAACAGGGAAAACAGGCAAATCTGGAAGACTGTGTATACTAATACCCATACTGCAGGAAATAAGATTCTGAATCTAGAGGCGCTAATGGAAGAGGCTGACTCAAATTTAGTGGCAGTCGCACAGACGTGGATCAGAGGATTGGGATATTATTTTATACTGTATTATAATCCATTAAGGAAGGACAGGATAGGAGGACAGAGGAGGTGTGGCACTATATGTAAAAATAAATACAAAAATCAAAGCAATGGAATTACAGGGTTTACGAAGTAAGGAGGCGGTGCTGTGGGTTAATCTGGAAAGAGGGAGTGGAGCATGTTTATAATGGCATGATATACAGTACAGACCTTTTTCACAGGCAGAAGTAGTCAAAAATTGAAATTAAGATATTGACAATACTGCTATGAAAGGAAGTGATAGAGATAGGAGATTTCATTTTGGTGGATATTGATCAGGACATCTCTGCTGTAGTGTCATTTTAGAAGTAGAGTGATTTTTGATTCTCTATAGGGAGAACTAATCCAGCAACTGGTAACAGGAGCCTTGGGGGAAGGGCCATACCGGATCTGAAATTTATGAATGAGGAGAGTGTTTCTGATATTATAGTGGGTGATCTGGTATCCAGTGATCACTAGTCATGTGGTTCACTATTAGGACATGGGTAAAGATGACTTCAAAAATGGTGGTACAATATGGGGGAATACCTCAAGGAATTGCTAGTTGGTTGAGAACATCTGGGGATGTGGAAAAACAGTGAGCATTAATTGGAAAAGCTAAGAAGCTAGGAAAGGAGAGCAGAGATGCAAAGGTAAGAAAAATATATCCAAAACATTTAAAATTGGGGGGATCATGCCTTTTAGATAGTAACAGGAGAAAGTGCAAAAGTGGCTTTGACAGAATGAAGGACAAAGAGGAGACATATGTAGAAGCCGATGAGAGTAAAAGCAAAATTGCTTAACATATTTTGGTTTTGCGTTAAAATGAAGGGCTGGGAATGGGACCTCAGAAAACGCACACACAGAAGAATGGAAATGAGGCATATCTTGAATGATTTTCAGAAGACTGTTTGAGGAGTTAGCTAAACTAAAAAAAGTAGACAAAGTGATGAGGCTGGATGGGATACATTTGAGAGTACTGACGGACTTAGGGAAGTTCTGGCTGCACTGTTGTCTGACCTTTTCCACTCTACTTTAGAGTTGAGAGCGATCCTGGAGGACTGGAGACGGGCAGGTATGGGTTCCTCTCCAGAAAAGCAAATACCCTTGTTGCCTCTGATCTCCAGGAACAAGCAGGAATAAGTCCTCACATATGGGTACGTCGGTACCGACGGAGCCCGTGCGGGAAAGCTCCCCAGCTTCTTAGAATAGAAGCTTTTGGGACCTCCCACTGCACATGCGCACTGCCTTCCCGCCTTCCTGAACAGCTCTCCTCAGTTTCTCTTTTTCCGCGGAGCCAGCAGGTCGTGTTCCTGTCACCGCTGAAGAAATTGTTATTTTATTTGTTTCTTTAGACCGCGTACCTGCCTTCCCCATACCGATACCGGTATCGCCGGTCTTTTCTTTCTTTCTTTAAAAAATTATAATTCTTTTTTCTTATTTTTTAGCTTTTTGGTCACTTCAGAGAGGCCTCTCGGCCTACTCAATTTCTCCTCATGGAGAAGCCAGCCCCTGGATTTAAGAAGTGTACCAAATGTAATGCTGTTATTTCAGTCACAGACACCCATGAATGGTGTCTGAAATGTTTGGGGCCTGACCATTCCATACCGGACTGCCCATCTTGCTCCCACATGTCTAAACGTGGGCTGCAGAACCGGGCCAACAAATTCCATGTGCTGTTTGCTTCAGACAATACAGCATCACAGTCATCCAGGTCTTCTTCTCCGGATGGATCTCAGGTAACCAAACCTTCTGTGGGCAAGTCCTCAAAGAGCAAATCTCCTTCAAAGCATCGAGAGGCTCTTAGCTTAGAACTTGAGGACCCTGCCCCAGCCAAACAACCCCGGCGGGAAGTCCAACTTCCAAAAACGCCAATTCAGGGGTCTCAGGTTGATATCGATGCTACGGCCTCGACAGATCACCTGTTAGCCTGCTCTGGGGTACCGGGTCACTCCGGTACCGACATCCAGGCAGCTATGGCGTCCATGGGCGATACTGTACAGTCCATGCAGCAGGCCGTCATGGCTTTCATTAAAGCTGCAACGCCATCGGTTCCGCTTTCAGCGGTTCCGGGCCCGATACCGGTATCGTCCGCCATGCCGGTATCGAGGCCGTCCACCTCTAAACGCAAGTCGGTACCGTATGGGCTTTCGCTCCATACCGGTTCCATACCCGATACGCCCGATATCGATACCGATCGGTACGCGTATCGTGCGTTAGAGGAAAGCACCGATTCCTCTGAGGATTTTCACTCCTCTGATGATTCTGCTGAGTTTTCACTCAACTTACCTGAGGAGCCCTCTTCTCCTAAAAGGAGAATGTCCCCTCCAGAGGATTTGTCCTTCCAGGACTTTGTTTTAGATATGGCTACAGCCCTTTCTATTACCACATCCTCTGAAAAGGAACCCAGATCCAAAAAACTGGATATTTTGGGATACTCAAAGGCCCCTAAGGAGGCAGTTACCCTGCCTATCCATGAAATCCTTCAAGAACAACTGATGGATTTCTGGGAAAATCCTTTGACTTTGTCTCCTTATTCCCGTAGGTTGGACACCATGTATAGGGTCCCTCCTTCTCCTGGTTTCCAAAAGACTCAATTGCCCCACCACTCTATTGTGGTGAAGTCTGCAATGAAGAAGATTAGGAGTACCAAAAGGCACTCTTCCACCCCTCCAGGACGGGAATGTAAGACTTTGGACTCTTTTGGTAGGAAAATTTTCCAGGCTAGTATGCTTATAGCCAGGATTAATTCCTACAGTCTCTATATGGGCATGTTCCTGGAGGAACTTGCCAAAAAGGTGCGGCATTTTGCCCCCTTTATCCCTGAGGATAAAAAGCAGGGATTCCTTTCCCTAGTGAAACAACTCTTAGAGGTTTCTAAGTTCTCTAATAGGGCAGCATATGATTCCTTTGAGGGAGCCAGTAGGGCTTCGGGCATTGCTATTGCAGCCCGACGTCTTGCTTGGCTCCAGGCCTCTGATCTGGAACCTTGGGTTCTAGATGGCTTACGGAATCTGCCCTGTACAGGTGAGAACTTATTTGGGGAAGAGTGGCAAATCAAAGCCACCCAGATGGATGCTGAAAATGCCACCTTGGAAAGACTTTCAAAGTCCACTTCAATTCCTACTAAGAAAAAGTCTTTTAAAAGGCCTTACTATAAGAAGGCCAGAGTTGCTTCAAATACTGGCCAGCAGTCTTCTCAACCTCGCTATACTGCTAAGCGTCAGCAATCCAAACAAGCACGAGCTAAGCCTGCAGCAGCTACTGTAGCTCAGCAGGCTCCAACCCCTCAGGGGTTTTGACTTGCTCCTAGGGAACTTGCCACTTCTGGTTCTAACACAACCAGAACCTCTCACCATACCCGGAAGGTTGGTTCACTTTGCTCCCAGATGGGAACAAATCACAACAGAACAATGGACCCTCTCTATCATTCGAGAGGGTTACAAACTTCATTTCTCCAGCCTTCCTCCCCATCATATGGTGAGACCATTCAATTCTCCCCCATCTCTCCTAACCCTGTTGGGTCAAGAGGTTTCCTCTCTTCTTGCCCAAGGGGCCATAGAAGAGGTTCCTCTTCCTCAACAAGGGTCCGGTTTCTACTCCCCTTATTTTCTCATTCCAAAGAAGACAGGGGGATTCAGACCAATCCTAGATCTGAGAGAATTGAACAAATTTCTCTTCAAGGAGAAATTCAAAATGCTGTCTCTCGGCATTCTCCTTCCTTACCTCCAGGGTCAGGACTGGCTTTGTTCTCTAGACCTACAGGATGCGTATACACATATACTCATCCATCCATCCCACAGAAAGTATCTTCGCTTTCTGTTTCAGGGAAAACATTTCCAATACAGAGTACTCCCCTTCGGTCTAGCCTCTGCTCCAAGAGTATTCACAAAATGCATGGCAGTCGTAGCCGCATTTCTAAGAGGCATGGGAATCTTTGTCTTCCCATATCTGGACGACTGGCTCATCCGAGCTCCAACTCAGTCACAGGCCCAGATTTCCCTGGACCACACAAGGAGCCTTTTGCAGTATCTGGGACTGGTAGTAAACCTTCCCAAGTCCCAACTCATCCCTACTCAATCTCTAGAATTCATAGGGGCCCAGTTGGACACCATCACTGCAAGGGCCTACCTTCCACATGTTCGAGGCCAGCGCCTCCTGAGTTTGGCCTCCCAAGCTCAGTCCAGCACTCACTTGACAGCCAGGGAAATGCTACGCCTACTGGGTCATATGGCCTCCACAGTGCATGTGGTGCCCTATGCTCGTCTTCATATGAGAGCAGCTCAATGGACCCTGGCCACTCAGTGGACTCAGGCGTCAGGAGCGCTCTCAGACCAAATACAAACCTCCGATCGTCTGTTTTGGTCCCTCCACTGGTGGACTTCCACCAAAAATCTGTTGTTGGGGGCTCCATTTCAACCATTGCTACCCCAAGCAACCCTCACAACAGATGCCTCCCAAACAGGGTGGGGAGCCCATCTGCAAACTCTCTCCACTCAGGGCACTTGGTCTCTACAGGAGACCACCCTTCATATCAATCTTCTGGAACTGCGAGCAATTTACCTTGCCCTCAAGGTCTTCCACTCCCTCCTAGCCAACCTCACTGTCCTAGTTCAGACGGACAATCAGGTGGCCATGTTTTACATAAACAAACAAGGAGGGACGGGCTCTCTGTCGCTTTGCAACGAAGCTCTAAGACTATGGGCCTTCGCCAGAGAGCATCAGATTCACCTGCTAGCAGTGTATCTCCCAGGAGTTCAAAACTCTCGGGCAGACAGGCTCAGTCGAGTTCTGCTGCCACACGAATGGTCCCTACATTTGGACCAAATAAACCGAATCTTTCAGGAATGGGGGACCCCGGACATAGACCTCTTTGCAAGTCCGTGGAATGCCAAACTTCCCCGGTTCTGTTCCAGAACTCCGTGTCAGGGAGCTCAGGCTACGGACGCCTTTCTCCTGAATTGGAATCAGGCATTCCTATATGCCTTTCCACCCATTCCTTTGATTCCCAAGACTCTGTTCAAACTCCAGAGGGATCATGGAACTATGATCCTCATAGCTCCACGCTGGCCACGCCAAGTGTGGTTCCCTCTACTTCTACAGCTCTCCCAGGGATCCTACCTGGATCTGGGAGCTGCGCCAGACCTCCTGTCTCAGGAGGAGGGGACTTTGTGGCACCCAAACCCCAAATCCCTTCACCTCAGTGCTTGGTTACTGAAGGCTTAAGCCTTCAAGACTTTCATCTTTCCCAACCAGTGAAAGATATCCTTTCTGCCTCTAGGAAACCCTCTACCAGGCGTTCCTATGCTTTCAAATGGAAACGTTTTTCCATTTGGTGTGCTCAGCAGGGTCTTGACCCTCTGGCACTTCCTTTGAATTCTCTTCTTGATTATCTCCTGCATCTATCCAATGCAGGCCTCAAGACGAATTCGGTAAGAGTCCATTTAAGTGCTATTGCAGCATCCTTGAAACATATAAATGGACAACCTATCTCCTCTCATCCTCTTGTTGCAAGATTCATGAGAGGCCTGACTCTCACTAAACCTCCCATCAGACCACCCCCGGTCGCATGGGATTTGAATCTAGTGCTCGGTCAACTTATGAAGCCACCTTTTGAGCCAATGTTTTCCACCTCCTTGAAATTTCTTTCCTGGAAGGTCATCTTCCTCATTGCAGTCACTTCGGCTCGCCGCATCAGTGAGCTGCAGGCTTTAGTGGCTAATCCACCTTACACAAGATTTCATCATGATAAGGTGGTCCTTAGGACGAATCCCCACTTTATGCCTAAAGTGGTCTCGCCTTTTCATCTTAATCAAGAGGTATATCTACCTGTCTTTTTTCCAGCTCCTCATGCATCCAATGCAGAGAGGAACCTTCATACTCTGGATTGTAAAAGAGCTCTCGCTTTTTACCTTAATAGGACTCAGCCACATCGAAAGTCTTCTCAACTTTTTGTGGCCTTTGATCCTTCCCATTTGGGACTTCCAGTCTCCAAGCGTACACTTTCCAATTGGATTGCTCAGTGTATTTCTTTTGCTTACCAGAGCAAAAACATTTCTCTGGAAGGCCATGTCACTGCTCACAATGTGAGGGCCATGGCAACTTCTATGGCTCATCTGCACTCTGTTTCCATAGATCAGATCTGTCGAGCCGCTACCTGGGCCTCGGTTCATACCTTCACAGCCCATTACTGTTTGGACAAGGACTCCCGCCGGGATGCCTTGTTTGGCCAGGCTGTCCTCAAGCACCTGTTCCATTCCTAAACAACTCCTGCCCACCTTCCCAGAATGGATGCCTGAGATCCATACGAAGATGGCGAACCTTTACAGGGGATCCCATGCATCTAAGCTAGGGAGTCCCCATATGTGAGGACTTATTCCTGCTTGTTCCTGGAGATAGCACAGTTACTTACCTGTAACAGGTGATCTCTGGGAACAGCAGGAATTAGTCCTCACAACCCACCCACCTCCCCTAGGAGTTGTATCTTTTATCTATCTATCTTCCTGTCCTCTCTCTGTTGACTCAGCTATAAACTCGAAACTGAGGAGAGCTGTTCAGGAAGGCGGGAAGGCAGTGCGCATGTGCAGTGGGAGGTCCCAAAAGCTTCTATTCTAAGAAGCTGGGGAGCTTTCCCGCACGGGCTCCGTCGGTACCGACGTACCCATATGTGAGGACTAATTCCTGCTGTTCCCAGAGATCACCTGTTACAGGTAAGTAACTGTGCTTTATGCGTGAGGAGAAGCATGATTCACCAGAATTTGACCGGACTAAGCAATGCACTTCATGAAAATAACTTCTCATATGTTGGGGCTGCTGAAATCTCATCTAGTTTAGAAATTTTAATGTTTGACAGACTATACAACTCTCTCCAAATATCTCATGAGTTTAGTTTAATCTTTCGTTGTTACATGTATTCCAACCTACTAAGGTCTCAGACAACCTATAGCACTACAGTTTAGACATATTATACGTCCTACTTATGTGCTTGTTGACATCAATGACCTTCCGTAATGCATAAACATTAGTTTTTATACTCTGAACTTATCAACCTTATGATGGTGTTTTACATCGGAACCCCAAAGGGAGTACTTAACTTCACTCTATTCTTTTCTTTAACTCCTCTTCAGCCGTTCCATTTCTAAAATGTTCTTCGGATAAAAATATTGATCCATGCATTGATGAAGATGCTGCCACCCCACCCCCCCTTTGGAATGCTCTGCAGTGAAACCAAAAATCAAAACTTTAAAAGGGTCCAGTTGCTGCTGATGATAGTGAAGTTGAAGTATGCAAAGCATAAAATAGTCATGGTAAAAATCACTTTCTAGTGAAACCACTTTAGGTCTGGACAGTGCACTTCATTATACTATGGATATGTCTGTAATAATGGGTAGGAGGTAATGAGTAAGCAGTTTGCCTGGGTCTAGCAAATTACAAAGATAATCGTGAAATAATAAAAAAGATGTTTATAAAAGGAAGTCAAACTCATACAGAGAGACTGCTTATTTTTCAGATGATTCTGAACCAAATAAGAAGTCAGAATATTTTATAACTGTCAACCATACCTACATTACATTTTGGCATCTGATCAGTCTTGTTTAGATCTAGGCCATAGTGGAACATAGTTACCTCTCACATCAAATCCTATGTTGGAGCCACTTACCAGCAGTGATCATAACATGATCAAATTTGACTTGAATGGAGGGAGGACACTAAGGAAATCTACTGCACTAGTATTAATTTTCAAAAAGGAGACTATGATAAAATGAGCAAAATGTTAAACAAACCTCCCAAACTAAATAAAAAAAAAAGAGCAGCTGCAAAAGTTACAAGTTTTACATTGAGTGTGGACATTCAAAAATTCCATCTTGAAAGCCCAGACCAGCTGGAAGAGAAACCAAAAACAACTGACATGGTTAAAAGATGATGTGAAAGACGCTACGAGTATTATAGACAAAAGAACATCTTTAAAAATGGAAAATGGATCTGAATGAGGGAAAACAGGAAACAGAATATGCACTGGCAAGTTCAATGCAAAGCACTGAAAAGGAAGGCAAAAAAAAAAAAAGAAAACTTGTATTGAAGCAAAAACTCATAACAAAATCTTTTTCAGGTACATTTGAACCCAGAAGCATGTGAGGGAATCAGTTCAACCATTATTTGATCATGGGATAAAAGGGGAACTTGGAGGGCAAGGCCATAACAAAGGCAGAATTTAATTATTTGCTTCAGTCTTTACTAAGGAAGATATAAGAGGAACTACCTTTGCCAGAAATGGTATTTAATGATGGTGATCTGGAGGAACTGAAAAATCTCTCTGAACTAGGAAGATATACTAGGTCAGATCAACCTACTGAAGAATAGAAAATTAACCTGGAATGGATGGTTTACACTCCAGTGTGCTGAAAGAGCTAAAAAATGAAATTGAAGATATACTATTAGTAGTCTGTGACCTTTCATTATAATCATCTGTGATGCCTGAAGATTGGACAACATAATGCAAGTTTTTAAAAAAGGGATCCTGGGGTGATCTGGGAAACTATAGACCAGCGAACCTAATGAAAGTGCCGGGCAAAATAATATACTATTATAAAGAATAAAATTACTTAGAGCCCGATTCCTTCCCCGACATCCAGGCCCTCTGTGTGCCCGGTTGGAACTTGGCGCACAGAGGGAGTTGCGATTCTGATCCCTCAGGGCATGTCTAGCCCCGCGGGATCAGAATGGCAAACAGGTCTGTATGTGCATCCGGTTGCCATGGCACCACAGTTCCATTGAAAAGCTGCGATCCCTGGCCACTGGCTCCCAAAGTGCTTTCCCTGCAGCCCAACCCTGATCTAGCCTCCGAGGGCCAGGGTCGAGCTGCAGGGAATGCTCTCTGCCCCCTGCCACCCCTTCCCAGCCCCAGGCCCGCCGTTCCTCCCACATCGGGGAACTTTATTCCATCTCAGAGGTGGAATAGTTCCCCATCCAAGCCATTGGCTCCGGACGATGACCGCCTGCTGCCTGCCCTAATGCCGCCTCCAATCTGCCCCTTTCTTGTCCCTGTCTGCCTTCCCCGTACAAGACGTGGGGAAGGTAGACGGGACCGGGAAAAGGCACAAATAGCTGGGATGAACGTCTCAATGGGACATCCATTCCCTCTATTCGTGCCTCGGAATAACCCCCTTAATGTATAGATGTGGTATAATGGGGCAAAGTTAACATACCAATTTTCTGCCCCTCACAGGCATGTTCTGAAATCCCTGTGCTAGTGCCGTGAACGTGCATGGGTGGAAGGTTTCAGAATACGGTTGTAGACATTTTCGCAAGAAAAATGTCACCTGCGCATGTCCAAACGGCCTATTCGTGTTATGGAATGATCTCCATAGTTTGTAAGTATATGAAGTGCGATCAAAAGGTATCGAGACTAGTTCAATAACATAAGAAGTATAACACCGACAGTTATTGCACTCAGTCTGCTTCAAAGTAGTCCCCTTCTGATAAAACACGCTTCCTCCAGCGTTCCTGCCACTGCTGGAAGCAATTTTGAAATGCCTCTTTCGTTATGCTGTGAAGCTGCTGTGTCATATTTTGTTTAATGGTCTCCAAGCCTTGAATCTCCTTCCTTTTAGTGGTAATTTCAGATTTGGAAACAAAAAAAGTCACAGGGTGTGCGAGGTCAGGTGAGTACAGAGGCTGACTGACTTGCTTGATTTGGTGTTTGGCCAAGAATTGTTAGACAAGATGTGATGTGTGAGCTGGGGTGTTATTGTGATGAAGCTACTATTCACCATTCCTGTGCAACTCTGGCCTCTTATGGTGAACTGCATCTCTCAAATGAATCAGAACTTGGACGTAGTATTCCTTATTGATGGTTTGGCCTTTTGGAACATACTCATGATGAGCAATACCCTGATAATCAAAGAAAAGTGTGAGCATGTTCGTGACATTGCTCATCACCTGACTGGCTTTCTTGGGTCTGGGAGAGTTTTGGAGTCTTCCATGTGAGGGTTTGAGGCTTAGTTTCCAGATTATAACCATAAACCCATGATTCATCACCAGTAATAATTTTTTGATGAAATCTGAGTCATTTTCAACACATTCCAAAAACTCCCTGGCTATAGACAGTCCATCTTCTTTTTGGTCAGGGGAAAGGAGTATTGGCATGAATTTTGCAGACACGCATCTCATCCCTAAATTGACAGTAAAAATGGATTGTACCGACCCGAAACTGTTGTCCATATCCTCAGCAAGTTGTCTGATAGTGAATTGAAAATATGAGCGTATTGCGGCACACACTGCTTCAGCTTTGTCTTCATTCTTCTCATGGGTGGCCTTCCAGAACATTCATCACTGTCAACATTTTGGCGGATCTCTTGGAAACGTTTGTACCAGTCATAAACTTGAGCACGAGTCATGCATCTTTTACCATACACTTGTTGTAACTTGTCATAAGTCTCTTTGCATGATTCTCTAAGTTTCTGTCAGAATTTAATGCAAATAAGCTGTTCAATTTTTTTCACTCAGCGTAAATCTGACAAACTGCTTTTACATGATACCAAAGATCATGTGATTTTAAAAAAAAGTACAGGTGTGCTGCAGGCATGCTACATTCTGCACTTGCAGAGCACATAACTAGGTCACTGTATGATTAATAACATCGTGGTGTGATGTATTGTGTTATAGCTACACAACAAATTTCAATACTTCTTGATCACACCTCGTACACCAAAGTTTAATATTTACAAGTATGATATTGTTATCTGTTTTTACAGGATTGTTCTAGGAAGGTTGCTATTGGGGTTGTCATGATCAGTGTAATTATCAAAATCTTGTGGGGGGGGGGGGGGAGGGTGGAGAGGAGGAAAAATAAGGACCTGAAAAACAATGGGGTGGGAGGCTGCAAGTTTGAAGGTTCACCTAGGGCGTGAAATGCTCTTGCATTGGCCCTACTTGGGTACATAGGTAAAAGAATGATGAGCAGGAAAACGTTTCTGGTGAGATTTAATTTGGAGTCTTGTGTGCAGTTCTGGAAACTGCATCTTCAAAAGGATATAAAGAGGATGGAGTTTGTGCAGAGGTCAGTGGTCTTCATTATTAAGCATATGGGGCAGGCTTAAAGATCTAAGTAGATATATTTTGAAAGTGAGGTAGGAGAGGGACGATATGACACACCAAGCCCAACAGAGTATATTAAAATGTAAACCCATTAGACATGTGACATTCGCATTGTACGTCAATGTAAATACTATGTATATAGTTAACTGAACATACCCGGTTCTCTATTTAGTTTTGAGTTTGATTTCCTATGCTACCTTTGCTATGTACATAGTTCTATGTTATATGTAACTGCTGTCCTTGCAGAGTTAAATGTTAAAATGTAAACCGCTGCTGAGCACTGGAAGGAGCGGAATAAAAATGGATTCAAATAAATAAATAATATGATAGACGTTTAAATATTGTACCTCCATGGCATAAATGCATAGGAGGCAAGCCTCTATAAATAGACAAACTGTTGAATGAGGGAGCATTGGATGGAGGTGAGAGGATAGACTCGGGAGTAATGTAAAGGAATATTTCTTTACAGAAAGGGTGGCAGATACGTGGAATAGCTTCCCAGCGGAGGTGGTGTAGACACTGTGAATTCAAGAAAGCATGGGACAAGCTGAGAACATCTCTGAGAGGAAGAGATTGTAGAGCTTAGTATTTGGTAATAGGTGGATGGGACTGGATAGGCCATATGATCATCTTCTGTCATAATTTCTATGTTTTCTGAATGCTGCATGTATGATTACCAGTTGGTGAGAGATTTTGTATATGACTACTCAGTACAAAGGGCTTCTAGCTCTCTGAGAATTAGTTATCTCTGGAGGTTAGAGTACCAGACCTGGAGGAATTGATGCATACAGAGAAGAGACCTTAAGACAAATAGAGCAGTCCTATTTCCAGTCTGACAGCCCCTGTGCTGGCTTGGCAGGGAAAGATCTCCTGGAAGTGAATCTTACAGGTAAGACCTGTCCTCGGGATGATGCTGTATACTCTGAATTCAAGGATGTGTTTTCAAGGGCATGTGTCCAGGAGAGGAGGATAAGAACATAAGAAATGCCATATTGAGTCATACCAAGGTCCATCAAGCCCAGTATCCTGTTTCAAACAGTGGCCCATCCAGGTCGCAAGTACCTGTTAGTTTCTCAAAAAGGTACATAGGTTTCACAGTGCTTGTCCTGGGGTGTAAGTAGTGAATTTCCTGGGCCCTCTTGATTTATGGACCTTTCCTCCAAGAACTTGTCAAAACTTTTTTTAAACCCAGCTACACTAACAGCCTTTACTACAACCTCCAGTAATGAATGCCAGAGTTTGATTACGTGTTGAGTGAAAAAATATTTCTCTTATTAGTCTTAAATGGGTTACATTGTAGGATTAGGAATATCATTGTAACTTGCAATTCAGTCATTAATAATGTAGATAACTGGGTAGCTGGCTTGGAGATTGTTTAGTAACGGAGCTGCCTGGTATGAATATGGCAAAACTCAGTAGATATAATTTTAGATAGTGCTGGAGAAGAGCTGGCTGTTGTGGTACCGATGGGTGCCATTGAAATAGGAATATGCAAGAAGAAGGTTCTGGAAGCCACTTTTAGGCTTTAAGGTTGAAGATTGAAATCAGAACATCCAGGGTATTCAGACATGCTTCTTGTTTCAGAACTCTGGATTCTCAGGGCCCGATTTTGAGCTGGGTGATGCTATGTGCCATGTCGGCTCATAGCCCACCCTCCTCCCGCCTAACCCTAATTTTCCATGCTGGGGCCATATGCGACCCCGGCATCGAAAATCCGGGTGTTGCTGCACAGCCAGGTAGCTGCAGGAGCACTGATTTTTGATGCTACATGGTTAGCCCCAGTGCCTTAAAAATAAGCAAGGTTTTTCCACGCCTATCCTAAAACGCAGAGCGCTAACCACGTAGCATCGAAAATTGATGCTATACGGGTAGTGCCGTGGCCTGCCTCCGCTCCACCCCAGAACGCCCCCAACACGCACTGATGCAAAGCAGATAGTATCTGGGCGTGTTAGGGACATATCTGGAATTTTCGAAGGGCATTACCCATGTAGGTGCTCTTCAAAAATCCTGGATAAGGCCTTTATATGGGTAACTAGAGAAGTTACCCATGTAAAGGCCTTTGAAAATCAGGCCCTCAGTGCATAGAAGAGACAATGGTGCAGGAAAGAGGACTTTAGATTTTCTTAGCAGCTAGACAGCATTTTTGGGAAGGGAAAGCCTCTTCCAGAAAGGAAAGGCGCCTCTATAATCTGTGTGGAATTGGGCTGTTGCTAAATTTTAAAAGGAACTAAAGCAATTTTTAAACCAGATTATGGGGGAAAGCAGACAGCCTACTCCAAACCATGTGCTCCTGAGTGACTCTTCAAAAGATACAAAACACTGAAGTTAAACTATCCCAATAGTCTTTTCCATATCGTTCCTCCAGTTCAGTCCTCTACCTCTGGGTTGTCAATCTCCTCCTGCAGCTTGGAGACTCGTATGTCAGAATTGACATCACTGGATATAGCCTGCTGTACTCTCTCCTTCATCCCAGTGTGACCAGTCTCCATGCAGCAGGAGGAACTGACAAGCCTTTGGGGAAGGCTCTCTGGAGAATCTGATAAGGAGCTTTTGGGACAGTCTACATTTACTTAGCCAAATTTAGTTACCAAATTGGTTTTTATATTTGGGGATCTGTCACTTAAAAAAATAAAAAAATAAATAAATAAATAAAGGCACCAGATATTCTTGCTCCCTGCCGGTTGCTGTAAGGGCTTCGTTTGGGGGGCCGACTCAGGACATCGAGTTGGTGACTCCTTCGGGTAGTCCAGAGGTTCTCTCCCCCCGGACTCTACGGGGGAGAGCCCTTCTATCTGTGCGGGTGCCTGCCGGGCCGCTACGACTGTTTCCGCGGCGCTGGAGGCTGCCCTGCTTCAAGTCTATGGTGCGACCACTTTTCAGCTTGTGGCCAGGCGTTTCGGGCAGTGGAAGGTGCAGCAGGGCCGGTAAGCAGATCACCGGGGTTACCTGCACTGTCTGAGAGGAGCATTATTTCTTAGGCGCTAGAAGGCTCGCGCTCATTTTGGCGCCCTTTTTCTGGTGCAGGCTTTGCTCGGCGGCCATTTTCTGGCCACGGGGAAGCCGCGTGGCTGCTGGGCGGTTCGCGCGCCCGTTTAAAGTTCGGGGTAGCTAGTTTCTTTTGTTAATTTCTTTGATTTCGCTTAATTTGCTGATTTAGTTTGTTTCTTTTTGGTAGTGGCATTTCTTCCCGATTCTCCCTTTTAGGTCTGAGCAAGCAGAGGTGGTGGGGGAGTTTTTCCTCTACGGGGGGAGTCAGCTCCCATCATCTGAGGAGTAATATTTAAAAAAAAAAAAAAAGGGCAAGACAAAAACAAAACAGAAGGTAGCAGTTAGGAAGTTTGCGGTGCCTTTGGTCAGTTGCAGGTCTAGTTCATGGCAGCCAGACCACAGTGTCTTGTGTGTGGCACCAGGAGGGGTACAGTGGCTAATACAGGGGTGTGCCGGGGCTGTACAACCCTCTCATCTACTGTGGAGCATCAGATGGACCTCATGAACTCCCCAGTGGTGCAGGAGGCACCGGTGGGGGCAGGGGCTGCCTCTCCGAGGCCGGCGGCACAGGGGCTGGTGGTAGAGGAGTTGCCAGGGCCTTCCGGGGCTGCGCTACCATCGCAGGCGTCGGGGCTCGGGGAGTTTAGCCCTGAGTTTATATTGCTAATGCATCAGGCATTTTGTCTGCGCCACCAAGGCACGTCGCCCGGTTCTGGGGCACTGGCAGGATTGACTCTGCAGTTAGGGGAGCCCGTCGACATAGGAGAGGCTCCGCCAGTGCCGAAGAGGGTGAGAATGAAGCCTTCCATCCCTACGGAAAGAAAAGGCGCCACTTTAATCTGTGTGGAATTGGGCTGTTGCTAAATTTTAAAAGGAACTAAAGCAATTTTTAAACCAGATTATGGGGGAAAGCAGACAGCCTACTCCAAACCATGTGCTCCTGAGTGACTCTTCAAAAGATACAAAACACTGAAGTTAAACTATCCCAATAGTCTTTTTGTGGTGGTGGCTGAAGTATCCCAGATGCATTTAAATAAATAATAAATACATTATTTAAAATTACCCTCAACTGCTATGCAATTTGTGAATACAGATTTTAAAGACCTACTTTAAATTGTCTGTGAATGCTAGAAGTCTATAAAAAGCAAAATGGAAGAGGTTATTAGAATGTATGGCAGTAAATGAAGATGTTGCATTAATAGGCATCTCAGACAGCTGGTGGACGGAGGATAACAAACAAGGAAACCTGATTCCAGGGTATACATTATATTGAAATGATAGGGTTCAACAAATCTGAGGAGAGGGTGGCATTATGTGTTAAAGATGGCATAGTATCAAATGGTACTTGAGATCTGGAGGATGGACAGTGCAACCAATTTTTAAAAAGATTGGGATCCAGAACTATAGACCAGTGAGCCCGACATCTGGATCAGATAAAATAGTAAAAGCCATTCTGAAAATCAAAATTAATGAGCATATGAATAATCATTGCTTTAGTGGATTAAAGTCACCATGGATGTAGCAGAGGAAGTCTTGCATTATTACCAATTTGTTTAGAGTTCCTGAGCGGTCCTCCAGTTTAGTCCTCCACATCTGGGTAGTGCTCCTCCTCCTGCAGCATGGAGACTGGACCAATCAGATTCTTTAGTACCACAGGATGTATGCTGCTGGAGCTCCCATCAGCCCCCAGTGTGTCCAGTCTCCATGCAGCAGGAGGACGTGTGAGCCTGGCACTGGGCTCACTTAGGGGCTTGTGAGCAACACTAGCTAGCTTTTTGGGGTTTGTTTTTTTCCCTTGGTTTCATTTGTTTATTTTCTTTAGAAGACTGTAGCTTTCAATTAAAAAAAAAAAAAAAAGTCTGAGGAGCCGAGCCGTCACTGCCCTTCCCCCTCCTTTACTTCGGTGGAAGTTCTAATACAGACGGCATTCTTAGATCGCTCCCCCTGGGCAGTACGGGGGAGAGATCAGATAATCGCAGCAACTCGCTCTGTGTCAGAAAGGCCTTGTTCCTGTGCGTTGACTGCAGCAGAGAGAACTCCGGGGTTGCTCGGCTCGCCGGCGCTTACCTTAGGCAGCCGGGACAGCAGCTCTACACCACTCAGGATTCGAGCGGCGTTGTTAGTTTTTGGCCCATTTTGAGACGGGGTAAGTTGATTCCTCCCTGATTTCATTGCGGCGCTCGTTCTTTGGTTCCCTAATGCTGCGCTTGCAATTTTGTTTTCTTTTTGATTTTTCGCGCCTTTTTTGTCGTTCGCCGGTTCCGGCGGCCATTTTGTGCCTCACTTTCCCGCGTGGAGTGCAGGCCCTGCAAGTTTGGGCAAGTTGGTGCCCTTAGCGTTTGGGGCAGGCACATGGGTTTCTTTAGTTTGACAATCCTCGGTTAGGTATTTAAAAAAAAAAAAAAGTTTTTTTTCTTTCTGGATTTTTGGGTCAGTCAGTCAGATCCTTTCCTTCTCCTGGGGTTGTAACCTTCTTATTAATGTCGGCAAGGCCGCAGTGCGTGGTCTGCGGTTCTCACAGAGGCACAGTGTCAGATTCAGGGATTTGCAGGGGCTGCGCTGCTGTTTCCTCTGACATAGAGCAGCAGATGGAAGGCAAGACACTGCCAGACCCTTTGGACCCTACATTGCCTGCTGAGGGGGATTCTTCTCCTGGTTCTCTCGTACTTCCAACTCCAGTTACTCCTCAGGGACAGGGGGCTGAACTGCCGGTTGGAGAGCCGGAATCCTCCTTGTTCTTGGCTGATTTTTCCCCAGACTTCGTACTGATTATGCATCAGGCCTTCAGATTGGGGCATTTAGGGAAGTTGCCAGAAGCCTTCGATGCCGGCGCCTCCGCCGCCTCCCAAAGCGGAGGGTGCCGGTCGGAACTTACTGAAGCCGGCTAAAAGGCTTCGGCCCTTGGAGGTAGAACAGGAGATATAGACTGGCAGGAGACAGAGGCTGAAGTGGAGCCAGAGGACGTTTTTGATGAACTGGAGGAAGGGGAGTTTCCTGAGCCCAAAGATCAGGCTAGGATCATCCGAGTGTTTCGTAAGGAGGAGCTGGTACCCCTGATTATGGAAGCCCTTTAAATGCTCAATCTCGTTGAAGCCGAAGGTTTGGAGGATCCCCTCATACAAGCAGTATGGGAATCTCATGTGGTGGTCTCGGTGCATAGAGTTGTAGATCAGATGATTCAAACCGAGTGGGATCAGCCTGAGTCAGGTTTGAAAGGTATCCGGATGATGAATCGACTCGATCCGTTAGCGGACAAGGACAAGGAGAAGTTCAAGTCGCCTCGGGTAGACGCAGTGGTATCGGCAGTAACCAAGAAAATGACAATTCCAGTTGAGGGGAGTGCTGCCTTAAGATACACAAGACAGGAAGGTGGACGGGTTATTGAAACAGGCCTTTGAGACCAATGCTTTGTCTTTGCAGGCCTCTATTTGTGGGGCCTGGGTGGCTAGAGCCTGCTTACGATGGGCTCAGCATTTGCGTCAGGACTCCCGCTTGGACCAGCACGGTTTGCTCGAGGTGACGCGGTTGGAGTCTGGTTCAGCATACTTGGCAGATGTACACTATGATTTGATCAGAACGTTGACAAATACTATGGCTTCCTTGGTGGCGGCGCAGAGATCCATCTGGTTGTGAAATTGGGCGGCCGATGGGTCTTCAAAGTCTCAACTCAACAAACTTCCTTTTAAAGGCAGATTGTTGTTCGGGGACGATCTCGATAAGTTGGTGAAGGACCTTGGAGAGTCTAAAGTCGGTAGGCTGCTGGAGGATAAGCCTAAGCTGGGTAGAAGTCTGTCAGTTTCTCAGGGTCAATTTAGAGACTTTCAGAGGCTTCGATCTTCCTGCCTTTGGGGTTCCCAACGCGGCAGGCTTGGGTCAAGGGCGCAGAATTTTCGAGGTCGAGGAGCGGGCAGAGGTTTCTCAGTTATGCCGCCCTCCTCGTCCTCTTCCTTTAGTGGCCCTCTTCCTTTAGTCGCAAGCCACAATGAAGCGAGGTGGACCCTGGAGGGAAGCCAAGTGATCGGAGGTCGGCTTTGGGACTTTCTTCCTTCTTGGGTCCAGATAACATCAGATCAGTTGGGTGCTCGAGATCGTCAGAGACAGTTATGCACTGGAGTTTGCTTCCCCGCTCCGGGACTCCTCCGTTCTGTCACCCAGCAAGGGGTGGCAGAAGGAGCTGGCGGTTCGCTCCACGTTAGAGCGGCTTTTAGCTTTGGGGGCGGTCATTCCCGTTCCGGAGTCCGAGCGTGGGGTAGGTCATTACTCCATTTATTTCATGGTGCCAAAGAAAGACGGGTCCCTCCGTCCTATTTTAGATCTCAAGGGCGTGAATCGTTGTCTCCGGGTGCCACATTTCCACATGGAGATCCTAAAATCTGTCATAGTGGCAGTGCGCCAAGGAGAGTTTTTGACTGCTCTGGACCTCTTGGAGGCCTATCTGCATATTCCGATCAGAGTGATGCATCAAAGGTTTCTGTGGTTTGCGTTTCCGTGGGGACACTACCAGTTTCAAGCGCTACCATTCGGTCTAGCTACAGTTCCATGCACCTTCACCAAGGTAAGGAAAGGAAGGTATTTGTGAAAGGAAGGTATTTTGGTCCACCCTTATCTCGACGACTGGTTGATTCGGGCAAAGTTCGAGAGGGAGAGCTTGCAGGCCACGGACAGAGTCGTACACCTGCTGCAGAGTCTCGGCTGGGTGGTCAATGCGAAGAAGAGTCACTTAGTTACCTACCCAGTGCCTCGAATATCTTGGGGTCTGTTTCGACACGGCAAGAGGCCTGGTGGTCTTACCGGTTCGCTGCGCCCAAGCCTTGCGTCGCCTGGTGCGTATGTTCTTGGGGATGTCCGCTCCGTCCGCGTGGTGATATCTGCGGCTGCTAGGAGCAATGGCTGCAACTCTGGAGGAGGTCCCTTGGGCCAGGTTTCATATGCGTCCGCTTCAGAGAGCACTCTTACGCCGCTGGTCGAACCAGTCGGATTCGCTGAACTGGCGGTTGCCCTGTCCGAGGCGAGTCCGGCTGTCTCTGCAGGGGTGGCTATGCTCGAAGTCCCTGTGGCGGGGCTGCCCTTGGAACAGCCGGTTTGGATTCTGTTAATGACGGATGCAAGTCTGGCGGGCTGTGGGGCCCACTGACAGGACTGTTACGTGCAGGGGACGTGGTCGGCCCAGGAGACCTTGTGGTCGATCAACCAGCTCGAGCTGCGGGCGGGTGCGGCTGGCGCTTCAGGCCTTTGAGGCGGCAGTAATGAGACGAGCGGTAAGAGTCCTGTCGGACAACTCGGTTACGGTGGCGTACATCAACCGTCAAGGAGGCACAGGAAGCATAGCCATGGAAGAGGAGGCGGAGGCGCTGTTCGAGTGGGTGGAAGTACGTCTCCTAGCCATTTCGGCAGCGCATATCGCGGGAAAAGACAATGTGATGGCGGATTTTCTCAGCAGAGTGCGGGTAGACTCCGGAGAGTGGGAGCTGCATCCGCAGGTTTACGCGCAGATAATTTGCCGATGGGGACCGCCGATCATGGACCTCATGGCGACCTTCCAGTCAGCAAAGACAAGTCGATTTTTCAGCAGACTGAGAGAACGCATGTCCGAGGGAATCGACGCCCTCATCCAACTGTGGCCCGAGTCCAGTCTTCTGTATGTCTTTCCTCCGTGGGCATTGATCGGCAGAGTGGTCCAGCACATTGAGGTGCACCGCAGACAGGTCCTGCTGGTAGCTCCAGATTGGCCCAGGTGGCCTTGGTATGCAGATCTGGTTCGGCTTCTCGACGGCATTCCGTGGAAGCTTCCCCTCTTATAGTGGACCTGTTAATTCAGGGTCCACTGCGCATGCCTCAGGTGGATCAATTCTCGCTTACGGTATGGCCATTGAAAGGGCTAGGTTGAGAAGGAAAGGTTATTCGTCGGCAGTTATTGCCACTCTTCTCTGAGCTAGAAAGTCTTCAACCTCGCTTGCGTATGTCCGAGTATGGCGAATCTTTGAAGATTGGTGTTCTAGGCATCATATTCGGGCAGAGACGGCTTCTGTCGCCGTAATCCTCAGTTTCTTACAGGATAGCTTTGACAAGGGTTTAGCCGCCAGTTCCTTAAAGGTTCAGTTGGCGGCTCTCGTGTGCTACAGAGGCAAGATTCAAGATGTTCCGCTTGGAGCGCACATGGATGTGCAGCGTTTTCTTAAAGCCGTGTTTAGGCCTGCGGCCTTTGCGTAGGGTGTCTATTCCCCCATGGGATTTGAATCTGGTATTGCAGGCCTTGGTTCAGAAACCTTTTGAGCCTCTTCGCCAGGCCTCCGTTAAGGATTTAACTCTAAAGACTGTGTTTTTGGTAGCCATTTGTTCAGCAAGGCGAATTTCGGAGCTGCAGGTGCTGTCTTATAGGGCTCCATTCTTATCTTTTTCTAGAGATAGAGTGGTTCTAAGACCGGTTCCTTCCTTTCTTCCTAAGGTGGTTTCTCCCTTTCATGTGAATCAGTCTGTTATTCTGCCAGCTTTTACGTTGGACACAGCATGTGCTTCGGACGGCGGTCTACATCGGCTGGACGTGCGACAAGTGTTGCGTCGGTATCTGAAGGTGTCCGAGACGTTCCGTAAGTCGGATCGCTTGTTTGTGCTCTTCGGGGGAATTCGAAAGGGGGAAGCGGTGGCAAAATCTTCCATTTCTAGGTGGATTAAGGAAGCTATTACCTTGGCTTATATTTTACAAGGCTGGTCTGTCCCGTTGGGCTTGCGGGCCCATTCTTCTAGAGCGCAAGTGGCGTCGTGGGCGGAGCATGCTCTTGTCCCGCCAATGGAAATTTGCAGGGCAGGTACTTGGTCATCTCTCCATGCTTTCAGCAGGCATTATCAGTTGGACGTAGCGGCGGCACGGGATTCTTGTTTTGGTTCGGCGGTCTTGCGTGCCGGTTGGCAAGGTCGTCCCCCCCCCCCCCCGTTGATAACTGCTCTGTTACATCCTGGATGTGGAGGACTAAACTGGAGGACCACTCAGGAAATAGAAATTACACATACCTGGTAATTGTAGTTCCTGGAGGGTCCAGTTTAGTCCTCAGTCCCTCCCGAGAGTCTAAAAAAAAAAAAACTTTTGGTTTTCCTGATCGGCGCGTGAAGACCAGTGTAAGAGAGTCGGGTAAGTAAATTTCTTATGATCCTCATGGTTTGGGGTTCTCCCGCTCCTTCTTGCTCAGTAGGGGTTTATTTTATGCTTACTACTGTGTCTGCCAATTTTTTTCAGGTAAAGGGGGCAGAAGCAAGGTGCAGAGTTCTGGCTCTCTCGTTTGGGGAGGGGGTCAAATTATAGTTTAGGGGCATAAGGCTTGTTATAGTTAAATTTTTCATTCATGTGTTGCTTCTTTGAGTTTGCTTTGTTAATAGTTCACTGGGGGCTGATGGGAGCTCCAGCAGCATACATCCTGTGGTACTAAAGAATCTGATTGGTCCAGTCTCCATGCTGCAGGAGGAGGAACACTACCTGGATGTGGAGGACTAAACTGGACCCTCCAGGAACTACAATTACCAGGTATGTGTAATTTCCATTTTTTTTGAAAGGGTTAATAAACACACGGATAAGGGTAACCTGGTTGATATATTGTATCTAGATTTTCAGAAGGCAGTTGATAGTCCCTCAGGAGAGACTTCTGAGGAAATTAAAAAGTCGTGGGATAGGAGAAAATGTCTTATGGGCTGATGCAGAAAACTAACATGATCTTTTAAGCACAGATAACGCCTCTTTAAAGCACACTTATTGCTATCGCCAAATACACAAAAGAGACGAACGCGCGCGTAAACAGCAAAGGAAAAACTAGGGCACAGTGCCAAGAGTATTTAAATGTATTTAAATTAGATGCAAATCAGCTGCACATAATAAAATGGCATGCATGTATTGCCTGTGCCCGATGCAGAGAATCCAGCCTTAGTGCCAATATCTCTATGCCTGGGTCTGAGGTGGCTTAAACATCTAACGCGTGCCCCCTACAGTATTTTGGTGGCAACAGGTGCTTTCCCTGATGCCTGGATCAAAATACTGTTGGGGGTCCACTGCCCCTGACATAAAGCAAATCCCTGGTGGCCCAGCGGCCCTGAACCCCCCACCCGCCCAACTACAAATAATCCCTGGTGGCCCAAAAACTGTGACCCCCCCCCAACTGAAAATAAGCCTGATAGCCCAACAGCCCCAAACACCCCACCCGGTACCTTTACAAATGAGCGGGAACGCTGCCATCTTGACAAATGGCTGCACCTGGCCCCACACGTTGCATCCTAGGAGGCACCGGGTAGGGTCAGACTGTCATATAAGGCCACGATGCACTGCACAGTACCAGGCACCACCATCTTTCAAGATGCCGGTGCAAGAGCAGGAGCACGTGGGCAGCGCGCCAGCTCGTTTGTAAAGGTACCAGGTGGGGAGGTGGGGGACTGCTGGACCACCATGTTTATTTTTAGTTGGGTGGGGGATTCAGGGCTATTGAGCCACACAAGGTTTATTTTTGGTTGGGCTGTTGGACCACAGGTTTATTTTTGGTTGGGCAGATGGGGGAATTGCGGTCACTGGGCCATTGGGGATTTGCTTTCTGTCAGGGGCACCAGCACCCTAACAGTATTTTGATGCTATCAAAATACTGTTGGGGCTCATGCAAATTAGCCACGTGGTGTCCCTGTTTCTTTGGGGAGAGCATGCCAAACTAGTGCCGACTTTTGTGCGCATTTGTTTTGTTTTCTCTTGCAGTTTAACACTGCCATTTGCGCACAGTTTAACGACAGACTAATGCATGACTAATTTGCATTTGAGCCACTTTTTGCATGCAGATCTGGATTGACCTTTGTTGGAAAGAGGATACTGGACTGGATGGACTTTGGTCTGACCCAATATGGCAATTCTCATGTTTTCATCTTCCTACAAAAGAGAATGGGCCCGATATTCAAAAGGCATTTACACATTTATCAGCCAGTTAACTGTGTAAATGCCTGCTAACTGGATATTTGACAGTACATACACAGGTTGTGCTGTCGAATATCCCAGACTGAGTCCCCTACATGCCCTGTGCTAGTCAGCTAGCATCGGGATATGCCAGGGCGGGGAGCGGAGGTGGGGACTGTTGCTAACCATGCAGCACCGATATTGGAAGCTGCGCGGTTAGTGCTCGGCGCCTATAAGATCTTTATAGGTGCTGAGGCTAACCGTGCGTCATCCAATATCGATGCTGCACGGTTAGCCTCAGCGGCTTCCAGGCAGCGCGGCCAGACCTGGGGATATTCACTTCTGTTGCTGCGGAAGTGAATATTTGGGGTGTGGGTGGGCAGGGCTAAGCGGCTATGGCACTTAGCCCTGCCCAGTTGAATATCGGGCCCTATATCCCTTCTGAAAGACCTCCCTTTTTTTTTTTTTTCTTTTTTCTTGAATTAGCATTAAAAGTAAATCACAAGGAACCTCCTTTTATTTGTAAGATGAGGCAGATGCCTGTATGGTGGGAATCCTAAAGTATTTTAATATAAATAAAGATATTTTATCTGTCCTAGATTACCAAATTATAGGAGATCTCCAACTGAAGGTATGAAATATGTCTCTTGCCATTCCTCCAGTGGCTAAAAAAGTGAAAGTAAAATACTACTATTACTGGTACTAATCATTTGTATAGCACTCCAAAGCATATATATCTCTGTTCACAAAGACATAACAGTCCCTGTCCCTTGCTTCTATATCTTGCCCTATGCCCTTGCCCTACTTAGCTCCCTACCTTCTCCCAGCTATCAGGTTCCTGAGCCTTCACTTGTTTGTGACCAGACTACCTATATGGATCATCTGGTTCCTCAAACGCAGGTAGTTGGCATTCGGTCACCATTCTCCTAGCTATCCATGAATCCACCTTGAATCCTGTGCTCAAGCCCATCTCTTTTAGGTAAGACCTCAGGCTCTCACAAATAATCAAGCAACAAGCTGATATCCACTAAAATAAAGTTTATTACAGTGCTTAGTTTACACACTGTATTAAATAGTCTTTGAGTTTGAGAAGACTCGGACCATATTCAACGTTAGTGGAATCTGCTTAAAGAATTAAAAAAACAAAATTTCATGGATCATTTCCAGTAGGGAAAGATCCAGAGACCTTGGATCTATTCACCACACTCTGCCCTCTCATATCATAATTGCTTTTTCTTATCGTTCCTCCAGTTCAGTCCTCTACCTCTGGGTTGTCAACCTCCTCCTGCAGCTTGGAGACTGGTACGTCAGAATCATGACATCACTGGCTATAGCCTGCTGCTCTCTCTCCTCAGATCCAGTGTGACCAATCTCCATGCAGCAGGAGGACGTTGTGAGCCTTGGATGGGGCTCACAGGAGGAACAGATAAGGAGAGTGTAGCTTAGTGTGGTTTCGATTATTAGTTTGGTTTTCCAAAAAAATTGGGGTGCTTTCCCTTTAAAAAAAACAAAAAAAAAACCAGATTAGCTTTCTTGCTCCCTGCCTGCCTGTCAAGACCGAAGAGAAATACTTACTGAAGGCACAGAAGGGCTTTGTGGTTTGCCTCTGGCTGGAGGATCTCTTCCCCCCTGAATCTACGGGGGAGAGTCCTTCCTTGCGAGTCCTCTCTTCCTCGTGCTGCGGTGGCCGCATGGACACGGCTCCGGGACTTCGGCAGGGCGGTTGAACGGACCGGAGCGTTGTCTTCTGCTGCAGCTTGTAAGGTAACGCTGTGCACGAGAGGATCGCATAGCGGCGCAGACCTGCTCGGTAAGCACTTAACTGGGGGCAGGTTGCGCTTTCACAGGCGGGAACTAAGCCAACGTGCAGAGCGCTGGCCGGCTTGTCTTTTGGCGCCTTTGCCGGTTCTGAGGTTCCCGGCGGTCATTTTGTGTGGTGCGGGAAGCCGCGTAGCTCTGGGGAGCTGGGAAAACGGGTTGGTAGGTGTTTTTAGCTACCGTTTTAGTTTCTTTGGGCTTGTTTCTTTTATTTTCTTTATTTCTGTTATTTCTTTTGCGTTATTTTCAATGCCGCTGACCGGGGTAGGGAGTCCTGTCGGGGCTGCTTTTGGTTCAGACGGTGTGGGGGGGGGGGGGGATTTCCCGCGTAGAGTTGGTGGGGAAATTCTTGCCAGTTAAAGTTTTTGGAGGTTTAAATAGGCCTGGTTTTAGTTGGCGTTTGGTTTTATTTTATTTGGAGTTTAAAAAAAAAAAAAAAAAAAAAGTGACAGCACAGGAGAGGAGGGACTCCTTCTGTCAGGGTGCTTACCTGCTCTATGGTGGGGCGGCCACAGTGTGTTGTCTGTGACACCCGGAGGGGCACGGTGGCACATTCAGGTGTGTGCCGCGGCTGTGCAACCCTTTCTTCCACAATGGAGCAGCAAATGGACTTTAAGGAGTCTCTAGAGGCGCAGGGGGCGCCGACGGGGCCGCTGACTGAATCCCTGCAATCGCTCGGGCAGGGGCCCCCTTGGAAGAGCCTGCAGGGTCCGCGGCGGCGGTACAGGAGCAGCAGTCGGCGGGTCTTGCAGAGTTTTGTCCTGAGTTCATTTTGATGATGCACCAAGCCTTTTGTTTGCGGCGTCAGGGTAAGATGCCAGGGGCTTCGCCACTTGCGGTTCCGGGTACGCATATGGTGGGGTCTGACGAGGTTGCAGAAGGTCCGCCGGCATCTAAGAGAACTAGAGCCCGGGCATCGTCTTCTGCAGAAGCCGATTGGCAGGAAGTCGAGGATCCCGACTGGGAGAATGAGGAGTGTGCACAGGATCTGGAAGAAGGAGAGATCCTGGAGCCTGAAGATCAAGTTAAGATCATTAGAGTCTTCCGTAAAGAGGGGTTGCCGGCGCTGATCTCGGAATCGATGCAGATGTTGAATCTCGCTACGCAAACTTCTGCGGAGGAGGGAGTTGAGGATCCCGTTATTCAGGCGGTGCGGCAGACACAGGTGGTGTTGCCAGTGCACAGAGTGGTCGCCAAAATGATTCAAGACGAATGGGACCAGCCTGAGGCAGGGCTCAGAGGGGTGCGCACGATGAATCGGCTCTATCCTCTGGCCGATACGGATAAGGAAAGGTTTCGGATGCTGCGGGTAGACGCGGTGTCGTCAGTTGCAAAAAAGACCACCATTCCGGTGGAGGGCAGTGCAGCCTTAAAGGATGCTCAGGACCGTAAAGTTGATGGGCTCCTGAAGCAGACCTTTGAAGCGGATTTGCTTTCGTTGCAGGCGTCTATATGCGGAGCTTGGGTGGTGCGGGCGTGTTTGCGCTGGGTGCAACGGTTGTGCCACTCGACGCACCTGGATCTCGAGCTCAAGGAGCTCGGTCGCCTGGAATCTGGGACGGCATATTTGGCGGATGTGCATTATGATTTGATCAGAGCACTCGTGAATAGCACGGGTTCCGTGGTGGCCGCCCGCAGATCGCTATGGTTGCGAAATTGGGTGGCGGATGGTTCTTCCAAGTCTCGGCTCAGTAAGTTGCCGTTTAAGGGGAAGTTGCTCTTTGGGGAAGATCTCGGTAAGTTGGTGAAAGAGCTTGGGGAGTCCAAGGCTGGTAGACTTCCAGAGGACAAGCCGAAACCGGGAAAGGTGGTCAGGGCTTTAGAGGCCAGTTTCAGGATTTTTGGAGATTTCGCACCCCGTGGTTCGGATCTTTCCAAAGGGGCCGCTTTCCGTCCCGAGCCCAGGGATTTCGCGGGTTTCGGGGAGCTAATAGAGGGTTCTCCTCAGGTTCCGCATCAACAGCTCGCAAGGCACAATGAGATGAGGCGGGTCCCGGCGGAAGGAGTTTCCATAGGAGGGCGGCTCCGGGAGTTTCTTTCTGCTTGGACCCTCATCACGTCCGACCAGTGGGTGCTGGAGATCATTCGACACAGTTATGCGTTGGAGCTGGCGCGGCTCGTGCGAGATTCCTTTGTCATGTCTCCCTACAGGAGCCAAAAGAAGACCCTAGCGATCCGCAGTACTTTGGGGCGGCTTTTGCGTTTAGGGGCAGTCGTGGAGGTGCCGAAGGCCAAGTTCGGTGTGGGGCGGTACTCCATTTATTTCATGGTGCCAAAGAAAGGCAGAGCACTACGGCCCATTTTAGATCTCAAAGGTGTAAACCGTTGCCTGAGGGTGCCGCATTTCCGCATGGAAACTTTGCGGTTGGTCATTGTGGCGGTGCATCAGGGGGAGTTCTTGATGTCGCTGGATCTTATGGCGGCCTATTTGCACATACCCATTCGGGCTGCACATCAAAAGTTTCTAAGGTTTGCCTTTCCGTGGGGGCACTATCAGTTCTAGGCGTTGCCCTTCGGTCTGGCAACGGCGCCGTGAACTTTCACCAAAATTATGGTGGTGGTGGCGGCGGCGTTGCGCAAAGAAGGCATCCTGGTGCACCCGTACCTCGACGATTGGTTGATTCGGGCGAAGTCCGAGGCGGAGAGCATACAGGTGACAAGCAGGGAGGTGCACTTCTTGCAGAGTCTCGGTTGGGTGGTAAACCCATCCAAGAGCCGACTAAAGCCTTCTCAGGACCTCGAGTACCTGGGGGTTCGGTTCGACACAAACAAGGGGCAGGTGTTTTTGCCGCACAAAAGAGCTCAGGCGCTTCGCAGTCTGGTGCGCAAGTTCAGAGCGACTCCAGCTCCGTTGGCATGGTCTTATCTCTGCGTGCTGGGGACAATGGCGGCAACGCTGGAGGCAGTGCCTTGGGCCAAAGTGCATATGCGGCCTCTGCAGAGGGCTCTACTTCACCTCTGGTCGCATCAGTTGGACCCTTTGAGTAAACTGCTTCCGTGTCCGGGCAAGGTCTGACAGTCTCTTCGGTGGTGGCTGCTCCCGTCTTCGTTGTCGGCCGGGATGCCGCTGGAACAGCCAGAGTGGCTGCCAATGTTGACGGACGCCAGCCTTACGGGCTGGGGAGCCCACTGCGGGACCAAGTTCGCGCAGGGGGTTTGGTCCCCGCTGGAGGCTTCTTTGTCGATTAAATCGTTTGGAACTGCGAGCAGTGGTCCGAGCGCTTCTTGCCTTCGAACAGTTGGTGCTAGGTCGCGCAGTTCGTGTTCTGTCCGACAACTCTGCAACGGTCGCCTACATCAATCGCCAGTGTGGCACGGGGAGTGCAGCGATGGAGGCAGAGGCGGATGTGCTGTTCGCCTGGGTGGAATGTTGGTTGACGGCACTTTCAGCGGTGCACATTGCAGGAAAAGACAATGTGATGACAGACTTCCTCAGCAGAGTTCGGGTAGATGCAGGAGAGTGGGAATTGCACCCTGACGTCTTTGCGTAGATACTGGCTCGGTGGGAGATGCCCATAATGGATTTAATGGCGACCGGTCAGCCGGTTCTTCAGCAGGAGGCAAGAGAGGATGTCTGAGGGCATAGACGCCCTGTTGCATCATTGGCCGACCTCAGCTCTCCTGTATGTCTTCCCGCCGTGGGCATTGATAGGCCGCGTGATTCAGTGGATTGAAGCTCACCCGGGAAGGGTACTTCTGGTGGCCCCCGACTGGCCGAGACGCCCATGGTACGCAGATCTCGTGCATCTCCTAGACGGATGACCCTGGCGGCTGCCGGCAAGGGTGGACCTTTTTGATGCAAGGGCCTCTCTTCATGCCCCAGGTGGATCGGTTCTCGCTTACGGTATGACCATTGAAAGGGCCAGGCTAAGGAAGAAAGGGTATTCGGCGTCAGTCGTTGCTACGCTGCTTAGGGCACGTAAGCAGTCTACTTCCCTGGCGTATGTGCGTGTCTAGCGTATTTTTGAAGATTGGTGCTCGAGGCGTCAGATTCGAGCGTCCACGGTCTCTGTTCCTTCTATTTTAAGCTTTCTGCAAGACGGCTTTGATAAAGGTCTGGCCGCTAGTTCTCTGCGCGTTCAATTGGCGACTCTTGCCTGTTATCGCGGCAAGGTTCAAGGCGTGGCTCTCGGAGCTCATGCTGATGTGATCCGTTTTCTTAAGGCGGTGGCTAGATTGCGGCCGGCGCGCAGAGTGACGGTTCCGCCTTGGGATCTCAATCTGGTGCTGTCGGCGTTGACCGAACCGCCTTTTGAGCCTTTGCATCAGGCGTCGGCGAAGGAATTAACGTTAAAAACTGTATTTCTGGTGGCGATCTGCTCAGCTAGGCGCATCTCGGAGTTGCAAGCTTTATCTTCTAGGGAGCCGTTTTTGTCGTCCTCAAAGGAAAAGGTCGTTCTGCGTCCAGTGCCTTCGTTCTTGCCTAATGTGGTGTCTCCCTTTCACTTAAATCAGTCCGTGTGCTTGCCAGTTCTGGGGTCATTGGAGGGGAGCGCCTTGGACCGCAGTTTGCGCCGTTTGGACGTTAAGCAGGTTTTGCGGCACTATCTGAAGGTTATGAAGGGTTTTCGCAAGTCGGACCGGCTCTGTGGTGTTCGGAGGTGTGCGCAAGGGGGAGCCGGCATTGAAAGCTTCCATTGCCAGGTGGATTCGGGAGGCGATTGCTTCAGCCTATCTGCTTCGCGGTCGCTCCGTACCCTAAGGTTTGTGAGCTCATGCCACCAGGGCGCAAGTGTCGTCTTGGGTGGAGCACGGTTTGGTTCCGCCCGGTGAGATCTGTAGGGCGGCGACTTGGTCATTGCTGCATACGTTTAGTAAGCATTACCGTCTTGATGTCGCAGCTGCTAATGATGCTTGTTTCGGTGCTGCGGTGTTGCTAGCTGGCTGGAAGGGTCCCTCCCAATGATTACTGCTCTGGCACATCCCAGAGGTAGAGAACTGAACTGGAGGAACGATAAGGAAATGATAATTACACTTACCTGGTAATTGTAGTTCCTTGAGTGACGACAGTTCAGTCCTCCATCCCGCCCGAAGTTCTTTTGCAGGGGGTGGAGATTTTCCGGCTCGAGGAGAACCACTACAGGTAGGTCAGTCTTCGAACTGTTTAGGTTCGCTGTATTTTTCTAGTTAATTCTGTGTGTGACAGTGAAGGGAGTAAGACCGCCTGGTATGCAGGTTTACTTCGTTCTATTGTTACTTAGGTTAGGTTAAAGATGTGTTCTAGCTACTACTGGTTTGTTGCTCCTTTGAGTCTGCTTTGTTAATAGTTCACACTGGATCTGAGGAGAGAGAGCAGCAGGCAATAGCCAGTGATGTCATGATTCTCACGTACCAGTCTCCAAGCTGCAGGAGGAGGTTGACAACCCAGAGGTAGAGGACTGAACTGTCACTCAAGGAACTACAAGTACCAGGTAAGTGTAATTATCATTTTGTGGTACAATATATGCATTCTCTTGTGGAGAAACTATGCTGACTGGGAGAGTTTCTCAATAGAATATCTACAGGAGATTAATATAGGAAACATCTAGTTGGATCATCTTATGATTTTGATACTGCAGCAAGGGGTTGTATCTTATCAACAGGGGCTCTTAGAATGGCATAGTTTCAACTATTTAGCTCAAGAGATGATGTTCATGATGGTTAGTAAATGCCATACTCTCTTCCCCTACCCCCATGCAGGCGAGAACCCTTTTACTTTTGAAATAAAGGAAATGGTGAATTTCTTTTAAAGATTATCGCTCTGCATTTCAGATGTCAACTACAGTAGCTACTACGAAGTCCCAAGTATCATATCAATATTTGCAAGAGTATAGTCATTTAAGAGGGCATGAGGGTGAGATTAGGGCATGGATCAAGGTCATGCACTATTGTAGGTGTCTATTTGGGCAAAAACACATTCTTATTGAGGAGGATAAACCCTGTTTGTGCCTGAAGAAAATACCATCTCTAAATCCAAAATCAGCAACCACCACATGAAGCGTTATCTTCCCTAATGAAAACAGGAGCTGTTCAAAAAAGGCCTCTGGATTCTGTCTTTCCTTGAATAGCTCATAGGACTACAGTTCTGTTAAGGAGTAGGGGTGGTCTTAAAAAAAATAAGGAATGGAGAGGACCCTGAATGGGATCTATGATGATGATAGTTGCATAATGTAATTTTGTATTTGGTATATGTGTCCAGGGCTGTGATCAGATAGTATTGAAACATACAAGATGTCAGTAAACAGGAATAGCATATCAGACTTACTTTAATCCTTATTGGCAATGATTATGCTGCAGAATTCTCAGCCTTTAATGCTAGGAGAGGCTTATTTCTTCTGAGTTTTTTTTCTTGCTTGTAATCCTTTTTGCAGGTTCAAATTTGGTTCTGAACTTGAAAAATGGTTAATGACGTGATCAAAGGAAAAAAGTCCCATCTGCCACTGGACATACCTGGAGCCAGTAAGTCTTCCTTTAGTTCCTGAGAGAGAGAGAGAATATTAGTTCACTAATAGTTCTAAAGCAGGTACCACAGGTCCTCAGGAGGTGACATAAGGAAGGGGGGGATGCCTTTGTGTCAGAAAGGAAGAGTAATGTACGCTTTTATAAAACAACATATCTCGGTATGTAATGGAAAGACTGCCAAAATTATTTCCATTGTGTTGGAAAATCAATTGCAGATGTTTGGGATAATAGAAATATTATATGGGAGATAAAAAAAAAATGTTTTTGTGGTGTCAGATGGCAGCATTACAAAGAGAGAAAGAGATGTTTGCTGTCTTTTCTGGTGGAGGGAGGGGAACGGAAGTGGCCATGAGGTGTACCATCCTTGCTGCTCCTAGGAGGAAATAGGAGGGAAAGACCCAGATATTCCATTTCATTCCTCCAGTCCAGTTCTGGCACCTTTGGGTATTCATGCTCCGCCAGCAGCTTGGAGACTGAGCATGTCATGATCTTCATGATCTCCCCTTAGATAGTTAGCTGGCTCCACCCCCAGCCTTCAGTATTTCCTTCTCCAAGCAGCTGGAGAGATGTGAATTCCAGTACGGGACTCACTGAAGGAACAGAGTTTTTGGATTGATGTTGAATTGATATTGAATTGGTTTTACAGCCTGCCGAGAGAGCACTGTTAAGCAACAGTGGGGACAGGGCAAACTGGGGATGCCCTTCAGCTGTGAAAGCACTGATATGCTGAGGCTGTGAGAAAAAAAATAAAGGGTTAGACTGGAGGTGTGCTGCTACTCCTGGGGGGTTGGGATAGTGCAAGGGTGAGTGCACAACAGTGCGCGTCTAGCCAGGGTAGAAGAGCAAGCAGCTTATCAGGGGTCAGGAACTCAAGCATGTTGGCTCCAGAGAGACAGGCGGTCTGGACTCGTCGTGCCGGCAGGAGACTAGATATTCCTGAGGCCCCTACTGCCCGCTGCTGAGCATATGGGGCTGTGAATCGGATGCCATGGATTCTGAGCAGAAGCAGGTTTGTGAGGAGTAAAGAACAGCAGCGGGAACCCGGCAGCTGAGGGAACTGCGTGATGCAGAGACAGTAAGGAATAGGCGGCGGCCATTTTAAAAGTGTGGGAGCTGTTGTGCAGTGCGGCAACCGCGGTATCTGGCAGGCAGTGCTCCGGGAATTAACTTGTCAATTTTCCTTGCAGGTTTTGTTGCTTTGCAGCTAGTTGGGAGCTGAGAGGCAGATACTGGAAGGACCAAAGGCAAGGGAGACAGAGAAAAAAAAAAAAGGGTAAGTCTCGGTGCAAGACAACACTCAGATGCCAGCAAGACAGACCTGTGTGGCCTGTGTGTCACACAGGGGCTTAGGGTCAGTGGCTAGGTTCTGCAGGGGGTGTGAGATGGAATCCCAGTCTGTGGAGGCAGAGTTGCAGTGGGACGGACCGCACTCGTGTCCAAGGACCTGTCTGATCATGAAGCCACGGGGCCCTCTGCAGTGCCCAGTGCAAAGACAGGAGGAGGGGAAGGAAAAGAACCTCTACTGGTTAGGGCACCAAAGGGCAAAGGGAAGAAAGAGGCAAAGGTGAGGAGCTCTAAGGAGCAGCAAGGCGTAGGCAATCTGGGTGGCTTCTCACCAGAGTTTGTGCTCCTGCTGCATAAAGCCTTTTGTTTGAAACAGAGAGCAACGGAGAAGATGGCAGCTCCAAAGAGTTGAGCGAAGTGCTCCGTTGACACAAGCTTGGCGCTGGAGGAGACAGACAAGGAGCCTGGTCCCAGTAAGCGATGTGTGGAGGACAATCTCTGGGAAGAGACTCCACGGGAGGTGGAAGACTGGGCAGAGGAAGATCTCCAGGATGCGGAGTTGGAGGAAGGAGAGATCCTGTAGGCAGAGGAGTCTCGAATTATCCGAGTTTTCCGTAGGGAGGAATTGGCGGCTTTGATAGCGTAGTCCGCTAAGACTTTAAATTTTCACATAGAGGCATCGGAGGAAGAGGAGTCTCTGGAAGACCTGCTGTTCCAGGCTGTTTGATTGACACAGAAGATCTTCCCTTTGCATAGACTCGTGGGCACATGATTCAGGAAGAATGGGACATTCTGGAAAGGGCTGCTTCAGAGTACTCGGACAATGGCTTGGCTGTACCCCCTCCTAGAGCAAGACGGAGAACTCTCGCACACCTAGAGTAGATGCAGTGGTCTCGGTGGCGACGAAGAAGACAATGATACCAGTAGAGAGTAATACAGCCCTTAGGGACGTTCAAGATCGAAAGTTGGAGACGCTCTTGAAGCGGGCGTTTGACACGCCCTGTTCTTGCAGGCATCAGTATGTGGAGCCTTTGTGGCCCGGGCCTGTCTTCAGTGGCCTCAAGGAATCTGTGGAGTCTCTGAAGCTGAGCAGGGGCAGCCGCCAGGGGCAGTGAAGCTAAGAGTCTGGAGTGGCGTATCTGGCGAAGCCTTCTATGATCTGGTTAGGTGTATGTCCAAAGGTATGGCCTCGGTAGTGTTTGCGAGACGCTACTTATGGCTCCAGAATTGGGTGGCAGATGTATTGTCCAAGTCTTAGCTGAGCAAGCTACTGTTCAGAGGTAAGCTTCTGTTCGGAGAGGACCTAGAGAAATTGGTCAAGGACCTGGGTGAAACTAAAGGAAGGTGTTTGGCGGAGGACAAGCAGAAATTGGCTCGCTCATCAGCCCCAGGAAGAGGTCAGCTGAGAGAATTTCGGAGGTTTCAGTCGCTAAGGTTCCAGTAAGCGAGATTGCTAAGGTTCGCTCCATACCAGAGGGGTTGCTGCCCAGCAAGCGGGGCCTTCCTTTTGGGGCTTCAGGGACTCGGGAAGAGGATTCTATTCTTCCGCCTCTGCGGCACCTAAGAAACAGCAATGAGGCATGGACAAGCCAGGCGGACCTAATTCCTGTAGGAGGGCATCTACAGGAATTTTACAATGCCTGGACCAATATCACGACCGACCGGTGGGTGCTGGAAGTCATTAGGGAAGGATATATGCTGGAATTCGCCTGGCCCCTCTGAGATGCCTTTATCAACTCTCCCTGCAAGGCTAGGAGAAGCAGAAGGCAGTGCAGGAAACCTTGCAGTGGCTGCTGGATCTGTAGGCAGTGGTACAGGTGCCCCAAAGACAATGAGGATATGGTGAATACTCCATCTACTTCGTGGTGCCAAAGAAAGAAGGTACTTTTTGGCCTTTCTTGGATCTCAACTATGTCAATTAAGCCCTGAGGGTGCCACACTTTCACATGGAGACTTTGTGCTCTGTGATAGTGGCAGTTCAAGAAGAAGTTCTTAACGTCCCTCGACCTCAGAGACGTATCTCCACATTCTTATACAAACAGCACCAGCAGTTCCTCAGATTTGTGATACCAGGAGGGCATTTCCAGTTTTGAGCCTTGCCATTTGGGCTGGTAATCGCGCCTCGGACTTTCACCAAGGTCATGGTGGTCGTGGCAGCGGCCTTAAGGCAGGAAGGTATTCTAGTTCACCCTTACCTCGACGATTGGCTAATAAGGGCGAAGTCCCTAGAAGAGAGCGTGAGGGTGACTGACTGGGTCATCCAGTTCCTCCAGAGCTTAGGGTGGGTTGTGAACTTTGCCAAGAGTCAAGTCATGCCGTCTCAGGATCTCGAGTATCTGGGAGTGTGGTTTCAGACGGCCATGGGACGAATGTCTCTTCCAGTAGCCAGAGCTCGCAAGCTGCAAATGCAGAAGCAGACAGCGTGGCACTACTTGCAGGTGCTGGGGTCCATAGAGGCGTCGATAGACATAGTCCCATGGGCACGGACGCACATGTGACCGTTGCAGAGGGCGCTGCTGCACAGGTGGTTGGTGCAGGTTCACTCCCTATCCCACTACCTTCTTTGCACAGGGAAGGCGCAGAACGCGCTATGGTGGTGGTTGCGGAACAATATACTTCTGAAGGGCATGCTGCTGGAGATATCTCACTGGGTGGGTGCAGCTCACAACGGATTCCAGCCTAGTTGGCTGGGGAGCTCATTGCGAAGCTCAGTTTCTGCAAGGGGATGTGGATGGATCAGGAAACACAGTGGCCCATAAACCGGTTAGTTGCAAGCAGTTTTTCTGGCCTTACAAGGCTTTGAACACTGGTTAAAGGGGAAAGCTGTGAGGGTGTTTTCGGACAATGCAGGAATGGTAGTGTACATCAAACGGCAGGGCCCTATGGGCAGTGTACAACTGGAGGAGGAGTCTGAAGCGTTGTTGGAATGGGTGGAGAACAATTTCTTGGCACTATCGGTGTATGTGGCCAGGCGAGAAAACGTGGAGGCAGAATGGAGGCTCAGTCAGAGCATATTCGACAAATTGGTGAGTCGGTGGGGGCAGCCAATCATGGATCTGATGGCAACCTGCGAATCGACCAAAGCAACAAGGTTCTACAGCAGAAAGAGAGCCCATGTCAGAAGGGCTCAATGTGCTATTGCAACCATGGCCCACGGACGGACTACTGTATGTCTTTCCTCCTTGGCCACTCATCGGAAGAATAGTGCAGAGCATAGAGGCACATGTGGGTCACGTGCTTCAGATCGCCCTGGATTGGCTAAGCCGGCTGTGGTAAGCGGACTTGAGGTGCATGATGGTTGGCAGGCCGTGGTGTTTACCAGTGTGAGAGGATCTGCTGAACCAGAATCCTATCCGGATGTCACAGTTACCTATTTCAATGTTCCGCACATGTAGATAGTTTCCCCTGTTATCCAAGTTGATTGCTCCTGTTCATTGTAATGACCTGACTCTTGTTTATTGTCGGATACTGTTTGTTTTTATGTAAACCGTGCTGATCGCAAATAGTGCGGTATATAAGAAATGTAAATAAATAAAATAAAAAAAATAAAAATAAATAAATAAAACAGGTGGATCGGTTCTTGCTTATGGCATGGCTCTTGAGAGGGAACACTTAAAGAAAGGGGCTATGCGCCTGCCATAATAACGACGCTGCTGAAGGCATGCAGGCAGTCGACTTCACTGGCGTACATCTGGGTATGGAGAGTGTTTGAACACTGGTGTCAGGCACAAGGGCTTTTGGCTATGAAGTGTGGGGTGCCGGACATACTGTCCGTCCTTCAGGCGGGTCTGGATAAAGGCTTGGCCTGCAGCTCTTTGATAGTACAGGTGGCGACTCTCTCGTGTTATAGGGGCCATGTGGACGGAGTGACTTTAGCTTTGCATCCAGATGTAGGGCGTATTTCTTAGAGTAGTGAAGCCGTTATGGCCGCTAGTGCGGTTGATCGTCCCACCATGGGATCTGAATTTGTTTTTTTCTGCCCTGACAGAGCAGCCGTTCGAGCCGTTGGTAGAGTGCACGTTGAAGGACTTGACATTGAAGACAGTCTTTTTGGTAGCCATCTGTTCGGCCAGGATTTCGGAGCTCCAAGCATTGTCATGTAGGGAGCCGTACCTTGTGATATCGAGAGATGGTGGTGTTACGGACAGTTCCCTCCTTTGTACCGATGGTCAGCTCAGCCTTTCACTTGAACCAATCTGTTTCCCTGCCAGTCTTCTCTGGATCGGAGGGAGAGACTGTGTCGGATCCTTTACAAAGCCTGGATGTGTGTCAGGTGTTAGAGGTACCGGAAGAACACCAGATCCTTTTGCAAGTCTGAGTGCTTGTTTGTATTATTTGGAGGGCCACGCAAGGGTGAGGCGACGTCTAAGGCATCCATTACCAGATGGATTAGGGAAGCCATCTCTTCGGCTTACCTGCTGAGACGGAAGCCCGGTGCCCATCTGTTTGAAAACGCATTCGACGTGGGCCCAGGCGGCGTCATGGGCAGAGTTTGGAATGGTGCCATCTGTAGAAACATTTGTAGAGTGGCTACTTGGGCCTCTTTGTCTTCCTTTGTAATGCATTAGCGGTTAGATGTACAGGCTTCAGAGGAAGCTCGTTCTCCAGGACCAAGCAGGAAGTCAGTCCTCACATATGGGTGTCATCGGCGCCGATGAAGCCCCAGCGGAGCATTTCCCCAGCTTTCTATGAAAGCCTTTGGGAATGCAGGCACGCATGCGCGGTTCCCTTCCCGCCTAAAGGTGCCATCTTACCTCAGTCTCTTTTTTTCCGTGAAGCCCACCAGACGTGTGTCCAGTTTTCCCGGTTAAAATTAGATTTTTCTGCGATTTTTGCTATTTTTTCTCCCGGTTCGACGCTGGTTCCCTTCCCGCCGGGTTCGGTACACCGGTATCGAGCCCGATTCTTCTTTTTCGGTTTTTTCCCTTCGTGGCTGGCGTTCGTGCCCTTTTTTCTATTTTTCCCTGGAAGGGCCGGTCCTTTGACCTCGCGGGGACTCTTTTTTTTTTCCCCGATGGCTTCCAGCGGTCTTAAAAAGTGTGATCGGTGTAAGAAACTAATGTCTCTCACCGACACGCACGATTGCTGCCTTCGGTGCCTCGGCCCCAACCACGGTCCTTAGTCGTACGGGGCCTGTGGAAAGATGTCTTCCAAGGCACTCCGAAGTCGTCAGCAACAAAAGGAAAGGCTTTTCTCGGGCCTGGACCTCGTCTGAGGCCTCGACATCTCGGGATACCGATCCCGAGCGCCGTCGAAGCTCCTCGGACAGGGGGTCCCCCGACCGGGCACGCAAGAGGAAGAAACGGCTCACGAGGGCGTCGTCGGAGGAGGTCCCTGGCTCCTTGAGGGCCAGGTCTAAGATCCCCAACTGTCACCCCGGGCCCGTGGAACAAGAGAAGCCTGCCAAAGTTCCTCGCATGGAGCCGGAGTCTGCTGGACACGTAAGCCCCGTAGTCCTCGAGGACTCTCCTCCCAGGGAGCCGACGTCAGGCCCGGCGCCCGAGTTGGTGGCTGCTGCGTCTCCCGAGCTGAGTCTCAGGATGACAGCCTTGGAGAGCAGATTGTCTGGCTTCATGGAGCATCAGCGGGCACTGATGGCCAGCCTGTCTGGCGCATCTGCCCCGACCACCGGGACATCGACGTCGAAGTCGACCCCGGAGACCGTGCTGATACTCGAGTCCATCGTGGCTCAGAGTCTACCTCGGTTGCGGTCTCCCTCGACCTCCCGTTTGGGACCTAGGGCGTCAACGCCGGCGTCGGGGCGGGTGCTCCAGGGCCCCGCGGGGTCGGACCCTGACTCTTCCTCGGACGAGTCGGCTTGGGAGACGGAAGACGAGGAGTCTCCTGATACCTTCAAGACTCGGTACGTCCCTTTGGACTCACCGCAGTCTGAGCCCCGGAGTAGGTCCCCCCCGGAGGACACCCGGTTCTCGGAGTTCGTCCGGGATATGGCCACTGCCTTGGGTATTCCAGCGGACCCCGAGGAAGAACCTCGAGCTGAAGAGCTCGAGGCGCTGCAGTATGACTATCCCCCGAAGGAGGCCTTTACTGTCCCGGTTCCTCCGATGCTGGAATGGCTCCTCTTCCGTATGTGGGAGGCACCGGCCTCGGCGCCGGTTTTAAGCAAACGAGTCTATTCTATCTATCGACTCTGGAAGAGCCCTGGTTTTCAGAAGACACAGCTACCACACCATTCTATGGTTGTGGAATCGGCCATGCATCGTCTGAAGAGCCAGAAGATGCACTCCGCGGTGCCCCCTGGCAGGGAGGCCCGGAACCTCGATGGCGTTGGTAGAAAGTGCTTCCAGGGCTCGATGCTTGCTTGCCGTGTCCAGTCCTACCAGCTGTACATGGGCATGTACTTGCAGGACCTGGCCAAGCAGTTGGTCGGATTCTCTGCTGGTCTCTCCGGGGAACCCTTGCAGAGATTTAAGTCCTTGTCCTCGGGGATTCGGGACTGCTCGAAGTTCATGTCTCGCGCCGCCTACGATGGCTTCGAGGCTTCGGCCCGAGTTGCGGCAGCCGGCATCGCGGCTCGACGCCAGGCATGGCTGCAGTCATCGGACCTTGAGCCATGGGTTCAGGACAAGTTGGTCGATGTCCCTTGCCGAGGTGAAAACCTTTTTGGCAAGCCCATGACCGAGAAGGCCGCTCAGCTCGAAACTGAGCACCTCACACGGACAAGGCTGTCGAGAAAGACCTCTGCCCCTTCTCATAAAAAGAAGGGCTCGGGTAAAAGGCCCTTTTACCCGAGGAAGGGCACTTCCTACAAACAGTACCCGCAATATCAGGCTGCCCAAGCTGCCCCCCAGGGTCAGCAAGCCAAGGGCCAGGGTAATGGGCCCCGTAGGCAGAGGACCCCCAAGCCTCAAGCCCCTGCTACCATTCAGCAGGGTGGGGGTTTTTGACTCCTTGAGCATAGCCTCTCCTCCACTGCTCTCTCAACCCTGCACAGGAAGTTGCCTCGCCCTCTTTGCCCACCAGTGGCCCCTTATCACCGGGGACAGTTGGGTGTTGGAGATAGTCCACAAGGGCTATGCCCTCCATTTTCACCAACTGCCTCCTCCATATTTTCCAGGGGAGCCTCCAAGGCCTCCCCTGCACACAGACCTTCTCCTTCAGGAGCTTCAGGGTCTGTTGGTGGACAGGGCGGTGGAGCCTGTGCCTCCCCACTTGCAAGGTCACGGCTTCTACTCCAGGTATTTCCTGGTGCCCAAAAGAACCGGTGGCCTTTGACCCATTCTGGACCTCAGGAACCTCAACAAGTTCCTAGTGAAGGAAAAGTTCAAGATGCTTACTCTTGGGACCCTTCTGCCCTAACTCCAGCAGGTAGATTGGCTATGCTTAATCAAATTCGCGCAATTCGCCCCTTCCTCACTCCCTCTGCTCTTGCCACCCTGCTGCTATCTCTTGTCATTTCCCGTGTTGACTTCTCCAACTCTGTTCTCTCCGGCATTTCCAAGCTACAGCTGACATGATTGCAAAAAATCCAGAAAACCACTGCCCGACTTGTGTCCCATTCCTCTCCCAGAGATCACGTCACTCCCCTCCTGCTTCGTCTCCACTGGCTTCCCATTTCCTTTCGTATCCAGTTTAAACTTCTTACACTTGTTCATAAGGCGCTTCATACCACTACCCCGCAATATCTGGCTGACCTAATCCGCTTTCATACCCCCAGGCACACCCCTTGATCCTTCCATCTTAACCGCCTCGCACTACCCCCCCCCCCCCTTCACAGGCTCACCTTCACTCCACCCGTTCCTCAGCCTTTTTTTTCTTTGGTCCCGCCCTCTGGAATTCCCTTCCCACTGCCCTCCATCTTGAACCACATCACCCAACCTTCAAACATGCTCTGAAGACCCACCTATTTTCCCTTGCCTTTGACTTTCCCTCCTCCCAGCCTTAACCTCTTCCTCTGTGTCTGCTACTCTCTACCCACTCTCTTCTCTCTGTCCTATTTTGAATTTATAAGATAAGATATGCCATACTGAGTCAGACCAAGGTCCATCAAGCTCAGTATTCTGTTTTCAACAGTGGCCAATCTAGGTCATATGTACCTAGCAGTTTCCCCAAGGGACACAGGTTCCACAATGCTTGTATTGGTTCAAGCATTGATATCCTGGGTCCCTTCTTAATAATGGTTTATATAGCTTTCCTCCAGGAACTTGTCCAAACCTTTTTTAAACCCAGCTACATTAACAGCCTTTACTACATCCTCTGGTAACAAATTTCAGAGTTTGATTACACGTTGAGTGAAAAAAATATTTTCTTTTAATAGTCTTAAATAGTTTACCCTGTAGCTTCATTGCATGTTCCCTAGTCTTTCTATATTCTGATAAGGTAAACAATCGATCTACATTTACCCGTTCCACTCCGTTCATTAATTTATAGACTTCTATCATATCTCCCCTCAGCCATCTCTTTTCCAGGTTAAAGAGCCCTAACCTTTTTAGCCTTTCTTCATAGGAGTATCCTTCCATCCCCTTTACCATTTTGGTGGCTCTTCTCTGAACCTTTTTTAAAATCGCTATATCCTTTTTAAGATACGGCGACCAGAATTGCACACAATATTCAAGGTGCGGTCTCACCATGGAACGATATAGAGGCATTATAATATCCTTTGTTTTATTTTCCATTCCTTTCCTTATCATACCTAGCATTCTATTTGCTCTCTTGGCCGCCGCTGCACACTGGGCCGAGGGTTTTAACATAGTATCCACAATGACGCTTAAATCTTTTTCCTGGGTAGTGGTTCCTAATGTGGAACCTTGCATCGTGTAACCATAGTTTGGGTTGTTCTTCCCTAGGTGCATAACCTTGCACTTGTCCACATTAAATTTCATCTGCCATTTTGATGCCCAGTCTTCCAATTTATCAAGATCCTCTTGCAATTTTCCACAATCATCTTGGGTTTTAACAATTTTAAATAGTTTTGTGTCATCTACAAATTTGATAACCTCACTCGTTATTCCACTTTCCAGGTCATTTATGAATATGTCAAAAAGCAGCGGACCCAGCACAGATCCATGGGGTACACCACTATTCACCTTTCTCCATTGGGAAAATTGGCCATTTAGCCCTACCCTCTGCTTTCTATCTTTTAACCAGTTCCTGATCCACAATAGTACACTGCCTCCTAACCCATGACTCTTTAGTTTTGCCAAAAGTCTCTGATGAGGGACCTTGTCAAAGGCTTTCTGAAAGTCCAGATAAACAATATCTACCGAGTCACCTTTGTCCACCTGATTATTCACTCCTTCAAAAAAACATAACAGATTAGTAAGACAAGATCTTCCTTGTCTAAAGCCATGTTGGCTGTCTCCCATTAGGTCATGACTATCTACATGCTGAGTAATTTTATTCTTTATGATGGTTTCTACCATTTTTCCCGGTACTGAAGTCAGGCTCACCGGTCTGTAGTTTCCCGGATCACCCCTGGAACCTTTTTTAAAATTGGTGTTACATTGGTGATCCTCCAATCTTCAGGTATTAGAGATGATTTTAATGATAGTTAACAGATTAGCAGGTCTGCAATCTCGTATTTCAGTTCTTTCAACACCCTTGAATGTATACCATCCGGCCCAGGTGATTTGCTACTCTTCAGTTTATCTAATAGTTATAATACATCTTCCCGATGTATCGATATTTCCTTCAATTCTTCTGCACCTTTAAATACCACTTCAGTCATGGGTAAATATCCCTACATCTTCCTCAGTAAAGACTGAAGCAAAGAATTCATTCAGTCTCTCCGCTATCGCCTTGTCGCCTCTTAGTGCTCCTTTAACCCCTTTATCATCTAATGGACCAACTGACCCTCTCACAGGTTTTTTGCTACAAATGTACTTGAAAAGGTCTTTACTTCGCGTTTTTGCATCCGCAGCAAGCTTCTTCTCAAATTCTCCCTTTGCCTGCCTTATCAATGCCTTGCATTTGACTTGCCAGTGCTTGTGCTGTTTTCAGGTTTCGTTGTTTGGCTCTTTTTTCCATTTCCTGAAAGATGCTTTTTTGGCAACAACAGCCTCTCTGACCTCACCTTTAAACCATGCTGGCAGTTTTTTGGACTTCCTTCCACTTTTCTTAAAGCGTGGAATACAGCTGGTCTGGGCTTCCAAGATAGTATTTTTCAACAAAAGCCTGATGTACGTCTTTAACCTTTGCAACTGCTCCTTTTAGTTTTTTCTTAACTGTTTTCCTCATTTTATCCTAGTCTCCCTTTCTAAAGTTAAAAGGTAGTACTGTGGATTTCCTTACTATTCCTCCTCCACTAATTAAATCAAAGGCGATCATGCTATGATCACTATTGCCAAGTGGCCCCAACAACCTTATCTCTTGCACTAGATCTGGTGTTCCACTAAGGATTAGGTCTAATATGGCTTCCCCTCTGGTCGGTTCATGAACCAGCTGCTCCAAGAAGCAGTCATTTATTTCATCTAGGAACTTTATCTCCCTAGCATGTCCTGCCGTGACACTGAACCAGTTGATACCGGGGTAGTTGAAATCACCCATTATTATTACTGTGCTGTAACTTTTGTTAGCTTCCTTGATTTCTTTGAGCATTTCATCATCCATTTGGTCATTCTGGCCAGGCGCTCAATAGTACACCCCCACTGCCATTGCCTTCCCCCTTTTACATGGAATTTCAATCCATAGAAATTCTACAGCAAATTTTGTTTCCTGCAAAACTTCAATCCTTTCTGACTCAATGCCCTCTCTAACATAGAGAGCAACCCCTCCACCAATTTGATCAGCTCTATCATTACGATATAGTTTGTACCCAGGTATCACAGTGTCCCACTGGTTGTCCTCCTTCCACCATTTCTCTGATATTCCAATCATATCTAAACTTTCATTTAGTGCTATATATTCTAACTCTCCCATCTTATTTTTTAGACTTCTAGCATTTGCATAGAAGCATTTTAGAGAATGTATTTTATTCATATTAATTTGGCTATTGTTAGACATGGGTAATTTAGGATCTTTAAGCTCTGTCTGCTCCATACTTGAGGGCATTTGTGCTACTTTACTCTTTTGTGGAACCTCTCTGCTTTTGGTAGTATCCTTCAAAGATACATTCTTCCGAACCATCCGTTCTTGGGCGACTGTCGGCTTTCCCCTAATATCTAGTTTAAAATTTGCTCTATCTCCTTTTTAAAGGTTAATGCCAGCAGACTTCCTGCTTGGTCCTGGAGAAAGAGTAGTTACTCACCTGTAACAGGTGTTCTCCAGGAGCCGCAGGAATCAGTCCTCACAACCCTCCCTCCTCCCGTTGTAGTTGTACATAGTTTATTTTTTCATTTTTGTGTGCTGTTCTTAGCTATGTCATTTGACTGAGGTAAGATGGCACCTTTAGGCGGGAAGGGAACCGCGCATGCGTGCCTGCATTCCCAAAGGCTTTCTTAGAAAGCTGGGGAAATGCTCCGCTGGGGCTTCATCGGCGTCGATGACACCCATATGTGAGGACTGATTCCTGCTGCTCCTGGAGAACACCTGTTACAGGTGAGTAACTACTCTTTTTGGCTTGGTGGTACTGCAAACCAGGTTAGCGGGTTCCTTCATGGTTAGTACTGCTTTTGATACATCCCAAAAGTGTTGGGACTGGACTGGAAGAACGAAATGGAAGAAGAAATTAGACCTTACCTGCTAATTGATGTTCCTTGAGTGACTTGAGTCCAGTCCCATCCCGAATCCCTCCCTGAGGCTAACTGTTAATACGAGGTTCCCTGGCTGCAAGAATTATACCTCCTTTAACTCTCATAGGACCAGGGGGAGGAAAAAAGAAAGAAAGGGGAGGAGGGAGAAGGAGCAGTGAATAGCGGATCAGAATCTGGTCTTCTGAAGAGGTCTGCCACCCATGATGGGTGAGCATATTTGACTCTCCTTCCCTGGTGGGGAAGGGGGGTCCCTTTTTTTTTTTTTTTTTTTTTGGTTCAACAAGTTCATGTTTTAACCATTTGGTTTTAATAGTAATTTCCGTGAGTCTGCTTTGTTAGTATGATACTGAAGGCTGGGTGTGGAACCAGCTGACTATTTAAGGGGAAGTCATGAAGATCATGACATGCTCAGTCTCCAAGCTGTTGGAAGGGCATGAATACCCAAAGGTGTCGGGACTGAACTGGAGTCGCTCAAGGAACATCAATTAGCAGGTAAGGTCTAATTTCTTTTTTGCAACTAGGAGTCTCAGAATAGAGACCAGAGTGTAAAGTGTGTAGCAAATGGCCTTTTTATATCAATATGAAGAGTAAAGAACTCCTGATTTTATAGACCATCTTGCTTCCTTTAGATGGCTGAGACATCAAGGAGGTGAGAGAGTGAGTGAAGAAGAGGGAGCTTATAAACTTTGAAGAGATTAAGGGACCTCAATCTTTTGATTTCAGATTGCTAGATTTCCTTGTAGAGGAAAAAAAAACACCAAAAAATTTGGGAAGAGCAGAAATCTTGTTGCAAGCTTCATGCTTTGAATCTTTCCCAAAGAAAACTTAAGACATGGATGCTAATGTATAAGATTGTTTTTTAGTAGCTATTTATTTTAATAATCTTTTTATTTTTATATTGTGTTTTTATGCTGTTTCTACTTTAGGAAAGAAAAAAAAGGAGAGAGTAGGATAGCCAGAGAGGTTGAGGACTGGTTAACCTATTGTCAAGCTTCCTTCTAGCTGCCAAAGGCTATTTGGAATAAATGTGTTTTCAGCGAAGCCCTCCTTTTTTTTTTTTTCTTTTGTATAATAGCTGTTAATTTTGGAAAAGAGCAGACACGCTTGAAGGCTTAGCAAAGAGTTTTGTCTCATCAGGGAAAGACCCTTGCATAAGAAGTGCTTGTGTCCCTTGGATAGCTGGAGCGGTGGGAAAATAATGCATTTGAGAGGCATCTCTCAGGGGCCACCAGTAGGAAAAAGTTCTGGTGGGGGGGGGGGGGGAGAAGGGGGGCAGTGCAGAGGAGAGGATGGGTGATTGCTGGGGTTGATTTGTGGAGAGGATGCCAAATACTCTGAATTTTCAGCAGGTCGCTGCTAGTAAAATATACTAACAAGTTCTTGCAGAATTTCTAAGCCTACTGAAGAACTTTCAAGAGCTTAAAAATTCTTCAGGAGTGGAGGAATACTGCAGTGTTATGTACTAAAACCCTATAAGAATGTAGACCATAATGCATGGTCTTGTGATGCAAAAGCAAAGCAAACTGGTTTTTTTTGTTTGAATATTTGTAGGCCCAAAAATATATTTAGGGGCTTAAGGCCATTTGAGATCTCTGTAATGTGTTTTTTTTTTTAAATTTGTCAAAGTGTAAATATGTTTTTTTTGTGATGGTACTGCAAATGTTCATTTTATATGTAATCTGCTTGTTGATAATGTATATACAAATTTGTAAGTAAATTTAATGTGACTAGATAATGTTCTTTGCAGAATACAGATGGACTTAGTTTGCTTTGAGGCCCACATCAAGTTGGTGATCTTGTTAAGCATGCATGGGCTGCCAGTTGGAAAAGAAACTCTCTGAATCCATTACAGAGCTAGTTCATTTTGGAGGGATATTCTGTATCTGTTTAGGACTAAATTTTTTAAATGTATGGTATGCCTGCTTGAAATGATTTTTACTCGTCTTTGCCTATGGATTCTGGTATCCTACTACTGAAATGGCTCCACGGATCAGGTCTTATGAGAACCCTGTAGTCTTGATGTATGTACAGATGACTTGCATCCAGTTGAGATCCAGATCTACAGCTATACAGTTTTTAAGCAGACTGTTAATGGGAAGGTCAGATATTTTAATCTGGTGGATTACCATTTCTAATTTTATATAGAAGCTGTAGTCTGAATATGACACGGTAGATGTAAGGCTAGTGGTATGGGGAGTGGGGTGGAATGTCACACTTCTGATTCAATCCTGACACATAAAAGCCTATATTTCTTATGTGCCATTGAGTCAGTACCGACTTCTGGTGACCCATCCCCTTGGTTTTCCTGGCAAAGTGCGACCAGAAATAGATTTCCAGGCCTTTCTTCTGTGCAGTAAGCCTATTAGATTATTTTTTCCTAATCATCTCTCCAGTCCAGTCCCTCTCTTCTGGGTTGTGCCTCTTTACCTGCAGCTTGGGGACTGAGTATGTCAATCTTCTGACGACATCAGGATATATATAACACTGGCACCAACCACCAGCCTCAGTACTCAGTCTCCAAGCAGCTGGGGAGAACAGCAACCTAGTAGAGTAGTTTGATGGAGAGACGTTAGGTTTAGAAATAGTTTTTGGCTGATTTAAGCCTTTTTATTTAAGCCTTTTTGATCTTTTCTTTCCTTTAAAGCCGAGTTAGATTTTGTTACCTGGGCTTTTCCTCCCCCCCCCCCCCACCCCCCCATGAGGAGGCTTGCAATGACTTAACCTGTGTTTAAAAAAAAAAATAAAATCTGCGGAGACCTGCTGGAGTTTAGTTTGCTGGCGTTTTCCTGCGGTGAAGGGCCTCCTCTTCAGTCTCCTGCCTTTGTTGCCGAAGCCCCCGAGGTGGCTGAGCACGAGGGCGGGAAGACCACGACACACACACTCTCCTTGCGCCGGTGCAGGAAGTGCTGAGAAGAGAGCCGCTGGGAGCAGAAGGTATGGGGTGGGTTTCCAGAGGCAGGAGCCGCGTGCTGCACGGTGGCCTCGTTCATTCGGCGGGAACAGAGCAGCTAGGAAGGGAGAAGCTGTTCCCCGTGGAGGCCTGCATGCGCTTTTTCAGCTAGCTTCTGTGCAGGGGGAGAAGGTGAAACGGCGGTTTGTACACGTTTCAGCCGTTTCAGTGGGGGGGGGGGGGGGACTGTTTTGGACTCTGAGGACACGATTAAATGGTTTAAGAAGTTAATCTTTGTTTAATGTCCGTAGTGGGATATAGATATATATAGTATGTAGATATTTATTTATAGGTGGATTGGTACATGTGTCTGTCTGTGTGTATATGTGTGTGTGTGTGTATGTATGTAGATATAGATAGATGGATGTATATGTAGTTGAAGGTTTTAGAGTTTAGAGGAGGTTTTTTGTTTTTTCTTAAAAGGGAAGGATTAAAGGACTATGCCAGCTTGCCCTCAGTGCCTGGTCTGTGGGTCCCGCAGGGGAGCGGTGTCTGAGACCGGAGTGTGCAGGGGCTGCGTGCTGGAGGCAACCTCTGTTGAGCAGGAGCTTCAGACAACAGGTGATCTGATCCCAATAGCTTCCAGGGCGATGGAAACAGGGGAACCTTTGGAGGAGATCTTGGGTGAGGGGTCTCTGCCGCCCTTACTTCCAGGGCAGCAGGTACCCTCGCAACCATAACCTAGCACTTCCTCTGTAGAGGGAGGCCTTGGTGGTTTTTCCCCGGAGTTCGTGCTTTGTAAGAGGCCCTTGTAAGAGGCAGATGGTTGACAAGCCTCTGGCGGAGGCGGGTATTCCTTCCAAGCGGGTTAGAACAGAGGAAGAAGAGCCTTTTCCCCCTGATTCGGAGATAATGGAATCGGATAGAGAATTGGGAGAAGAGGAAGAGCTCGAGGAAGGTGAAATTCCGGAGGAACAGGCAAGAATTGTGAGGGTCTTTTGCCGGGAGGAGTTGCCCGCATTGATTGGCGAATCGTTGTAGGTACTTAACATGGCTTCTGGAACTCAAGGAGACGAAGAGACTTTGGAAGTCCCAAAAAGTTTTTCCCGTCCACAAGGTGGTCCGGCAAATGATTAAAGAGGAGTGGGATCAGCTGGAGGCTGGGCTAAGGGAGTGCGTTCTATGGCACGGTTGTACCCTCTGCCGTAAGCGGAAAAGGAATTGTTGAATTCTCCCAGGGTGGATGCAGCGGTGGTGGCCATAACCAAGAAGACTACCATCCCTGTGGAGGGCAGTGCAGCGTTGAATGTTCAAGACAGGAAGTTGGACACTTTGCTGAAGCAAGCCTTCGATATCGGTGCCATGGCCCTTCAAGCCTCGGTTTGCAGAGCCTGGGTGGCTCGGGCTTGCTTGCGGTGGTCCCAGCAGCTGCAAGGGGGCTGGGGAGTCGCAGGTTGGATCGCAAGAGGATGCGGTGCGAATGGAGTCCGGAGCTGCATATCTGGCAGATAGCCAATATGACCTCATTAGGAGCTTGTCAAAGAATATGGCTTCCTGGTGGCGGCTCGTCGGTATCTTTGGCTCCGCAATTGGGCGGCAGATGCTTCCTCCAAGGCTTGACTTAGCAGGCTTCCTTTTAAGGGGAAGCTGCTTTTTGGAGAGGACTTGGACAAGTTGGTAAAGGACCTGGGAGGAGTCTAAAGGGGGTAGGCTTCTGGAGGATAAACCAAAGCAGGGACGCTTTGCACCTTCGGGGCATTCTCAACAAAGGGATGTCAGGAGAACCAGACCAGCTCGTCAGAACCCCTTTCAAAGAGGCCGGTTCCCCTCCAGAAGTCAGGGTTTCCGGGGGTTTCGAGGAGCAGGGAGAGGTTTTGGGGCCTCTTTGGCTTCCTCTGGCCATAGAAAACCACAATGAGGCAACGGGGGCTCGGGTGGGGGTGCTGCCGGTAGGAGGGCGTCTGAGGCAGTTCCTTCCCGCCTGAGCCCGGTTCACGTCCGACCAGTGGGTGCTGGAAGTCATCTAGTTCGGTTAAGCCCTAGAGTTTGCAAGACCGGTCTTCCCATCATTTGTTCAGTCCCCTTGCAAGACGGTAGCCAAGCAGGCAGCGGTAGAAGAAACCCTTGCAAGACTGGTGGCATTGGGGGCGGTAGTCCCGGTGCCAAGAGATCAACTCGGCTGCGGTCGGTACTCTATTTACTTTGTGGTTCCAAAGAAGGAAGGTTCCTGACATCCAATTTTAGACTTCCAAGTGCGTTAATCGGTGTCTCTGGGTACCGCACTTTCGGATGGAAACTCTGAAATCAGTGATAGTAGCGGTGAGGCAAGGGGAATTTCTGACCTCTCGACCTCACCGAGGCGTACTTGCATATCCCCATCAGAGACGCTCATCAGCAATTCCTGCATTTTGCAGTACCAGAAGGCCAATTTCAGTTTCAGGCATTGCCGTTCGGTCTGGCTACGGCCCCTCGTACTTTCACCAAGGTGATGGTAGTAGTGGCAGCGGCCCTACGCAAAGAAGGCATTCTAGTCCATCCTTATCTGGACGATTGGTTGATCAGAGCCAAGTCCGAGGAGGAGAGTTCGAGGGCAACGACCAGAGTAGTTGAGTTGGGTGGGTGATCAACTGGTCAAAGAGCAGGTTGGTACCCTCTCAAGAAAGAGTATTTAGGGGCAAGGTTCAACACTATCTTGGGCGAGGTGTTTTTGCCAGCTCAAAGGGCCAAAAGTCATCTTCGTCTGGTGCGAGAATTTGTAGTGTGCAAGGCTCCCTCAGCGTGGCATTATCTGCAGGTATTGGGAACCATGATGGCGACGTTAGACCTAGTTCCCTGGGCCAGGGCTCATATGCGGCCGCTTCAGCGGGCCCTGCTGCGGTTCTGGTCCCATCAGAGGCAGCCTCTGTCAACGGCTCTTCCATGTACAGCGGCAGCCAGGGAATCTCTGCAGTGGTGACTTTCGCCGGGGAATCTGGAAAAAGGGATTCCCCTCAAGACCCCTTGGTGGATACAGGTGACGCCAGATGTGAGCCTGTCAGGCTGGTGAGCGCACTGCGAGGGTCACTTCGCCCAGGGAGTCTGGAGTGTCCGGGAGTCTCGATGGCCCATCAACAGGTTGGAGTTACGGGCAGTAACTCTGGCTCTCAGAGTTTCGACCCTTGGTTCTCAGGAAAGCAGTCAGAGTTCTCTCAGACAACGTGACGGCGGTGGCCTACATCAATCAGCAGGGCGGCACGAGCAGCCTTCTCTTGGAAGAGGAGGCGGAAAGCCTCTTGTCATGGGCTGAGGATCATCTATTAGCCATTTCGGCTCAGCATGTCGCCGGAGTGGAGAACGTCACAGCTGACTACCTCAGCAGGCACAAGGTAGATCATGGCGAGTGGGAGCTCTGTCAAGAGGTCTACGAGCAGGTAGTACGCCGGTGGGGTCCGCCGGTGATGTACTTGATGGCGCGCTGGGCGTCAACCAAGACAAGCAGATTCTTCAGCAGATGAAAAGAGAGAATGTCGGAAGGGCTCGATGCCCTAGTTCAGAGGTGGCCCTTGGAAGAGGTGCTGTATAGGTTCCTTCCTTGGGCACTCATAGGCCGAGTTCTTCAAAGGATAGAAGCACATCAGGGGTTAGTGATCTTGATAGCTCCGGACTGGCCGAGGCGGCCCTGGTATGCCGATCTAGTCCGGTTACTGGTGGACCGTCCCTGGCGACTCCTGGTTTGGGAGGACCTCCTCAGGTAGGGACTGGTAAGGCCGCAGGTGGATCGGTTCTCGCTTACGGCCTGGCTCTTGAAAGGGCAAGGCTGCGAAAGAGGATATTCGGGAGCAGTGATATCAACGTTGCTAAAGATCTGCAAGCGTTGTACTTGTTTAGCGTATGTGAGAGTTTGGCGCATTTTTGAGAACTGGTGTGAGGAGCGAAGTAAGTGGCCCTTGGCAGTTTTGGTCTCGGAAGTGTTGGATTTTTTGCAAGCCGGTCTTGAGAAAGGTCTGGCAGCCAGTTCCTTGCGAGTGCAGCTGGCGGCTATCGCTTGTTACAGGGGCAAGGTTAAGGGCAAAGTGTTAGGTGAACACCCCGACGTGTGATTTCTTAAGGCAGTGAGACGTATGCGGCCGCATTGGAGTGTGGTGGTGCCGCCTTGGGATCTAAATTTGGTGTTAGAATCCCTGGTCGGGGCACCGTTTGAGCCTCTTGAGCAGGCCTCCCTGAAGGATTTGACTCTCAAGGGTGTGTTTTTGGTGGCCATTTGTTGTGCTAGGCGAGTTTCGGAGTTGCAGGCGTTGTCTTGTCATCCGCCCTTTCTCGTTTTCTTTAAGGAAAAGGTGGTGTTGAGGACTGTTCCATCCTTTTTACCCAAGGTGGTCTCTCCCTTTCATGTCAATCAGTCGATGTCTCTTCCGTCCTTTGTTGGTGGGGGTCAGGGAGAGGGAGATGCTCGGCTGCATCTTCTGGATGTACGAAGAGTTTTGAGGTGGTATCTGAAGCGTTCTAAGGCCTTCAGCAAGTTGGAGCACTTATTTGTGGTGTTCGGAGGGCCGTGCAAGGGAGAAGCGGTGACCAAGGCTACTATTTCCAGGTGGATCAGACAGACTATTGCCTCCACTTATATTTTGAAGGGTAGGCAGGTTCTGGTGGGATTGCGGGCTCCTTCCACTAGGGCTTAGGCCATGTCATGGGCGGAGTTTAATTTGGTTCCTCCGTTGGATATTTGCAAAGTGGCAACTTGGTCGTCTCTGCACTCCTTCACCAAGCACTACTGGTTGGATGTGCAGGCGGCAGCGAATGCTGGTTTTGGGAGAGCAGTGCTTCGATCCGGTTTGGCAGGCCCTTTCCAAGCTTGAACTGCTCTGTTACATTCCAGAAGAGAGGGACTGGACTGGAGAGACGATTAGGAAGAAGTAATTAGACCTTACCTGCTAATTAGTGTTCCTGGAGGATCTCCAGTCCAGTCCCTGATCCCACCCGGGGTATTTAGTGCCGGCTCGAAGCAGTTCAGGGGGGGGGGGAGCGGGCTCAGGAGTTTGTGGATGCCAGTGTTACTCGTAGATTCCGGTGGCAGGGCGGCTTGGACCGTAGCGGAGCCCTGTTATATTAAGAGCTGTGTAGCCCGTTAGGTAATTTCCAAGGGCTTTGTCAAGTAAGCCGCCGCCTCCTATTCCTTGGGGGTGGGGGCGGTGGGGTCTCCTCCATTCAGGGAGCGGGAGGGGCTGTATTATAGTTGATAGTTTTGTTATAGTTGATTAGTTGTCTCTCCGTTTAGTTTGCTTTGTCAACAGGAAACTGAGGCTGGTGGGTGGTGCCAGTGTTATATATATCCTGATGTCGTCAGAAGATTGACATACTCGGTCTCCAAGCTGCAGGTAGAGAGGCACAACCCAGAAGAGAGGGACTGGATTGGAGATCCTCCAGGTACACTAATTAGCAGGTAAGCTCTAATTACTACTTTTTGGCCATGAAAGCTTCTCAAGATCAGATTTGTCACAAGTATTTAATATCACTATGTTGGATATGATTCTCAATATGATATAGGAAGGTGACACGAGGAATGATAGCATGGTCTAGGAGATAGTCACAGTTATAACACAAGTGTAATAATGTGTAGTTAGTTTGTCAGCAGTTAGTATTGTGGAATATCAATATGGAGACCAATTGACTGAACAGGGCAACTCTGACCCTGGAGAATGAGCTTCAAGATACAGATCATCAAGATTATTTGTTCTTAGTGAGGCACCCTCTTTATGGATCCTTGTTATGTTGGTTTACAGTGCAAATCTGTGGAGGTTCTTCAGTTGTTTTAGGGATGTCAGGGAGGAGGTTATGGATGCACTTGCCCAAAATTCTTCAATGAGCAGTGCCACCTGTACTTCTAATGAAGAAAATACCTTGCAAAGAAGAGAGAATTTACTCAGTACCCATACTTATGGGAGGGTTGACTCTGATTGCTGTAGGAGACAAGGGAACTTGGGGGAAAATTCCAATGAACTACCCAGAAATCATAGCAGTAACTCATAGAGTGGGTTGATAGTCACTTGGAAAATGGCTCCTAAATGGTCACATCAACTAATGCCTACTCTGGGATCCATTCATATAATTGAAAAACTATATAGTGTTGCTTCTTTCAATGGTGAAAGAGATTCTCCACAGATAAGCATGGACTTCTCTACTTCATTGCTTGTTCTTGCATGATGGCATAAACACTGCACACACAACTTAATGGGATTTACAGGTAGAGGTTTTCCATCCAACAGAGCTGAAATGATTCTATAAGAGTTGATCTAGGTGTCATGGCGTGCCTCTCTATTTCCAGGGCTAAGTGTTTCATAACTATAGATAGAAATGAAGAATGATGCCTTGACTTGAAGTATTTTATAATCTGAGAGATTTCACCCTCTAGATCAGCAGCCTGGGAAACTAAGGCACTCTCATTCAGAAAGGTGCCATAAATGTTTCTGTTGCAGAGTCACTAATGCAGTCAGAATCAGAGGGAGGACTGCTATTTGAATAAACAGGGTGCAGCCAGGAAGGGCAAACATAATCATCGGGCAGTAGTCTCTGGTGGGGCAGCAAAGAGCAGCTTCAGTTAAAGCAAAACAATAGGTCCTGACAGTCATACAAATCCAAACCATTAGTGTGCTTTCATTTGCAGAGAGTGGGTGCAGAATATGTAAGGCCAAAAATTACTGAGTACAAACCAAAATGGGCATTATGTTCCAGAAATTCATTTAATCTGGCTATTCCTTGCCCAAATGATAGTAGATTTGCCAGTGCCAGAAGAGAGGTTTGTAGGTGGACTGCTTCTATGCTATGGAATATATTACCAGACAATTGAAAGTAGAAAAAATATATAAGATTCTGTCATATGCATGTAAATTACATCTCCACTCTTGTTCCGGCAAACTCCTCCCCTGAACATGCCTACTGTAAGTACTTGTATGCATGAGGTAATTTTATGAGACACTTCACACGTGTATACTGGCATATACACAAAAAAATACTTCATAAAATTACTTCCATGATGACAGTTTCTAAATGCCTTTTTACAAGATTATTCTGGAAGGGGTGAGGGGTTGGTCATAAGATTCATTATCAAAATTTAAGATGGGCACATATGGGCCCGAAAGTTTAATGAATGGTGTAAGGCTGAAGTTATGCCTAAGGCACCTAATACCTTTGCACCAACCCTGCAGTCAGATCCTGGGAGAGTTGTGCTGTGCTACAGTTGATAGAAGCTGCCGTCAGCTTTTGCTATAACTTGCCAAAGAGAGACTGGGGGCAAGAATCAGAACAGTTTTATGTAGGTAAACCCATGTTTACCTATGTAAAAATGCAGACTCGTTGTCCTCCTCCCCACTCTATGTGGGTAGAAAAAAGCAGGGTCTGGGAAGGAAACTGTGTGTGTAGATTGATTATGCAATCTCCTTGTGTCACTTGCTTTAGTGCAGGTGTAAAGGTATGCTTCTACTTTTGTACCTGTATGCTAGCCAGGATTTCAAAAGGAAACAGCATGAAGTTTCCCTAGGAAAATAGGCTTGGTACCAGTAAGGCAACAACCTCTGCTAGGGTTTTATTAGCCTTGCCCTCTTTAATCTTTTAAGCATTTTCTTGGCACTGTCAAGCTTAAATACTCTGGGGGGGGGGGGTCATTTTTCATAGTAGCTACCAGCTTTTGCAGCCATTGTCTAATGGGCTTATTCAATAAAATATATGTAGGATGAAACTAAGAAAAAGATTGAAGTTTAACACTGTATGCTTAAAGTGATAGTATGCGAAAGGATATTGCCTGGCTTTGAGAAGATAAATGAAAATTTTCTATAAAGCAGTGATAAGTAATGGGCTTTCATACACCAAGAGATAGAAGCCATATTTTTTGTTTTGGTCTTTTCTGAAGAAGATATAGGGAAGTTACCCATGCCTGAAGGAAATGGTATTTAAAGATGATGTATCAGAAGAATTCAAATAAATATTGATAAACTGGGAAGATGTATTACAACTACTTGATAAACTGAAGAGTAGCAAATCACTTGGACCAGATAGTATACATCCACGGATGTTGAAAGAATTGAAATATGAGATTGCACAGCTACTATTAGTAATCTGTGAACTATCATTAAAATCATCTGTAGTACTTGAAGATTGGAGAATGGCCAATGTAATGCCAAGTTTTTAAAAAGGTTCCAGGGGTGATCTGGGAAACTACAGACAGGTGAGCCTGACATCAGTATGGGGCAGAATGGTAGAAACCATTAAAAGGATAAAATTACTGAAGATATAAGATTTTTTTAGTTTCGTCAAGTCTGTGCTTACTCCTGGTGTCCCAACTACCTCTGGGTTTTCTTGGCAATGTATCGGAAGTAGATTGCCAGGCCTTTACTTCCAAGGCAATGGAGGGTAAAGTGACTTGCCCAAGTTCACAAGGAGTGCCAGTGGGAATCCGAACCCTTGATCTTCTTGGGTACTAGGCAATTGCTTTAACCACTAGGCTACTCCTCCACTCTGAACATATAGATAGTCATGGTTTAATGGGAGAAAGCCAACATGGATTTAGCTATACTTTTTTGAAGCTGTGAATAGACAGGTAAACAGAGGTGAGCTGGCCGATATAGTGTATCTGGATTTTCAGAAAGCTTTTGACAAGGTCCTTCATGAGAGAATTTTGGCAGAATTAAAAAGTCATGGGATAGAAGGCAGTGTACTATTGTGGATTAGGAACTGGTTAAAAGATAGAAGGCAGAGATTAGGGCTAAAGGCTAATTTTCTCAATGGAGAAAGGTGAATAGTGGAGTACCCAGGATCTGTGCAGGACCCGCTGCTTTGTAACATCTTCATAAATGACCTGGAAATGGGAATAACGAGTGAGGTGATCAGATTTGTAGATGAGACAAAATTATTCAACGTTATTAAAACACAAGAGGATTGTGAAAAATTGCAAGAGGACCTTGATAAATTGGAAGACTGGATGTCCAAATGGCAGATGAAATTTAATGTCATGTACTTAGGAAAGAATAATCCAAACTGTGGTTACATAATGCAAGTTACTATCTTAGAAACAGCTACCCAGGAAAAAGATTTAGGCATCATTGTGGATAATACATTGAAACTCTCTTCCCAATGTGCAGCAGCGGCCAAGAAAGCAAATAGAATGATAGGAATCATAAGGAAAGGAATGGAGAACAAAAACAAGGATATTTTAATGCCTCTATCATTCCATGGTGCAACTGCACCTTGAATATTGTATGCATTTCTGGTCCCCATATCTTAAAAAGGATATAGCAGAATTAGAAAAGGTGCAGAGAAGAACCATCAAAATGGTAAAGAGGATGGAAGGATTACCCCTATGAGGAGAGGCTTAAAAGCTGAGGGCTCTTCAACTTGGAAAAGAGATGGTTAAGGGGAGATATAATAGAGATCTATAAATTAAAGAAGGGAGTGGAACTGGTAAACGTAGATCGGTTGTTTACTCCTTCAAAAAGTAGAAAGACTAGGGGAGACTCTATGAAGCTACTAATAAGAGAATATTTTTTCACTCCGTGAGTAATCAAACTCTGGAATTCATTACCGGAGGATGTAGGAAAAGCTGTCAATGTAGCTGGGTTACTCTAGGATAAGCAATGTGAAATCTGTGTACTCTTTTGGGAACTTAAGAGCATAGGGAGAGCAGAGACCCTTGCAAACGTAGAACAAACACAACAGGCGAGTGGTATATGGAGGTCACAGATGCTTTATTTCAATAGAAACCCTTATGCGTTTCGGCAACCAGCCTTCTTCAGGGGGTACACATCCTCAAACAATAAAATAAACAATAAATATAAAAACGCAAATACAGTTAGTGAAAACAATAAATACAGTAAATATAAATATAAACCAAAACAATAAAGGGACAATTAAAAACATAGGTGACAAAGATAAAAACAAAAAAACGTAAGGGTAGTGCTACTACAGAGGACATGATATCATATGTGAAGCTCAAATTAGGCATGCAAAAGAGAGATGAGGAGTGCCATGCATACAATCAATAGTCACAAAGGCACACTGTGGACAATGCAATCATTAAGCCAAGGAAACTTTGGAAAATAGAACTGAATAAAACAAAGCAAAAGTCAGTCAACCATGTTACAATCTCTTTAAAGTGTACTTATGTACTTCATCTCTATAAAAAGTGTCAGGTCAAAATTGGAGGGGACAACAGAAGACCAATAAGAGGTCAGAGCCAGAGGGAAACATAAATAAGAACGTTGAAAGCAAAAAACTAATGTATACCTTAAAAAACGTTACAGTTAGTTAAAAGAACGAAATTGCATGGGACAATAGGAGGCCACTTAAGTTTGAGCCAAAGAAAAAAGGTTGATGATAAGAACTTTGTTGCAATCTCAAACAGAATAAAATCTAACTTGAAGGTGCTAGGGACAACAAAAATGTTATTAAAATCACAGTCAAGTGAAATATAATCCTAAATTATGCTCTGGACAAGAAAGAATAGCCATAGGCAGTAGAAAGAGGAGTGCATAAGGAGAATAACATTCCTTACCCAGCGGCAAAGCTGTCTGTACACAATCATCTAATGGGAAGTGAAACCAACATCCTGGAAACGAGACATTATAAATCTTCCCATTCCGTGCCATAAGGGGGGGGAGAGTTCCAGAATTTTTTTATGTGGAACGCCACAAGGACTTAACCAAATGAATCAATAAATGCAATTAATCAATAGCTGACCTTATGGTTTTGGCCCTCTTAGATCTACTGCTAACATCCGCTTTATTATGTACATTGGACCACAGCTTATACTTCGTGAAAACCCAGAGGCTGACTGTTCACGTAGAGGAAATCTTGTGTGTACATGAGCAGCGTAGTCAGTGCTAGGGTGAGGGAAAGATTTACTTTTGGCTTTTTGAATCAGAGCAGTAAGGCAAAATTGTGGGAAAAGTAATGGGGGTTGTAGCCCTGACACTTTTGTTTGCTATTGGCCATATATTTCATGCCCATTACTCACTAATCTTAATGCATGCATTCTACCTGTACAGAAGATCTTGTCACTGCAGCAAAGAGATTGTCTGGAATGAATTACATCAGATTGTCCATTTCCATTCTCTTAATTTTCAGTAACTACTATTTCTGCTGATCAATATAAACGCCGATATGGCTGCCTTGTGACATTATTAAAATAAAATACAGGGAACTAAAATAAAAATCCCGAACATAATAGTGAACAAGACTATGGATAAAAATAATGTGTATTTACACCCTCATTACAAATGTATTAAACATGGGCAAATACCGTTAGAAGAAATAAATGTAGACTTAAAATGCGGTATCAATGTGAAAATAAACATCAGGAGTTTACGGTGCTACCTCTTAAATGTTTTAAAACATTATGTGGAAGGCAATCTTAGAATACACTTGGAATGACAACATAATTAAAATAATCACATACAATAAAAAGAGGCGCGCATAAGGGAAATAACATGCCTTACCCAGCAGCAGAGCTGCGTATGCACAATCTTCCAATCAAAAGTAAAACTAACGCGCTGGAAATGAAACACTTTTAAACTCTCCCATTTTGCGGCACGAGGGGTGAGAGTTTAAATATTTACATATGGAATGCAAGAAGTGCTTAACCAGATAAATTAATAAATGTGATTAATTACGGCCAGATGGACCTGTCAAAAAATCACTGGGAAGGCCAATATGCTGCCTTATACCAATATTGAAATAAAATGAATGGAACCTAAGTAGGAATCCCTAACATGACGATGAACCTGACTATGGGCAAAAATGATGTGTATTTAAAATCTCAACAGAAAATATTAAATGTGAACGAACGATTTTTAAAAAAGAATGAATTCAGTCTCAGTGGTAAACTGAAAGGCAGTATCAAAAGTTTGAAACGCTGCCTGTAGTAAAAAATGAAAATAAAAAGAACTGTGCTTGGATGGGCTTCAGTAACTGAACAACATAAATAAACATGTATGGCTGCAGGAAGAAAAAGTAAGGGGGAGGGGATTGGAGGGGGGGAGGGGAAGGGAAGGGGGAAAAGGAAAGAAGCTAAAACCAAACACAAATAAGAACCCAAGTCACAATTACAACCTCCACATAAAAGGGAATAAAAAGTATGAGTAAAAAGTGTAAATAAATGAATCATAAATAAATGGTTAAATAAGAATGCGATAAGTGTACAAATATGTAAATAAAAAAACAGATTAAATACATAAGTAAAAAGTAAAAACATAAAATAAATAAAAACATAAGAACACCAATAAAATAGAGGGGGAGGGGGTTATCTTTGTCACACATGCTTTTAATTGTCCCTTTAATTGTTTCAGTTTATATTTACTGTATTTATTGTTTTCATCATCCGTATTTGTGTGTTTATTGTATTTATTATTTATTTTGTTGTTTGACAATGTGTACCCCCTGAAGAAGGCTGGTTGCCGAAACGCGTAGGGGTTTCTATTGGAATAAAGCACCTGTGACCTCCATACGCCACTCTCCTGTTTCTTTTTTGGGAACCTGACAAGTTCTTGTGACCTGGATTGGCCACTATTGGAAACAGGATACTGGGTTTGATGGCTCTTGATCTGACCCAGTATGGCATTTCTTATGTTATACAACACAAATAACTGTATAAGAGCTACACTAAAACTACAAAATGAATAGCTCTCGAGCAAAAGACCGAATTGGTCAAACAAGTTTTTTTCAAAATTTAAATAAGACAATTAAAATATTTTTCACAATAGGCAAATATGACCTCAGGATGGCTTATGCCCTACATTTAGTGAAATTTTCACTATAGGGAAAAGCTGACGCTCACATCATGGTCATTATAGCCTCCAAAGAATCTTTATCCAAATTTTTTTTTTTAATTGCAACTATATCGTTTTAATTCCACAAGAGTACTCCTGGGGATTCAAAATACTTATAATATACTCCAACACCAAACATAAACACAACATAAATAGCGTCGTCTTAAAGAGTCAATGGAGCATCTACGGACATATCTTCTATCTTCTGTAAAACAACAGAAGAAAAGCTTAGTAGATATACACAGTATTAAGTGTGCCTAAAAAGGCCTGCAGTTACTTAGCTTTTAAAAGTCCGTGATCAGCATCCCACATCAAAATGATCCGTTATCAAAAGAAGCAGAAAAATCTTCAGTATCGAAACAAGGCGGGAGAGTCTTCTTCCAGTCTTCATTCAAGCATTCCTCCAATTATTTTTGTAGGAATGTTTGAATGAAGACTCAGACTCTCCCGCCTTGTTTCGATACTGAAGATTTTTCTGCTTCTTTTGATAACGGATCGTTTTGATGTGGGATGCTGATCACGGACGTTTAAAAGCTAAGTAACTGCAGGCCTTTTTAGGCACACTTAATACTGTGTATATACATTTAATACTGTGTATATACCATCCAACCGGTAAGGACACCAGCCTCATCCTTCCCTAAAGAACACAAGCATAATAAGCTTACAATGCACAAATCACAGAATACCACACATCATACACCCACTAATCCCACAAATAGTGTACATACCAACCCAATCATAACAACCAAAATTAGGTGTGCTTTAATAAACGCAAGATCAATCAGGAACAAACCAAACACTATCCTAGACCTCATCCTTGATATTAAAAAAAAAAAAACCTGGATATAATCTGCATCACTGAAACTTGGCTAGATGACTCAGACCAGGTAATATTAAAGCAAGTAACTCCTATAGACTATTCAGCATTCAATTGCATCAGAGAACAAAAGAGAGGAGGAGGTGTGTTAATACTGGCTAGAAAGGAGTACAGATTTAAAACAATGTCCACCACTAATACGATCAAATCCAACACAATTACCATATTCAACAAGTATTTAAGCATCTCCCTCACATACAGACCTCCTGGAGCCACAACTGAACATCTCTCCACGGTACTTGAAGCAATATGTGCACATAGCACAAAGCATAAACCCCTCATTGTATTAGACTACAACCTGACCTCCGCATCCACCAAGGAAGCCACAACATTCTTAAAAGCCATGGAGTCACTAAAATATAACCAGACAATCAACGCCCCAACGCACCAGCATGGCACAACTCTGGATATGGTCTTTCTTTATGCCAATACACTTGGTGGAACAGGGCATGGTCACAACACCTACAATCACACCAGTCCCATGGTCAGATCATCACGTGACAGAATTCACCCTGACCCTGAAAAACTCCACCCAGCACACGAAAGAAGAAAATATAACCAGGAGAGATAGAGCCTTCAACAAAGACTCATTCATAGAAGAAATCAACCCACAATTACAGCAAGAATGCGACACCCTTGACTTAAGTATAGAGAGATGGAACTCCATAATATCCAATGCAGCATCAGCCCCTACGAGTTCAAAACCACAAGCACGAAGGAGAACCAACGCCCCCTGGTACTCAAACGATATCAGAAATGCAAAGCGCACTCTACGAAGACTGGGGAGAGAAAATGGAGGTGCAACAGTCGCATAACTCCCTGAATCTATACAGAGCCAAACTTCTGGAATATAACAATCTGATAAATGAGCGCAAACAGCATCACCACACCACTCTAATCATGAATTCAGTCAACAAACCAAGAGAACTCTTTAGCATTGTCCAAAAGCTCACCGGGGATACCACACAGCACTGTACCCACCACCTTGACCTGCAGGAATTTGTGGACTATATAAGAATGAAAAATACCACTCGGACATGCTCCATCACACTACAAGCAGACAACCATGAAATGATAGAGCATCTTCAAACCTGGGAAGACTACAGCATACCATCAAAACAGCAAGTAGAGGACAATACATGGACTCAACGCAACAACCTCACCATCAGATCCTTGCCCAGTGGCTTGGATCAAAGTCACAAGAAGCCATCTCTCCCAGCACATTCACAAAATCATCAAAGATTCACTCCAACAAGGACATATGCTGCAATCCCTCAAGCACGCCATGATACGACCAATACTTAAGGCAACAACCTAAGTCCATCTGAACCAAAATCATACTGTCCTATCTCCAGCTTATCATGCCTTGCAAAAATCATTGAAAAAACAGTACAAAGACAACTTCAAGACCATGTTGACTTGAATGCTCTTCTGGACATCCATCAGCATGGCTTTAAACCCCAGCATGGTGTGGAAACGCTACTAAACTTCCCTCTTTGACAACCTCATAAGAGGTATAGATAATATAAAAAATGGATTCCTGCTGTGTTCATGGACATCTCAGCAGCCTTTGACACAGTGTCCCACGCCAGATTATTGCAGCGCCTGCAACATATAGGACTACGCAAGAATACTCTGAAATGGTTCACCTCGTACCTGGAAGATCGAACGCAACAAGTGAAATGCGCCCAAAAGAAATCATTGCAGTTCCCCGTCACGCAGGGAATACCTCCGGGATCAGCCCTTTCATCAGTGCTCTTCAATATTTACATTCAACCCATATGCAACATCAAACACCACAAACTCTACTATCACATCTATACTGATGACATTATGGTGTATGCTCCAATCAACCTACTAGCACCTAACACCACAACACTAACCAATTGCCTTGAAGACATGAATGCCTGGCTCACAGCCAATAACCTGACGGTCAACTACAATAAAACCGAGGCAATGTTAGTCACCCGAAATCCTTCCTTCATTCCACCACAGAATATCAGCATTCTAAACAAACACATAGCAGTCAAAGATGAAGTTAAGTACCTGGGCATTACAATGGACAGAGCTGAAATCCTATATCACCAAAACTGCAAACAAGGCATATCGATGTTTGAGGACCATAAGAAAGATCAAACCACTACTCTGCCAAGACCATTTCTGCACTGTGTGCCAAGCACTCATCACACCTCTGCTTGATTATGGAAACTCGTTATATCAAGGCCTCCCCCAGCATACCCTACACCCACTCCAAATGGTGCAAAACACTACAGCACGCATCATTACTGACACTCCAAGATCTGAGCACATCACCCCAGTCTTACAACAACTACATTGGCGCCCAGTGGTGGCCAGAGCAAAATTTAAAACCATCCTGATTATCTTCAAAATCATCCACCATCTATTGGCAGATGCACTACAAGAGATCATAACAAGAGATATCAGTAATAGACCAAGAAGGAACAATAATGACAACATGATTGGTACATCTGCAGGATACCACAAGACTAAACAAAATACTTCAAGAAGAGCTCCATCATTACAGGCATCCACACTATGGAACTCCCTACCAATGAGCCTAAGGGAATTAGAAGACTTCACAGACTTCTGCAAGAACCTGAAAACTCTGTTCTTCACAGAAACCTATGAGCAGATAGACAACAGTACCCACCTGACCAGTATTACAACTACCCCTGCCAACTCAATGCCCAATCAGCCCATCTAGACTCACGAAGGTACCCTCATGCTAAATGTAAGCTTTCAATTGTGCTGTCTAAATGTTGTTAAACACCCCCATGTTAAATGTTGTAAACCACCCTCATGTCAAATGTAACGCCAATTGTGATGTCATGTAACCACTTGGATTGTAGGATAAGGTGGTATACAAATCTGTCTAAATAAATATCTACTAAGCTTTTCTTCTGTTATCTCCAGGAACAAGCAGGAATGAGTCTTCACATATGGGTATCGTCGGTACCGACGGAGCCTGCACGGGAACGCTCCCCAGCGTCCAATAAGAAAGCTTTTGGGAGCATCCCACAGCGCCTGCGTGCCGCCTTCCTGCCTTTCCCAACCGCCTCTCTCCAGTTCTTCTTTTCCGCGGAGCCAGCAGGTCGTGTTCCTGTCACCGCAGAAGAAGTTCTTTATTTTTTCTTAATTCTTTTGTGTCGCGTCTGCCTTCTTCGACATCGGACCGGTACCGCCGGTCTCTTCTTTTCTTTCTTTCAAAAAAAACAAAAAAAACAATTTATCTTTTCTTCACTGTGCATTTTTAGTTTTTGGGCCTTAGGCCTAAAAATGTTCTTCCTCATGGAGAAGCCCGCCTCCGGGTTCAAAAAGTGCACAAAATGTGGCGGTACTATTTCTGTCACCGACACCCATGACTGGTGTCTAAAATGTTTGGGGCCTGACCATTCCATCACGGATTGTATGTCCTGTACCATGATGTCTAAAAGAGGTCGGCAGAACCGAGCAGCCAAGCTCAGTACCCTGTTTCCCTCTGATGCAGCTTCGGTGGCATCAAAGTCTTCCAGGGCTGCTGCTTCCTCCCATGGATCTCAGGTAACCAAGCATAAATCTAGCCGGTCCTCGAAGGGTAGATCTCCCTCCAAGCATCAAGATGCCTCCGGGCTTGCCCTCGAGGATTCCGCACCGGCAAAATTACCCCGGCGGGAAGCTGCGGCTTCCAAAGCGTTATCTATGGGGTCACAGGTTGACATCGATGGCTCGGCTTCGACAGATCACCTGTTGCCGTGTTCTGGGGTACCGGTGGCTCCCACTGGTACCACCATCCAGACATTGGTGGCGTCGATGGATCAGAAGATTATGTCCATGCAGCATACCCTGTCTGCATTCATACAGGCTGCGACGCCTCCGGTACCGCAACAATCCCTGTTGTCGGTACCGGCTCCGACACCGGCATCACTCCCGGTGCCGGTACCGATTGCATCATCTTCAGTGTCGACTGGAACGGTACCCTGTCCTATGATGCCCATCGGTACAGAACCGGTACCGGTTACTCCCGATACCGATCCTACTCGGTACGGCTATCGGGCTCTACAGGAGCATCCAGACAGGCGATACTTCGATTCCTCTGAAGACTCAGATGACTCTGAGGGTTCTGTCGAGGCATCGATACTTCTTCCTCAGGAGCCGCCTTCTCCTAAATGAAGAACGTCTCCTCCAGAAGACTTGTCTTTTCAAGACTTCATTAGGGAAGTGGCTAGGGGCCTCTCAATCACAGTGGCCCCTGAGTCAGAACCCAGAGCCAAGGAGTTAGATATTTTACAATATCCCAAAACTCCTAAAGAGGCAGCTACTTTACCTATCCATGAGATTTTCTGTATGATCTCATGTTGAGGATGTGGGAGACGCCTCTTACCACCTCTCCTCATTCTCGCAGGCTAGACACCATGTATCGTGTCCCTCCTTGTCCTGGCTTCCACAAGACTCAGCTTCCTCACCACTCAATTGTGGTAGAGTCTGCCATGAGAAAAATAAAGAGTGCAAAGAGACACTCATCTAATCCTCCAGGGCGTGAATGCAGGACCCTAGATGCTTTTGGCCGAAGAGTTTTCCAAGCTTCTATGCTAGCTGCCAGGATCAACTCCTATAGTCTCTATATAGGGATGTTTCTAAAAGAAGTCACAGATCATCTGCAGACTTTAACTCCTTTTATTTCAGAGGATAAAAGGCAGGAGTTTCTCACTTGGCTCAAACATGCCCAAGATGCCTCCAAATTTTCCAACCGTGCAGCCTTTGTCTCTTTTGAGTGTGTAAGCAGAGCTTCGGCTATTGCCATAGGGGCACGCAGAATTGCTTGGCTATAAGCTTCTGATTTGGAGCTCTGGATACAAGATGAATTAGGGAATATCCCTTGTACAGGTGAAAACCTTTTTGGTAAGGATTGGCAAGCAAAGGCCAATCAGATGGATGCTGAAAACTCTGCTTTGGATCGACTTTCAAAGTCTACCTCTGCTCCTGTTAAGAAAAGATTGTTCAAAAAGACATCTTTTTCCAAAAAGGGAAGATACTATCCTGCTTATAGTCAGCAGGCATCTTCTGCAGGTCGTTTTGCTGCAAAGCGTCAGCAACCACCTAAACAGGCCAAATCAAAGGCTGCTAGGCCTGCCATGACCCAGCAGCCTCAGCCTCCTCAGGGCCTTTGACTTGCAGCTAGAGAACTTAGCCTTTCTGGCTCTGGAAGAACCAGAGCCCCTTACCATTCCAGGAAGGTTGACTTACTTTGCTCCCAGATGGGAACAAATCACAGCAGAGCAATGGACATTCTCTATCATAAGGGAAGGGTACAAGCTTCATTTCTTAAGCCTTCCCCCTCACACCATAGTGAAACAGTTCAATTCTCCAACATCTCTCCTCGACCTTCTGGGTCAGGGGATTGCCACCCTTCTTGCCCAAGGGGCAATAGAAGAAGTACCTCTTCTTCAGCAAGGCACAGGGTTCTACTCCCCTTATTTTCTTATTCCAAAGAAAACAGGGGGCTACAGACCCATCTTAGATCTCAGAGAATTGAGCTAATTTCTATTCAAGGAGAAATTCAAGATGATTTCTCTCGGTGCTCTGCTTCCATACCTTCAGAGTCAGGACTGGCTTTGTTCTCTAGATCTCAAGGATGCGTACACCCATGTCCTCATCCATCTAACACACAGAATGTTCCTTCGGTTCCTTTTTGGAGAAAAGCACTACCAATACAGGGTGCTTCCTTTTGGTCTGGCCTCCGCACCAAGGGTGTTCACGAAATGCATGGCAGTAGTAGCTGCATTTCTACGTACCCTGGGAATATTCGTTTTCCCATATCTGGACGACTGGCTCATTCGAGCTCCCTCTCAGTCAGAGGCCAAGACTTTTCTAACCTGCACAATGCATGTCCTTCAGTATTTGGGACTGGTAATAAACATCCCAAAATCCAATCTCACCCCTACTCAATCTCTGGAGTTTATAGGGGCTGTCCTGGATACCACAACTGCAAGGGCCTATCTTCCTCAGGCTCGTTGCCTACGCTTGGTGCAGTTAGCCTCCCAAATACAGTTAAAGTCCCATTTAACTGCTCGGGAAATGTTACAACTTTTAGGCCACATGGCATCCACCGTGCATGTGGTTCCATATGCTCGCCTTCACATGAGGGCAGCTCAATGGACTTTGTCCACCCAATGGGCTCAGGCATCAGGTTGCCTGTCAGACAAAATAGCAAACTCCAGTTGCCTTTTTTGGTCTCTCCAGTGGTGGAAGTCCTCTCAAAACCTGTTGCTGGGGTCCCCTTTTCAGCAGTCGCTACCCCAAGCAACTCTGACAACAGATGCCTCTCCAATGGGTTGGGGAGCCCATCTGCAAAATCTCTCCACCCAGGGCATCTGGTCTCCACAGGAGACTTCTCTACACATCAATCTCTTGGAACTCAGAGCAATTTTCTTAGCTCTCAGAGTGTTCCACTCCCTGCTCGGCTACAGGACAGTCGTCATCCACACGGACAACCAAGTAGCCATGTTCTATGTGAACAAGCAGGGAGGGGCTGGCTCTGTCGCTTTGCAACAAAGCTTTGTGACTGTGGGCCTTCGCCAGAGCATCAGATTCATCTTATGGCAATATATCTTCCAGACGTTCAAAACTCTTGGGCAGACATACTCAGTCGAGTTCTGCTTCCACACGAGTGATCCCTCCACATGGACCAGGTAGCCAGGATTTTTCGAATTTGGGGAACCCCGGACATAGACCTCTTTGCAAATCCATGGAATGCCAAACTTCCCCGGTTCTGTTCCAGAATTCCGTGTCAGGGAGTTCAGGCCAAGGATGCCTTCCTTCTTCACTGGGGTCAAGACTTCCTTTATGCCTTCCCACCCATTCCCCTAATTCCCAAAACACTTTTCAAGCTTCAGAGAGACCGAGGTTCCATGATCCTAATAGCACCACATTGGCCACGCCAAGTGTGGTACTCTCTACTTCTGCATCTCTCTCAAGCTCCCTCCCTGGAATTGGGCTCTGCACCAGATCTTCTATCCCAGGAAGACGGAACGTTGTGGCACCCAAACCCCCAGTCTCTCCATCTCAGGGCCTGGTTGCTGAAGGCCTAGACCTTCAAGTTTTTCATCTCTCTCAGCAAGTCAGAGATATTCTTCATGCTTCTAGAAAGCCTTCCACTAGATGTTCTTATGCTTTCAAATGGAAAAGATTTACCATTTGGTGTTCAGAGAAGGGTCTTAACCCTCTTGCAATACCTCTGAATTCTTTACTAGAGTATCTTCTGCATCTATCCCATGCAGGCCTCAAAACGAATTCAGTAAGAGTCCATTTGAGTGCTATTGCAGCGTCCCTCAAGCCTCTCAATGGACAGCCTATTTCCTTTCATCCTCTTATAGCAAGATTCATGAGAGGCCTTCTTTTAACTAAACCTCCCATTAGACCACCTCCAGTGGCATGGGACTTAAATCTGGTTCTTGGCCAGCTTATGAAGCCACCCTTTGAACCTTTAGCCACCACCTCCTTGAAATTTCTTTCTTGGAAGGTTATCTTTCTTATTGCAGTCACCTCAGCACGTCGCATCAGTGAGTTGCAAGCCTTGGTGGCTAATCCTCCTTATATAAGGTTCCATCAAGATAAGGTAGTCCTCAGGACCAATCCACACTTTATGCCCAAAGTGGTCTCGCCTTTTCATCTGAATCAAGAGGTATACTTACCTGTCTTTTTTCCAGGACCTCATGCATCAAGTGCAGAGAGGAATCTTCATACTTTGGATTGTAAAAGAGCTCTCGCCTTTTACTTACAAAGAACACAGCAACATAGAAAGTCTTCTCAACTCTTTGTTGCTTTTGATCCTTCTCATTTAGGACTTCCAGTTTCTAAGAGAACACTGTCCAACTGGATTGCTCAGCGTATTTCTTTCGCCTACCAGAGTAGGAACCTTTCTCTGGAAGGCCATGTCACAGCTCACAATGTGAGGGCCATGGCAGCCTCAATGGCTCATCTAAACTCTGTGTCCATCGACCAAATCTGTCGAGCGGCCACCTGGGCCTCAGTTCATACCTTCACAGCCTATTACTGTTTGGACAAGGACTCCCACCGGGATGCCTCGTTTGGTCAGGCTGTTCTCAAACACCTATTCCATTCCTAATCAAGTCCTACCCACCTACGCTGGTTGGATGCCAGAAATCCATGGGGGGAGGTGGAGCCCTTTTCAAGGACACACAACTCTGGGGGGTCTCCCTGGCATCTGCAGCTAGGGAGTCCCTATATGTGAAGACTCATTCCTGCTTGTTCCTGGAGATAGCACAGTTACTTACCTGTAACAGGTGATCTCTGGGAACAGCAGGAATAAGTCTTCACAACCCACCCACCTCCCCTAGGAGTTGTATCTCTCTATCTATCTTTCCTTCCCTCTCTCTCTCTTTGTCTCAGCTTTAAAACTCAAACTGGAGAGAGGCGGTTGGGAAAGGCGCGAAGGCAGCACGCAGGCGCTGTGGGATGCTCCCAAAAGCTTTCTTATTGGACGCTGGGGAGCGTTCCCGCACAGGCTCTGTCGGTACCGACTATACCCATATGTGAAGACTTATTACTGCTGTTCCCAGAGATCACCTGTTATAGGTAAGTAACTGTGCTTTACAGGAGATAGAAGATATGTCCGTAGAAGCTCCGTTGACTCTTTAAGACGACGCTGTTTATATTGTGTTTGTTTGGTGTTGGAATATATTATAAGTATTTTGAATCCCCAGGAGTACTCTTGTGGAATTAACATTATATAGTTGTAATTAAAAAAATTTTGGATAAAGATTCTTTGGAGGCTATAATGACCAGTGATGTGAGTGTCAGCTGTTCCCTATAGTGAAAATTTCACTAAATGTAGGGCATAAGCCATCCTGAGGTCATATTTGCGTATTGTGAAAAAAGATTTCAATTGTCTTGTTTAAATTTTGAAAAAAACTTGTTTGACCAATTGAGTCTTTTGCTCGAGAGCTATTCATTTTGTAGTATTTCTTATGTTATGCCATTCAGTTTTTTTCTGTATACAGCTCAAAGGAGACCTTTTATATATAAATTCCTTTGTTTACATATCTAGAGTAAGAGACTACATTTCTAAAAAGATGTGTGAAGGGATATAGAGGTCTTTTGATGCAGCAATCCTGCAGACGATCTGTCAGGATTGTTGTACCCCCTCAGATCAGTCTCTTTGCTAGCAGCAAGAAAACTAAGCGACCTCTCTACTTCTCAATCCTCCCTTTCTCCAGTAGCGTAGAGTTGGATGCACTGTCAGTTTCCTTCCTTTGTGTCTTTCCTTCCACTCATAAGAAAAACTCATCACAGATTTAAACGGCCATGTATAGTGAATCTTATAACACTATATTGACAGAGTTGGTTTACTCTTCTAAAAGGCTGGCAGTTCTGCCCCCATGCAGGCTCCCAATATTTGCAGTCTTAATTCTCAAGATGAGGGCTATCTCCTTCATCCTAGTGCAAAATCGCTAGTTCTCACAACATGGCTTTTCAACTTGGAAAAGAGACGACTGAGGGGAGATATGATAGAAGTCTATAAAATAGTGAATGGAGTGAAACAGTTAAATGTAGATCTGTTGGTTTACTCCTTCATAAAGTAAAAAGGCTAGGGGAACATGCAGTGAAGCTACAATGTAGCACAGTTAAGACAAATCAGAGAAATTATTTTTTCACTCAACGCATAATGAAACTGTGGCATTTGTTACCAGAGGATGTAATAAAAGCTTTTAGTGTAGCTGGGTTTAGAAGAGATTTTGAGTAAACGTCCATAAACCTTTATTAAAGTGGACTGGGGAAATCTACTGTTTACCCTTAGGACAAGCAGCATGGAATGTGTATACCTTTTGGGAACCTGATACGTATTTGTGATCTGTCTTGGCCACTGTTGGAAACGGGATACTCTGGGCTTAATGAATCCTTGGTCTGACCCACTATGGCATATCTTATGTTCTTATATAGAAGGGATCCATAGCCCTTCATCAGTTTAGTCCACCTTAAGGAGGCTGTAACTGGGAAGCCCAGAGGCAAGGGTTGTCTCAAGAAGGAAGTTTCAAAAATTCATGTGCAGAAGGGAGTATTTGGGTCTAGATGGAAGAAAGAAGGTCAGTCATTGTGGCGGTTAGGACCAGGGAGTTTCTAACTTCTCTAGATCTGATGGAGGCATGTCTTCACATCCCAATATGACCGGAACATCAAATGTGCCTCCAGTTTGCGGTGCCTGTGGGACAGTTCATTTCGGGCATTGCCTTTCAGCCTTGCCACCGCTCCGCAGACTTTCACCAAGGTCATGGTGATGGTAGTAGCAGCACTCCACAGAGCAGGGGGTCCTGGTACACCTTTATCTAGACAACTGGCTCATTTGGGCAAAGCCCAGGGAAGAGAGCGAACAGGCTACTGTCCAGGTGGTTCAGTTCCTTCAAAGTCTAGGTTGGGTGGTCAACTTTGCCAAAAGTCGGTTGGTTCCAATGCAGGAGCTTGAGTACTTGGGCGTGCATTTCGATATCCAGGTGGGGAGAGTCTTCCTGACGGAACATTGGGCCAATGGATTTGGACCCTGGTGTGTTAGTCTTTGTGGCAGAAGGAGCCGACCGCGTGGCATTACCTGCAGATACTAGGGACTATTTCAGCCACACTCGAGCTAGTGCCTTGGGCATGGGTGCACTTGAGGCCTCTGCAGAGGGCCTTGCTGCGACAGTGGTTGCACCAGATGCAGTCCTTGTCTCAACTTCTTGTCTGCCCTCCGGAGACCAGGAGAGCCCTCGATGGCTTTGCTGGGAAAATCTGGCATGGGGGATGCCTCTGGAGGCATCTCCATGGGTCGTATTGATGACCGATGCAAGCCTGTCCAGTTGGAGTGCCCATTGCGAGGGACAGTTCGCTCAGGGTCTGTGGGATGCAATGGAAGCGTGTTGGTCGATCAACAGACTGGAGATGCGTGTGGTAGGCTTGGCTCTCCAGAGTTTCGAGCTGTGGCTGCGAAGGAGAACAGTGCGAGTTCTTTCGGACAATGCAACCGTGATAGCTTACATCATTTGCCAAGGGGGCATGGGCAGTGTGGTATTGGAAGAGGAAGCCGGAAGTCTGTTGATCTGGGTTGAAGGGCACCTCCAGGTGCTCTTGGCATCACACGTAGCAGGAGTCGACAATGTGATGGTGGATTACCTCAGCTGAGTGCATGTGGATCCAGGCGAGTGGGGGCTCAATCAGGAGGTGTTTGACCAGGTAATATGCCGTTGGGGCGCCTCCATCATGGATCTCATGGCAACTTGTGAGAATGCCAAGGCAAGATGGTTTTTCAGCAGGCACAAGAAAAGGATGTCGGAGGACTTGGATGCCCTGGTGCAGGAGTGGCCCATGGGGGGAGTTCTCTATATTTTTCCGCCGTGGGTGCTTATAGTTCGGCTGGTGCAGTGGATAGAGGCTCATCGGGGGATGGTTATTTTGATTGCTCCAGATTGACTGAGCTGCCCATGGTATGCCAATCTAGTGAGGCTTCTAGTGGATTGTCCATGGCGTCTACCATTCAGAAGGGATCTACTGTCTCAAGGGCTGGTGCCCCTGCCACAGGTGGATTCATTCTCAGTTATGGCATGGCCCTTGAGAGGGCAAGATTGAGGAAGAGAGGCTACTCAGGGGCAGTGATTTCAACATCATTGCAGGCACGGAGAACGTCTTCCTCGCTCACATATATTAGAGTTTGACGTACATTTGAGGTGTGGTGTGCTGATCGACAGGTTCGACAGTCTGTCTTTGGTACCAGACATAGTAGCTTTTTTGCAGGCCGGGTTCGAAAAGGGCCTGGCAGCTAGTTCCCTATGGGTCCAATTGGCAGCAATCTCCTGCTATTGCGGAAAGGTGCAGGGGGTGGTTCTGGGAATGTACCTGGACGTCGTTCGGTTCCTCAGAGCGGTGGCTCATCTGCGTCCGCCTCGGGGGGCGGTGATCCCGACTTGGGATCTTAATTTGGTGTTGTCTGCACTCGGGGGAGAGCCCTTTGAGCCATTGGGTCGCGCGTCTTTGAAGGATTTGACTCTCAAGACAATTTTTCTCATAGCCATATGCTCGGCGTGATGTATTTGAGTTGCAGGCCTTGTCCTGTCAGGAGCCATTTCTGTCTTTTTCTAGGGAAAAAGTGGTACGGTGGACAGTGCCGTCCTTTTTACCTAACATGGTTTCATCATTTCATGTGAATCAGTCTGTGTGTCTCCCAGTCCTTGGAGGGGGTGGAGGTGTCTTGGATAACACAGTTACGCCTTCTTGATGTGCGGCTGACCCTAAGGCGTTATTTGAAGAGGACAGCGGACTTCCATAAGTCAGATCGCTTTTTAGTGCGCTTTGGGAGTCCACGCATAGGGGAAGTGGTGGCCAAAGCTTCAATTTTAAGGTGGATAAGAGAAGCGATTGCATCGGCCTATGTATTGAAGAGAAAGCCAGTCCCTGTAGGGCTGCAAGCCCATTCAACGCGGGCACAGGCTGTTTCCTGGGTGGCGTATAGTCTGGTGCCGCCGTCAGAGATTTGCAGGGCGGTGACGTGGTCTTTGCTTCATACTTTTACCAAGCATTGCCGCCTGGCTGTGCAGGCGGTGGGAGATGCTTGTTTTGGATTGGTGGTGCTTCAGGCCGCGGTAGCAGGTCCCTCCCATTCGTTTACTGCTCTGTTACATCCCCAGAGGTGTGGGATTGGACTGGAGGGACGATAAAGAAGGTGAAATTAGACTTACATGCTAATTGTTGTTTCTTGTGGAACTCCAATCCAGTCCCAGATCCCTCCCCGAGTGCTAGTGCCATGTGACCGGGGCCTGAAGTAGGGATCCTGGAGTGCAGAATGGTCCGTTTGGTGAGCTACTTCGGTGCAGGGAGAGATGGACAGGGATTTCTGTCTGACTTGGTGCTGCAGTCGCCCGGCTGGGTGGTAGGTAAGCCTCCTCTGCAGAGGGGAGGGGAAATCTCTTCTCCAGTGGAGGGGGAAAGTATAGTTTGAATTTTTTTGTAGTTCTTGTAGTTGCATGCAAGTTTGTCTACTTATTTGTTGCTCTGGTGAGTCTGCTTTGTCAATAGGTTACTGGGGTTTGTGGGAGGTCCCGGTGGTATTAGTACTAGTGACATCAAAAGATGACATGCTCAGTCTCCAAGCTGCTGGAAGAGGTGCATCACCCAGAGGTGCAGGACTGGACTGGAGTTCCTCAAGGAACAACAATTAGCAGGTAAGTCTAATTTTACCTTTCTGTGATTTTTAGCCTTCAGCTGTAACCACTAGGCTGCTACTTCTTCACTTATATACAACAGTGAATGACAAAATTTTATGGAGGTTTCGTTGGTGATGCCATTGAGCTGGATGGTCTCATAGGTGTCTTGACTGCTAAGGGTTTATGATAGCTGGAGTATAACCTTTAGAGCAGAAAAGACAAAAGGCACTGAATAGGGGAAGGAGCGTTCGATCAGAAACACATTTTTTATTTTTTTTCTAGAGAATAATTGGGAAATAAGGAAAGAATTTTAACTGTTCTAAATAAGATAAAATTGATGTTAAAGTACTAGAATCCCCATTCCTGCAGATGTAGGTTTTGAGGTCATCTTTTGGATCATGGTTTCAGGATTATCCAATTGCATTTAGCAGTGCTTTGCTTCTAGTTTTAAAAGCTCTAGGTTCAATTATGGATTCCTGAGCTGAAGAAAGCCAAAATTGAGATGGCCTTGAGCTGTAGCATTAGATCAGTTGCCTAGCAACTATCTTACCATCTCTTGACTGGGAATGAAAAACAGCTAATGGAACTCATGCAGTGCAGCTGAAAGCGAGGCTTGAAGGAAGCACTGCTGCCTCATCAGACTGTTTTATGCAGAGATGCTGATGGCTTTTCAGAAACCTTTTGTAATATTGACACAGTAGGAATTCATCACCAGAGGCATAAAATCAAAACTATTTCCTGTATGGGATTTCAGTGATTCTCTCCCCCCCCCCCCCAAAAAAGGTTTAATCATTCAAATTGTATAAAGTTTCAGAGCTGCAGGCAGTTCAGCACAGGGTTGCCACCTTACTCCAAGTCTAGGTTTATCCAGTTCTGGTTTTGTGATAAACCTAATTTGTGTAGTGCATACCAGCTCTATGTAGTGCTGCAAAGAGAAACAGAGAAGGGTAATTTTATGATCCATTCTCCCACCCTCCCCCACAACAAACGTGAGTCACTGCCCTATCTGTCTCTGTCACTTTTTAAAATGGCAACATACTGATGCATTGTACTCCTAGGCGCAGCAGTTACACATACCCAAGAGCAGGTGTTCAAGGCCGTTCCTATGCTACCCCTTGCCGTGCCCATACCAGAGTTGGGCACAATGGCACTTCCACGTGCACATATGGAATTGCAGCCAACCAGTTCATGCATATAAGTGCTGAAGCATGCGCTTGCATGCTGGCCTGATCTCCCCCCCCCCCCCTCAAATATATGATCGTGTCAGAGGGAAGGACCAGACCAGCCATTCAAATGTAGAGTTGCAAAGACCCATGTTTGAATTACTGTTCTGGTCCCTCTCTCCTGTGTGGTATTTGGGGGGGGGGGGGGGGAAGCACACTTAAAAGCAGATCTTCTGAACTTTTTTGGTTGTGTGGACCCCTTAACTTTAAAGTTCAGAGATCCCCAGTTTATCCCAACCAATCTTCCTGGACCTTCTCCTAGCAGCACCAAGCCTGACCCCACTAACCAGGTTTTATATCCCTTCCTCTTCCTGTCTCCACCTCTCTCTCTCTCTCTTCTCCTCCAGTTGATCCCCATCAGCCTCCCTTTTTTTTCTCTTTTTTTCTTGTCCTGCAGATTCCCTATAACAATCTCACAGACTCTTAGGGGCCCACAGACCACATAAATTGGGAACCATTGACTCAGAAGATATTTCATGCATGTAGGAGAAGTTTGTTGTGCTCTGAAACCACAGTGGAGCTTTGTTGATCTCTGTTCTAAGTGAGATATGTATGGTGTAGAGGAAATATAGCACATCACCCTGCTAATTTTATCTCTTCAGTAACGCATGTAATAGCCTTATGTTGTAGAGATGCTTTGCAGCAGCAGGGACAGGGAAGCTTGTGAAGATCAATGAAGATGGATGGTGCAAAGCACTGGTAGATTCTGGAGGAAAAGCTGTCCCAGTCTGCAGTAGACCTGGGATTGGGGAGGCGATTCACTTTTTCAGTAGGGCAGTGATCTTGAACACAAAGCAAAAACAGTAGAATGGCTCAGCAAGAAGAAAGGGAATGTCCTTGAGTGACCCAGTCAGAGCCTACAGTAATAGAAAATCTATGTCTAGATTTGATGACTGCGATCCTCAGACTATCCTCGGCTAGCTTGAAAGAGCTTGTGTGATTAATTAATCTTTCAAAAAGAACAAAGAGTAAGGGGACACACCAGGAAGTTACAAAGTAGTACATTTTAAAAGAAATAAGCCAAAATATTTTCCTTCCATACATAATTAAGCTTAGGAACTTGTTTCCAAAGGATGTGGTAAAAGCAGTTAGTTAAAACCTTTTTAAAACAGTTATGCTAGGTCCTGGAGAAAAAGTCTATTGACAATTAAAGTAAACCTGGGGAAAGCCACTAATCATCCCTGGGAATAAGTAGCAAAGCTAAAGAGATAAAGTTTCTAGATGAAATAAATGACTGCTTCTTGGAGCAGCTGGTTCATGAACCGACCAGAGGGGAAGCCATACTGGACCTAGTCCTTAGTGGAACGCCAGATCTGGTGCAAGAAATAAGGGTGTTGGGACCACTTGGCAATAGTGATCATAGTATGATCATGTTTGATTTAATCAGTGGAGGACAGATAGTAAGGAATCCACAGTACTACCTTTTAACTTTCAAAAGGGTGACTATGATAGAATGAGGAATATAGTTCGGAAAAAACTAAAAGGAGCGGTTCCAAAGGTTAAAGACTTACAGCAAGCTTGGGTGTTATTTAAAAATACTATCCTCGAAGCCCAGACCAGCTGTATTCCACGCATTAAGAAAAGTGGAAGAAAGTCCAAAAAACTGCCAGCATGGTTTAAAGGTGAGGTCAGAGAGGCTGTTGCTGCCAAAAGAGCAACCTTCAGAAAATGGAAAAAAGAGCCAAATGATGAAAACTGGAAACAGCACAAGCACTGGCAAGTTAAATGCAAAGCATTGATAAGGCAGGCAAAGCGGGAATTTGAGAAGAAACTTGCTACGGAAGCAAAAACACGAAATAAAGACTTTTTCAAGTACATTCGTAGCAAAAGGCCTGTGAGAGAGTCAATTGGACCATTAGATGATAGAGGGGTAAAAGGGGCAGTAAGAGAGACAAGGCTATAGCAGAGAGACTGAATGAATTCTTTGCTTCGGTCTTTACTGAGGAAGATGTAGGGGTGTTACCCAAGACTGAAGTGGTATTTAAAGGTGATACTGCAGAGGAATTGAGAGAAATATCGCTACACGGAAGATATATTACAACTATTTGATAAACTGAATAGTAGCAAATCACCTGGACCGGATGGTATACATCCCAGAGTGTTGAAAGAACTGAAATATGAGATTGCAGACCTGTTATTGGTAATCTGTGAACTTTCATTAAAATCATCTGTAATACCTGAAGATGGAGGGTCGCCAACGTAACACCAATTTTAAAAAAGGGTTCCAGGGGTGACCCGGGAAATTACAGACCGGTGAGCCTGACGTCAGTACCAGGGAAAATGGTAGAAGCCATCATAAAGAACAAAATTACACAGCATGTAGATAGTCATGGCCTAATGGGAGACAGCCAACATGGCTTTAGACAAGGAAGATCTTGTCTTACTAATCTGATCGTTTTTTGAAGGTGTGCATAAACAGGTAGACAAAGGTGAGTCGGTTGATATAGTGTATCTGGACTTTCAGAAAGCTTTTGACAAGGTCCCCCATCAGAGACTTTTGGCGAAGCTAAAAGTCATGGGATAGGAGGCAGGGTACTATTGTGGATCGGGAACGGGTTAAAAGATAGAAAGCAGAGGGTAGGGCTAAATGGCCAATATTCCCATGGAAAAGGTGAATAGTGGAGTACCCCAGGGATCTGTACTGGGTCCGCTACTTTTTGACATATTCATAAATGACCTGGAAGGGAATAACTAGTGAGGTAATCAAATTTGCAGATGACACAAAACTGTTTAAAGTTGTTAAAACCCAAGAGGATTGTGGAAAACTGCAGGAGGATCTGGATAAATTGGAAGAACTGGCATCAAAATGGCAGATGAAATTTAATGTGGACAAGTGCAAAGTTATGCACCTAGGAAAGAACAACCCACACTATAGTTACAAGATGCAAGGCTCCACATTAGAAACCACCACCAGGAAAAAGATTTAGGAGTCATCGTGGATAACATGTTAAAACCCTCCGCCCAGTGTGCAGCGGCGGCCAAGAAAGCAAATAGAATGCTAGGTATCATAAGGAAAGGGATGGAGAATAAAACAAAGGATATTATAATGCCTCTGTATCGCTCCATGGTACGACCGCACCTTGAATATTGTGTGCAATTCTGGTCACCGTATCTTAAAAAGGACATAGAGTTATTAGAAAAAGTACAGAGAAGAGCCACCAAATTGGTGAAGGGGATGGAAGGCTACTCCTATGAAGAGAGGGTAAATAGGTTAGGGCTATTTAACCTGTATAAGAGAAGGCTGAGGGGAGATATGATAGATGTGTATAAATTAACGAATGGAGTGGAACGGATTAAAGTGGATAACTTGTTTTCGCTATCAGAATATAGAAGTACTAGTGTGCTTGTAATGTAGATAAAGTTTAAACTATTTAAGACAAATAGGAGAAAATATTTCTTCTCTCAACGTGTAATCAAACTCTGGAATCTGTTACCGGAGGATGTAGTAAGGGCTGTTAGTATAGCTGGGTTTAAAAAAGGTTTGGACAAGTTCCTGGAGGAAAGGTCCATAAACCACTATTAAAAAGGGACCCAGGATATCAATGCTTGGCCTAGTACAAGCACTGCAGAACCTGTGTCTTTTGGGGAAACTGCTAGGTACGTATGACCTAGATTGGCCACTGTTGGAAACAGGATACTGGGCTTGATGGACCTCGGTCTGACCCAGTATGGCATTTCTTATGTTCTTATGTTCTTATGTTCTTAGCATGGAATCTGCTACTTCCTTATCGCTTCTCCGGGCCAGTCCAGGGAAAGGTAGGGTTGTCAATCCCCTATAGCAACTGAGGACTGAAGGCTCCAAGCTTTTTCTGTGATGTGAAGCCACTCCCCCTCTGGGTAATCTGGCAGTCTTTCAGTCCTCAGCAACTATAGAGGATCGATTCTCTCTTCTCCCTCAGCATTACTCCTACCGGTAGCTTGTATTTATTTTTTGTTTTTGAAAATTTATTTATTGGCTCTAGCAGAGCTGATCCTTCTATAGTCCTTATGTTATTTAATATTGAGAGGCACTATGCCTTTAAGAGCGTGCAGAGACGTTGAGTGACTTTTCTACACAGTGTGAGGTAGAGCCTGCCTCTTACACTGTCTCCGTCTCGCGTACCAGAGTGATACTGGGGGCCCCAGTTTTCTCCTCTGTCTTCACAGCTCTAGCTCTCCCCTGTGTCCACGCTAGCAGCGAAACCGGGGTACCGGCTCAGTTTCTCTTATCCAGTGAGTGTTCTTCAGTGTTGTTGTTTTTTCCTCCGGCTCGGGACCGCGGGCTCCGTGGCGGGTTTTTTTTCAGCGTCGTTTATCCAGCGTTTTCGTCGTTGTTTTCGACTAGTTGTGCTTCGTTGTTCACTTGGGGAGTTCTTTTAACATGGCAGAGAAGCCTTTACTTAATTTGCCAGAGTCAGTTTTACTCGCCGAAAAGGCGGGAAAGGCGGCCATTTTGGCAGCGCCGGGCACTGCTCTAGCTGAGCCTCAAAAGCCGCATAAACGAAAGGCAAAATCCTCTAAAGAGGCGATTTCACCAGATAAACCCTCTCTCACCTCTGCTATGCCTCCGGAAGTTATGCCTTCATTTTTTTCGCCAGAATTCATTCTGGCAATGCACAGAGCATTTCTGCTGCGCTCTTCTCAGCCTCCAGGGCTTCCGTCTGTTTCTAATCCGGTACCAGTTTCCCTGCCTATTCCAGTTGCTGATGATCCAGGGGAGGGATCTTCTAATTTTCAGGAAATGGTTAAGGATCCTTTGTTATCTCAGGAATCTCTGCTAGTGGGGCAGGGGGATCCTGAGATTCTGTCCGACCCAGCTTTGGATTTAGAAGCTGAGGATTTAGAGGAAGGGGAGATAGCTCCTGGAGAGGATCCTAACATTTTCAGGGTTTTCCGTAAAGAGGAACTCTCTGCTCTCATTTCCCACTCTTTGGCAGCGCTTCACCTGCTTCTTCCGACGGCTTCTACGGAACCTTTGGAAGATCCGTTACTGCAGGGTTTTAAAACTGAGCAAAGGTGTTTTTCCCTTGCACCGAGTTATCAAACAAATGATTGATTCGGAGTGGGAGTGTCCAGAGGCTTCGCTGCGTGGCAGCCGCGCTTTGTCTCGCTTATACCCCCTTCCTCAGGAGATAAAGGACTTATTTCGCATGCCGAAGGTGGATGCCATTATCTCCGCAGTAACCAAAAAGACTACTATCCCTGTAGAAGGTGCAGCGGCTCTTAAAGATCTGCAAGATAGGAAATTGGAAATTCTGCTTAAACAGGCTTTTGATTGTAGTGCCTTGGCGCTACAATCGGCTGTTTGTGGGGCTTATGTATCTCGGGCTTCCATTCGTTGGTTACAGGGTGACGCGTCCGCTGAGGCTACATCTGCAGTTCCAGATGTGGCAAAATTAGAATCTGCCGCTGCTTATATGGCGGATGCCTTTTATGATTTGCTGCGGATTGCAGCTAAAACCATGGCCTCGCTGGTAGCTGCCAGGCGTTTTCTTTGGTTACGCAACTGGTTGGCAGATGTCTCCTCCAAGTTGCGACTTAGTAAGTTGCCTTATCAGGGAAAATTGCTTTTTGGTGAGGCGTTAGAGAAAATTGTTAAGGATTTGGGCGACTCGAAAGGAGGACGTTTGCCTGAAGACAAGCCCAAGCCTACGCGATCGAATCCCAGTTTCAGAGGTTCCGGCCGAGACTCTCATAGATTTCGTGGGGCGCGCTTTGCGCCCTATTCCAGAGGCCGTTCCAACTTTCGGGGACATTCCTTTCGTGGAGCCAGAGGATTTGGCAGATCCTACTTTAGTGCCTCCCAACCCTCTGTTAAGAAGCCGCAATGAAGGTCTGCTGGTCCAGCCGCTGGTTCCTGTGGGAGGTCGCCTACAGGACTATCTGGCGGCCTGGACCAACATTACTTCCGACAGATGGGTGTTAGAGATCATTCAGAAGGGATACGCACTAGATTTCGCCTGCCCGTTGTTACCCGCCTATGTGGTGTCTCCCTGTGCTCCCGGTTGGAAGAAACAGGCCATTATGGACACACTCCGTCGCCTGTTGCAGCTGAAGGCGATAGTTCCCGTCCCTCTAGACCAATACGGTTGCGGTCGATACTCGATTTATTTTGTGGTTCCCAAAAAGGAAGATACTTTTCGACCCGTCTTAGATCTCAAAGGTGTCAACCGTACTTTGCGGGTGCCTCACTTTCGCATGGAGACGCTGCGTACTGTAATTCGAGCGGTACAGCCGGGAGAGTTTCTCTCCTCCATCGATCTCACGGAAGCCTATCTGCATATTCCCATCAGGCCCTCGCATCAGCGTTATTTACGTTTCGCCCTTCCCATGGGTCATTTCCAATTTCGGGCGATGCCCTTCGGTCTCGCTACGGCTCCGCGTACGTTCACCAAGCTGATGGTGGTAGTGGCAGCTGCGCTTCGGAAGGAAGGTATCAGAGTTCATCCTTATCTCGACGATTGGTTGATCAGAGCCGACTCGCGAGTAGCGTCCATCCAGGCAACGGCTCGGGTGGTTCAGCTTCTCGAGCAGCTAGGTTGGGTGCTCAATTAGGCCAAGAGTCACTTACAACCGATGCAACAGCTGACTTATCTCGGAGCGTTTTTCGACACCGCACAGGGGAAAGTCTTTTTGCCCGAAATTCGCGTGGAGAAACTCGTGCGACAAGTCCAAGCCTTTCTCAGCTTAACAGCGCCGTCGGCGTGGACATATTTACAACTGTTGGGTTCCATGGCGGCGGCACTGGATCTAGTACCGTGGGCCAGGGCTCACATGCGACCCTTGCAGCAAGCGTTGCTCTCCCGCTGGTCACCGCAACTTCATCCACTTTCTCAACTTCTGCCCTATCCAGAGCAAGTGCGTCACAGTCTACAGTGGTGGTTGATTCGAGATCACCTCACGGCAGGTGTTCCTTTACGGGATCCCTCGTGGGTGTTAGTCACCACGGATGCCAGTCTCTCGGACTGGGGAGCTCATTGTCAGTCTCGCATTGCACCAGGGTACTTGGACCCCAGAGGAAAGCTCTTGGTCGATCAACAGACTCGAGCTTCGAGCGGCTCGATTAGCTCTGCTTCATTTCGAATCGTTGCTCAACGGGACAGCAGTCAAGATTTTCTCCGACAATGCCGTAACAGTCGCGTATATCAATCGTCAGGGCGGAACAAAGATTCCTTCTCTCCTTTCCGAATGTCAGAAATTGATGGAATGGGCGGAAAGCAATCTAATAGCTCTGTCGGCGGCGCACGTCGCTGGCAAGGAAAATGTACAGGCGGACTATCTCAGCCGCCATCTCCTCGATCCAGGGGAATGGGAATTGAATGCGGCAATATTTCACCAGTTGACAGTGCGTTGGGGACGGCCAGTGATGGATCTCATGGCCTCCTTCAACAATGCCAAAGCCAGCCGTTTCTTCAGCAGGCGCAGAGAGCGCATGTCAGAAGGTCTCGATGCCCTCGTTCAGCCATGGCCTCTCGACTCTCTCCTGTACGTCTTCCCGCCTTGGCCGATGTTGAGTCGAGTTATCCAGCGCATTGCGCAACACCGCGGTCTGGTGATTCTCATTGCGCCCGATTGGCCTCGTCGTCCGTGGTATGCCGATCTCGTTCACCTCCTTGTAGCTCCGCCGTGGCCTCTTCCACTTCGAGTCAACCAATTACATCAGGGTCCGATACTCATGCCGCGAGTGGATCGCTTCTTGCTTACGGCTTGGCTCTTGAAAGGTCTCGCTTGACAAGCAAGGGTTATGCAGATTCCGTGGTAGCCACTTTGCTTCAATCTAAGAGGCCTGGGACCTCTTTGTTATATGTTCGAGTCTGGCGGTTATTTGAGACTTGGTGTTCTCAGCGCAAGGTGTCGCCAATGGCTTCTACTGTGCCTCATCTTCTCCTATTTCTGCAGCAGGGATTGGATAAGGGTCTGGCTCTAAATACCCTTAAAGTGCATGTCGCTGCGCTGTCTTGTTTTCGGGGGTTAATTCGCCATCGCCGCCGGTCGGCCCATCCGGATGTGCAGCGTTTTTTGCGGGCAGCAAAACTTCTCCATCCTCCACGGCGACCTATCGTACCTCCTTGGGATTTGAATATTGTGTTAGAAGCCTTTTCTCGGTCACCCTTAACTTCCATCTGTGCTCAACAAATTTGAGAGTGTTCTTGGAAAACAGCTTTTCTCGTGGCCTTATGTTCGGCAAGACGAATTTCCGATTTGCAGGCCTTGTCTTGCCGGGAGCCTTATCTGCAATTTCTGCCCGAATGAGTGTTACTGCGGCCTGTGCCCTCGTTTTTGCCTAAGGTGCTGTCTGTTTTTCATGTTAACCAATCAGTGGCTTTGCCCGTATTCTCTCAGCGCGACGGTTCACCTCTGGACCGGGCTCTGAAGCATTTAGATCTTAGCCGAGTATTGAGGACGTACCTTAAGATCTCCCAGCCGTTTCGGAAGACGGACAGACTTTTTATCCAGTGGGCCGGCCCCCGTAAGGGCCAAGCGGCATCAAAGGCTACTATTGCTCGCTGGGTGCGCTCGGCTATTGGAGCAGCTTACTCTGCCCGGGGGGTTACGCCACCTATGGGTCTCAAGGCTCATTCAACACGAGCTCTGGCGACTTCCTGGGCGGAATTTGCCTTTGTTCCTCCGGTAGATATCTGCAGAGCGGCGACGTGGTCTTCCTTACATTCTTTCACTAAGCATTACCGCTTGGATGTTCAGGCCAGGGACGATGCAAAAGTGGGAGCATCGGCTCTTATCGCTGGTTTAGCGGGTCCCTCCCATTCTTAGGTACTGCTTTGGTACTGCCCTACCTTTCCCTGGACTGGCCCGGAGAAGCGATAAGGAAGATGAAATTAGTTCTTACCCGCTAATTGTCTTTCCTTGAGCTTTCTCCGGGCCAGTCCAGGGTCCCCCCCTGTTTGCTATCTCGATTGAGTTGGTCTTTGCAAGCCTCTACAGTATTACATCATATGTGCTCGCATGAGTCATTTTGGGGCTTCTAGTACACTTTCTAGACCATTCACAGCTAGTCTATTTAAAAAAAAACCAAAAAAAAAAAAACAACCTTTGTTGTTGCTGTTTAAGGACTATAGAACATTATCAGTTTTTCAAGGGTTAATCTATTGTGTTTAGTTTTCTTTCTGTTTAGTTGCTTTGTCAGAAGGAGACTGCCAGATTACCCAGAGGGGGAGTGGCTTCACATCACAGAAAAAGCTTGGAGCCTTCAGTCCTCAGTTGTTATAGGGGATTGACAACCCTACCTTTCCCTGGACTGGCCCGGAGAAAGCTCAAGGAAAGACAATTAGCAGGTAAGAACTAATTTCATCTTTTGCGATATGCTAAATAGTTCTGACCTGGATTAGCCACTGATGGAAATAGGATGCTGGGCTTGATAGACCTTTTGTCTGACCCTAATTCTTATGTTTTTATGTAGTTTTTAACAATTATACCATAGTCATAACAAGTCAAATAGATTTCAATGAGCATAACTGTCACTTAATCAAAGCAGAATTTTAAAAATTTAAATTTTCATTGTTCCATGCATAATTGCCAAGAAATGTATGTATTATCGGAAGAGAGGCAAATGATCAAATGATGGAAACAAAGCTCTTAGCCCTCAATATGTGTACCTTAGAGTGAGTTAAAATAAGAAGCCTCCATCATTTATCATTCACTTAGTATTTCTTTTGCTTCTAGACAAGTCTACTATGAGTCTTACTTGTATAATTTTTTAAAGAGGCACATACTACCTCAAACTGCCTCATGTGTCTCTAGAACTGTGCTTCTCAAAACGTTATATGATGTGACTTCATTTCAGCAGGTGAAAATTCACCTGACCCCACGTGATAACCAAATGAAATTATCATGCAAACAAAATAAATATAACCATGTAACATTTATATCAATGCTTTTTAAGGTAATTATCTGCCATAATTGCCTTTTTTTGCCTAGATCTTCTCAGCTAGATGGACTTTTTCTTTACAGTGCTTCAGCAAAGGAGGAAGGAACAGAAATCAGATGGTTAATAGCAAGGCATAGAAGACATATTACTGACATGGGAAGTGCATGCAGGACAGCTGCTACTGTGCTATTCAGCCTCTTCTATGTGTGTGGAAGGAGGTATGGATGCAGACAGGCCAGCCCCAGAGTTGGTTGAACGTGTTGGCTCCCTAGTGCCCTAGGCAGACCTTAAGCTTTACCCCCCTCTACCTTGACTTGGCTATTGTTTAGCTTTGAGTGCCCTGCTCTTTGACACTGCCACTTTAGGCGACTGTCAAATTTGCCTGATGGTTAGGTGAAGAATGCTGATTGAGTGGGCCAGTGTGAATTCCGGGACAGGGTGGGATGATGTGGATGCAGGGTCTGAGTGAGTGGTGGCAGTATATGTATGGTGGAGACGGGGTGCAAGGGCGGAGTGACTGGGAGTAGACTTAATCATGCCCCTCCCCCCTCAGTTACTCCCCTTTCCTTGTTCACCACCCTGCCCAGACTCATGCCTTATTCATGCCCTTCCTTACATTATACACTTCAGCAGACCCATCTCCCCCTCCAAATTCTTTCCAACAGCCAATTTATAACATCTTTGCCAGGAGCTAGGAGAAGAAGGGGTAGGGAGAGGTGGCTGAAGCTTGAATTTGTTCATAGGGTAATAATGCTCTTCTGAGCCCTCTTTGCCTGAGGAAAGCAAAGTTTCCCCAATGTTCTTCCTAGAAGTATGCTGCAAAGTCCACGAGAGCAGCAGTGCACTAAGGTATAGGAAGACTGTTTTGGATGCTCTGACAGGCTGTAAAGTCCACAGGGGAAAGCAGTACACTCTGTGGAGGAATTAGGTTTTAGATGTTTTGAAGCAGGCTGAAACGTCCACAAGGGCAGCAGTGCACTAAGAGAGAGGCGGCCTATTTTTGGATGTACTGGGGCAAGCTGCAAAGTCTGTATAGTTTGTTCTGTTTGCCGTGCATAGTTTGTTCTGTTTGCCTCTCTCTGCTCTGGGAAGAGCAGTGCCCTCACAGTGCTCTGCTAGAGAGGTGGATATTTAACTCCTGTGACAACTTTGCTGTGAGTTCTAGCTGTATTTATTGTTGTCTTATTGGTGTGCTACTTCACCTCCCTGTTCCCTTTAGTTTTGCACTTCAGCTTTCTCAGCTGCATAACTTACCTTGCCTCTCTCAACTAACTGGCCTTTGTGTGGTAGCCAGGTTAACTGTTACTTTAAATTAAATATCTCTCCCTGCTCTGTCCCCAGAACCTGCTGCGTTTTAAACATTTTTCCTGCTCTAGCCTACCTGAGGGACTACCCCCTTCCCCCCCGCTGAGGGTACAGGACAGGGTACCTTGTAACAGCCCTCTTTTAATAGGTCTTATTTCCTTCCCTCCCTCCCCCCAACACCCACCCGCCCCTGCGGTAATTGTAGCTTTATTGGTACTTACACGTCTTAGAGGAAAGGGGCTGCTCTCAGGTGCAGCTCTTTATCCAAATCAGTCATACATTGAGGACCTCTACACCAACCCTTAGTAAATACAGAATTTAAAGACCTAAACACAAGCTTTAAACTAAGATGCAGACAACAGTCCAGCAGCGAGATGGGGGCTTTCCAGTCTTTTGCATTGAGTGTCACATGTATGATTTTCTCCCAGTTGGTGAGAGGTCTTACGTATGCACTAAGTGCAAGGAGCTCTTTGCTCTCAGGGAACAAGTCCGTTCTCTAGAGGCTAGAGTAGCAGACCTGGAAGACATAAGAAAGACAGAGAAGTACATGGACGAGACCTACATGGATATAGTCCTGAAGTCCCACCTCCAGTCTGGCAGCATCCCTGTTGCCATGGAGGAGAGAGGTCACGTGACAGGAGAGCATCACCCTGGTGTGGCAGGACGTGATCCTGTAACTAGGACCTGTTCTCCAGGTGATGTAAAACCGTCTCGCATTGAGGACGTTTCTCCAGGGCCATGTGCCCATGAGGGGAGGGTTAGGACAGCTGTTATAGTTGGTGATTCAATCATTAGGCATGTAGATAGCTGGGTGGCTGGTGGACGTGAAGATCGCCTGGTAACCTGTCTGCCTGGTGCGAAGGTAGCGGACCTCACGCACCGCCTCAGTAGGATCTTAGATAGTGCTGGGGAGGAGTCTGCTGTCTTGGTACATGTCGGTACCAATGACACAGGGAAAATGTGGTAGGGAAGTTCTGGAGGCTAAATTTAAGCTTTTAGGTAGGAAGTTGAAATCCAGAACTTCCAGGGTAGCGTTCTCCGAAATGCTTCCTGTTCCACATGCAGGACCCAAAAGGCAGGCAGAGCTCAAGAGTCTCAATGCGTGGATGAGACGATGGTGCAAGGATGAGGGTTTTGGATTTGTTAGGAACTGGGGAACATTCTGGGGAAAGGAGGGGCTCTTTCGAAAGGGATGGGCTTCACCTTAACCAGGATGGAACCAGACTGTTGGCATTAACCTTTAAAAAGGAGATAGAGAAGCTTTTAAACTAGAAATTAGGGGAAAGCTGACAGTCGCCCAAGAGCGCATGGTTCGGAAGAAGGTATCCTTGAAGGATACTACCAAAAGCAGTGAGGTTCCAAAAAAGAGTAAAGTAGCCCAAATGCCCTTCAGTATGGCGCAGACAGAGCGTAAAGATTCCAAATTACCCATGCCTACCAATAGCCAGATTAATATTAATAAAATACAGTCTCTAAAATGCTTGTATGCAAATGCTAGAAGTCTAAACAATAAGATGGGAGAGTTAGAATACGAGTATATAGCACTAAATGAGAGGTTAGATATGATTGCAATCTCAGAGACATGGTGGAAGGAGGATAACCAGTGGGACATTGTGATACCTGGATACAAACTATATCGTAATGATAGAACTGATCAAATTGGTGGAGGGGTTGTGCTCTGTTAGAGAGGGCATTGAGTCAGAAAGGATTAAAGTTGTGCAGGAAACAAAATTTGCTGTAGAATCTCTTATGGATTGAAATTCCATGTATGAAGGGGAAGGTGATGGCAGTGGGGGTGTACTATCGACCACCTGGCCAGAATGAACAAATGGATGATGAAATGCTCAAAGAAATCAAGGAAGCTAACAAACGTCACAGCAGAGGAGTAGTAATGGGTGATTTCAATTACCCCGGTATCGACTGGGTCAGTGTCACGGCAGGACATGCTAGGGAGATAAAGTTTCTAGATGAAATAAATGACTGCTTCGTGGAGCAGCTGGTTCATGAACCGACCAGAGGGGAAGCCATACTGGACCTAGTCCTTAGTGGAACACCAGATCTGGTGCAAGAAATAAGGGTGTTGGGACCACTTGGCAATAGTGATCATAGCATGATCGTGTTTGATTTAATTAGTGGAGGAGGGATAGTAAAGAAATCCACAGTACTACCTTTTAACTTTCGAAAGGGAGACTATGATAAAATGAGGAATATAGTTCAGAAAAAACTAAAAGAAGCGGTTGCAAAGGTTAAAGACTTATATCAAGCTTGGGTGTTTAAAAATACTATCTTGGAAGCCCAGACCAGCTGTATTTCACGCATTAAGAAAAAACTGCTAGCATGGTTTAAAGGTGAGGTCAGAAAGGCTGTGGCTGCCATAAAAGTATCTTTCAGGAAATGGAAAAAAGAGGCAAACGACGAAAACTGGAAACAGCACAAGCACTGGCAAGTTAAATGCAAATCATTGATAAGGCAGACAAAGCGAGAATTTGAGAAGGAACTTGCTACGGAAGCATAAACACGAAATAAAGACTTTTTCAAATACATTCGTAGCAAAAGGCCTGTGAGAGAGTCAATTGGACCATTAGATGATAGAGGGGTAAAAGGGGCAGTAAGAGGAGACAAGGCTATAGCGGAGAGACTGAATGAATTCTTTGCTTCGGTTTTTACTGAGGAAGATGTAGGGATGTTACCCAAGACTGAAGTGGTATTTAAAGGTGATCTCCAGGAACAAGCAGGAATGAGTCTTCACATATGGGTACGTCGGTACCGACGGAGCCTGCGCGGGAACGCTCCCCAGCGTCCAATCAGAAAGCTTTTGGGAGCATCCCTCAGCGCCTGCATGCTGCCTTCCCGCCTTTCCAACTGTCTCTCCTCAGTTTTCTTTTTTCCCCGGAGCCGGCAGGACGTCCTCCTGTCACCGCAGAAAATTTTTTTTTCTTTTAATTCTTTAATTCTTGTTTTCCTGTGGTCGCGGCTGTCTCCCCGACTCCACCGTTATCGCCGGTGTGTTTTTCTTTTCTTTTCAATTTAATCCAGGGAATTTTTTTCCCTCAGTTTCAGTTGAAATTTTTGGGCCTTCAGGCCTCTCCATTAAGGAGCCGCCTCCTTCTTTTCCTAAGAAGTGCCTTAACTGTGGCAGTGCAGTTTTGTTTTTAGACTCCAAGTCCTGGTGTCTCATCTGTTTGGGTCCTGACCATCCGGAGCCATTAGGCTACAATATTATGAGAAGAGATTTCCCTTTTCGAGTTTTCCTCGATACCGAGTTCCCTTCCAATGGCAGGGCACCGGCCATTTCTCCTTCTCTACAGGATCAGGTAACCCACAAACAGTCTGTTAAGACTAGCCAATCCTTGAGTGGTAGGTCTCATGCACAGCATGATGATGGCTCCGGCCATGCCCTCAAGGATCCATTGGCTCCAAAACCCCGGCGGGAGTCTTCGGTCTCCAAAGCCTTTCAGGGGTTTCAGGTTGTTCCTGAGGCTCACCCCTCACAGAACATACCTGGCATCCGCTTTGAGCGGTACCGATACCCCTGTCGGTATCGTCTTCGATTCCGGCACAGCTACCGGTATCGGTATCGGTGCCGATACCTGTAGTAGCATCGGGGTCAGCTCCTTCCATGCTACAGTCGCTCCTTTCTATACCTAGTTTGGAGTCTATACCTGGCATGGACGATGCAGTACTGACTGTCTCACGTCATTACCTCCAGTACCAGCATCCATCCCTTAGGGGATCCTTTTCTGCATCGGGCGAGACCTTCTACTTCTACATTCTCAAGTGCCTACTTCGGTGCCCAGGCTAGTTCTGTAAATCTAGCCTGTCCAGGGATGGTTTCGGTTGGAGATCCTTCTTTTCAGAATTTTCTCCTGGACATAGCAACATCCCTTGCTATTCCTACCCCTGGCTATGATCCTGCTCAAGGCTCTCCTTGTTCTGGAGAAAAGGAAAATATAATGCTTCCTTTACATCATTCCTTGCAGGATCTTCTTCTAAGAATGTGGGAAGCACCTCTTGAGGGTTTCCTCACCTTCTAGAGCAACTGATCTTCTATATCAGGTGCCCCCCTCTCCAGGTTTTCAAAAAACTCAACTTCCCCATCATTCCATTGTAGTGGAATCAGCAATGAGGAAGGCAAAAAGCAAGAAGAAGCATTCTTCTTGCCCGCCAGGTCGTGAATCTAGAACACTGGATGCCTTTGGACGTCAAACCTTCCAAACATCTATGCTGGCAACAAGGATTCTCTCATATATTTTTTATGAGTCTATCCCTTCAGGAGGTCACAAAGAAATTATCTCTTTTGACTCCTTTTCTATCAGAGCCCAAGGCTGCAGACTATTCCTTCCTTCTTAGTCATAGCCAAAATATCTCTTCCCTAGACTCTTTTGAGTCTGTTAGCAGAACCTCTGCTATAGCCATAGGAGCACGACGTAGAGCCTGGCTCCAAGCTTCAGACTTGAACAAATGGGCACAGCAAAGACTGGGTAATATTCCTTGCACTGGAGAAAACCTCTTCAATAAGGAGTCTTTACATCAGGTTGCTCAGTGCTCCACTGACTTCCCTGTTTCTGAAGGCAATCCTAAGCCTTCTCCTTCCCCAGCAGGTAGGAAATGCCCTACCAAACCTTCTTTCCCTAGGAGAAAGAGGTTTTACTCTTCTCCTGCCCATCATTCAGATGTTCCCAAGCACGGGAAGACTCGTCCTGGTCTGAAGAATCCAAACTCTAGCCAGGCTGAATAAACACAGCAACCATAGGGTCCTGAGGTTTACAACCTACAGTTGACTTCTTATCAGTAGAAGTTTTTTCACTGTTTTTCCATTCAAAACTCTACACAGGGATTCCTTTTCTCAGGACATTCAGTTGCTCCTAGGCATGCTGAGCTGTCAGGATATTCATGTCTATGGGTCACAGGTTTCTCCTCTTCTTCCTACCAAGAAGAGAGGTTTAACAACTATCCCATGATAGTTTTCTGTTCCAACATGAATTTTTTCCTTCTACAGACTTACCATATGGTAAGTCACCCTTCAGCTCCTGTTTTCTCTACCCTCTTATCCAGGGTTTCCCCTGAAAGAGTGGTACCATGCCACTGCAGGGCTTCTTTAGCCTTTCTAGTCATTTCTTTCATTCCAGTGTGGAGTTTTTTCTCTTGAATGAACTCCCTTCTTTTGTCTGGGCAGCTCATCAGACAGAGACAGGAATTTCTCCTCTTATTCTGTCTGTTCTCTCTGTTTTACACAGAAAGATTCTATCTGCTGTCTTATTCAGCAGCTGCCCATGCAGGAGTTCCAGTGATTGGACTACTGGTACTTTTCCACAAGTTTCCAGTCTTGTCTTCCAGTACTTTCTGTCTGGCCTTAGTAGTGATTCCAAGATAGTGCTTTCATCTGTCTTGGATAATCCTAATCACTTCAGGCTTATCACACTATCTTCTTTTCTTGCCATCTCCAATTCCTTTGGATTTGGCAGCATAGTTGACGTGCAGCTGGTCTTTTCCAACAGCCAGTTTTATTTCCCAATTCTCCTGCATAATGCTCTCTGCAATCTTACAGAGAAGCTTTCTACTATGGGCCCTTGCTAGAGAGCATGGGGTTTTGTCTCAAATGACTATCCTATATGGTTGGAAAAGGCTTCCTCAGTCATTTTCCATGATTGTGAGGGTTCTCCACACCCTACTATCTCCTTTTATAATACAGGACATAAGCCTTTTCTACGTGAACGTCTAAAGAGTTCTCCAATTCCTACAAGGAATATGCTCTTTTTTCCTTGCAGCTTGTCCTCATGGTATCCTACTCCTTCATGGACAGCACATATTTAACTAATAACACATGATACCCCTTTGTGTCCCTCCAGTGGGTCAACCTGGTATCTCATCCTATGCGTTTTCTGTCCATTTACCATGCGAGAGTTCTACAGGACTCAGGACTTGCTGTTTACAGACTGATATTATCCTCTGTTTTTTCACGCAACCATCCTGGTTATTTCACTGGATAGCATTCCTGCACCATCTTAGCCAGGGGGAATAGATTCTCTATATATCTTCTCAAGTAGGTTCCACCTTGTTGTTAGATGAACCTTTCCTCTTCACATCCCCCATGTGAATGTTTTTGGGGGCATATCTCTATCTGCTTAATTGCAGACATTTATCTGAGACATATATATTCATGTATGTTTATATCTCTATATACTTCTCTATAGATACATATGTCTGTAAGCTGCGTGTGCATATGTTATGCCCCTCCAGATCTCACTATATATATATAGATAGATAGATAGATACACACACATATATATATATATATATATATATATATAATATGTCGAGATGCCCCTTATAGGTAGATATGTATTTACATACTTATCTCTCTAACTGTCTATGCTTATAGAGGTTTTTACCTTCCTATAGGTTCCAGACAGTGGGCTTGCATATGTTCATACTGTCCCACAGTATATCTGGGGTATTTTGCACACAACCACTGCTGTGGTACTGACAGCTCCTACCTTAACCCTAGGTTTAGGTATCCTTGAAGCTCCATGCTCCAATATCTTTCCTATCTCTCACCAGTTAGGAAAGACAGGGTGGATCTTCAGTAGTTCTGAGGTTTCAACCCTTCTTTCATCTGTCCTTGGGAATACGGGCCTTTTTTCCCATACCCCTTCTTCCCTCCAGGACTGAACTAGTTTGTCCAAATCGGTCAGTCTTCCTCTTTTGCTCCTACCTGTGAGTAACTCTGTAGCCAAAAGAGTTCCCAGCTTTTTCCATAAAGCTTTCCTCTAAAGACCTACCGTTTTTGTACTACCCCAGTTGATACCTGGGGCACCTGTCACTTCCAGATTTGGACCTTCACCTTCACTTCAGTGAGGTCACCTTGAAGATTCCTCTACTGGATCCCCAGTAGACTCCATCATCCTCTCTACTTCCTGCAATCCAGTAGGTGAGGTCCATATTGTGATGGTTCATTTCAATATTTTTCATGATACTTATCATACATACAAGGACTCCTTACCTGTAGTCCTATTTTAGGTTAGCTGTTTTTTCTACAGCTCCTCTCTTTTCAACTCCTACCCTCCATCCTCAGGATGCCTGGCCATATGAGGTGTAGCATGTTCCAATCCCCACCATGCTAGGGCTCCAGGCATCTTAGCTTGGGAGTCCCCATATGTGAAGACTCATTCCTGCTTGTTCCTGGAGATAGCACAGTTACTTACCTGTAACAGGTGATCTCTGGGAACAGCAGGAATAAGTCTTCACAACCCACCCACCTCCCCTAGGAGTTGTATCTCTCTATCTTCCTTTCCTCTTTCTCTCTCTTTGTCTCAGCTATAAAACTCAACTGAGGAGAGACAGTTGGAAAGGCGGGAAGGCAGCACGCAGGCGCTAAGGGATGCTCCCAAAAGCTTTCTGATTGGACGTTGGGGAGCGTTCCCGCGCAGGCTCCGTCGGTACCGACGTACCCATATGTGAAGACTTATTCCTGCTGTTCCCAGAGATCACCTGTTACAGGTAAGTAACTGTGATATATTGCAGAGGAATTGAGAGAAATATCGCTACACTGGAAAGATGTATTACAACTATTTGATAAACTGAATAGTAGCAAATCACCTGGACCGGATGGTATACATCCAAGAGTGTTGAAAGAACTGAAATATGAGATTGAAGACCTGCTAATAGTAATCTGTGAACTTTGATTAAAATCATCTGGAATACCTGAAGATTGGAGGGTCGCCAATGTAACGCCAGTTTTTAAAAATGGTTCCAGGGGTGATCCGGGAAATTACAGACCAGTGAGCCTGACGTCGGTACCGGGGAAAATGGTAGAAACCATCATAAAGAACAAAATTATACAGCATGTATATAGTCATGGCTTAATGGGAGACAGCCAACATGGCTTTAGACAAGGAAGATCTTGTCTTACTAATGTTTTTTTGAAGGTGTGAATAAACAGGTGGACAAAGGTGAGTCGGTTGATATAGTGTATCTGGACTTCCAGAAAGCCTTTGACAAGGTCCCTCATCAGAGACTTTTAGCAAAACTAAAAAGCCATGGGATAGGAGGCAGTGTACTATTGTGGATCAGGAATTGGTTGAAAGATAGAAAGCAGAGGGTAGGGCTAAATGGCCAATTTTCCCAGTGGAAAAAGGTGAATAGTGGAGTACCCCAGGGATCTGTACTGGGTCCGCTACTTTTTGACACATTCATAAATGACCTGGAAAAGGGAATAACTAGTGAGGTTGCAGACGACACAAAACTGTTTAAAGTTGTTAAAACCCCAGAGGACTGTAGAAAACTGCAGGAGGAAGACATGGCAGATGAAATTTAATGTGGACAAGTGCAAAGTTATGCACCTAGGAAAGAACAACCCACACTATGGTTACACGATGCAAGGTTCCACATTGGGAACCACCACCCAGGAAAAAGATTTAGGAGTTATCGTGGATAACATGTTAAAACCCTCTGCCCAGTGTGCAGCGGCGGCCAAGAAATCAAATAGAATGCTAGGTATCATAAGGAAAGGAATGGAAAATAAAACAAAGGATATTATAATGTCTCTGTATCGTTCCATGGTACGACCGCACCTTGAATATTGTGTGCAATTCCGGTCGCCGTATCTTAAAAAGGATATAGTGATCTCCAGGAACAAGCAGGAATTAGTCTTCACATATGGGTATCGTCGGTACCGACGGAGCCTGCGTGGGAACGCTCCCCAGCGTCCAGTAAGAAAGCTTTTGGGAGCATCCCACAGCGCCTGCGCTCTGCCTTCCCGCCTTTCCCAACCGCCTCTCTCCAGTTCTTCTTTTCCGCGGAGCCAGCAGGTCATGTTCCTGTCACCGCAGAAGAATTCTTTATTTTTTTCTTTATTTTTCTGTGTCGCGTCTGCCTTCTTTGACGTCAGACTGGTACCACCGGTCTTTTCTTTCTTAAAAAAAACAAAACAAAAAAGCTTTTCTTTCTTCAACTGTGCATTTTCGGTTTGGGCCTTAGGCCTGAACATATTTTCTCCTCATGGAGAAGCCCGCTTCCGGGTTCAAAAAGTCCACAAAGTGTGGCGGTACTATTTCTGTCACCGACACCCATGACTGGTGTCTAAAATGTTTGGGTCCTGACCATTCCATCACGGATTGTGTGTCCTGTACCATGATGTCTAAAAGAGGTCAGCAGAACTGAGCAGCCAAGCTCAGTACCCTTTTTCCCTCTGATGCAGCCTCGGTGGCATCGACGTCTTCCAGGGCTGCTGCTTCCTCCCATGGATCTCAGGTAACCAAACATAAATCTAGCCGGTTCTCGAAGGGCAAATCTCCCTCTAAGCATCGAGTTGCCTCCGGGCTTGTCCTCGAGGATTCCGCACTGGCAAAATTACCCCGGCGGGAAGTTCCGGCTTCCAAAGCATTGTCTATGGGGTCACAGGTTGACATCGATGGCTCGGCCTCGACCGATCACCTGTTGCTGTGTTCTGGGGTACCGGTGGCCTCCACTGGTACCAACATCCAGACTCTGGTGGCGTCGATGCATCAGAAGATTCTGTCCATGCAGCGCACCCTAACGGCGTTTATGCAGGCTTCGACGCCTCCAGTACCGCAACAGTCTCCGATGCAGGTACCGACTCCGGCACCAGCATCGTTCCCGGTACTGATTGCATCGACATCGGCTTCGGTGTCGACTGCAACGGTACCCTGTCCTATGATGCCCATCGGTACCGAACCGGTACCGCTTACTCCCGATGTCGATCCCACTCGGTACGCATATCGGGCTTTACAGGAGCATCCAGACAGGCGATACTTCGATTCCTCCGAAGACTCTGAGTCGGAGGTTTCTGTCAATGCACCGGTACTTCTTCCTCAGGAGTCTGATTCTCAAACGAAGAATGTCTCCTTCAGAAGACTTGTCTTTTCAGGACTTCATTAGGGAAGTGGCTAGGGGCCTCTCCATTACAGTGGCCCCTGAGTCAGAGCCTAGAGCCATGCAACTAGATATTTTGCAATATACTAAGGCTCCTAAAGAAGCAGCTACTTTACCTATTCATGAGATTCTCTATGATCTCATGTTGAGCATGTGGGAGATTCCTCTTACCACCTCTCCTCATTCTCGTAGATTAGACACCATGTACCGTGTCCCTCCTTGTCCTGGCTTTCATAAGTCTCAGCTTTCTCACCACTCTATTGCGGTAGAGTCTGCCATGAGGAAAATAAAGAGTGCAAAGAGACACTCATCTAATCCTCCAGGACATGAATGCAGGACCCTTGATGCTTTTCGCCAAAGGGTTTTCCAAGCTAATATGCTTGCTGCCAGAATCAACTCCTATAGTCTCTATATGGGGATGTTTCTAAAAGAAGTCACAGATCATCTGCAGACTTTAGCCCCTTTTATTTCAGAAGATAAAAGGCAGGAATTTCTCACTTGGCTTAAACATGCCCAAGATGTTTCCAAATTTTCCAACCGTGCAGCCTTTGACTCTTTTGAGTGTGTAAGCAGAGCCTCGGCTATTGCCATAGGTGCACGCAGAATTGCTTGGTTACAAGCCTCTGATTTGGAACTTTGGGTCCAAGATGAACTGGGAAATCTTCCTTGTACAGGTGAAAACCTTTTTGGCAGGGATTGGAAAGCAAAGGCCACTCAGTTGGATGCTGAGAACACTGCTTTGGATCGACTTTCAAAGTCTACCTCTGCTCCTGCTAAGAAAAGGTTGTTCAAAAAGACAACTTTTTCTAAAAAGGGAAGATACTATCCTGCTTATGGTCAGCAGGCATCTTCTGCAGTTCGTTTTGCTGCAAAGCGTCAGCAACCACCTAAACAGGCCAAGTCAAAGGCTACCAGGCCTCCCACGGCTCAGCAGCCTCAGCCTCCCCAGGGCCTTTGACTTGCAGCTAGAGAACTTAGCCTTTCTGGCTCTGGAAGAACCAGAGCCTCTCACCATTCCAGGAAGGTTGGCTTACTTTGCTCCCAGATGGGAGCAAATTACAACAGAGCAATGGACCCTCTCCATTGTAAGGGAAGGGTACAAGCTTCATTTCATGAACCTTCCTCCCCACACCATGGTGAGACAGTTCAATTCTCCAACATCTCTCCTCAACCTTCTGGGTCAGGAGATTGCTACTCTTCTTGCCCAAGGGGCAATAGAAGAAGTACCCCTTCTTCAACAGGGCTCAGGGTTCTACTCCCCTTATTTTCTTATTCCAAAGAAAACAGGGGGCTACAGACCCATATTAGATCTCAGAGAATTGAAGAAGTTTCTATTCAAAGAGAAATTCAAGATGATTTCTCTCGGTATTCTGCTGCCATACCTTCAGAGTCAGGACTGGCTTTGTTCTCTAGATCTCAAGGATGCGTACACCCATGTCCTCATCCATCCAACACACAGAAGGTTCCTTCGGTTCCTTTTTCAAGGAAAGCACTACCAATACAGGGTGCTTCCTTTCGGTCTGGCCTCTGCACCAAGGGTGTTCACGAAATGCATGGCAGTAGTAGCTGCATTTCTACGCACTCTAGGAATATTCATTTTCCCATATCTGGACGACTGGCTCATTCGAGCTCCATCCCAGTCAGAGGCCCAGATTTCTCTAACCTGCACAATGCGTGTCCTTCAGTATTTGGGTCTGGTAATAAACATCCCAAAATCCCATCTCACCCCTACTCAGTCTCTGGAGTTTATAGGGGCCTTGCTGGATACCACAACTGCAAGGGCCTATCTTCCTCGGGCCCGTTGCCTACGCTTGGTGCAGTTAGCCTCCCAGATACAGTTAAAGTCCCATTTAACTGCTCGAGAGATGTTACAACTATTAGGCCACATGGCATCCACCGTGCATGTGGTTCCATATGCTCGCCTTCACATGAGGGCAGCTCAATGGACTTTGTCCACCCAATGGAATCAGGCATCAGGTTGCCTGTCAGACAAAATAGCAAACTCCAGTCGCCTATTATGGTCTCTCCAGTGGTGGAAGTCCCCTCCAAATCTGTTGCTGGGGTCCCCTTTTCAGCAGTCGCTATCCCAAGCAACTCTGACAACAGATGCTTCTCCAATGGGTTGGGGAGCTCATCTGCAGGATCTCTCCACCCAGGGCATCTGGTCTCCACGGGAGACTTCTCTGCATATCAATCTCTTGGAACTCAGAGCAATATTCTTAGCTCTGAGTGTTCCATTCCCTGCTCAGCTACAGTACAGTCCTCATCCATACGGACAACCAAGTAGCCATGTTCTATGTAAACAAGCAGGGCGGGACTGGCTCTCTGTCGCTTTGCAACGAAGCTTTGCGACTGTGGGTCTTCGCCAGAGAGCATCACATCCATCTTCTGGCAGTATATCTTCCAGGCGTTCAAAACTCTTGGGCGGACAGACTCGGTCGAGTTCTGCTTCCACACGAGTGGTCCCTCCACATGGACCAGGTAGCCAGGATTTTTCGAATTTGGGGAACCCCGGATATAGACCTCTTTGCAAGTCTGTGGAATGCCAATCTTCCCCGGTTCTGTTCCAGAATTCCGTGTCAGGGAGTTCAGGCCAAGGATGCCTTCCTCCTTCACTGGGGTCAAGACTTCCTTTATGCCTTTCCACCAATTCCCCTAATTCCCAAGACACTATTCAAGCTTCAGAGAGATCAAGGGACCATGATCCTCATAGCACCACATTGGCCACGCCAAGTGTGGTACCTTCTACTTCTGCATCTCTCTCAAGCTCCTTCCCTGGACTTGGGCTCTGCACCAGACCTTCTGTCCCAGGAAGAGGGAACTTTGTGGCACCCAAACCCCCAGTCGCTCCATCTCATGGCTTGGTTGCTGAGGGCCTAGACCTTCAAGATTTTCATCTCTCAGAGCAAGTCAGAGATGTTATTCATGCCTCTAGAAAGCCTTCTACTAGACGTTCCTATGCTTTCAAATGGAAAAGATTTACCATTTGGTGTTCAGGGAAAGGTCTAAACCCTCTTGCAATACCTCTGAATTCTCTACTAGAGTATCTCCTGCATCTATCTCATGCAGGTCTGAAAACGAATTCAGTACGAGTCCATTTGAGTGCTATTGCAGCATCCCTCAAGCCTCTCAATGGACAACCTGTTTCCTCTCATCCTCTTATAGCAAGATTCATGAGAGGCCTTCTTTTAACTAAACCTCTCATTAGACCACCTCCAGTGGCATGGGACTTAAACCTGGTTCTTGGCCAGCTTATGAAGCCACCCTTTGAAGCTTTAGCCACCACCTCCTTGAAATTCCTTTCTTGGAAAGTTATTTTTCTCATTGCAGTCACCTCAGCACACCACATAAGTGAGTTGCAAGCTTTGGTGGCTAATCCTCCTTATACAAGGTTCCATCATAAGGTAGTCCTGAGGACCAATCCACACTTTATGCCTAAAGTGGTCTCACCTTTTCATCTGAACCAAGAGTATATTTACTTGTCTTTTTTCCAGGACCTCATGCATCAAATGCAGAGAGGAATCTTCATACCTTGGATTGTAAGAGAGCTCTCGCTTTTTACTTACAAAGAACACAGCAACATAGAAAGTCTTCCCAACTCTTTGTTGCTTTTGATACTTCTCATTTAGGACTTCCAGTCTCTAAGAGGACACTGTTCAACTGGGTTGCTCAGTGTATTTCTTTTGCCTACCAGAGTAGGAACCTTTCTCTGGAGGGCCATGTCACAGCTCACAATGTGAGAGCCATGGCAGCCTCAATGGCTCATCTAAACTCTGTGTCCATCGACTAAATCTGTCGAGCGGCCACCTGGGCCTCGGTTCATACCTTCACAGCCCATTACTGTTTGGACAAGGACTCCCGCCGGGATGCCTCGTTTGGTCAGGCTGTTCTCAAACACCTGTTCCATTCCTAATCAACTCCTACCCACCTACCCTGGTCGGATGCCAGAGATCCATGGGGGGAGGTAGAGTCCTTTTCAAGGACACACAACCTGGGGTTTCTCCCTGGCATCTGTAGCTAGGGAGTCCCCATATGTGAAGACTCATTCCTGCTTGTTCCTGGAGATAGCACAGTTACTTACCTGTAACAGGTGATCTCTGGGAACAGCAGGAATAAGTCTTCACAACCCACCCACCTCCCCTAGGAGTTGTATCTCTCTATCTATCTTTCCTTTCCTCTCTCTCTCTTTGTCTCAGCTTTAAAACTCGAACTGGAGAGAGGCGGTTGGGAAAGGCAGGAATGCAGCACACAGGCGCTGTGGGATGCTCCCAAAAGCTTTCTTACTGGACGCTGGGGAGCGTTCCCGTGCAGGCTCCGTCGGTACCGATGATACCCATATGTGAAGACTCATTCCTGCTGTTCCCAGAGATCACCTGTTATAGGTTAGTAACTGTGCTTTATTAGAAAAGGTACAGAGAAGAGCCGCCAAAATGGTAAAGGGGATGGAAGGCTACTCCTTTAAAGAGAGGCTACAAAGGTTAGGGCTCTTCAACCTGGAAAAGAGACGGCTGAGGGGAGATATGATAGAGGTCTATAAATTAATGAATGGAGTGGAATGGGTATACATAGATCGATTGTTTATGCTATTAGAATATAGAATATAGAAAGACTAGGGGACATGCAATGAAGCTACAGGGTAAACTATTTAAGACAAATAAGAGAAAATATTTTTTCACTCAACGAGTAATCAAACTCTGGAATTTGTTACCGGAGGATGTAGTAAGAGCTGTTAGTGTAGCTGGGTTTAAAAAAGGTTTGGACAAGTTCCTGGAGGAAAGGTCCATAAACCATTATTAAAAAGGGATCCAGGATATCAATGCTTGATCCAATACAAGCATTGTGGAACCTGTGTCTTTTGGGGATACTGCTAGGTACGTATGACCTAGATTGGCCACTGTTGGAAACAGGATACTGGGCTTGATGGACCTTGGTCTGACCCAGTATGGCATATCTTATGTTCTTATGTAGCAGCAACTGTGCATTAAGATGCAGCAGGCTGTTTGCTCTGGAGGCAGGTAGAAAAGTCACCTGGATGCAAGGTCGTAGCAGGGCAGTTAGAAAACCCTGGGAGTGGCAGCGGCTTCATAGAGGCCCATGTACATAGACAGCACAGGGGTGGAAGTGGTTGTAGTGGGGGAAGATATGTTCCTTATCGTCCCTCCAGGCTAGTCCCGGACCACTGGGTTGTCACCATCCTCTTGCAGCTTGGAGTCTGAGAAACATCATCTTTTTTGTGATGTCACTGGTATATCCTCGGCAGATCCGCCTCCTGACACCTGTTCTCTCAGTCTCCAAGCAGCTAGAGGATTGGTGAGCTTGGAGGTCCAGGCACAGCAGAGGAGCAATTAAGGAGTGTATCTAGGTGTAGCATGGGTTGCTTTCTAATTTTACTTTATTTTAATTTACCTTTCCTTTCAGTTAAAAAAAAAAAAAAAAAATGGGGGGGGGGTTTTTTTTTTTGTTGTCTTGTGGGGCCTTATTCAGGAGGTCTTCTTGCTTCGTGTCCCTCCGGTTCCCTGCATCCCCCCCACACCCCCTCCCCCTGCTGCTTACTTTGTTTTTTGGGGGATAGATCTCTTACCATCTGGGTTGAGTCCGTCAGTCAGCGCCTACAGATGGTCTGCCTGAAGGTGCTGTGAAGATTCCCCAACACAGTGATATGGAGGGGGGGTGCCGGTGATATCTCCTGCTTCCGACGCTGTCAGCAATCCCGTCAGTAAGAAGTGAGAGACAGGCCTCGATCGGTGCAGGGTGGCAGCGGTTTCTGCGGCCCGGGGTGCCGGCGATGTCTACGTGCATCTGAGCGCGCTGCTGAAGCTGTGGGTGGAGGCCATCTGAAGGCGGATCGTACGGCCTTCGCGGTCAGTTTAACTTCGCGGCTCTCGAGTGTCGGGAGAACGCAAGTTGAAAGACAAACCCCGTAGGGGCTGAGATCCTCTTATTCTGCAAGGAGGTAGGCAAAGCAGGAGGACTCGGTGCTTTGGGCCCAACAACGTGGCAGCACAGAGAGAAGTGCAGGCTGACAGTGCTGGCTTGACAGGGCCTCCGATTTTGCGTGGGAAGTCAGTTCTGAGACCATCTTTTCTCTTTCATTTCCTGTCATTTTATAGGAGGTGGAGCGAGTGTGTTCCACAATTTTATTATTTTAGTTGGAGTTTAAAAAAAAAAAGAGAAAAGGGAGGAAAAAAGGGACCTGTGTGTTTTTTGGGATTAGAATACAGTATCCCCTCGCCCCGGGAAGTGGGGCATGGGGTCCAAGCCGCATTGTTTGCTTTGCGGTTCCAGACAGAGTAATTCGGCGGAGACCGGAATTTGCAAAAGGTGCGCTCGGGGGGCTTCCGCGATGGAGCGCGACCTGGAAGGAACAGCTGACGGTCAGCGGAACACAGTGGCTGGGTGCGATCGGGGGTAGGGTTAGAGGAACCCGTGCCAGGGCCTTCCTCGTCCCCGGACCCTCCAGTGGCACCGGCTGCCTTACCAGGGGGATTTACAACCATTTTTTCGCAGGAATTTGTAGTCTTGATTCAGCAGGCTTTTGGTAGCCCCAGGGTAAGACCCTGGGGACGTCTACTTCAGGTGAGACCTGTGGGCTTAAGAGGCATACAACTTCAGAAGCGGCAGAAACGCCAGGAAGTCCGGCAAAGAGGTCCAAGATGGACCACGAGCGATCAGGGGATTCCGAAGGGGGTCTAGCTGAAGAGGGAGAACTGGACCTGGACTTGGAAGATGAGTTGGAGGAAGGTGAAATTACGGATAAAGAGGATCAGGCCAGAGTTGTGAGAGTGTTTAGGTGGGACAAATTGCCTGCTCTCATAGACGAAGCGCTCAAGGCGTTAAACGTGCCATTGCCCGGGCCGGCTGATGATGCTACGTTGGAGGATCCATTGCTGCAAGTTTTTAGAAAAACCCAGAGGGCCTTCCCCGTACATAGAGTGGTTCGAGAAATGATCCAAGAGGAATGGGATCTGCCTGAGGCCGCTCTCAAGGGCTCTAGGGTAATGGGAAGGCTCTATCCCATTGTAGACCAGGACTGGGAGCTATTTAGGTCTCCTAAAATGGATGCGGCCGTATCGGCGGTCACTAAGAAGACTATCATTCCGGTAGAGGGGGCTGCGGCCCTCAAGGAGTCATAGGATAGGAAGCTGGAAGTCTTGCTGAAACAGGTGTTTGACATCAATGCCGTGTCGGTACAAGAAGCTATTTGCGGAGCTTGGGTAGCTAGAGCCTGCCTGTGCTGATCACAGCGGCTGCAAAGCGACCTTAACGGGGATATCTCGGGGGGGAAGCGGCGCGGCTGGAGTCGGGGACGGTGTATTTGGCAGATGCTCATTACGATCTTATCCACGGTTTGTCGAAGAGCATGGCATCGGTGGTTGCAGCGAGTCATTATCTTTGGTTGCGCAATTGGTCAGCGGATGTTTCTTCAAAAGCCAGGTTAAGTAAGCTTCCTTTCCGGGGGAAGTTACTATTTGGAGAAGATTTGGACAAGTTGGTAAAGGATCTGGGGGAGTCCAAGGGGGGCAGACTTCCCGAAGGCCATCCAGGGCAGGGCAGGCCTGCTTCCATGGGCAGGGGACAGCAGCGGGAGTTTAGACGTTTTAGTTATCCAAGGTTTGGTCAGGCTAACGGGAAGGTTCCCGGCCAGAAACCAGGGATTTCGGGGGTTTTGAGGAGCAGGGAGGGGTTTTGGGGCCTTGTCGTCCTCCACGAATTTCCGAAAGTCTCAATGAGATAGGAGGGCCCAGGCAGACCTGGTCCCTGTCGGAGGTCACCTCAGGGAGTTTTATCCTGCCTGGGCCAAAATTACGTCCAACCGCTGGGTGTTGGAGCTCATTCACGAAGGGTATGCATTAGAGTTCCAGCGGCCGGTCAGAGAATTTTTTGTGCAGTCCCCATGCAAGTCGCTGGTCAAATGCAATGCCGTTCAGGAGACGGTCGTGAAATTACTACCTCTTAAGGCGATAGAGCTCGTTCCTCGAGACCAACACGGGTGCGGTCGTTACTCCATATACTTCGTGGTTCCAAAAAAGGAAGGGACCTTTTGGCCAATTTTAGACCTCAAGGGGGTAAACCGTTGCCTCCAAGTACAGCACTTCTGTATGGAGACGCTCCGGTCGGCAATAGTGGCGGTTCAGAAGGGGGAGTTTCTGACGTCCCTGGACCTCTCGGAGGCGTATCTACATATACCGATTCGGCAGGAACATCAAAGGTTTCTCAGGTTTGCAGTTCCCATGGGACATTTCCAGTTCCGAGCGTTACCGTTCGGATTGGCTACAGCCCCAAGGACCTTCACCAAGGTGATAGTCATAGCGGCAGCATTGAGAAAGGAGGGCATTCTCGTACACCCATATCTAGATGACTGGTTGATCCACGCAAAGTCCTGGGTGGAGAGCGAGGAGGCTACAGCAAGGGTGGTAGCTCTTCTTCAAAGTCTAGGTTGGGTGGTCAATATGTCAAAGAGCAATTTGGTCCCTTCACAAAGGTTGGAGTACTTGGGAGCGGCGTTCGATACACAGATAGGAAGGGTTTTTCTTCCGCAGCACTGGTCGAGAGCGCTCAGGTTACTCATCCGACAGTTTCTGTGCAGAGTTTCGCCCGTGGCGTGGCACTATATGCAGGTGCTCGGGACTATGGTAGTGACGATAAAGCTGGTCCCGTGGGCTAGAGCGCACATGAGGCCGGTGCAGAGGGCATTGCTCTGGAGGTGGTCTCATCAGCGCGATCCCCTGTCTCAGTGCTTGCCTTGGCTTCCGGAGACAAGGCGGGCGTTGAGGTGGTGGCTAGGGGCGAATGTGTTATGCGAGGGCGTGCCGTTGGAAGCGCCTCCTTGGGTGCCCTTGACGACGGACGCCAGTCTGTCTGGATGGGGCGCTCATGTGCAAGGGAGGTTCGCCCAGGGCCTTTGGTCCGGGAAGGAGAAGACCTGGTCTATCAACAGATTGGAGCTAAGGGCCGCCCGGCTGGCGTTGCGGGCGTTTCAGGATATGCTGCGAAACGAGGCGGTTTGGGTTTTATCCAACAATGCCACGGTGGTAGCCTATATCAATCGGCAGGGCGGCACCAGCAGTGTAGCCATGGAAGAGGAGGCTGAGCTGTTGTTCGAGTGGGCAGAACAGAATCTGAAAGCGCTGTCGGCGGCACATGTAGCCAGAGTGGACAGTGTGGAAGCTGACTTCCTGAGTCGAGTAAAGGTAGATCCGGGAGAGTGGGTCCTCCATCAGGAAGTGTTTGAGATGTTGGTGCAACGTTGGGGGACTCCGTTGATCGACTTCATGGCAATGTGCCGGTCCGCCTAGGTAGACAGGTTTTACAGCAGAAGAAGAGAGTGGATGTCAGAGGGTCTGGATGCTCTCATACAGAAAAGGCTGGAAGGACAACTCCTGTACGTCTTTCCACCTTGGGTGTTGATAGGCAGAGTAGTTCAGCGGATAGAGCGGCACAGGTTGATAGCGCCGGACTGGCTGAGAAGACCATGGTACGCAGACCTCTTGAGGCTCGTAGTGGCGAGGCCGTGGCGTCTGCCGCTACGAGAGGATCTGCTATCCCAGGGCCCGTTGCGAATGCCTCAGGTGGATCGATTCTCGCTTACGATTTGGCTCTTGAAAGGGCTAGGCTGAGGGCCAAAGGTTAGTCGGCTCCGGTCATAGCCACCTTGTTGCAGTCCAGAAAGCGGTCTACTTCTTTAGCTTATGTGCGTATTTGGAGAGTGTTTGAAGCCTGGTGTACAGATAAACAAGTAGAGCCATTGCGGTCATCAGTTCCGCAGGTATTGGCATTTTTGCAAAGCGGTTTGGAAAACGGCTTAGCAGCAGCTTCCTTGCGGGTACACGTAGCAGTGCTTTCATGCTATAGAGGTAAGATTCGGGGTCAGGCCATAGTATCTCATTCAGATATCAAGAGGTTCTTGCGAGCGGTTTCACTCCTTCGCCCGCCGTGTTGGCAGGAGGTGCCCAGATGGAGTCTTCCTTTTGTGCTGGACGCTCTGGGAAGAGAGCCGTTTGAGCTGTTAGCAGAGGTATCCTTAAAAGATCTTACCCTTAAGAATCTCGGAGTTGCAAGCCTTGTCTTGTAGGAAGCCCTTCCTGTCCTTCTATGAAACCAAGGTGGTGTTGCGGCCAGTTCCTCCTTTTCTGCCTAAGGTCGTGTTGGGTTTTCATGTAAATCAGATGGTGTCTTTACTGGTCTTTCGACAGCAGTCCTCAGATTCTTCCTCTGGTAGGTTGCATCGGTTGGACGTTCGTCGAGCCTTGAGGGGTTACCTGCGTAGGGCCACGAGTTTTTGCAGGTCAGATAGGCTCTTTGTGCTATTCGGCGGCCCTCGGAAGGGTCAGGCGGCTTCTAAGGCGACCATAGCTCATTGGTTGAAGTCGGCTATAGCGTCTGCTTATATTTTGAAGGGCAGAGAGGTGCCCGTGGGGCTCAGTGCTCATTCGACTAGAGCTCAGGCTTCTTGGGCTGAGTGCCAGTTGGTGCCAGTAGTGGAGATTTGCAAGGCAGCTACCTGGTCCTCTCTGGATTCCTTTGTTAAACATTACCGTCTGGATGTACAGGCAGAAAGGGATACCTGTTTTGGATCAGCGGTACTTCAGGCTGGCTTAGCAGGGCCCTCCCGTTAACGCTTTTTTAAGCTTCACTGCTCTGTTACTTACCCAGTGGTCCGGGACTAGCCTGGAGGGACAATAAGGAAGAGTAAATTAGACTTACCTGCTAATTGTTGTTCCTGAAGGAACTCCAGGCTAGTTCCGTAGCCCTCCCAGTTTTTAGGATAGAAGCTACAGCCTGAGGCACATTCAGTTACAGGTAAAAGGGTGCTTGCAGCAAGGGCACGTAGACTGCACTTGGAGGACGCGAATTCCATATACCTATAGGGGAGGAAGGGAGACCTCCTGATGGTGGGTGTACAAGGACACGGGGGACTGCAGCTGTTTGGTCGGTTGTGTCTCTTGTGTGCGATCTAAGTTTATTTTGTAGAGTTAGGATGTTTCGATAGTTGAGAGAATTTTTTTTCTACTTAATTGTTGCTCCGTTGAGTCTGCTTTGTCAATAGGTTACTGGTGTCAGGAGGCGGATCCGCCAAGGATATACCAGCAACATCACAAACAAGATGATGTTTCTCAGTCTCCAAGCTGCTAGAGGATGGTGACAACCCAGTGGTCCGGGACTAGCCTGGAGTTCCTTCAGGAACAACAATTAGCAGGTAAGTCTAATTTACTCTTAAAAGCATAAGTGTTTCTTCTTTGCACTGTAAAGAATGGAAAGGGCTTACCAAAAATGCAGTAAGCAGCTTCCATAAAGGCAGGAAAGCTTTTGTGCTATTTATTTTCCCCTCATGTGGCAGTTGAAAGAGCGGGCTTGCTGCTTTACTTTGTGACCACATAGTGCCGTAGTGCTTTTTTTTTCTGATCAAACTCTGAAGTCGTGACCCTAAATGAGGATTTTGTGACTCCATTTGGGAACCACTGCTCTAGAACAATGTAGTCAGCATCTTCATTTCATAAGTCTACCATGCCCTTCTATACCATTCTTTAAAGCAGGGGTCTCAAACACGCGGCCCGCGGGCCGCATGCGGCCCGCGAGAGTCCTTTGTGCGGCCCGCGATGCAAGGGGGAAAAAAAAAAACACCCCGGCTTCTGCTGCTGCTGCCGCCGCTGCCGTGGCCGGCAATAGCAGCAATAACGCAAGTCCCGCGGGCTCCGCTCCGCTCCCCTCCCTCCCCCCCCCCCTTCTTCCTTCCTGCTTGCCTGCCAGTTCTCCGCTTCGGCTTCGCCTTTCAGAGCCGCGAAGGGAGAGCTTCTCCCTCGCGACTCTGTTCAGCCCGCTGGGGCAGATGGGAAATTTCCCATCTGCCCCAGCGGGCTGAACAGAGTCACGAGGGAGAAGCTCTCCCTTCGCGGCTCTGAAAGGCGAAGCCGAAGCGGAGAACTGGCTGACAGGCAAGCAGGAAGGAAGGGAAGGAAGGGAGGGAGGGGGGGGGGGACGGAGCCCGCGGGACTTGCGATATTGCTGCTATTGCCGGCCACGGCAGCGGCGGCAGCAGCAGCAGAAGCTGTTTTTTTTTAAGTTTAATTTTCCCGGGGGGGGGGCAGGACTTGATGGGGGGGGGGGGGAGCAGGACGATGTGGGTAGGGGAGCAGGACGATGTGGGGGGGGGGAGCAGGACGATGTGGGGGGGGGAGCAGGACGATGTGGGGGGGGAGCAGGACTTGATGTGTGGCTGGGGGGGGTAGTACTGAAAATGGGGTGATGGGGGTTAGGACTGGTAATGGACAGATGGGGGTTAGGACTGGAGGTGGTCTGATTGGGGGGCTAAGACTGAAATGGGGTTATGGGGGGGCTAAGAATGAAGATAGGGCGATGGAAGGGTTAGGCCTGGAAGTGGGCTGTTGGGGGGCTTAGGACCGATAATGGGCTAGGGGGGGGCTAGAACTGGTAATGGACTGGGGGGGGGTGCTATGACTGGAAATGGGCCGAGTAGAAGGGGGAGCTTGAACTGCAAATAGCTGATGGGGACAGGGTCTTGGAATGGTAATGGGCTGAGTGGAAGGGGGCTTGGAATGGAAATGGGCTGTGAGGGGAGGGAGCTAGGACTGGAAATGGGCTGATGATGCGGGGACTAGAAGGGAGCGGATGCTGGGTGGGGCAGGAGCTAGAAGGGAGTTGATGTTGGGGGACGATTAGAATGGGATGGGGCTGGGAGAGTGAAATGGAGAGGGGAAATATATTTTGTGTGGGAGGGAAGAAAAATCTACAATTGGCCGGGTATTGGGAGAGTAAGTGGGGATTGAGGATGGAGGGGTAAAATTTGAGTGGATGAAATAGGAATGAGGAAAGAGCAAAAGGAGAATGATTAGTATGTTAAAGCAGATGTAGAGAGAATGGAAAAAAACTAGGAAAGAAGAAAGGACAAATGGACAGCAGACGATGGAGAGTTAGCAGAAGACACAAAGAAACCAGAAGAAAGTGAATGGAACAATTGCAACTGAAAAAAAATGCACAAAAGGTAGAAAAATATCTCTTTATTTTGAATTTATTAACTGAAATATGTCAGCTCTTGGAAATGTGCATCTTTAACGTCTGCACTTTATTTAATACAAGAGGAAATCAATGTATAGTTTTATTTCTACAGTGTTGTACATTCTAAGTTTGGCTTTTGGGGTTCCCAGTTTAATTGTCTTCCTGTTTCTAAATTGTGATTCCTTGTTTGGTGATGGTCTATGTTCTGCATGTGTAACTGAGCTGAGGTATTCTGTTTATGTAATTCCTATTTGACATTGCCACTTGTTCTCTTTCCCCGAGTAGGTCATGTATTGTTATTCTCTGAAATGTGTTGATTTAATATTTGCAGTGTTGCCTTTTGATAGTTAGGGTATGGTGCTTTGTGAGTCCTGGTAGTGCTGTTAGGACACGGCAGGTTTGCTATGGGTTCTAAATGAGCAGTGTTTCTAGTAGTTCCTAATGTGCCTGGCGGTTGGCACTGGTTTATAGTAATGTAGAAATCTTTTAGTCTTTCTTTATCCATACACTCATTAAGAGGCATGTTTACTAAAAGTTAGTGTATGGTAACATTATGCAAATATTTATGCAAATGATGCCCTTATGCAAATGAGGCCTGCGTCTTGTGCGGCCCCCGGGTTACTCTACAAGTCCTCATTTGGCCCTCAAAGCAATTTGAGTTTGAGACCCCTGCTTTAAAGCTAGGTGGTTGTTGGTTTTTCCAGTTCACTGCTATGGAGAAGCGAGCACTAGTGTTTGCATGGCCAAATAAGGTTGGATTAGTGCTTGTTTAAAATAATTATTTTCAGATTTTTGGGCATATTTTTGTTAATTTGACATATCTGTTTTTAGGCATGCATTAGAACTTTAAGTGCACAAATTGATTGGTGTGTGGATTAATGCACAGGTATGTGTACATACAAGCAGCTTGCTATCACTTTAGATTTTTAGGTGCCCTAACAAACCAAATGTGCCCTTTAGGAACACACCTCTTGAGCAAGCAGCCAGAAGCAGATAATTCGCCAAACATGTAGAGCATTGTATCCCAATATCATTAACTTACAATTAAACAAGAGTTTATACTCTGTTATGTCATAAGTGATTATTGCCAGAAGAGTTTCACTTGAGGGCACTCCTATCACATATGTTTAAAAAAGTATTTGACCATGCAACTTCTCCAGCAGCCATCTGGTACTGCTGGATTGTTTTTATTCAATAAAGCTGGTGTTAAATAAGTCTGAAACAAAATCTTACATTGTGTATCCAAGTGTGACATGAAAATAGATATTTTTCTTGTATTTTCTTAAATCTCTGAGCATTGCGTTTTGGTGACTTTCTGAGCCATGCTGGTAACACAATTTCCTGAGTCCATCTTTAGTGGTCAAATGTTGAGAAACTTTTGAAATCGATCTCCTTCACCCTCAGTTTCCAAAAAAACTCCAGTTCATGAGGGGGCAACATAAATAAGGACTTTTAAAATTAAAAGTGCTGAATTTGCATCAAAAAATGGTATACTGGTGTCAGGAAATTTGATCCATCAGGAAATACTGATAGGAAAAGTCAATGTCCTGGCAGACAGATCAAACCAACCACTTGAGTCGTCCAGCCATGTACTCCATATGAGTGGCTTTTGGACTCAGGGATAGTGAGGATTATTTTTAAGGATTGGGGCACACGGTGGCTCTTATTTTGCCTAAAAACGAAAAAGTCCCTAAGTTTTCCCCAGGATAGGGATGTGGAGAAAACTAGCCTTGCATGCATTCCTCCTGGGTCAGGGGGATGGCCCTCTGTATGCATATCCTCTGATTCCGCTCAGAATGAGAATTCTTCTAAAACTCCCCAACAGTACCAGGAGACTATAATTCTCATAAAACCCTGTTGTCCAAAGCAAGTCTAGTTTCCTTTCCTTTGGTCTGCATATGAAGACCACCTAATCAGACTGGAGAGTTCTCCAACATTGTTCATGCAGGCTTAGAGCCCAACGACATAAATTCCACCCAAGCAGCCCCCTCAATGCGGGGGAGAGGGGAGGAGCCCGGGCAAGAAGGGGTCCCACATGGCAGCATGGTAAACGTACTTTTGCTTGCCATGCTAACTCTGTTCTGGGCCTGGCTGTTAGTTCATGGGCCAAAGTCTTGTGATAACAGCCTTACCATGAGATTTTGGCTCGGGAGGAACACCTCCAGGCCTGGAATGGAGGCGGTGCGGCAAACAAATGTAAGTAAGTTTGCCGCATAGGGCCTTTGCTGCTGTTGCGCTGCCGCTTGAGCAGGGTAGGGTTGGTCATGCCACTGCAGAGTGGCAGGGATGTTGGGGGTGTACTGCGGAGGGGGGTAAAAATAGGGGGACCCTCAGCAAAATTTTGCTTGGGCCCCCCCACTAGAATGTTCGCCAATAGGAGAGACTGTGAATTTCAACATCGAGTCACTCTGTCACAGCTTGGGTTTTGAGAGTTTAACCATAGCTACCTTGAATCTGCCTGATAGCATATTTACAGGTGGTCTTGACTTCTAGAAGATATTCCACTAGATGTTTTTAGTTTTAAATAGAAGAGGTTTGCAGCTTGATGTGGCAGTATGGCTCTAGATCCCTTCCTTTTCTTGCCTCTCACAAAATCATCTTGAATGCTTTCTCCATCTCTCCAACTCGTATTTAAAAACCAGCTCTGAGAAATCACTGTAGTATGACTTATATACTGTAAGCAGGCCTTGAAAAATATTCTTAATCGGTAACATTAATTTATTGAATCAAACAACTCTCCAGGGTCCGGGGTTTCTTACACATACATAAGATACAAACAAGGTGGCCCAATTTAAATGAGAGAGGGAGTTGCATAATCTGAAATTCTTTGCCGGAGGATGTAGTAAAAGCTGTTAGTACAGCTGGCTTTAAAAAAAGTGTGGACAAGTTCCTTGGAAGAAAAGTCCATAAATCATTATTAAAATGGACCTGGGAAATCAACTTTTTATATCTGGGATAAGCTGCAGGGAATTGGTCTACCTTTTAGGAACCTGATAGGTACTTGTGACCTGGATTTGCTACTGTAGGAAACAGGATACTGGGCTTGATGGACCTTTGATCTGACCTAGTATAGCATATCTTATGTTCTTAATTCTTCACTGTGGAAATGTCTTGTGTGAGCAGTTACACTGAACTACGAGAAGTAAGTCCTCATGTATGAGTGATTTCTCTGATGGAGCCTCATGCGGGTACATTATTAGAAGCATTGGGGAGGCTGCACCATGTCTGTGTGTCTGCCTTCCCACTTGCCGCTGTGGTGTCATCTTCTCCAGTCTTTGTTTTTCCGCAGAGTCCCATGGATGTTTTGGTTTTTTGCTGTTAAATGTGGTTTTCTTCCCCTTTGGGGGCTTTCCTGGCAAGTTTCATGTTAGTGCCGCCTTTGGTTCCAGTGCTCTTTTTTGGTAACTTTCCTTTTCTTTTGTCTTTATTGTGATTCTTAATGAACCGTGGCCTTCAAAACATCAGGGTGATTTACAAAATAAATCAGGAAAGTGACTGGTGCCAGAGAGGAAAGGAACTATAACAATTGGCAGGTTGGAGGAAGGTGTAAGTGGTTTAAATGGATAGAGCGCAGGCTGCGAGATGGCGTGTGGAAATGGATAGAGTCAAGAGAGGTATTGAGGTGTTTGTGTGAATGGATTTGTGTACCAAAGTGAATATCTTAGCATGAATATATTAGATGGGGAGCCAGTGGAAGTGGACAAAGGGGTGATATGATCAAACAGTATATCTCTGGTTCTGATGCCCCTCTGAAACCTCTGAAGTCCTCAATGTGTCATTTGTCCCATAGAAGGTTTTGCTCCCCTCGAGGCAGAAAGGAGCTCTAGGCAGAGCCTCAAAGGTACTTCGACTTTCTTTCGGAGTCTGACTCTGATGGCTAAGTGACCGATGTGGAATTGGCGATTTTGTCAGAGGGTAGGTCTCCTGAGCTCCTGTCAGATCCCTGCTCTCTGCATGAACAGTGGAAGTCTCTTCCGGAGGACATGTCCTTTCAAGATTTTGTGAGGGATATGGCCAAGGCCATTCTGTTCTCACTGGAGACGGAGGATGAGCCCAGGGCAGAGGAGTTGGAGACTCTCCAGTACTCCTCTGCCCCTAAGGTAGCACTGATGGTACTAATACACCGCATCCTACAGCAGCTATAGATGAGAATGTGGGAGGATCCCTTCTGTGCCACTGGTTAATAGGAGGCTGGACTCTATGTACAGGGTTCAAAGAGCTCTTTGGTTTTGAGGAACCTCAGCTTCTACACCACTCTTTAGTGGTGGAGTCTGCCCTCAAGAGATTAAGAGCACAAAGACTCATTCCTTGATGCCCCTGAGTAAGGAGGCTCGGACGTTGGATTGCTTTGGAAGGAGGAGCCTCCAGAGCTCCATGCTCACAGCACAAATACATTCTTACCCAGCTCTACATGAGCATGTTCTTGAAAATCATGTGTGATCTCACCAACCTGCGCCAGTTCTTCCTTGGAGAAGCTAGAGCACTACTGTGTCCTGGTGGACCAAGGACTGCTCAGAGTTCCTGGTCTGGGCAAACTACGACATCTTTGAGATGGTGTCCAGAATGGTGGAATGGGCATTTGAGCCCGCAGACTTGCCTGGCTTCAGTCTTCTGACCTGGAACAGTCGGTGCAAAATAAGCTTGTGGACGTGCTATGCCGGAATTAGAACTTCTTCAAAGAGCAAGTGGAGGAGACGGCGACTGGCATTATAGAGAAGCAGCATGTCACCCTCATTGGGCTCTCGAGGCGCATGTCTGAACCAGCTGCCTATTGCAGTGGATATCAAGGTGGAGGCCAGAAAAAAGACCTGCTACCAGTGTAGATGCAGGTATTTCCATGGTCTTCAAACCTCTCTGCAGAAAACGCAGATCCTCGCCCACAGCATTGAGAGAAACTTGAAAAGACCCAACCTGCCCCGCAACCAAAGCTGGGAGTGGGGTTTTTACTGGTTTCTCCGGAGCATAGCCAGTCTGCCAGTGTCAGCAGAGGGGAACGGCTCACTCTTTTTGCCCACAGGTGGCCTCTCATAACTTCAGACTCATGGGTGCTACAAATAGTTCAAAGCAGCTATGTGTTGCACTTCACCAAGCTGCCACCACATTGTCCCCTGAGGGCGTATCCCCTTGACCCTCTGCATCTAAATCTCCTCTTCCAGGGAAAAATCTCCTCCCGTTTGGCCAATCTTTCTATCAAGCCTGTGCCGCAGGAGCAGATCAAATGGGGTTTTTACTCCAGGTACTTGTCTTCAAAAGGATGGGTGGATTCCGGCCCATCCTGGACTCCAGAAACCTCAACACCTTTCTGGTGTGAGAAAAATTCAAGATGGTGTCTCCAGGTATGCTGCTTCCTTATCTTCAGAAGGATGATTGGTTAGGTTCTCTGGATCTAAAGGATGCGTAATCAACGTACTGATCCATCCTGCTCACAGGAGGTATCGGATTCGTCCTGACAGGAAAGCACTTTCAGTAGCGAGCACTACCTTTCAGGCTGGCCTTGGTGACCCAAGTCTTCGCAAAGTGCCTCATGGTGGTGGGAGCCTATCTCAGAATTCTAGGGGTCTTTGTCTTTCCTTATCTGGACAACTGGCTCATAAAAAGCACCATTCCAAAGGGAGTCCAGCAATCAACATGGTTGACCATTCAGGTGCTAGAGTTGTTTGGGGCTTGTAGTCAATTACTTGAAGTCCCACCTTCAGCCCACCCAACATCTGGAGTTCATAGGAGCTGTCCTCGACCCAGCCCTGCGAGACCATCTCCAGAGATTGACGGCCTTGGTCTGAGATACTCAGCAAAGTCATCAAGCAACAGCTCGTGGGTTGCCGACTGTTGTCAGCTAAGTGGCTTCCACTGCACACATCACACCCATGGCTCATCTTTCTATGAGACAAGCTCAATGCACACTGAGAACTCAGTGGAACCAGGCCACCAGCCACCTTTGGGATCGAGTGGCTGTCACCAGTCCTCTCGTTCAGTCCCTGCACTGGTGGCTGGATCCTCAGAACCTGCTTAAGTGTCTCCCTTTTCAGAAGGCATCACCTCAGAGAACATTGACAGTAGACACGTTCAGGCTGGGGTAGGGAGTGCATCTGTATGGCCTTCGCACACATGTTGTCTAATTCGAACAGGAAAGCCTGCACCAGATCAACTTCTTGGAATTGAAAGCCATAGCGAATGTCCTCGGGGCTTTCCAAGATCAACTAGCCATCCAGATTGTCGGTCTGAATCATGGCAATGAGGTTGTGATGTACTACATAAATAAGCAGGGGGGCACAGTTTCTTCTATGCTGGGAAACAGACTAGTTGTGGAGGTTCACTATCACTTATGGGATGGAGCTCATGGCCACATATCTGCCAGGGGAGCAGAATACCCTGGCAGACTAGCTGAGTTGTGTCTTCTAGCTGTATGAATGCACAATGGACAGGGACATGGCGGCTCACATCTTTCAGAAGTGGAGTACCTCCTTGATAGACCTGTTCATCACACAATAAAACGCTCAAGTGGATCAGTTCTGCTCCAGAGTCACCTTGCGCATCAGGCTGGCGTCTGATGCTTTCTTCCTGCACTGAGGGAGGGGCCTGCTATTCGCATATCCTCCTATACCTCTCATAGCAAAGATCCTGATGAAACTCCAGACATGGTACTATTATACTCATCGTACCATATTGGCCCAGACAGCCGTGGTTTTCTCTTCTGCTTCAACTCTCCCAGTCGAAACCTCTATGGCTGGGCTCTGCTCCAGAGATCCAAAGGAGAGCACGTACACCTGCAAGGGAGTAGCAGGTGCACAAATAATAGTAGGTTTAAGCAGCTTTATAGTAGAAAACACCCCAACGTGTTTCATCTAACGCCACCTTCAGGAGGTACAAGCCTCAAATACAAATATAAAACACTAAAAGTCAATAAATTATATAAAAAAACAACAAATAGTGATAAATGGAGAAAAACCATAAAAAGTAAAGTATGCATTAATATGTTCATAAACCAACCGTAAAACATTCTGAAAAAATAAGGCTGATGGAGCATACTAATATGCCCCTAGGAATAATAAAAACAATGTCTATTTTCCAAGTCTAGGAAAAGGATAATCTTGGGTAAAACAAATATCCAAACTGCATGTGTAAAACATGTTCCTAATCGTCCCTCCAGTCCAGTCCCGCACCTCTGGTTAGTGTACCTCTTCCAGCAGCTTGGAGACTGAGCATGTCATATTTCTGATGATACTAGTGTACTTATACAGCTGGCACCACCTACCAGCCCCAATATACTCAGTCTCCAAGCAGCTGGAGGAGTTAGTGAGCCATTGTGCCAGACTCACTGAAGGGACAACTAAGGAGATAGGCTTTATTCCCTTGTTTCATTTATTCCCTTGTTGAGGTGGTGCTGTTTTTATTTTTCTGGGCAAGTTGGAAAAAAATGCAGAGAGGACTAGGGGGCTCTCCCGTATAGCTTACAGCTGGGGAAGATCCCTCTCCCCTAAGGAAGCCTTGAGCATACTGGGTCTTTGCGGCTCCCAAACCTGTTATTGGGTGAGGAGCCGCTGTAGGTGAAGGCCTACAAGGGTACCTGTTCAGTGCAAGGGACTCACAGCTCCCAGTCAGCTCTCCTCACTGCCGAAGCTCTCTATCTTGGCTGAGCGCAAGGTAGTTGGAAGAGTACTTCGATGTGTAATCGGAGCCAGAGGACAGCCTCATTGCAGGTATTTGGGGTCCCTCCGTGAGCAGTCAATCAGGTGTGTGGAACATGCTTCAGGCCCGACTTGTGTGGGCGGCGGCCTTTATTGCACCGCGTGGCAGAGACCTAACAGTGTGGCAGCGCAGGAAAGTGCAGAGTGGTTTCAGTTTATCTGCCTTCTCTGCTGGGTAAGCCTATAACTGCGCGGCTCCTATTTTCCCGGGAGTTGTGCTCATGGCGATCATCTTACTTTCGGCCTGCCACTTAAAAGGGAAGATAGTGTGAATAGAAGGGTTTTCTTTTTAGTTTTCTTTAGCCTTTTCCGTTCATTTTGCTGGGTTTTTTTCTCTGAGTTTCATTTTGGGGAAGCTAGAAGGGGACATATCTCGCTCGCGCTCTCAACCCTCCCTCCCCCTGTCTTCCACTTGGCTTGAAGTCCAACAAGGAAGCCACTTATCCATGCGCAATAACAGAGACCAGTACAAACCATGGATTGCAATGGAAGAAAATGTTTGTTTATTCAAATAAATATCAGCCAAGGCCCGACACAGGCCGTGTTTCGTAAAGCCTTCTTCAGGGGCTAAAATTGGCTAAAAACAAAATAATAAACAATATACATTAAAAACACCATAATAAAATAGACAAATGAACAAGGGGCAAAAATTGGATTGAGAACAAACTTTGGTACATATATACTGATACATAAAAATGCATCTAATTATACATATTGGAAATAAAATCAGAAACCAACATAAAAATATGAACTTTTTTTTAAAATTATATCATAAATGCAATCATAATACGTAGTTCAAAAGACATACACAGTCTGAGATGAATGAATACAAAGAAATATCAACAATCAAACTAATAATTGGCTGATCTGGGCAAAGTCCAGGGACAACAGCGAAAGAGCGATGGTGCGGGTGCTGGAGTTCCTCCCTCCAAAGTCTTGGTTGGGTGGTCAACCTGGCCAAGACTCAGTTACGACCGACCCAGGAGCTGGAATATTTAGGGGTGCACTTTGCTTCCCGTGTGGGCAGGGTCTTCCTTTCTGAACGTCGGGCGCAAGAGCTTTGGAGGTTAATACAGAAGTTCCTGCACATGGCAAGGCCTTCGGTGTGGCATTATCTGCAGGTGCTGGGGACCGTGGCAGCCATTCTTGAGCTAATCCCATGGGCAAGGGTGCACATGCGACCGCTTCAGAGGGCTCTGCTTCATTCAGAGTCAGCCTCTATCCCAAATACTCCCCTACCCGGGGAGTGCCAGAAGAGCACTCAAGTGGTGGTTCCACCTGGGAAACCTGGAAGGGGGCATGCCACTCGAGTCCCCGAGGTGGGTCCCGTTGATGACTGATGCTAGCCTATCTGGTTGGGGAGCCTTTTGCGAAGGACATTTTGTTCAGGGAACGTGGAGTCTGCAGGAGGCCCTGTAGTCGAGGCTCAAAATGCGAGCCGTGACCTTGGCACTATAACGTTTCAAGCCATGATTACAGGGGAAAGAAGTCCAAGTCCTATCGGACAGTGTGACCATGGTGGCGTACATTAACTGGCAAGGAGGCACGGGCAGTGTGGCCCTGGAGGAAGAAGCTGAAAGGCTGTTCAAATGGGCAGAGGTTCATCTCCAGGTGTTGGCGGCGCACATAGCGGGAGTCAGCAGTGTGATGGCGGACTACCTCAGCTGAGTGCAAGTGGACCCCGAAGAGCGGCAGCTCAACCAGGAAACGTTCGAGCAGGTGGTCCGTCGATAGGGTGCACGTGTCATGGACCTAATGGCAACATTCAAGTCTGCAAAGGCCTGTCATTTTTTCAGCAGAAGAAGAAAAAGGATGTCAGAGAGACTGGATGCTCTAATACAGTGCTGGCCCGAAGAGGGTCTTCTCTGTGTTTCCCCCGTAGGCGCTCATAGGCTGTATAGTCCAACGGATAGAGACGAACAGGGGACAGTGATTCTGGTGGCACTGGATTGGCTGAGGTGCCCGTGGTATGCAGACCTGTTTTTTGTATACTGGCAGATCGGCTGTGGAGGCTTCCTGTTTGAGAGGACCTCTTGAGGCAGGGGCCTGCCCCAGATAGATCGATTCTCGCTTACGGCATGGCTCTTGAAAGGGCAAGGTTAAAGAAGAAAGGATATTCCACCTCAGTAATAAAGACTTTGCTACAGGCTTGGAGGAGGTCTGTGAGCCTAGCGTACATCCACGTGTGGCACATTTTTGAGTTGTACGGGGAGAGGCATTCTCCCATGGCATCTGTTTTGCATATCTTGTTCTTGCAATTCAGTTTTAAGGGCTTAGCCGCCAGCTCCTTAAGGGTGCAGCTGGTGGCGATTTCCTGTTATCGTGGGAAGGTCCACGGGATATCGTTGGGTACACACCCAGACGTGCTGAGATTTCAGAGGGCAGTGAGTCATCTCTTCCCCCCCAAGGTGGCTGGTGGTACCTCCTCGGGATCTCCATCTGGTGCTTACGGCGCTGTCAGGGGAACCATTTGAGCTGTTGAGTAGAGCTTCCCTGAAGGATTTGATGCTGAAAACGGTATTCTTATTGGCGATTTGCTTGTCACACAGGTTTTTGGAGCTTCAGGCCCTATCGTGCCGGGAGCCCTTCCTTTCCTTCAAGGAGAAGGTGGTCCTTCGCCCGGTTCCTTTGTTTTTGGCCAAGGTGGTGTTGGAATGTCATGTGAACCAGGTGGTTTCATTACCGGCCATGACTGATGCGGCTGGGGGCTCTGCTTCTCTGCAGCTATGCTGCCTGGAGCTAGAAGAGATCTTCAGGTACTTGATGATGACATTCTCCTTTCGGACCTCGGGTCGCCTCTGGTCTTTTTAGTGGGCTGTGCAGAGGTTCAGTGGCAGCAAAGGCCACCATATCCAGGTGGATCAGGGAGGCAATCGCGTCCGCGTACATTCTGAACGATAAGGAAGTGCTGGCAGGATTGCGGGCGCATTCCATGAGAGCTCAGGTGGCCTCATGGGCCAAGTATAATTTGGTTCCACTAGTGGAGATTTGTAGGGTAGTGACGTGGTCATTTGTTTCATACTTTTTCTAAGCATTATCGCCTGGATATCCAGGCGGTGGGGGATGCTCGTTTTGGATCGCTGTGCTTCAGGCCGTTTGTGCGGACCCCTCCCCGTTAGTGAGTTGGTGAGTGGGGTTCAGTCGACCTTTAGGGGGGGCGGACCGGAGGAGCTGTCAGTCTCTTGCTCCCGCTGATCAGAGGTGCTCAAGCGCTTCACAGGTACGCCTCCTCATCCTGGAGGGGGGGGGGGCGACGAGGATCTTTCCCAGAGGGTAGAGGGAGTGACTGTTTGTTTAGATGTAAGACTGTTTGTTGAATGTTTAACTACTTATTTGTTGCTCCTGTGAGTCTGCTTTGTCAATAGATACTGAGCTGGTAGGTGGTGCCAGCTGTATAAGTACACTAGTGTCATCAGAAAGATGACATGCTCAGTCTCCAAGCTGCTGGAAGAGGTACACTACCCAGAGGTGCGAGACTGGACTGGAGTTCCTCAAGGAACAACAATTAGCAGGTAAGTCTAATTTATCTTTATGCAAATGGAAGACGGTGAGAAGTGGAGGAATAAGGAGGGAGGGATAAAACGTATTTGCAAATAGACTCACTCGTATCGCTGCTCACGCTAACTTATTCAAACAGTTGCTATGCCATGTCTAGCAGTCCTATAGTGTAAAGCAGGAACAAGGTCAAGTAAAGAAAACCAGTAAATGTGACCACAGAAGCCAAAAAGCAAACAGCCCTAAGTGATCTTAAAACAAAAAGGTTCACCATAAAGCCACAGTAACTAAAAAATAATTCATAATAGAAAGACTTGCCTTTAAAACAAACCGTATGCACTTGAGACGCTGATCAAGTCAGAGATTGTGAGACAGAAACACAACCTATTTAAAACTGAAGGGTTTTGTGCCAAAAAAAGGTCAGAATGCATAAATGGATTAAGGAGGAACATACCGCGTTATAAGGCCTAGAATTGGCCATGTGGTGAAATCTCCACTATATTAGCAATAAAAAACGAAACTTAATATAGATGATGATAAAAGAAGCATTACATGACAACTATTGATCGTTTTTTCTCCCTAGCGAAGGCATTGTAGTAGATGGTGGTCCAAGCACATAGCTATGGTGCCCAGGTAAGACTGAGATGAAAGGGAATTAGGTGGGCATAAAGAAAGATGGGACAGGAAAGAGAGATACACCAGCAGTTCATTTGGTCACATGATGACTCAAAGTTCATAATTAAAAAACAAAAACACACAATAAAAACAGAGGCATGCTTTCAAATATAAATGAACCATAAAAATAAATAAGTCCATTCGTCATACATAATACAAAGTGGATACAACGTTAATAAAACAAAACCATAAAAAGAAATAAAAACAAATCAAAAGTACAAAATAAACATATGGCAATCACATGAAATTAAAAATATTAAAAACATATCAAAGAAAATTCCAAGAAACCAATCTGATGTATCAACAGGCTACTTACTGAAGACACTTGTATGGGAAATAGCCAATTCAAAAGTCTGAAAGATTAGTGCTACAAAGTCAAGCGCTGAAAAGAATGGAGTGGACACATGTAAAATATAGGGAAGGGAGAACCGTGATATTATTTAACAGGGACACTGAGCAAAATTGAAAGGCAAGGGGAGCTTCCAAGAAAGGTAAATAAGGCAGAGTGACAACCATTATAAAACTCTTGGGTACTGTCTAAAAGTAATCTAAAAACAGGGGGGGCGGCGGGGGGGGGGGGGGGGGGGGGGGGGCGCGGGGGGGGGGGGGGGCCGGTGGGGGGGGGCGGGGCGGGGGGGGGGGGGGGCCGCGGCGGCCGGGGGGCCGCGGGCGGGGGGGGGGGGGGGGGGGGGCCGGGCCGGGGGCCGGGGCCGGGGGGGGGGGGGCCGACAAGGGGATTGTTTTTACTCCTTATGAATTTAAGATACTTGGGTTTCTTTTTACATTTCTCGTGTCTGAAACATGTTTTTTTATCTATTTGTTTATGGTTTGGTACTAATGTTGTACCCACTTTGTATTATGTATGACTAACAGGCTTTTATTTATCTTTAAGATTCATTTATATTTGAAAGCATGCTTCTGTTTTTGAGTGTGTTTTTGTTTATTAATTAGAACTTTGAGTCATCATGTGGCCCATATGTCCATGTTTAGCATTTATAAGTTTAATGTCCATAGGAGTTTTAGTTTTTCTGTGTATATAATTCGTTTTTGGTATTTAAGTATTGTATTATGATTTCTTGTCTCATGTTTTGTATGGAGGTCCCAAGCCCCTGAAGAAGGCTTGTGCCAAAACACGTGTACGGTTTGACCTCGCTGGACACTTGAATAATGGACTTGTTGGTACTCCATGGTGTATTGTGATACCTGCTCCTTTCTGCTCCCTTGATACTGTGGGTTTGTGTGCTCCTTTTTGTTTCCCTGCCTTAACTAGGGCCAGACCTCTATTTAAGAATAGGAAACCTGACTAACTGCCTAAGGTGCCAGATTTTGAAGGCATCAAATACTTGGGCTATAGAGGAACTTGTTTTTGCATGTTTTAGAGCCATGTGCATGTGCTGTGTCAAAGGGGAACCACTTTAGCACTACACTTTTCCTCTAGCCCTCTTCTGGCTCTGCAATCTTTGGGTTTTCTGACAGTTCTCTTCCCCCTTCACCCCCTACCCGGGTTCTGCTGACTAATCTTGCCTATAGTCTTGCCCCGATCAATCATCTGCTAACCCCACAAACTCCCCGTTCACCACACAAAGAGGTCTCAAGAAATAGCTGCCCCGTCTATCGTTTTTCGTGACATTACCGGCCAAATCATAATCTTATGCTCTGTTAATATCTATATAGTTACCCTGTATTGATCCAAGTTTTATCCCCTGTTACAATGTAAGCGCAAGACAGTTTCGACTGAATTGAGCAACCTTTGTTAAATGTAAATCGCACTGATAATAAATAGCGCGGTATATAAAAGTTGTTAAATAAATAAATAGATATAGGCGTCAAAATCTTAAAAAGACCCTGACTAGGTTTCTCCATTCTTTTCACTTGTCAGTTGGTCTTCCAAACATGCTCTACTCCTCCACTACTTTTGGTGGGATGGCCTGGCAGGGTGCCATCCAGATATCCTGCCACCCCATCTGTTCCCTCCTTCCACCAGATCTCCTACTTGAACAACACCAACCAGTGCCTGTCAGAATTCTGCTGACTTTCTCAAACCCCTCAATCCTGACGCTCTCTCCCCCCAAGGTAGTGGTGCTCCCGTATCACCCACATTCTTGTGCCACACTCTAGGTTCCCACCGCTTTCCATTGGCTGCTTCCCATAGAATTTCCCTTGTCCTACTTCTTACCATTTTGCCTTGACACCCTATTCTCCTGCGTATCTCCTCTCCCTACCACATTACCCCAGCAAGGATCACAACCCCTGGCATCCATATCCTGTTTATCTCCAGGCCGCCTACTGGCTCATGTAACAGCCTCCTCCCTAGGACGTCTCCCCACATTTACTGTCTTCTCTGTATTTGTGCCCCACAGCACAAGATTAATAACATAAAAGGCTCCTTCAGGCCCTTCTTGCCTAACTCCGGTGCTGATCTTTTTCATTTTTCCCAGCTCCCTTTGCTCTGCTTATAGGGCCCCATCACTACAGCTCTGGGATTTCTCCCTGCCACATCTTTATTTTTTCCCTCTTAGTTCTTGGAAACTCCCCTCCTACTCTTAAAAGCTACTGTCTGGGCTATAGCCTCAAATCCCATCTGTATTAGAGCACTCTGGCCTGCAACTCAGGACTCCAGTCCTGGCTCTGTCTCTCGTACTCTGTGCACCCATTCCAACTGTCAGTACTAACCTGTTGCTACTGAGTGCCTCTTTGTCTTAGCTAGTAGTACTGCTTGCAGAAATTGCTCCTCAGGCCACCTTTTTGAGCAGTCTTCTAGTTGCCATATAGCTAGCACATGTGTAAGGTCGGGCACAGCAATGCTGTCTTGACCCATGAAAACCTGAGGATCTAGTTGGTCCCAACCAGTGCCCAGTCTCCCTCTTCCCTTACCACTCTGCATACATCCATTTGGTAGTCTGTCCACGAGGATTCAGAAATTACCTTGTGTTGGACTAATGCTATTAACCTGCTCTTTGCCACAGGGGAGAGGGGAATAAGGTGAAGGAGTCAGTTACTTCTGGACCCTGGATCAAGTTAAGGCTGGTCAGGAGGTACTAGTCCCTGGCCTTGTACTTTCTGCAAAGTATTACATTGGCCTATACTAATATGCAAACTAATAGAACAGGGCTGCCTCTCTTTTTCTGCTCCTTTTCTCTTAACTGATGCACTGGTCTGGATTATCCCACTGTTTGTTAGTCTGTTTTTGGTACTCTTATTAGTGTGCAAGTGAGAGGAATGGTGTTGAATTATTTATTCTATTTGTTTCTTTTGCTGTGTATATTTATCTAGCCAGGCATTGAAAATGTAGTTGAATAGAACACATGAAGAGAGTTTCTAGAGGGGGAAAGCTGTACACAGCACACTTTGCGGTCTAGACTTATACATCTGTCCATTCTTTCTGTTAATCGATATAAGCCAAAATTCCTGGCCTGCAGTATTGCAGAAAGTTAGGAAAATGAATAAGCTTGGATGACTCTTGTGATCTTTGATATGCCGTCTCTCTTAGTATCTGTAAGTTATAGCTCTTGAAAACTACCTTATTGGGATTAACAATATATTTGCATCACCTGCAGCTATTTGTTGATCTTTTATTTCCACATATCCATCTGGACTAATATGGTAACCACACTTCTCCATTGGAGAGACACAATAGGGACATAGATGTTTTTAAGCAACAGCACTAAAAGCAAAAGTGCATCAGAAATTAGGACAAAGTCTTGAATGTAAAAATTTAAAACAGCAATGATTTATCTTTAAGATAAATTGATTGAAATGTGAGATCTATTGATGACAGCTTCTTTTTCAGCTGAGCAAATTAGTCCTGTTGCAAAGAATTTAAATATGTACCAGCACATCAACATGTTTAAGACCGTAGACTCCCAAGTGCCAAAACTATTTTTTACTTTTCTGTAAGAATACTGAATTTCCTCTCCGTCTTGCTTTTCTGTGTCGAGTAGAGAAGATAATATGTTGCTTCCTAGATGTGATTTAACTAGCAGTCCTTAAGGCAAGTATTTTTGTAAAATTGGAATTTTTATTGTACTTATTATATCCTGGTAAATCATTTTGGAGGTTTAAAAACTCTATTGTTTTCTTAAATCTTTCTGAAAATTTAACCTTGGAACTGGATTTAATTGTGTGAAAATAACTCTATTCACCAAGTAGGGTAGAAAAGTAGTAGCATTCTAGACTTAATTTAAAATTAATCGATTCATCTTTAGACTACACTTCTCCTCATCCTACACAAAAGATCCAGTTTGAGCTGGGTTTGCTTTTTATCTCCCTTCATGCTAGGTGCTTTGTGGAGGACAAAGGGCAGGCTTTTATGAAATGAGGTGGGGGAGAGATTTGCTGAGGCGGCTCCATTGTTTAGTTAGAAACCGGGAACTCTTTAGCAGTATGAATTTAGAAACTAGTTCTGATTATGATCTCTAGTTATTAGTGTAAGTTGTCTAGAACAAGAAGAAAGATGACACTAATGATTTATTGCAGAGGCCTTAAGCTTTGCTTGACGTTTTTGTCTGGCACGTGAGGAGCAGGATAAGGGTGAGGAGAACTGTATTTTCACTAAACTTTTTAACTTTATCTTCTCCCAATGGTTATTTTCCCTGTGCAAGTTTGGCATTGGTAAGTGTTAACTTGAGACATGAGGGCTAACTTCTATATTTGGTTGCAGAGGTGGCACTGGATGGCCAGTTGCACCTGTGTTGAAGAGGATCTGTAGCATTTGCTTCTTTTAAATTGTTTAAACTGTTTAAATCAGTAGTAAGACACTTGAATTGAAACAAAACCTAGAATGTCCACAAAGTCACTCCATGATTTCAAAATCATAGTTGTTTAGTTTCCTAGTAAGAATCTTCATGTACATATTTTTCATATGCTGCATACTACTTGCTTTGATACTATCTTTGAGTGCACTGAGACTACTTTGCAATGTTCTGTGCATGCAACAGACTAGTATGTTTAGTCTAGTTTGCATCAACATTTATGATAACATCAGTATTCATGTGTAGTTTGCATGAGCAAAACACTGTCAGTAAGAGCAGCAGCTTAGGAGATGCACGTTTTACAGAGGAGGCGTGGCCGTCCACAGGTATATGGCAGAGAGGGGCAGGATTGGAAACGTCCATCTGTTCAGAATACGGTGAGTGCAGGGACGTTTGCTGTGTATACCCATCTTTTGTATTCATAGTGCTTTTTTCAAGCTGCGCTGAAAAGGTCTGTCCCTCATTTCAGAACCACGGGCACGTCTATAACCACGGGTGCAGAATTGAGTTGACATTTGACCTGTTTGTGGAATTGGGTTCCACGTGCATAACTTTGCACTTGTCAGCATTTTACTGCCATTTGCTCACCCAGTCTCCCAATTTTTCAAGTTCCTCTTGCAGTTTTTCACAACTCTCTTGTATTTTAACAACTTTGAATAATTTTGTATCATCTTCAAATTTGATCACCTCTGTTCCTGTTTCTGGGTTATTTATGAATATGTTAAAAAAAAAAAAAAAAAGAAGGGGGGGGGGGTTTAGCACAGATCTCTTGGCACTCCACTATTCATCTTTCTCCTTTGAGAAAATTGTCCATTTAGCCCTATTCTTTGTTTTCTGTCTTTTAACCAGTTACCAGTCCACAGGGTCTCTTATCCCATAACTTTAATTTCCTCAGTCTCTCATGTGGGACCTTGTCAAAGACTTTCTGAAAATCCAGCTACACTATCAAACGACTCACCTTTAACTTCCTGTTCCTTATCGATCCTCCAGTTTAGTCCTCCACCTCTGGGTTGTGCACCTCTTCCTGCAGCTTGGAGACTGGGCATGTTGGTTGTGACATCACTGGATATAGCCTGCTGGTATCTCCCATCAGCCTCCAGTGTGTCCAGTCTCCATGCAGCAAGAGGACATAGTGAGCCTAGCTCCTGGGCTCACTTGGGGGGAACAGATAAGGAGCATTTAGTGTGACAAATTCTATTCTGATTTTACTTTTGATTTTTACCTTTAATTTACTTTTAATTTAACTTTTAATTCAGTTACCTTTGGTTAATTGGCAATCAGGAGCAAATTTCCTTATTTACAGTAATTTGAAATTTGAGCCTGGCTCTTTAAATTAGAAGCATCCCTTGCCTTCCCTCCTTGTCAGTTATTTTCATTTGCTACAGGCATTTGCCGATGCAGATCTCTCTCCCTTGACTGTACGGGAGAGAGCTCTGGGACCCGTACAGCCACACTGAAGCTGTGTGAGACAGAGCCTCTCCGTTGCTGCGGGATTTTAATTTTACTCTGTGGAACCGGCTGAGCGATCCTCGCTGCGGCTGCCAGGCGCATCAGCACGGCTTGAGGATCGGAGGAATTCAAGGTGGTAGGAGCAGGCTGTGTGGCTTTCTGCCCTGCAGGTAAGGCCTTCGGGCTCTGTCGGTCAGCTGAGGCCTCTTTTTTGCAGCGGCTGTTGTTCTTGGCGCCAGAATTCTTTGGCGAAGGGGCGGCCATTTGCTCTCTAGGTATTTGGACCGCATGGCGAGAGTTGCAGGGAGCTGCCTGTGTGAGGAAAACAACAGGCAGAATAGCTAGAATTTTGGGCCTAGTGTTTCTTTCTTTTGTTTGTAGGTTTTTTTGAGGCTCGGGGGGTTCCTCAGCCTTAAGGGGGCTGTTGTCAGTCCTCTTTATTTTTAAGTTTATTCTTAATTTTATAGGACAGCAGTTTTGGCATTGATTTCTGATGCCACATGTTCTTTCCCTCCTAATCATGTCTCTGAGGAGCAACTGTTAAGCCCCAGGATATTAGGCAAATTGCCAGTTTTTAGGTTCAAGAGCAGAGCTCTAACTTGTAGTTGGAAGGATGGACAGCCTGGACGTGTGCTTTTATGTATTCTGTAGTGAAAGTTGCTCAAAATTCACAGGGACAGGTTTAGGAAACCTTAGGATATAAAAACATAAACTGACTGTTAAACTGTCAACCAAGAAGTGCCTGTGCTACGGTCTATGGCCGCCAGAGGGCAGCTGGTACACTCAATAGTGCCTTTCTATAACTGTGTCTATGCAGCCCTTATCAAATTGATCATTCTCTGCAAGTTGGGAAAGAAATTACCAGAGAGCCACAGAGCAAGATTATATGAGCAAGGTTTAAAGCTCTTAACTTCTGTATCGTTGGTTGGGCTCTGGTGCCCTAAAGGCCACCGGATGGCAGCGCTGCTCATGAATCACATATAGTATTCGGTGCCCCCATCTCTGGTGGAGGTGGTAAAATACAAAATCGTATTACTCATCAGGTTCACACAGGCAGCAACCTGTAAGACCTCCATTTGCAAGGTTGTTGGTGTATCCCACTGCTATTTCTCTGACTGCAGGAAGTCCGAGGGTGGGGGGGGGGGGGGTGTGCCTGTGTGTTTCATAGCTCCACTTAGCATGCCCTTCCCAGGAACTTCTCATCTATTTCTAGAGCAGAGTTTCATTTCATTTCGTTTCTCTGGTTGTGGTTAATGCACAGCGTTAGGGGCTGTGTTCGAAAGCTTGGGTCCCACGGACTTCGGTGGGATTTCAAAAAGAAAACAAAACTCTCTTTAGTGAGAGATAGCCTTGTTTACTTTTAGCTAACACTGATGATTTATTCGGTGGCCTTTGCGTCCTGAACCCCAAGGTCAGGACACTGTTTGCTTCCAGGGGTTCTACTTTCTATTTTGCTCTTCAGCTCCCTGGCAGGCGCAGCAGGCTGGCAGGTAGTGCGCAACGCATCCTGCAATGCTGAATCCCTCAGGATAAGGGGGGAAGGAAAACTGGGTGCAGCGGGGGCTGGTAGCTTCTTGCAAAGCTATAGGAGCAGTTCGGGTAATTTTAGCTGATTCGCTTTGATTTCATTGGAGTTGGCGGAAACTTGGTTTTTGGAGTCCTATATTTAAAAAAAAAAAAAAAAGGGAGGCATAGCTATGTTGATTTGCAAGAATCTCCTTCCGCTATCCATAGAAGGTCCTATATTTATTTATTTATTTATTTATTTTATTGTTCTTATATACCGCACTCTTAAAAATCAGCGCGGTTTACATAAAACGAATATTGTGCCGGTCGACACTTACAATGAAACAGGGGAATGAAACTTGGACTGAACAAGGGAGCTATATACAATATTTAGAGAAATAACTACAATATGTATCTACAGTATGTACATTCTTAGGCAGGTCTTGAGTTGGTTGCTATTGTCTACATAATAGAAGGTGTTGGATTGGTGTATTGAGAGTAGTGTAGGAGAAATAGGTGATGTAACACTATAAAGTGTTAAAGTCGGTTTATATGGCAGGGTAATATTTTGGCTTAGCTGCTGTGATATAGCACTATGATCTGCTGTAAACATATTCAAGTCAAAAGGAATTATGGTGATAACTCTCTTGGACAGTTGTAACAGGTTGCTTGGGTGAGCGCCATGGCCAGTCCACAGATGTGGAATGCTCTGCCATAAGCATTATGTCATTGTAGTTGTGTGGTTTGTTAATGGAAAATATTCCCGTTTAGTTTGGCTTGCCCAAATTATAAGATTTTACGGTAGATTTGTAATGTCTTAATTTTGGCTATATGTGGTTTAATTTTACATATGGAAAAGGCAGCTCAGCGGAGAGAGGTTGCAAAATAGAACTCTGGCCTTTGAAGCTATCTATGCTCCCATTCCATTTATCAGAGGTTCTCCAATACGGAGAGTCTCTGCTAGTGTTCAGCGAATGCCTTAATGGGGGCCAGAAGCACACAGCCAGGCTAGTTCTCTAGCAGCAATGGCAGCAGCTCAGATTCTAGTAGGCATACATCATATGCTGGGCTTACAAGATGGCTTCTGCGCTGATCGGCATCAGTCAAGATGGCTGCTGGTTTAGACTGTGAATGTGGAGTCAGCCTGGATGAGGGACCTTGCGTTCTCTGGACAATACGCTGCATACACTGAATCATTTCAATTCGATCAGCTACTGGCAGGTCACAAGGCACTCTCGCATGCTTTTTTGCTTCAGTGGTCTAAAAGTGGAGTCTTTACCAGGTGGTATAATGGGAACTTGTCTGCAGTTTCTCGGCTTCTTCATTGCTGACTCAATTGCCAATGCGGAATGAGAAAGCTGTGTTTCCTAACACCAGGTGCTAGTTGAACTTAAAATATAAAGTCCATCTTTGTGCAGTCAGACGGAATGGGGCATTACTCTAGCAGGAAGGCCGCGGATTAGTATGCCTGTGTTTCGGAGTTCTTTCTACTTCATATTGTTGGCACAGAAAGAGCGTCTCTTGTTCCCTGTAAAATAGTTATCTCCAAGTTATAATGCCCTGTTCAGTGTAATTTCAGTTTGTTCAATGTAAACCGCACTGATGCAGAATAGCGTGGTATATAAGAGAATGTAAATAAAATAAATATGCTGAAGGAATTTTTGGTTAAGAGATGTTTTTGTAAAAACAAAAAAAGTATTCAGCTGTCCTGAATTCGCCTGTTCTTGATTGACATTTTGAGGCTAAGCAGGGGCAGGCCTGGGTACTACGTGGGTGGATGCACACCTTGCACTACCAGGGGGTGTGGACTCACTGTATGGAAGAGAGCCCTAGCAATCTTCTTTAACGCAAGATAGGAAAGTAGATGGTTCACTGAAGCGATCGTTGGGGGCAATGCTCTGTCCATACAAGCTTCCATTTGTGGAGCCTGGGGAGGCGAGAACATGCTTCAAGTGGTCGCAGGGTTTACGGCAGTCTACTCGCCGGGAACAGGAAAGGATCAGGGAGTTGAATCGACTAGAGCCTGATTTGCTTTATGTGGCTGTGATAAGGAAGCTTATCATAGCTCAGGTAGAAGCTATAGAAAAGATGATGTGACTCTGAACAAGCAACCTGTCAGTTCTGGTAGAAGCAAGAAAACAGAGTTTTCACATAAAAGACTACCAGTCCCAGAATGCACCAGGTTTCCAGCAGCCATGAGGGAGGCTGAAGTAAGAAAATGTGTGTGCAATCAAGAGAGCTATGAGGTAATCCCTAAGCACTCATCTCAAAGGGCAGGGCCTGATTCAAGACAGCTGCGCTGTGTTAGGCAGCAGCACACATTAGAACAGGATAAGAATAGAGCTTATTCTTCAGATAACAGCTTCAGAGAGGGTTGGAAGAACAGCTTCAGCAAAAGCAACGGCTACAAGCACCAGTATCACCTGGAGAAACAGAAGCCAAGCCAAGCAGATAGAGAAAGAAGGAAACTCTCTGGAAGGAAGAGAAGAAAGGCCATTGGAAGGTCTGGGAGATTCCAAGGCAGTACTCATACTGGGAGGTATTCCAAAAGCCAGCAGAGTCCATTGGACTGGATTCAGCCAGAGGAATGGAGTGGCAGAGATAGGAATCACCAGTGGCTACCTGGAAGAGAGAAGACTGCATGTGGAAGGGACTTTCAGACCAAGGCCAGAAGGTATGTGAGAGAAGATCCAGCGTCCAGGGATCAAGATTGGAAGGCTGGACATCAGAATTGGATTACATATTGGCCAGGCTATACAGAGAGGAATAATGATAGCAGGAGAGGCTCAGGTATGAACACTGATCCAGACCCTATCTATAATAGAGAATGGCAGCAAGGGAATAAGCATTCTCATGATAGTGCCTTAATGAAAGACTCATCTGTGCCAATGTATGATATTGACCCTATGATTGTTGATGCAGGGGGAAATACAGCAGATGAAACTATTTACATGGACTGTTCTTTATCTAAATGCTATTGCTAGTTTTCTATGAGCAAACACATCAGCCATCACAAAGAAACCTAACTTTGTTCTTTATTTCCACTGCAAACAGCTCTTAAAGCAGGATTTGGGCTCACACAGTAGCAGCCAGCCAGCTAAAGGCTTTCAGCTGGTCCATGGATAGTAATTAGGGCTGCACCTGATTGTGTGTGTGAGCAAGGGAGAATCACTGCTGAGATCGGCGTGGAAAATAAGCAGAAGTTAACCTAACCAGCAAAGTTTATTCTTTACTTTGTGCCTTTGTATTTGGTAATTACTTGCTAAGAAAACATTAGCTAATTGCCTGACAAGCTGAAGGTTGTTTTCTGGTTTACTTTGTGACTTTTTGTTATCCATTTTAAACACTGCAAGCAAGTAACCTCATTTATAGTGCTATCAAGCATACATGTGCTGGGTGAATTAAACCCCATCAATAAAAGAAGTATTTTATTGATCTTACCACTTGGTTTCACAACTCAAATTATTGTCATCAGCTGTGTTTGGGAGTGAATGAACTACAATACCCACAATACCTTGCAAGAATCATATTAATATATGCATCGTCAAGATTGTGTAAGTTCTCACCCTAGGCAGCCGTCTGACAGTGGCAAATGAGCATTATGGCTTAATTCGAGCGCTAGCTAATATTATTGGCTTCCTTGGGGTTCTCCCGGAGGTCTCTCTGGTGGAGAAATGGGGCGGCTGATGGTTCGTCCAAGTCGAGGCTCAGTAAGCTCCCAGTTAAGTCTTTGTCTTGCCCTTTCCCCGTGGGCTCTCATAGGGCAACTAGTTGGCGTATCATGGCTTTCGGGGAAAGGTACTCTTGGTAGCGCCCGGTTGGACGAGATGGCCTTACTAGGCTGATCTCATTCGCCTACTCAACAGGCTTTTTCTAGAAGTTGCCGGTAGCGGATGTTCTGCTGCGGCTAGGTCCCCGACGAATGTCTCAGGTGGATCGGTGCCTGCCTACGATTTGGCTTTTGAATGGGCGGGGCTGAAGAAGGGTTATTCTGCGGCAGTCTTCGCCACCTTGTTGAGAGCAAGGAGGCAGGCTGCTTCTGGTACATAGGTCCGTGCTTAGCACCTTTTTGAAGGCTGCTGTTCACGGCGGCAAGTCCGGGCGACAAAGGTGTCTGTATTCTTGGTCTGAGTTCTCTGCAGGACAGTGTCTGAAGGAACTAGCAGCCAGTTCCTTAAAGGGTCCAGCGGGCAACTGTTTCCGGCTGTAGAGGTTCTGTGGAGGGAATAGCGCTAGGTGTTCGGATCGATGTGTAGCGTTTCCTTAAGTTGGAACCCGACTGCGCTCCTCAAGGAGAGTTCGGGTGCCACCGGGGGACCCTGATTGGGCCTTAGAGCCGTTAACTAAAGAGCCCTTTGATTCTTTACTCCAGGCGTCAGTAAAGGATTTGCTGTTTTAGACAGTGGCTTTGATAGCTCTTTGTTCGGTGCGACGAGTTTCGGAGTTTCAGGCGTGGTCATGTAATGAGCCGTTTTACCCTTTCTGGATAGAGGGTGGTGTTTGCGACCAGTCCCGCCGTCCTTCCAAAAGGTGGTATCTGATTTTTCTCCTGAGCCTCTTGGTTTCTCTTCCAGTTCTCGGTTTTTCTGGAAGGGGAGGTTTTTCTTCATAGCTTACGCTGATAGGAAACATAAAATGCAGGGTGCGGCGTTCGTCTCTTTGTTTTTGTGTGTTGGTTGGAGGTCCCCGCAAAGGGGAAGCAGCAGCGAAGGCGGCCATTTCGCACTGGGTTAAGGGGGTGGTTGCCTCAGCTTTCTGGTGGTGAGGTTGTATGATTCTGGGGGGCTTTCTGACTCTTGCTAGCAGGGCGCAAGCAGCTTCATGGGTGAATCACTGTGTCATTCCACCAGGGGGGATTGGTAGAGCAGCTTCCAGGTCGTCTCTTCATTTCCTCAGTAACCACTGCTGCCTAAATGTTTTGGCAGTAAAGGATGCCTGTTCCGGGTCGACGGTGTGGTGAGTTGGCTGGATAGGTCCCTCCCATTGATTACTGCTCTGTTACATCCCAGAGGTGGAGGACTAAACTGGAGGAACGATAAGGAAATAGAACTTACACTTACCTGGTTATTGTCGTTCCTTGAGTGACAACAGTTTAGTCCTCATTCCCGCCCAGGGGTGTGATTTCTTCAGAGTTTATTTTCAGGTGGAGTGGAGCATCAATCTCAAGAAGTAGATAGATCCTTTCAGTTTCTGGATCGCAGTGAGTATCCCTCTCTGTTGTTTCTTCCTTCTCTCTTATTTAAACGAGGGGATGGTATAGGAAACGTGTTTGCATAGGGGGGACGTGAATGTACAGTTAAAAAAAAAAAAAAAGAAAAAAAAAAGAAAAAAGAAAATATAAGACTACGGTTAAAAAGGTTCCTCAGGTTGAGGAATGGGGAGTTATTTAAAGTTATGGTATAGTTACTTATTTGTTATTCCTTTGAGTTTGCTTTGTCAATAGTACACTGGAGGCTGATGGGAGATACCAGCAGGCTATATCCAGTGATGTCACGACTTTGACATGCCCAGTCTCCAAGCTGCAGGAAGAGGTGCACAACCCAGAGGTGGAGGACTAAACTGTCGTCACTCAAGGAACGACAATTACCAGGTAAGTGTAATTTCTATTTTATTCACATCTTCAAAAAAAATAGCATATTGGTGAGGCAAGACTTTCCTTGGCTGTTCATATTGGCTTTGTCCCATTAAACCATAACTATCTATATGTTAAGTAATTTTGTTCTTTATAATGGTTGCTACCATTTTTCCTGATGCTGACATCAGGCTTATCAGTCTGCAGCTTCCCGGATCACCCCTGGAACCCTTTTTAAAAACTGGCATTATTTTGGCCATAGGGAGTGGAAGAGTAACTTAGTGGCTAGAGCAGTGGCCTGATGACCAACAGACTAGCACTCCTTTTAGCCTTGGGCAAGTCACTTTACCCTCCATTGCCTTGGAAGAAAGGCCTGGCAATCTGCTTTTGGTCACACCTTTCCAAGAAAACCCAGGGTCGCCAGGAGTCAGGATTGACTCAGTGATGCACCTTGCTTTGCATTGCATTGCATGTTGACCACTCTCCAATCTTTAGCTATTACAGATGATTTTAATGTGGTAGGTTAGTTATGGATTATTAATAGGTTTGCAGTCACATTTTTGGATTCTTTCAGCATCCTGGGATGTACACCATCTAGTCCAGGTGATTTGCTATTCTTTAGTTTTATCAAATTGCTGTTTCCTTATCATCCCTCCAGTCTAGTCCCGGAAACTCTAGGGTTGTCAACCTCTTCCAGCAGCTTGGAGACTGATAGATGTCATTCTTTGATGACACTGGTATAAGGACACAGGCACCGGCTCCTCCCACTCCAGTTATATCAGTCTCCAAGCAGCTGGAGGATGTGAGCCAGAGTTGCTGGCTCCCAGGAGAAACAATTAAGGACTTAGTGTAGTTATTTTAGTTCAAAGGGGTTGAGTTAAATTTAGTTGGGCATATTTGTGCTCACTGGGATTTTATTTTTACTTTATTTCTACTTTATTGGTTTCTTTCAAGGGCCGTACCACTTCAATTTTTGGCGGCTGCAGGGCCTCTCTTCCATGCTTCCTCCCTCTTAGCGGAGAGTCAGAGGGTGAGAAGGTTTGGGGACTGGGTTAGGCCAGCCGACTCCAGCGCGACGCAGAAGGATTTGCCTGCAGGCGCTTGGTCAGTTCGGCAGCGGGGGAAAACGATAGCACACAGGTCTCTGATGTGCTCTTAATCGAAGCACCTTTGCCTTCCCGAATTGGGCACGGTGTTGTGGAGCAGCATGGACTCTTTCCTCGAGTCTGAGAGGTAAGGTAAGCTGCATTTAAATTTAAATTATCTTGGCTGGTGAACTCGGAGCTGGTGGTCGGGGATTCAGGCCCGGGTGGACAGCAGTTTCCCGCCGCGTCCCGTTTTGAGCGGGAAAAGCTGGTAGAGGCTTCAGGGAAACAACTTGAGGTTGTGAGGTCAGGAAGCTTCATTTTTCAGTATTTTGAGTGGATTTCAGGTTGGGGGCTTTCCTGCTTTCATTTCTATTAAAAAAAAATCGGTCTGAGACGCCGCCCGTTCTTTGAGGGCAGATCTCTGTTAAATATTTCTGCTACTACTGTGTGAGTGTCTTGGTTTTTTGGAAGCTTTCAGGATTTTGAAGCATTGAGTGGACACTTACAAGTAGGATGACCTTGTGCTTGCTATGTGGAGTCAAGCGATCTGTAGTGTCAGAAGCAGGCATCTGTAAGACCTGTAGCCAGGGCTCAGCAGGGGAGCTCCAACGCTTAGATTCGGCAGAGGACCGGGACGTAGTGGCACAGGTCCCGATGCCTCCTCTTGCAGACCTCGTAGAACCGGTGCCGGGTCCCTCTTCGGCTCCGGAGGTCCCGCGGGCTGCGGGTCCCTTGGCGGGGGATTTGACTTCAATCTTTTCTCCAGACTTTATAGCTCTTATTCAAAGGGCGTTCGTCGGTGCTCCTAGAGACTCTTCTGCCTCGACAGCGGGGACCATGGTGGCAGATGTGGGGCAAAAGAGGCCGGGCACTCCACTATTTATTTATTTATTTATTTATTTGCATTTCTTATATACCGCACTATTTGCGATCAGCGCGGTTTACATAAAACAAACAGTATCCGACGATAAACAAAAGTCAGGTCATTACATTTGAACAGGTACAAGTAACTTGGAAAACGGTAAACTATATACATATGCGGAGCATCGAATAGGGTAAACTATATACATGTACAAATGGAGTTATTGGGTATTGGTCATACTTGGTGGCTGGGGTACAGGGCGTATTGGGGTCTCCTTCGACCTTAGGACCAAAGAGGTCCCGGGTAGAGCCGGATAAGCGGTGTCTGTCCGAGTTTTCGGAGGATATGCTCACGTAAGGTGAAGAGCATGATCCAGAGATGGAAGAGGAGCTGGAAGAAGGCGAGAGTACGGAACAGGAGGATCAGGCTAGAGTAGTCCGTATTTTTCGACGAGAGGAGTTACCCGTGCTGATTGCGGAGACACTGAAGGCGTTAAATGTGCCAGTGTCAGAGCCGGTGGAGGAGGCTGCTTTGGAAGATCCTCTATTGCAGGCCTTTCATAAGTCGCAAAAAGCTTTCCCCATGCATAGAGTTATTAAAGAGATGATGCAAAGTGAGTGGGATATGCCTGAGTCCACTCTCCGAGGCTCGCGGGTGCTGTCTCGTCTTTATCCGTTAGTGGAACAAGATAAGGAGCTCTTTAAGTCGCCCAAAGTGGATGCGGCTGTTTCAGCGGTGACCAAGAAGACCACCATCCCGGTGGAAGGCAGTGCGGCTCTTAAGGATACTCAGGATAGGAATCTGGATGTTTTGTTAAGGCAGGTTTTTGAGGTTAATGCGCTTTCGATGCAAGCTTCCATTTGTGGAGCTTGGGTGGCTCGAGCCTGTCTCCGTTGGGCTCAGAGAGTTCAGGGAGAGCACGCTGAGGACTCAGTGAGGCAGCTCGCTTGGAGTCCGGAGCTGCATATTTGGCAGATATTCATTATGATTTCATAAGAAGGCTATCGAACAGTATGGCTTCGGCGGTGGCCGCAAGGAGATATCTCTGGCTGCGGAACTGGGCAGCAGATGCTTCTTCCAAGGCCAGGCTAAGTAAACTTCCCTTCAAAGGACGACTGTTATTTGGTGAGGATTTGGAAAAGATAGTTAAAGATCTGGGAGAGTCCAAAGGTGGAAGGCTACCAGAAGATAAGCAAAAGCAGGGAAAATTCCCTCCATTGGCTAGATTTCCTCAGAGATTTTCGACGGTTTCGCCCCTCCAGGTTTCCCCAGAGTCAGCGAGGGCGCTTCACATTTCGAGGCCAAAGCTTTCGGGGCTTCCGAGGTGCCAGCAGAGGTTTTGCTGCCGCCACATCGGGTGCCAAAAAGCCTCAATGAAGTCAGGCAGGCCCAGGTGGACGTACCAGTAGGGGGTCATCTTCAGGAGTTTTATGCTGCCTGGGTCAGGATTACGTCAGATCAGTGGATGCTAGAAGTAGTTTGAGAAGGCTATGCCTTAGAGTTTCAAAGACAGGTGACAGATGCGTTCGTTCAGTCTCCTTGCAAGGCCCGTTGCAAACGCGCGGCAGTCAAACAGACCTTGCAAAGATTGCTAGATCTCAAGGCGGTAGTGCCGGTGCCTCCGGATCAATGTGGGTCAGGTCGATACTCCATTTATTTTGTGATTCCCAAAAAAGAGGGAACTTATCGTCCAATTTTAGATTTAAAAAAGGTAAACAAGTGTCTCCGAGTTTCTCACTTTCACATGGAAACTCTGAGGTCGGTCATTGGAGCAGTCAGGAAAGGAGAGTATCTGACTTCCCTGGATTTGTCCGAGGCGTATCTGCACATTCCGATTCGGCACGAGCATCAGAGGTTCCTCAGGTTTGCTCTACCAATGGGACATTTCCAGTTTCGAGTGCTGCCCTTTGGACTAGCAACGGCGCCAAGAACCTTTACCAAGGTCATGGTAGTCGTGGCAGCGGAACTGCGGAAGAAGGGTGTTCTGGTGCATCCGTATCTGGACGACTGGTTGATTCGGGCGAAGTCCCTCAAGGAAAGCGAGGAGGCTACTGCCAAGGTGGTCCACTGTCTGCAGCAGCTAGGTTGGGTGGTCAATGTGGCCAAGAGCGGTTTGGTTCGTTCTCAGGATCTCGAGTATTTGGGGGCGCGTTTCCAGACCGGGATAGGCAGAGTTTTTCTGCCCCCACATCGAGTGTTAGCCTTGCAAAGATTGATTCGGCGGTTCCTCGGCCGACCGCGTCCGACAGCGTGGCATTACTTACAAGTCCTAGGGACGATGGCGGCAACGATCGACTTGGTGCCCTGGGCGAGAGCACATATGAGACCCTTGCAAAGGGCATTGCTCAGGAGATGGTCTCATCAAAACGATCCACTCTCCAAGAGGCTGCTTTGCCCAGACACGACGCGAGCAGCGTTGCAGTGGTGGTTACTTCCGGGGTCTCTGGAGAAGGGCATGCCCTTGGAAGTGCCAGACTGGGTGCCACTGACTGTGGATGCAAGTCTCCTAGGTTGGGGGGTGCACTGTCAAGGAAGGTTCGCGCCGGGACAGTGGACAGTTCTGGAGAAATCTTGGTCGATCAACAGGTTGGAACTTTGAGCGGTGGGATTGGCGTAGCTGGAGTTCCAGCAGTATCTGAAGGGAGCAGCCATCAGAGTGTTTTCAGACAATGCGACGACAGTAGCTTACATCAACAGACAAGGGGGCACCGGCAGTGCTCCCTTAGAGGCCGAGGCAGATCAGCTGTTTCATTGGGTCGAGCAAAACCTTCAGGCGCTGTCGGCGACGCATGTTGCAGGAGTGGAAAATGTAGCGGTTGATTTTCTAAGTCAGGTGAGAGTAGATCCGGGAGAGTGGACACTTCATCCAGAGGTTTACGAGGCGGTAGTTTGCCGATGGGGCTCGCCCGTTATGGATCTCATGGCGACGTTCAATTCCGCGAAGGTGGAACGGTTTTTCAGCAGACGCAGAGAGCAAATGTCAGAAGGTCTGGATGCGCTCGTCCAAGAGTGGCCAGCAGATCAGCTTCTTTACGTCTTTCCGCCATGGGTGTTAATCGGCCGGGTAGTGCGGTGAATCGAGCATCATAGAAGCTTTGTGATTCTGATAGCACCGGATTGGCCGAGAAGGCCTTGGTACTCGGATCTCCGGAGACTAGTAGTGGGGAAGCCGTGGAGTCTACCGGACAGGCAGGATCTCCTGAAACAAGGTCCGTTGTGTATGCCTCAGGTAACTCGGTTCTCACTTATGGCCTGGCTCTTGAGAGGGCAAGGTTAAGAGCTAAAGGATATTCGGCGGAAGTGGTTGTGACGTTGTTAAGGGCGCGCAGAAGGTCTACTTCGTTGGCATATGTTCACGTGTGGCGCGTCTTTGAAGCTTGGTGTGTGGATAGGAACTGTGAGGCCTTGCGGGCCAGTATACCGCAGGTATTGGCGTTTTTGCAGGATGGGTTCCAAAAAGGATTAGCGACGGCATCCTTGAAAGTGCAGTTAGCGGCGCTTTCCTGCTATAGAGGGAAGATTAAGGGGCAGGCGCTGTGCTCCCATCCAGATGTTAAAAGATTTCTGAAAGCGGTGGGTGTGTTGAGGCCACCGTGCAGACAAGTAGTTCCGACGTGGGATCTGCAGTTGGTGTTGACGGGGTTAGGTTCTCCGCCGTTTGAGCCTTTGGCGAAAGCGACCTTGAAGGATCTCACTCTGAAGGTAGTGTTCTTAGTAGCCATTACATCGGCAAGGCGAATTTCGGAGTTGCAGGCGTTATCTTGTAGGGAGCCATTCTTGGCTTTTCATGAGTCGAAGGTGGTCTTACGGCCGGTTCCGTCCTTTTTACCGAAAGTCCTGTCGCCTTTTCATGTGAATCAGGTTGTTTCGCTGCCAGTGTTCCGTACAGCTTCAGGTGGTTCTGGGAATCCGCAGTTGCATCTTTTGGATGTACGGAGGGCATTGAAAAGATATCTCAAGCGCACGGCGAATTTCAGAAAGTCGGACTGATTGTTTGTCTTGTTCGGAGGTCCTCGCAGAGGGGAAGCTGCGTCCAAAGCGTCGATTGCTAGATGGATAAAGGAAGCAATAGGTTCGGCATACCTCCTCAAAGGAAAATCGGTGCCGGAGGGTTTAAGAGCACACTCTACTAGTGCGCAAGCAGCGTCCTGGGCGGAATACAGTTTTGTACCGGCGACCGAAATTTGCAAGGCCGCGAAGTGGTCGTTGTTGAATTCCTTCGTGAAGCACTATCGTTTGGATATTCAGGCGAGTCGGGATACCTGTTTTGGGTCAGCGGTGCTTCAGGCTGCTCTAGCAGGTCCCGCCCATTGAGTTCTTTTACTGCTGTTACATCCCTAGAGTTTCCGGGACTAGACTGGAGGGATGATAAGGAAGTGTAAATTAGGCTTACCTGCTAATTGTAGTTCCTGAAGGAACTCCAGTCTAGTCCCGGATCCCGTCCCAATTCTTTCAGAGAGTTTGAGCCTGAAGCGCAGATTTTACAGGTAAGAGCACATGGAGTTCTGTGGAGCTTTGGGTTCAGGGGGCGGGTTGGGAGTCTTATAGGGTTTGAGAGACCCCAGACAATTTTTCTCTTCCTGGCCAGGAAGTGAGACCCTTAACAGTTCAGCTAAATATCATTGTGGGGGATATTATTTTGCTGTTTGGTTATCGTTCAGTAGTTGTATAGTTAGTAGGCACTAGCTTCAGTGTCGGTTCAAAATTAATTGTTTCTCTGGTGAGTCTACTTTGTCAATAGGTTACTGGAGTGGGAGGAGCCGGTGCCTGTGTCCTTATACCAGTGTCATCAAAGAATGACATCTATCAGTCTCCAAGCTGCTGGAAGAGGTTGACAACCCTAGAGTTTCCGGGACTAGACTGGAGTTCCTTCAGGAACTACAATTAGCAGGTAAGCCTAATTTACACATTACATCTTCGAAGTTCGATTTATTTCAATTTCTCTGATACATTACCTTTAAATGTCAGTTTTGGAATGGGTAACTTCCCTACCTCTTCAGGAAATACCAAAGCAAAGAATTTATTCAGAGATGTGGTGCCAGCCTGGGATGATCAAGGTGTTTCTTTCACATTGATCTGATTCAGCATGAGTGAGCCAAACACACTCTCAGCATGCTTCATTATTGATGAAATTGTTTAGCTGCCAAAGAGGGCTATCCTTGGGAAGATTCTCCCCTTTGTTGATGCACTTGAATTCGATCTAAGTTTCTTGTCTGCAGTGTAGAATGGTCCTGTCTGCTTAGGCGAGCTCATTGGTTGTGTGGGGCTTTGTGCAGAGGTGCCAGCAGTGACTAGTGCTTGATTTTTGATCCATTGACCAATAGAAAAAGTGTAATGTGGATGATGTGAGCTATAGCTCTTATGAGTGTCATCCATCTTGAAAAGTGGTCGAAGTGATGTGCCCCCCAGGTTCCTTTCAGGAGTAATGCTAGTAGTGAGGATAGTTATCTCTGAATGGACTTCTGAGTCTGATGCAGGATTCACTAGCTCAAGAGTTCTCTGAAGCGGGGAGTTGTGTAGTTCAGTTTGACAGGATCAGATTTCCTTGTTAATCATGTCTGCTTTGGATGCGATTCCACGGATGACATGGGTTCTGGTCGGCGGGCACATGTTACTGTTTTGGACATGTTGATTTTTGGATGCTTTTGACTCTGTTGCTGACATACACCTAGAACCTCTTGGTTTGTGTATGTTGCCCAGCACTACCTTGCTGTCAGTGTAGAACTTAACTGCATCTGGCTGAATGTCCATCTCAAATCAGTATCAGCTCTGCTCTCTCTATTGCCAGTATTGCTCCACATTGACTTTATTTGTGAAATGATGTGGTTAGGCTGTGGTGCTTTTCCAAATATATATATCCCACATGAGGCATGCCTTGTGCATCTCTTACCTTCAGGTAGGTACAGCATCTATTGCTTTCTCAAATACATCTGAAAAAACACAAATCTTGTGGCAGGCAGCCTTGAGATGTGGAGGTATATGTACTTGGGATGTGGAGCTGTTAAAACATTTGCAAGGAACCTTTCCATGCTTCCATTCTTGTCGTGTTTCTTGAGGCAGTATGGTGTCCCAATGTCTTGTACCTGATGAAAGATTTTAACAAGAACCTTCCGTGTATGGTGACTGGAGACACAAATCCTGGTAGGTCATTGTTGACAAAACACTTTGAGTATATGATTCTTCTTTGGGTTGAGACCTTCAAGGTGAAAATATCTCCTTTTATGTCCCAACTTAGTCTGTGGCTGTGTTGTAGCAGAGCTGTATCAACTCTCAAATCTAAATTCTTCAAGTCTTTAGCATGGTCTTCTGAGGAGAATGTTTTCATCACCTAGACACTGTTGGAGGCTATTTTGTGGAGTTTCAAGTTGGCATCACTGACCTTGCCTGTGTCCTCTTCAGTGGATAGGGATTTCAGTCCATCATCCATGTAAGTCTTTCTACAAAATGTCTGGCATTTGTACCATGCTGCTTTTCTTCTTGTACTGTTTTCCTGTCCCTATAAGTTGAAACTGCAGGTGATGGACTATTGCCGTAGACGTAGACTCACATTCTGTATTCAACAATCTCGTTGTCATTGCAGTACCACGGATCTCCGATAACTTCTGTAATCTTTGTGGACAACAAAACAGTAGATCAATTTAATGTGGACAAGTGCAAAGTTATGCACCTAGGAAGGAACAACCCAAACTAGGTTTACACGAAGCAAGGTTCCACATTAGGAACCACCACCCAGGAAAAAGATTTAGGCGTCATCGTGGATAACATGTTAAAACCCTCCGCCCAGTGTACAGTGGTGGCCAAGAGAGCAAATAGAATGCTAGGTATCATAAGGAAAGGAATGGAAAATAAAACAAAGGATATTATAATGCCTCTATCGTTCCATGGTGCAACCACACCTTGAATATTGTGTGCAATTCTGGTCGCCATATATTAAAAAGGATATAGCACTATTAGAAAAGGTTCATAGAAGAGCCACCAAAATGGTAAAGGGGATGGATGGATACTCCTATGAAGAGAGGCTAAAAAGATTAGGGCTCTTCAACCTGGAAAAGAGACGGCTGAGGGGAAATATGATAGAGGTCTGTAAATTAATGAACGGAGTGGAACGGGTAAACGTAGATCGATTGTTTACGTCATCACAATATAGAAAGACTAGGGGACATGCAGTGGAGCTACAGGGTAAACTATTTAAGACTAATAAGAGAAAATATTTTTTCACTCAACGTGTAATCAAACTCTGGAATTTGTTACCGGAGGATGTAGTAAAAGCTGTTAGTGTAGCTGGGTTTAAAAAAAGTCTGGATAAGTTCCTGGAGGAAAGGTCCATAAACCATTATTAAAAGGGACCCAGGATATCACTGCTTGACCCAATACAAGCATTAAGGAACCTGTGTCTTTTGGGGAGACTGCTAGGTACTTATGACCTAGATTGGCCACTATTGGAAACAGGATACTGGGCTTGATGGACCTTGGTCTGACTCAGTATGGCATATCTTATGTTCTTATGCTGGATGTAAGCAGGGTCTTTTCTGATGTGGATCAGAGCCCTCAACAGATTGTTGATCAGATCAAGCCTAATGAGTACATTGTCCAGAATGGTCCTTGGAACTGAGGGCTGGGGTCAAATATGATTTTATTTATTTATTTTAGGTTTTTTTATACCGCGCTCTTTAAAATCAGCTTGGTTTACAGTTAGAACAAATTTGTACAGTGCAGGCGGCATCCGCACTGTACTTACAAGGAACAGGGTTACAACTTGGCTAACTGGGTTAACTATGTACAGGCTACTTAGTTTGGATATGATCTGACTTTTATGGGTGATGCATGTCAAACATAGGTAGCAACAGTTTTTGTTCTCTTTCAGAGATGGAGTTGGTTCTGGTTCTGAATATCTATTGCCAAACATGTCCTTCATAAAGATTACAAGATGCTGTCTTGTCTCGGGCTTTCTTTTCAAAGTTTTTTTGCAGTTAAGCGAGTTGCAAGAGTACATGACTTCCATTATTAGGAAGTCGACATCTGGGCTTGGGGAATAGAAGAGGAGTTACCCAGCTGCTTAACTCATCTTTAAAGATTTCTTTGTCCATGATTCTCAGAAATGTCTTCCATGGAGAGGGTAGATTTATCATGTTAAGTGACCTTGAATACTGAGCTCCCCAGGTGCTCCCTCAAATCTCACAGGGACATAGTCTGGCAGATCTACAAACACTGACTCAATGGCTCCTTGCAATTGAGAATCTCTGGTAGACAAATGGTTGGGGCATGGCTCAAATAAAGGTGTTGATGTGTTGGTCACAGCCACACTGTGCATTTGATGGTTACTTTGCAGTGTTTAGCAAGATAGTTTGATGAAGCGCAACATTTATAGCAGATTCTGTACTTTTTGGGTAGTTCTCTGCATTCTGCTAAGGGTTTCTCGCTAAACACACATTTCTTTAGAGGTTGAAGTTTTTTGTGTAAAGGGCACTATCAGGTTCTTCAACCTTGTTTGTGTTAGAAGGAAAGTCCAGGTGTAGGTGTTGTAGGCAACATTTGTGTCATGCACAGATATGGCATTTATTATACCAATGTGCTTCTTAGTTGGCCTTTCATTTTGGAAGTAGCTGGCCTTGGTCACTTCAGACAATCAAACGAGAAGCTAGGATCATTCCTTCTCACTAGCAAATCTTGGATAAACCTTGAAGACTACAAAAGGATAAAAGTTTCCATAATTGCCCACTTTGTACTTTGTGTCATATAAGGACCACTTTTCTCCTAGATCATATTGCAACTTCTCTGTGATTGGCCTTATGCCACAAAATGTGTTTAGGTAAACAAATGACAAACCAAGGAGCCAATCCTATATAAAAAAATAGAAAAGTTCTTAAGGAGACCTCACAGTCGTAATGGAAGTCTTTTTCAACATGGCTTACTTTAATCACCACTAAAAAAGCTGTACAGGAGCAACTTCCAATGACATCAACCAACACATGCTCCTTAACACAAGCAAAGCTCAAATACAAATAAAATAATTTCAAAACTGCCAACCTCACAAAATAGGCAAAATGACCTCAGGGTGGCTAGTACCCCACACGCAGCGAGAAACTCACTGTAGGGAATAGCTGACGCTCACATCATAGGTCTTAGCCGTATCAATTTATCTAAAGATATACACAAATCTTAACCTATAATACCCAACTACAATTACACCCTGGGATCCTCAAGACAAGAAACTACAGGGTGTAATTGTAGTTGGGTATTATAGGTTAAGATTTGTGTATATCTTTAGATAAATTGATAAGGCTAAGACCTATGATGTGAGCATCAGCTATTCCCTACAGTGAGTTTCTCGCTGCATGTGGGGTACTAGCCACCCTGAGGTCATTTTGCCTATTTTGTGAGGTTACAAACTACTAAATGTGGGCAAACTCCGTTGAGCCTTTTCCACAGAGAACAAACTTATGCTCAAACTACAACCTCTGGAATATTACTATGAAACATAGTGTCAGGCACTAAGGTCTCAGTTTAAAACATTGCAGCAATCCGTTGGATTTTTAAAAGCTCATCATGAAACTTTAGCTGCTGTTCACATCAAGGACCTTTAATCGGTGCCATAATCACTGCTTCATAATCAATTTTACTGAAGTAAATTATTTATGTTTTAAACTGAGACCTTAGTGCCTGACACTATGTATTTTGTGAGGTTGGCAGTTTTGAAATTATTTTATTTGTATTTGAGCTTTGCTTGTGTTAAGGAGCGTGTGTTGGTTACTTTAATCACCACCATTTTATCTGTCTCCTAGGTCAACAAAAGTTTTCAACTTTTAAACTTTTGATGTTTTGTTGGTTTTTTAAAAATATTTTTCTATATATATGTCTAAACAATGTTCTTGCATTAAATAATGTTCTCTCATCAAACAGCAAATATTAACACAAACAGTAGCAATGAACTTCTTAGCGTCTTGTTCAGGTCATATCCTCAGTATTGTCCAGTGACAAACATCACATTGGAATAGTATAACTGCAGCTCCCTTCAGAACACTCCAGTCAAGTCTGACATTGACGTTTCAACAGTTCCCTTGCTTCAGGGGCCATGCCAAAAAGCAGAGGCTGTTAAAAGGCAGTTCTTTAAAAACCTGTTGATGAGAAGAGAGCTTTCCTGTCCTGTAACTACTTCCAGGGCCTTGGCTTGAGCCTCTGTGTTGGCTGCATCCCTTTCTTGTTGAAGCATTTGGAACTTGTGGAGCGATTCAAGTGCACTGACCTTAATGACATGGAAGATCTAGGCGTGTGCCTGGAGGAATTATAATGCTGTGGTACAACATCCTTCAGGAGTTCCTTTTTGCTCGCTGCCTCTCTTATAGTACCTGCCACTAAATTCTGACATTCCTGGTTTATGCTTTCTTGCAGGTCCTTTTGCTCCAAACTTTTCCTCTGTATTATATTTTGTCAGAAAGTTGAGATTTTCCTGACTTGAGTAAATAGCATTTGCAGTGAAATTTCAGCTGCTGTACATGACATCCAATGTTTGTAGGGGTTTCTGAGACCTTAGACATAGTCTCCTCTACCTTATACCGCACTTCTCCAGGCCAGAGGAGCTTCTCTGTCTGCCTCATAAATTTAGTTGGCTTTATGGCTTAACTTATGAATTCTTTCTGATCCACTGTAATGTCCCCTTTATGGGGTGGGTTGGGCTGGGCTGGGCTGGGCTGGGCTCTGGTTTCTTTTGCATTGTGGCAGTGGTATCTCTTGAAATAGACTGCATATTTACTGCCACATTTATATCATAGCAGCCAGATTATTTATACTAATCTCTTCCGTAGTTTTGCAGTATCTGTGTAGTAAAGCAAGTTCCTGAGCGGTCCTCCAGTTTAGTCCTCCACATCCGGATAGTGTGCCTCCTCCTGCAGCATGGAGACTGGACCAATCAGAATCTTGCTCTCCTGATGTATGCTGCTGGAGCTCCTATCAGCCCCCCAGTGTGTCCAGTCTCCGTGCAGCAGGAGGACCTGTGAGCCTGGTTCTGGGTTCACTTAGAGACGTGGAGGCAACACTAGTTAGCAACTTTTGGGGTTTCCTTTCTTGGTTTCTTGATATCGTTCTTTTATTTCAGTTAGGTAGCTGTCTCTTTAAATCTACAATTACAGATAATAAAGGGGAGCCGATAGAGGAGCCGGACCTGCACGGACCTTCTTACCCAGCCGCAGGCAGAGGTGCTGAAGGCAGTGTGCTTTTGTAGATCTCTCCTCCTTGACAGTACGGGGGAGAGATCTCTCAGGGTCAGCCCCGTTCCTGGCTTGCTGCGCCGGCTGTGTTCGGATCACGGCTCTGGCGTGCTGCCGCTTCTGCAGAATTTCCTCTCACGCTGATTGGGGCTGTCCCGCCGTCATTCAGCCAGCAGCTCTCCGGTTTTCAACTCTCCGGCGTCAGGGGGTAAGTCCGGCAGTGCTGTGGCAGTGCATGCGGGCATTTTTTGTTTCTTTCTTTGTTATTTTGAGCGGCCTGTTTCTCGCACTTTTTTTCTTTCTTTTTCCCGCCGTTTTGTTCCTTCAGCCGCCGGGGCCGGCGGCCATTTTACAGCGCCGGTGTTTTTCTTTTTTCCTGCTCCTTTCCTTCGTTGAGGGCTGCTGCGGTTTCTAAGTCTTTGGGCAGTTTTGCGTGGCGTTTTGTTCAGCCTCGCAGTCCTTACCCCACAGGCCTTACCATAATTAGTTAAAAAAAAAAAAAAAAAACATAGATTTGGCTCTTTTTTTTTTGCTGGCTCTTTGGTTCTTCTGGAACTGGTGGCCTCTTTTTCCTCAATGTCTGCACGGCCTCAGTGTTTGGTCTGCGGGTCTCGCAGAGGGGCTGTATCGGAGTCCAGGATTTGTAAGGACTGCGCGTCAGTCTCCTCTGACTTGGAACACCAAATGGAAGGCAAGGTTCTGTTGGACCCCATCAGTCCGGCCAGGCCGGTTGACAGGGAGTCGTCTCCAGCTCCCCAAGCTCCTCTTTGCCCGGTGGCACCCAAGGGGCAGGGGGATACAGTAGACCCTTCCTCGATGGACTTTTCGCCGGATTTTGTTCTTCTGATGCATCAGGCGTTCCGCTTGGGCCCTTTGGGCAAGCTGCCAGAAGCCGGGTCATCTCCGTTGCCCCTCCCCTCCCGCTTAGGTGAAGAAGGGCAGCGGATTGTCCCGAAGCCGGCTAAACGCTCTCGGTTCTCAATAGCGAGTGAGGACGCAGACTGGCAGGAGCCTGAGTTGGCAGTAGAGACTGAGGACATTGGTGAGGAACTGGAGGAGGGGGAGATCCCGGAACATGAGGATCAGGCCCAGATCATTCGTGTTTTTCGAAGAGAGGAGTTGGTTCTGTTAATTACAGAGTCTCTTCAAACGCTCAATCTTGCCTCGGTCCCTTCGGTGGAGGAGGAAGGTTTGGAAGATCCCCTCATCCAAGCCGTACGGGACTCTCAGGTGGTTTTTCCAGTACATCGTGTGGTGGATCAGATGATTCAAACTGAATGGGATCAGCCCGAATCCGGTCTAAAGGGCATTCGCACAATGAACCGGTTATACCCTCTGGCGGACAAGGACAAGTTCAAGTCGCCACGAGTGGACGCACTAGTTTCGGCCGTCACCAAGAAGACTACGATTCCAGTCGAAGGCAGTGCGGCTTTGAAGGACACGCAGGACAGGAAAGTAGACGGCTTGTTGAAACAGGCCTTTGAAACTAATGCCTTGTCTCTGCAAGCCTCTATTTGTGGAGCCTGGGTGGCTCGAGCGTGTTTAAGATGGGCTCAGCGTTTAGGGCAGGACTCCAGCTTGGATCAGCAAAAATTGTTGGAGGTGGCTCGCTTGGAATCTGTGTCTGCTTACTTGGCCGATGTTCATTATGATTTGATTAGAACATTGGCTAATAGTATGGCTTCCTTGGTTGCGGCGAGGAGGTCTGTTTGGTTGAGAAATTGGGATGCTGACGGCTCCTCTAAGTCGCGGCTCAGTAAACTCCCTTTTAAAGGGAAATTCCTTATCGTTCCTCCAGCTTAGTCCTCGACGTATGGGTAGTGTACCTCCTCCTGCAGCATGAAGACTGGACCAATCAGATTTCAACTCCCCTGGAACCATCACCCCAGGCAACTCTGGAACTCCAGTGTGTCCAGTCTTCATGCAGCAGGAAGACGTGAGTGAGCCTAGCTGGGCTCACTACTTAAGTAGTTATTTGCTTTTTTTTTTCCCTAGCTAACCTTTTGGGTCTTTATTTTGAGTCCTATTAGGGCTTATTTTCCTTTTATTGTTGTAAGGTTCCTGTCCCTTTAAATTTTGTTCTTACTATCACGGCACTCCGGGAGGGGGGGGGGGCCTGAAGAAAGTCCCTCTCCTGCACAGCCTTTGCCGCTTCTGCTTTGTGAGTCAGTTCCCTTTGGGTAAGCGGATCTCTGCCCCAGGGATCTTCGGGGCAGAGCTCCGGCGGCGGCTGCCCACCAGCCCCTCTCCGGAGGGTTGCTGGGTTTGAGTATCTGGTGCCGGTGAGTACTGTCGGCTGGGTGAGATCGGAACTGCTTCTGAGCCGCGTTCTGTAATCTACCCAGCTTTTCTGCAATCTGTGTGCTAAGCCTCTTCGTTCGGGGGTCTCCCGGGGTCGCGGTATTCGGGGGGTGCGCGGTCTCTGCATGCAAGGTTACATTTCCCTCGGGCTGTTTTTCTCGGCGGGAGAAAAAGCGCGCCAAATTTGCCTGACTGACGCGGCCATTTTTTTCTGAATCGCGTTTTTTTTCTTCAGTGTTTGCCGCGGTAGATTTTTTTTTATTTCTTTCATTTCCTTTCCTTATTTTAGCTTGTTTCTTTAATTTCTCTTGATTTCTTTCAGTTCTTGTTTCTTTCTGGCCAGTTTTCATTTCGGCCCTTGGTCCTTGGTCTGCAACGGTCTCGCAGTTCCTGGGGGGGGGGGGGGAAGGTGCTTCAGCGTGTACTTTTCCTCACCTTTGCGGGGCGGTTGTGGTATCCGTGGTTTGTCAGCCCTCGGGTGTCCTTGGGTGGCTTATTAAAAAAAAAAAAAAAAAAAACATTTCACAGGGTGACAGAAACGAGCCTGCTCTACAAGAGTCTCAACTGTTGCTAGCTGAGCAAAGGGGTGACGTTTCCCCCTCCTCACTGCACAGGTTTTCTTTTGCTGGCTACTGCCCAGTTACCGCAGGGTTCTTCTGGGGCAATTAGCCGGTTCTTTCCCTTCCAGTAGTGCGCTGCTAGCTTCCCCAGCGCAAGGGCTTCCATGCCAGGGGGATCTCTTTGTCTCATTTGTGGATCTCGGCAGGGCGCTGACGCGGAGACCGGAGTGTGCCCTCGCTGTGCCTCGCTGTCCCGCAGCATGGAGCAGCACCTGGAAAGTTCTTTGCCTGCGACGGCACAGACTGCTGCCTCAGCAGGAGACTTGGAGTCTCCTCTGGAGGGACCCTCGGGGCTTCCTTCTACCGGTTGCTTACCGTCTGTGGGGCAGTCGGGCCTTGGGGGAGCTTTGCCCTTGGAGGACTTTTCTCCCGATTTTGTTTTGCTCCTGCACCAGGCGTTCTGCCGTAGACGCCAGGTTATGGGAGCTGCACCATCCCCAACGCAGGGGGTGTCTGCTCAGTCCTCTTCAGGGGAGTCCCCGTCGTCCGGCAGCAGGGCTCCTAAGAGGCCGCGGATGCACGAAACCCTTCAGAGACTGATTGGCCTGAAGGTGATGAGCCTGAGTTCGACCAGGAGGTGGATGCCGATGGCTTGGAAGAGGGCGAGCTTCCCGAGCCGGAGGATCAGGCAAAGATTATTCGCGTTTTCCGCCGTGAGGAGCTACCGGCTCTGGTTTCGGAGGCGCTTCAGACTTTGGGGTTGTCTCCTACGGCTACGGTGGAGGAGGCCGACGGAGCAGATCCCATCATTCAAGCGGTACGACAAACTAATGTGGTGTTCCCCATTCACAAGGTTATTGACCAGATGATTCAGGCCGAGTGGGACTCCCCTGAATCGGGGCTCAAGGGGGTTAAGATCATGCGTCGCCTTTATCCTTTATCGGACGCAGATCTAGAACGCTTTCGGTCTCCTAAAGTCGACGCGGCCGTGTCGGCGGTGACTAAGAAAACCACCATTCCGGTGGAAGGGAGTGCGGCTTTACGTGAGCCGCAGGATCGGAAAATGGACGGACTGTTAAAGCAAGCCTTTGAGGCGGACGCGATTGCCTTACAGGCTTCCGTTTGTGGAGCTTGGGTTGCCCGTGCCTGCTTACGCTGGGTTCAGCGGTTTCAGCAGATTCCTTCCTTGGAGGCCGACATGTTGACGGAAATTCACCTCTTGGAATCTGGTACGGCGTATTTGGCGGATGTCCAGTATGATCTCATCCGAGCTCTTTCCAATAGCATGGCATCTGTAGTGGCGTCCCGCAGAGCCCTTTGGTTAAAAAATTGGGCGGCCGATGGCTCTTCCAAGTCGCGGTTGGGCAAATTACCGTTTAAGGGTAGGCTCCTCTTTGGTGAGGATTTGGATAAGTTGGTCAAAGATCTAGGAGAGTCCAAAGGTGGTCGCCTGCCGGAAGATAGACCCAAGCGGGGTAGGTCGCTTCCGGTGGCTCGGGGGCAGTTTCGGGACTTTCGTAGGTTCCGTTCGCCCCGTTATGGGGGCTTCCAGCGTGGCAGATTTAGCTCCCGGGTGTCGGGTTTTCGCGGCTTTCGAGGAGCCAGCCGTGGATTCTCGGCGTCTGGTTCTCCGGCCGCTCGCAAGCCCCAATGAAGGGCGGCGGGTCCAAGTGGAGTTGCCATTGATCGGAGGACGTCTTCGACGTTTTCTCTCCGCTTGGACCCAAATTACTTCCGATCAGTGGGTTTTGGACATCATACGAGATGGGTATGTTCTCGATTTGGCCCGTCCCGTGCTCGATTCCTTTGTAGCGTCCCCCTGCCGCGGTGTCCGAAAGACCCTTCAGGTCCGGCAAACGCTCGATCGTCTTCTTCAGCTGGGGGCGGTTATTCCCGTGCCGCAAGCGGAATATGGTCGGGGAAGGTACTCCATCTATTTCGTGGTGCCAAAGAAGGGTGGCGATCTTCGTCCCATTTTGGATCTCAAAGGAGTGAATCGTTGTCTGCGGATTCGCCACTTTCGCATGGAAACCCTTCGGTCAGTGATAGTCGCTGTCCGCCGGGGCGAGTTTCTCACGTCTCTCGACCTCACGGAGGCTTATCTCCATATCCCTATTCGAGAGGACCAACAGAAGTATCTCCGCTTCGCGCTGCCCTGGGGTCATTTCCAGTTTCAGGCTTTGCCATTCGGACTGGCGACCGCACCGCGAGTTTTCACCAAAATCATGGTGGTGGTTGCAGCAGCCTTGCGCAAAGACGGCGTACTAGTACATCCCTATCTGGACGATTGGTTGATTCACGGGAAGTCTCACGCAGAAAGCTTGGCGGCGACGGCGAAGGTAGTGGCGCTCTTGCAGTCGCTCGGCTGGGTGGTCAACCCCCACAAGAGCCAGTTGGTTCCGACACAGCTTCTCGAATATTTGGGGGTGCAGTTCGAAACATGTGGGGGATTGGTTTCTCTTCCCGACCGCAGGATCTTGGCTCTTCAGGCCCTGGTGCGGAAGTTCCGTCAGTCTCCAGCTCCGTCGGCATGGCATTATCTGCAGTTGCTGGGGACTATGGCAGCTTCCCTGGAGGTAGTGCCTTGGGCGCGTTTTCACATGCGTTCGCTCCAGCGGGCCTTGCTCCGTCGCTGGTCCAACCAGTCCGACTCCCTGAGCAAACGTCTACCTTGCCCGATGGCAGTTCGGAGGGATCTCCGCTGGTGGTTGAGTCCAGTCACGCTTCGCGTGGGGATGCCGTTGGAGCAGCCAGTGTGGGTTCCGCTCTTAACGGATGCCTGCCTGACGGGCTGGGGCGCTCACTACGAGGGTCAGTTCGCTCAGGGGCTCTGGTCTCCGGAGGAGAGGGCTTGGTCGATCAATCGCTTGGAGCTTCGGGCCATTCGATTGGCATTACAACACTTCGAGACCCGGATATCGTCTCGGGCGGTTCGGGTTCTCTCCGACAATGCGGCGACTGTGGCCTACATCAACCGGCAGGGTGGAACCGGAAGCGTCGGTCTGGAGGCGGAGACTCGGACGTTGTTCGAGTGGGTAGAGCCCCGACTGACAGCCCTCTCCGCGGCGCACATCGCCGGAAAAGACAACGTGACAGCGGACTTTCTCAGCAGGGTTCAGGTGGATCCCGGCGAATGGGAACTCCATCCCAGAGTGTTCGCGCAGCTGGTTCAGCGTTGGGGACAACCGGTCATGGACTTGATGGCCACGTTCCGCTCTGCGAAGGCGGCTCGATTCTACACTCGACGGCGGGAGCCGATGTCCGAGGGTCTGGATGCTCTTTTACAGATTTGGCCCTCCGCGGGTCTTCTCTACGTGTTTCCTCCGTGGCCCCTGCTGGGGCGAGTGATTCAGCGTATCGAGGCTCACCGGGGTCGAGTGCTGTTGATAGCGCCGGATTGGCCTCGTCGTCCTTGGTATGCCGACCTGATGCGGTTGGTGGACGGTTCTCCGTGGAGGCTCCCCTTGGTCCCGGATCTGTTGTGTCAGGGTCCTCTTCGCATGCCTCAGGTGGAGAGATTCTCTCTTACGGCCTGGCTATTGAAAGGGCTCGGCTAAGGAAACGGGGTTATTCCCGGTCTGTCGTGGCGACCCTGTTGCAAGCGCGCAAACGATCCACGTCGCTGGCCTATGTTCGGATTTGGCGTATATTTGAGGACTGGTGCTCTCGGCATCAGATACGAGCGGCTACAGCCTCTCTTCCGGTGATCCTGGATTTCTTACAAGACGGTTTTGCTAAGGGTCTGGCCGCCAGTTCTTTGCGTGTACAATTGGCGGCACTGTCCTGTTATCGCGGAAAGGTTCAGGGCGTGTCTTTAGGGGCTCATGCTGATGTAATTCGTTTCTTGCGAGCTGTCTCTCGGTTGCGTCCGGCTCGCAGAGTCTCCGTGCCCTCATGGGATCTTAATTTGGTGTTGCGGGCTCTCACTGCAGCCCCTTTTGAGCCTCTGTCTTGCAGCTCGGTAAAGGATTTAACGCTCAAAACGGTTTTTCTCGTGGCGATTTGTTCGGCACACCGTATTTACGAGCTCCAGGCTCTTTCTTGCAGAGAGCCTTTCCTGTCCTTCTCGGCTCAAAAAGTGGTTCTACGACCTGTGCCTTCCTTTTTACCTAAGGTGGCTTCTCCTTTCCACTTGAATCAAGTTGTCTCCCTTCCGGTATTTTCGGAGTCGGAGGGGCGGGCTTCTGATCGCGGTCTAAGTCGGTTGGACCTCAAGAGGGTCTTGCGACGCTATTTGAAGGTTACCAGTGATTTTCGTAAATCGGACCGCTTGTTTGTGCTGTTTGGCGGCTCCCGCAAAGGAGAAGCGGCGGCGAAGGCCTCTATTGCTCGGTGGATTAAAGAGGCAATTGGCTCGGCTTATCTCTTACACGGTCGGGTTCCGCCTATTGGGTTACGTGCTCAATCTCCAGGAACAAGCAGGAATAAGTCCTCACATATGGGTACGTCGGTACCGACGGAGCCCGTGCGGGAAAGCTCCCCAGCTTCTTAGAATAGAAGCTTTTGGGACCTCCCACTGCACATGCGCACTGCCTTCCCGCCTTCCTGAACAGCTCTCCTCAGTTTCTCTTTTTCCGCGGAGCCAGCAGGTCGTGTTCCTGTCACCGCTGAAGAAATTGTTATTTTATTTGTTTCTTTCTTTAGACCGCGTACCTGCCTTCCCCATACCGATACCGGTATCGCCGGTCTTTTCTTTCTTTCTTTAAAAAATTATAATTCTTTTTTCTTATTTTTTAGCTTTTTGGTCACTTCAGAGAGGCCTCTCGGCCTACTCAATTTCTCCTCATGGAGAAGCCAGCCCCTGGATTTAAGAAGTGTACCAAATGTAATGCTGTTATTTCAGTCACAGACACCCATGAATGGTGTCTGAAATGTTTGGGGCCTGACCATTCCATACCGGACTGCCCATCTTGCTCCCACATGTCTAAACGTGGGCTGCAGAACCGGGCCAACAAATTCCATGTGCTGTTTGCTTCAGAGAATACAGCATCACAGTCATCCAGGTCTTCTTCTCCGGATGGATCTCAGGTAACCAAACCTTCTGTGGGCAAGTCCTCAAAGAGCAAATCTCCTTCAAAGCATCGAGAGGCTCTTAGCTTAGAACTTGAGGACCCTGCCCCAGCCAAACAACCCCGGCGGGAAGTCCAACTTCCAAAAACGCCAATTCAGGGGTCTCAGGTTGATATCGATGCTACGGCCTCGACAGATCACCTGTTAGCCTGCTCTGGGGTACCGGGTCACTCCGGTACCGACATCCAGGCAGCTATGGCGTCCATGGGCGATACTGTACAGTCCATGCAGCAGGCCGTCATGGCTTTCATTAAAGCTGCAACGCCATCGGTTCCGCTTTCAGCGGTTCCGGGCCCGATACCGGTATCGTCCGCCATGCCGGTATCGAGGCCGTCCACCTCTAAACGCAAGTCGGTACCGTATGGGCTTTCGCTCCATACCGGTTCCATACCCGATACGCCCGATATCGATACCGATCGGTACGCGTATCGTGCGTTAGAGGAAAGCACCGATTCCTCTGAGGATTTTCACTCCTCTGATGATTCTGCTGAGTTTTCACTCAACTTACCTGAGGAGCCCTCTTCTCCTAAAAGGAGAATGTCCCCTCCAGAGGATTTGTCCTTCCAGGACTTTGTTTTAGATATGGCTACAGCCCTTTCTATTACCACATCCTCTGAAAAGGAACCCAGATCCAAAAAACTGGATATTTTGGGATACTCAAAGGCCCCTAAGGAGGCAGTTACCCTGCCTATCCATGAAATCCTTCAAGAACAACTGATGGATTTCTGGGAAAATCCTTTGACTTTGTCTCCTTATTCCCGTAGGTTGGACACCATGTATAGGGTCCCTCCTTCTCCTGGTTTCCAAAAGACTCAATTGCCCCACCACTCTATTGTGGTGAAGTCTGCAATGAAGAAGATTAGGAGTACCAAAAGGCACTCTTCCACCCCTCCAGGACGGGAATGTAAGACTTTGGACTCTTTTGGTAGGAAAATTTTCCAGGCTAGTATGCTTATAGCCAGGATTAATTCCTACAGTCTCTATATGGGCATGTTCCTGGAGGAACTTGCCAAAAAGGTGCGGCATTTTGCCCCCTTTATCCCTGAGGATAAAAAGCAGGGATTCCTTTCCCTAGTGAAACAACTCTTAGAGGTTTCTAAGTTCTCTAATAGGGCAGCATATGATTCCTTTGAGGGAGCCAGTAGGGCTTCGGGCATTGCTATTGCAGCCCGACGTCTTGCTTGGCTCCAGGCCTCTGATCTGGAACCTTGGGTTCTAGATGGCTTACGGAATCTGCCCTGTACAGGTGAGAACTTATTTGGGGAAGAGTGGCAAATCAAAGCCACCCAGATGGATGCTGAAAATGCCACCTTGGAAAGACTTTCAAAGTCCACTTCAATTCCTATTAAGAAAAAGTCTTTTAAAAGGCCTTACTATAAGAAGGCCAGAGTTGCTTCAAATACTGGCCAGCAGTCTTCTCAACCTCGCTATACTGCTAAGCGTCAGCAATCCAAACAAGCACGAGCTAAGCCTGCAGCAGCTACTGTAGCTCAGCAGGCTCCAACCCCTCAGGGGTTTTGACTTGCTCCTAGGGAACTTGCCACTTCTGGTTCTAACACAACCAGAACCTCTCACCATACCCGGAAGGTTGGTTCACTTTGCTCCCAGATGGGAACAAATCACAACAGAACAATGGACCCTCTCTATCATTCGAGAGGGTTACAAACTTCATTTCTCCAGCCTTCCTCCCCATCATATGGTGAGACCATTCAATTCTCCCCCATCTCTCCTAACCCTGTTGGGTCAAGAGGTTTCCTCTCTTCTTGCCCAAGGGGCCATAGAAGAGGTTCCTCTTCCTCAACAAGGGTCCGGTTTCTACTCCCCTTATTTTCTCATTCCAAAGAAGACAGGGGGATTCAGACCAATCCTAGATCTGAGAGAATTGAACAAATTTCTCTTCAAGGAGAAATTCAAAATGCTGTCTCTCGGCATTCTCCTTCCTTACCTCCAGGGTCAGGACTGGCTTTGTTCTCTAGACCTACAGGATGCGTATACACATATACTCATCCATCCATCCCACAGAAAGTATCTTCGCTTTCTGTTTCAGGGAAAACATTTCCAATACAGAGTACTCCCCTTCGGTCTAGCCTCTGCTCCAAGAGTATTCACAAAATGCATGGCAGTCGTAGCCGCATTTCTAAGAGGCATGGGAATCTTTGTCTTCCCATATCTGGACGACTGGCTCATCCGAGCTCCAACTCAGTCACAGGCCCAGATTTCCCTGGACCACACAAGGAGCCTTTTGCAGTATCTGGGACTGGTAGTAAACCTTCCCAAGTCCCAACTCATCCCTACTCAATCTCTAGAATTCATAGGGGCCCAGTTGGACACCATCACTGCAAGGGCCTACCTTCCACATGTTCGAGGCCAGCGCCTCCTGAGTTTGGCCTCCCAAGCTCAGTCCAGCACTCACTTGACAGCCAGGGAAATGCTACGCCTACTGGGTCATATGGCCTCCACAGTGCATGTGGTGCCCTATGCTCGTCTTCATATGAGAGCAGCTCAATGGACCCTGGCCACTCAGTGGACTCAGGCGTCAGGAGCGCTCTCAGACCAAATACAAACCTCCGATCGTCTGTTTTGGTCCCTCCACTGGTGGACTTCCACCAAGAATCTGTTGTTGGGGGCTCCATTTCAACCATTGCTACCCCAAGCAACCCTCACAACAGATGCCTCCCAAACAGGGTGGGGAGCCCATCTGCAAACTCTCTCCACTCAGGGCACTTGGTCTCTACAGGAGACCACCCTTCATATCAATCTTCTGGAACTGCGAGCAATTTACCTTGCCCTCAAGGTCTTCCACTCCCTCCTAGCCAACCTCACTGTCCTAGTTCAGACGGACAATCAGGTGGCCATGTTTTACATAAACAAACAAGGAGGGACGGGCTCTCTGTCGCTTTGCAACGAAGCTCTAAGACTATGGGCCTTCGCCAGAGAGCATCAGATTCACCTGCTAGCAGTGTATCTCCCAGGAGTTCAAAACTCTCGGGCAGACAGGCTCAGTCGAGTTCTGCTGCCACACGAATGGTCCCTACATTTGGACCAAATAAACCGAATCTTTCAGGAATGGGGGACCCCGGACATAGACCTCTTTGCAAGTCCGTGGAATGCCAAACTTCCCCGGTTCTGTTCCAGAACTCCGTGTCAGGGAGCTCAGGCTACGGACGCCTTTCTCCTGAATTGGAATCAGGCATTCCTATATGCCTTTCCACCCATTCCTTTGATTCCCAAGACTCTGTTCAAACTCCAGAGGGATCATGGAACTATGATCCTCATAGCTCCACGCTGGCCACGCCAAGTGTGGTTCCCTCTACTTCTACAGCTCTCCCAGGGATCCTACTTGGATCTGGGAGCTGCGCCAGACCTCCTGTCTCAGGAGGAGGGGACTTTGTGGCACCCAAACCCCAAATCCCTTCACCTCAGTGCTTGGTTACTGAAGGCTTAAGCCTTCAAGACTTTCATCTTTCCCAACCAGTGAAAGATATCCTTTCTGCCTCTAGGAAACCCTCTACCAGGCGTTCCTATGCTTTCAAATGGAAACGTTTTTCCATTTGGTGTGCTCAGCAGGGCCTTGACCCTCTGGCACTTCCTTTGAATTCTCTTCTTGATTATCTCCTGCATCTATCCAATGCAGGCCTCAAGACGAATTCGGTAAGAGTCCATTTAAGTGCTATTGCAGCATCCTTGAAACATATAAATGGACAACCTATCTCCTCTCATCCTCTTGTTGCAAGATTCATGAGAGGCCTGACTCTCACTAAACCTCCCATCAGACCACCCCCGGTCGCATGGGATTTGAATCTAGTGCTCGGTCAACTTATGAAGCCACCTTTTGAGCCAATGTTTTCCACCTCCTTGAAATTTCTTTCCTGGAAGGTCATCTTCCTCATTGCAGTCACTTCGGCTCGCCGCATCAGTGAGCTGCAGGCTTTAGTGGCTAATCCACCTTACACAAGATTTCATCATGATAAGGTGGTCCTTAGGACGAATCCCCACTTTATGCCTAAAGTGGTCTCGCTCTTTCATCTTAATCAAGAGGTATATCTACCTGTCTTTTTTCCAGCTCCTCATGCATCCAATGCAGAGAGGAACCTTCATACTCTGGATTGTAAAAGAGCTCTCGCTTTTTACCTTAATAGGACTCAGCCACATCGAAAGTCTTCTCAACTTTTTGTGGCCTTTGATCCTTCCCATTTGGGACTTCCAGTCTCCAAGCGTACACTTTCCAATTGGATTGCTCAGTGTATTTCTTTTGCTTACCAGAGCAAAAACATTTCTCTGGAAGGCCATGTCACTGCTCACAATGTGAGGGCCATGGCAACTTCTATGGCTCATCTGCACTCTGTTTCCATAGATCAGATCTGTCGAGCCGCTACCTGGGCCTCGGTTCATACCTTCACAGCCCATTACTGTTTGGACAAGGACTCCCGCCGGGATGCCTTGTTTGGCCAGGCTGTCCTCAAGCACCTGTTCCATTCCTAAACAACTCCTGCCCACCTTCCCAGAATGGATGCCTGAGATCCATACGAAGATGGCGAACCTTTACAGGGGATCCCATGCATCTAAGCTAGGGAGTCCCCATATGTGAGGACTTATTCCTGCTTGTTCCTGGAGATAGCACAGTTACTTACCTGTAACAGGTGATCTCTGGGAACAGCAGGAATTAGTCCTCACAACCCACCCACCTCCCCTAGGAGTTGTATCTTTTATCTATCTATCTTCCTGTCCTCTCTCTGTTGACTCAGCTATAAACTCGAAACTGAGGAGAGCTGTTCAGGAAGGCGGGAAGGCAGTGCGCATGTGCAGTGGGAGGTCCCAAAAGCTTCTATTCTAAGAAGCTGGGGAGCTTTCCCGCACGGGCTCCGTCGGTACCGACGTACCCATATGTGAGGACTAATTCCTGCTGTTCCCAGAGATCACCTGTTACAGGTAAGTAACTGTGCTTTCTACGCGAGCGCAAGCAGCGTCCTGGGCGGAGTTCGGCTTAGTTTCGCCGGTGGATATCTGTAAGGCGGCCACGTGGTCGTCTTTGCACACTTTCAGTAAACATTATAGACTTGATGTCTTGGCGGCGAGCGATGCCGGTTTTGGTTCCGCGGTTCTGCGTGCCGGCTGGCAAAATCCCGTCCGTTAGGCTGCTTTGATACATCCCATACGTCGAGGACTAAGCTGGAGGAACGATAAGGAAATAGTAATTACACTTACCTGGTAATTGTAGTTCCTTGAGAGACGACAGCTTAGTCCTCCTGCCTCTCCCTGTCTCATTTCTTTTAGCGCGGCACGCCTTGGGTTCAGAGGTCCGTATTCCCAGGTGAGTGCGTTCCCTTGTTTTCTTTCCTTTCGCTCCAATGTTTTTTTCCTTTTATTCTCCCTCTCTGTTTCTGATGTGGCAGGGGCGGGACTTTCCGTCCCTGTTAGTTGTGGCTTTTGGCTACAATATAAAAATAAAAGAATACATTTCCTGTAAGAGGGACCTTATTAAAGGTTAGCTACGTGTTTGAGTTTGCTTTGACAGTAGTTCACTGGAGTTCCAGAGTTGCCTGGGGTGATGGTTCCAGGGGAGTTGAAATCTGATTGGTCCAGTCTTCATGCTGCAGGAGGAGGTACACTACCCATACGTCGAGGACTAAGCTGTCGTCTCTCAAGAAACTACAATTACCAGGTAAGTGTAATTACTATTTGTTGTTTGGAGAAGACCTTGATAAGTTGGTGAAGGATTTGGGAGACTCTAAAGGTGGTAGACTTCCGGAGGATAAGCCCAAACTCGGCAGAAATTTGCCGGTCATGCGGGGTCCGTTTCGGGGCTTTCGGAGATTTCGGTCTTCCCGTTTATGGAGTTCCCAGCAGGGTAGATTTGGATCACGGTCTCAAGGAGCAGGAGCAGGCCGTGGATTCGCATCTGCAGTCTCCTCCTCTTCCTCTTCCTCTTCCTTTACATGCAAACCGCAATGAAGCGAGGCAGGCCCCGGAAGGAAGTCCGGTTATCGGGGGTCGTCTTCGCAGCTTCCTTCCTTCCTGGGCCAGGATAACCTCAGATCAGTGGGTTCTAGAGGTCATCCGAGAAGGCTATGCATTGGAGTTTGCCTGTCCCCTTCGAGAATCCTTTGTTCTGTCTCCCAGCAACGGCCAGCACAAGGAACTTGCAATTCGGTTAACGTTGGATCGCCTAATAGCTTTGGGGGCGGTAGTTCCCGTTCCGCCTGCCGAGCGCGGTCTGGGTCGTTACTCCATTTATTTTGTGATGCCAAAGAAAGACGGGTCGCTCCGTCCTATTCTAGATCTCAAGGGGGTCAATCGTTGTCTCCGGGTACCTCATTTCCGTATGGAGACCCTGAGATCCGTCATCGTGTCGGTACGTCAAGGGGAGTTCCTAACTTCTCTAGATCTTTCTGAGGCATATTTGCACATCCCGATCAGGTCAGTGCATCAGCGTTTCCTACGGTTCGCGTTCCCGTGGGGACACTTTCAATTTCAAGCTCTACCCTTCGGTTTAGCAACAGCACCGCGTACCTTCACCAAGATCATGGTGGTGGTGGCAGCGGCTTTGCGCCAGGAGGGCGTCTTAGTCCACCCTTATCTAGACGATTGGTTGATTCGGGCGAAGTCCGAAGGGGAGAGCTTGCAGGCTACCAGGAGAGTGGTGGCTCTACTGCAATCTCTCGGCTGGGTGATCAATACAAAGAAAAGTCAGCTAATCCCGACGCAATCTCTCGAATATCTCGGAGTTCAGTTCGACATGGCGAGAGGTTTGGTTTGCTTACCGGCTCGGCGTGTTCAGGCCTTGCAAAGTCTAGTGCGCACATTCCTCGCGATGCCCGCTCCTTCCGCTTGGTGGTACCTGCGGTTATTGGGAACGATGGCGGCAACCCTGGAGGTGGTTCCCTGGGCCAGGTTTCACATGCGTCTGCTTCAGAGAGCCCTGTTGCGCCGTTGGTCCAACCAGACGGATTCGTTGAACAAGCGACTGCCTTGTCCGGGCCGTGTTCGTCGGGCTCTGTAGTGGTGGAGGTGCTCACGGACGTTGCGGGCAGGTCTACCTCTGGAGCAGCCTCTTTGGCTTCCGTTGATAACGGATGCAAGTCTACTAGGTTGGGGAGCCCACTGCGAGGGTTGTTACGCGCAGGGCGCTTGGTCTGCCCGGGAAGCCGCCTGGTCGATCAACCGGCTCGAGCTTCGGGCAGTGCGGAGAGCGCTGGAGGCCTTCGAGTCGACACTGAGGGGGCGAGCGGTCCGCGTACTCTCGGACAATTCAGCGACGGTGGCGTATATCAACCGGCAGGGTGGCACAGGAAGCGTGGCCTTGGAGGACGAGGCAGAAGCATTGTTCCAGTGGGTCGAGCTCCGTCTGCCAGCTATTTCGGCAGCGCATATCGCGGGAAAGGACAATGTCATGGCAGATTACCTCAGCAGGGTGCAGGTGGATCCCGGGGAATGGGAACTGCACCCTCAGGTATACGCGCAGATAGTTAGCAGGTGGGGTCCTCCCATTATGGACCTCATGGTGACGTTTCAGTCGGCCAAGACAGGTCGCTTCTTCAGCAGGCGGAGAGAACGCATGTCCGAAGGGATCGACGCTCTGATTCAGCCGTGGCCGGAGGACGGGCTCCTCTATATCTTCCCGCCATGGGCGTTGATCGGCAGGGTGATCCAGCGCATCGAGGCACATCACGGTCCAGTGCTCCTTGTGGCTCCGGATTGGCCCAGGCGTCCCTGGTATGCAGATCTGGTGCGGTTGGTCGACGGAGTGCCGTGGAGGCTCCCGGCTCTTCTGGATCTGCTGATTCAGGGACCTCTGTGGCTGCCTCAGGTGGCTCGATTCTCGCTTACGGTTTGGCCATTGAGAGGGCTCGCTTGAGAAAAAAGGGATATTCATCAGCGGTTATTGCCATGCTGCTACGGGCTCGCAAATCCTCCACTTCCCTTGCGTACGTACGGGTGTGGTGCATTTTTGAAGACTGGTGTTCGCGCCGTGGTATTCGGGCGGCGACGGCCCCTATTTCCATGATTCTCAGTTTTTTGCAGGACGGCTTTGACAAAGGGCTAGCTGCCAGTTCCTTAAAAGTTCAGCTAGCGGCTCTCGCGTGCTACAGGGGCAAGGTGCAAGGGATTCCTCTGGGGTCGCACACTGACGTTAGACGGTTTTTCAAAGCGGTTTTCCGGCTGAGGCCGTCCCGCAGATTTATTGTTCCACCTTGGGATTTGAATCTGGTACTGCAAGCTTTGGCTCGTCAGCCCTTTAAGCCCCTTCGGCAAGCGTCCGTAAAAGATCTGACCCTGAAGACGGTGGCCATCTGTTCAGCACGGCGCATTTCGGAACTACAAGCGCTTTCGTGCAGGGAGCCGTTCTTATCTTTTTCTAAGGATAGAGTGGTTTTGCGGACCGTCCCGTCGTTCCTTCCTAAGGTGGTTTCTCCTTTTCATTTGAGTCAGTCCGTTTTCCTTCCGGTGTTTCACTCAGACAAGGCAGGTGACTCCGAGGCTGGTTTGCATTGCTTAGATGTACGGCGCGTGCTGCGTCATTACTTGAAGGTTTCCGAGACCTTCCGCAAGACGGATCGTTTGTGTTCTTTGGTGGGGTGCGCAAAGGTGAGGCAGCGGCGAAGTCATCTATTTCTAGGTGGATTAAGGAAGCGATTGCATCGGCATATGTTGTTCACGGGCGTGTGGTCCCGGTGGGGTTGCGGGCCCACTCTACTAGAGCGCAAGCGACGTCGTGGGCAGAACATAGTCTGGTTCCGCCAGTGGAGATTTGCAAAGCGGCTACTTGGTCGTCTCTCCATGCTTTCAGCAAACGCTACCGATTGGACGTGTTGGCCACTCGGGATTCTTGTTTTGGTTCGGCGGTATTGCGTGCCGGTTGGCAGGGTCCCGCCCGTTCCTAACTGCTCTGCTACATCCCGGATGTGGAGGACTAAACTGGAGGACCGCTCAGGAAATAGAAATTACACTTACCTGGTAATTGTAGTTCCTGGAGGGTCCAGTTTAGTCCTCCTTCCCTCCCGTTAATCGATTCTTTTTGGTCCGGCGCGCTTACTACAGGGAAAAAGAGAGTCCGCTAAGACATTTCCTGGGAAACCCTTGTGTTAGGGGTTTCTAGGTCTTTCCCTTTCTTCTGTGGAAGGTCAGTTCTTTCTTTTCCTATCTGTTGCTGCCAGCTGTGTCAGGTAAGCGGCAGAAGCAATGTGCAGAGTCTTGGCTTCCTCATTTGGGGAGGGGGTCATCTTAACTGTAAACGGAATTAGTTATGCTATGGTTAATATTTTTGCTTCTTTCATGTGTTGCTTCTTTAAGTCTGCTTTGTTAATAGTTCACTGGGGGGCTGATAGGAGCTCCAGCAGCATACATCAGGAGAGCAAGATTCTGATTGGTCCAGTCTCCGTGCTGCAGGAGGAGGTACACTACCCGGATGTGGAGGACTAAACTGGACCCTCCAGGAACTACAATTACCAGGTAAGTGTAATTTCTGTTTTCTTTAGCAGGCACACACAAATCTCAGATTACACTGGACAGAGGAAGTGGGTAAAGGGAATGTAGCTAGTATTAGCAACTGAAGATTAAATATTTGCCAGCTTGTTTTAAGTTTTCTGCTGCATTGTAACGCTGATCTTGACTTTAATCATTGTGCTCTTTCAAACTTGCTAAAGGAAGGCTCTCAAAGCATTTATATTTCTTTTAAAACTGAAAGCTTCCTTTGAGAAAGTGCTTTTCAACACCCCATATAAATTGTTTCTTTATTGGCTTAATGCTGATGAAATCATTCAATCTCTAGGAACAAGCAGGAATGCAGTCTTCACATTGGTGTCGGTATTGACGGAGCCCACGTGGGAACACTCCCCAGCATCCAATAGCAAAGACTTTAGGAGCAGTCCATTGCACTTGCGCATCTACCTTCCCAACTCCTCTCTTCAGTTCTTGGTTTTCTGCAGAGCCAGCAGGTTATACATTCCTGTCACCACTGAAAAAAAATTTCTTTTTTGGTTTAATACTGTGTTCTGCCTTTCCATAGAAACTGGTTCTGTCATTTGGACACCGGCCCCAATATTGTTTTCTGTTTAACATTAAAATATTTTCTTTCTTTTCTTTTTCTGTAATATTCACCACGAACTAGACCTTCAGCCTATGTATTTCTCTAAATTCCTGAAGAGAACCTCAAACATGGAAAAACCAGTCATTGGTTTAAAAAAAAAATGTATCAAATGTTTCGGTAAAATATCAATCATGGATAAACATGACTGGTGGTTAAAATGCGTGGGCCCCAACCATTTACTGAAGTCTTGTCCTTTGTGCCAACAAATGACAGAGAGGCCTACAGAATAGAGTCAGAAAGTACGGTTCACTATTCATCCCGGACTCTATTTCAGTGGCTTCCACATTGAGGATATCGACCTCCTCGCATGGATCTCGGGTCTCGTCAAAGTCCATACATAAGAGCAAGTCCAAGACATCTGCATCGGCATCGAAGATGATACCAGGTCAAGAGGAAAGTCCCACCATTGGCATCGAGACTCACCGAAGGGTGCTTCCAATACAGACCGGCCAGCCAAACAGCCCCTGCAGGAGGACCTGCCCTCCAAAGCATAAGAGGGGCTCAGGGACGCTCCTGAGGAATAGACCTCTGGAGAGCTACTGGTTTCTTGTTCTGGGATGGTGGCTCAAAGGGCCGTAGGCGACTCCACCCAGACATAGGCTATCTCCCTGGACCAGTGCATGCTGGCTCTCGAGAGGAGTTTGACTGCACTCCTGGCAGCCTTGGTGTTAACGATATTGACAGCTCCAGCACTGCAGGATTCAGCACCCTGCCTTCAGCCAACTGTATTGGCCCAAAAGCTGGCCCTTGAGCCTATATAGGTGGACCTCTTGCGACCGATGCCTCAGTTGGAATCAACCAACATCACCGGTACCCAACCAGCTGACACAGCTATAGTTACCAATGCACCGACGTCAGAGCAGCGGTTTCGACCTCAACCATCAACATCAAGCTATCGCGGTCAAAAACAAGACAGCTGATACTTCGACATCTTGTCAGCCACTGACTCCGATTCTGATGAGGAATCTCAGGATTCTCAAGACCTTCCAGACATTCCTTCAGACCCGTCCCCTCCTCAAAAGTGGCCACAGTCCCCACCAGAAAACATGTCTTTCCAAGAATTCATCCGGGACATGGCAGCAGGGCTGCAGATCACCGTGGCCTCAAAGAAGGAACTGAGGGAAGAGAAACTAGAGATCCTCCAATAGCCTCCCGTGCCTAAAGAGGCTGCTACTTTACTGGTGCATCGTATCTTACAGGATCTTATGCTCTGCATGTGGGAGGTTCCTCAAAAGACTCAATACATGTACCGAGTTCCAGAGTGCCCAGGCTTTCAGAAGTCTCAACTTCCCCACCACTCAATGGTGGTAGAATCGGCCATGCGTTGAATAAAGAGTTCAAAGAATCACTCTTCCATGCCTCCAGGTAAAGGCTCAAGGATACTCAATGCCTTTGAGCTGAAAAGGTGAAGAAAAAGAGGGAGGCCTTCATGAAATACAAAAGATCACAGAGAGAGGAAGACAGGCATCTATATTTGGAAAAAGAGAAGCTATCCAAGTAGTCAGGACAGCAAAGATTCAAAAAGAGGAGGAAATAGCCAATGTAATAAAATGGGGGGATAAGACATTTTTGATATGTTAGTGAGAAGAGAAAGGGCAAAAGTGGTATTGTCAGACTTGAGGGTGAAGGGGAGGAATATGTAGAAGCTGATGAGGATAAAGCGGAATTGCTTAACAAATATTTCTGTTCTGTGTTCACAGATGAAGAACCAGGAGCAGGACCTCAGAAAAAACACCCACAAACAGGAACAGAAGCGAGCGGCATCTTGAAGAATTTTCAGAAGACTATTTGTGAGAAACTAGCTAAACTTAAGGTAGACAAAGAGATGGGACCAGATTGGATACACCCGAGAATACTGAGGAAACTTGGGGATGTTCTAGCAGCTCCACTGATTGATCTTTTCAACGTCTTGTTGGAGTCGGGAGTGTTGCCAGGGAATTGCAGAGAGACACATGTCCCTTTACACAAAAGCAGAAGTAAGGATGTGGTTGAAAACGACAGGCAGGTTAGTTTTAACCTCAGTGGTGAGTAAATTATTGGAAGTGCTGCTGAAAGAGAAAATAGTGAGGTTTCTGGAGTCCAACAGATTACCAGATCCGAGGCAGCATGGATTCACCAGAGGCAGGTCTTGTTAGACAGATCTGATTGATTTCTTTGACTGAGTGACCAGGGCGTTGGACCGAGGGAGAGCCCTAGATGTGGTGTATTTAGATTTCAGTAAAGCCTTTGATATTGTTCCGCCCAGGCAACTTATAAACAAACTGAGCACCCTAGGGTTGGACCCTAAAGTTACTGCTTGGGTTAGAAATTGGTTGAGTGGGAGGCGGCAAAGGGTACAGGTAAATAGAGCACATTCTGAGGAAAAGGTGGTTACCAGTGGTGTGCCCCAGGGATCTGTCCTTGGTCTGATTCTTTTTAACATCTTTGTTAGTGATATTGCAGAAGGGTTGTTGGGTAAGGTTTGCCTCTTTGTGCATGATACCAAAAACAGCAATAAAGTAGACATCCAGGAAGGTGTAAGTATGAGTGTGTCTGATGATCTTAAAGTAGCTAAACAGGTAGAAAAGGCAACGGTGAAAGCTAGAAGGATGCTTGGGTGCATAGGGAGAGGAATGGCCAGCAGAAGAAAGGAGGCCATAGTGCCTCTGTGTAAGTCTTTGGTGCGACCTCATTTTGAGTATTGTGTGCAGTTCTGGAGACCGCACCTTCAAAAGAATATAAACAGGTTGGAGTAAGTACAGAGGGTGGCTACTAAAATGGTTAGTGGTCTTCATTATAAAGCATATGAGGACAGACTTAAAGATCTTAATATGTATACTTTAGAGGAACGGCGGGATAGGGGTGATATGATTGAGATGTTTAAATACCTCCATGGCATAATGCACGAGGGAACATAGGATGAGGGTGAAAGGGGATAGACTCAGGAGTAATATGCGGAAATATTTCTTTATGGAAAGAGTGGTAGATGCATAGAATAGTCTCCCAATGGAGGTGGTAGATCTGAAGACAGTATCTGAATTCAAAAAAGCATGGGACAAACATACAGGATCTCTAAAGGAAAAAAGGGGACTGTTGTAATAGTTGATATATAAGGGCAGACTAGATACTGTAGGCTATGTGGTCCTTTTTCTGCCATTATGTTTGTTTTTCTATGTTGTTTTCAGGCATGCATGCTGACCTCAAGGATTACTTCCTACATGCTCTATGTGGGCATGTTCCTCAAGGATGTTACTGGGGATCTGGAGAAATTTACCCTCATCATTCCAGATAAGCGGAGTGCATTCCAAGCACTTATCAGACAATGTCAAAATACCTCAAAATCTCTGACCCAGGGCATCTTTTGTTTTTGAATCAACTAGCAGAGCTTCAGCAATCTGCATTGGTGCTTGAAGGATGGCCTGGTTACAGGCATCAGATCTCGAACAATGGGCTCAGGACAAGTTAGCTAATATCCCATGTGCTGGAGAGAGCCTATTTGGAAAGGGTTGGAGAGAAAAGGCCAGTGAGATTGAAACAGATGATCGCACCCTCAAATGCCTTTCCAGGGAGACGGCTGACCTCTCCAAAAGGAAGGCTCTTCCAAAGAAATCCTTCTACTCTAAAAAGAAGAGATACTATCCTTCCTATCCACCTGCAGCTGCTTACCAGCTTCAGCAGCAAAAGCAGGGCCCTCGACAACCCAAAAAGTCTAAGGCTCCTAAGCTCCAACCAGTGCTGCAGGCACAACCTGCACTTAGTTTTTTGACTGCTTTCTAAAGAACACCGCCACCCTGCCTCTGCAGGGTCTCCAGCCCCTGAACATAGCAGGCAGACTCTGTTCCTATGTCCACAGGCCTCATCACTTCAGAACTGTGGACTCTGAACATCGTCCAAAGGGAGGTATTTGCTTCAGTTACCCCACCGGCTTCACAGGGGACTATTTCACAAACCCCCTTCAGAGCACACTCTTGAAGGAAGAGTTGTCCACCCTTTTATCTCAAGGTGCCATAGAAAGTTCTTCCCCCTCAGGATGGGATGGGCTTCTGCTCTTCATATTTTCTCATTCCAAAGGAAATGGGAGGATTCAGGCCCATCCTGGATCTCAGGGACCTAAACAAATTCCTGGTCTGGGAAAAATTCAAAATGATTTCCCTAGGAACTGTTCTCCTATACTTCCAAAGGTACAATGGGCTATGTTCTCTAGACCTAAAGGAGGCATGTACTCACTCACTGATCCATCCTCAGCACAGATAGTATCTGCATTTCAGGTTTCAGCAAAACCACTGCCAATACCGGGTGCTGCCCTTCGGCTTAGGCTGCAGCCATTACCACGCATTTTGTGAACACTCGCGGTGCGGAGGCTATCTCCATACTTTGGGAATCTTCGTCTTTCCTTACTTAGACGACTGTCTAATTGGGAGGATCCCCTCAGGAGATAAAACTCTCACTGTATCGTACCATCACTGTGCTCCAACATCTAGGATTTATCCTAAACTTCCTAAAGTTGCACTTTGTCCCAGCTCAAAGGCTCGTGTTCATCGGCGCACTCTTGGATACTCAGCAGACCCGAGCTTGCTTTCTGCAGGATTTCTTGGCCCACTTCATCAAGCTTGGAAAAACACTTACAGCAACAAAGTCAGGTAACAGCTTGGGAAATGCCACACCTCTTGGGGCACATGGCTTTGACAGTCTATGTAGTCCCCTATGCTTGCCTACACATTTATTTATTTATTTAACAGTTTTTATATACCGTCTTTCTACAAGTCAAGACGGTTTACATGAAACAATATAGTACAGTATATTACAACTGTTTACAAGGAACAAAGAAAACAAATAGGTAATATAACTAGATAACAAGTAACAATTAACTATGATACAGATAATATATACAACTGTAGCGGTAGAACTAACTACCATGATCGGGGATTGAGAACAATGGATGATTTTATACTTAAGAAGATATATTTACAGTTAATTTTGTAAAGAATTGTGGGCAGTTTTGGTGGAAGGTGGATCATGAAATTTAGGAGTTAGGGTGGGAGGGAGAAATATTCTAGGAAGAGATAAGTTTTTAGTTTCCTGCGGAATTCGAGGTGGTTCTCGCAGTTGCGAAGTTCAGGGGGGAGAGTGTTCCATAAGGATGGGGCGTAGAGGGAGAAGGCCCTATTGCTAGTAAGTTGTTTACAGTATCTTTTGGCTGTTGGTATAGATAGGAGGTACACATGCAACAAGTATCTTTTGGCTGTTGGTATAGATAGGAGATACACATGCAACAAGCCCAATGGACCCAAGCAAAGGGGCATCTAAAAGATAAGATACACATCACCCCTCAACTAATCGGGTCTCTTCGCTTGGAGTGTTACCCACAGAACCTACTCGGCGTGTCACCTTTACAGATGCCTCCACCTCGATGCACACTGACAACAGATGCCTCCAAACTTGGTTGGGGAGTTCACTTGGGCACTCTCCTTACACAGGGCCTCTGGACAACACAAGAGTCACAGCTCCAGATCAATGTCCTGGAGCTTTGCGCTATCTCAAATGTCCTCGGGGTGTTTCACGATCACCCCAGGGCACAACTTAATCTAGTCAGGACAGACAATCAAGTGGCCATGTTCTTTGTGAACAAACAGGACAGAACAGGCTCTTGGTCCCTCTGCAAGGAGACTCTTAATCTATGGTCCTTTGCCATTTCTCATCACATTCACCTCCAAGTGGTATATCTCCCAGGGGAGCTCAATGTCTTGGCTCTGACAAGCTAAGTAGGATCCTTCTTCCCCATGAATGGCCTCTCCATTCAGACCCAACGTCCTACATCTTTCAGACCTGGGGAATTCCAGACATAGTTCTTTTTGCCTCTCTGCAGAATGCCAAACTTCCCCGCTTCTGCACCAGAACTCTGGCATCCAGCAACCAGCAGGTGAATGCTTTCCATCTGCATTGAGGTCAGGGCTTGCTTTATACTTCCACTCTCATACCCATCATTCCCAAGATGCTTTTCAAGCTACAGACTGACAAGAGCTCCATGAATCTCATAGCCCCCTACTGGCCACGTCAACCGTGGTTACCTCTGTTGCTACATCTGACTCAGATTCAGCCTTTACAATTGGGATCTGTGCCCGATCTCCTTTCCCAGGAAGATGGGACACTGCTCCATCCCAATCCGCAGTCTCTCCGTCTCACAGCTTGGCTGTTAAACCACCAAACAAGCTACCAAACCCACAGTTCTGGAGAAAAACACAAATCCTACTTCACACTCGTAGACCAAAAACCCTTCTCCCAACATATAATTCAAAAACAGAGTTTTTGAAGACTAACCTTACACAAGAGGTTAAGAAGATTTTTTTGGCATCCAGGAAGCCATCCACCAGGTGTTTCTTCGCTTTCAAATCATGTAGATTCTCTGTCTGGTGTTTCCAAAAGGATCTCGATCCCTTCTCTGCTCCTATGGAGTCACTCCTCCAGTATCTCCTCCACAGGTCTCAAGACCAACTCAGTGAGGGTTCACCTCAGAGCCATTGCGGCCTCATCTACTAGATGGACAGCCGATCTCCTCACAACCGCTAGTAATGTGTTTTATGAGAGGGCTCTTGCTGATCAAGTCACCTATTAAGCCACCTCTTTTGGATTGGGATCTCAATTTTGTTCTAGCACAGCTTCTTTAGCCGCCTTTTGAACCATTGGCCACGACCTCACAAAAGTTCCTCTATTGGAAGGTGATATTTCTTATTGCCCTCACTTCATCTAGACACATTAGTGAGCTTCAAGTTTTGGTGGCGGACTTACCCTATATTTGGTTCCACCATGACAAGGTTGTCCTTAAAACTCTCTTGCATTTCATGCCAAAAGTGGTGTCTCCTTTTCACTTGAATCCGTCAGTTTACCTTCCTGTATTCTTTCCTAGATCACATGCATTGGCTTTTTATCTCCAGAGGACTCGATCACCATAAAGCCTCATAGTTGTTAATTTCTTTTGACCTTAGTCACCTGGATCTCCTGGTAACTAAACGTATGCTTTCCAGATGGATAGCAGGCTGCATTTCATTTGCTTATAACAAAGCAGGATTCTCCCTGGAAGGGCATTTCATTGCTCGTGCCATGACTACTTCGATGGCAAACCTACTCTTTGTAGCCATTGACGAAATTTGCAAGGCAGAAGCATCGTCTCTCCATACTTTGCGGCCCGTTATTGTCTGGACAGGGACTCCTGCCGGGATGTCATGCTTGGTCAAGCTGTACTCCAGCACCTCTTTCAGACTTGAGGGCGACTCCTACCCTCTGTCCTGAACTTTGACGATACCAGACATCCATGAGGGATCCATGACCTCTTTGAGTCTACTCAGAGGCGAACTTCCACCGGTTCTGAGGTCACTTCATCTGGGAGCTAAGGAATCCCATATGTGAAGACTGCATTCCTGCATGTTCCTGGAGATAGCGTGGTTACTCACCTGTAACAGGTGATGTCTGGAAAAAGCAGGAATTCAGTCTTCACAACCCATCCTCCTTTCCTAGGGGTGGTAGGTTTTTTTATTTCTCACTCTCCTTTTTCTCAACTACAAACTCAGCTGAAGTGAGGGAGTTGGGAAGGTGGAAAGGCAGCCACACAGGTGCAGTAGAGTGCCCCCAAAGGCTTCCCTATTGGACGCTGGGGAGCATACCCGCACAGGCTCTGTTGGTACCAACGTCACCCATATGTGAAGACTAAATTCCTGCTGTCCACAGAGATCACCTGTTATAGATGAGAACCATGCTGTCCAAGATGGGGTTAATCAACATTCCATGCAACAGGGGAAGATCTTTTTGGCCAGAGATGGAGGGAAAAACATGTGAGATAGAAACAGACAACCTCACCATGAAGAGGCTTTCTAGAAAGATGGCAGGTCCGTCTAAAAAGAAGACTGCCACCAAAAATCCTTCTTACCAAAGAAACGTTACTATCCACCCTATCACTCCTATTTCTCCTACTCTGCTCAACATCAACAGAGACAGCAGGGCCAAAAACAACCCAGGATACCCTAGATTACCAAGCCATAGCCTGCTCCTACTACTCAACCAACTAGGCGTTTTTGACTCCTTCGTAAGGAGCATGGCCAATTCTCCACCTCCTTTCAAGATCCCAGGGAGATTAGTCCACTTCGCACTCTGCTGGTGAAACATCACCTCGGAACACTGGACATTATATTTAGTAGCGTCCAGCAAAGAGCCACGTAAAACCAAGTACACAGTCAGAAAACGTGGTGCAAAACCAAGGACCAGGATATATATATATATATATATATATATATATATATATATAAACCTTTATTAACAATGCCAATAACTATTGCCAACCCGACATAGGCCGTGTTTCGTTAATACTTCATCAGGGGTGAAGCCAACTAGAAACAGGAAAATTCAAATACATAAATAAATACCGGCGTTTTTTAAAGCAGCTGATCCCTTGTGCTGAGCTCGCCAGCGTTCTAATTTCAGTGGCAATATTTTGAGTCTTCACTAAAGTGAGTTTGGTTAATTTGACATTTTATTTGGGTGCTGTTCATTATTGTTTTTTTGGATCTATTGATTTTGATGGAAGGATTTAAGTTTCCTCGGTTTTATTCTTTTCAGCACATTGTATGCCGATAATAAACCTTGCGGCTAGTAAGTAAGTGCTTTTTACAATCCGGCTCTCCTTTATCTTCCCTGATGAATGCTATAGACAGATTTCAGCAGATTCACATGGTGGTGATTGTGAATGACACCATTTGATAGCATAATGATATGGTTGATAGTCCTACACGGTGCAGAGTTATCTGTTCTTCCGCTGTTGATTAATTTACTGTTGAGAAAAATGTTTTTTTCCTCCTTTCCACCATGTGGAAGATATAACACTTTTTACATTAAATACATGGTTGTTTGGGTAATTATCTCTCCTGTTTTCCCCCTCTTCCCTCATGTGGAGAACATTTCCATGTGACACCCTTTGGTAAATAAAGTTTATTATAGACACTAAAAATGGGTCTCACCGTATGAGTTTATATTGATCCATTCCAGACTCACTCCTTCTCTCTCTTTTTTCTCCCCTCTTCCTTTATTTATAGATTTTAGAAAGAGGTGCTCTTTGTTTACTGGTTAGGTGGTTTCCTTATCGTTCCTCCAGCTTAGTCCTCCACCACTGGGTAGTGCACCTCCTCCTGCAGCTTGGAGACTGTACCAATCAAAACTTGGCATCACTGGAAGTAGCTTGCTGGTATTCCCTTACAGCTCCAGTGTGTCCAGTCTCCAAGCAGCAGGAGGACATAGTGAGCCTAGGTGCTGGGCTCACTAGAGAAACAGATAAGGAGCTAGATAGATTTCTTAAAAAAATTTCTCTTTCTAAAATTTCTAATTGGCTTTGAATTTGGCTTGGCATCACTCTGTCTCTGAGTGAGTGGGTCCTTTTCAGGGGACTGTTTCTTTAAAAAAACAAAACAAAACAAAAAGAAATTAGTAGTTAAATTACATAAAGGAGGACTAACGTTTTCTGGGGCTCGGGGTCCCTCTCGGGCTCTCCCCCCTCCCTGCCAAGCCGCAGCCCAGTTTCAGAAAGGCTGATTGCCTTAGGATCTCTGACCCCAGGACTGGTCGGGGCAGAGCTCCTGAGAGAGTACACTGCCGGCCCGCCTCTGTCAGGCGGCAGCCCGCGGCGTTGTAGACAGCGTCCCTTTCCTGTCGGGGACGCCTCACAATCTAGCTAGCTTCCGTGCTAGCGGGGGCACGTCTCCCTCTCTCTCTCTCTCTTCCTCTTCGGGGGCCGGAGAGTGCCTTGGGAATGCTGGCCGTTCGGGAGTGATCGGAGGCTGTTTTTCAGTGCCTAGAGGGCCGCCGGCGCAGCGTGCCAAAACCCCATGTGGAGACGCGGCCATTTGGGTTCGCGTCTCCTGCGGCCTTCGGGAGTCGGGCGGTACGTTAGCCGCGGGCTATGGGGCGCCCTTCTCATCCGGGCGGCAGTCCGAGCACAGGTATTTACTGTATTTGCTGGGGTTCGGTGTTTTGGTTTATTTTTCCTTTTATTTTTTCCCTTTATTTCGGCGCCTTTCTTTTGATCCCCGGTTTCAGGCGCGCCAGTGAGGTATCAGGGGTTCCCACTTTTTCTTCTATCTAGTGTCGCCACCTCCTGGCCGGGCGTATAGCCGGGCAGCAGGAGAGTGTCGCCTGGTTGCCCTTAGAATAAGTTTCCCCAAGATGGCTACCAACTAAGGCTGCTGGGAGCTGTAGTTTGCTTATCCTGGCAGGCAAAGTAGTGTGACCACAAGTGGTTAGGCGAAACAGAGAATATTTATTTGTTCTTGGGTTTTACACCTCGCATCAAAAGTAACAGGGCTGAACAGAAAAACTGGATACTTCTCCAAAACAAAGGAATAAAGTTCACAACAACGTATTCATAGGTTGGTCAGCTTCAGCAATGGCTAACTTGGACACCGGAACTAGCTTACCAAGCTCAGGCTGCTAACTTCCTTACAGGCAAGTTACTTTCAACAGAAGACTGTTTCCTCACAGTTTCCTTACATACACAATTAGCTTCAAAATGTCCATTGAGTTTTCTTTCAGTTGTAAGCATTGAGGAGAAATAGCTTGGGTTAAAACTACCAACTATTTTCTCTGCTGTACCTTTCACTCAAATCAGCTTCCTTATCTTAAACATTCACTCATTCAGCTGTGCGTGGGGTTCAGCACACTTGCAGCTCATTTGTCCTACAATAAGCACATTGTATTTCTTCAGGACTATTCTCATAACCTTCACAGCAGCTTTCTATTTCCATTTCTTCCACAGAATCATTACAACACTCTTCAGAGGGTACCTGGCTGTAGAGCTTACCATGCTGCTTCTGCAGCAATTCGTTTAACTTTTCTAGTAATATTTTTTTCTGCTCTATTTCCTCATAGAGCCTTTGGTCAGGGAATGCAGACAAGCTATTCTCCCTATTTCTACCAGTTAGCTGGCTAGCTGAATTGGTCCCTCCAGTAGGAACTAACTCCTTCCATTTTCTCCTGTGCAGGGATTCTGGAACAATCACTTGCCTGAATTCTGGGCCTCTTAGTTGCTCCCCTCCTTCCTGCTCACAGCCATGCTGCCTTCTCTCTGGAGACGCTTGTTTCCCTTGTAGCACTTTTCCTCTTGGCTGTGTTTGCCTTGGACCTGCTCTTCCCAGATCCCACAGCTTGTCTCTGCTCTTGGGGCCAGCACTCCTCGTGCTTCCTTGAGCTCCTTGCTTATTCCCTTGAGCTCCTCTCGTTCTCCTTCCTGCTGTGTTCCTCTCTGCTGTGCTAGTCCTCGTGCCCCCTGCTGTGCTTGTGCCTTGGCCCGTGCTTGTCCTCGAGCCCCTCTCTGCTGTGCTTGTGCCTTGGCCCGTGCTTGTCCTCGAGCCCCTCTCTGCTGTGCTAACTGACTGTTCAAACTCAGCAGTTTTAAACTTATCTTTGCTAGGGACCACACCCTTCTCCCAGCACACGTGGGAGCTGCTAGGCTTCACTCTAGCCCTGACGTGCTGAAGTGGGCGGGGCTTGATGCTGGCTGTGCTCTGACTCAGAGGTTCTTGGTTGCCTGGGAAACCCTGAATGCTAGCACTTTTAAAGTAACAGGGTTCACTTTTCTGCCATTCCATTTCCTCTGAACTGCCTTCGTCATCACACATTCCCCCCCTTAAGATATTACGGGCTGGGGTGTTTTTACCATCACAGCACATAATTCTCGTAAAAGAACCGTTGTTATCCTGTCCTTCATGCCTACCCTGGGTGCTAATGGCTAGCTGGGTTAGGGCCATCCTTTCCTGCCAGGGTCTTAGCAGGTTGACATGATATACCTGTTTGCGTCCTCTCCTATTCTGCAATAAATAGGTTACTGGGCCCACTTGCTCCATTACGCGAAATGGACCTTTCCATTGACCCTCAAATTTCGGGACTGCTCCCGCTACCATGACTATGACTTTTTCGCCAATAGCAAGCTGGCGCGGCTTGGTATTGCGGTCATAGTATGACTTCTGACGCTGTTGGCTCGCTTTCAAATTGCTTTCAGCCATTTGTGAGGTGCGTGTTAAACGACCTCTCAAATCCTTCAGGAATTGGGGAACCTCCATTTCCTGTACCCCCGGCTCCACCCATTGCTCCCTAAGAATGTCTAAAATACCTCTGGGGCTCCGACCGTACATGAGCTCGTACGGGGAAGTACCTAGGGATGCCTGCTTCCTCTCCCGACATGCATACAAGGCGAAGGGAAGCATCGTGTCCCATTCGGCCATCTTCCCTTCCAACCCCCTTCCCTTCCAACCCCCTTCTCAGCAAATTCTTTAGGGTCTGGTTAGTTCTCTCCACTAACCCATTTGTTTGCGGGTGATAAGCCGCAGTCTTGACATGCTTGATGCCAAAGGCATCCCAGACTTGGGCCAAATAGCGCGACATAAAATTACTGCCGCGATCCTTCAGGACTTCCCTAGGGAATCCGACCTCACAAAATAGTTTTATTAATTCTGCCGCCACTGTGCGGGCAGAAATACTACGCAGGGGCACTGCCCAGGGGAATCTTGTTGCATAGTCAACCATCACTAGAATATATTGGAATCCCCGCTGTGTTTTTATCATGGGGCCCACAATATCTACACCTATCCTATGTATTATAGACACTGAGACCACCGGAATTGGGATCATGGGGACTCCCACTGGCCTAACTGATGTGACTCTCTGGCAGGCAGGGCAGGCCTCACAAAACCTAGTCGTCTCTTTGTAAACTCCTGGCCAGTAAAACCGGGCCAACACCTGGTCCAAGGTACCTTGTATACCCTTGTGCGCCCCTACAGGATGGTCATGGGCCAGTCTTAACACTAAGGTTCTGAATGTATTCGGGACTACTAACTGCCTACGTGTATCCCCTGTAACTGGGTCTAAGCTTTCCCGATACAAAACTCCCTTGTCCATCTGGAACTTGGGCAAAGTATCCCTCCCTTCTTTGGCATATTTAAATGCTTGGGAAAGAGCGTGGTCAGCCTGCTGCTCTTTCGCAAAGGAAGGAAATTTAGCCATTAATTCCTCGGGAACCCAGGGCAATTCCATCCCATCCCTGACCTCATCTCTACTCTGGGAACGAGTCCTTCGCTCCCGACGCTTCTCCCCCTTAGGCTTTTTCACCTTATCTGCTGGGACATTCATTAAATCCTCATGAGAGGGTAGATCCTCCGTCTCCCCCTTTGAGGATTCTTCTTCTGCTACCTCTAGGGCCTTGGATTGGGTCCGTGTGGAAACCATTCCCTCTTTTGCACCTAGACCTCGTTGCACACCTCTCTGAAATTGGGGCCAATCCCTTCCAAGCACTACCTCCTGTGGTAAGCGAGGGAGTATTGCAACAGGGACCTCTCTCTCAATCCCTAACCCTTTCACCCGGACCTGGTAAACTGGATATGTGGACGCGGTTCTGTGCACACACCTGATCTTTACTGTGCCTGTGGGTGTACTGGGTGTCTCTCTATCTTGGGCCCTTATCTTACGCCACAAGCTCTTGGAAAGCATGGATTGATCAGAGCCTGAATCTAATAATGCCTTCACTGGTATACCCTGTACTGTGATGTCTAGTAGGAACCCTTCTCCAGCCTTACTTAGCTCACTCAAGACTAAGGCTGTCTTCTGTAAATGATGTTCACTACCACATCTGTAACAAGCTCTCTTCACATACTTTCTTCTATCAGTAGGAGCACATTCATTGACCGGTGAGGCCTTAGCTGCCTACCAAGCCGTTCCAGCATCTTTGGTCAATGACTATTATGAGGTAAAGCGAGCGATAAAGGATAGGCTGGGCTTGACACCCTCGGTCTATCACCGCCAGTTAAGGAACGCCAGATTGCGTTCAGGTGAAACACCGAGAGCGTTTTACCACCGCCTAAAGGGGCTGGTATCCAAGTGGTTGGAGCCAGAGGGTAAAACATTGGAGACGGTGTTGGATAATATCATTCTTGAGCAATTTCTAACAGCTATCCCAGAAAAGATGCAAACTTTCCTTATATTACAAGGATGTAAAAGTACGCAGGAAGCTATAGTGCTCTCTGAGCGGTTTTTAGAAGCAGAGGCTGTAGCCAAGGATAAAAATGTTGCTTTTACTAGAAGGGGCATTAAAATTGAAGGGAACTCTAAGGTAAATACTTTACATAATTTCCTTCAGTAGCCTGGGCCTACGTGGCTGGCCAGGAGGGGCAGCACTTTCCCTTGGGGCTAGTGTTTCTGGACTCTGAGCGTACTTACCTTCCCAACAGCTGCAATCCATGTCGGGTAGTTCCCAGTGTGTCATTTGTGGTGCTCGTAGGGGCACCAGCGCAGAGACAGGGGTTTGTCTTCGCTGCGCCTCTGCCTCCCGCAGTATGGAGCAACAGTTGGAGAGTTCCATGGCCACACCTGCTCCCACAGCGCTTGGGGTAGCAGAGGGGGAGGGGGCGATAGCAGGCCCCTCCTCCTCTCCACCAGCACTAACGCCTGCGGCTCCTGGTCCACAGTTGGAGCTTGCAGGCGCGTCCCAGATGGACAGTTTTTCTCCAGACTTTGTTCTGCTAATGCATGAGACCTTTTGTCGCAGGCGGCAGGGTCTTGGGGGGTTCCCCCCTGCCTATTTCTTCCTCTAGTGGGCGGTCTGGTATGGCAGAGCATGACTCCTCGGGTTTAAAGCCCTCCAAAAGACTGTGGCTGGCTGAGTCTCTCCTGGCCGAAGTGGACTGGCAGGAGGGAGAAGAGGCTGAGTTTGATGTGGATGCGGACACAGATGACTTAGAGGAAGGAGAGATTGCTGAGCCGGAGGACCAGGCCAGAATCATCCGAGTGTTTCGGAAGGAGGAGTTGCCGGCTCTTATTACAGAAGCTCTTCTGACGCTCAGGCTGGCGGCTGAGCCACCGGTTGAAGAGGAGGATGGCGCGGATCCCATTATTCAAGCAGTACGTCAGACGCAGGTGGTCTTCCCTATCCACAAGGTGATCGCTCAGATGATCCAAACAGAGTGGGATACTCCTGAATCTGGCCTTAAAGGGATTCGCATCATGAATCGTTTGTATCCTCTCGCGGACAAAGACAAGGAGAAGTTCTGCTCCCCGAAGGTTGATGCTGCGGTCTGTGGCGCTCGCGCCCCTACCAGGCGGCCGCCTAGTAGGGACGGGTGTCCACCTCTTATATTTTCCTAGGGTTGTAGTTGTGTGAGGAATAATGAGCCGAGTAGTTTTATAAAAGCGCACAGGAATTTATTCAGCTTCCTTGCAGGTAAGTGGATACAATTTCTTCAAGCACATTTACTCTCCAGACAAAAGAAAATAATGGATACTTCTCCAGTAACAAATGTCCAACACAAAACAGCAAATTCAACTATCAAGTGTTTCTGGCTCACACTAATTTACCTTAGTGCAGGCATCACATTCCATCTCTGAAATATTGGAATTTACATCAGCCTCTTTGGCTTCAATCTCCATACTCTCCGCTGAGCTATGGCAGGGTTCTGCTTGGTAACGCTCAGGGACTTTCTGCTTTAGAGTTTTTAACAGGTCAAACAACCTCTCCCACTTTCTTGCCTTCCCTTCTCTGGGCAGGTCTCCTATGGGGTGCTCTTGCTTAACCTTCCTGGTGAAACATTCCTTTCTGCACTGTGTTCTCTGGGGTATAACAGTTTCATCAGAGTCAGAAGAGAAAATATACTTGGAAGGCCTAGTTGCCTCCCTTCTCCTACCTTGGGCTTTTGGTGCAGTATTCTCCCGGTTGGAGCTTTGGCCAGTCAGGACTCCCTCTGCCTCAGCGTAGGGCAGAGACTTGTGGTAGAGCTTTCCCACTCTCTTGCTAGGGTAGGTGGTTCTCCCCCTGGAACCTTCCCTATGTCCTCTGTGGCTACTGTGCTGAGTATGGTGGCTTCCTTTGTACCTTCTCTGGTTGTCTTTATAGCGGTTCCTTTCTCTGCTGCTCCTTTTGGCTACAGGGCTGTTCCCTCTGTACCTTCTGGAACCTGGACTGGAACCTGAGCTGCAACTCCCACTTAGGCCTGGACTGCAACTCCGACAGCAACTGCCACTGCAACTGCAACTGTGTCTCCAACCATGCTTCTCACCATGCTTCCAACCAGCTCCCGAACCAGCTCTCCAACCAACTCTCGAACCAGCCCTCCAACCAACTCTTGAACCAGCCCTCCAACCAACTCTATCTCTAGTGTTTGTTTGCTCCCTTTCAAACACTGAGCAGGGCAACTCCCTTCCTGGCTCCGCCCTTCTGTACCTCCCACTTCTATCTATGGCTGACCTGGAGTGTGGGCGTGGCTTACAGCTAGGTCTGCTCTCTAGGTTTCTCTCCAGGCTTCTGCTGTGGATTATGCGATCCTGTGTACCCATCCCCCGCAAAGAGGAAAAATTCTTCTTCTCTTCACTTTTTCCTGGCTGGGCTGCACTCTCCTTACCACAGGTCTCAGCGGTGACTAAAAAGACCACCATCCCAGTAGAAGGCAGTGCGGCCTTGAAGGAGGCCCAAGATCGGAAAATGGACGGGTTGCTGAAGCAGTCTTTTGAGGCGGACGCAGTGGCGTTACAGGCTTCAATATGCGGAGCTTGGATCGCACGGGTCTGCCTACGCTGGTTTCAGCGACTGAGGCAGTCCGCATCCTTGGAGCCAGAGGAAGTACGGGAGATGCAGTGCTTGGAATCTGGCTCGGCGTATTTGGTGGATGTCCACTATGACCTCATACGAGCTTTGTCGAATAGTATGGCCTCTTTAGTGGCGGCGCGCAGAGCACTCTGGCTAAAGAATTGGGCTGCTGATGGCTCTTCCAAGGCGCGTCTTGGCAAGCTTCCCTTTAAGGGACAGCTCTTGTTTGGGGAAGATCTGAAAAAATTAGTTAAGGAGTTGGGCGAGTCCAAGGGAGGCCGACTGTCGGAAGATAAGCCCAGGCGGGGAAAATCGTCTGTGGCTTTTCAGGGGCAGTTTCGAGATTTTCGGAGGTTTTGGTCGCCCCGCTTTGCAGGGTCTCAAAGAGGTAGATTCGCGTCTCGAGCCCAGGGATTTCGGGGATTTCGAGGGGCAAGTAGGGGATACGCTGCGGCGGCCTTTGCAGTCTCCCGTAAGCCACAATGAAGGGTGGTGGGTCCAGGCAGGGATTCAGCCGATCGGTGGTCGTCTTCGGAGGTTTCTCTCTGCCTGGACCCACATTACGTCCGACCAGTGGATCCTCGAGATCATCCGCGACGGTTATGCCTTAGACCTCGCGTTAGACTCGTTCGTGCTCTCTCTCTGCAGGAGTCCCCAAAAAGCGTTACAGGTGCGTCAAACCTTGAACTATCTTCTTCAACTGGGCACAGTCGTTCCTGTCCCGCCAGCAGAATACGGCATGGGTCGCTATTCTATCTATTTCGTGGTGCCAAAGAAGGATGGCTCTCTTCGCCCCATCCTAGACCTCAAGGGCGTAAATCGCTTCCTTCGGGTGCCGCATTTTCGCATGGAAACGCTGCGGTCGGTTATTGTCACAGTTCGGCGCGGGGAGTTTTTGACGTCCCTCAACCTCACCGAGGCTTATCTCCATATTCCCATCAGAGCATCCCATCAGAAATTTCTGCGCTTCGCACTTCCTTGGGGGCATTTCCAGTTTCAGGCTCTGCCCTTCGGGTTGGCGACGGCGCCGTGCATGTTCACCAAGATTATGGTGGTCGTTGCGGCAGCGTTGCGGAAAGAAGGAATATTGGTACATCCCTACCTGGACGATTGGTTGATTCGAGCAAAGTCCCGAGCCAAGAGCCTGGCCGCCACAGAAAAAGTGATAGCTCTCCTACAGTCTCTCGGCTGGGTGATCAATGTAGCCAAGAGCCATCTAGTTCCGACCCAGGTTCTCGAGTACTTGGGAGTGCAGTTCGATACTCAAAGGGGCTCGGTGTTCCTGACAGAGCGCAGAGCTCTGGCTCTAAGGCGCCTGGTACGGGACTTCCGCAAGCTTCCAGCGCCATCGGCCTGGAAATACCTGCAGGTGCTGGGCACGATGGCGGCGACTTTGGAAGTCGTTCCTTGGGCCAGGTTTCACATGCGGTCATTACAGCAGGCCCTTCTTCGACACTGGTCCAATCAGTCCGACTCGTTGAGCAAACAACTTCCCTGCCCATTTTTAGTCCGCCAAGATCTGCAGTGGTGGCTGCGGCTGGCATGTTTACGAGCAGGAATGCCTTTAGAACCGCCGGAATGGATTCCACTGTAAACAGATGCAAGTTTGGCGGGCTGGGGAGCGCATTGCGGAGTGGAGTTTGCTCAGGGTCTCCGGAGGAGAGCGGCTGGTCGATCAACCGGTTGGAGCTCAGGGCGGTGTTTTGCGCCCTGCAGAGTTTCGAAGCCCAAGTGACGCACAAAGCGGTACGGGTTCTTTCCGACAATGTGGCGACAGTAGCTTACATAAATCGGCAAGGCGGCACCAGAAGCTCAGCCCTGGAGGACGAATCCCAGCGGCTGTCTGCATGGATAGAACCGCGCTTACAGGCGATATCGGCGGCGCACATAGCTGGAAAAGACAATGTGACGGCGGATTTTCTCAGCAGGGTGCAAGTGGATGCAGGGGAGTGGGAGCTGCATCCCATGGTCTTCGCGCAGTTGGTGCGTCGCTGGGAAATGCCCGTCATGGACCTCATGGCCACGTTCCATTCAGCAAAAGTGGGTCGGTTCTTCAGCAGAAGACGGGAGCCCATGTCTGAAGGAATCGATGCCCTCATGCAACCATGGCCCGCGATAGGTCTTCTCTACGTATTTCCTCCATGGGCGCTTCTCGGTCGGGGATTCAGCGCATCGAGGCGCATCACGGAAGGGTGCTGTTAGTCGCGCCAGATTGGCCCAGGCATCCGTGGTATACCGACCTGGTGAGATTGCTGGACGGAACTCCGTGGCGCCTCCTGTTGTCGCCGGAGCTGTTGATTCAGGGTCCGCTCCTGATGCCGCGGGTGGAGAGATTCTCGCTTACGGCTTGGCCATTGAAAGGGCACGGTTAAAGAAGAAAGGTTATTCCAAGTCCGTGGTGTCGACTTTGCTTCAGGCGTGTAAACATTCAACTTCACCCGCGTATGTGCGCATCTGGCGTATCTTCGAGGATTGGTGTTCAAGGCGTCAAGTCCGCGCTGCCACAGCTTCGGTCCTGGTGGTATTGGATTTTTTACAGGATGGCTTCGATAAGGGCTTGGCCGCCAGTCTTTAAGAGTGCAACTGACGGCCCTAGCCTATCACAGAGGTAAGGTGCAAGGCGTTGCTCTGGGTGCTCACGTCGATGTTGGCCGTTTTCTTAAAGCCGTTTCCAGGTTGCGGCCGGCTCGTCGGGTTTCTGTCCCTCCGTGGGATCTCAACTTGGTGTTGCGGGCTCTGAGTGGAGCGCCGTTTGAGTCTTTATCAAAAGCCTCGGTGAAAGATTTGACTCTGAAAGTGGTATTTTTGGTGGCTATTTGTTCAGCTAGGCGTATTTCAGAGCTTCAGGCACTTTCGTGCTGGGAACCTTTTCTGTCCTTTTCTTCGCAGAAGGTCGTTCTCAGACCGGTGCCTTCCTTTTTTCCTAAGGTATCGTCTTCCTTTCATGTCAATCAGGTGGTTTCGCTTCCCGTCCTGCGATCATCAGGGGAGCAGGCTTCGGATCGGGGCCTTAGTCGCCTGGACATCAAGAGAGTGTTGCGCCGTTATTTGTCAGTCACCGAGTCCTTCCGCAAATCGGATCGGTTATTTGTCCTGTTTGGGGGCCCCAGAAAAGGCGAGGCTGCGGCGAAAGCTTCTTTTCCAGGTGGATCAAGGAGTCCATTGTTTCAGCATATTTGCTGCAGGGGCGCTCTGCTCCGATGGGTTTAAGGGCTCATTCGACGAGAGCGCAGGCGGCGTCCTGGGCGGAGCACAGTCTAGTTCCGCCGGTGGAAATTTGTAAGGCGGCAACATGGTCGTCGTTGCATACGTTCAGTAAGCACTATCGGCTGGGCGTTCTAGCGTCTAGGGATGCCTGTTTTGGTTTGGCAGTCTTGCGTGCCGGATGGCAGGATCCCTCCTGTTAGTACTGCTCTGTTACATCCCAGTGGTGGAGAACTAAGCTGGAGGAACGATAAGGAAATAGTAATTACACTTACCTGGTAATTGTAGTTCCTTGAGTGACGACAGCTTAGTCCTCATGCCCGCCCTCAGGATTATAAGTTCACACGGCACATGGTCCATCCTCGTAGGGACCTATACAGGTGAGTATTTCCGGTTGGTATTCAACTCTTAAGTTCAGTCGGGCTAGCTTGTCTGGTCCTTTCTTTCGCTGGCTTGCTGTGGCTCGGCAGGGGGGTGGGCAGATTTCCCCTGTGGCTAATTTTGTGGGCGTTTTGGGGAGATTTCAAATTTGTTAATCCTTTGTAATAGTTTTCACTGTTTAGCTACTTGTTTGTTGCTCTTTTGAGTCTGCTTTGTCAATAGTTCACTGGAGCTGTAAGGGAATACCAGCAAGCTACTTCCAGTGATGCCAAGTTTTGATTGGTCCAGTCTCCAAGCTGCGCACTACCCAGTGGTGGGGGACTAAGCTGTCATCACTCAAGGAACTACAATTACCAGGTAAGTGTAATTACTATTTTATGTGTATGATTCAACTGTTTTTTTGTTATTGCTCTGTATGTTTTGCATATTTATTTTTTAATTCTTTAATTATGATGTTTTTATGCTTTTTCTTAATACTTTTATGTATATTGTTAATCTGTGTGGTTTTTAAACAGCGCTCTTATGTAGCGTTCCAAAATTTTTGTTTTATTTGTTGTTTATTTTGTTTTTATATCTGTTTAACTTGTGTATTTGTTTTAGGTTGATTATTTGAACACATATGTATCCTATTTATGGTATTGTATTTATTTATTTGAATTTTTCTGTTTCTAGTTGCCTTCACCCCTGATGAAGTATTAACGAAACACGGCCTGTGTCGGGTTGGCAATAGTTATTGGCATTGTTATCTCCTGGTCCTTGGTTTTGCACCACGTTTTCCATTATATTTAGTAGGCCATGATCTACAGATGAAATTCAGAGATCTTCCACCCACTCATTTTGTAGGCCAACCCTCCTTAGATCTCCATCAAACCACCTTGTTACAACAGGCGATCCACCCTCTACTAATGCAGGAGGCAATAGAGGAAGTGCTTCTTTCTCAAAAAGGCCTTGGCTTCTACTCCCAATACTTACTTATCCCAAAGAAGATGGGAGGCCACAGGCCTATACTAGATCTTTGAAACTTGAATTTTTCCTTGACAAGGAATTTGTTTAAGATGGCTTCTCTGGGTACCCTTCTTCCTTACCTCCACCCAAATGATTGACTTTGCTCCTTAGACCTAAAGGATGCTTATACTAACATATTCATCCATCCAGATTACAGAAAGTTCCTCGGATTTCTATTTCGGAACAATCATTACCAATATTGATCCTTCCTTTCGGTCTGGCTTTGGTGGTAGCCTATCTTCGAACTTTGGGGATTTTTCTGTTCCCCTGTTTAGAAAATTAGTTGCCAAGGGCAAATACCGTTATGGCACACTCCTGCCCTCAGACTAGTCACATCCCACAGGAGTTAGGTTTTGTCATAAATTATCCAAGATCGCACCTCACTCCAACTCAAGACCTAGCGTTCATAGGAGCTCAACTAGACACAATCCAAGCTAGAGCATTTCTGCCAGATGACAGACATGCCCGACTAAGTCTTGGCATCACAGATCCAACAACAGGAGTCAATAACCGCCAGAACATTCCTACGTCTCCTAGGCCACATGGCCTCCATAGTCCATGTCATTCCATATGCTTGTCTCAACATGAGAATAGCATAATGGACAGTGGAAGCAGTCCACAGGACACCTCTCAGACTCGATCACCATCACCCCTCAGATGAGATCAGCCCTGCATTGGTGGAGCAATCCGTACAACCTTCTCGTAGGGTTACCTTTTCAGTGGTTTGTACCAGAGTGTACCCTGACGACTGATGCATCAAAGCTCGGTTGGGGGGCTCACGTAAACGGTCTTACGACCCAGGGCCTATGGATTTTGCAAGAAAATCTCCACATCAATTTCCTCAAACTCAGAGCAATCTTCAATACCATCCAGGTCTTCTCTGCCCATCTCAGGGGCCACTCAGTCCTCATTCATTCAGGCGGACAGCCAGGTGGCCATATTTATGTAAACAAACAGGAAGTTGTGCCAGGACTCTTCTCTCGCTTGTCAGTTTGTGGCTAAGGAGTCTCATATGTGAAGACTGACTTCCTGCTTGTTCCTGGAGATAGTGTAGTTACCTGTAACAGGTGATCTCCAGGAACAGCAGGAATCAGTCTTCACAACCCACCCACCTCCCCTTCAAGTTGTCCCATTTTTTATTTTTTTATTATTTTGTCTCCGCTATACATCTGACTGAGGAGACTAGGAGCTAAGTGGTAAGGTAACCATGCATGCATGGAGGAACGCTCCCAAAGGCTTTCCTATTGGATGCTGGGGAGCGTTCCCACACCGGGCTCCATCAGTGCCGATGTTACCCATATGTGAAGACTGATTCCTGCTGTCCTCTGACATGTGTTACAGGTGAGTAACTACACTTTCTCCATTGGGGACAGGACCTTTATGCATTTCCACCCATCCCCTTGATACAGAAAACGCTGTTCAAGCTGCCAGCCAACAAGGGCTCCATCATCCTCATAGCCCCCTTTTGGCTCCATCAACTGGTTTCCTCTGCTTCTTCGCCTTGCGCAGACTCTGATGTGCACCGGAACTTCTCTCACAGAACCAAGGGACGCTGCTTCATCCTAGTCTTCATGCCCTTCACCTCATGGCATGGCTGCTGAGGGCATAGTATTCGCAGACCTTGACCTCATACAAGAGGTCAAGGATATCCTGCTTGCACCACACAAACAGTTCACCATGCGATCTTATGCCTTTAAATGGCAAAGGTTTGCCCTCTGGTGCTCCCCAAAGGACATTGACCCCTTTGCCTGCCTGGTGGAATCCCTTCTTCAGTATCTCCTCCATTTGTTCTTGGCAGGTCTTAAGACCAACTGTCAGAGTTCATTTTAGTGTCATTGTCGCCTATCTCCTTAAACCCCTTAGCATGCTTTTTGCAGGGTCTCCTGCTTCCAAGTCACCCATTAAGGTGCCTTGGGTGGCTTGGGACCTTAATGTGGTTCCAGCTCAACTTCTAAAGTCTCCCTTGGAGCCTTTAGTGACCGCTTCACTGAAATTTCTCTCTTGGAAGGTCATCGTCCTCATAGCCGTCATTGTAGCTCGCTGAATCAGTGAAGTGTAGGCTCTTGCCCCTTCTACCTAGGGCGCAAGAGACCTGTGAAACCTTTTCAATAGGTGTTAACGCCAGGTGGCAGGTCAAAAGGCCATTTTGAAAGGCAAGGACTGTTAATCAGCCAGGAAGTTGGTCACAGCTTACCTCAGCAGCACAGGCATAAATAGTTCAACCAGAGTTCTGTGATCCTCAGTCTTAAAGGACTAGAAAAGGGGACTGCTACTTCTGGAGAGATCTGCAATTCTGAGTATATACTTTTGGGAATTTTTCTGAAGGGACTTCTTTGGATTAAAGCTGATTAATCTGTGAACCCAGTGTATTTGTTAAATCAGTCGGCCTAGTAGCAGCAGTTTAAGTTTAAATTTGAAACACAGAAGAGACCTTTCTGGTTAGATTTCATACCCAGCAGAGAGCTTCTGGTTTAAATTTAATACTCACTCAGGGCCTAGTATTGGCAAAGTACTTTCAGTTTAACTTTAAAACACAGAAGAGAGCTTTCTGGTTAAATTTAGAACCCAGCAGAGAGCTTCTAGTTTAAATTTCATAATAAGTCAGAGCCTAGCAGGACAGGGTACTGTGTAGCAGCCATCTTTTAATAAGTGTTATTTCCCTCCCTCCTTCCCCAACACCCACCCACCCCTGGGATAATCATAGCTTTATAGGTACTTACACATATTAAAGGAAAGGAGGTGCTCTCAGGTGCAGCTCATTATCCAAATCAGTCATACACTAAGGACCTGAGATTAATTAAGCTTCAGGTGAACAAGGTATATTAAAGCATTAGGTACAATTTTATTAGTATAAGTATCCATAGCAACCCTTAGTAAGTAAAGAACTTAAAGATCTAAACACAAGCTTAAAACTAAGATGCAGACAGCAGTCCAGCAGCAAGATGGGGGCTTTCTAGTCTTTTGAATTGAGTGTCACATGTATGATTTTCTCCCAGTTGGTGAGAGGTCTTACGTGTGCACTAGGTGCAAGGAGTTCTTTGCTCTCGGGGAACGAGTCCATTCTCTAGAGGCTAGAGTATCAGACTTGGAAGACATAAGAAAGACAGAGGTGCATAGACGAGACCTACAGGGATATAGTCCTGAAGTCCCACCTCAGGTCTGGCAGCATCCCTTTTGCCATGGAGGAGAGAGGTCACGTGACAGGAGAGCATCACCCTGGTGTGGCAGGAAGTGATCCTGTAACTAGGACCTGTCCTCCAGGTGATGTAAAACCCTCTCGCACCGATGAAGTTTCTTCAGGGCCATGTGCCCATGAGGGAAGGGTCAGGACGGCTGTTATAGTTGGTGGTTCGATCATTAGGCATGTGGATAGTTGGGTGGCTGGTGGACGTGAGGATCGCCTGGTAACATGCCTGCCTGGTGCGAAGGTAGTGGACCTCACGCGCCACCTAGATAAGGTCTTAGATATTGCTGGGGAGGAGTCTGCTGTCTTGGTACATGTCGGTACCAATGGCATAGGAAAATGTAGTAGGGAGGTTCTGGAGGCTAAATTTAGGCTTTAAGGTAGGAAGTTGAAATCCAGAGCTTCCAGGGTAGCTTTCTCCGAAATGTTTCCCATTCCACGCGCAGGACTCAAAAGGCAGGCAGATGAGACGATGGTGCAAGGATGAGGGTTTTGGATTTGTTAGGAACTGGGGAACATTCTGGGGAAAGGAGGGGCTCTTCCGAAGGAATGGGCTTCACCTTAACCGGGATGGAACCAGGCTGCTGGAATTAACCTTTAAAAAGGAAATAGAGCAGCTTTTAAACTAGATAATAGGGGAAAGCCGACAGTCACACGAACGCATGGTTCGAAACTATGTATCCTTGAAGGATACTACCAAAAACAGGGAGGTTCCAAAAAAGAGTAAAGTAGCCCAAATGCCCTCGAGTATGGAGCAGACAGAGCTTAAAGATCCCAAATTAACCATGCCTACCAATAGCCAAATTAATATGAATAAAATACAGTCTCTAAAATGCTTGTATGCAAATGCTAGAAGTCTAAAAAATAAGTTGGGAGAGTTAGAATATATAGCACTAAATGAGAGGTTAGATATGATTGGAATCTGAGACATGGTGGAAGGAGGGCAACCAGTGGGACACTGATACCTGGGTGGGTACAAACTATATCGTAATGATAGAGCTGATCAAATTGGTGGAGGGGTTGCGCTCTATGTTAGAGAGGGCATTGATTCAGAAAGGATTAAAGTTTTGCAGGAAACAAAATTCACTGTAGAATCTCTATGGATTTAAATTCCATGTAAAAAGGGGAAGGGGATGGCAGTGGGGGTGTACTACCGACTGCCTGGCCAGAGTGAACAAATGGATGATGAAATGCTCAAAGAAATCAAGGAAGCTAACAAGTTGCAGCACAGTAGTAATAATGGGTGATTTCAATTACCCCGGTATCGACTGGGTCAGTGTCACGGCAGGACATGCTAGGGAGATAAAGTTCCTAGATGAAATAAATGACTGCTTCTTGGAGCAGCTGGTTCATGAACCCACCAAAGGGGAAGTCATATTGTACCTAGTCCTTAGTGGAACACCAGATCTGGTGCAAGAGATAAGGGTGTTGGGGCCACTTGGCAATAGTGATCATAGCATGATCGCGTTTGATTTAATTAGTGGAGGAGGGATAGTAAGGAAATCCACAGTACTGCCTTTTAACTTTTGAAAGGGAGACTATGATAAAATGAGGAAAATAGTTCAGAAAAAACTAAAAGGAGCAGTTGCAAAGGTTAAAGACTTACATCAAGCTTGGGGGGTGTTGAAAAATATTATCTTGGAAGTCCAGACCAGTTGTATTCCACGCTTTAAGAAAAGTGGAAGGAAGTCCAAAAAACTGCCAGCATGGTTTAAAGGTGAGGTCAGAGCGGCTGTTGCCAAAATGGTATCTTTCAGGAAATGGAAAAAAAGAGCCAAATGACAAAACCTGGAAACAGCGCAAGCACTGGCAAGTTAAATGCAAGGCTTTGATAAGGCAGGCATAGGGAGAATTTGAGAAGATGCTTGCTGCGGAAGCAAAAACGCGTAATAAAGACTTTATCAAGTACATTTGTAGCAAAAAACCTGAGAGAGTCAGATGGTCCATTAGAGGGGTTAAAGGGGGCGCTAAGGGAGGATAAGGCCGTAGCAGAGAAACTGAATGAATTCTTTGCTTCAGCCTTTACTGAGAAAGATGTAGGGATGTTACCCATGACTGAAGTAGTATTTAAAGGTGCGGAAGAATTGAAGGAAATATCGGGAAGATGTATTACAGCTATTTGATAAACTGAAGAGTAGCAAATCACCTGGGCCGGATGATATACATCCAAGGGCGTTGAAAGAACTGAAATATGAGATTGCAGACCTGCTATTAGTAATCTGTGAACTATCATTAAAATCATCTGTAATAGCTGAAGATTGGAGGATGGTGAACGTAACACCAATTTTTAAAAAGGGTTCCAGGAGTGATCTGGGAAACTACACACCGGGAGCCTGACGTCAGTACTGGGAAAAATGGTAGAAACCGTCATAAAGAACAAAATTGCTGGACATGTAGGTAGTCATGGCTTAATGGGAGACAGCCAACATGGCTTTAGACAAGGAAGATCTTGTCTTACTAATCTGTTATGTTTTTTTTTTTTTTTTAAGGTGTGAACAAACAGGTAGACAAAGGTGAGTCGGTTGATATAGTATATTTGGACTTTCAGAAAGCCTTTGACAAGGTCCCTCATCGGAGACTTTTAGCAAAACTATATAGTCATGGGATAGGAGGCAGTGTACTATTGTGTATCAGGAACTGGTTAAAAGATAAAAAGCAGAGTGTAGGGCTAAATGGCCCATTTTCCCAATGGAGAAAGGTGAATAGTCGTGTACCCCAGGGATCTGTGCTGGGTCCCGCTGCTTTTTGACATGTTATTCCCTTTTCAAGGTCATTTATGAATGAGTGAGGTTATCAAATTTTCAGATGACATAAAACTATTTAAAGTTGTTAAAAACCAAGAGGATTGTGGAAAATTGCAAGAGGATCTTGATAAATTGGAAGACTGGGCATCAAAATGGCAGATGAAATTTAATGTGGAAAAGTGCAAAGTTAAGCACCTAGGGAAGAACAACCCAAATTATGGTTACACGATGCAAGTTTCCACATTAGGATCCACCACCCAGGAAAAAGATTTAGGCGTCATTGTGGATAACATGTTAAAACCCTCGGCCCAGTGTATAGCAGCGGCCAAGTGAGCAAATAGAATGCTAGGTATCATAAGAAAAGGAATGGAAAATAAAACAAAGGATCGTTCCATGGTGAGACCGCACCTTGAATATTCTATGCAATTCTGGTCGCCATATCTTAAAAAGGATATAACGTTATTAGAAAGGTTTCAGAGAAGAGCCACCAAAATGGTAAAGGGGATGAAAGGATACTCCTATGAAAGGGTAAAAAGGTTAGGGCTCTTTAACCTGGAAAAGAAACGGCTGAGGGGAGATATAATAGAAGTCTTTATATTAATGAACGGAGTGGAACAGGTAAACGTAGATCGATTGTTTACGTTATCAGAATATAGAAAGACTGGGGGACATGCAATGAAGCTACAGAGTAAACTATTTAAGACTAATAAAAGAAAATATTTTTTCACTCAACGTGTAATCAAACTCTGGAATTTGTTACCGGAGGATGTAGTAAAGGCTGTTAGTGTAGCTGGGTTTAAAAAAGGTCTGGACAAGTTTCTGGAGGAAAGGTCCATAAACCATTATTAAAAAGGGACCCAGGATATCACTGCTTGACCCAATACATTGGAACCTGTGTCTTTTGGGGAAACTGCTAGGTATGTATGACCTAGATTGGCCACTGTTGGAAACAGGATACTGGGCTTGATGGACCTTGGTCTTAGCCAATATGGGATATCTTATGTTCTTAGGTTCTCTTGTGGCGGATCCGCCTTATACCTGGTTCCATCATGACAAGGTGGTCCTCTGTACCCATTCATACTTCCTTCCAAAGGTGATCTCCTCCATCCACCTGATCCAGTCGATAATTCTACCGATTTTCTTCCTTAGACAACATGCGTCTCAAGCGGAGGCAGCGCTACACACTTTAGACTGCAAGCGAATGCTGGCTTACTACTTAGATATTACTAAGATTCACCAGAAATCCTCTCACCTGGTCTACTAGTGACAAAGTGGACTCTATCCAGATGAATAGCAGATCATATCTCTTTTGCTTATACACAAGTGAGACTATCCCTGGAGAGTCATGTCACTGCTCATAATGTTCAGGCTATGGCATCCTCTGTAGCCAATCTCCAGTATCCACTGAGGAGATCTGTCAGGCAGCTACCTGGTCCTCCATTCATTTTAGCTGCAGATTACTGTCTGGACGGGGACTCCCATCAGGATGCTGTTTTTGGCCAAGCTGTATTCCAGCACCTTTTTGGAGCTTAAACCCACCTGCTATCCTCCATCCCAGACTTCTGCAAGATAGCAGACTTCCATTAGGGGGCGTATAGCAGACTGGAATAGAGTCCACTGAGCCATACTGTGTCCACACTCTTTGACTCTATGCTTTAGCCTCAGGGATCATACTGCTTTCCTCCATGCCAGTCTTGTTCCTGGGAGCTAGAGAGGTCCCATATGTGAAGACTGCATTCATTCCTTATTCCTGGAGATATCACCTGTTACAAGTGAGTAACTACGCTATCAGGGAACAGCAGGAATCAGTCTTCACAACCCACCCTCCTCCCCTAAGAGTTATAGGGTAGTTTTTATTTTCCCTCTATCTCTCAACTACAAACTCAGCTGAGGAGAGGAGTTGGGAAGGCAGATACACAGAAAACGTTTCTCTGTTCCAACCAGTTTTTTGCTTTCCAGCCTTTGCCGGTCCTCTTCCTGGTTCTCGAGCACCTCTGCTTCATCCCTGGTCTTGGATTTTTTGCTTTTTGCCTTTTTGTGTTTCACTGTGCTTCGCGCTCTTTTTAACCGCTGGCCACATCGAGGGTCTTTGACCTTTCAGGGGTCCTTTTTCCCCCAATGGCCTCCGGTTTTAAGCAATGTGATAGGTGTCCAAAAAACATGTTGCTCACGGATATCCATGACTGTTGTCTCAGGTGTCTGGGAGCTGACCATGATCCAGAGCTATGCTCCCTCTGTAAGAAGATGTCCTCCAAGGCCGTCCAGAGTCGTAAGCAGAAGCTGGGATGATCTCTTCCGTAAGGCAGCCCCAGTATTCCTGGTAGCCTCCTGCTTTCTTCAGCCCCGCAACCTCTGGAGCCTCCCAAGGCTTCTCCCCGGGCCCGGCAGCACTCTGACCAGAGGTCGCCCGAACATGGAAGAATAAGAGAGCTGCGAGGACTCTGTCGGGGGCACCAGATAAGCGTGAGAGGTCACGGGCCAGGTCTCTCAGCCCCCCCATGACAAACTTTGGAGTCGGAGAAGGGGCAGCCCAGTAAGGTACCTCAAACCAATATGGAGGGCTCCGGCGAAGGCGCCCAGTCTCCCGTGGGTCATCTCGGCGAGGACCCCCCTCCTCCTCGACACCCGACCCAGTCACCCTGGTGTTGGTGTCGCAGGGCCCCAATCCTGAGTGGGAGGTCCAAATGCTGGCCTTGGAGCACAGCGTTACTGTGTTCCTCACTGCCCAGCAGGTGCTGGTGCCCGACCCCGCCGGCATGTGCCTCGAGACCACAGGGACCTCGACCTCGAGGACTTGGGCCGCCGCAGTGACCCCTAAGAGCCAGAAGCCTTGAGAGGGTCCTTGGCATGGGTCTCGATATCCATCCCGGTCTTTGGACATGAGATCCTCTCGGGCGAGTGCCTCCGGCTCCGGGCATGCTTTGGCCTCAGGAGCCCGGCACAGATCACTGACCCATCTTGAGCCGCCCTACCTAGAGTCCTCAAATGACTTCTCAGAGTGGGAGTCTGACAGGGAAACCTCTCTGGAGACTTGGTCCCACCGAGACCTCCCCTTGGATCTCTCTCCGCTGTCCCAGAGGTGGCGGATAGCTCCTTTCTGGAGTTCGTCTGGGACATGGCGCAGGCCCTAGCGCTCGCCACCGAGTCTGAGGAAGAGCCTCATGTGGAGGAATTTGATATTCTTCAATATGAAGCCCCTCCGAAGGAAGCTCTCTCAGTGCTGGTTCTTCCCATTCTGAACTGACTCCTCCTCCGCATGTGGGAGCCCCCGGTCTCTGTCCCTATCGTGAGCAAGCACCTGGACGCTATGTATAGGGTTCAGTGGAGCCTGGGGTTTCAGAAGGCCCAGCTTCCTCACACCTCAATGGTGGTCAAATCAGCCATGCGGAGGCTAAAGAGCCCGAAGGCTCATTCTTTGTTCCTGCCGGGCAGAGAGTCTCATACCCTCAACACCCTCGGGCGCAAGTCTTATCAGGGCTCCATGCTGTCATGCCACATCAAAGTTTACCAATTATATATTGGGATATTCCTCCGTGACCTCGCTAGAGAGCTCGGAGGCTTCACGGCGGGCCTTGACGGAGACCATCTTTGATGTTTTCAGACCCTCTTAAAGTCCATCAGAAAATGCTCGAAGTACCTATCGCGAGCAGCATACGACAGCTTTGAGTCTTCTGCCCGGGTGACGGCGGCTGGCATTGGATCCCGCTGGCAGGCTTGGCTCCAGTCCTCGGACCTGAAGCAGTGGGTCCAGGAGAAGCTGCTGGATGCCCCTTGCCTTGGGGAGCATCTATTCGGGAAGCCCATGGAGGAAAAGGCAGTGGGGATTGAAATGGAGTACATGATTCGTACTCGCCTCTCCCAGAAAACTTCCTCCCTCCCAGGTAGAAACAGCAGAGCAAGAAACCTTTCTTCCACCAGAAGGGGCTCCCGTACAGGGGCTACCTGTCCTACAAGCTGGCGTTGACCCCACTTTAGGGCGGTCAGAGCAAGAGCACAGCTCACTGCCCTCGTAAGCCAAAGGGTCCCAAGACCCAATCCCCGGTGCCGACTCAGCTGTCTGGGTTTTGACGTCATCGGCATAGCCTCCCGTCTGCTGACAGATTGGCTATCTGTTGGGGGGTTTCTGGTCCAATTCTCCCACAGGTGGGAGTCTATCTCCACTGATGCCTGGGTCCTCCAGGCTCTTTCGTGAGGGCTGTCTCCTCCATCTGGACCCGCTCCCCCCTCCATACTTCCCTGGGGAGCCAAGGCGGCTTCCCCCTTACAAGGCCCTCCTGAGTCAGGAGCTCGCAGTCCTCCTCGAGGACGGGCAGTAGAACCAGTCCCACTGTACCTCAGAGGGTGGGAGTTTTACTCCCGATACTTCTTCATCCCAAAGAGGACAGGGGGCCTTTAGCCCATCCTCAATCTGCGGAACCTAAACAAGTTTCTGGTGCAGGAGAAGTTCAAGATGCTCTCCCTTGGAACACTACTGCCCTACCTACAGCAGGGTGATTGGCTGTGCTCCTTGGACTTAAAGGATGCTTACTCTCACATCCTCGTCCATCTCAAGCACAGAAAGTACCTCTGCTTCATGGTTCAGGGAAACCACTACCAGTAGAGGGTGCTTCCCTTTGGCCTTGCGTCCACCCAGCGGGTCTTCACAAAATGCCTGGCTGTGGCTGCGACCCACCTCCGGCTGCAGGGCATCTTCATCTATCCTTATCTAGACTGGCTCGTAACAGGGGGCACAGCCTCGAAGCCCAGCAGGCCATGGACTGCACCATTCAACTCCTGGAGCATCTGGGATTCGTGGTCAATTGCCTAAAGTCCCACCTCACTCCAGTTCAGTTCGTGGACTTCATCGAGACTCGCTTGGACACCCTGCGGCCATGGCTTTCCTTCTTCAGGACAGGACGGACCACCTCGTGTCCCTGGCATCCGAAGTGCGGTGCTGCAGCGCCGTCTCGGCCCAGATGATTCTTCGCCTTCTCGGCTACGTGACCTCCACGGTCTGTCATCCCCAATGCCTGCCTCAACATGCGGTTGGCGCAGTGATGCCTCCTAGCGCAGTGGGCATTCCCAAAGGCTTTCTGTGAAAGCTGGGGAAATGCTCCACACGGGCTCAGTTGGTGCCGACGTCATCCATATGTGAGAACTGATTCGTGCTGTTCCTGGAGAATACCTGTTATAGGTGAGTAACTATGCTTTTGAGTACAGGTTCCACTGGAATTTGTGTGTGCTGAAGAGGTCCCAGTTGGGGCTGTGGAGACACCTATAAGAATAAATTTTAATGCCTAGTTCAAGGGAGTCATCTTGGAAACTCTAAATTCTAAAGAATTAGGGGTTCTCCAGGAACAAGCAGGAAGTCAGTCCTCACATATTTATTTATTTATTTACAGTCTCTTATATACCGCACTATTCATCATCAGCGCGGTTTACATGGAACAAAATGCTCAGTACATTTAACACGTATGAGTTTACAGGTAACAGGGTATAAATAACTTGGATAACCGTGGTAACTATTTACAAAACATACTACATGGAATCATATACACAAAACATACTACATGGAATCATATACACAAGGGCTCCGTCAGTGCCGATGTCACATATGGGTGACATCGGCACTGACGGAGCCCTTGTGCGGAGCAATTCCCCAGCTTTCAAAGAAAGCCTTTGGGATTGCATCCCCTTCCTGCCCAAGGGTGCCATCTTGCTCAGTCTCCCTTTTTCCACGGAGCCCAATGGACATAGTCCAACTTCCCTCATGGAAAAAGTGTGTCAAAACTCCTGAAGATTCTCTTCTTCGGCCCGGTTCGACACCGGTTCCCCTTCCCGCCTCGGTTCGGTACAAAAAACGCACTCCTTGGTGCCCCCTGGCAGGGAGGCCCGGAACCTGGATGCCCTCGGCAGAAAGTGCTACCAGGGCTCGATGCTGTCATGCTGTGTCCAAACATACCAGCTGTACATGGGCATGTACTTACGGGACCTGGCAAAGGAGATTGCCGAGTTCTCAGCTGGCCTCTCCGAGGAACCCTTGCAGCGCTTAAAGAACTTGTCCACTGGGATTCGGGAGTGCTCGAAGTTTGTCTCGAGCAGCCTACGACGGCTTCAAGGCTTTGGCCCGAGTAGTTGCAGCCGGCATCGATGCCCGACGCCAGGCGTGGCTAATGGAGCCATGGGTTCAGGACAAGTTGGTCGATGTCCCTTGCCGAGGTGACAACCTTTTTGGCAAACCCATGACTGAGAAGGCTGCTGAAATTGAGACCAAATACTTGACCCGGACAAGACTCTCCAAGAAGACATCTGCCCTTTCTTAAAAGCCATTTTTCCTGAGGAAGGGTGCTGCTTACTGCAACTACCCCACTCAACAGGCCTCCCCGGCTCCCCAACAGGGGCAGCAGGCCAAGGGACAGGGGCATGACCCGCGTAAGCAGAAGACCCCCAGGCACCGGCTACTTCCCAGCCGGTAGGGGTTTTTTTGACTGCCACAGCATAGTCTCTCTCCAACCAGGGGTGATGCTTTGCACAGGAGGAAGGCTGACCCTGTATGCCCACAGGTGGCCAGCAATCACCACAGATACCTGGGTCCTACAAATAGTCCAAAAGAGCTATTTGCTCCACTTCAACCAGGTACCTCCCTCCTACTTTCCAGGAGAGCCTCTCAGACCCCCTCAACACAGGAACCTTCTCTTGCAGGAGTTGGCCATTCTTCTAGAGGATCAGGCGGTGGAGCTGGTGCCCCACAGCCTGCTAGGACAAGGCTTTTACTCCAGGTATTTTCTGATACCATAGATAACAGGAGGCCTCAGGCCCATCCTCGACCTGCGAAACTTAAGTTCCTGGTGAGGGAAAAGTTCAAGATGCTTTCCCTTGGAATATTGCTGCCTTACCTCCACCAGGGAGACTGGCTATGCTCCTTAGACCTGAAGGATGCTTATACGCACATCCTCATACATCCAGACCACAGACAATATCTCAGATTTTTAGTGGTAGGAAAACATTTTCAGTACAGAGTACTTCCATTCGGCCTAGCCTCTGCCCCCAGAGTGTTTACCAAATGTCTGGCAGTAGTGGCGGCCTTCCTCAGCAACCAGGGAATTTTTGTCTTCCTGTACTTGGACGACTGGCTCATCAGGGCCCAGTCACCTCAGGAGGCCCAACAGGCCACAGCTCGCACTATCAACATGCTACAGCATTTAGGCTTTGTCATAAATCAAGCAAAGTCCACTTTGCTCCCCACTCAAAACTTAGAGTTCATAGGGGCAAGGCTAGACACCCTTCAAGCGAAGGCTTACCTGCCAGAGGGCAGAGCACAGAGTCTTCTGGAGCTAGTACACCAAATCAGCCACAAGTCTCAGATATCAGCGAGGTACTTTCTACGCCTTCTGGGACACATGGCCTCCACGGTTCATGTGACCCCAAACGCCCATCTCCACATGAGGACAGCTCAGTGGTGCCTCAGAGATCAGTGGACACAAGCCACAGGAAGACTCCGAGACAGGATCAGAGTGTCGAAACGACTACTGAAGTCGTTGACCTGGTGGCTTCAGCCTCCAACCTGCTCGAGGGAGTGCCTTTCCAGCCTCTCTCGTACACAAGAGTGCGGACGACAGATGCATCTCTGCTGGGCTGGGGAGCCCATTGCCAGGACTTATGCACTCAAGGGTTGTGGTCTCCTCAAGAGAGGACGCAACAAATCAACCTCTCAGAGCTCCAGTCGATACGCCTAGCTCTTCAAACCTTCTCTCATGTTCTCTCACATCAGTCTGTCTTAGTACAAACAGACAACCAGGTGGCTATCTTCTACGTGAACAAGCAGGGAAGTACGGGGTCCCGCATCCTGTGTCAGGAGACAGTGGACCCCTCTGTTCCTTTGCAATCCGATAGGGTATGTCTCTCAAAGCAGTTTACCTGCCAGGTCAGGAGAACTGCCTAGCAGACAAGCTAAACAGAATTCTCCAACCTCATGAGTGGCAACTGAATCCGGAAGTAGCCCAGCAGATCTTCCATTGCTGGGGACATCCAGCCATAGATCTCTTTGCCAGTCCGCAGAATCATCAGTTGCCCAACTTTTGCTTCAGACAGCCACACCCCCAAAGGATGGCTGCAGATGCTTTTCTAATAATCTGGTCCATGGGCCTCCTGTATGCGTTTCCTCCCACGCCTCTGGTGACCTAAACTCTGTTCACAATCCTTCGAGACAAGGTCTTGGTCATCCTGGTAGCCCCCAGATGGCCAAGACAACCTTGGTTTCCGCTTCTCTTGAAAATCTTCTCTTGTTTGGTACCAGTGGTGTTGCAGTACCTACTGCACCTCTCAGAATTAGGCCTCCTGTCTAACTCTGTCAGGGTCCACCTGAGTGCTTTGTCAGCACACCACTCTCCAGTGGAAGGACAACATCTTTCGGTTCACCCTTGGTGTCCAAATTCCTCAGAGGTCTACTTCTACTAAAACCCCTGGTTCGTCCTCCGGCAACCGAGTGGAATTTGAATGTGGTCTTGCAACAGCTTACCCGCCCACCTTTTGAGCCGATGTCTGCTTGCCATCTGCGCTTCCTTTCCTGGAAGGTGTTATTCCTCGTGGCACTCACATCTGTCAGACGAGTGAGTGAACTACAAGCTCTTGTGTCAGAAAGACCGTACACACGGTTCTATAGGAACAGGGTGGTCCTGTGCACCCATCCCAAGTTCCTTCCGAAAGTGGTCTCTCCGTTCCACCTCAACCAAGAGGTGGTTCTTCCGACATTCTTTCCCAGACCGCATACTAGCCGGGCAGAAGCGGTTCTGCATACCCTTGATTGTAAAAGGGCTTTAGCCTTCTACCTGGAGCATATGCGGGGACGTCAAAGGGCTACTCAGCTCTTCGTCTCTTATGACCCCAGTAAACTGGGGCTACCTGTCTCCAAGTGCACGTTGTCCACCTGGGTGGCAGACTGCATTGCCTGGGTGTACAGGGCGGCCGACCTCCCGTTGCAGGGTCGAGTTACAGCCCACCGTGTCAGGGCTCAGGCCGCATCAGTGGCTCACTTCCGCTGTGTTCCACTGGCAGACATCTGCTGGGCCGCAACCTGGTCTTCAAGCCAGTTTAGTTTAGTTTATTTGCATTTGATATACAGCCCTTCAAGACTTCAAGCCAGACTTTTGCAGCCCATTACTGCTTGGATGGAGAGTCCCGACGGGACAGTGCTTTCGGCCAGACGGTACTCCGTAACTTATTTGAGGTTTAGGCAACTCCTACCCTCTGGCATCAGGCTACCGGGGGTATTGCGTCTCCGCTGAATTCCTATCACAGCTGCTGCGGCTCTTCTAGAGGGAGCCATTTTTCAGCTAGGGTTCTCGGTAGCCTATAGCTAGGGAGTCCCATATGTGAGGACTGACTTCCTGCTTGTTCCTGGAGAAAGCGTCGTTACTCACCTGTAACGAGTGTTATCCAGGGACAGCAGGAATCGGTTCTCACGACCCTCCCTCCTCCCCTGGAGTTGCAGTCCTACATTGATTTTATTCATTTTGCTGTCTTTTTAGCTATGTCATTTGACTGAGCAAGATGGCACCCTTGGACGGGAAGGGGATCGCGCATGCGCGATTAAATCCCAAAGGCTTTCTTTGAAAGCTGGGGAATTGCTCCGCACGAGGACTCCGTCTGTGCTGACATCACCCATATGTGAGGACGGATTCCTGCTGTCCCTGGAGAATACCTGTTACAGGTGAGTAACTACGCTGAACAGAAGAGATCAGATATTGCTGAAATGGAATAGTGTAGTAAAAGAAGAGCGTGCTAAATCTATGCTCTGGGGTCAGTTAGGATAAGCTCTCTCAGATGGGTGACATCACCAGCTGAGCCTGGTGCAAGAACAGCTTCTCCAGTTTAGATAAGCTTCAGAAGCTTTTAAAAACCTCATCGTGCATGCATGTCATTTCTGTCTGCCTCAGTTTGTCTTTATGAGAATCTGATTGGATGCATCAGTGCTACGCATCAGTTTTTTTTTTTTTAGATATTTTTACATTTCCTATTGATGTGCAAGTTTGCTGTGTTCCGTGTAGTTCCTTAGATTCTAGGCCATGTAGGGTTTTTTTGTTTTTTTTTTTCCACACTTGCCCAGTCAGGCCTAATTTTAAAGGTCTTTAGCAACATGGTCAGACATTGTTTTCATAGTCAAATTGTTTGATTTTGCTGTGCTGCATTTGTTAACATGTCCCAGAGAAAAGCCCTTAGTAACTTTAAAAAGTGCATCCAGTGCAGCAAGATCACACCCATAACAGGTTTCATAACTGGTGCTTGCAGTACTTTGAGCCTGGCCATGAACTGTCTCATTGTAATTTGTGTTAACAGGTATTAAAAGAGATCTGCATGGTCGTGAACAAATCTTAGCCATTTCTAAGATCTGCATTGGAGCAATCTGTCTTAATGGGTTCAGTAGCTGCAAAGGATGCAGGGGATGCATTGGTATAGTGCATGCAGCATCCTGGACACTGAGCATCAATATAGGCCATTGGGTTTGGCTATCTACTGAGTTCCACCCAAAAAAGAGGCAAGGGTTTGTGATGCTGAACACTTAGAGCTAGAGTATATTGACATCACCAGGAACAGGACCTCAGAAAACACCCACAAACAGGAATAGAAGCGAGGGGCATCCTGAACAATTTTCAGAAGACAGTGTTTGTGAGAAACTAGCTAAACTTAACGTAGACAAAGCGATGGGACTGGGGGACGTTCTAGCAGCTCCACTGACTGACCTTTTCAATGCCTCTTTGGAGTCGGGAGTGGTGCCAAAGGACTGGAGAGAGGCTCATATGTGGTGCCTTTACACAAAAACGAAAGTACGGATGTGGTGGAAAACTACAGGCTGGTTAGTTTAACTTCGGTGGTAAGTTATTGGAAACGCTGCTGAAAGAGAAAATAGTAAGGTTTCTTGAGTCCAGCAGATTACAGGATCTGAGGCAGCATGGATTCACCAGAGGCAGGTCTTGTCAGACAAATCTGATTGATTTCTTTGACTGGGTGGTGACCAGGGAGTTGGACCGAGGGAGAGCACTAGATGTGCTGTATTTAGATTTCAGTAAAGCCTTTGACACTGTACCTCACAGGCGACTTATAAACAAACTGAGCACCCTAGGGATAGACCCTAAAGTTACTGCTTGGGTTAGAAATTGGTTGAGTGGGAGGCGACAAAGAGTACAGGTAAATGGAGCACACTCTGAGGAGAAGGAAGTTACCTGTGGTGTGCTCTAGGGATCTGTACTTGGTCCGATTCTTTTCAACATCTTTGTTAGTAATATAGCGGAAGGGCTGTCGGGTAAGGTTTGCCTCTTTGCGGATGATACCAAAATCTGCAATAGATTAGACACCCAGGAAGGTGTAGATAACATGGAAGGATCTAGCTAAGTTTGAAGAATGGTCTATAATTTGGCAGCTTGGATTTAATATTAAAAAATGCAAGGTCATGCATTTGGGCTGCAGCAATCCAAGGGAGCAATATAAAAGAAGAGCGGGTCTTAGGCATGGTTGTGTCTGATGATCTTAAAGTAGCTAAACAGGTAGAAAAGGCGAAATAAAAAACTAGAAGGATGCTTGGGTGCATACGGAGAGGATTGGCTAGCAGAAAAAAGGAGGTGGGAGTGCCTCTGTATAAGTCTTTGGTGTGACCTCATTTGGAGTATTGTATGCAATTCTGGAGACTGCACCTTCAAAAGGATATAAACAGGATGGAGTCAGTACAGAGGGTGGCTACCAAAATTGTTAGTGGTGTTCTTTATAAAGCATATGAGGACAGACTTAAGGATCTTTATATTTACACCTTAGCGGGATAGAGGTGATATGATTGAGACATTTAAATACCTCCGTGACATAAATGCACAGGGGGAGAGCCTCTTTCGATTGAAAGGAAGTTATGCTACGAGGGGATATGGGATGAGGGTGAAAGGGGATAAATTCAGGAGTGATATGCAGAAATATTTATTTATTTATTTAACAGGTTTTATATACCGCTTTATCATTTCAATCAAAGTGGTTTACATTGAAACTTAAACTTGGTAATGTACATTAAACAGGGACATTGATAACTTGGATATCTCCAGGAACAAGCAGGAATGAGTCTTCACATATGGGGTTCGTCGGCGCCGACGGAGCCCGCACGGGAATGCTCCCCAGCATCCAATCAGAAGGCTTTTGAGAGCATCCCTTGCGCCTGCGCGGTAGCTTCCCGCCCTTCCCACTGCCTCTCCCCAGTTTTCGTTTTTCCGCGGAGCCGACAGGACGTACCTCCTGTCACCGCAGAAACATTTTTCTTCTTCTTCTCTTGTTTCCTGTGGTCGCGGTTTTTTCCCCGCTGACTCTGGCACTGCTGGTGCCCCCTTTTTCCTTATTTTTTTGTTTTCCTTTATTTTCCTTCGAGGAGCATCCTCCTCGTGTTATTCTGAAGCCTACCGGGCTTTCCAGCACTAAGAAGTGCCCCCACTGTGGAGACGTTGTCTTCTTCTCCGACTCCAACGCCTGGTGTCTCTCCTGTTGGGGCCCTGACCCCTTCTCCCCTGGTTCCCCGGGCTTCAGCATCGTGAGAAGACCCTCCCTGTTTCGAGTGTCCCTCGATGACGTCTTTCCCTCTGAGGTGCGGTCGTCGGCTTTCTCCCATCGCCAGGATCAGGTAACCCAACAACAGTCTGTTAAGACTAACCGAGCCTTGAGGGGTGAGTCTCATGCGCCGCATGACGACGGCTCCGGCCTTCCCCTCCAGTCCCTTACACCCCGGAGGGAGTCTTCGGGCTCCAGAGCCTCCACGGGGTTTCGGGTTGTTCCTGAGGTTCGCTCCTCACAGAACATTCCCGAGCCATGCCCGAGGGTGGCACCCGCTTCGAGCGGTGCAGATCCCTCGGCATCGGCGCCGGCGTCGAGTGTTCCACTCTTCGCCAGGGACTGTCAACTGGTGTCCTCGGTGCCTTCGGAGCCGATCGACTCGACCCAGTCTGGCTCTACGGCATCCCGGCCCTGCGCGGGGGCGGTACCCACTTTTGGCGGTGCCAATTCCCCGGCATCGGCGTTGGTGTCGAGTGTTCCACTCGTCACCGGGGATCGTTGGACCAACCTGACCCGGTATGGCGTGCCCACACCCCTGCCATGCACGGAGGTGGTGACCGCTTCGAGCGGGACCAAGTCCCCGGCATCGGCGTCGGAGTCGGTGGCCCCACTCCCCGCCGGGGATCGGCACCGGGTGCCCTCGGCTCCGCCAGGGCCGATCGACTCGTCCCCGGCTTCCGCGGGGGCGGTACTGGCCTTGAGCGGCTCCGCCCCTCCCGCGGCGGCCTCAGGAACAAGGGCCCCGTTCTTCGCCAGGGGTCGCCTCCGGGCTCCACCTGCGGAGCCGATCGATCTATCCCGGTCAGGCGGGTCGGCACCTCCCCCGGACGCCACCAACCTCCCGGCATCTACGCGGGCGTTGAGTGCTCCACTCGTCACTGGAGTCTGCCCGCGGGACCCGGGTCCTTCGGTCGAGTCGACCCAAAGAAGCGCCGCGGAGCCGGGGCTGGGCGTCTCGCTCCCCGCTGGGGCTCGTCGGCGGGTTACCTGGGTACCCTCGAGGCCGCGTAGTACGCCCCGTAAGGGTTTCCCGCTCAATAAAACAGGTGCGGGCAGAACCCCGGCGCCTAGAAGGGCCTCTCTCCCGGCGTCAGAGCCGACTTCAGGTGTTTCCCTCTTCGCCGAGTTTCGGCCTGGGAAGCCCTCGTTGCCCTTGGCACCGATCGTCGCGACCCCGACTCCATTCGCGGGAGTGGCAGCACCGCCGCGGCCGCCGACACCGGGGCCCCCTAAGGAGGCGTCGCTCGGTTCAATGCCCAGCCTCGAATCGATCTCCAGTCTGGAAAGCGTGGCTCCGGCGCATTTCAGATCCGACCCCGGTCTCTTCTGACGGCGCAGTGCTGCGCTCGTCTGCTCTCCAGCGGCCTCGGCACCACTCCAGCCGTCCTTGCGGATTTCCCCGGGGGCGGCCCCGCCTCCGGAATCAGGGCCGAGGCCGAGTCCCTCGGGTCCGTCGGGGACGTCGCTCCCTTCGATGCCCCACTTGGAGTCAATCCCGGGCTCTGACGATGTAGTACCGACTGCCTCGAATTGGGACTGTCAGTACCCTCCTCTGTTTAGAGCGATTCCTCCCGTGCACCAGCACGGTGGGTCCCCTGGTGTTCAAGCGGGCCCCTCCACCTCGGCCTCCCCCGGGATAGCCCCTCTGGGAGAGCCGTCTTTTCAGGACTTCCTCCTTGACATGGCGAACTTGCTCGCCATTCCTATCCCGGGCCCTTCGCTAAGTCCGGGTACTGCGGAACAGGCAGCCGTAATGCTTTCTTTACATCCCTCCCTGCGGGATCTTCTGCTTGGGATTTGGCGCTCGCCCTTACAGGTACCGGCGCCGCCTACAGCCATGCATGCCCGGTATCGGGTGCCCCCCTCTCCGGGTTTCCAGACGCACCAGCTTCCCCATCATTCCATTGTGGTGGAATCGGCCCTGAGGATGGTCGGAAGCAAGAAGAAGCACTCTTCCTACCCCCTGAATCGTGCGTCTAAAACTCTGGACAACTTTGGGCGGCGAACCTTCCAAACGTCCATGTTGGCTTCCAGGATTCTCTCATATTTTCTATATGAGCCTGGCGCTTCGGGAGGTCACCGAGAGGTTATCTCTTTGTCTCCCTTTGTGTCGGCCCCTCGGGCCCCTGACTATTCTTTGCTTCTTTACCATTGCAGGAATATCTCTTGGTTTCTTTCTCGGGCTGCCGTGGACTCTTTCGAGTCAGTTAGCAGGTCCTCTGCGGTAGCCATCGGGGCGCGTCGTACAGCCTGGTTGCAGGCTTCCGACTTGTGCAGCTGGGCACAACATAATCTGGGTACTTCCCCGTGCACCGGGGTGAACCTCTTCAAAGGTGAGGCTTTGCGTCAGGTTGCTCAGTGCTCCGCCGACCTGTTTGGCACTGGCCGCCCGCGGCCCTCCCCCTCTCCCGGGGGTAGGAAATGTCCTTCCCGACCCTCCTGTCCGAAGAGGAGGAGGTTTCATCCCTCTGCCCGCCTGCCGGGTGCGCCCATGCCAGGGACGTCTCACACCGGTCGGCAGTGCCAGGGCTCGCGCCAGGCTGCCCATGCAAGCAGCCTTAGGCTACGGTATGCGGCAGTTTGCGCTTAACTCCTCTTACCTGAAGTTACTGTCCAGTTCTACTCTGAGGTTCTTTCAGTGTGACAAGCGGTTCGGCTGCTTGATTGGAGGTATGGAGCCCCCTCCCCCGGGGGGGGGGAGGGGGGGGACCCTTCCCACGCTAGGTTAGCCTGGATCCTCAGGGCCATGCTAGTCTTCTTCGGACTTACCCTCGGGTAAATCCCTCGGATTCCCCTCTGCCTGGTTCCCCTGGATTGAGGGGATCGCGCACCGAATCTCCTCCCAGTGTAGGCCTTGGCCGCTACTCTCCGAGCGTGGCCGAACCAATCCTCGACAGGGCCGGACCACCCCACCCCTGGTCTGTGTCTCCGCTCTCGCAGAGAAATCCCTGGGTCCGTCAGGTTACGGTGGACAGGGGTCCCACTGACCCATGCCGATCCCCGGCTCCGCTCCCTGCACTCTTCGGAGCGGCGGAGGGCATTGACCCTAACCCCGAGGGGTTTTTTATATAGGCCGGAGATGACCCCCACGGTCACGCCGTGGCTATAGGGTTTTCTATCCTCCTGCCTTCCCTGTGGCATGGAGGACACGTTTTTTGGGTGGCTGTCAGGTGGACGCCTCAGGGGCCTATGTACTCCTGATGTGCTCCTCCCCAACTGATCTGGCGGTCACGCAACCATACTGCTACTCTCGCCGATCTGCCCTGCTCCACGCACATCGGCCCATCACTTTGGATGGCCCCCCCCCCGCCACCTTCCAGGTGGGCGCCCTCCTGTGGATCAAGGGCCGGTCCGATTTGGCAGTATCGTTCTCACGTGTGCATACCGGTTTAGTAACCTGGGTGGGCGCTCCCGGGCCCACCTATAGCCCGATATACATCTATACCTGTTATTGGATATATATCGGTACAGGTGGGCGCTTTTTGGGAAATGTTATAGCGCCCTGTGTCTTACCGACTATCTCCCAATTGTCGGTACTGACGTTTTGTTATTTCTTCCGGGGTCCGGCCGGCCCGCTTGCCTGCTTTCTGCGGCTCGGTTGCTCGGACCGGTTATGCTTAAACTTGCTGTGATGTCAATAGCCCCTTAGTTTACGCCTCCTTGTCTGGAGGTTTTCGAACCCATTGTCTTCCTATCCCTTGCCGGCTAGGGTAGACAGTGTACCCATCGGTATCCCGGGGTACACTTCTGTTCTTCTCCGGGCTGGGTTCTCCCAGATCGGTCAGTCTTCTGATTAGTCCTCCGGATTGGGGACTCTGCTCCTACTGGAGTTCTCAGCTTCTTAGAGCTCCTCGTGAAGACCTGCCGTCTTTCCAGTGCCGGTTGACACCTGCGTCTCCAGCCCGCCCGGACTGGGAACTTCGTCCTCTCTGCGGTGAAGTTCCCTTGAAGACTTCGCTACTGCATCTACAGTACCCGTCGCAGCTCTGGCTTCTACATTCCAGTAGGTAAGCCCTAGATTGTGCTAGATCATTAACGGTTTAATGATAATTGACGTGGTTTGAAGACTCCCCTGTAGTCTTCGGTTGCTGTGCCTTGGCAACTCTTCTCAACTCCTACCCTCCATCCCTCCGGGGATGCCGGGGATCCAGGTTGGGCGATGCCACCCTGTCCAGGGGCGCGCATTCTGGGATCTCCTCTGGCACCCTCAGCTAGGGAGTCCCTATATGTGAAGACTCATTCCTGCTTGTTCCTGGAGATAGCACAGTTACTTACCTGTAACAGGTGATCTCCGGAACAGCAGGAATTAGTCTTCACAACCCACCCACCTCCCCTAGGAGTTGTAACTCTCTCTCTCTTCCTTCCTCTCCTCTCCTTCTGTCTCAGCTATTAAACGCAACTGGGGAGAGGCAGTGGGAAGGGCGGGAAGCTACCGCGCAGGCGCGAGGGATGCTCCCAAAAGCCTTCTGATTGGATGCTGGGGAGCATTCCCGTGCGGGCTCTGTCGGCGCCGACGAACCCCATATGTGAAGACTAATTCCTGCTGTTCCGGAGATCACCTGTTACAGGTAAGTAACTGTGCTTTTTCTCAGGCAATGGAGGGTTAAGTGACTTTCCCAAGGCCATAAGGAGTGCTAGTGGAAATCGAGCCCTGGTCTCTGGGTTTCCAAGCCTGTGTTCTTAACCATTTTAGCCAAATATTTTTTTATGGAAAGAGTGTGGATCCGTGGAATAGTCTCCCAGTGGAGATGGTAGAGATGAGGACAGTATCTGAATTCAAAAAAGCATGGGACAAACACAGAGGATCTCTAAAGGAAAAAAAGGGTCTGTTGTAGTTGTTGATATGGAAAGACAGACTAGATAGAAACATAGAAACATAGAAAAATGACGACAGAAAAAGACCACATGACCTATTACATATCTGGAACACAGAGGTCACCTATATACTTGAGTCCCCTGCCAAGATGACTACTTATCCTTTTCTTTTCTGGAGGGACTGTGACGGCCTCCATGGAGCTGGGATCAATCCTTCAATAAATCTCAAGTGACTCAAGATGACGTGTTCTCCCTGCACTTTCAACATCAGTAGCCATTGAGAAGGAACTCGTGAGGAAATTCTGAGTGGCTGGAGCTGACTGCCTTAACAGTACCTAGAGGAGAGAGAGAGACCAAGACCTTGAATGGCCTCCTAAGTATGCATTGCACCACTATCCATCTCCAGTCCATCAAGAGAGGAAGCTTTAATGTCTTGATGCTCTCATTTGAGGTCTGCACACACTGATGTGTGAAGATAGAGCCAAGCTGGGGCCCAGAAATCTCTTGGAGTATTTCTCAGTCTCTGAAACGGAGCACTCCTGGAATTCTGACTGTGAACCAGACAGGTTCTGTGAAGAGGAGAAGTTGACTTTTTGATTTATCTCCACCTCATGAGAGGAGAAAGTCCCCCACCTGAGGAACTCCTTCATTGACTTTATCAAGGAAATGGTGAAAGTCTGCTCCATCTAATTTATTAATGGAAGACAAACTCAGGGCAGAAACATTGGACATCCTCAAATTCCTTGTTGCGCCCAAAGAAGCTCTTCAACTTGGAAAAGAAAGTGCTGAGGGGAAATAATGATAAAGGTCTATAAAATAATGAATGGAGTAGAATGGGTAAATGTAGATTGGTTTGTTTACTCCTTTGAAAAAGTAGAAAGACTCGGGGACATGCAATGAAGCTACAATGTAGCACATTTAAGACTAAACAGAGAAAATATTTTTTTCACTCAATGTATAATCAAACTCTGGAATTCGTTACCAGAGGATATAGTAAAAGCTGTTAATGTAGCTGGATTTAAAAGAGGTTTGGACAAGTTCTTGAAGAAAAATCCATAAACCATTATTAGAGAGGACCTTGGAAATCCACTGCTTACCCACTGGACAAACAACATGGAATCCCCTCCTTCATGCAGCTTATAAAATAAGATTGACTCTGTGTATAGAAAGCTCCTAGATTTGAGAAGCAGCAGCTTCCACACTACTCCGTGGTGGTCTAATCACTCTGAAAAAAGGGCTAAAAGCTCTAGGTCACATTCATCAGTACCCTTTGGGAGAGAGGCTTGGATTTTATGATCTTTGGAGATGAAATTCTTCTGGGACGCTGTGCTTGTTTCTTGAATAGCTTCTGGCCGGTTCTTCTTAAGCATGTAAATGCAAAACGTGCACAAGATGATGGAATTTGTAGTCGCTCTCTCCCTTAAGAGAAGGCCAAACAACTGTTTACTAGTGGGCAAAGGGAATGAGTATGGAAAACACATGGCCTGAGCAACCTAAGATGATTTCAACAAGGCATAGAGAGCTTCTGCTATGGGTCATGGTGCCCAGAGACTCTCACCCAGAGCCAAGAGAAGTTTGCAGATGTGTCATGCTTATGAGATAAGGTGTTTCTCTAATAGAGCACTGTGGAACCCTTAAGCCTTTCTCTAGCCCACTTCCAAGCTGGCCTCCTATTCATCTTGGAGACAGCAGGCAAAGGAGATCCTATTCTAGGTGTGGGGGCATTCTGTTTTCTCCTGCTCTACCCAGACTTGCCAGTGAACTCTGTGTCTTGCAAAACAGAGGACCCAGAAATGCCCAAGCAACTCCATGGCCAAAACTAGGACAGGGTTTTGAATGTCCCTACGAATACTTAGCCAGTGTTTAAGTATCCTTGCCAGGCAACTATCCAATAAGTGGGAGGCTGGGGTTTTTCACAGACTGCTGGCTCCTTATAACCTGTGGTTGTTGGATTCTAAAAATTGTCCGACTAGGATACACTTATCTATCTGAAGTTTCACCCAGTTGCCCAACAGAAGTATTCTGGTCAAACTCTCTGCATCAGGAAATACTAAGAAGCTCTCTTTCCTCTTAGAGACCAGTGGTGGGGAATCTGTTTCACCAGGGAAAGAGCAGGAATTTGATTCCAAGGGTTTCCTGACCACAAAAAAGATGGGGGGGGGGGGGGAATTCTGTTCTAGCCCAGACCTAGGGGCCTTGAACAAATATCTAGTTAAAGATGATTTTTATTTATTTATTTATTTTATTGTTCTTATATACCGCACTCTTAAAAATCAGCGCGGTTTGCATACAACGATACTGTGCCAAATAGGCACTTACAATGAAACAGGAGATTAAACTCGGAATTCAACTGGGGGAACTATGGACAATATTAACAGGTTATCTACAATATGTATCTACAGTATGTACATCCTTTGACAGTATTTCATGTGTTCCTTGTTGTGTGCAGCCATTTTTTCCCTGGGTGCTGTAATGAGGAAGATCTATCCCTTGCTTTGAGAGCACAGGAATCTGTTAGATCCAGATCAGATTCTGACAGGCAGGCAAGCCACATGATCCCTAGTTGTCAGGAGCAACGTAAACAGACCCAGACACGAGGTCTACAGCCCCGCCCAACTAGCAAACATTTCCCAGCTCCTGATTCACATAGCTTTCACCTGAGCAGGGGAACTGCTAATCAACAGTATAAGAAGTACTCAGAACAGTCAGAAAGGGAAGAACTGCAGAGAGACTCACACGGAGAACTGCAGAGAGACTCACACAGAGACTTGCAGGGAGACTCACCCAGAGAACTGCCGGGAGACTCACACAGAGAACGGCAGAGAGCTGTTGGGAAAGCCCGTGATAAAGTCCACGATAGAGTCTATGAGAGTTCCAGTTCAAGTTGGAGGAACAGGAAGGAACCAAGAGAGAGATTCAGAGGAGAAATTAGCTGTGAGAGCCAGTTACTTGTGACGCAGTCTGATTCTCAGAGGCAACGTGTTGTACAGAGTGAGTGGAAAGAAGAGAGAGAGAAACCGTATGTATCTGAAGAGTGTTTTACTTGGAAACAGTTACAAGCCCTAGAAAGGGGGAAATACTTTGGGGAGGATATCTGCATGTCTGAAGGGGAAGAGCTTGAAGAAGCAAAACCCCAAAGGAAACTTCCAAGGGAGAAATCCTTTCATAGCAGAGCAGAGCAGTTCCACTATCCACAGCGAAGCACTGAAGGTAGGACACGAAGAGGCCTTAAAGGGAAAAGCTATTCTAAAAAGTGTGTGTCTCCTCTTTCCTATTCTGAGTTATATGATAACAGTTTGCCTTACCTTAGAGAGGGCTGGTCTGATAAGCCTGTTGAGGACACAGCACTGAAAAGCTTACAGACGTTCTGTTATAAAGAAGATGTTTGCCCAGCTAAAACACAGCAGGAACCAATGTTAATAGATTCTGCTAGTGAGCTTTCTGTTGATGAAGCTATGGATTGTACATTAATATTATCAGACAGAATTACTTTGTGCTGAAGCCAGAGTCTGCGCACTGCTAAAGAAAGCTGTGAAAAGCACGAGAGAGACGTCTGAGTATAAGAGGAACTGTATGCTGAGATAATATAGTTGCCTGTGATTATAATTTCAATAAGAAGCAAGAAGCTGCATTTAATTTCCTTTGTCTATCTGCCAGAGAGTATATGGCTCTTGTCCTGAGTTTTGTTGTATTATACTTTTGAGAATCCAACCCCGGGAAGGGAATAAATCCTTATTTGAATACCTGACCCATTCGTGTCACAACTACTCCTTTCAGCGAAGAGGGTCATCCGGCAGCCTATCTGTTCGCCTAGGCAGCAGACTAGCCCCTGCCGTGACAGTACCCTCATTTCCTACCTTCAAAAAGGAGACTGGCTATGCTTTCTGGACTTGAAGGATGCTTACACCCATATAGGCCTACTTCCCAGCCATAAGAAGCATTTCAGATTCATAATAGAGAAAACACTGCTTCCGGTACCGTGTCCTGCCATTTAGCCTCACATCAGCTCTTCGGGTATTCATAAAATGCCTTACCTTAGTAGCAGCATATGTACACAGACTGGAAGTGAGTTTTCCCAATCTCAACGATAGGCTGACCAAGAGTGCATCTCAGGAAGAAGCTCAAATATCTTTACGTACCATCATCTGTGTGATGGAATTATTAGGGTTCATCATACATTTTCTCTGTGGACAAGTGGGATAATGTTCTTACATGACTGACATCAACAGAGTCCTACGTGGGCCGCGCATGCATGTGCACCACTTCCCTCCTGCTGCTTCTCCAAGGTATCCCCTCTTCTTGCTGCAGAGCCCAACAGTTGTGTGTCCACTGTGATGAAAGCCATTTTATCTATTTGGTTGTTTCCATTGCTTTTGGAGTGTTTTTATCACCTTTTCTCCTCCTGTTACTGCCATGTGAGTGTTATCTTCTTAATTCCCTTAGTTAGGATTTTATAGGTTGATTTCTAAGTTTGCTCATTTTTAGTGCATCATTGCTGCAGACTGCATTTAGGCCTTAGGCCCCCCTCAGCCATGTTTAATTTCTCACCATTGAGTTGTTTAATTTTATTACAGCTATTTTTTTGGATGATATATTCCAGAAATTCACAAACTGTTTTTAAAAGTGCTCCAGGTGTAACAGGACCATGGCTGTTAGACACCCATAATTGGTGCTTGCAGTCTCTGGGACCTGACATGATCCCTCTCGTTGCCTTTCTGCTCACAGTTGACAATGCTGTTCTCAAGTTGAGATAAGCAGAACAAAAAGATTTTTGATGCAGATAAGTCCGGTCCACTGAATCTTTGGTATCGGCATAATCATTCTCTGTGGCCTAGGGAGCTGCATTGAGTTGAGTATTGATATGGTGTCCCAAGAGTGATGATTCACCGGTTTCCACCCAAATGAGTCTTTGGCTTCAATATCAAAGACTCTTGTTACTGTGCACTGGACGGAGGTCGAGATGCATCACTGTGGCAGTTCTTCGGTGCATGATATGAGCATAGAGGCATTGAATGAACTGATACTCTCAAAGCAGCCCCAGTGTGAGGAATGCTCATACTCCTTGGTTATGGAGAGGCCACAGTAGCCTTCAAGGGGCCAAGACCAGTCTGCCGATACCTCCCATCAGACTCCACAGACATCAACCAAATTTGCTGTAGTGCCTCTATCTTTGTTAATGGCAGCCTTCGAGAAGCGCCTTCTGAAGACCTTTGAGGAGCAGATGGAGATAGTCTTTTCATGGTGTGAAGTTGCTGCTTCAATATCAAGGCTGGTGCATTGACGTATTGAGCCAGTTCTTGGGACTCAGACTGCCTGTGGAAGATTTGCTGATACTGAAACTTCGAAGAACCTCTACAACAGTGACAGCCCTGTTGGTGTCCATTTCTAGTGCATCAGGAGGTGATTGTTTCCGATCTGTCAAAGGACATTGGTGCATGGACTCTCCAAACATTGATCTGATCCCAAGTGGAGCGGGGGTCTGCCCAGGTAGAGACTTGGACGTCTTTGGAGTGCTTTTCTGAGTTTGGTTCACTTTCTGGGGATCTGAGTACGCCTCGGACTACTTCTCAGAAGAGAAGTCTCCTAAGTTGCTCTTGAATCCTCCACCTCCTCAGGTGAGATGGAAATTGATTCTGGAGGCATTGTCCTTCATAGATTGTGAGGGTAGTGCTTAGTCTGTTCCATTTAAGTTACAGATGGAGGAGGAGCCCAGGGGCTGAAGCATTGGAAATCCTCCATTTCCTTGATATACTTAAGGGGGTTGTGATTGTTCCTGCTAACAGATTCATGAGAGATTTGTAGATGAGAATGTGGGAGACGCCCCTCCCTTCTCTATGTATGTTGTGAACAAAGTTGATTCAATGTATTGAGTCCAGAAGTCTACCGGATTTAAAAAGCTCCAACTGCTGCACTATTCCATGAATTTAAAATCCATTCTTAAATGGGCCAAGGAACTCCAAGTTTCACTTTTCAGTGCCCCCAGGGAGAGAGGTTCAGACTTTGGAATTTTTGGGGAGAAAGATACTTCAGAATGCTATGCTCTCTTCCTGCATAGCATCCTACCAGCTTTTCATGGGCATGCACTTGCTAACATTATACCCAACATGCAAGAGTTTGCTGAACTCTCCCTCTAGAGAAGGCCAAACAACTCAAATCCCTATTGAGTAATAGGAAAGAGTATGGAAAGTACATAGTCCAAGCAGCTTACAATACTTTTGATATGCCATTGAACGTCTCCTCTATGTGTATTGATTCTTAAAGACTGTCATGGCTTTGGGTTACAGACCTTCATTAAGATGTCCAGGAGAAGTTTGCTGACATGCTAGAGAGAATCTATTTGAAGATAAGTGTTGCAGCCTCCTGAACCTCATCAAGTAGCACAATGATACACTTGAGACCCTCTCCAGGCCCACCTCTGATCCATTCTCCAACATCTTGGAGGTTTTCTGGTGGAAGACTAAGGAGATCCTATTACTCTAATAGGCATAGTTACTATCCAGCCTCATGCTCTCTACCCAGACTAAACAGGGTCCTTGATTTCACCCTTATCACAGAGGGCCAAAAAGTCCCTATCCTTTTCCTAAGCAGAATCCAAGACGGGGTTTTGACTGGCTCAAGAACATAGCCAGTATTCCAGTACTGGATCCAGACAGACGTCTGGTTGAGTGAATGGCAAGTCAAATGCAAGGCATTGATAAGGCAGGCAAAGGGAGAATTTGAGAAAAAAATTGCTGTGGAAGCAAAAACGCAAAATAAAGACTTTTTCAAGTACATTCGTAGCAAAAAACCTGTGAGAGAGTCAGTTGGTCCATTAGATGATAGCGGGGTTAAAGGGGCACTAAAAGGCAACAAGGCGATAGCGGAGAGACTGAATGAATTCTTTGCTTCGGTCTTTACTGAGGAAGATGTAGGGATGTTACCCATGACTGAAGTGGTATTTAAAGGTGCGGAAGAATTGAAGGAAATATCAATACATCGGGAAGATGTATTACAACTATTAGATAAACTGAAGAGTAGCAAATCACCTGGGCCGGATGGTATACATCCAAGGGTATTGAAAGAACTGAAATATGAGATTGCAGACCTGCTATTAGTAATCTGTGAATTTTCATTAAAATCTGTAATACCTGAAGATTGGAGGATCGCCAATGTAACGCCAATTTTTAAAAAGGGTTCCAGGAGTGATCCAGGAAACTACAGACCGGTGAGCCTGACGTCAGTACCGGGAAAAATGGTAGAAACCATCATAAAGAACAAAATTATTCAGCATGTAGATAGTCATGGCCTAATGGGAGAAAGCCAACATAAAGTGCCCACAGTGCTTACCTCCAGATGCTGGGAGTATTTATCTTCCCCTATCTGGACAATTGGCTGATCAAGCGTGCCACTCCAGATGGAATCCAGTAATCAACAAGATTGACCATTTGGTTGTTGGAACTACTAGGGTTTGTTGTAAATTACCCAAAGTCCTACCTTCAGTCTACCCAACATTTTAGAATTCATTGGAGCTCTGCTCGACATGGCTCGGGCAAGAGCCTTCCTACTGTCCAATTGACTTGGACTGACAGCAATTGTGCAGGAAACTCAATTGAGTCAGTGGGTAACAGCTTGCAAGATGACTGTACTAGACCAGGCTCAGTGGACTCAATGGACTCAGGCCATGGGTCGTCTCAGGGATCGTCTGTGTATCATTGCCCCTCTCAGCCCCCCACTGTCTCCAGTGGTCACCAATTTGTTTCAGCCACCCTGTAAAACTGTCACTAATTATTTGATAGCCTCATTCAAGATGTTTTTATATCTGGGATTGAATTCTGAAGTGTATATGGGACAGAACAGAATTTCAATATATTTAAACCCTGTATCTCCAGTTCTATAGCACAAATTCCACATTCCTCAACAATAAAGGGAGGATATTTCTCTTTTCAACACACCATAAAAATGTATGAATATTCAAACTGTTACCTCAGGAACAAGGATACACTCACATTCCACTGCCAGATGTTTTGGGCTAGATTTACTAAAGTGTGCTGCCATGTTGGTGTGTGCTAATGCAGTAAATGCATGTTAGTAAATAGGTCTCACTGAATAAAACGTGACCTGCAGTGAATAACATTTGCCAATGCATGTTTGAATGCAATAATGTGGTGGTGACTTCTGGTAGTCAAGTCCTTTGTGAAGTAACAAGTCTGCAAAGACGACTCAAAATGCATGTATCAAATACCATACCAAGTCAGCATTCAAAAAATTCAAACTGCAACATTCTTACCTATGAAAAGGCAAAACTGCAAACATTACAATGGGTTCTAGAACAAATAACCATACTGCTCCTGTAGGGGAAACAGGGCTGCTACAGATTCCTGGTGAGGAAATACACGCACAAAGAATCCTTTACCTCAGTCACACAGAACACAAACACTCACCAAATACACAATAAGGATCTACAAATTAGAAACAGAAATATGCAGCCAAAAACTGAAAAAAACCCAGACTGAAGTACAATACTGGAAGAAGAAATAGAAATACATTTCCTACTGTACTTTGCAAAATACAGAAACAGGAAAGATGCAAAATCCCCCACTTAATACAGTCCATAAAATTTGAAAATAATTCTCTTTAATTTTCTACCTTTGGGCATTTTATTTTTCTGATCAAGCTGATTCCCGTCCCTCTCCAAGTTTCTTTGTATTGTCTTCTCGGCATCTTTCATTTCTTCTGTCTCCTTTTCTACGTCTGACATTGGATTATCCCCCTTTTTTATTTCAATCTCCTCAACCTCTCTATCCACTCTGATATAGATTTCACCCTTCACTGACCTTTTCTCTCACCACCTAGTTTTCAGGCTCCTATTTTTCATCTCTGATCTATCTAGCTGTTTTCATCTCCCACTCTCATCTCTCTAGTGCTTCCATTGCTCCCCCCCCCAAATGTATTTTTCCTTAGTTTCCTAAACCTCCTTTATCTTTTATCCACTCTCTAGCCCCTTATTTCTGTCTTTTGTAGTCACCCCCTCAACCTTCATCTGCCATCCTCTCAGCCTCTCATCCTCTCTAGCTGCTTTCTTCCCTGTCACTCCTTTTTATTTATTTATTTATTTATTTATTTAACAGCTTTTATATACCGCACTTTTGATATCAGCGCGGTTTACATTTTAACAAATTTTGTACTTAAACATAAAACAAATGTTAAGTTTACAGAGAACAGGGAATAAAAACATGGATAACAGGGATTAACAATTAACAGATATTTTCAATTATTTACAATAGGTTCTTAAATGCTCGAGCTCTAAAGGTAGGGTTTGTGAGGCTTGGTCTAGATCAAGTGGTAAGGTTTCGGGAGCTTATTTGACTAGCCGTGATCAATGGTCTGTGTGGGAGGGGGGTCAGTATATTGTGAGAAGTGTTGTAGGAAGAGATGTGTTTTTATGGATTTTCTAAACTGGGACAGGTCTTTTTGTGATCTAATACTAGGTGGAAGCGTGTTCCAGCCCATTCTACTCGCCCCCTGCCTAGCTTTTTGTTACCATTTTCACCATCTCCCGCTCCCCTTTTTTACCCCTTTCAGAAATCAATCTTTCACCACCTTTCATGTTCTCTCCAGTCCTCCAGGTCTTTACATCAGGTTTAAACCCTTCCCTACCCTTCATTTCCATTCGTAGTCCACACCTTTTACTCATATCTACTGATATTCCGATGCATTGTCTGCTCCAAATTCTTCTGTTCTCTCCCTTTCTCAGATCTGTGCTTTGCCTCGTAATCTCCGACTCTCCTACCCAGAGTCCATGCTTTGATTTCTTCCACAATCACCAGTCCCCATTCTTTTCTTACCTCCCCTTCTATGGTCCTTACTGAGTCCTTGCTGTACTGTCCCTTCCAGGCCCATTCTTACTTTCACCTTAGAGGCTCTCCCTTTCCTCTCTCCCTACTGATACTGCTTATGCTTAATCGCCTCTTGAAAATTTTCACCTAATTTTTATTATCAGTCTCAATGACCCCAGGCTGGGCTGGCATCTGTTTGACAGTTGATTCTACCTTCTTTCATGGGTCTAGCACCACCGCTGCTGCCTCCTTACTACTTACTTGTACAGCGCAGCCAAGTGATTGAAGTTCACTTTTGAACCACGTGGCTTTGTATCTGTGTAGCCCTGCACAGTTCAAACATCGGTGGTCTGGACCACATAGGGCCTAAGCAGTTGAAATAGCTGATGTTTGAATTTCCCAGGCTCTATAGTTGCAGAGCTCCGCAATTCAAACAATAATTGTTCTGATTGTGGTGCTGGGAAAGAGCGCATAGGAGTGAATTGGGACTAAGTCGGGAGGCTGAAAAGCAGTGGCTGGGCTGCCCCTATGTTTGGTTTTTGTCTTCTTGCAAATGAATGCCATAAAAAGGCTTTTCAATTGTCAGTTTTAACACTCTACTGGCAGCCGGCTTGGCCATATAGGGGAAAAAACAACCCCCCTCCCCCCTCAGAAAACAGCAGGCTGGCTGAAAACCAGTCAGTTGGCAGCCTTAAGGGACATGGAGTTTCCAGTTAATATAAAAAAAACTACTAAACTTTGAACCAGAGAGAGGCCATTCTAGCTACTATGTGGGCTCCTATTTGCCATTTCTTCTATAAGCGAAGAAATATAGTTGAGAAGGGTATTCAAATTTATCTTCAGTCTCCATCTTAGCTTTCAAATGTTGATAAACTACTCTCTAGTTAAGCTTACTTGATTTGTTTACAGTAGTGTCAGTCTGGTGATACTGATTTCGATATTGAGACTTGTAAACTTACATAGATTGCTGAGTATCCTCAAGGCATTTGTAATTAGTGGTTTTCTTAAACAGAATTAACAGATACTGGTAAAAATAGTTGTATAGTTGTCTTGTAAAATGGGCAAGTTCATGTGACTGGTGGGGATAAATGCATCTCATTATCGTACGTTTTCCTAGCACCTTTGTTTTGTATTTGAAGACTGTGTGTTCATAAAAAGATTACGTTTGTAAGAAAGTAATTTGCCATATATAGATGCTGTAGTAAGGACATACATATATTAAGCAAATGTAATTTTGTTCATACACATGTGCAATGCTAGAAAAGAGTGGAAAATATCACAAGCTTCATGCCTCTGCATGCAGCCTGCTCTTTTTCACACCCCTATCTAGGTTTCAAACAGTTGCACGCCTTCTGGTTTTCTGTCTGTTGCTAGGCAGACTATTACATGTTTTCTTTTGACTGTTCTGCCTTCACTCTTCGATTGGCTTGCATAAGCAGATCTGCCATAGCCAATTGGAGTGCATATGCAAATCTCTCCCTCAGTCCTTTGACATCAGACCAGTCAAGTGTAGTTTCTGTTGCTGAGAGAGAGAGCTGATAAGATGGCAACATGGCTGCAGGGGGCTCCCTATTGGGTATGTTTTCTGTATTTACCAAAACATTGCATTATTATTTATCTAAAAAGTGAACAGAAACATGTTCTTTATAAACACATAATCCTTTAACCAATTTTTAATTACAGGAAATAAAAGAACATGTTGTGCCTCGAAAATGGGGGGAAAAAGGCTCTTGCCTCCTTATTCCAGATTTGATGGATATTGGGTGAGCTACCTGTGACAGTACATTGTTTGGCAGGTGGAATCTGAAAGGATAAATAGTTCTTCCCTTTCAAAAGGAACTGTGTCCTAGAGATTCATACAAAATGTGGGTGTAATAGCATGTTAAGTATATTCTCTGTGAAGTCGGCTTAATAGCTTTCAGAATTTTTTTGTTTTCTTTTTGAAGTGTCACTTGCAGTTGTTTTGAAATTGTGACTTATGTTTGTCTTAATCCTGTATCATTTCTCCATCCATTTCCTGTTTTTTGCTGTTCTCCAGGTGACCTCAGAATGTCGCTATTAATGACATCACAGGCTTTAGATAAGAGTTCTCCAATCACAAAGGCCTAGAGTTAGCAGTATCAGTACAATTCATTACAAAATGCAGGCCTTATTAACAAAGAAAGTGAGTTCTTTAAATGTTAATTCCATTCTGATTTTGAGAAATATACGTACAAAATAAACAAGCATATTCAAAAGGATATTTTATGCACAGCTAAGAGGTTCAGTAAAGTCTAAAATGTGTCTCTGAAAAATCTGAACATGAATTAACCACTTAATTGGCTAAAATCTTAACATATGTTTTTTTTATCTGCTTTCTAAGTGAGCATTTCAGTCTTTAATAATAGACAGCTTTTAAAGATGAAATGTATTGCAAATGTTGAAATTAGACGACTTGTATCATCTATTGGATAAACATCTAAACATCTCATGTTTTTTGTCTATATAAGGATTAAATCAAACCCAGATGTATCCAATTATTTATTGTGGAATATAAACTAGCTAGGCCAGAATGGACATTGTTCTTTTAGAATTGCTTGGGTGTAATGGGAGTAAAAAAGAGCTTTAAATTTTAGGTAGCGGGCAACCACATGTAGGGACGACTTTTAAAAAAGAATGCTCTAACACAGATAGCTTTTTTTTTTTTTGAAGGTAACATGGCATAGAAGATGCCAGAGGCAGAATGAGGGACAGTGGTGTGCCTCCTGAATTCTGGTTGTGGGAGGAGTGATCGATGAGCAAGTATAACCTATCCTCTTACAGGCTTTAAGAACTCTGGAGATTTCACAGAATAAAATGTTCTGACTTTAGGCTTTGGAGGTGTAGATACTCACGAACATGCAAATTTGATGGCACTTGGTACATAAATATGGAAATTTCAAGAAGTTAGTAGAGACTTGGAATTTATGGGTTAAGAGACCAGATGAAAGAGGGAAGAGTGGAGTTATAAGTAAGGCCTGATTTTTCTAAGATTTTCCTCCATTCTGAAGACATTTTAATACGATGATGATTTACCTTTTGTGAGAACCAGTGAGAAGTATACAAAATATGCAGTGTTTTAACACAAAGGGTTAATTAAAGTATGTTTGTGTGGTATCCCTTTTTTCTTTCAAAGGCTTCTGTCCCATCATCTCCTTTTCTAATTTAGTTAGTGTGGGTCCTTGGACTTTGCTCACATACTTTTAGATCAGTAAGTGTTAAAACAGCTATTGAATTAACATCTGCAACTTCCTGCCTACTAACGAGATCCAGCAATCATAACTCTGAGTGAATCTTTAGTTCCATAGAGACTCCAGAATGAAACACACTAGCAAACCTTTTAACAAATAAAGAATCTGTTTGGAAAGAGCAAAAACAATTTCTTTTGAATCTTTCACTCTGGTTTTCACACTTCGCCTGATTTATTGGTGTTAGCTTTTTTATGCCTTTCTTGTTGCTGGGCAAGCTTCGAGAAACTGACATTTGATTGGTTGTATGGCAGCTGCTTGTTGGAGCCAATAAGATAAGGTGTGTGTGGGGTTTTTTTTTTGGGGTGTGTTTTCTTTTTTCTTTTTTCTTTTTTTTTTGCCAATGCAGTATCTGAACTGCGTGGCTGATTTATGTCTCTAAGGGGAGAGATTATGAAATTAACAACATGACTGCATCAAGCACCCTCTTGGATATTTCAGAAAAATTACAAGATTTGCCTAGTAGTTAGAGGGGAAATACTTTTTTTTTTTCTTATTTGAAGCTTTACTAAATCCTGAATTAAATTATAAATAGCTACATTTTTGTTTAAAAATCGTATATGGATAACTTTTCTTTGTTGCTTTGTGAAGAAATAATCATGAAGTGCAGTGGAACATAGAAAATTAAAAACCTAACTCTGATATTAAATGACAAGATATATTTAACCTTTGTCCAAATAGTAAGAATAAGGCTTTCGCTTGAAGTAAAAAGAGCTAGCAGCCAGCCCTTTCACTTCAAGCATGTTGCAGCGTTAAACTGTATTTATATTGAAAGTATGTATCGGAACACTTGTAACTAAATTTAGAACTAACTAGGACTCTGAGAAGGATCCAAATACAAGTTATATATTTTACTTTGGCATATACTCTTGAGATTCGATCCGCTAGCTGGAAACTCCTTCTGGACAGCAGAATAATTTGCTAGCGTTGCTACTGACACATGAAATTTTTGTACTTAAAATGCATAAATAAGGGTATACATTTGTTAAAGCGAATTTTGGTTCGTTGGTGTACCTTAAATTTAGTGCATGCTAAATTGATTTAATGTACACTAATCAACTTAGCGCACCTTAATCAGTTAAATTTTTTAGATCGTACTAAATTAACACACTATCAAAGCAAATGTGTGACACTAACCCCCTGATAATCAGAAAATATACATTAAAAAATAAAAACTAACTGAATTTTTCTTGCCTGTGCACATCCCTACTGCTGGATGGTTTTGGTAGGTCATGTTGAAAATCTGTGACCTTGATGTGGGTTCTATACAACATTAATCTGATGCACATTTTTTTTGCTTTGTCATTTTGTCCTATCTCTAATACTTACCACTTTTTTAATAGAACATGCCTTATAATGTTATACTACTTTTGCCATAATGTTTATTTTTCTTCCCTTAAAATATTTTCTGACTCAGCCCATTTTCCTAGCAGTTAAGATTTATAGGAACACTAAATTATATACCCCCTTCCCCCTTGTTTTAATCTGCTTTGCAGTTCAAGCAGTGCATGTGACTAGCGGGAATGTAGTAAGATTTTTCAGACCTCAACTTAACACTCAAAATCTTCCTAACTCTGCAGTTGGCCTTTTATTGGGCTTGGCCACAACTTGAATGCTTAAATGCTTTATGTGGCATATACAAAAATAATATAAATTGCTCATTCACTGTATTGCTAAATAGAGATTTGGAGTTCTGGTCACAACTAGTATGTGGGTTTGTTAGGTATTTCATCTTGGTAATTTAAAAAAACAATTTTCATATAAACATTTCACTTTTTTTAACAAATTGATTTTAATATTAGATAAAAACCTTGTTGCACTTATGCCGCCTTCAGAAATGCAAAATTCAATCCCTTCCAGATTTCCCGATCTTATTTCCATGTATCTTGCAAGCAAGAACAGGGCTTGTTACCTAGAACCTTGTCAGCTTGCAATCTGCTTTCTCTGACTGCTGTGTGTTGAGCAAGTACAAGACTAAATATTAAAAGGTGGCCTTAAATCATCGACTTCCATTACCATCTCTCCCTTTTTGGCTTCTTTGAAAGGTTTTCATTCTGTTTTTGGTTGACTGTGCTTACTCCCCAAGGATTTAGTGTAAACAGTTTTAGAGTGCTCATATGCAAAGATTCAGAGCACTCGCTTTTGTTTAGATCTCATTTTCTTTCACCGCCTTTCATAATCTGCTCTTTGTCTGCCTACTGTTGCTGGGCAAGATTCAGCAGACAGAGTGCTGATTGGCTACCTTTGTGAGCAGCTCTTGAGCTGTTACTATGAGCAGACTGTGCTGAGCCAATCCATGGCATTTATGCTAATATATCCCTTTGTGGTTTGGCAGTGATGATCTCTGTTGCAAATAAAGCAGGAAAATAGTTCTCTCTAATTGGATGAAGGAGGGAGCTTTTGGCTATTAAGAGATATTAGCTTCCATTCTTCTTTGGTTTTACCACATGATCCTCCTGACTTTGTCATTTTTATGTTTAAATTGGATGATGATGGGAGCTTTAGTGATGTGTATGTGATATTTCAGATAGAACCTTGCATTTTAAACCATATAGATAGTAAGGGACAGGAAGTGCTGTAATAAGGTATTATCTAGGCTAGAGTATAAATATTCACTCCACCCCTTTATTAGGCTATACTTGATGCCTTAAAACTAAGCTTGTGAACATTTTCTGAAAACGTGACACTATCAAAGGTTTCTGGAACTAAAATTTGAAGTTGGCGGGTATATTTATTCTGTACCATTCTGTAGTCTTCTGTCAGCTGCTGTTTGTCATGGTAGCATTTGACTTGTGAAAGATGGTGGTAAATATGTTGAATTTGCTTTCTAAATACATGGAAATATAAAGTGTAATGTAATGTCTGGCCTGGATTAGTCCTTTGGTTAGAACTCTTACAAATAATGAAGACAACTAGTATTGCACCACAATTTAAGAACTTGGTAACAGCTGACAATATTTACTGAATAGAAATGTAGTTATTTTCCTTTGATGTTAATGAGGAAAATACACTGCCAGGTTCTTGAGCGTTCAGTGTATTAACTGGCTTTTCTGATCCCCAATACTCTTAACCTTTTTTTTTTTTTGCTGAAATAGGGCAGACGTCTGACAAGAGACTGTAGATTAGCTTGCACAGATATGACCAGACTAGTCCAAAGACGTCTGTATGTGAATATATCTGCGCTGAGTTACTCTTCCTTGTCTCACTCATGCCTGGAGAGTATCTCATTAATAGATGTAGTGTGCTCCCTTGTGGATCTGACGGGTAGTTCTCCAGCGTAAGCAATAAAAAGTAATATAGCACCATGTTTGCTGCTTAGACACATTCCCTGATGAGGAGTTGACTGTTCTCTAACTGCTTTATTGTACAATGAATTTTAATCTATATTGTTAAAAATATGTGTTTTAGATATTTCTTTCTGTTAAGTGTGTGTGTATGTGGAGGATGTTCAGCATTTGTATTTTTCTAAATTTTTATTTAAAAGGAAAACTCACTGTTGGATATAGGTTGTCATACTGACTTGGAAATGAATTATTTTATTAGTAAAAGATTATATAGCTTTCAGTCTAAAGTATTTTCAGGATGACAAATAGTTGCAGCTTACCCACCAAAAATAATAAATAAAAGTATGGATATAAGACTGAAAGGCTTTGCAATATTCACTGTTTTGAACCCAAGTAAAGTGCAGTTTGCTATATATAGTATTTATAATGTTTTTGTTACTTCCCAGCTTGGTGATTTTTAATAGATCAGCATATTCATTTTTTCCTTTTTTCCAGCAGAAAGTATTTCTTTCTCTTTTTTTTTTTTTTTAGGTCGTACTACATTTTCACTTTCGATCAAGTGTTCTCAACCCAGTCCTTGGGACAACACCTAGCTAGTCAGGTTTTCAGGATAACCGTGATGAAAATACATGAGAGAGATTTGCATGCATTGCCTCCATTGTATGCAAATCTTTCTCATTGCATATTCATTGTGGTTATCCTGAAAACCCGAGTAGCTAAGTGTTTCCTGAGAACTTGGTTGAGAACCCCTGCCTTAGATATTATAAAGCAAATGTCTTTCATTAAGAGAATGTTTAGATCTGTTCATTGAAAGTATAGGCATGAGGAGGCATGGTGCTGAGCAGTATGCAGGAACACCAGAATAGTAACCTCATTCCTTGTTGATGCTGAAGTCCAGGAGAAGGGAGATAGTAGAAGTGTCTACCCACTCCCAAGTAAGTTCATCCATAGATAATCTCTTGATAATATAGATGCAGCAGTTTCTGGGGTTTCAGAAAATAGCTATTGGTTTGTCCTTCTTGGTTGCTCGGGAGGCAGTCTCCTTAGCTAATGTAACTCTTTGCCAGTTTTGGAGTCGACATCCTTTGAGCAGGACTTGGATAGGAACATCCTTAAGGCTTGCTCTCTGCTAGTGAATGCTGGCATCAAACACATTGCCATTGACGATAGTGGTGATGAAATCTTTTATTTAGACAGATTTGTAGGCCACCTTATCCTTCAATCAAGGTGGTCACATCACAATTGGAGGGTTACATTTAACATTAGGGTACTTGTGAACATTTAGACAGAACAATTACTTAACACCATTTAGACAGTACAATTGAAGGGTAACATTTAACAAGGGGTTGTTTAATAACGTAGTATAATAATCTTGTATGTGTAAGATGTGTGCGTGCCTGTCATGGAATCAAGCAGTTTGTTACAGCCACAAATGCCTGAATACTATGACTTGACTTTGATATTGCCCGCATTGAGTCATAGTCAAACATCTAAGAGGAAAGCGTCTCCTAGTCTTCTGCATCAGTCAGTTTTAAGGTCAAAATAATTTACTTATATGTTCTACCGTAAGGATTCGGGTCTCCCCAGACATTTGCTATTTTAATAATTTTGACTTTTGAGTCTTTGGCATACTGGTATCAGCTTTATGGTTTTGGAGGTTCCGACTTTCATACAGAGTAATCTTCCAGCCTCTCTTCAGATTCCTCTCTTCCACAGGTAGGATGGGATTCTCCCATTTAAGGATCTACTTTACCTTTTTACAACTAAGAGGGCATTCTCTTTAAGATAGAGGTGGAAAGTGAGCCAGCAACATCTTGTTTTAGCTTCCCTAAATACCTTGATGCCAATCCACCAGAATCTCCGGAAGGTACATGACAAGATATAGGAGAACTCAATTCACCGTGTTTCCTGTTGGGGAGGAGAGAGGCAGATACTAATGTGTAGGGTTCATGAAGCACTTGGAATCAACAAAATCTGTGATGGTTAAATCTGCCTTGAAAAGCGCTGCAAGACTAATGCTTATTCCTTATCATCCTAAACCAGACAAGTGGGTTATGCTCCCTTACCCAGCAGGTGGGGCAGGACTCTCCTAACCCACACTATGGTGCAGAAGCCTTGGACAGCGTCTGAAAGGCCCAGTGTTGCTTGGAGTGTGGGTATGCCCATCTCTCCTGGAGTGGACGACTGCCCTGTGTCCACGCAGTTTCCTATGGGTTATAAGCATTAATGGGTCAGAAGGAGGAGTGGAGAGACCCACAGGCCCTCTGAGGGGGGTTGCTAAGTTGGGCTCTGTTCCCTCTTCCCTTTTGCTGTCCTAATCTGCTCTTCACTATTTTTTTTTTCATTTTTGTTTAAATTTTGGTGATTTGTTTTTCCAAGTCTTTTTTTTCTCATTGATATCAATGAGAAACAATAGGCTCTCTGCTGCTTTGAATAAAGCAGCTTCAATTTTAATAAATAAATAAATAAAATTGAAAATCTTTCCTCAGCCGAGCCACCTCTGGTGTGTGTGAATGTCTGGGGTCTCACAAATAGAGATTCCTTTTTCAGGACTCCCATTTTGCTGCAACTCCGTGGTCTTTTTATGACACGTATTATTTTCCCATGGTGTTTTTCTTTTTTGCAGTGGTTCTCAGGCATGCAGCCTATAGCCCCTGTGTTTTTTTTTAAATTTTTTGCCATGACTGTCATTTTATGTCCCTATTAGGGTCGTGTTGCCCAGTGCACTTTTTGTACAGCATTCTGAGGATCCCCCACAGGGAGACCTAGGCCTGATGCACTGAGTGTGGCCTCTACTACTCCTTTTGTTTTTTTCCTTCCACTGGTGAGCTTTGCACCACTTAGGGGAATGATATGGATCTGGTGAGAGTGGCGCATAGTGGGGTGTCTCCTGCTGGGTGGCTCTGGGGGACTCTTTGAGGTCCCGGGGCTCCACTTGTAGGCTGGCTTGTGCTGCAGTTCCTGAAACAGCCCTTGGACTTTATTCAGTTGGCTGCTGGCTGCTTGGAAGCTCATTTGGGGTGGGAAATTTGGGTCCTACATAAGAACATAAGATATGCCATACAGGATCAGACAAAGGGCCATCAAGCCCAGTATCCTATTTCCAACAGTGGCTAATCTAGGTCACAAGTACCTAGCAGTTTCCCCAAAAGACATAGGTTTCACAATGCTTGTAATAGGGGAAGCAGTAGATATCTTGGGTACCCATTAATAATGATTTATGGACCTTTCCTCCAAGAACTTGTCCAAACCTTTTTTAAACCCAGCTACACTAACAGCTTTTACTATATCCTCCGGTAAAGAATTCCAGAATTGATTATACGTTCCCTGTAGCTTCATTGCATGTCCCCTATTCTTTCTATATTTTGATGGTGTAAACAGTCGATCTATGCATCTCCAGGAACAAGCAGGAATGAGTCTTCACATATGGGTACGTCGGTACCGACGGAGCCTGCGCGGGAACGCTCCCCAGCATCCCAAAAAAGGAAAGTTTTTGGGAGCATCCCACAGCGCCTGCGCACTGCCTTCCCGCCTTTCCTAACCACCTCTCTCCAGTTCTTCTTTTCCACGGAGCCAGCAGGTCGTGTACCTGTCACCGCTGAAGAAGTTCTTTCTTTTATTTTATTTCTTTGGTCGCGCGTCTGCCTTCTTCGACGTCGGACCGGTACCGCCGGTCTTTTCTTTCTTTTTCTTCAAAAAAAAAAAAAAAAAAAGAAGATACTTTCCGTTCCACTTCAGTGTATTTTTTCTTCGTTGGGCCTTAGGCCTAACAGAAAATTCCTCATGGAAAAGCCCGCCTCCGGGTTTAAAAAATGCACTAAGTGCAGCGGTACCATCTCTGTTACCGACACCCATGACTGGTGTCTTAAGTGTTTGGGTCCTGACCATTCCATCACGGATTGTCCGTCCTGCTCCATGATGTCTAAAAGAGGTTTACAGAACCGAGCAGCCAAGCTCAGTACACTGTTTCCCTCTGATGTAGCTTCGCTGGCATCGACGTCTTCCAGGGCTGCTTCTTCCTCAGGTAACCAAACATAAGTCCAGCCGGTCCTCGAAGGGTAGATCTCCCTCTAAGCATTGAGATGCCTCCGGGCTTGCCCTCGAGGATCCTGCACCGGCAAAAGTACCCCGGCGGGAAGCTCCGGCTTCCAAAGCTCCTCCTATGGGGTCACAGGTTGACATCGATGGCGCGGCCTCGACCGATCACCTGTTGCAATGTTCTGGGGTACCGGTGGAATCCGCCGGTACCGACCTCCAGACATTCATGGCGTCGATGGATCAGAATGTTCTGACCATGCAGCGTGCCATTACGGCATTCATACAAGCCGCGACGCCGCTGGTACCAACAAGCTTCGTTGTCGGTACCGGCTCCGATATCTGTTCCGGTGCCGGTACCGGTTGCATCGACATCGGCTTAGGTGTCGACTGCAGCGGTACCTGTCCGATGATGCCTATCGGTACCGATCCGGTACCGATGACTCCCGATGTCGATACCACCCGGTATGTGTATCGGAATTTACAGGAGCATCCAGACAGGCGATACTTCGATTCCTCCGAAGACTCTGATGCATCGGCCTCTGTCAAAGCATTAGTACTTCTTCCTCAGGAGCCTTCTTCTCCAAAAAGAAGAATGTCCCCTCCAGAAGACTTGTCTTTTCAAGACTTCATAAGGGAAGTGGCCAAGGGGCTTTCTATCACAGTAGCCCCTGAGACAGAGCCTAGAGCCAAAAAATTGGATATTTTGCAATATCCCAAGGCTCCTTAAACAGCCACTTCGCCAGTTCATGGGATCCTTTATGACCACATGATAGGCATATGGGAGACTCCTCTCACCATCTCTTCTCATTCTCGTAGGTTGGATACCATGTATCGTGTCCCTCCTTGTCCTGGATTTCATAAAACTCAGCTTCCTCACCATTCTATTGTGGTGGAGTCTGCTATGAAAAGGTTAGAGTGCAAAGAGGCACTCATCTGCTCCTCCAGGTTCTACATTGTCAGAAGAGAATGTAGAACCTTAGATGCTTTTGGCAGGAAAATTTTCCAGGCCAGTATGCTTGTTGCCAGAATCAACTCCTATAGTCTCTATATGGGGATGTTTCTGAAGGAAGTTACAGATCATCTGCAAACTTTCCTCCCTTTTCTTCCAGAAGATAAAAGGGAAGACTTTCTTACCTGGCTTAAGCATGCCCAGGATGTTTCCAAATTTTCTAACCGTGCAGCCTTTGACTCTTTTGAGGGGGCCAGCAGAGCCTCGGCCATTGCCATAGGTGCACGCAGAATTGCTTTGTTACAAGCTTCTGATTTGGAACCCTGGGTCCAAGATGGATTAGGAAATCTTCCTTGTACAGGTGAAAACCTGTTTGGCAAAGATTGGCAAGCAAAGGCCACTCAAATGGATGCAGAAAATTCTGCTTTGGATAGGCTTTCAAAGTCTACCTCTAATCCTGTCCAGAAGAGGTTGTTCAAAAAGGCATATTTTCCCAAGAAGGGAAGATATTATCCTGTTTATGGTCAACAGATATCTTCTGCAGGTCGTTTTGCTGCAAAGCGTCAACAACCTAAACAGGCCAAGCCTAAGGCTGCAAGGACTACTGTAGCCCAACAGCCTCAGCCTCCTCAGGGCCTTTGACTTGCAGCTATAGAACTTAGCTTTTCTGGCTCTAAAAGACCCAGAGCCTCTCACCATTCCAGGAAGGTTAGCTCACTTTGCTCCCAGATGGGAGCAAATCACAGCAGAGCAGTGGACCCTTTCCATCATAAGGGAGGGGTACAAACTTCATTTCTCAAACCTTCCTCCTTACACCATGGTGAGACAGTTCAATTCTCCAACATCTCTTCTCGACCTGGGTCAGGAGATTTCTACCCTTCTTGCCCAAGGGGCAATAGAAGAAGTACCTCTTCTTCAACAGGGCTCAGGGTTCTACTCCCCCTACTTTCTAATTCCAAAGAAAACAGGGGGCTACAGACCCATATTAGATCTCAGAGAATTGAACAAATTCCTATGCAAGGAGAAATTCAAGATGATTTCTCTAGGTACTCTCCTTCCATTCCTTCAGAGTCAGGATTGGCTTTGTTCTCTAGATCTCAAGGATGCGTATACCCATATACTCATCCATCCAGCACACAGAAGGTTCCTTCGGTTCCTTTATCTGGGAAAGCACTACCAATACAGGGTGCTTCCTTTTGGTCTGGCCTCTGCTCCAAGAGTGTTCACAAAATGCATGGCAGTAATAGCTGCATTTCTACACACTCTGGGAATATTCGTATTCCCATATCTGGACGACTGGCTCGTCCGAGCTTCATCCCAATCAGAGGTCCAGAGACTTCCCTAGCCTGCACAATGCGTGTTCTGCAGTATCTGGGACTGGTGATAAACATTCCAAAGTTCCAACTCACCGCTACTCAGTCTCTAGAGTTCATAGGGGCGTTGCTGGATACCACAACTGCAAGGGCCTATCTTCCCCAGGCCCGTTGCCTACGCTTAGTGCAGTTAGCCTCTCAGATTCAGTTAAAAACCCATCTAACTGCTCGAGAGATGTTACAACTGCTAGGCCACATGGCATCCACTGTGCATGTGGTCCCTTATGCTCGCCTTCACATGAGGGCAGCTCAATGGACTTTGTCCACCCAGTGGACCCAGGCATCAGGGGGTCTGTCAGACAAAATAGCAACCTCCAGGCACCTCTTTTGGTCTCTCCAGTGGTGGAAGTCTATTCAAAATCTGTTGCTGGGGTCCCCCTTCCAACAATTGTTACCCCAAGTAATCCTTACAACAGATGCCTCTCCAAAGGGTTGGGGGGCTCATCTTCAAGACCTCTCCACCCAGGGCATTTGGTCTCCACAGGAGACCTCCCTACATATCAACATCTTAGAGCCCAGAGCAATCTTCTTAGCTCTGAGTCTTCCATACCCTGCTCAGCTACAAGACAGTCCTCATTCACACGGACAACCAAGTAGCCATGTTCTATGTGAACAAGCAGGGAGGGACTGGCTCTCTGTCGCTTTGCAACGAAGCTCTGAGATTGTGGGCCTTCGCCAGAGAGCATCAAATTCATCTTCTGGCAGTATACCTTCCAGGAGTTCAAAACTCTTGGGCAGACAGACTCAGTCGAGTTCTGCTTCCACACGAATGGTCCCTTCATATGGACCAGATAGTCAGAATCTTTCGAATTTGGGGAACCCCGGACATAGACCTCTTTGCAAGTCCATGGAATGCCAAACTTCCCCGATTCTGTTCCAGAATTCCATGTCAGGGAGTTCAGGCCAGGGATGCCTTCCTCCTTCATTGGGGTCAAGACTTCCTGTACACCCATTCCCCTAATTCCCAAGACCCTGTTCAAGCTTCAGAGAGATCGAGGGACTATGATCCTCATAGCTCCACGTTGGCCACGCCAAGTGTGGTACCCTCTACTTCTGCATCTCTCTCAAGCTCCCTCCCTGGACTTGGGGTCTGCTCCAGATCTCCTGTCTCAGGAGGGGGGGGGGAACATTGTGGCACCCAAACCCCCAATCTCTCCATCTCAGGGCTTGGTTGCTGAAGGCTTAGACCTTCAAGATTGGCATCTTTCTCAGCAAGTAAGGGATATCCTTCATGCTTCCAGAAAGCCTTCTACTAGACGTTCCTATGCTTTTAAATGGAAAAGGTTTACCATTTGGTGTGCTGAGAAGGATATTAACCCTCTAGCAATACCTTTGAATTCTTTATTAGAGTATCTCCTGCATCTTTCCCATGCAGGCCTCAAAACGAATTCAGTAAGTGTCCATTTGAGTGCTATTGCAGCATCCCTCAAGCCTCTCAATGGACAACCTGTCTCCTCTCATCCTCTTATTGCAAGATTCATGAGAGGCCTTCTTTTAACTAAACCTCCCATTAGACCACCTCCATGGGACTTGAATCTGGTTCTTGGTCAGCTCATGAAGCCACCCTTTGAACCCTTAGCCACTACCTCCTTGAAATTTCTTTCCTGGAAGGTTATCTTTCTTATTGCAGTCACCTCAGCTCGCCGCATCAGTGAACTGCAGGCCTTAGTGGCTAATCCACCTTATACAAGGTTCCATCATGATAAGGTAGTCCTTAGGACCAATCCACACTTTATGCCTAAAGTGGTCTCACCTTTTCATCTTAATCAAGAGGTGTCTTTACCTGTCTTTTTTCCAGGTCCTCATGCATCAAGTGCAGAGAGGAATCTTCATACCCTGGATTGTAAGAGAGCTCTTACTTTTTACTTACAAAGGACACAGCAACACAGAAAGTCTTCTCAACTCTTTGTTGCTTTTGATCCCTCTCATTTGGGACTTCCAGTCTCTAAGAGGACACTGCCCAATTGAATTGCTCAGTGTATTTCTTTCGCCTGCCAGAGTAAGAACCTTTCTCTGGAGGGCCATGTCACAGCTCATAATGTGAGGGCCATGGCCACCTCTATGGCTCATCTAAATTCTGTGTCCATCGACCAGATCTGTCGAGCGGCCACCTGGGCCTCTGTTCATACCTTCACAGCCCATTACTGTTTGGACAAGGACTCCCGCCGGGATGCCTTGTTTGGTCAGGCTGTTCTCAAACACCTGTTCCATGCTTAATCAACTCCTACCCTCCATCCCTGGTTGGATGCCTGAGATCCATGGGAGGCTGGGGAGTCCCCATATGTGAAGACTCATTCCTGCTTGTTCCTGGAGATAGCACAGTTACTTACCTGTAACAGGTGATCTCTGGGAACAGCAGGAATAAGTCTTCACAACCCACCCACCTCCCCTAGGAGTTGTATCTCTCTCTCTATCTATCTTTCCTTTCCTCTCTCTCTCTTTGTCTCAGCTTTAAAACTCGAACTGGAGAGAGGCGGTTAGGAAAGGCGGGAAGGCAACGCGCAGGCGCTGTGGGATGCTCCCAAAAGCTTTCCTTTTTTGGGACGCTGGGGAGCGTTCCCGCGCAGGCTCCGTCGGTACCGACGTACCCATATGTGAAGACTTATTCCTGCTGTTCCCAGAGATCACCTGTTACAGGTAAGTAACTGTGCTTTACCTGTTTCACTCCATTCATTAATTTATAGACCTCTATCATATCTACCCTCAGCTGTCTCTCTTCCAGGTTGAAGAGCTTTAACCTTTTTAGCCTCTCTTCATAGGGGTATCCTTCCATCCCCTTTACCATTTTCGTGGCTCTTCTCTGTACCTTTTCTAATAATGCTATATCCTTTTTAAGATACGGCGACCAGAATTGCACAAATTCAAGGTACGGTCGCATCATGGAACGATACAGAGGCATTATAATATCCTTTGTTTTATTCTCCATTCCTTTCCTTATGATAACTAGCTTTCTGTTTGCTCTCTTGGCTGCCGCTGCACACTGGTTGGAGGGTTTCAACATGTTATTCACGGTAACGCCTAAATCTTTTTTCTGGGTGATGGTTCCTAATGTGGAACCTTGCATCGTGTAACCATAGTTTGGGTTTTTCTTTCCTAGGTGCATAACTTTGCACTTGTCCACATTAAATTTTATCTGCCATTTGGATGTCCAGTCTTCCAGTATGTCAAGATCCTCTTTCAATTTTTCACAATCCTCATGGGTTTTAACAGCTTTGAATAATTTTGTGTCATCTGCAGATTTGATTACCTCTCTCGTTATTCCCGTTTCCAGGTCATTTACGAATATGCAAAAAAGCAGCGGACCCAGCACAGATCCCTGGGGTACTCTACTATACACCTTCCTCCATTGGGAAAATTGGCCATTTAATCCTACCATCTGCTTTCTATCTTTTAACCAGTTCCTGATCCACAATAGTACACTGCCTCCTATCCCATGACCTTTTAATTTCACCAAGAGTCTCTCAGGGACCTTGTCAAAGGCTTTCTGAAAATCTAGATACACTGTATCACCCTACTCACCTTTGTCTGATTATTCACACCTTCAAAAAAACATAACAGATTAGTAAGACAAGACCTTCTTTGGCTAAAGCCACGTTGACTGTCTCCCATTAAGCCATGACTATGTGCGTATTAAGTAATTTGGTTCTTTATAATAGTTTCTACCATTTTTCCTGGTATTGATGTTAGGCTCACTGGTCTGTAGTTTCCCGGATCACCCCTAGAGCCCTTCTTAAAAATTGGCATTTCATTGGCTATCCTCCAATCTTCAGATATTCCAGATGATTTTAATGATAGTTCACAGATTACTAATAGTAGATCTGCAATCTCATATTTCAGTTCTTTCAACACCTTTGGATGTATACCATCTGGTCCAGGTGATTTGCTACTCTTCAGTTTGTCAAATAGCTGTAATACGTCTTCCTGGTGTATCGATATTTCTTTCAATTCTTCTGTGTCATCATCTTTAAATACCATTTCAGTCATGGGTGACATCCCTACATCTTCCTCAGTAAAGACCTAAGCAAAGAATTCATTCAGTCTCTTTGCTATGGCCTTATCCCCTCTTAGTGCCCCTTTTACCCCTCTATCATCTAATGGTCCAACTGTCACAGGTTTTTTGCTATGAATGTACTTGAAAAAGTCTTTATTATGCATTTTTGTTTCCATAGCAAGCTTCTTCTCAAATTCTCTCTTTGCCTGCCTTACATCTAACTTGTCAGTGCTTATGTTTCCCGTTTTTGTCATTTGGCTCCTTTTTCTATTTCTTGAAAGATGCTTTTTTAGCAACAGCCTCTCTGACTTCACCTTTAAATCATGCTGGCAGTTTTTTGGACTTCCTTCCACTTTTCTTAAAGCGTGGAATACAGCTGGTATGGGCTTCCAAGATAGTATTTTTAAACAACACCCATTTTGATGTAAATCTTTAACCTTTGCAACTGCTCCTTTTAGTTATTTCTTAACTATTATCCTCATTTTATCATCTCCCTTTTGAAAGTTAAAAGGTGGTACTGTGGATTTCTTTACCATCCTTCCTTCATTTATTAAATCAAACATGATCATGCTATGATCACTATTGTCAAGTGGCCCCAACATCCTTATCTCTTGCACCAGATCAGGTGTTCCACTAAGGACTAGGTCCAAAATGGCTTCCCCTCTTGTCTGTTCATGAACCAGCTGCTCCAAGAAGCAGTCATTTATTTCATCTAGAAACTTTATCTCCCTAGCGCATGTCCTGCTATGACACTGACCCAGTTGATACCGTAGTAATTTAAATCACTCATTATTCCCTTGCTGTAACCTTTGTTAGCTTCCCTGATTTCTTTGAGCATTTCATCATCTATTTGTTCATTCTGGCCACCAGGCGGTCGATAGTACACCCCCACTGGCATCACTTTCCCCTTCTTACATGGAATTTCAATCCATAGAGATTCTACAGTGAATTTTGTTTCCTGCAAAACTTTAATCCTTTGACTCAATACCCTCTCGAACATAGAGTGCAACTCCTCCACCAATTTGATCTGCTCTGTCATTACCATATAGTTTGTACATAGGTATCACAGTGTCCCACTGATTGGTATCTCAGAGACATGGTGGAAAAAGAACAATCATATCTAACCTCTCATTTAGTGCTTTATAGTCTAACTCTCAGAGCCCCGGAGCCCCTAAGCTGTCTTCTTTTGGGTAGTTAGAGAGGTCGTGGCCCTGTTTCACCCTTGTGCTCCTCCATTCCTCTTTGAACTCAGCTTTTCCCTGTGGGGGTTGTTGAAGGGCTGGAGTATAGTTTCAACTGTTGGAAAGTAAGTCTGAGGAGGACAGAATAGTGGTGCCTCTAGAAGCTGGTTAAGACTCCCGTGGGATATTCTTCCCCCTCCCCCCCCACCACCTGCCTAGGCCTTTTTAAAAATTGCACAGGACATTATGGCAGCTCTGTAGGCTGGGGAGTTGGCTTTCGGTTGAGTTTAGCAGGCGGGTTCCTTTACACCAGGTGGGCTTACTGCTTGTCAATGTTACCACTTCTCCATTGCCCTATACAGTAGTGCATGGGTTTTTAGGGTGAAAAACCCCTAAACTAGACTCCTGGGCTCCTGTCTGTGCTTTACCCTCAAACAAGGCAGGCTAGATTAGCCCTTTACTTTCATGAGGTGGAAATCTACTTCGCAGTAGTGATAAAATGCATGACTGTCTTGCTGGAGAGAGGTGCTGTTTGTGGGGGAAACCTCAGTTTGAAGGTCATATGAAAGACTTGGCAGTGCTGTTGGCATGCCTGTAGGCTGGCCTCGGATAAGGGCTCCACCCTCTGTAGGTGGTCTGGTGGCCCCTTACACCCAAAACCCAAAGTGACAGATCTGTTCATGAGAACCGCTGGCTTGGGTGGGGTCAAATAGTCATTTAGCCCAATCTCTGTCCAGAGGCTAGGAGGCTCGCAGTGCCTTGCCTAGAAGGCGACTGCTAGTTAATGTTGGTGCAGTATGTCTCTCTCTCCCCCCCCCCCCCCCCAATCCCAGGGTGGTGATGGTATGGGCCAGTTGCTAGTACTGGCTTTATTTTGATGACTGATCCAGTCTGTGGAGCAGTTCCCTCCTTAAGGGCTGCTTTCTTTCCAAGTGGAGAAACTCGCCCATATAGACTCTTGGAAGAGAAGCAGATCAGGGCCAAGGGACTATTAACTTTGAAAAAAAACAGAGAGGATGATTATTTCAAAAGAAAAGATTATAGCAGTGTATTTACAATTGAGAGATGAGGTCCCCGTTAAACAGGAATTACAATATCTAGGGATTGTAGTTGATTCCACGTTATCACGTAAATCGCAAATTACAAATTAATAATGTAATTCCTAATGCATTTGTTATAAGATGTGGGTGATTCATAAGTTGAAATTATGACTAACTCATGATTCTCAAGAGCAGAGATGTATGTCTCCATAGAAAGATTCGACTTGTCTAACCTACAGAATTTTCAATAACGTCATATGGATGCGAAAGTTGGACAGTGAAAAAGATACAGGAAGAAAATCAATGTTTTTGAATTATGGTGCTGACGAAGAATAGTGTATATACCATGGACTGCCCGTATAACAAACAGCCAATACTAGAGGAGATCAAACTTAAGTTTTCTTCAGAAACTCAGATGACAAGAGTTTGACTTTCATACTTTGGACACATCATGCGAAGAGAGAGATCATTACAGAAAGGCATCATGCTTGGCAAGGTTGAAGGACAACACAAAAGAAGGCCAGCAATGTGATGGATCGATACAATAACAGCAGCTATGGATGCCACTCTATCAACAGTGAGCCGCCTGACTGAAAATCGAACACAGTTTAGGACAGCTTTCTAGAGGGTCGCCATGAGTCGACACCAACTTGACTGCACATAACATGAGTAATTTAAATGTCTAGTACAAGTTGTAATAGTGTCATATCTGGATTATTGTAATTTACTTTATCTGGGTGTGCCAGAAAAATATGTTCGGGCAATGTAAATGATACAAAATGCTGTAGCCTGCTGATAAGTAGTTTGCAGAGATTTGGTCACATTATGATTTATTTACAATGGCTTGTGTCTCTTGGGGAAACTGCTAGGTACATATGACCTAGATTGGCCACTGTTGGAAACAGAATACTGGGCTTGATGGACCTTGGTCTGACCCAGTATGGCATATCTTATGGCTTCATTGGTTGCTGGTAAAGCAGCATAGTGAATTTAAATTCTTATTGTTGGTGAAAAAGTATGTGTGGCAGAAACTGAGAACTGAGTTGTTAGATTTATTGAGAAAGCATCATCCTATTAGAAATTTACCTTCAGCAGATTAGGGGTTATTGCAGATTCCTTCATTATATGAAGGGCAATTAAGAGGGGGTGGGTGGACTAGGACCAGGCAAGGAGAATGGGGTGATAGGATTGGTCAGGGGCAATCTGGAGGGGGTTTGAGGGAGAAGGTAGGGGGATGGGTGGGGATGGAGGAGCAGATTATTTGTATAAAACAGAAAAATCTAAGTTCTCTATTTGACTTTTTTGGGATCTCAAGCTGGAGTAAGTGTTACCTCATACTGGTAGTACTGCTGTTTGATTTGAATAAAGATGATTTGAAGGATGATTAACCTGTTCATGCAATAGGACTTTTTCAATTATTGTCCCAAGACTATGGAATACATTGCCATTGCCCATTCAGTTAGAGCAGAATTTATTATATTTTCAGAGAAAGTTAAATTTATCTCTGCACAGGTGTATTTATCTTGACAAATATAGTAATTTGAGACATTACGTGTATTTTTTTGATGAATATAGTAGTTTGAGAGGTTGAGTCCTTCAGGACCCCTCAGTTGCAGTAGGAACTGTCCTGGTGGAATGTCTGGTGGAGCCTGAATTCACCCTCATTGGATGCCTGGCAGTCCCTCCCAAGGTCCAGTTGATTGGGGTATAACTTAGTCTCTTCCTTCTGAGCGCAGCCGTATCACATTAAATTAGTGAATTTTGGGGTCCGTAGGTGAAAGTGGAGTTTGTCAACTCCTTCATCGGGTCATCAGTCCTTAATCCCTCGAGTGCCAGGTCCAAACTGAACTAGGGTTTCTGATGCACACTAAGTGAATTACAGCAGAGTTTGCAAGGTCTCACCAGGAGAGTTTCCATTAGGCTGTCCATTCAGGTGGAGGGCATCAGACATTCTTTGCTTCTGCCAGTGACGGATTTTTTTTTCTCCCATCCCCTCTGTGATGGGGCCAGGGATATTATCCTTGATACATGTGGATCCACAAATGGAAATTTTTTCTGGCATGTTTTGGACATAGAGCCAGCGATTGGATTCTATGTCTCTCATCTTCGTATGGGGCCCTTTGGGTCTGGCATACGAAGGCATTGCATTGGTCGGGTAGGACACACCACCTGGACCTCGCCATGGCCTGTGTCGCTTTCCAAGGTGAACAGAATCAGCTGTTTCTCTGTCTGCATTGTATGCCACTTCTTTGCATCTAGGCCTTGCTTTGGACCTAGGTGCACCTCCCCATAACTTTTGCCAAAGTGAAAGGGTATCCTGGGCTTCAGTATGGCCTAGTTAGTGCCCTTGGGGTTGTGCAAAGGTGACACAGGCCAGGGAAGCTCTGCTTGGACAGATTGGTATCAGTAGTAGGCTGTCCTGAGCAGCTCGATTCTCTCACAATTTTGAGCTCCTGGAGGTCTGTTCCTACTTCCCTGAGTTAACTTTTCTTGCAATGGAAGGTTCACTCAAGCCTCAGCTGACTTAAAGCAAGCGATTCTTGGTCACCTGCAGGCCTGAATCTCCTCCAACCTTCTTTCTTTATCTTTATTTGCACTTTATTTACCGCCCTTGTCGAGACATTAAGGTGGTTTACAATAAGTAAAACATGTCTATGCTATGGGAAAATGGAAAAGAACGCCATAATATAGAAAAGGATAGAAGAAGTAGATCATTAGCAAATAACACAAGAGAGCAATACTTAAGTAGGGTATACAGAGGGTATCACAGGGGAGGGTCGAAGGCCTGTTCAAACAAATGGTTTGGAACATTATCTTTGGGACCAGATCCAGGTCTAGGGGGGCATTTGCACTAGATTGAGGCCTTGCCTAATCAGCTGATTGCTATATTCCTGGTCATTTGGTCGCCAGGAGATCAAGGAGTAGGTGAGATAGCACTTGCGATTCCACCTCATGACCGGGATGATGTGTAAATCATCTGAGGAGATGCTTGGCTTCCATCCGGAAGAACTGGAGGTGTGAGACCTGGTCTAGTTGGCCCAGGGACTCTGTCCCCTCATGGGGCCCCTGGGGGATCTTACACCTGGAGGCCAGAGCGATCACATTCACCCTGGGAGGTTTATGCCCCCTTTAAGGGCAGCAGTGGACTGTGTTTTCTCAGACATAGCTCTGACAGTTACGCAGTTCAGTGTGTAGCAGAGCTTGTGGGTTTGTAGCGATTCTTGTGAGTATACAGCTGGGTGGAGGAGCATCTGATTTGCCCTAGCTGCAGCACATATTGCAAACTTGGTTAGCAGACAGTCTAACTGTGTTGGAACTCTGTGTGAGGCTTCTGCCTTCCCATGTGTGATCTCATAGTGAGAAAGCATGGTCTTCCAGTACCCCATGTATGGACCATTCTGCCACATGTTAGTTGCAGAACTATTCGAAATGTAGGGAGACTCTGGATGGCCAGCTGGGTAGCCTTTCCTTCAGAGTGGCCTGGGAAAGGTATGCTCTGTGGCTTCCTCTCTGACCCTGGGTGAGCTGTCTTCTGCACAGGTTATCAGCCCATATGGTCCTGGTGATCTTGGCTTGAACTCATGCAACATGTTATGCGGACACTTTTATTAATCGCTATCTCTAGTTCTGTGTATGTAGCTCACATCTTTCCAGTGTAGTTGAAGGAGAGTTACATTCAGGTACAGTAGGCAAGTTATAAAATGTATTTTTATTAATTTTCCTAAATCACCTGTTAACCATTGGATATGTTAGTAGACTCTATCATGTTATATATTTAAGAGATGGGTTGTTTCTTCTAGGTGTGCACAAGAAGGGGATAGGACTGTGGATAGTTTAGATTTAACAGCAGTGTTGAAGCTATGATGAAGGCAGCCTCGAGCAACTTTACTTGTTTCAGTAACTTTAGAGCTAGATACAGACTGGGCACAAGTCACCCCCCCCCCCAAATAATAAGAGCTCTTTATTCTATGATAAGATGAGGGTTAACCTAAACTTGTATAGGCTGGCTTAAGCCAATCACAGCTCCTTTATGAGTTTTCAACAGTGTGCGTTAGATTTGTGGACTATTTTTCTTTTTAGAATTTCCTGCTAAAGGTGTTAGATTTTCCTCTTTTTTGATCCGAACACTTGGTTTGTATATAAGGAATAGGCTGACAATAATCCACTATAGATCACTGATTGGGGGACATCTGTATTTGTGTAGTTTGGGTGTTTGTGTATGTCTATATCCATCTACTACATGTAAACACAGATTTTTTTATGCATCGGCCAATATTAGTTTTTAGCTGTGTAACCCTTCACAGGCCTTATATCCTTTCAGCGGTGTGTATCACTGCAAGAAAGTCTGGGGGCACTTATTCCAGAAGCTAGACCAATCCTACCTACAAAGCCTGACTCCTAGGTTTTGTGGACCAGGAAAATCCCAGGAGGCCTTTTGCACTCAGTTAGCACGCGCTCCTTCCCTTTCAGAACGAACTGAAATTCAGTCCAGGCTCAAAGTTTTGTTCTGAAGCAAAATGAAATTCACTCAATACACTCAAATATATTACACAGTCATAAGTTATATGAAGATCACAACTTTTTCAAAGCAGATAAATCAGCAGTCCAAAAATCTGTGTTCTGCACATTGTCTAAGCATTCCTGCCACTGTTCAGATCCTTGGCGTTTTCTGTAGTAAGAGCAACTTTGAAATTCTCTATTTATAGGAAACAACCATTCCTCTTCCTCTCTCCGGGCCAGTCCAGGAACTGTAGGAATAGTCAACCTCCTCCAGCAGCTGAGGACTGAATTCTAAAAGTCTGACAGGCTATCCAGCTCCCTCTGGTGTCAGAGACTGTCTTTCAGTCCTTAGCAGCTGGATAGGACGGTTACTGACAGGCTCCCGGTCAGACGAAGAAGAATTTCAAAAGAAAGGAGAGAAGGGGGGGAAAAAAAAAAAGAGGTTGAGTGGTCAGTTTAAGGAAGGAGATTGGTTACCTGAAGGACCCTAGCTGGGTTTCTTGAAGGTATAGCGGTTGGATAAAGTCCTGCCACTTTGCCACCAAAAACCAAGCCAACGCTTCTGCTAACAGTGGGACTGCAGGTGTAGGTGAGATCGCTGCAGGAGTTGAAGGTATGTTGGATTACTGGCTGTGAGGGCAATCGCGAGGTAGCCTTGTTTTTTTTAAAATCGGCGGTAAGCTGGGAGGTTGGCTCTGAGGCCGCGGCCGTCAGGGGCTCTCACGCGCACGTTGTAGATCGGAGCGCATGCTGCCGGGTTCGGCGGTGTGCGCTCAGTGCGGGAGCCGCCAGGGGTTTTCATGGCCGGGTCTTTGCCGATATTGTCTGCGCCAGGGCAGCACTATGGAGCGACTGTTGGGGGATCGCTCAGAGGATAAGATAGTTAAAGACAAGCTATTGAAGGATCTCTTACTCGTGCATACCGAGCCATCGGAGAAGGCGGGAACGGCGGCCATTTTGGGGGCTCCGGCCGTTTCTTCCACGCTTCAGGATAAAAGCATTAAGAAGAAGTCAAAGGTAAAAAAGTCACCTGTGGTGGTAGTTGAGGCCCCTATTCCAGTCCCAGAGCTGCAGGGGGGTTTACAGTCTTTGTTTTCCCCGGATTTTATTCTTTCACTCCATAAGGCTTATTGTTTAAAGCTGGAGCAGGCTCAAGTAGAGTTTCCTTTCCTCCTCCGCTACAGCCCTCGGAGGTGACAACGTGGGCCTGGACGCAGGAGAGGGGCCCTCTTAGGGCGTCACACTGGAGGCAGGGACCAAGAGCTTCGGTCAGCAGGATTCTACCTCTCAGGTACCAGAGGAGGGGGAGATTCTCTTAGACGCAGGTCTGGAATTGTGGGCCGTCGATCTAGAGGAAGGTGAGCTGGCTCCAGGGGAAGATCCCAATGTATTTAGGGTTTTTCATAAAGAGGAGCTGGGAGCTCTAATGATGCAAACGCTGGCAGCCCTCATTATGTCCCTACTGGAGGTTCAGGAGGAACCGCTGGAAGACCCACTACTCCAAGGATTTAAGGCAGAGCAGAAGTGCTTTCCGGTTCATAGGGTGATTAGGCAGATGATGGAATCAGAATGGGAGTGTCCGGAAGCTACCTTGAGGGGTGCTCGGGCTATGGGTCGTTTGTATCCGGTACCCAAGGAAGACAAGTATCTGCTGAAAATGCCAAGAGTGGATGCGCTAGTGTCAGCAGTGACTAAGAAGACTACGATCCCAGTAGAGGATGGTACAGCTCTAAAGGATCTACAGGATAGAAAGTTGGAGTCCCTCCTTAAGCAAGCTTTTGATGCGAATGCTCTTGCATTACAAGCTTCTATTTGTGGTGCTTATGTTTCCAGAGCATCCATTCGGTGGCTCCAAGGGGAGGCTCCTGCTGATAAGGGGGAGTCTTCTAGTCCGGAAGGAGCAAAGTTAGAGTCGGCGGCGGCGTATCTTGCTGATGCCTTTTATGACCTGGTTAGGATTTCGGCGAAGTCCATGGCGTCGCTTATTGCAGCTAGGAGGTTTTTATGGCTGCGAAATTGGGCGGCGGACGCTTCTAAGGCGCGCCTTAGTAAGTTTCCATATAAGGGCAAGCTGCTCTTTGGGGAAGCCTTGGAGAGAAGATTCTGAAGGATTTGGGGGATTCCAAGGGGGTAAGCTGCCGAAGGACCGGGTAATCTGCAGAGAGGTCAAGGAAGAAATTTTCAGATGTTTCGAGGATCCCAGTTTTTGCCGTATCAGAGAGGTCGTTTTGTAGTTCGTGGGCAGTCCTTTCGAGGGGCAAGAGATTTCAGATGGGGCTATGGGGGCTCCCAACAGAACTTGTCCAAGAAACCACAATGAGGAGCATTTGGTCCAGGCGGAGGTTCCGATAGGGGGTTGGTTACAGGGCTTCCACTCCGTCTGGACCGCCATAACTACAGATCGCTGGATGCTGGAAATGATTCGCGAAGGTTATGCCTTGGAATTCGCGCAGCCCCTAATAGGGGCCTTCGTGAAGTCTCCATGCGGTTCTGCAGCAAAAGCAAAGGCCATAAATGACACCCTGCAGCAGTTGCTGCTACTTCAAGTGGTAGTGCCGGTTTCACAAGATCAGTGCGGGTTCGATCGGTACTCAATTTATTTTGTGGTCCCCAAGAAGGAGGGGTCCTTTCGGCCCATTCTGGATCTCAAGCATGTGAACTGTTGTTTGCGGGTGCTGCATTTCTGCATGGAGACACTCTGCTCGGTAATCCGGGCGGTAAGGCCGGGCGAGGTTCTCTCATCCATAGTTTTAACAGAAGCTTATCTGCATATCCCTCTCCGACCAGAGCATCAGAAATTTTTACAGTTTGCTGTACCCGCGGGGCATTTTCAGTTTCAGGTCTTGCCGTTCGGGCTGGCTACTGCCCCTCGTACTTTCACGAAGGTGATGGTGGTGGTCGCAGCGTTGCTGTGAAAGGAAGGCATTCAGGTTCATCCCTATCTCGACAACTGGCTGATTTGAGCAGGCTCAGTAGAGGAGTCGGTTGCAGCGATGGCTCGAGTGGTGGAGTTGTTGGAAAGCCTAGGTTGGGTGGTGAATCGAGCCAAGAGCCAGCTGCATCCGGTACAGCATATCGTCTACCTCGGGACTTTATTCGACATCAGCATGGGAGCAGTCTTTCTTCCAGAAGCCAGGGTGCACAAGATAGTAGGTCAGGTGTCGACATTTTTGCGCCTCAAGGCTCCTACGGCGTGGAGATACTTGCAGCTGCTGGGGTATTCCCTAAGCATTCCCTGAGTCAAATATTGATATGCTCGCAGGACGTCAGCGACCGTCTGTGGTGGTGGTTAGACCCAGGTCATCTACAGGTGGGGATGCCCTTGGAGGCGCCGGATTGGATACTGGTGACTACCGATGCCAGCCTGTCGGGCTGGGGAGCACATTGTATGGCCCAGGTCGCGCAGGGACTCTGGTCAAAGGAGGAGAGAATTTGTTCAATCAGTTGGAAATGAGAGCGGTGATTTTGGCGTTGCAGGAGTTTGAGAGTTTAGTGTCAGGAAAAGCGATGCACGTTTTCTCTGACAGTGGTGACGGTGTCCTATATCAACCGGCAAAGAGGCACGGGCAGTGCACCCTTACTGGAGGAGAGCCAGCGGCTGATGCAGTGGGCAGAGAGCCATCTAGTAGCCCTGTCAGCGGCGCATGTGGCAGGAAGATTGGGCCTTGATTTTCTCAGCCGGCATTCTTTAGATCCAGGAGAGTGGGCTCTGAACGAGGCAGTCTTTCACGACCTTACGGTCTGCTGGGGGCAACCGGTATTGGATCTCATTGCCACCTTCAACAATGCCAAGGGGTGTCTGTTTTTCAGCAGGTGCAGGGAACGCATGTCAGAGGGTCTCGACGGCCTGGCCCAGCTGTGGCTGCCGGGGGTGCTCCTATATGTGTTCCCGCTGTGGCCATTGATCGGAAGGGTCATTCGGAGAATAGCAAGACACGACGGCAGAGTGATTCTCATTGCCCCGGACTGGCCAAGGAGGCCTTGGTATGTGGATCTGGTACGCCTTTTGGATCATCCGTGGCAGCTCCCAGATCAGGTCAATCTATTATTTCAAGGCCCAATCTTAATGCCGCAGGTGGATTGCTTCTTTTACGGCTTGGCTCTTGAAGGGGAGCTCTTGAAGAGGAAAGGATATTCAGCGGCAGTGGTGGCTACCATGCTGCAGGCCAGGAGGGGATCAACGTCTCTCGCCTATATCAGGATTTGGTGCATTTTTGAAGGCTGGTGTGCTAGACACAGCGTTCAACCATTCTCATCTTCAATTTCAGATATCTTGGCGTTTTTGCAGGTGGGGCTGGATAGGGGACTAGCCCTTAATACCCTGAAGGTTCACCTGGCAGCTTTGGCTTGTTATAGAGGAAAGGTGCAGGGTAGTACCTTGTCTCTCCATTTGGATGTTTTGAGATTCATGAGAGCAGTTAAGAATGTGCGGCCTCCGGTAAGGCCGGTGGTTCCGGCTTGGGATTTGAATTTGGTCCTGGAGACCTTGACCCAGTCGCCCTTTGAGCCCGCCGGAGCGCGGGAGGGGGAAAGCTACGGGAACTTTTGTGGAAGACCGCCTTCCTGGTGGCATTGTGTTCAGCTCGTCGAGTTTTGGATCTACAGGCTGTCTTGCAGAGAGCCATACATTCAGTTTTCAGAGGAAAAGGTGGTTTTGCATCCGGTTCCCTCGTTTCTACCGAAAGTGGTATCGGTTTTCTATGTGAATCAGCCAATTTCTTTACCAACCTTTCGGAACAGGGAGAGGGCTGGTGTGGTTGGCTCGCTTCGAAAGTTGGATATGGGGAGGATTCTCTGCTGATATCTTAGGAGAACAGCTTCATTTAGGAAGACTGATAGGCTGTTTGTGCTGTTTGGAGGTGCTCGTAAGGGAGAAGTGGCTTCCAAAGCCTCAATAGCCCAGCGGGTGAAGCATACGATAGCAGCAGTGTATCAGGCACGTGGGAAGTTGGTGCTGGAAGGGCTGTGGGCTCATTCAACTCGAGCGCAGGCTACTTCCTGGGCTGAGAATGCGTTGTTTCCGCCAGTGGATATTTGTCGGGCAGCTACTTGGTCGTCTCTGCATACATTTGCTAAACATTATTGGTTAGATGTTCAGGCAAAGGCGGACGCAAAGGTGGGGACCTCAGCCTTGGTGGCAGGGCTAGGGGGACCCTCCCAATAGTAGGGTACTGCTTTGGTACTTCCCTTCCATTCCTGGACTGGCCCGCAGAGACGAAGAGGAAGAAGATATTAGGCCTTACCTGCTAATTGTCTTTCCTTGAGTTCTCTCCGGGCCAGTCCAGGGCCCACCCGTGTCTTTTTTCTGTTAGACATTCGCGGAGAGAAGATCTCGATCTTTTTAATGGCATGCCGTTGTAGCCGAAGGTAGGCCTAAAGGACAGAACAGCGATAGTTAAGATTACGGGGCTCGCCTTGGCTCTGGTCAAAGCAGTTGTTTCGAGTGGCACTGTCTGTGGGTTCCCTTAGGGGTGATGGGGGACGAGCAGTAGTAACCAATCTTAGTGTTTAAAAAAAAAAAAAAAAAAAAAGAAACAAGCAGAAGAGAAGAGGCAAATTGGGAGGCAATGGATTAAAGCTTAAGAGTTTATGGTATAGCGGTAATGAAGGTTCAGTGCAGTTGTGGTTAAGAGCACTTAGTAGTAGATCAGGCTGTTTTGGAAATGGTTGACTGAGTCTCTGACACCAGAGGGAGCTGGATAGGCTGTCAGTAAGACTTTTAGAATTCAGTCCTCAGCTGCTGGAGGAGTTTGACTACCCCTACAGTTCCTGGACTGGCCCGGAGAGAACTCAAGGAAAGACAATTAGCAGGTAAGGCCTAATTTCTTCTTAAATTTTCTGACATGTGAATGAGTTGCAGGCAGTGTTCCTCCTCAGTACCTGGGCATTCTCTAAGCCAGAATCTTCCAAATGTCATAGTGCCAGTAGCTTCTCTTTTTATCTCTGGAGCACTGTGCTGTTCTCGCCCTTCAGAATCCACTGAAGCGAGACCCCATATGGTACTTCAACTTAAGTGGCCTCCCATACCTTTTTCAGTAGTCCTTTGGTATAATTGGGGCTGTTTCAATCCTTTTCCTCTTTTCCAAGTGCTTGGCCCAAAAGCCACGGCCAGAGACTCCATGCTGTGGTACAGTGGCTGTGCATCCAAAGACTAGCATTCAAATTTGGTCTTTATACCCTTTGTAAGTTCCCTCCAATTTTCAACTCCTCCTTCTTTACTTCCATCATTCGGCAAGGATCCTCCCAATATTAGATCACTGGCAAGGGCACACTCCCTTCTGTTCTAGAATCAGAATGGTGTACAGAGGGGTCAGGAAACAGTCTTGTAGAGCCAGTAGAGGTCCTAGCAAAATTGATAAAGCAGGACCTTAGGGGTCTTTATATTTTGTTTTTCCTTTAATTGCTACTAGTAAATATTAAGATTTGTTTTCCCTAGTAAGATAATATATGACAGCAGATAAAGACCTGTATGGTCCATCATGTCTGCCCAGTAAAGTTGCACAGCAGATACCACAACTCTAGCAGGTCATTTTCTTCTATGCCTTTGTCCAGGGCTGTACCCGTAGCTCCGTGCAGGTCATCCCCCTCTATGCCCTTGCTTAGGGTTGTCTACATTTGTTCTGTGGACTTCAGTTTCTCTGATTTATTTCTGTAACAGTATTTATATTTTGGTGTAATAAAAAAAAAGTTGGCTTTCCTGGATTATATACCATGAAGGCCAAGGCAGAGAAGCACCAAAAGCCCCACAACCTAAGATATGCCCTCATAAATGCACGCTTGGTTTGCAGGAAATGGCCAGCCATATCTGACCTTATCACCCACCATGGCCTAGACATGCTATTAGTCACGCAGTCATGGCTCTCTGACTCGGTCCTCCTCAACCAGCTCATCCTCCCCGACTTCTCAATCCACACATGCCACAGAACTAACCGCAGAGGTGGAGGCGCCTTCATCCTAGTAAAGACAGAGCTCCAATTCCAGCTGCTATCCTCCAATAGCACAACCAACATGGAGTCGATCACTATAGCCAACAAGTACTCCACCATCAGCCTAATCTACAGATCCCCATCCTCCTCCCCTGATGACGTATCGACAATAATCGAACTCGCCTGCAACCCCAAGAACCCACACATACCAAACTGGGTAATGGGTGACTTTAACCTGCCAGCTCTCCAAAGCACCCAGTCCGAAGCCTTCCTTGAAGCACTCAAGCAAGAATGCAAGCAGGTAATCGATGCCCCCACCCATACTAAAGGAAACATACTGGACCTGGTCTTCGCGCCAGTACCTACCATAAGCCTGAGCTACAACCTCGATTTATCCATCACTCCAGTACCATGGTCCGATCACAGCCTAATTAAATTTCAGATGCCCATGAACCAAGAAAATAACTCTCCTTGCGGGACAGACGAGGTTCCCTTAGCCATCCACAAGACGATTCCGACTCTGATAAAGAAGAGATCAGCAAAAAAGTACTACCTAGCCTCAGCCTGACATCGCCCAGCCTCAATGAAATGATATCCACATGGAACAACAGCCTAAGCTCCGTCGCGCATCTACCTGCCTCAAAAAAAAAACACCAAAAAGAAGAAAAGCGGCGCAATGGTACTCTGCTGAAATTCGAACTTCACTATTCTAGCTCAGGAAGCTCGAGAGATGATGGCGTGCTCATGATCCACAGATGACCTGGCAGCCTACACATCCTACTTGAAAGTACACCGAGAAACATTCTCAAGGAAACGGAAAGAACATCACTGTGAACTCCTGCGACGATCCCTAAATAAACCCCACGACCTTTTCAACATTGTGAGGTCCCTGATGAAGGAGCCTTCTCCCCCCAACCAGGCCTGCTACAACCCCAGGAATTTGCAGACCACCTACAAGCCAAGTCCAGCCAAACCAACACCACCATTTATTTATTTACATTCTCTTATATACCGCGCTATTCTGCATCAGTGCGGTTTACATTGAACAAACTGAAATTACATTGAACAGGGCATTATAACTTGGAGATAACTATTTTACAGGGAACATGGGCTATGGGAGGGTTAAGTGGCTTGCCCAAGACCACAAGGAGCACCTGTGGGACTAGAAACCCCAGTCCTTCCGGCCCAAGGTTGCTATCCTCTAGTGGGATTTGAACCCCCGACCTTCCGGCCTGAAGTACCTTGCCCCAACCACTAGGCCACTCCTCCACTCCGACCATGACCCAAGTTCTAGATCCCAAGCAACACCACCCAACACCGTTGACAGCTTTCACACCTCCATCCACGAGAAGCATAGAGGAGACCATCACATCTATAAACACCACCACAGCCCCCAAAGACCCCTGCCCATCATTCTGGATAAGATCACTGCGTGCTGAACTAAGCCCATTCCTAACCAAGATCATGGACTTATCCTTTTCAACAGGGGAGTTCCCATCGGCTCTTAAACAGACCTCCATCCGGCCCCTTCTCAAAAACAAGCTCGACATCAAAAAGGTGGAATCCTATCAACCAATCTCCAGCATTCCCCTACTGGCCAAGATAATAGAGAAGGACGTACAATGCCAAATCCAACACCACATTGATACTACTGCCCCACTTGACCCAAGTCAACATGGCTTTAGAGAATCACATGGTGTTGAGACCCTCCTCACCACTCAGCACCTTAATCACAGGGATCGATAACTGTAGTAAAGGATACGCGTTAATCTTCATGGACGTTGCTGCTGCTTTTGACTCTGTTAACCACGAGACGCTCCTGTCACGGCTCCAAGAGAAGGGAATCCTGGGCTCAGCCTTGAGTTGGTGCAAGTCATACCTGACAGATAGATGGCAGCAGGTAAGAACTGTCTCCGGGACCTCCAAGCCGTTAAAACAAATGCAAGGGGTCCCCCAAGGGTCATCACTCTCAGCCCTCCTCTTCAACATATACATGCAACCCATTTGCTCAATTATCTGTTCCTTCAGTGTCTCCTGCCTAGTGTATGCCGACGATGTACTACTCTTCACTCCATTCTCAATCAAGCAACCTGATTTCTCGACTCTAACAAAATGCTTCGAGGCTGTCACAGACTGGCTGCACACACAGAGCCTCGGGATTAATTTCAAGAAAACAGATGTCCTCTTCATCACCAGGAATCACTCCTTCACCCCTTCCACATAAGAGTAAGAGGCGCAGAGCTCTTGAGCAAACCCACCATCCGCTACCTGGGAATCACCCTTGACCAGCATCTCGACATGAAAGCACACATAAACAATACCATCGGAGCAATCTATCATAAGATACGAACCATCCGCCACCTACGACCCTTACTGGAACCAGACGATTTCCGGACGATTTTCCAAGCATCGGTAACACCCCATTTCGACTACGCCATTTTGCAGGGACTCCCCAAGAACACTCTGAACCCCCTGGAACTAGCAATGAATGCAGCCGCCCGCATCCTGCATGGAGCCTCCAGAAGGGACCACATAACCCCAATTCTGAAACAACTTCACTGGTTGTCGATCCACTGCAGACTCACCTTCAAAGTATTACTAATGACTTTCAAGGCCATCAACAATCAATCCTCCACTTCCCTTACGGACCTTATCCTCCCCACTCCTTCAAACAGGGCCAGAAGGTCATTCGCTGCAAACATACTCGTAATCCCTAGCGCAGTAACAAAATGCTCCCAGGCAGCAAAGAACAGAACATTTGTATTTTACGCACCTACGCTCTGGAATGCCCTCCCAACCACCATCAGGGCTATAACCGACCTCGCCCAATTCCGGAAGGCACTGAAACACCATTGATTCCTCCAACATTACTCCCTGTCCAGTGAAACTGCACAACCTAGCTTACCCTCCACCCACCAAAGTGACACCACCGACACACCCAGGGCATGATAATGTACCCACAGTCTGAATACGACTGCACAAAGTTCAGAGAGTGTCGTGTATCCACAGCTGTACCTGTGGCATACCTGTAGACGAATAGCTCAGTTGTATATAGTTACCCTTGTTAAACCCAAGTTGTATAACCTGTTCTCTGTAATGTGCATCACATGCTCTGCTGCGTTGTACAAATTGTTATATGCAAACCGTGCTGATTTTAAAGAGCGCAGTATAGAAATAATATAAATAAATAAATAAACATAGGAAGGCTACAGAATAAGTATTTTGAGAATTCCCAAATCACTCTCCAAAGGAGTCTTTTAATTCCTATCTTCACTAAGAAATGTTAGAGAAAAAACTGTTTTCTTGATCAGAATGGTTGAACTTAGCCCATTGCAAGGGAGAGTGGAGATTCTGTTTATTTGCAAGAAACATGAAGATATTTCTTTATTTTAGACATGGAAACAGAGAAAAATGGTTGCAGATAAAGAACATATGGCCTATCCAGTCTGCCCATCTATAAGAATTATTAAGCTATTAAGCTCTACAGTCCCTTCCTCTCCTTCAGAGATCATCTGTATTTCTCTCGTGCTTTCTTGAATTCTGATATAGTTCTCGCCTCCACCACCTCTACTGGAAGGCTGTTCCACGCATTCACCACTCTTTCTGGAAAGAAATATTTTCTTAGATTACTACTGAGTCTGTCCCTTTTCACCTTTGTCCTATTTGACCCCCTTATTTTCTAGCTTTCTTTCAATTGAAAGAGGCCCACCTCCTATACATTCATACCATGTAGGTATTTAAATGTCTCTATCTTATCTTCCTCTCCTGCCTTTCCTCCAGAGTGTACCTATTGAGGTCTTCAAGTTTATTGCTCTGTGCTTTATAATGAAGACCACTGATCATTTTAGTTGTTGCCCTCTGGATAGACTCCATCATGTTCATATCCTTTTGAAGGTGTGGTCTCCAGAATTGTGCAAAGTACTCTGGATGAGGTGTCACCAGAGCCATGGTGTCTTTGTATATCACCATTCTTTCCTGCCATCCATTCTTCTCCCTATGCCCCCAAGCATCCTTCTGACTTTTGCAGTTCCTTTTCTACCTGTTTGATCACTTCAAAAATTATTTTATACAATGACCCTCAGGTCCTGCTCTTTCTTGTATCTATTTGCTTCACCCCCTATATTGTACTGGTCCCTTTGGTTACTTTGGTTCTAAGGTTTGTTTTGCATTACCTTATGTCTTAGCATTAAATCTCAGCTGCCAAATTCGTGATCAGTCTTCAGCATGAGCTCCAGTTACCCTCTGTTGTCTCCCACTTAGCCAATTTCTTACCCAGTCCATCCAAGGGCACTCAATTTATAAGTTGCTGATGTGGAACAATGTCAAAGGCCTTTCTGAAATCTAATTATACTACCCTCTCTCCAGATCCTCTTCTCTGATCACACAATCAAAGAAGTCAATCAGATTCATCTGACAAAAATTTACCTTTGAAAAGCCATGCTTTCTTAGATTCTGTAAACACTTGAATCACATTGTCCTCTGCTTTAGCAGCATTTACACTTTTTAAAATTTTGTTTTTATGCAAATTATACATAGTTGACAAGATAACACTTGTTCCACAAATAACACAAAAAAGGAAAAGAAGGGAACACCCAAGAAATTATATTCGGATGGAATTTGTCATACATTCTGCAAAATTGGGGCAAAATAATCTCTCGAGAAATAAGAAAGCAAAATGCCAACTATTTCAAAAATACATGCAGATCTCCTTCACAGGAGTGGAGGTAGGGCAAGGGTCTACCCAAACTTTGCTTGACCAGAACTGAGTCAGCTATGCTGGTTCAAATAAACCATATTTAAACACACTTATATTTCACTACACACTTACAAGGGTAATTAAGGCAAAATTAATTCACCAATCTGGAGAACCGCTTCCTCCTAGCCTGAGTAGGCCTAGCCACCTCTGGGGAAAATGCCTATAAAAAGGCACATCTTTATTTAAAAAAAAAAGAATCTTAAGATAGTCTGTCAGAATCCAGAATTAAAGATACTATCAAGGTAGTAGGAACAGCTGTTTTCTCACCAGGAATTTCCAGGAGAGCAGTCAAATTTTGCAAGTCCAAACTTGAGGATTGAGATGTTACTGAAATTTGTCCAGTTCTAGCCAACGAAGGCACATAATAAGCCTTAGCAAATCATTTTAAGTGCTGTCAAGTCTGTGTCGACGCCTGACTACCCTCTGTATAGTTGATCTGAACTTTATTCGGTCATCAGCCAAGTGGTGCATTGTTGATAGTTGAATCCATAGCTGCTGTTATTGTATTGATTGATCTCATTGCTGGCCTTCCTCTTTTATGGTGACCACCTATCTTGCAAAGCATTATTTATTTTATTTAGACAGTTTTGTATACCACCTTATCCTTCAAAGTGGTCACAACACAATTGGGGGATACATTTAACATGAGGGGATATGAGACACATACACTAATACTTACAGGGAACATGGGCAATGGAGGGTTAAGTGGCTTGCCAAAGACCACAAGGAGCACCTGTGAGACTAGAAACCCCAGTCCTTCCGGCCCAAGGTTGCTGTCCTCTAGTGGGATTTGAACCCCTGACCTTCCGGCCTGAGGTAACTTGTCCCAACCACTAGGCCACTCCTCCCTCCCGTGATCTCTCTCTTCGCATGATGTGTCCAAAGTATGAAAGTCTAAGTCTTGTCATCTGAGCTTCTAAGGAAAGCTTAGGTTTGATCTCCTCTAGTATTGACTGGTTTGTTCTTCGGGCAGTCCATGATATACACAGTATTGCTTCCAGCACCAAAATTCAAAGGCAGCAATTTTCTACCTCTCTATACCAAAATTCAAAGGCATCAATTTTCTACCTGTCTATCTTTAACTGTCCAACTTTTGCATCCATATGACGTTACTGAAAATACTATGGCTTGGACAAGTCAAATCTTTGTACGGAGAGAGACATCTCTGCTCTTGAGAATCATGTCTAGGTCCTTCATAGACATTCTACCAAGAGCAGTATGTCATTGGATTTCTTGACTGCTAGTCCTTTCTTTATTGATTGTTGATTCAAGTAAGTTAAAGTTGTCAACTATTTCAATTTCTTCTCCACCAATGATGAACTTGTTAATTTTTGCCAGTTGCAGACCCATTTTAAGACTGTTCCTTGATCTTAGAAGCAGATGTTTCAGGTAGTCTTCACTTTCAGCCAGTAATATGGTGATACCAGCATAGCAAAGGTTGTTGAGTCTTCCACCAATCTTCACACCTTAGTTGTCTTCATAAAGTCCTGCTTCTCTGATTTGTTCTGCATATAAATTAAAGAGGTAGGAGGAAAGTATGCAGCCTTGTCGTACACCTTTGCTGATTTTAAACCATTCTGTTTCTCCTAGTTCCATTCGGACTGTTGCTTCTTGATCAGTATAAAGACTGTGCAAGATAATTATCAGGTGTTCTGGTATACCCTTGCTTCTTAATGAATTTCTCATGTTTTACAGTCAAAAGCCTTGCTATAGTCAATAAAACGCATATGGATATCTTTTGGTATTCTTTTGTCTTTTCAAGAATCCATCTCACATCCGCGATGATGTCTCTCGTTCCTCACCCTTTCCTGAACCCTGCTTGTACTTCAGGCAGTTCTCGTTCCAGTTATGGTTGTGATCTTTGCCAAATGATCTTGAGTAGAATCTTGCTGGCATGTGGGATCAGAGCGATTGTGCGATAATTTCCACACTTAGTTGGGTCACCTTTCTTCAGTATTGGTATAAACAGATCTTTTCCAGTCAGTTGGCCATGATGATCTCTTTCAAATTTCCTGGCAGAGCCTTGTAAGTATGGTAACAGCTTAATCCAATTGCTGTGGTGCTTTGTTCTTTGATAAGGCTTTCAATGCTGCTTTGACTTCTTCTTTCATTGGTCCACTTGATCTTTATAGTATAATGACTCTGTATGTTATTTTCACCTTTTCTTGATCTTCTCAGCATCATTCATCATGGATCCTTGAGCATCTTGTAGCTTTCCAATTCGAGGCTGGAATTTTTTTTTTTTTTCGTAGCTTTAGAAAAGCTGATCTTCTTCCTCTAATAGCAATTATAGGACAGACTTTTTCCAGGATCTTTAATACTTCTATTAGTTATTTCTTAAATAGATCCAAAGGGGAAGCTGTTTTCACACCGGGAAAATTGACCAAATGCAAATTCTGTTGCCAAATCACTTTATCTCCAGGAACAAGCAGAAAGTCAGTCTTCACATATGGGTAATGTCTGCACCGGCAGAGCTCGGTGTGGGAACACTCCCCAGCATCCAATAGGAAAGCTTTTGGAAGTATTCCTCCATGCATGCATGGTTGCCTTCCCGCCTTAGCTCTGTCTCCTCAGTCGTCTTTTTTTCTGCAGAGCTGTCGGGACTTTGTCCTTGTCAGCTGTGTCAGGAGACTTCTGTATTTTTTGTAGTGCCATCGAGTACTTCTTTCTTTTTGCCTTCCTGTTGCCGACTCGACTCCCCGTCGATTCTGCTCCAGTTCTGTATTGTATTTTATTTATTTATTTTTTTAATAGTTTTTTTCACTTTTATTGTTAAGGCCTTTGGCCTACTCCTTCATCATCGCGAAACAATTTGACTTTGCCTCAGTCCTTTTCCCAAAAATGGAAAAGCCCCGTAGTGGGTTTAAAAAATGCTCGAAGTGTTCCAGTACCATTTCTTTCACTGACGAATATAGCTGGTGCCTCAAGTGTTTAGGCCCTGACCACAATATAACTTCCTGTCCCTCCTGTCACCAGATAACTGCCAGAGGTAGGAAGAACCGGGATAAACAGAAGGCTAAGCTGTTTCCAACAGATTCAGCTCCTTTGGTGCACTCCTCGGGGGCTTCAACTCTAAGTCCTCCCGTATCTCTAGATCGCCACTTAGTCAAAAGGACAAGCATCGAGCTGAGTCTTCAGTGCAGAAGAAGAAGAAATCAACATCGAGATCATCAACCTCATTGACCTCAAAGTCAGTAATGGACACTAAGCATCAGCATTGTCACCGACACTCCTCTCACTTCGATGCAGACCATCCAGTGATGCAGCCCTGGTGGGAGACCTCACCCTCCAAAGCCGCAAAGGGGCTCAAGGATGCCCCCAAGGTTCAATCCTCTGTGGAACCCCCAATACGGGTGTCAGTATTGGCCCACACAATTGTGTCTGGAGCCGCCACTCCTCGGTACCGATGCTCAATGACAGTGTCATCGCCATCGAAAAGAGCATCACTGTGCACCCTGCAGTAGTGACACCGATGGCATCGGGGATATCGCAGTCTGCACCAGTTCCACAGACACTGGCGGCCTCTGAGGTACCTCACAATACCCTTCCGCAGGCATCTGTGTCTCATCGCTCTGTGGACCAACCACTACCGAGGTCTTCGGTGCCGCTGCACCCGATAACCTCAACGTCAAAACACCCTTCCTTTGAGCACTGGAGGTATAGAGGCCCTCATAGAGATTACTTTGATTTCCTTCTGGACTCTGATTCTGTGCCAGAGGCCTCTGATTCCAAATCCATCGATTCCAATTCCATAAAGGATGAGCCATCACATCAGTCGCCTCCTTATGAGCGTTGAAGGTGTCTGCCAGAGAACATGTTTTTCAAGATTTTATTAGACATGGTGGCTGTCCTGGATGTATCTGTGGTTAGGGAGACAGAACCCATGGCAGAGAAGCTGCACATTCTATGGTATCTATCGGCACCGAAGGAGGTGGCAACTCTCCCAGTACATAACATCTTGAGAAATTTGATGGCTAGGATGTGGGAATCTCCTATGTCAACTAATACAGTCACCAAGAGGCTTGATAATCTTTACAGATTCCCTCCTTCAGGGTTTCAAAAGCCCCAACTCCCTCACCACTCTATGGGGGTAGAGTCTGCCATGAGAAGGATCAAAAGCCAGAAGAACCACTCATCGGTTCCTCCTGGAAGAGATGCCAGGACCCTCAATGCTTTTTGCAGAAAGACTTTTCAAGCAATTATGTTAGCCTCCAAAATAGATTCCTACATGCTATATATGGGCATGTTCCTCTGGAATGTCTCAAGTGATTTGGCAGAATTTATCACCTTTCTGCCCCTTGACAGATGGGCAGATCATCAGGTTTTAGTCACATATGCCAAAAACACCCCAAAGTTTCTAACAAGGGCAACCTTTGATGCCTTTGAGGCAACAGCAGGGCTCCTGCAGCCTGCATTGGAGCTAGAAGAACAGGCATCTGATCTGGAACAATAGGTCCAAGATAAATTAATCAACATTCCATGCAATGGGGAGAATTTTTTGGCCAGAGATGGAGGGAAAAAGCTGGTGAGAGAGAAATGGACAACCTCGCCATGAAGAGGCTTTCTAGAAAGATGGCAGATCCTTCTAAAAAGAAGACTGCCACCAAAAAAACCTTCTTCCCAAAGAAGAAACATTACTATCCACCCTATCACTCCTATTCCTCCTACTCTGCTCCACAACAACAGAGACAGGGCCAAAAACAACCCAGGAAACCCAAGGCTACCAAACCACAGCCTGCTCCTACTGCTTAACCAACTCAGTTTTTGACTCCTTCCTAAGGAGCATGGCCAATTCTCCCATAACCTTTCCACCTCCTTCCAAGATCCCAGGGAGACTAGTCCACTTCGCACACCGTTGGAGAACATCACCTCAGAATCTGGACATTACATCTAGTAGGCCAGGGTCTAGAGATGAAATTCAGAGATCTTCCACCCACTCATTTTGTAAGCCAACCCTTCTTAGATCTCCATCAGACCACCTTCTTTACAACTGGAGATCCACTCTGTACTAATACAGGAGGCAATAGAGGAAGTGCCTCTTTCTCAACAAGGCTTCGGCTTTACGTCTGATACTTTATCCCAAAGAAGATGGGAAGCCATAGGCCTAAACTAGATCTCTGAAACCTCAACAAATTCCTTGTCAAGGAAAAATTCAAGATTTCTCTGTGTACCCTTCTTCCTTACCTCCAACCAAAGTATTGGTTTTGTTCCTTAGTCCTCCATCCAGATTACAGAAAGTTCCTTGGATTTTTATTTCGGAACAATCATTACCAATATTGAGTCCTTCCTTTCGGTTTGGCTTCAGCACCCAGAGTTTTCACAAAGTGTCAGGCTGCCACCACAGCTAATCTTCAAACTTTAGTGATCTTTCTATTCCCCCACTGAGATGATTGGTTGCTAAGGGCAGATAGAGTTATGACAGTCGATACTGTCCTCAGACTATCCATGTCCTACAGGAGTTAGGTTTTGTCATAAATTATCCAAAATTACACCTCACTCCAAACTCAACACCTACAGTTCATAGGAGTTTGACTAGACACGATCCAAGCTCAAGCATTTTTGCCAGATGAGATGTGCCCGACAAAAATATTTCTATTTGGGAATTTGATGAGTGGAGCCTGTTTTCTTTGAGGATTATTTATGATTTTGGGCTGACGGTGCTTCTGTTGCCCTGGGGCTTTTTTGATGTTGACTAATGTCCTTGGCATCACAGATCCAACAACAGGCGTCAATAACTGGCAGAACATTCCTATGCCTCCTAAGCCACATGGCCTACACAGTCCATGTCGTTCCATATGCCCATCTCAGCATGAGAATAGCACAATGGACTATCTCACAGCAGTGGAAGCAGTCCATAGACCACCTCTTAGACTCCATCACCATCAACTCTCAGATGAGTTTATCCCTACAGTGGTGGAGCAAACTGCGCAACCTCCTCGTAGGGTTACCTTTTCAACTCTCTGTACCATAGTGTACCTTGACGACCCGATGCATCAAAGCTAGGTTGAGGGGCTCACCTAAACGGTCTTATGACCCAGGGCCTATGGACTTTGCAAGAGAATCTTGTACACATCAATTGCCTCGAACTCCGAGCAATCTTCAATGCCATCCGGGTCTTCTCTGCCCATCTCTGGGGCCGCTCAGTCCTCATTCAGATGGACAACCAAGTGGCCATGTTTCATGTAAACAAACAGGGAGGAACGGGCTCTCTCCCCTTACGCACGGAGGCCATCCGCTTGTGAAAATGGGCAATCTCTCAGAAGGTTCACCTTCATGCAGTGTACCTTCCAGAAACAGAGAATTCCTTAGCTGACAGACTGAGTCGCATCTGCTATCCACACGAGTGGAGTCTGGAACCTCAAGTAGCTCAATACTTGTTCCAACTTTAGGAGATGCCAATAATCAACCTCTTTGCTGCTTCTGTCAATGCTCAACTACCTCAGTTTTGCTCCAGGATCCCTTCCCCTCACAGGGAGAGCTCGGATGCGTTTCTCCTTCTTTAGGGACAGCATCTCCTCTATGCTTTCTCTCCTCTCCTTCTCATAGCAAAGCCACTATTCGAGCTACAAGCCAACAGGGGAATGATGATCCTCATTGCCCCCCCCCCCCCCCCGGTTTCCTCTACTTCATCTTCTTTGGAAACCTCCCCTCAATCTCTGTTACTCTCCCAATCTTTTCTCGCAGGTACGGGGACCCTCCTGCACCCCAAACTCAAGACATTTTGCTTGATGGCCTAGCTGCTGAGTGGGTGGTCCTCTCACACCTAGGACTTCAAGAGGAGGTTTTACAGGTTCTCTTATCTTCCAGAAAAGATTCCACCCAACGCTCTTACGCTTTTAAGTGTTGCAGATTTGCCATTTGGTGTTCACAGAAAATGCTAGATCCTGACACATGTTCAGTCTCAGATCTACTTCTATACCTGCTCCACTTATCTTCCTCTGGTCTCAAGACCAACTCTGTAAGGGTACATTTATGTGCCATTGCGGACTCTCACCATACGTTAAAAAAAACTGGCTGATCTCGACACATCCCTTGGTGGCTAGATTCATGAGGGATTTTTCTGACCAAAGCGCCTCTCCGCCCATCACCCATACAGTGGGATTTAAATGTTGTTCTTGCACAGCTTATGCACAGTCCTTTTGAACCTATGGCATCAGCCTCTTTAAAGTTTTTAACATGGAAAGTCCTTTTTCTCGTTGCAGTCACCTTCACTCTTAGGGTCAGTGAACTGCAAGTCTTGGTGGACTATACTCCATATACCACATTCCACCATGACAAGGTAGTCCTTCAGACACATCCTAGGTTCTTACCAAAACTCATCACCTCCTTCCACCTGAACCAATTATCTCACTACCAACATTCTTTCCAAGGCCTCATACCTCCCCGGATGAGTTGAAATTGTATACTCTTGTAAGAGAGCATTGGCATTCTATCTGTCTGATACTAAGGCTCATCACCAATCCTCTGTCATTTGTTTCTTTTTACTAAAGTCATCTGTGGCTACCAGTCTCGGAGAACAATTTTAAACTGGCTAGCAGACTGCATATCTTTTACTTACTCGCAAGCTGGTCTATCTCTTCAACACATGTCACTGCCCATAATGTCCAAGCCATGGCTACCAATGTAGCTAACCTCGGTTCTGTCCCTATTTCTGAAATCTCCCAAGCAGCTACCTGGTTTTCACTTCATACCTTTGCAGTGCACTATTGCCTGGACAAGGACTCCAGAAGTGATGCTCAAATTCAGTCAATCTGTTCTATGTAATCTTTTTCAGTTAGACAACTTGCCCTCCGCTTACTGTACTACCTCGCGAGGGGTGCTCTGAACGAGCTGAGTCTATTCTATCCTTGCTGCAACCTCTAGTTGTGCCAGGACTCTTCTATCTCTCATCACTCTGTGGCTAGGGAGTTCCATATGTGAAGACTGACTTCCTGTTTGTTCCTGGAGATAGCATAGTTGCTCACTTGTAACGGGTGAGCTCTGGGAACAGCAGGAATCAGTCTTCACAACCTGCCCAACTCCCCTTCAAGTTGTCCCACTTTTTTTTTTTTTTAATTATTTTGTCTGCTATACACCTGACTGAGGAGACTAGGAGCTAAGGTGTGAAGGCAGCCATACATGCGTGGAGGAACGCTCCCAAAAACATTTGTATTGGATGCTGGGGAGTGTTCCTGTGCTTGGCTTCATCAGGGCCGATGTCGCCCATATGTGAAGACTGATTCCTGCTGTTCCCGGAAATCACCTGTTATAGGTGAGTAACTACGCTTGTTGTTTACCAAGAAGTTCAGAATGAGAAGAAAATTAACTGTCTCTCAGATGGTTTTCAGATTGATTATCTTAGTTTTTGTAGAGTCAAAAATGGGACTCACCCTCTGTAAGACCCCCAATTCTGAATCAGACAAGCCAGAACTCTGAGTGGATTTCTTCTGTACTCTTCATGCCCGAATAGTCAGACTGCTCCTCTTGCAACTGTGATAGTTTGCTACAGTGCTGCTGGGGGGAGATGGCTACCCAGGAGTAAACCAAGCATCTCTGCCACAGTCGCTACACTTGAGGCAGGCATGGAATTTACTTCTCCTCTGCCTCTAAAAAGGTCTTTGGAACAAACTGCTGCCTAATCCAGTGCTTTTGGCCAGGGAGGGAGTGGGGTGGTACCTGCTGGGCCGGGGAGAGTAAAACCTCTATCTCAAGGGGAGGAGCCAGCTCACTTCTTCCCGACTCCTTCCCCAGTAAGATGCCAATGGTCCCTGAAAGCTTGGGTCCCTGGTGAAGATGTTGATCCATCGGGCTTATGCTTTTATTCTTGCCCAAAGCGCAAGGTTAGTCTGTAACTCCTTTATGCTTAGGCTTGCACATTCAGGAAATATAGAAAATATTCAAGCTGAGATACAGATACCACCTAGAAACCAGAGGTGCTAGTAAGTGGCCATCTTGCTCTGACACCACTTAACGCCCATTGCATTTACATTTAATTTACTCATCACAGAGATCAGACTAACTGGGCCTCTTACACTTTTGTGGCTAGGAACCACATCTGCCCATCTCCAGTCATCTGGGATCACTTGTGATTCTAATGAAGTATTGAAAGGGTCAGACAGTACTTTTGAAGTTCCTTCAATACCCTCGGATAAATCCCATTTGGTCCCATCACTTTGAATACTTTTCATTTAGCTAGCTCCTCAGAAATGATCTTTTGAAATTTAGTTTTCCTAAAGTCTAGGACCCTCACTTTTGAATGAACCATCTCTACTTGTATCATAATGCTGAAACACATCATCCAGTGATCACTGGATGCCAGATTGATCACCCACTGCAACATCAGAAACACACCACCCTCCCCATTTGTAAGCAACAAGTCCAGTATTGCCCCCTCTCGCATTGGTTCCATTATCAATTGCTGGAACAATTCTCCCTATAGAGAATTCAGGATTTCCCTACTTTTGGATAATATTGCAGATGGGAATGTCCCAGTCAACATATGGCAAATTGAAATGGCTTACCAATAGCAATTCCCATTTCATAGCAATATTGTAAACATCTTCAATTAAATCTTTTTCTTCTGCCTTTGAGAGAACATCATTGGGTAATAATAGACTTGAGGAAACTCTGCAAACTCTCCATACCATCTTGAATCTTGGCAGCAGATAGACAGCACTCCTCCCTGGACATCATGTCTCGATGCTAGATGGATGTCTTTGAAGGGGAGAAGGGATCACCAACCACCTACTACCCTTCACTTCTTAATGTGTTGGGGTTTTTAATGCAACCTGCTGCCACAGTCTCTGAAGATCAGACTCTAGGATTTCCCTTTACATTTAAGATGATTCACTGTAGCCGGGACAACACACTAAGGTCCCCTAGACTATCTCTCCTCTTAAGAGAGAGAAACATTGGGACAATACATAAGCTAAATTTTAATAAAGGATAAGGGACCAGCGATATTACAAATATAAGATTTTATTTCTTCCCAATTAGATGGTTTATATAAGTAAAGGTAATATTCACAGGCGATGTAACATTTCAATTATTTTAATACAATTTCACATTAGGATGGTATAAGAGAATTCACCCTAGTACTGTCTGAGCAATCAGAGCAATAAATGGAGTTCCATACTGTGATACATTGTTGTCTCAGTAAGGTCCCCAATGAGATTACAATATGGGATAAAGAACACAGAATTTCCCAAAAGATTAGTTAAAAATATCAGCATAAGCTGAGATGGCAGTGTTCAACACTTAAAAACTATTCCTGGTTATAGCAATAGAATAAAAATGTAGGACAAATAAATATTTGGAAACATTTAAAAAAATATTTGAGCTCAAATTTAACCCATTCTGTGCAGGGTTGGTAGCTACTTATCAATCTGATGGTTCCCAGGATGGGGCCCAGAACAACTCAGACAGTAGCTGCTTCTTCTAACTTGAGTTTGTCTTTCTTTACTTCAAGCTTTTGCAGCATATCTTCACTAAATACTTTAGTTCTTAATAAATATATTTCTATGAAAGACCTAGATAAGATTCTCAAGAGCAGAGATGTCTCTCTCCATACAAAGATTCAACTTGTTCAAGCCATGGTATTTTCAATAACATCATATGGATGTGAAAGCTGGACAGTGAAAAAGACAGGAAGAAAATTGATGCCTTTGAATTAGGGTGCTGGTGGCGAATACTGTGTATACCATGGACTGCCCGAAGAACAAACCAGTCGGTACTAGAAGAGATTAAACCTAAGCTTTCTTTAGAAGCTCAGATGACAAGACTTCGACTTTCATACTTTGGACACATCATGCGAAGAGAGAGATCATTAGAGAAAGACATCATGTTTGGCAAGATAGGTCAGCGCAAAAGAGGAAGGCCAGCAATGAGATGGATTGATACAATAACAGCAGCTACGGGTACCAGTCTGTCAACAATGAGCCGCCTGACTGAAGACCGAACACAATTTAGAATAGCTATCCAGAGGGTCGCCATGAGTCGACTCCGACTTGACGGCACTTAACAACAACAACCCTAAATCACCTATCTCTAGTTCCTCATTAGCCCCAAAATATATCAATAAAGATTGCAAGCTTGCTAGAATCCCTTGTAAAGAAAAGAGATTCTAAAAAAAAACCCTCTTTCCCCACATTTTCACTTACAAGCAACTCTTATGCAAACCCCAAACAAAATTCCAGCCAAACCTCTGACATGCCAGCAGTCATAACCCTAAAACAAAAACTTCATCTAGACAAGAGCTGCAGCACCAAAAGCAAAACTTTTAAACTCCAAGCACCGACACTCACCAAGGTTCCACTCCCATCCTCAATCAAAACCAAAGTTCCATCCCAGTCACACGCATCCAAAATCTAAGAAATTAAACTTTTCACCCCCAATTGCTTCTACTATTTAATATCTTAAATCAGTAAGAGGATTTTCCTCTGCACAACTCTTTTCAAACCAGAGATCACAAACTGTGTCACTGTTCCAACGTTCCACTCCTTAACAGGAAAATTGTGGAAAAATAATAAAATCCTCTCCCTTAACTCTCATTTAGTCAAAGAATCCTTGATAGTTCAATTTCCCTTTAAAACTGTTCCAGTCTTTTAATTCTTTAAACCAGTTTCTTTTTCTTTCTCAAAATCTCCCAGGAAATAAAACTCAAACATCCCTAATTTCCTTTACAGCTCTCTTAATTACTCAAAATCTAAATTCCTTCAGTAAATAGGAACACTCCCGAGGCCAAAAAGGCAACCCCTCCAGCTCCTACCCCCATCTGCAGCTCTAAACCAAAAACAATTATTCTCCATTCAACCTCATTTCCAAACCTACAATCTTTTCCACATTCACGTCTCCAGAGGCCTCTGACACTTTCACCAACTCGCACACTTCCATTCAGCACCACATCCAGACCCCAAATGACTCTCTTCTCAAACTCCCCACCACCCAACATTCCAAGCTCCCCTGTACCAAGGTATTCTTATACTGACTATTTCTTTATAAAGTTCCAAACACCTTTAAGAGTTAAAATGCTCAAATTTCAAAAAGTTAACAATTTATCCATCTTTTATAGTACCTTTAACAATTTTTGGAGCTCTTTTTAAATATTTAGTCAGAGGAAAATGGAAACATGCATTTGCGTCACTAACAGGCTGTCTCCTGCCTACACCAAATTGCAGATAGTGGTCCCCTTCCTCCCTCAGTACATCCGGGTACTCACAGATTTAAAAGGTACACTTTTTGCAGTTAAAATAAACTTTTTATAAGCTTTAAGCTTTCAATTAGTGCTCCCCATATCTTCCCCAAGGTTCAACCCACTTTTTAAACCCATGGGTGCACAACACCCATTCTGTGAGAAATGGGACAATTTTCAGCCAAATGGTGCCTCCAAAAAAAAATCCAGAAACCTGTAAGCCATGCTTTATCTTTATCTTTATTAAAACACTTGATAGACCGCTATGGCCAAAGCATTAAGCGGTGTACGATAAAACAAAATAAAAGTCCACACTGCAGAGTAAGGAAAAGAACGCCATAAAATAACAGGAAAGCAAAAAGTCAAAAGAGGACATAAAAAGGTAGACATGACAGAGAACTAAGACGAAAGACAGTACAGGTTAAAACTATTAAAATTATTATGAAAACCAAACACATACTTTAAACAAAGACCAAACAGACAGACAAAATGACAGGGACAACATATCTTAGGAATGGGAGTCGGAGGGAAGGTCAAAGGCTTGTTGAAACAGGTGAGTTTTGAGTAGTGATTTGAAGTGCGGATAAGAAGATTCTAGACGGAGGGTAGATGGCAAAGTGTTCCAAAGAAGAGGACCCAAAAAGAAAAAGGCCGAGTGTCGGGTCTGTTCTAGGTGCGCTTGTGAAGGAGCAGGCAAAGCTAGACGGTTGGCGTGAAGGGAACGAAGCTGGCGGTATGGGGTGTGGAGGGAGATGAGATCAGCCAGATAAGTGGGTTCACCCGTGTGAATGGCCCGGTGAAGTAGGATAAGACATTTATAATGATACCGAAACCGAAGGGGTAACCAGTGTAGTCGAAAAAGAAGGGGAGTGACATGATCATAGCGGTGAGTGAAAGTAATAAGCCGAACAGCGGTATTTTGGACGGACTGAAGTCTTTGAAGCTGATATTTAGGAAGATTTGCTAGGAAAACATTACAATAGTCTAATCTACTGATGACGAGAGCCAATACCAAAGTGACCAATGAATCGAAGGGTAAAATTGAACGGACAGCCCTGATCTGACGCAAAGACAGAAAAGAGCGGCGAGTGAGGGAAGAAATGTGTAAATGGAAGGAAAGAGTGGAATCAAGAATAACACCCAGATAGCGAAAAGAAGAAACCAGAGGGATAGGAACAGAATCAATCAGAGGTGCAATAGTCAGACAAGAGCCGCTTAAAGATACCCACATTGCGGTGGATTTGGCAGGGTTCAGATGGAGAAAGTTCTGGGAGAGCCAAGAAGCGATATGCGCGAGGCAGTCGTTAAATGGAGAGATATCCGGAATTAGTGGAGAGACGTGATAAAGAAGAATGATGTCATCTGCGTAGATGTAAGGAGACACAGGAAATTGTTGAATTAGAAGGGGCAACGGAGCAAGAAAAATATTAAACAGTAAAGGAGAGAGAACAGAACCCTGTGGTACACCACAAGTGAGCGGGAAAGAAGAAGAGGAATGACCATTCGAGTGAACAGTGAATGAACGAGCCGAAAGAAAAGAGTGAAACCACCGTAAGACTGTACCCTGCAACCTACAGTCAGAAAGACGGGAAAGAAGAGTCCGGTGATCAATTAGATCGAAAGCTGCCGAAAGATCAAGTGAGACAATTAGAGTAATATCACCCCGATCATGTGCAACATGCAATTCATTCAGTAGTGCTAAAAGGACAGTTTCAGTGTTGTGCCCATGACGGAAACCTGCTTGGCGGGGGTGAAGGGAGTGAGTAGTTTCAATGTGGGAATTCAGCTGTTCAAAAGCAAATCGCTCCAGGAGTTTGGCTCTTCGCCTTCTCCCAACCCTGAAACTTTCAAAATTTAAACTTATAATTTTGCCAATTTTTCACTGTTTAAAATGGAACATGTCCCCTTTAAGGCCAGTTCCGCCCCTTTACAGGCCTCTTATAGGCCTAGTGACATTGTGGCCTCATTTTTCCAGCTCTCCCAGGACTGGCATACATCAAGGCCTTCTCCTGCCTTCCCCCGGCCATTCATGAGACCCGAACCCTTCCACAATAAATCCCAGCAGGGATCTGAGGCAGTCACAAACATTGCAGCTGTTCTCCAATTCCTCCGGCAACCATTTTTCCAGCCCAATGCCACTCCAAAGCCTGCACAGCTCCAGAGTCCCATTAATACCAGGACAACCCCTTGCAACTACTCCGGAGGCTTCCCAGGACTTCTCAACGCTGCCAAACATATTTTTTTAAATTTAAAAACAAAACAAAACGCTGCTGAACCCTGCAGTGTTCCTGCGGCTTCCCAGAGCTGTCAGCCAATTTTATTTATTTTTAAAATCTCGCGGCTTGCTTTATCTGCTGTTGCTGCTGACTCCCCTTCAGGTAACTTTTTTTATAATTTTTTTTTTATCTGGTTGCATTAAGCTCTGGTACCTCCTGTTCCTGGTATGTTGCCTTTTCCTCTTCCAGGGCTGCGTATTGGTTTTTCAATTCTAGGGAAGGTGGGTTGGACTGTCAGTTCTGCAGACTTTGGTGATCTGTGTCCATCTGTCACCTTTTTGTACAGTCATCATCCCTTCTGTTGAAGATTTGAGATGCCTGTAGAAGCATTTCATCAATATACTTCTCATTGTCATGGATGCTTCTTAGTCTCACCACTTCCTCTGTGTTCCTCAGCTTGTTTCCTGAGGGATTTAACCCGCAGGCACCTGGGAGTCTGACTGCAGATTGAGTGGAGGTGTGTTGGGCCCTGTCCATCGGACCTTGAGACTGTCGGGACTGCACTTGTGCTGCCGACGCCGGTCTTACCTTGATCATATCAGGCAGGCACGCCCAGGGCAGCCTGCTCCTGATGGGACCTTTTTTGTTATAAGCTCTGTTTTCTTTCTCTGTGACCGTGGGGCGTGACCGTGGGGGCGTGGTTCGAAGGGGCAGGTTCTGCCCCTTTGACGCCCCTTTGACGTCACTGTGGCGTTTCTGCGTTTCTACTATTAGCATTAGTGTGGGCTTTAATGTTAAGGTTGGTTTATAATTGTGCTTTCATCTGCTCTGTTGGTTTTGTTTAAATTGTTCGTTTAAGTATTTGTATTATGGGCAAATGGAAGGCCAAAGTGTATAGCAGACCCCAGACTGCCGATACCAGGGGTACAAAACCGGTTGGCTCTCTGGATAAACATTTTTCCCCCCTGCCTTTAGCGCAGTCCTCTCCCGAGGGTGCTTCCTTGAGCCCCAATGGGAGATCTCCCCCTCCCCCCCCTTGCCCTGTCTCTGGCTTATCTGTTACTTCTAGGGAGCCCTCTGAGATAGAAAGGAAAGTAAATGTGATTAATTTGCCTACTCCAGTTCAATTTGTAGCTTTTGGAAGTTCGTCTGAGCTTCCGACGTTACCTCCGGATGCAGAAGTTACCTTGAAAGATGTTTGGGGGGGCTTTACAGTGTATTGATACTAAAGTATCTTCATCTTTCAGTTCCTTATGTACTTTTTCTCAAGAAGCTGCTGCTTCCCTGCAGCAACTTGATGAAAAAGTATCTTTGATGGATATGGCTCTTGTTAAATTAGAGTCTCAAGTTCTTCCACGTCATTCAGTTAATGTTGTAGGAATTAAAGATTCTTTAATATTACATTCAAAGTTGGAAGCGCTTGAAAATTCTATGCGCGCTTGTAATTTGTGGTTTTTAAATTTTCCTCAATCTCCCCTTTTATCACCTAGGATTCTTTTGGATAAATACTTGAAAGAGATATTAGCCATACCAGACCCTATTGACATTTCACAAATTTACTATATTCCCTCAGACTCTAAAAAGGTTAACTCTGCTGAGGGTGAGATGGATGAGGTGGTTCCTTCTATGTTTAATTTAACTGTCTTTCTAGAAGATTCTCTAGATATTATTAGTTTACGTTCTACTTTGCTGGTCACCTTTCCATCTGTGGTGGTTAAGCAACGTATCCTTAGGGCTTTTTTTAAGGTTAAGTTGGCTAAGTTTTGTGGACAGACCATCAATGTTTTCCCTGATGTGTCTCGTGGCACCCAATTACGACGGAGGCAATTTCTATCTTTAAAGCCTCAGGTTCTAGCTTTGGGTGCCACTTTATTTTTTAGATTTCCTTGCAAATGTATCATCAATTTTGATGGAGCTTCATATGTTTTTTGTTGATGTGACACATTTGGAAAAACTTGGTAGATAGACAGGGTTTAGTTAGAGAGGGTAATGTCTGATTGTAATTGCCTCCTAGTTTGTTGGCTTATTGCCGTGTTTTCTGAATGTTTGTTAATATATTTCATTAGTATTGCAGCTGGATTCTCTTGATGTGGACTTTATTCCTGCTGTGTATTGTCTTATACTTTATTGCTTTTTATTGATTTGAGAGAATGTCCTTGTATTACATTTGGTTATTGTATTTTGACTAAAATTCATAAAAAAAAACAAAAAAAAACTTGCAGGCACCTTGTATACTGAACTGGTTCCATGCCCTGGATATGACTGTACATTTAAAAAGATGCAAAATGGTAACAGGGGTGACAGCTTTGGCATCACAGTGTTTTTCTGCTGTTGAAGCTTTGGTGCCTATTGGGAAAGAAATGAGAAACAAGACATAAAAGTCCCTAACCTTTCCTAAGCAATCCTTACAGTAAAATCTAGCCTTTTTATGTAAAGTAATACTGCTGTTCAGATTTTCTTTGTGTAATCCTGCATGTTTTCTCACCTGTTATTGGAGTTTTCAGTAGTTTCTTACCTCTTCTGACTACAGAATTTATTTTTCTGGGTGTGTAGTATAATGTGTAAACCTTAATGGAATTACCTCAAAGGTTAATTACGATGTTGCCAATGAAGCCTCCTAAAATAGTCATTCTTCCATCTCCACAGAGAACCTGAATTTTTCCTAAAAATATCTTTTCTGTTCCAGCCACTTAACCCTTTCCAGGCCGAGCCCAAAACTCTTGGGATCCAAAATTCTGACTAAATATTCCTATCAAATGGTATATAATACATGACCATAGCAGAAGGAAAATCACTATTAGAACATATTGAATAAGACGGGTACAATTTTCCTGAAATATGCAAAAATTAACCCGGTTGCAGAATGTGGATTAAAAATTTAAAGTAGGCCTTGAAAGGGTTAATTGGGGGTCCAAGCCCATATGGGAAGATTGAACACTGGGGTGGGTGGGAGCTGGGATAAGGGAAGAATGTTAATGCCTCAGCTGTGCAGTGATTTCAAAGCTGTCTTTTCTCCTCTTTGAACTTCTAAAGCCTAAAAGCTAGAGGGAAAAAGAAAAAAACAGCAAAAAAAACCAAACCCCTTGCCTAAAACAGAAAAATCCCCATCTACAAGCAACCATACAAGAGAAAGCAGTAGCTTTAAGCAGCAATATATAAAAATGTCATATAACAAAAATACCCCCCTTTTATAAGAATTTTCAGGCAGAGTACTTGTAGAAGTCTCAAAATTACTTTTGCTTGAAATAAAGCCCTTCCTGGAATGGAACATGGGCCTTGAATAAATCTCTGTTGGCACCATATTTTGCCTTTATAAATGCAGGATATTGGATCTCTAGGATACATATACACCACATAGAGATACATATTAACTGCAAGAAATATCCGATATGTTAGAGAAACAGTATTTTCAGTATTCATTTTCTTTTGACTGTGACATTAGCACCTTTGTATATGGGTATGAGATGCCTAGCAAAGCAGATACCAAATGAGGTCACATCAGTGGGTGGGGTCACAGCCCTGGTTGCTTCCCTTTTCTCTACTTCCTCTGTTGCCTATGCCGAATTATAGGCCTGTGGATCAGTGAACTTTCACAAGCCCTGCCCCCTGCTCCTGAGAGAGCTTCCTGTTAGAGTAGAAACCCAAGTGCAGTAATGGGGTCTATGAGCGCATAGGACTCTCTTCTGACAACTTCTACTGCTGCCATTTCTGTCTTTATGTACTGGATAAGTTGGAGGTGGATGAAGGAGGGAAGTGGAGATCTATTTTGTTTTAATCATCTTTTTTGGAGTCATGACCATTGTTAAGCCATGTTTCTATAAAGGAAAAAGGGATTGTTGTAGTGGTTGATATGGAAGGGCGGACTAGATAGGCCGTGTGGTCTTTTTCTGCCATCATGTTTCTGTTTCTTAAATGGGGTCATATTGGATAGAAGCTTGGAAAGCACTGGCCCGGTACTCATTGCAGCATTTCTCTGCAAACTGAAAATTTGTGTTTCTGTACTTTGTCTGCGATGTGCCCTTGCTTATCTGATCAGCGAATGCAAACAAATGCATGCACACCTCTATCAGGGTCCTAGAGTTTTTAGTGCTTATCAAAAATTGTAAATCTGACTTGTCAGGTTCAATTGGAATTCATTGGATCTCTGCTAGAAACTGCTCAAGTGAAAGGCCTACCTCTCTTCTAACAGGATCACCAGATTAGAACCTTCAGTGGAGGGAGTCCTTTAGAGTCAGTCAATATGAGCTTGAAAACTGTTAAGAATGGGTCATGTGGCATCAGCAGTTCATATCACTTTCATTGCCACGAGGATGAAGCCAATTGACCCTAATGTCTCAGTGAAGTTAAGTCGCTCAGGAACAGGAAGAATATATTTTTATTACAAAGTAACTTAGACTTCTTGTCTTCACAGCTATTCCATGTCAGTATGGCTGTGGGATTACCCTTCTAAGTCTTCACAGTTTTATTTATTGCATTTGATTACAGATCTCACCAAATAAGAAAAAAGCAAGTTAGACATACTAAAATGATAGGGGAGGTGTTTGTAGTATTATATGTATTTCCAAGTCATCTCTTGCCTACCATCCCCATTCCTTCCTGCTATCAATAAAACATTTCCACAATGCTTAATCTCCTGTTAAGTGACTATGAGCAATTTCAACCACCTGAAAGTGAATCGTTCTTTCATAGTGCTCACAAACTTATTAGATAACAATTTCTGCAGCTTTGGTTACTGATTTATTTTTGAAGCAGTTTTCAGAAGGGGATTTTTTTTTTGTATTCCAAGGCACAGCTTTTCTGTTGCTATTTTTTTTCTCCTCTAAAATTCAGGCTCAAAGAGGAAGGCAAGCTCTTTAAAGTCACTGCACTACTGAGGTGTTAGATCCCTCCTTACCCACCCCATGTGAAAAATCTTGCTATTTAGGGCAATCACCAATTAGCTTGTTGATGAAGATAAAATTTTTGTATTGGTTGCAAGAAAAATATTTAGGAATAGTTCCACATTTGGGTGCTAAAAGTATGTTAGGTAATTTTACAAAGGGAACACATTATACTAGAGATCTCCACTCCAGTCCTGGAGGTCCGCAAACCAGTCAGATTTTCAGATATCCCTAATGAATATGCATGAGATAAATTTGAATACAATGGGGGCAGTGCATGCAAATATATCTCATGGATATTCCTTAGGGAAATCAGGACTGGAGTTGGAGACCCATGCATTAGACTACACCTCGGATACATATATTAGATTTTGATAGTTTACAGTGAAGTTAAAACTGCTCCATACCCAAGTAACAGGTTAGCAAGCAAGCAGTTTCTTTAGACCTCCCGTCAGCTTTTGACCTAGTGGCTCACTCTATCCTGCTCTCTCGCCTTCACAACTTTGGACTCCGGGACTCCATTCTTTTGTGGTATCAGTCTTTCTCCAGGACAAAGCAGGAAGTCTGTCCTCACATATGGGTGTCATCGGCGCCGATGAAGCCCCAGCGGAGCATTTCCCCAGCTTTCCATGAAAGCCTTTGGGAATGCAGGCACGCATGCGCGGTTCCCTTCCCGCCTAAAGGTGCCATCTTACCTCAGTCTCTTTTTTTTCCGTGAAGCCCACCGGACGTGTGTCCTGTCCTCCCGGTTAAAAGTAGATTTTTTTTCAGCGATTATCGCTATTTTTTCTTCCGGTTCGACGCCGGTTCCCCTCCCGCCGGGTTCGGTACACCGGTATCGAGCCCGATTCTTCTTTTTCGTTTTTTGCCCTTCGTGGCTGGCGTTCGCGCCCTTTTTTCACTTTTTCCCTGGAAGGCCGGTCTTTTGACCTCGCGGGGACTCTTTTTTTTCCCCGATGGCTTCCAGTGGTTTTAAAAAATGTGATCGGTGTAACAAATTAATGTCTCTCACCGACACACACGACTGCTGCCTTCGGTGCCTCGGCCCGGATCACGACCCTAAGTCGTGCGGGCCCTGTGGGAAGATGTCTTCCAAGGCACTCCGAAGTCGACAGCAACAAAAAGAAAGGCTTTTCTTGGACTCAGCCTCCGGCCGGGCCCGTACCTCATCTGAGGCCTCGACATCTCGGGATTCCGATCCCGAGCGCCGTCGAAGCTCCTCGGACAGGGGGTCCCCCGACTGGGAACGCAAGAGGAAGAAGCGGCTCACGAGGGCGTCGTCAGAGGAGGCCCCTGGCTCCTCAAGGGCCAGGTCTAAGACCCCTGACTGTCGCCCCGGGCCCGTGGAACACGAGAAGCCTGCAAATGTTCCTCGCATGGAGCCGGAGTCTGCTGATCACGTAAGCCCCGTAGTCCTCGAGGACTCTCCTCCCAGGGAGCCGACGTCGGGCCCGGCGCCGCCGGGGCCCGAGTCAGTGGCTGCTGCGTCTCCCGAGCTGAGTCTGAGAGCAGACTGTCTGCTTTCATGGAGCAGCAGCAGGCACTGATGGCCAGCCTGTCTGGCGCATCTGCCCCGACCACCGGGACATCGATGTCAAAGTCGACCCCGGAGACCGAGCCGATACTAGAGTCCATCATGGCTCGGAGTCGACCTCGGTCGCAGTCTCCCTCAACCTCCCGTTCGGGACCGAGGGCGTCAACACCGGTGCCTCCGGCGTCGGGGCGGGTGCTCCAGGGCCCCGCTGGGTCGGACCCCAACTCCTCCTCGAACGGGTCAGCTTGGGAGACGGAGGATGAAGAGTCTCCTGATACCTTCAAGACTCGGTGCGTCCCGTCGGACTCACCGCAGTCTGAGCCCCGGAGTAGATCCCCCACCGGAGGATACTCGGTTCTCGGAGTTTGTCCGGGATATGGCCACCGCCTTGGCTATTCCGGCGGATCCCGAGGAGGAGCCTCGAGCTGAAGAGCTTGAGGCTCTACAGTATGACTCTCCTCCGAAGGAAGCCTTTACTGTCCCGGTTCCTCCGATGCTGGAACAGCTCCTCTTCCGTATGTGGGAGGCACCGGCCTCGGCGCCTGTTCTCAGCAAGCGAGTTGACTCGATCTGTCGACGCAGAAAGAGCCCTGGCTTTCAGAAGGCACAGCTACCACACCATTCTATGGTTGTGGAATCGGCCATGCATCGTCTGAAGAGCCAGAAGATGCACTCCGCGGTGCCCCCTGGCAGGGAGGCCCGAAACCTCGATGGCGTCGGTAGAAAGTGCTTCCAGGGCTCGATGCTTGCTTTCCGTGTCCAGTCGTACCAGCTGTACATGGGCATGTACTTGCGGGATCTGGCCAAGGAGTTGGCCGGGTTCTCTGCTGGACTCTCCGGGGAACCCTTGCAGAGATTTAAGTCCTTGTCCTCGGGGATTCGGGACTGCTCGAAGTTCATGTCCCGCGCCGCCTACGATGGCTTCGAGGCTTCGGCTCGAGTTGCGGCAGCCGACATCGCGGCTCGACGCCAGGCATGGCTGCAGTGATTGGACCTCGAGCCATGGGTTCAGGACAAGTTGGTTGATGTCCCTTACAGAGGTGAAAACCTTTTTGGCAAGCCCATGACCGAGAAGGCCGCTCAGCTCGAAACTGAGCACCTCACATGGACAAGGCTGTCTAGAAAGACCTCTGCCCCTTCTCATAAAAAGAAGGGCTTGGGTAAAAAGCCCTTTTACCCGAGGAAGGGCACTGCCTACAAACAGTACCCGCAATATCAGGCTGCCCAAGCTGCCCCCCAGGGTCAGCAAGCCAAGGGGCTTGGTAATGGGCCCCATAGGCAGAGGACCCCCAAGCCTCCGGCCCCTGCTACCACTCAGCAGGGTGGGGGTTTTTGACTCCTTGAGCGTAGCCTCTCCTCCACTGCTCTCCCAACCCTGCACAGGAGGTCGCCTCGCCCTCTTTGCCCACCAGTGGCCCCTTATCACTTGGGACAGTTGGGTGTTGGACATAGTCCGCAGGGGCTATGCACTTCATTTTCACAAACTGCCTCCGCCTTACTTTCCAGGGGAGCCTCCAAGGCCTCCCCTGCACACAGACCTTCTCTTTCAAGAGCTTCAAGGTCTGGTGGTGGACAGGGCGGTGGAGCCTGTGCCTCCCCACTTGCAAGGTCACGGATTCTACTCCAGGTATTTCCTGGTACCCAAAAGAACCGGTGGCCTTCGACCCATTCTAGACCTCAGGAACCTCAACAAGTTCCTAGAGAAAGAAATGTTCAAGATGCTTACTCTTGGAACACTTCTGCCCTACCTCCAGCAGGGAGATTGGCTATGCTCCTTAGATCTAAAGGATGCGTACACTCACATCCTCATTCATTCAGACCACAGAAAGTACCTCAGGTTCATGGTGGGAGGAAACCATTATCGGTACAGAGTGCTGCCTTTCGGCCTCACCTCAGCTCCCAGGGTCTTTACCAAATGCCTGGCAGTGGTAGACGCCTACCTGAGAAATCAGGGAATCTTTGTCTTCCCCTATCTGGACGACTGGCTCATCAGGGGTCAGACGTGCCAGGAGGCCAGACAAGCCACCCTCAGGACTATTGCTCTTCTTCAAGGCCTGGGATTTGTCATAAACTTCGCAAAGTCCACTTTGCTCCCCTCCCAAAACTTGGAGTTCATAGGGGCAAGGCTGGACTCTGTCCTGGCAAAGGCATTCTTGCCAGCAGACAGGGCCCAAAGACTGATGGACTTAGCAAATCAGTTTCTCAGGGGGGTCAGTGGTTTCCGCCAGACTCTGCCTGAGGCTGCTTGGCCACATGGCTTCGACAGTACATGTGACCCCCAATGCCAGGCTCCATATGAGGCCTGCTCAGTGGTGCCTTCGGATTCAGTGGTCACAAGCCACAGGCAGCCTCAGAGACAGGATAAGGGTGTCCAGACAATTTCTGAACTCCCTCAACTGGTGGCTGCACCCACCCAATCTTCTAAAGGGGGGTACCTTTTCAGATTCCTGGATATACAGTGATACTGACCACAGACGCCTCCCTGCAGGGCTGGGGAGCTCATTGTCAAGGCAAGTGCATCCAGGGCCTCTGGTCTCCTTGGGAAGCTGCACAGCAGATCAATCTCCTCGAGCTCAGAGCTATTCGATTAGCACTCAAAGCTTTCTCTCCTACCCTGGCTCATCAGTCTGTCCTGGTTCAGACAGACAACCAGGTAGCCATGTTTTATGTGAACAAACAGGGCGGGACTGGGTCCAGAATCCTTTGTCGGGAGGCTCAGGACCTTTGTTCATTTGCCCTAAAGCACAACATGCTTCTCAAGGCTGTGTACCTCCCAGGCCAGGACAACTATCTGGCCAACAGGTTAAGCAGAATTCTGCAGCCCCACGAGTGGCAGATGCATCCTTCAGTAGTTCAGAGGATCTTCCTGAAATGGGGTCTCCCTTTGGTGGATCTCTTTGCCAGCCCAATGAACAATCAACTGCCAAAGTTCTGCTCCAGGCAACCGCCTTCTCTGAGAATAGCAGCAGATGCTTTTCTGATTCCATGGTCTCAGGGCCTCCTGTATGTGTTTCCTCCCACGCCCTTGGTGGCCCGAACTCTTTTCAAAATTCTTCAGGAGAAGGCCTCGGTCCTGCTGGTGGCTCCCAGGTGGCCGAGACAGCCTTGATTTCCTCTTCTGCTTCAACTGGTGGTGGATCCCCCACTGCCTCTGGGGTTGCAACCCGACCTTCTCTCTCAGGAGCAGGGTTCCCTTCTGCACCCCAATCTCAAAGCTCTCAATTTGATGGCCTGGAGGCCGCAAGGGTAGTCTTGGCTCCCTGGGGCCTGCCTCAGGAAGTTGAGGAGGTTGTCCTAGCCTCTAGGAAACAGTCCACTAGAAAAACCTATGCTCTCAAATGGAAACGGTTTTCTGTGTGGTGTCAGCTACGTACAGAGAATCCTTTCTCCTGTACTGTGCCAGTGGTGCTTCAGTACTTACTGCACTTATCAAATCAGGGACTTAAATCCAATTCTGTTCGGGTCCACCTCTCAGCTCTAGCAGCTCATCACTCACTGGTGGAGGGACATTCTCTGTCGTGTCACCCCTTGGTGTCCCGCTTTCTCAGGGGCTTGCTTTTGCTCAAGCCTCCTCTCCGTTCTCCTGCCCCTGAGTGGGAGCTGAATGTGGTCTTGCAGCAGCTGACTCGCCCACCTTTTGAGCCGATGGCCACTTGTCCTATGCGCTTCCTCTCCTGGAAGACACTCTTCCTGATAGCCCTTACCTCGGCTAGGCGAGTGAGTGAGCTTCAGGCCCTGGTCTGTGATAGGCCTTACACCAGGTTTTATAGGAACAGGGTAGTCCTTAGGACTCATCCAAAGTTCCTTCCAAAGGTTGTCTCCTCTTTCCACCTTAATCAGGAGGTGGTTCTTACAACATTCTTCCCTAGGCCTCATGCAAGCCAGGCTGAAGCAGTCCTGCATACCCTGGACTGTAGGAGGGCCTTATCCTTCTACCTTGACCGTACGCAGGGGCATAGAAGGGCTACTCAGCTCTTCCGTATCCTTTGACCCCAATAAGTTGGGGTTGGCTATGTCCAAGCATACCTTGTCCATCTGGGTGGCTGATTGTATCACCTGGGCTTACAAGGCGGCTGACCCTCCTTTGCAGGGTAGCGTCACGGCCCATCGTGTCAGGGCAATGGCTGCCTCAGTGGCTCATCTCCGCTCTGTGCCCTTGGTAGACATCTGCAGGGCTGCAACTTGGTCTTCAAGCCAGACTTTTGCGGCCCATTACTGTCTGGAGAGGGAGTCCCGTAGGGACAGTGCTTTTGGCCAAGCAGTACTCCGGAATCTCTTTGAGGTTTAGGCAACTCCTGCCCTCTGTTGGGCTACCGGTGGAGGTTGTGTCCTTGAAAAGCCTTTCTTTGCTGCTGAGACTAGAGGGAGTACTCTTGTTCAGCCTGGGTTCCTCGGTAGCCCAGAGCTAGGGAGTCACCCATATGTGAGGACTGACGTCCTGCTTGTTCCTGGAGAAAGAGTAGTTACTCACCTGTAACAGGTGTTCTCCAGGAGCAGCAGGAATCGGTCCTCACAACCCTCCCTCCTCCCCTTGGAGTTGCAGTTGTACATAGTTTATTTTTTCATTTTTATGTGCTTTTCTTAGCTATGTCATTTGACTGAGGTAAGATGGCACCTTCAGGCGGGAAGGGAACCGCACATGCATGCCTGCATTCCCAAAGGCTTTCATGGAAAGCTGGGGAAATGCTCCGCTGGGGCTTCATCGGCGCCGATGACACCCATATGTGAGGACTGATTCCTGCTGCTCCTGGAGAACACCTGTTACAGGTGAGTAACTACTCTTTCCTATCCCATCGCTCCATTGCTGGGAACTGTGAAACAGCCTCCTCCCCGACTTTTCCTCTCATGTGCGGTGTCTGCCAAGGATCTGTGTTGGCCCCCCTCTTTAATATCTTCCTGGCCCCTCTTGCTCTCATAAACCAACAGTCTGGCATCTCTGCCTATTTCTGTGCTGACGATATTATCCTTTTACATCACACCAGCTCTCACTTCCCTGATTTATCTCTCCTGAACTCCTGCCTGTCAGATGTCTCCTGGCTTACCATGAATTGTGTGCACCTCAACCCCTCGAGTGCTGCAATTTGGCTCACTTTTTTAATCTCCCATGTCCTGCTATGGCTTCCTTCCTGGCCCATTCCGCCATCCCACTAGTTCAATCTCTGGTATCTCAGAGTCATTATTGATTCCTCTTTATCGTTCTACAACCACTTGGCCTCCTTAGTTCAACGTTCCTTTTTTGTCTCCACCAGATCCTTGCAATACACCCTTTTCTCGATACCCATTCCCTCACAACTTTTCTTTTGTCACTGGTAATAATCCAGACTTGATTATTGGAACTCCGCACTTGCTGGCCTCCCTCACCTCCAGCTTTGCAGTCTCAAACTCCTGTAAAACACAGCCGTGCGGTTACTTACCTCCCCCTCTCGCCGTGACCATATCATACCCCTGCTCATCAACCTCCACTGGCTACCCTTAAGTACCGAATTGGCTATAAAAGTCTTACTGTTGTTCACCGTGTTCTTCACACTGTCACAACCTGATATCTGGCTGACCTCCCTCAGTTCTGCAACGCCTCCCCCCCCCCCCCATCTCCTTAGGTCACTCGTGTCCATCGCCTGGCACTTCCTTCAGTATCTCAGGCATGCTTAGAACAAACATGACATTCTGCCTTCTTTTTTTCTTGGTCCTGCTCTATGGAGCTCTCTGCCACTCACCTTATGCTCCGAACTGTCATTCTCCAGATTCAAATCCATGCTAAAGACTCACCTATTCCAATTTGCCTTTGACCTCCCCCTCTCCAGTTCTAGCTGACTGCCCTGTATCCTGCTTTGTCTATGCTCCTCTGCTTCTCTCCTCATTCTGTCCTGTCTAATTATGGGATTCTTTTCTGTTTTCTATACAGCCGTTTTTGGAAATTCTAAACTGCTCTGATACCTTAAAGTCTAGGGCAGTATATCAGGTGTTAATAAAGATAAAGCTACACATAGGGAATCGGAACAGAAGTGTTAAAGCTTACAAAAAAGTGGCTAGCTGCTTTTTGTCTTAAAAGGACAGCTGAGGAAAAGTTAGGGACTTTGCTAAGTCTTAATCATTTTCTTCAACAGGTGCCAAAGCTCCAACAACTGAACTATGACTGGGAAAAATCATGTTGTCAAAGCTGTTATCCCTGTTACAGCTTCTGCTTCTGTCCAGATAGACAGCCTGATCTCAGGCAAAAGACTTGTTCCATGTGCAAGATGCCTTCAAGCTGAATCCCTCTTGAAACTAGTGGAGGAGCTTAGAGAAGAGGCAGTGAGGGTGAGAAGCATCTGTGATGGTAACCAATACATTGAGAAGATGCTTCTTGAGTCATCCAAACTCTCCAACAGAGGTGAAAATGGTATGGTACAGAAAGAGTGCTTGACATTTATTTTATTCATGGGTCATAGGAGCCTGCAGAATTGACGTTCCAAGTCCAACTCCACCATACCTCAAATTGAAGAACCATTATGGTAGCCTTGGAAGTAGAAGAGGCAAAAATATCCCAGGAACAGGAATAACTCGACCTCAAACACCCCAAATTTGCAGAATCTGTGACCACATAAAAGCAAAGGGTACTAGTGTGGTGATTCTCTTCTGAGGGGTACTAAGGCGTCCATCTGATGACCAAACTTGATATCCTGAGAGATATGCTGGCTGCCATGTGCCAAAATCTAGATGTTAAGGAGAGTTTGTGAGACTCATCAAGCCTACTAATTATTCAATGCTGCTCATCCATGTTGGCACAAATGATACTGCTAGGTATTCCTCTTGAGTGTATCAAGAGTGACTTCATAGTTCTGGGGAAGAGAGGGAAGCAGATAGAACACCACCTGCACAACCCTTTAATCCTCCCTGTTGCGGGTAAAGGCCGAGTCAGAGAAACTCACAACCTGGAGATGAGTGCATGGTTGCATGGATGGCGTCATCGAGAGCGATTTGGTTTCCTGGACCATATGATGATTTTCCAAGGGCTGCTGAACAGAGGTGGTGTCCAGCTATTCAAGAAGGGTCAAAGTTCTTCCACAGCAGACAGGCTAACATACTGAAGAGTGCTCTAAACCAGAGGGTAGGGCTAATTGGCCAATTTTCCCAATGGAGAAAGGTGAATAGTGGTGTACCCCAGGGATCTGTGCTGGTTCCGCTGCTTTTTGACATATTCATAAATGACCTGGAAAAGGGAATAATGAGTGAGGTTATCAAATTTGTAGATGACACAAAACTATTTAAAATTGTTAAAACCCAAGAGGATTGTGGAAAATTGCAAGAGGATCTTGATAAATTGAAAGACTGGGCATCAAAATTGCAGATGAAATTTAATGTGGACAAGTGCAAAGTTATGCACCTAGGGAAAAACAACCCAAACTATGGTTACATGATGCAAGGTTCCACATTAGGAACCACCACCCAGGAAAAAGATTTAGGCGTCATTGTGGATAACATGTTAAAACCCTCCGCCCAGTGTGCAGCGACGGCCAAGAGAGCAAATAAAATGCTAGGTATCATAAGGAAAGGAATGGAAAATAAAAGATATTATAATGCCTCTATATCGTTCCATGGTGAGACCGCACCTTCAATATTGTGTGCAATTCTGGTCGCCGTATCTTAAAAAGGATATAGCGTTATTAGAAAAGGTACAGAGAAGCGCCACCAAAATGGTAAAGGGGATGGAAGCTCCTATGAAGAAAGGCTAAAAAGGATAGGGCTTTTTAACCTGGAAATGAGACGGCTGAGGGGAGATATGATAGAAGTCTATAAATTAATGAATGGAGTGGAACGGGTAAACGTAGATCGATTGTTTACATTATCAGAATATAGAAAGACTAGGGGACATGCAATGAAGCTACAGGGTAAACTATTTAAGACAAATAAAAGAAAATATTTTTTCACTCAACGTGTAATCAGACTCTGGAATTTGTTACCGGAGGATGTAGTAAAGGCTGTTAGTGTACCTGGGTTTAAAAAAGGGTTGGACAAGTTCCTGGAGGAAAGATCCATAAACCATTATTAAGAAGGGACCCAGGATATCAATGCTTGACCCAGTACAAGCATTGTGGAACCTGTGTCTTTTGTGGAAACTGCTAGGTACGTATGACCTAGATTGGCCACTGTTGGAAACAGGATACTGGGCTTGATGGACCTTGGTCTGACCCAGTATGGCATATCTTATGTTCTTATGTTCTTAAACTAGATTCATTTGGAGATGGGTGAAGGAAGCCCCAGGTTATTAGAAGCGCTCAGATTAATAAAACATCTCTCTGTAGAAATGGGTAAAAGGGGCAACATCTGGAAAGTGCTGTGTATTTATGCCTGTAGTATGGGAAGTAAGATTTGGGATGTTGCGGTTTTAATGAAAGAGGCTGGCTTGTTTTTAGTGGTGGTTTTGGAGTTATGTTTCATGGAGAACCATGATTGCAAAGTAATTATATTGGGCTGTAATGTTTTCCAGAAGGACAGAGTAGGAAGAAAGGGAGGAGGCATGGCACTATATGTAAAAAAAAAAAAATATATATATTAAAAATTGCAGGGTTTGAGGGAAGGAGGCAGCACTTTGAGTTAAACTGGAAAGAGAGAATGGAGCATTCTCCAGGACCAAGCAGGAAGTCAGTCCTCACATATGGGTGTTATCAGCGCCGATGAAGCCCCAACGGAGCATTTCCCCATCTTTCTATGAAAGCCTTTGGGAATGCAAGCACGCATGCGCGGTTCCCTTCCCGCCTAAAGGTGCCATCTTACCTCATTCTCTTTTTTTTCCGTGAAGCCCACCGTACGTGTGTCCAGTTTTCCCGGTTAAAAGTAGATTTCTCCAGGACCAAGCAGGAAGTCAGTCCTCAAATATGGGTGACGTCAGCGCCGACGGAGCCCTCGTGTTGAGCATTTCCCCAGCTTTCAAAGAAAGCCTTTGGGAATTGCAGCGCGCATGCGCGGTCCCCTTCCCGCCCAAGGGTGCCATCTTGCTCAGTCTTCTTTTTTCCACGGAGCCCGACGGACGTAGTTAGTTTTTCCCTGAGGAAAAAGTTGATTTTCCCTATTTTTCTCTTTTTTTCCCTCCGGTTTGACGCCGGATCCTTTTCCCGCTCGGACCGATACGCCGGTATCGAGTCCTTTTCTCTCTTTTTCGGTTTTTGTCCTTTGTGTCTGGCGTTCGTGCCTTTTTTCTATTTTCCCTGGCAGCCCGGTCTTTTGACCTAGCAGGGGCCCTTTTTCCCCCGATGGCTACCAGCGGGTTTAAGAAGTGTGATCAGTGTAAGAAACTTATGTCTCTTTCCGACACACACGACTGCTGCCTCTGTTGCCTCGGACCCGATCATGACCCGATGATCTGTGGTCCGTGTGGCAAAATGTCCTCGAAGGCGTTGAGTCGGCAGCACCAGAAGGATCAAATTTTTTCTGACTCCGCGTCCGGCCGGGCCCGGACCTCGTCGGAGGCCTCGACGTCTCGGGACTCCGGCCCCGAGCAGCGTCGGGGTTCCTCTGAGTGGGAGTCTCCTTCGCGGGAACATCGCAGGCAATTACCGCACCACTCCATGGTTGTGAAATCGGCCATGCATCGACTGAAAAGTGAGAAGATGCACTCCTTGGTGCCTCCCGGCCGGGAGGCCCGGAACCTGGATGCCCTCGGTAAGAAGTGCTTCCAGGGCTCTATGCTTGCTTGCCGTGTCCAGACTTACCAGCTCTACATGGGCATGTACCTCCGAGACCTGGCAAAGGAGATTGCCGGGTTCTCTGCTGGTCTCTCCGAGGAACCTTTGCAGAGGTTCCAGGCCTTGTCCACCGGTATTCGAGAGTGCTCAAAGTTTATCTCTCGAGCAGCCTACGATGGCTTCGAGGCTTCGGCCTGAGTAGCCGGGGCCAGCATCGGTGCCCGCCGACAGGCTTGGCTACAGTCTTCCGACCTCGAGCCATGGGTCCAGGACAAGTTGGTCGATATCCCCTGCCGAGGTGAAAACCTCTTTGGTAAGCCCATGGCTGAAAAGGCTGCAGAACCCGAGACCGAGACTCTGACCAGGACTAGGCTTTCCAGGAAAACCTCTGCCCCTTCTCAGAAGAAGAAGGGCTCTGGAAAAAAGACCTTTTACCTGAGGAAGTCGTCTGCCTATAAACAGTACCCTCATTATCAGGCTTCTGCAACTCCCCAACAGGGTCAGCAGGCCAAGGGGCAGGGTCAAGGGCCCCGTAGGCAGAAGGCCCCCAAGCCACCTACACCGGCCCCTGCTCAGCAGGGTAGGGGTTTTTGACTCAAACAGCATAGCCTCTTCTCCTCAGCTGGCTTCTCTCAGCACAGGAGGCCGGCTGGCCCACTTTGCCCACAGGTGGTCAGCCGTCACATCAGATACCTGGGTTCTTCATATAGTCCAAAAGGGCTATCTTCTCCATTTTCACCAGGTACCTCTCTCCTGTTTTCCAGGGGAGCCTCCAAGACCCCCTCTGCACAGGGACCTACTCCTTTAGGAGTTAGCAAGTCTGCTAAAGGATCAGGCTGTGGAACCGGTGCCCCACCACCTGAGAGGTCACGGCTTATATTCCAAGTACTTTCTGGTACCAAAAAGAACAGGAGGCCTCAGACCCATCCTAGACTTACGAAACCTCAACAAGTTCCTGGAGAGGGAAAAGTTCAAGATGCTTACCCTTGGAATCCTGCTGCCTTACCTCCAGCAGGGAGACTGGCTATGCTCCTTAGATCTAAAGGATGCGTATACTCACATCCTTATCCTTCCAGATCACAGACAATATCTCAGGTTTGTTGTGGGGGGAAACCACTATCAGTACAGAGTACTTCCCTTTGGCCTGTCCTCCGCTCCCAGGGTGTTCAACAAGTGCCTGGCAGTGGTGGCGGCCTACCTGAGGCTTCAAGGTCTCTTTGTGTTTCCGTACCTGGACGACTGGCTCATAAGGGGCCAATCTTCCCAAGAGGTCAACCAGGCCACCCTTCGCACTGTGGCTCTGCTTCAGCACTTGGGGTTTGTCATAAACTTCGCAAAGTCCACTTTGCTCCCGTCCCAGAACTTAGAGTTCATAGGGGCGAGACTAGACACTCTTCAAGCCAAGGCTTTTCTGCCTCTGGACAGGGCCCACAGGCTGATAGATCTGGCCAGCCAGTTTTGCAGCAATTCCCTGGTCTCTGCCAGGCAATTCCTGAGACTACTCGGCCATATGGCTTCCACGGTTCATGTCACCCCCAATGCCCGCCTGCACATGGGACCTGCTGAGTGGAGCCTTCGCACTCAGTGGCATCAAGCCACAGGGGGCCTAGCGGACTCAGTGCAGATCTCCGACTTCCTGGTCTCCTCTCTGCAATGGTGGCTTCATTTTCCGAATCTGGTGCTCGGAGTAGTTTTTCAATCCCCTCCACATACTCAGGTGCTGACAACCGATGCCTCTCTTCTCGGTTGGGGAGCGCATTGCCAAGGGACATGTACTCAGGGTCTCTGGACCCCTTGGGAGGCTACTCAACAGATAAACTTCCTGGCGCTACGGGCAACACGCCTAGCTCTGAGAGCCTTCTCCCACCTCGCCTCTCACCAGTCTGTACTGGTCCAGACGGACAATCAAGTTGCCATGTTCTATGTGAACAAACAAGGAGGCACAGGCTCCTTCCTTCTTTGTCAGGAGGCACAACGACTGTGCTCTTGGGCTGTCAATCACGGAATCCTTCTCAAGGCTGTCTACCTCCCAGGTCAGGAAAATTGCCTGGCAGACAGACTGAGCCGGATCCTGCAACCACACGAATGGAGATTGAACCCATTGGTGGTTCAGCAGGTTTTTCTCAAGTGGGGGCTCCCCACCATGGTTCTTTTCGCCAGTCTCTGAACCGGCAACTCCCGAGACTTTGCTCCAGGCAACCGCATCCTCTCAGAGTAGCAGCGGATGCGTTTCTGATCTCGTGGTCCACAGGCCTACTGTATGCGTTTCCTCCCACACCACTAGTGTCCAGAACGCTGTTCAAAGTCCTCAGGGACGGGGCTTCCTTGATTCTCATAGCCCCCAGGTGGCCGAGGCAACCGTGGTTCCCGCTTCTGCTACAGCTGGCAGTGGACACACCTCTTCCTCTGGGGTTTCAACACGATCTCCTGTCTCAGGATCAGGGGACTCTCTTGCACGCCAACCTCCAGTCCCTTCATCTGATGGCCTGGCTGCTGAAAGGGTAGTCCTAGCTTCCCTACTGCTACCTCGAGAGGTGGAAGATGTAGTCTTGGCCTATCGGTGTCAATCCACCAGGAAATCCTACACTCTTAAGTGGCATAGATTCTCCGCATAGTGTGCTCAGCACAGTGAGAATCCCTTCTCGTGCTTGGTAGCGGTAGTATTGCAATATTTGCTCTACCTCTCCAATCTGGGCCTTAAGTCTAACTCTGTCCGAGTTCACCTTAGTGCTCTCTCAGCACACCACTCGCCGGTGGACGGCAAGCCTCTTTCCAACCACCCTTTGGTGGCTCGTTTCCTCAGAGGCCTTCTTTTGCTTAAGCCTCCTTTGCGTCCACCGGCCCCTGAGTGGGATCTGAATGTGGTCTTACAGCGGCTTACTTGTCCGCCTTTTGAACCTATGGCTACCTGCCCTCTCCGTTTTCTCTCCTGGAAAACTTTATTTCTGGTAGCTCTCACCTCTGCTAGGCGAGTGAGTGAACTGCAGGCACTAGTGTCTGGTCCTCCTTACACTAGGTTCTACAGGAATAGGGTAGTCCTACGTACTCACCCTAAGTTTCTTCCTAAAGTCTCACCTTTTCACCTCAATCAGGAGGTGGTTCTTCCGACCTTCTTTCCCAGGCCGCATGCCCACCGGGCTGAGATGGTCTTGCATACCCTGGACTGTAGCAGGGCGTTATCCTTCTACCTTGACCGTACGCGGGAGCATCGGAAGGCTATTCAGCTTTTCGTTTCTTTTGACCCCAATAAGTTGGGGCTCCCTGTCTCCAAGCGTACGTTGTCTATATGGGTCGCTGACTGTATCGCCTGGGCTTATGGGGCAGCCGGCCTCTCGTTGGAGGGTCGAGTCACGGCTCATCGTGTCAGGGCGAAGGCTGCGTCAGTGGCTCATCTCCGCTCTGTTCCGTTGGCAGACATCTGCCGGGCCGCTACTTGGTCTTCAAGCCAGACTTTTGCGGCACATTACTGCCTTGAGAGGGAGTCCCGCAGGGACAGTGCTTTCGGACAGGCAGTACTCCATAATCTCTTTGGGGTTTAGGCAACTCCTACCCTCCGGCCCTGCTGTTGGGCTACCGGTCGGGGGCGTTCTCAGAGAAGATTCCTTCCTTCTGTGCTGACGAGCTCGAGGGAGCTCATTTTTCCGCTTGAGGTCTCCGGTAGCCTTAAGCTGGGGAGTCCCATATGTGAGGACTGATTTCCTGCTTGGTCCTGGAGAAAGAGTAGTTACTCACCTGTAACAGGTGTTCTCCAGGAGCAGCAGAAATCAGTCCTCACAACCCTCCCTCTTCCCCTTGGAGTTGCAGTCAGATGCTTTATTTTGCTAATTTTTTGCTGTCTTTTAGCTATGTCATCAGACTGAGTAAGATGGCACCCTTGGGCGGGAAGGGGACCGCGCATGCGCGCTGCAATTCCCAAAGGCTTTCTTTGAAAGCTGGGGAAATGCTCCGCACGAGGGCTCCGTCGCCGCCGACGTCACCCATATGTGAGGACTGATTCCTGCTGCTCCTGGAGAACACCTGTTACAGGTGAGTAACTACTCTTTTTCAGCGATGTTTTGCTCTTTTTTTCTTCCGGTTCGATGCCGGTTCCCCTCCAGCCGGGTTCAGTACACCGGTATCGAACCAGATTCCTCTTTTTCGGTTTTTGCCCTTCGTGGCTGGCGTTCGCGCCCTTTTTTCTCTTTTTCCCTGGAAGGCCGGTCTTTTGACCTCGCGGGGACTTTTTTTTTTCCCCGATGGCTTCCAGTGGTTTTAAGAAGTGTGATCGGTGTAAGAAACTAATGTCTCTCACCGACACACACGACTGCTGCCTTCGGTGCCTTGGCCCCGACCACGATCCTAAGTCATGCGGGGCCTGTGGAAAGATGTCTTCCAAGGCACTACGAAGTCGCCAGCAGCAAAAGGAAAGGCTTTTCTCGGACTCGGCCTCCGGCCGGGCCCGGACCTCATCTGAGGCCTCAACATCTTGGGATTCCGATCCCGAGCGCCGTCGAAGCTTCTCGGACAGGGGGTCCCCCGACCGGGAACGCAAGAGGAAGAAACGGCTTGCGAGGGCGTCGTTGGAAGAGGTCCCTGGCTCCTCGAGGGCCGGGTCTAAGACCCCCGACCGTCGCCCCGGGCCTGTGGAACCGGAGAAGCCTGCCAAAGTTCCTCGTGTGGAGCCGGAGTCTGCTGGACACGTAAGCCCCGTAGTCCTCGTGGACTCTCCTCCCAGGGAGCCGACGTCGGGCCCGGCGCCGCTGGGGCCCGAGTTGGTGGCTGCTGCGTCTCCCGAGCTGAGTCTCAGGATGACAGCCTTGGAGAGCAGAATGTTTGCCTTCATGGAGCAGCAGCGGGTACTGATGGCCAGCCTGTCTGGCGCATCTGCCCCGACCACCGGGACATCGACATCAAAGTCGACCCCGGAGACTGAGCCGATACTCGAGTCCATCGTGGCTCGGAGTTGACCTCGGTCGCGGTCCCCCTCGACCTCCCATTCGGGACCGAGGGCGTCGACGCCGGTGCTCGGATGAGTCGGCTTGGGAGACGGAGGACGAGGAGTCTCCTGACACCTTTAAGACTCTGTGCGTCCCTTCGGACTCACAGCAGTCTGAGCTCCGGAGTAGGTCCCCCCTCTGGGGGACACCCGGTTCTCGGAGTTCGTCCGGGATATGGCCACTGCCTTGGCTATTCTGGCATCTCCCGAGGAAGAGCCTCGAGCTGAAGAGCTCGAGGCACTGCAGTATGACTCTCCTCCGAAGGAGGCCTTTACTGTCCCGGTTCCTCCGATGCTGGAACGGCTCCTCTTCCGTATGTGGGAGGCACTGGACTCAGCGCCGGTTCTTAGCAAGCGGGTCGATTCGATCTATCGGCTCCGTAAGAGCCCTGGTTTTCAGAAAGCACAGCTACCACACCATTCCATAGTTGTGGAATCGGCCATGCATCGTCTGAAGATTCAGAAGATGCACTCAATGACACCCATATGTGAGGACTGATTTCTGCTGCTCCTGGAGAACACCTGTTACAGGTGAGTAACTACTCTTACATTTACATTAGTGTGATATGTAGACCTCGTTCTCAGGCAGAAGTGGACAGAGGTTTATTTGAAGACATTTGCAATATTGCTATAAAAGAAGTGCTGCTGATAGGTGATCTCAATATACCGGATGTTTGGACCATCCTGTATTCTCTACAGGGAGAACTACTCTCTGGCAACTGGAGGAGTGGCCTAGTGGTTGGGGCAGGTACTTCAGGCCGGAAGGTCGGGTGTTCAAATCCCAATAGAGGACAGCAACCTTGGGCCGGAAGGATTGGGTTTTCTAGTCCCACAGGTGCTCCTTGTGGTCTTGGGCAAGCCACTTAACCCTCCATAGCCCATGTTCCCTGTAAAATAGTTATCTCCAAGTTATAATGCCCTGTTCAATGTAATTTCAGTTTGTTCAATGTAAACCGCACTGATGCAGAATAGCGCGGTATATAAGAGAATGTAAATAAATAAAATAAATAAATAAACTGGTAACGGAACTCACAAATGAGGGGGCCATACTGGATCTGGTGTTTACAAATGGGGAGAGTTTTTCTGATGATATAGTAGGTGATGATCTTGCATCCAGTCATCACTAGATAATGTAGTTCAGTATTAGGACTAGGGTTGATATAGTCCATTCAAAAATGATGTCCTAGACTTTAGAAAAACTAACTTTGCTAAGATGGGACAATATCTCAAGGAGTCATTAGCAGAATGGGAGCAGCTGGGAGGTTGAAGAAATGCAGTGGGCAAAACAAAGGGTAATTTTAAGGACAAGAGATCTTTTTGTTAGGAAAGTAAGTAAATGTAAAAGGAGGCCACTATGGTTCTCGAAAAAAAAAATAGCTGAAAAGGTGAAAAAAGAGAGGGTGGCCTTCATAAAATATAAGAGATTATAGAGGAAAACCAGCATCAAAATTTAGAAAAGCTAGGAAAGTAGTCAAGAAAGCAAAGATACAAATGGAAGAAAAAATAGCCAATGCAGTAAAATAGGGGAACAAAACATATTTCAGATAAATGCATAAGAGGAATAAGTACTAAAATGGTATTGTCAAACTCAAGGGTGGAGGGAAGGAATATGTAGAAGCTGGAGGATAAAGTTGAATTGCTTAACATATATTTTTCTGTATTCAGAGATGAAGTACCAGGAGCCCTTAACTTCTGTCACTCTTTCTTCCTTTTCTAAAATCATTGAGGAGGAAACTGCAAATCTTCTCATTTCTAAACATACTACCTGCTCCTCTGATCCCATTCCCACCTATCTACTAAACTTTCTCTTCTGCTGTCATCTGTTCCATCATTAACCTATCTCTTTCCATTGCAACTGTTCCTGCAGCCTGTCTAATAGACAACATTTTGGTGGTGGTGAGAATCGAGGAGGAATGTGACAAACTCTATCTACCCTTTTGATGTCTAGGACATATGTACCTTGCCCACTCACAGTCTTAAATGACAGAGGTGTAAGGCAGGGGTCTCCAAATCCAGTCCTGGAAGGCCACAAACCAGTCAGGTTGGCAGGATATCTCTAATGCATATATATCTCATGCATATTCATTAGGGCTATCCCAAAAACCTACCAGGATTGTGGCCCTCCAGGACAGGGTTGGACACCCCTGTTCTAGTGGATCCTCCTTTACTGCCATCCTGCTTTCAGTGAGGGTATCTCAGAGTTATGTCTCTCCTTTTCTCTATCTACATGCAGTTCCTTGGTGCACTTATCTCCTCCCATAGTTTTCAGTACCATCTTTAGGCTGATGACTCTGATCTACCTCTCTGAACCTGAAATCTCTCCAGAAATCCAGGCTAGATCTCTGCCTGTTTATCCAACATTGCTGCCTGGATGTCTCGCCACTGTCTGAAATTGAACTTGGCCAAAACTGAGCTCCTTATATTTCCCCTAAACCCGTGTTCTCCTTTTCTGTTTTCTCTGTTTCTGTGGATAACCATGCACTTCTCCCTGTTTCCTCAACTTGCAACCTTAGGATCATCTTTGACTCTACTCTCTCTTTCTCTGCACACATCCAACAGATAGCTAAAACCTGTTGCTTCTTTCTCTATAACCTCAGCAAAATTTGTCCTTTCCCCCCTTCACACACTTCTAAGACCCTTATCCACTCTTTAGTCGCCTCCCATCAAGATTAGTGCAACCTTCTCACAGATCTCTGTATGAAAAATCTGTCCCCTTCAATCTGTTCAAAACCCAGCTGCATGGCTTATCTTTAGTCAGTGTTGCTATGCTCACATAATCTCTCTTCTCAAGTCACTTCACTGACTCCCTATCCATTTCCGCATCCAGTTGAAACTTTTCCTACTGACCTATAAGTGCATTCATTCTGCGACTCCTCATTACTTTTCCTTTCTTATTTTGCTCTACCTGCTTCCTTCGGTAGATTCCTTTTATCTTTGCCCTTCTCTGCCACTGTCCAGACTTTTTTTCATTCCTCCTTGCTGCTCCATATTCCTGGAACAAATTATTTGAGTCAGAACATCAGGCTCCTTCTCTAGCCCTATTCAAATCCAGGCTAAATTCCCACCTCTTCAAGGCTGATTTTGGATCCTGATGTTCCTCACTCTTGTTCACCACTTGTGTATCTTTCCATACTCTAGTCCCCAGTTTTGTGGTGATTGTCTTGTTTAGATAGTCCCTGCTCATCAGAGCTTACAATCTCTTACATCTATATGTAGAAAATTGCATATACCTTGTAGTGCTATACAAATGATAAGTAGTGGTGGTAGTAGTACTGAGGAGCTAGTTAAACTAAAAGTAGACAAAGTGATAGGGTCAGGTGGGATACGTCCGACAGTACGAGGTGTGATCAGAAGGTATCGAGACTTGTACAATAACACAAGAAGTATAATACTGACAGTTATTGCACTTGGTCTCCTTCAAAGTAGTCCCCTTCCGATGAAACCCATTCCTGCCACTGCTGGAAACAATTTTGAAATGCCTTTTTCATTATGCTTTGAAGCTGCTGTGTCGAATTTTGCTTAATGATCTCCAAGTCATTGAATCTCCTTCCTTTCAGTAGTAATTTCAGTTTTGGAAACAGTCACAGGGTGCAAGGTCAGGTGAGTACAGAGGATGGCTGACTTGCTCGATTTGGTGCTTGGCCAAGAACTGCTGGACAGGATGCGATGCGTGAGCTGGGTGTTATCGTGATGAAGCAACCCTTCGCCATTCCTGTGCAACTCTGGCCTCTCTCAAATGAATCAGAACTTGGACGTAGTATATTCCTTATTGATGGTTTGGCCTTTTGGTGCATACTCATGATGAACAATACCCTGGCAATCAAAGAAAACTGAGCATGACCTTGACATTGTTTTTCACCTGATGGGCTTTCTTGGGTCTGGGAGAGTCTGGAGTCTCCCATTGTGAGGAGTCAACCTTAGTTTCCAGGTCATAACCATAAACCCATGATTCATCACCAGTAATAATCTTTTTTGATGAAATCTGAGTCATTCCCTCTGGCTGCAGACAGTCAATCTTCTTTTTAGTCAAGGAACAGGAGTTTCAGCACAAATTTTGCAGACACACGTCTCCAAATAAACAGTAAGAATGGACTGTACTGACCCAAAACTGATGTCCATGTCCTCAGCAAACTCCCTGATAGTCAATCAACGATATGAGCATATTGCAGCACGCACTGCTTTGACTGTCTTCATTCCTGCTTGTGAATGACCTTCCAGAACGTTTCACTGTCAACACTTTGGCAGCTCTCTTGGAAACGTTTGTACCAGCCATAAACTTGAGCACGACTCATGCATTCATCGCCATACACTTGCTTTAACTTGTCATAAATCTCCTTGCACTAATCTCCAAGTTTCTGGCAGAATTTAATGCAAATTCGCTGTTCAGTTTTTTCACTCATCGTAAATCTGATGAACTTCTTTTACATGATACCAAACATTACATGATTAAAAAAAGTACAGGTGTGCCGTAGCCACGCTAAGCTGCACATTCAGAGCACATAACTAGGTCACTGCATGCTTAAAAGCATCTTGGTGCAACGTATTGTTATATAGCTACATAGCAAGTCTCGATACTTTTTGATCACACCTCATATTGAAGGAACTTAGAGACATTCTAGTGGCTCCACTGTCTGACCTTTGCAATGATTCTTTAGAGTCAGGGGTGGACCTGGAGAACTGGGGAAGGGTGCATGTGGTCCCTCTACACAAAAGCGGAAGTAAGGACAAGTTTGGGCACTACAGGCCAGTTAGTTTGACCTTTGTGATGAGTAAATTAATAGAAACTGCTAAAACAGGGTAGTGTGGTTTCTGGAGTCCAATGGATTGCAGAATCTGAGGCAGCATGATTTTACTAGAGGCAGGGCTTGTCAAACAAATCTAATTTCTTTGACTGGGTGATCAGAGAGTTGGAACAAGGGAGGTTCCTAGATGTGGTGTACTTCGATTTCAGTAAAACCTTTGACACAGTTCTGCACGGAACTTGTTGTTAAGTGCCATCGAGTCTGTGTCGACTCATGACGACCCTCTGAATAGTTATCCTAAATTGTATTCGGTCTTCAGTCGGGCAGCTCATTGTTGACAGACTGGCACCCGTAGCTGCTGTTATTGTATCGATCCATCTCATCGCTGGCCTTCCTCTTTTGCGTTGACCTGCTACCATGCCAAGTATGATGTCTTTCTCTAATGATCTCTATCTTCGCATGATGTGTCCAAAGTATGAAAGTCAAAGTCTTGTCATCTGAAAGCTTAGGTTTGATCTCAAGTACTGACTGGCTTATTCTTCAGGCAGTCCATGGTATACACAGTATTCGCTACCAGCACCATAATTCAAAGGAATCAATTTTCTTCCTGTCTATCTTTTTCACTGTCCAACTTTCGCATCCATATGACATTGAAAATGCCATGGCTTGAACACGTCAAATCTTTATATGGAGAGAGACATCTCTTCTCTTGAGAATCTTGTCTAGGTCCTTCATAGCCATTCTGCCAAGAACAATGTGTCTTCGGATTTCTTGACTGCTTGTTGCTTCTTTATTGATAGTTGATCCAAGTAGGTTAAAGTTGTCCACAATTTCAATTTCTTCTCCAACGATGAACTTATTGATTTTGCCCGTTGTCATGATCTTTGTCTTCTTTACATTATGGTGCAGGCCCATTTTAAGACTGTTCCTTGATCTTGAGAAGCAAATGTTTCAGATTGTCTTTACTTTCAGACAGTAATGGGTATCATCAGCATAGCGAAGGTTGTTGAGTCTTCCACCAGTCTTCACACCTCTGTTGTCTTCATACAGTCCTGCTTCTCTGATTTGTTCTGCATATAAAATAACAGGTAGGGGGGAAGTATGCAGCCTTGTCGTAAACCTTTGCTGATTTTAAACCATTCTGTTTCGCCTTGTTCCGTTTGAGCTGTTGCTTCTTGATCAGTGTAAAGATTGTGCAAGAGAATGATCAGGTGTTCTGGTATACCCATGCTTCTTAATGTGGTCCAGAGTTTCTCATGGTCTACACAATCAAAAGCCTTGCTGTAGTCAATAAAGCACAAATAGATATCCTTTTGGTATTCTTTTGTCTTTTCAAGAATCCATCTCACATCCACGATGTCTCTTGTTCCTCGCCCTTTCCTGAACCCTGCTTGCATTTCAGGTAGTTCTCGTTCCAGGTATGGCTGTAGTCGCTGCTGAATAATCTTTAGTAGAATCTTGCTGGCATGTGGGATCAGAGCGATTCTGCAATAATTTCCAGAGTCAGTTGGACCATCTGTTTATTGGTATAAACACACATCTTTTCCAGTCAGTTGGCCACAATGTTGTCTTCCAAATTCCCTAATAGGCTGGTAAGAGCTGCATCCAATTGCTATAATAATTCTATGTGAATACCATCAATGCCTGGTGCTTTGTTCTTTGATTTCAATGCTTCTTTGACTCCTCCTTTCATCACCGGATCATAAGGTACAGGTTGAAATAGCTGTTGGTCCACTTGATCTTTATCATTTAAAAACTCTGTATATTCTTTCGACCTTTTCTTGATCTTCTCAGCATCATTCAACATAGATCCTTGAGTATCTTGTAACATTCCAATTTGAGGCTGGAATTTTTTCTTTAACTCTCTTAGCTTTAGGAAAGCCGATCTTGTTCTTCCCCTAATAGTTTCTGCTGCTATTTCCTTGCATGCGTCATTGTAGTAATTTTCCTTGTCTTATCTTGCCGCATGTTGGAAATCTGAGTTCTGTAATTGCCTCTTTTTCCTCTGGCTTTAGCTTCTCTGTTTCTGAGCAATTTTCAGAGTTTCTTCGGTCATCCATTTTGGCCGATTTTGCTTGTTCACCTTTTATAGAGACTTCTCGCTTTCTTCCAACACAACCTTCTTGATGTCATTCCATAGGTCTTCTGGAGCAATGTTCCCTCTAATTTTCTGTAGGCTGTGTGCGCATAAAATATCAGCTGTGCAGCTTTTGAAGGAAGGTTAAATTTTTGTGTGCCACATAACGACACTCGAAGTTATATACTTTAAAATTTGACTACACGTCAGAATACAGTATGTATACCACATTGATTTTATTCAAATTAAATTAAAATAGACGATTACTAAATGAACCGGAAAATTTCTAGTAATTACAATCACAACTTTTAAATTTTAAGACGTCTGTGTTTTCTATCAGAATCAGAACCGTAATTTTTGTGCGCTCTGTTGTAAAGTATGTGCGCTCACTCAGTGAGGTGTGTGCGCGCGCACACATGCACAGCTTAGAGGGAACAGTGTTCTAGAGCTCTGTCATTTGTATCTAAAGCAGCAAATCGATTTTGCAGGCAGTCTTTAAATTCCAGTGGTATATTCTCAAGGTCATATTTTGCTACATTTATCAGTGGCTTGTTCTTTTTCAACCTTTGTTTGAGTTTGCCTACTAGTAGTTGGTGATCTGTACCACAATCAGCTCCAAGTTTTGTCTTTGATGTCATGGAGTTTTTCCATTGTTGACTTTCCACAAGTGCACTCGATTTGATTTTTGTACAATCCATTGGGTGAAGTCCATGTGTACAGTCACCGCTTGTGTTGCTGAAAGAAAGCGTTTGAGATGAATAGATCGTTGGTCTTGCAGAATTCTCAGTCTTTCTGCAGCTTCATTTCTTTTTCCAAGTCCATATTTTCCAACCACTTTGCCCCCTTCTTTGTTGCCAACTTTTGCATTCCAATCACCCATGATTATCAGGATATCCTGTTTGCATGTTCTGTCAATTTCAGCTTGTACTTCATATAACTCATCAGTTTCATCCTCTTCTGCAGCTGTTGTTGGGGCATATACTTGAATTATAGTTATGTTGATAGGCATTCCTTGTAGACAAATAGAAATTAAGTGTTCACTGACTGCATTGTATTTCATTACAGTTCTTGTAAGTTTCTTCTTAATTATAAATGCAACACCATTTCTTCTTTGTTTTTCATTTCTAGCATAGTAGACCATGTGATTATCTGATGCAAAATGCCCTATGCCAGTCCATTTCAGTTCACTGACACCCAACGGATCAAGTTGTACACATTCTATTTCATTCTTGACCACCTACAATTTGCCATGGTTTATTTATTTAACAGTTTTTATATACCGACTTTCTACAATTCAAGTCGGTTTACAGGTAACATAACAGACAGTATATTTCAACTGAGTACATTGTAACAATAATATCAATCAACTAAGTACATTGTAACAAAGAAGATCAAAGTATAATAAGATTAACAAGCAAGCTACCCTTTGTGAAGGTTTAAAACTATTTACATGGAGGCTTAACATGTTATTTACATGGAGGAGTATATAGGGGGGAAAAGTGTTCCTGGAAGAGATGGGTTTTCAGTTTCTTCCTGAATTCAGGGTGATTGGTGCAGTTCCTTAATTCGTGTGGTAAGGCATTCCAGATGGAGGGGGCGTAAAGGGAGAATGCACGATTGCAGGCGGATTGGTTACAGGTTATCTTGGATGAAGGGATGGATAGAAGGTTTTTGGTGATGGTGCGGCGTGTTCTTTTGTTGTTGGAATTGGATAAGAGTGATGAGAGGCAGGGGGCTGACTGATTAGAGATGATTTTGTGGATGAGGGTGATTGCTTTGAATTTGGCTCTGGATTGTATGGGTAGCCAATGTAGGTCATAGAGGATTGGCGTTGTGTGATCGTCTAGGGTTATTTGTAATGAGTCGAGCTATTGTGTTTTGTGCCATTTGGATGGGGTTTAGGCTGTTCTTGGGGAGGCCGTGGTAAATGAGGTTGCAGTAGTCAAGGGTAGGAATGGTGAGGGCCTGGCAGACGGTGCGAAAGGAGTCAGGGTTTAAGAGAGGTTGGAGGTTCCTAAGGGTGCATAGTTTTGTATATATTGTGCTAGAAGTTTTCTTTATCTGCTCATGGAATGTGAGGTTCTGGTCAAGGATGAGACTGAGATATTTCACTTGATTTTTAATGGTGAGGGTGAAATCTCCAAGTGTAAATGTTGTAGGTGGGGTGTAGGAGGCGTTGGTAAATACTTGGAGGGCTTCAGTTTTAGACTGGTTAATTAAAAGGTTGTGATTTGAAAGCCAGGTCTTCAGGTTTGTGATGCATTCAATAAGGTTTGAGAAATTGGGGTTTGTTAAGTTGAAAGGGGTGAAGCACATAATGTCATCTGCGTATAATTGGTAATGAATTCCATATTTTTGAAAGATCTTGCAGACTGGTTGAAGGAATATGTTAAAAAGGAGCGCAGATAAGCTGGATCCTTGGGGGACTCCCTGTTTTAGGGTGAATGGGAGGGATATATCGTTCCCTATACGAACCAGTTGGGTCCTGTTTTCTAGGTAGGAGTGGAACCATTTTAGTGTTGTATCCCTCAGTCCTATTTCATAGAGCCTGTCTAGAAGTTGGTGGTGCGGAAGGGAATCAAAAGCGGCAGATAAGTCTAGAAATATAAGGAGGCATCCTTGGGTGGGATTCTGGGTAAGCAGGTAGAGTGAATCCAAGAGAGAGGCTAGGAGGGTTTCTACTCCATGATTCTTTTTGAAGCCATGTTGGAGTGAATGAGGTTTATGCTTTGTACATTCCATGTCCCAATATGTAAGACATCTTTGCAGCTTCTGACTCTCATTTCATGCGCAGCTACATCAGCAAAAATCAGATATCAACAGCTCATTCACAGGCATTTAAAAGAGGAGAAAAAGGCCTCAAAATATACGGATTAGGCTAGGGCGTCTGAACACACCTATGCCTCCATCCACCACATCAACGGCCAGAAAGAACTCCTCTTATAAACATATATCATTTACAAAATTATTTTCTTTCTCAAATATTCATGTTTTAAATTTAATAGCACTCTCCCCTAGAGCATGTCACCACAAACTTAACCGAAGCAGTCTCAGAATCACATCCAAGTATCCAGGGCTTCATCTGATAGCCCGACACCAACAATCACATCGACTAAGCGTTTCGCATAGCGCTTTTTCAAGGGGTTCTGAACAGATGCATAATGCCCAACCGACTGCTAACATAAATCGGCATGCTCAGCAGTTCCTTATCAGAACATAAGGAAAGGTCCCTTCATTAAATAACCTTGTCAGAAGATAAGTTGGCTCTTCCTAATTCAGAGTTCCAAATACGTAGTTAATATTTTGAAAAGTATCCAGAACTTTACCTGCATCCAGTGGAGAGCAAACAGAAGCATCACATGATCGGATATTATCTTTCATAAAAGCCAGGTGCACTCAGGGCTGGTTTTACCTATGGGCAAAAGGGGCAGCTGCCCTGGGTCCATGCCCAACGAGGACTCTGTTGCCCATAGGTAAAAGCAGCCCTGCTCCTCCCTTCTGCTCCATCAGGCCTCTTACTCTTCTGTAAACACACCGACAGCTTCTTCTTCTGGTCTGTTCACTAAAGTGCAAGCGGTCTGCTGGCTAATGTTCCTGCTAGCAGTTTGAAGTTGTGTGGGAGTCCTCAAGTATTCCTGTCGGTGGGGTTGGGGGGGGGGGAATGCAATGCGATCATGCTTCTGATTGCAAGGCAGGGACTGAGGGATAGACAGGATTTGCACCTCCCTCCCACCGGCAGGAATGCCGGCGGACGACTCCATTGCAGCTTCAAGCAGCTTAGTGGGAACTTTGCTCCTCACTGTGCTGCTCTGGAAGTGGGGGACCCATTCTAGAAAGATTACCCAGGACCCCATAAAGGGGTTGAAGTGTCCCTGGATGGGCTGATGTATTTTACAACTACTGGAGACAATGCAACTGCTTTTTTGGCAAACCCCCATAGAGGCTGATCTCCAGGAACAAGAAGGAAAGTAGTCTTCATTTATGGGTGATGTCGGTACCGACGGAGCCTGTGTGGGAATGCTCCCCAGCGTTCAATAGGAAAGCTTTTGGGAGCATCCCACTGTGCCTGTGCTGCTGCCACCTTCCTGCCTTTATGACTCTTCCTCCTCAGTTCTTTGTTTTCAGCGGAGCCAGCAGGAAGCAAATCCTATCACCGCAGAAAATTTCTTCATTCTTCTTTATTTTTTTTTGCTGTGTCTACCTTCCCATCGATGCTGGAACCGATCTCTTAGATTTTGTTTCTTTCTTTCTTAAAAAAAAAAAAAAAAAAAAAAAAGAACTTTAATTCTTTCAGGTACATCGATGCCATCTTAGGCTTTCCATTCAGTCCACCGACACGATGGAAAAACCAGCCAGTGGTTTTAAGAAATGTTCCAAGTGTGGTAGCACTATCTCTGCTACTGATACCCATTACTGGTGTCTTAAATGCCTCTGCCCTATGCAAAAAGATGACAAAGAGAGGCCTACAGAATCGGGCTTCGAAACTCTGCTCTTTTTGCCTCAGATGCGGTTTCATTCACGTCGACGTCATCGAGGGCATCGGCGTCTTCACATGGATCTCAGGTTTCGAAATATAAGATAGGCCGTCCTCCCAAGGGTAGAGCTCTATCTAAACATAGAGATTCCTCGAGCATTGCCCTGGAGTTGGATCGACCGGTCAAACTATCCCAGCTGGAGGACCTCCTCTCTAAAGCCGTAAAAGGGGTCCAGGATGTTCCCGAGGCTTCCACCTCAGGAGAGCTTCTGGTGCTATGCTCTGGAATGGTAGCTCATGCTTCCTGTAGAAGCTGATAAGAATGCAATAAATAATACCCGGAGTCAGGCAAAGATTCAAGCCGGTTTAATGTGCTCAGGCTCAGATTGCAGTAGCATTCAAAATGGTCTGAGCACAGAGCTCAGAAAAATGACAGTTTATATACTTTTCTTCTCCAGTCTAATACAGGCAAAACTCCTCATTGGCCACAGTGGCCCACTTACTCTCATCCAATAGACATCTCTGACCGGGCCCAGGACTCGCTCCCCCTGCTTGGGTCTTACTAGCCACGGGTCAGCAACTAGACATAACACTAATCATAATACTTTTACTACAGTATATTTTGCTACTTCTGCAAGGTCAGTTAGCTTGCATAGATAGTGGAAGGCATATCAGAAGCATTCTCATCAAAAGCAAAACAAAGCAAGGCCAAACAAAGCAAGGCTAAGATGTATCTCTAGCCCTGGCTCAAAACACTAAACAATCTTAATAATGCTAGACAAAATATTCTTACACTGTTCAGTTTCTCTGCTATATTTTCATCCTAATTACGAGGTCAGTGCACATCTAGCAAAGATACAGTGGCGCGGCATTCTACTGAAACAGACATCTGGCTTACCTAAACAATAAACAAGAAAGTTTTAATTCTCTTATCTCCAGGAGAGCAGAACATGTTATCAAACCAGAATAGAACAGTATGTCTTTCTAACAGCTAACAGCATTCTGTAATTTTCCAAAATCAGCAATAACATTTCAAAGCAGGAGAAAAAGGGCTTTAGGCCTAGCTCTGCTACATACTAGGCCATCGCCTATCACATTCCGATACAGATACCCAGGCATCAGCAAACTCTATGGATCAGCTGAGTGGAATCTAGCGGCTCTATTAGCAGTGTTGGTACCGGTCAGGACATTACTGGTGGTATCGCCTGTACCTGTACCGTCAATGATGCCCATGCAGTCTAAATCGGGCTTCATACCGCTCGGCATACTTCCGCCCATACTAGCCCTCGAGTCTGTTCCCAGTTCCGAGGTACCAGTACGGCAAGTCTCTCAAGCCAATACTGATCTCTATCGGTACTTGACCTTGCAAGAACAGGAGCCGTTGATACTTTGATTCTACCAATTCCGATTCTTCAGATGATGAATTGATCAGTATCCAAGATTTGCAAAGTCTTCTGGAGGAACCCTCGCCGTCGCTGCAACAGCGCATGTCCCCTCCTGAAGATATGTCTTTCCAAGAGTTATCAAGGATATGGCAAGGAGTCTATCCATTACTCCTACATCGGAGAAAGAACCCAGAGCAGAGGAGTTGGACATTCTCCAATACCCTACAGCTCCTAAAGAGGCGACTACTCTGCCTATTCACTGTATACTCCAGGATCTTATGCTCCGGATATGGGAAACGCCCCTCACCATTTTTCCCCATACTCAACGACTCGATACCATGTATCGAGTACCAGAAAGCCCTGGATTCGAGAAAACGCAGCTTCCACACCACTCAATGGCTATGCATTGAATTAAAAGTTCTAAGATGCACTCCTCCAATCCCCCAAGCAGGGAATCAAGAACCCTTGATGCCTTTGGGCATCGATGTTTTCAGGCCTCCATGCTTTCAGCCCAGATAAGTTCATACATACTCATACATAGGGAGGTAACTAGGGATCTGGAATCAATGTCTCCTCCTCCTGGATGATAAGAGGGCAGACTACCTTACATTAGTCAAACATACCCAAAATGTTTCCAAATTTGGCAACAGGGCAGTAACCTTTAACTGTTTTGAATGCACTAGCAGAGCAACTTCTATCTGTATAGGTGCACGTAGAATTGCATGGCTCTAGGCATCCGACCTTGAACAATGAGTTCAAGATAAGCTGGGTAATATTCCCCGTACTGGTGAGGACCTGTTTGGAAAGGATTGGCAAGATAAGGCCTCTCAGAGTCTGAAAATGCTACACTCAATAGCTTTCCAAAGCTACTGCCAATCCTGCCAAGAAGTAGCTGCAAAGAAGCCTTTCTATGGTAAGAAGACGACATTTTACCCTTCTTATCCACAGCTTCTCAATACCAACCTCAGGGAATCCAGAGGAAGCAACAGCCTCTTTAGTAACAGAAGAAGCCAGACTCCTAAACCCCAACCAGCTGCGCAGACACAATCTGCGCCTGGTTTTTTGACTTCTTCCTAGAGAACATAGCCACCCTGCCTTTCGAGAACCCCTGCCCCCTTCACATAGCAGGCAGACTTTTCCATTATGCCCACAGGTGGCATCTTATCACCTCATAGCAGAGGACACTAACCATAGTGCGAGAAGGGTACAAGCTTCATCTACAAAGCACCCCCACCTCTCCACTCTAGTGCAAGAATATCATTCTCAGCCCCCACTCACTGCTCTCTTGCAGCAAGAGATCACCTCTCTTCTTCAGAGTTCCAGCATCCCAACAGGGGATGGGGTTCTAGTCTCCTTTCTTTCTCATGCCAAAATAAAACGGATGATACAGACCCATCTTAGACCTCAGGAACCTAAACAAGTTTCTAGTCCATGAGAAATTCAAAATGGTCTCACTAGGAACCCTTCTACCTTATTTCCAGAGTCAGGACTGGTTCTGTTCTCTAGATCTAAAAGAAGCGTATATTCATATCCTCATTCATCCAGAACACAGGAGGTATCTACGCTTCATCTTCCAGGAAAATCACTATCAATACAGAGTCCTTCCCTTCGGACTCTTCTCTGCCCCAAGAGTCTTCACAAAGTGTATAGTGTTCATAGCAGCATATCTAAGGACTTTCGGGATATTAATCTTCCCTTACTTAGACTACTGGCTGATAAGGACAGCCACTTCTCAGGAGGCTCATCCATCTCTCCTTCGTATAATGCAGGTACTGCAGAATCTGGGATTTGTGATAAATCTTCCAAAATCCCCTCCAGTTCCCATTCAAACACTAGAATTCATAGGAGCTCTTCTAGATTCTCTATGGTCAAGGGCATTTCTACCCCAGGACCGTTTTACTCGACTAGTGCAGCTAGCATCTCAGGTAAAGCTCAGAGACAGTCTCTTGGCCAGGAAGATGCTGCAACTTCTAAGCTATATGGCCTCCACAGTGCATGTAGTTCCATATGCTCATCTGCATATGCGGACAGCTCAGTGGATTCTTGCCTCCCAGTGGAAGTGGGTCTCCGGGGCCCTCAGGGACCAGATCCAAGTCACAAGACAGTCTCATTGACTCGCTTCTGTGGTGGTCTACCCCAGGAAATCTTGTATGGTCAACTTTTTAGATGCCTCCACATCAATGCATCTTGACAACGGATGCATCCAAACTGGGCTGGGGTGCCCACTTGGACTCTTTCTCCACACAGGGCCACTGAACGGAGCAGGAGTTGCAGCTCCAGATAAATTTACTGGAGCATCGTGCTAACTCCAATGCCCTCAAAGTGTTTAAACAACAACTACAAGGCCACAGAGTTCTCGTCCAGACGGACAATCAAGTAACTATGTTCTATCTGAACAAGTAGGGGGGAGCGGGCTCTTGGACCCTTTGCAAGGAGGCTCTCCATCTTTGGTCCTTTGCCATTGCTCATCGAATACACCTCCAAGGAGTGTATCTGCCAGGACAGCAAAATGTTTTAGCAGACAGATTGAGTCAGATTCTCCTCCTGCACAAATGGTTCCTCCCTCAGGAGGCGATCTCCCTCATCTTTCAGACCTGGGGGACTCCGGAGATGGACCTTTTCCCTACTCCTCAATATGCCGAATTACCTCATTTTTGCACCAGAATCCCAATGTCCAGCCTTCAATAAGTGGATACTTTCCACCTTCACTGGGGTCAGGATTTCCTGTATGCCTTTCTTCCCATACCTCTTATTCCCAAAACGCTTTTCAAGCTCCAAGCAGACAGGGGCCACATGATCCTCATAGCCCCACGCTGGCCACATCAGCCATGGTTTCCTCTCCTACTATGTCTGTCCCAGACTCACCCCGAGTCTCTGGTTAGCTCCTGATCTCCTCTTACAAGGGGAAGGGACACTACTCTATCCCAATCTGCAGTCTCTCCATCTCATGGCTTGGCTGCTGAGAGCGTAGTGTTGCAAGATCTTAACCTTCCTCAAGAAGTAAAGCAGATCTTGCTAGCCTTAAGGAAACAGTCCACCAGATGTTCCTATGACTTCAAGTGGTGCTGGTTCTCCACTTGGTGTTCCCAGAAGGATCTTAATCCTTTCTCGGCTCCTCTGAAAGCTCTCCTTCAGCATCTTTCGTCATCTGGTCTAAAGACGAACGCATGAGGGTTCACCTTGGTGCAGCTGCTTTTTCTCACCATCCCTTGGATGGGCAGCCTATCTCCTCACAACCATTTGTGACGCATTTCATGAGGAGCTCTTATTGACCAAGCCTCCTATCAGGCCACCATTGGTGGCATGGGATCTTATTGTCTTAGGACAGCTCCTTAAGCCGCCTTTTGAACCTTTAGCCACAACCTCATTAAAGTTTCTCTCTTGGAAAGTCATTTTCCGTGTTGCTGTCACTTCAGCTAGACGCCACAAACACATACTGGAACATGTTCTAATAGAAAACAACGTAATTCCCCAAAGGCATGTGACATTAGTGAACAATGTGTAATCAAAGCTGTTTCTGTGTTCATTTTCTTAATGCTGTACTTATGTTCTGCTAGTCTCACTTTCAGCGGGCGAGTAGTTTTTCCTACATAGATTTTCAAGCATGGACAACGTAGAACATCAATCACAAATGAAGTTGCACAGTTTGTATTACTTTTCAAAAAATACTTAGTATTTTGATGCTGAAAACTTTTCTCCTCCACCATCAATGGGCAAAATATACAATATCCACACTTGACATGTCCTAAAACTTCCTGTGCACAAAATGATCCAGTATGTGTTCGTGATAGCGATAGAGGGCATTTGCTGTTGCAAAAAGAACAACAATGGATTTATAAATTGAATGCATTAGCCCCTTGCGGTTTAAACGAAAAAATAGAATGGGCATTATTTTTCTGAGACCCTACTGCTGGAGTGAGCTAGAAGCTCTAACTGCACTTTGTGTCTTGAAAGTGCTCCAATTGGTATTGTTTTTAGAAAGTAGTTTTGTCATTCTGAGGCATGTTTCTATTGGTTGTTAGCTCCTTTATAGTTACGTCAGATGCCGTTTTTCAGCAAGGATTCTTGCGGTTTTGAACCCCGGAAGAAGCCAGTATTGGCGGACTGAAAAGTTTTTGCTGTGGATAAAACTTTGGAACCCCTGAAGAAGCCTTTTGGTGAAACGATCTTTGTCGGGTGTTTGGAGAATGACGTGTTGGTGTCTGTCTCTGCGAAGGAGAGTGATTACTGGATCGTGAGCCTTTTGGAGTTTAGTCGAGCATATGCGTTTTAAAGCCTGGACCTTTGCGCTTAAAAGATAAGTAATTATGTATCTACAGTAAAGCTTGGCGGCTAAGTTGCTGATTTTTGGCTCTCACTTGTTTGCAGGTGACGTCACCTTCCTGTCCTTTAGAATGACTGGTTAATTCGAAATGGTTGGTTCTGAAAAACTTTGAATAATTCAAGATGCTAAGAAGTTTATAGTGAGAAAATTATTAATGCTGAAAAGTGCTTATCAAGATTTAACTTAATACTTTGATAGATACTATTTATTAGATACTATTTAATAAAATTAAAAATTAGGGGAGGTTGGAGATCAGTGATGTGAGCGTCCGCTAGCCCCTGTGGTGGAATTTTTCGCCAAATGCGGGGCATACAGCCATCCTGAGATCTCATTTACCCTAGAATAAAAATTTAGGATGTTAACTTCCGTTAGACAGATTCTTGTGAGGTTTATATGAAACCCTTGTGGGTGACTATATTTTTTAGCTAAGAGATTTTGTTGGTGTGTTATATTAGGCTCTTAGATAGTCTTGTTGTATGGTTTCTGAAAAATTATGCCATTGTAGTCCTTTGTGAAATATACCTGCTAAATTCAGCATTGTCCAAAAGAAATAGAAGCTTTTAATAGGATATCCCTTAATGTACTGAATTATAGTTGCTTGTCCTATGGGAGATGAAACATACATTACTGTTTTCAGGTATATATCTGACGTAGGATACTGTTGCAGTTTTGTCTGTGGTATGAAGTTATGGTTAGTAAGAATTGGAAATATTTGCTATATTTCATCAGCACCTCTTGCTTGGACTTACTACAACTTCCCCTTTAATAATTTAAGTTGTTTTTCCCCACAAATAGTACAGTACTGTACAAACGTTATCTGTAAATGAATAAAGTTCTATTTTTTTTGTTCTGTTTTGCACGATTAACTTCCATTTTGTTTTTATAATTGGTTCTGCATCACAACTATATGTCATTGCATATTAGGTAGTAAATTAGGCTGGTAATGATGGATTGACTTAACGAGCTTGTGGCATAAAACGTTTTGGGGGGAAGGAGAAACAAAAGGCTTTCTTTTAAAAAAATATGCAAAGGATTTTTTGGAAATCTTATGGAATATGAGACGAAGGTTTGAATATTAAGTAATTATAAAATGAGTTCAAATTGATAACATTTTCAGAAAATGGAAAAATTAACTGTATTGTACTTGCAGTTATGCAATGTGTGCTTTCGAGTCAGTGCTGACTCCTGGTGACCCAGCAGCTCCTGGGTTTTCTTGTCAGTGTAACCGGAAGTAGATTGCCAGGTCTTTAGTTATAGCCTCCCATTTTATTTCTGCAATTGCTGTTCCATCATATATATACTTGTCTTTGTTGGTACTTAGGTTTTCTCTAAGCCCTTATTTTTTGTTACAGCAGATTGCAATCTTTATTTAAAATTTAGACTGTAAAATTTCCCATTAGAAAAAAACAGTGTCCTATTTCTTACATCTTGAGTTATTTCTAAATTTTAGAGAACGTATATTTGAAGCATATGTAATAGGTCACTGAAATGATTTTACAAAAAACATTTGCAATGCATCAATTGCTGTTAAGCAATAATATATATATTCTAAATTAAGCATCTTGTATTTTGTGTTTACACTGTTATGTTTTTTTTTTTTAAGGTTCAAGATGGAGAGTACAGAGGAACCTCAGAAAAAGATTTTCAAGGCTCGTAAAACAATGAGAACAAGTGATCGTCAGCAGCTAGAAGTTGTGTATAAAGTGAAAGAAGGTTTATTGAAAACCAGTGAAGTTAAACTATTAAATGGCAAATACGAGAATGGAGATTCTGATGCAGCTTCCCCTTTAAATGACATGGATTACATGGAGGATAAAATAGAATTCAATGGCATAGATGTCTGCCTTGAACCTGATGAAAAGAAGGAAGACCCTGAAGAAATTTCTGGAATCATACATTCTGACAGTCAAAACTGTGACCAGGATAGAGACTTGAACCCAAAACTTGAACCACTGTCCTTGGAAAATATAATTTGTGAACAGAGGCAGGAGAACTCTATTATAACAGCTACTGAAACAGAAAATCAGGTGTTTGATATTAGTAATGATGGTGATTGTCACACAGAAAATAGAATAAATAAAAGTCTGGAACACAAAGAAACAGAGATCTTGTTAGGAAGTGAAATTGGACATGAACAGGATTTTTTAGAAGACAAAACGGAATTGTATTCTAATTCTTCTAATTTGCCACTTTCTGAATCTCTGCTGCATTCTAGTTTTCCTTTGGAGGTCAAACTTCAGGAGTCTGAAGAGAAAAGGATGATGGAGAAAGAGGAGGGGAAAGATCTAGTTGAAGTGAATAAGGTAAAAGGGGTTTTGGAAGAGGAGCAAGGGAGAGAAGAAAATGGAGTAGATGAGGAAATGAGAAAGGAAGAGGAAACAGGGGTGCTTATAGAAATGGAAAACAAAGAAGAAGAAGGGATTGTGGAAGAATATATGGATAAAGGGCAGATAAAGGAAGAAGAATTAAAGAAAGAGGAAAGGCAGGAGGAGAAGGAAGGTAACATGCCGGGAAAGCTGGAGGGTGAAGAAAATGGGATAGTGAAGGAAGAGGAGAAACCAAAGGTGATAAATATGGAAGAAAAAGAAAAACAGGAGATAGTTGATGAAATGAAGGATGAGAATAAAGTTGAGGAGGAAGAAAAGGAGGAAAGGGAAGAAGAAATATTAAAAATAATAGGCCAAACAAAAGAAGAGAAAAAGCTAGGAGTATTGCAAGAAATAGAGAAGGAAGAAGCTAAAATAGGGATTTTAGAATCCATAGAGGGACATGAGGAGAAAAGGGAGAAAATGAAGGAAACAAATGAAGAAATACTAAGGGGAACAGAAGAGGAGAAGGAAGTAGAAATACTGGGAGTAGTGGAGGAAAATATTGATGGTAATGTTGGGGAAGAAGCCATATCTAGCAGTATGGAAATTGACCAGGATGCAAAGAATGAGGAGGAGGGATCAATACGTTTTCCAGAAACCAACACTGATAAATCTACAAATATTTTAAGTGGATGCAGTTTAGAAGGCCCAGACTCTATGGAAACAGATGAAATCATTCCAATTTTGGAAAAGTTGGCACCAGTAGGAGATGAACTGAATTCTTTTCCCAAGGTTTCTCTACATGAGGGAAATGGAATAAGCCATGAGCTGGATAGCAAAATGGAAAATAATTTAAGTTCACCATCAAAACAGGAAGGTGTTGAAAGTTTGCCCACAGAAGCCTTTTTAGTCCTTTCTGATGAGGAAGAACCTTGTGCTGTGGAAGAAGATGATACTGAAGTCCTCATGCCAAAAGAGTCTGACACTCAAGGTAGGAGACATTCTCCAATGATTTTATTTTTGGATAATACTGAAATGTACAATTTGTAATTTCCAAGAGAGGGAGTTAGATTTACTAATGTGCACTACTGTATGCATGTTATTAAATAGGCCCCATTGCACAAAATGGGACTTACAGAAAATAAAGTGCATTTAGTGAAATGTTAACATGCGTTAACGCTGTAGTCTAATTTATTAAATCTAGCGTTTGATTTGTCATAGGTATTAGTGAGCTGGGTGTATTTAGATTAAGAAAAATGTCTAGTTAAATTAGACTGTGTTGCATTTGCATGTTAAGATTGGTTACCGTTTAGGCATTCTGTGGACTGTAATGTTTGTATTCTCAGAGGACAGGCAGGATAGCAAGCCTTAACAGATGACCACTGATGGAGCCTGGTGCAGGAAAAGCTTCTCTAGTTTAGATAAGTTCCAGAAGTTTTTGAGATCTCCCACTGTACATGTGCATCACTTCCAACTTGCCATTGTTGCGTGGGGCCACCTCAGTCTTAATCTTTCCATGGATCTGAGAAGTTGCATCACACTGACTTGCATTAAGAGTGCAATTTCTGATAGAAATTTTGCTCTTCTTTTTCTTGTTTTTTTTTTCTGTTTTCTCACATTTGTTCTGTCACTATAGTGGAGTACCAGTTTATATTAGTGCATCAGTTATGTTTTCTGTCATTTATGGTTTCATTTCCTCTTTTGCATTTGTCATGAGTGCACCTTTCACAAGGCAGGACGTCCTGATAGGAACACTTTTTTTTTTCAAAATAGCTACAGCAAAACCAAATAATTAGCTTCTTCAGTGACATGACTCAGGAAAAAAAAGTGGCTTTAAAAAGCGCTAACGGTGCAGCAAAACCATGTCCATAATGGATACTCACAATTGGTGCTTTCAGACAAGTTGAGTCACATACTTCAAATGAATGGAATAGTCTATGAATGTGGAGGTAGTTAAAGGAATCTTTTGAGAGTGGAACACCACCTCAGTAGACGTGTTTGCAGCACCATGCAACAGGAAAGTACCTCTTTTCTGTTCCAGGGTAGGGACACAGGGCAAACTAGCCTCAGATGCCTTCTTTCTAGATTTGGGGGGTGGGTGTGGGACTTCTGTGTGCATATCATCTGATTCTCCTAATAACGAATTTTTTTAAAATTCAGAAGAGACTTGGGAATCATGACTCTCTCATAGCCTCCTACTTGTCGAGAGAAGTGTGATTTCCTCTTGTTATGGGAAGTTCCATAAGAAATCCCATAAGTTTGAGAAATTCTCCAATATTCATCACACAGGATCACAGGACTCTTATGCATGCTAACGTCAAGTTACTTGCCCTCACAGTTTGGGTGTTGAAGGGTAGCTTAGGCTTTTCTGAACCTGCCTGACGGTGTTTCCCAAGTTATTCTGGCTTCTAGAAGAAAGTCTACTAGAAGATCATACAGTTTTAAATGGAAGAGGTTTGCCATGTGGTGTGACTGACAGGCCCTACATCCCTTCACCTGTCCCTTACAAAAACTGCTTGGATATCTTCTACATGAGTTGGGTTTACAAACCATCTCTGTTAGTATACACCTGAGTGCAATTGGTGCATACCATCACTAAGCAGAAAGTAAATGCCTCTCTGTGCAGCCTTTAGTTCAAGTTATATGGGGCTTGCTTCTATCGAAGCCTCCTATCAAGCCACCCACAGTGGTGAAAGCTCCTTTTGGGCAGCTTGATACCCACGAACTGAAGTACTTTATCTGGCTGCGATCTCCAGGCTATTGTAACTCATCTATATTATACTAAGTTTTGCAACAATAAGGTGATCCTGCGCATTTATCTGAAGTTCCTTTCTAAGATTGAGTAGACTTCCATCTGGATCTGTTGCTCATACTGCCTATATTTTTCCCCAGGCTTCTCGTCCACAAAGGTGAAAGCTCATTTCACACTTCGAACTACAAGAGACTCATAACCTTATATTTGGATGCGATGTCCGTTGCATCAATGTCTTCCAGGGCTTCATCTTCCTCCCATGGATCTCAGGTAACTAAACATAAGTCTGCAAAGACTAGCCGGCCCTCAAAGGGTAGATCTCCTTCAAAGTATTGAGATGCCATCGGCGTTGCCCTTGAGGAAAGTTCACCGGCAAAACAGCCCTGGCGTGAGGCTTTGACTTCCAAAGCAGTAACAGGGCTCCAGGATGTTCTCGAGGCTTCCACCTTGGCAGAACTACTGGTGCCATGCTCTGGGGTCCTGGCCGCTTCTACCGGTACCGACACCCAAGCATCGGCAGGAGCGATAGATCAAAGATTTCTCGCTATCGAATGCAGTCTAGCAGCTCTTCTAATGGCTTCGGTATCGTTGAAACTGCTTCAGACTGTTCAACAGGCACCAGTATCGACATCGACATCGGCACCGGCCTCAGCAGGTATTTTCTCCATGCCAAGTCTAGAGTTCATCCCTGGTATCGAACGATCGTTACCGAGATACCTCGACACCGACTTTGATCGATACCGGTACCATGCCTTGCACGAACATTGGGATCAGAGATATTTTGAATCTTCCGATTCTGATGAGTCCGATGACTCTGCCGATACCAGAGCACTTCTTCCGGAGGATCCATCTCCTCCTCCCCAGCGTAGAATGTCTCCTCCAGAGGATATTTCCTTCCAGGATTTTATTCATGATGGGCTCGAGGCCTTGCAATCACAGTGGCTCCTGAAAAAGAGCCTAGGGCAGAAGAGTTAGAGATTCTTCAATACCCTAAAACTCCTAAAGAGGCAGCTACTTTGCCCATTCATAAGATCCTGCATGATCCCATGCTGAGAATGTGGGAGACTCCTTTAACCACATCTCCACACTCTCGCAGACTCGATACCATGTACCCAGTTCCACCTTGACCTGGCTTTCAGAAGACTCAGTTACCACACCATTCAGTGGTAGTGGAATCAGCCATGCGCAGAATAAAGAGTGCAAAAAAGACATTCTTCCAATCCTCCAGGCCGCGAGTCCAGGATTGTCGATGCTTTTGGGCGTCAATGCTTCCAAGCTTCTATGCTCTCAGCTAGAATCAGCTCATGCATCCTATACATGGAGATGCTCCTCAAAGAGGTTGCAGGAGACTTGGAGCTTATGAGCCCCCTTCTTCCTGAGGATAAAAGACAGGATTTTCTTGCTCTGGTCAAACATGCCCAAGATGTTTCCAAGTTTGTCAACCGTGCAGCCTTTGATTGCTTTGAATGCATCAGCAGAACCTCTATCTCCATTGGTGTACGTCGTATTGCCTGGCTTCAGGCATCAGACTTGGAAATTTGAGTACAAGATAAACTGGGAAACATTCCTTGCACAGGAGAAAATCTCCTTGGCAAGAATTGGCAAGAAAAAGCTAATGAGATTGACTGACAATATTACCTTGGACAGGTTGTCAAAGTCTACAGCCAACCCAGCAAAGAAAAGATCTATTAAAAAAGCCCTTTTTCAACAAGAAAAAGTAGTTTTATCCTTCTTATACCCAGCAGGGTCACTGTCCAGTCCATGTTGCCCAAAAGGGACAACAGCAGCAAACTAGACAACAGAAGAAACCAAAAGTCCCAAGAGCTCAGCCAGCTCAGCAGGCTCAGCCTCCTCAAGGGCTTTGACTCTTTTCTAGAGAATTTAGCCTTCCTGCCCCTGCAGGGTCCAGAACCCTCTACCATCCCCGGCAGATTGTCAATTTGCCACCAGATGGCACCAAATAACATCAGAACACTGGACTCTGTCCATTGTACGAGAGGGGTACAGACTTCATTTTCTCAGCATGCCCCCTCCTACAATCATAAGACAGTTCAATTCTCAAACCCCTATCGCCAATCTTCTGAGTCAGGAGGTCACAATACTTCTTGAGCAATAGAAGTACCCATACCTCAACAGGGTACAGGGTTCTAATCCCCCTATTTTCTCATTCCAAAGAAAACGGGGGGACAGACCTATTTTGGACACCAGAGAATTGAACAAATATCTGTTCCAAGAAAATTTCAAAATGATCTCTCTCGGAACACTTCTGCCATACCTTCATAGTCAGGATTGGCTATGTTCTTTAGATCTAAAGGATGCTTATACTCATATACTCATCCATCCAGATCACAGGAAGTTCCTTCGATTCCTTTTCCAGGGAAGACACGTCCAATACAGGGTTCTTCCCTTCGGTCTGGCTTCTGCCCCAAGAGTTTTCAAAAAATGCATGGCAGTAGTAGCTGCATTCCTACGGACTCTGGGGATATTCATCTTCCCTTACTTGGACGACTGGCTCATTCGAGCACCCACAGCTCCAGAAGCCAGCTCTGCTCTTACTCGCACAATGCGAGTTTTGCATTACTTGGCATTGATCATAAACCTTCCAAAATCCCATCTCGCTCCTTCTCAGTCCCTAGAATTCATAGGAGCTCGCCTAGATACCAGACAATCAAGGGCTTTCCTTCCACAGCCCCGCTGTCTTCGCATAGTGCAGCTAGCTTCCCAAGCAGCAGTAAAAACCTCCCTAACTGCTCAGGAAATACTTCAGCTACTGGGACATATGGCATCCACTGTACATGTGGTTCCCTATGCTCATCTTCACATGCGAGCAGCCCAGTGGACCCTATCCTCACAGTGGACACAGGAACATCTTATTTCATCCCTTCAATGGTGCACAGAGAGGAGCACTTGCTCTTGCAGTAAAATCCAGGAAAACACAAGGAGCAAGAGTTGTAAATTGGTGAGATTGGTTTATTGATTCCCCTATGCGTTTTGGCTGTCGCCTTCTTCAGGGGGCACACAGCTCCGCAGCTTCATAGGTGCTTGATACCAAATTCCTAAGTAAAGAAACTCTTCATTTGTGCAAATATTCTCTTTTCAGTTCAAGGAAACAAAAAGGCAAAGGAAGAAGCTATCGCTATGGAACAGCCCAAATGTCTCACGCCCCCTGAACCTTGTTCTCGGGCAGCTCATGAAACTGCCCTTTGAACCTTTAGCCACTACAGCTCTAAAATTCCTTTCATGGAAGGTCATCTTCCTAATTGCAATCACGTCTGCACGACGCATTAGTGAATTACAATCTTTAGTGGCTGATCCTCCTTATACAAGATTTCACCATGATAAGGTTGTTCTTAGGACTCATCCTCACTTTATGCCAAAGGTGGTCTCGCCTTTCCACTTAAACCAGGCGATTTACCTTCCTGTATTCTTTCCGAGGCCTCATGCCTCCAATGCAGAAAGGAATCTTCATACCTTAGACTGCAAAAGAGCCTTAGCCTTTTACGTGCAAAGAACTCAGCAACATAGAAAATCTTCTCAACTTTTTGTTGCTTTTGATTCTAGTCATTTGGGACTTCCAGTTTCCAAAAGAACTCTCTATGAGAGTAAAAGGTTTTCTCTCGAAGGCCATGTCACAGCTCACAATGTGAGAGCCATGGCAGCTTCTATGGCTAACTTTCATTCTGTGTCTATAGACGACATCTGCAGAGCAGCAACTTGGGCTTCAGTGCACACCTTTAAAGCCCACTACTATTTAGACAAGGACTCCTGTCGGGATGCCTTGTTTGGCCAAGCTGTTCTTCAGCATCTCTTTCAGACTTAATGCAACTCCTACCCACCTTCCGGGTTTGGATGCCAGAGATCCATGGGAGGAAGCATGCCCCATTCTCACTATGGGTTTGCAGCTTCCTGGGGCCATCTCCCTGGCATCTCTTAGCTGGGGAGTCCCCCATATGTGAGGACCACATTCCTGCTTGTTCCTGGAGATAGCGTAGTTACTCACCTGTAACAGGTGATCTCCGGGAACAGCAGGAATTTAGTCTTCACAACCCACCCACCTCCCCTAGGAGTTGTCTCTCTCTTTCTCCTTCTCTCCTTTTGTTTCAGCTATAAACTCAACTGACGAAGGAGAGTGGGAAAGGTGGGAAGGCAGCACGCAGGCGCTGTGGGATGCTCCCAAAAGCTTTCCTATTGGACGCCGGGGAGCATTCCCACGCAGGCTCTGTCGGTACTGATGATACCCATATGTGAAGACTAAATTCCTGCTGTTCCCGGAGATCACCTGTTACAGGTGAGTAACTACGCTTTACAGCACTGCCACTCTTGCGGTGCCAAACTCTTGGCTGTTTCTACGCTCAGCCACTCAGAAAACCCCACCGGACCCTGCATCATAGGGGAAATATCAGAGCAGCACTTCAGCTGCACAGACAATAGCAAATTGCCTCCTGTCAGCAATAGCGTTTGTGAGACAGCATGGCTCCCAGCACCAGGACCTTTGCTCTGCTAAAACACGGCTGGCGTCATCTGCAAAAGAACACTTTCTGTTCTGTCAAAGGTCTCTACAAAGGCTTCAGGCAAGGGTTCATTGTTGACACTGGAAATCATGACTAAACATAAACAAATGCCCAAGTCAACTTTATTTATATCTGTCCTGCCTCAGACAAAAATGGCAGGCTCTGGCTTTACTCGGAAGCTTAAAAAGAAACTTTTGCTATCATCTTCTCACTGTCCTGACTCAAATTATGTTTCTAATTTTAAGCAACAGCTTGCTTCAGGCTCTTTAAGCCAGAAAATTCCATTTCTGTTGCAATAAGGGATCTTAAAGATGCTCTCTTTTAATTGCTTTCTAAATTCATGCAGGACGCTGCAGCTGTCCTTCAGTTCCCTGGTAGCTTGTTGGCTTAGGCTTCTACTATTTGTCCCACTCCAAATTTATGCTTTCAAAGATACCCTCTGTCTCATCTGCTGAACTATCTTTCAAGTCCCCATCCACTTTGTCCTGTGAGACATGGTTTCCAGAAATATACTAATCTCTAGAATTTTATGAAGATGACTAGACCACTTGCATCAGAGCCTTCATTACTCTTATGACTGGGAAACTACCTGAAAGAGACATGGAACACCTATTCTGGATTCAGCATCCTCTGCACTCAGAAGAAACCTTGCTTAGGAGTGAGGTTCATTGCTGTCTTGATATGTACCAAACTAACTCACTTGGAGAAATTGCCCCAAAAGAATCTATACTGAAGAATTCTCCTATCTTAAATTTCTTCAGAAGATATCCGAGGCTTTATCCCTGAGCAGAACTCAAACGCCAGCCAATAATAGAGACTTCCAATCCATTCTTCAGTCCTGCGGCAATCCTAAGGAAATCATAGTGCTACCAATTCATTAGATATTTCAGGATCTTCCTCTGTTCATCTGAAGAACTTCATCATCCATACTATCAGGCTCCAGATGTCTCAAGATTAAATATAGAGCTCTTTCGATCCCAGGGCTTATCCTCTTGCAACTGCCTCACCAGCTGATAATCTCAGAAGCAGCTTTCAAACATAAGTTCTCATTTGCAGTACCATTCTTCCCCATGCAAAGATCACAAGATCCAGGATACAATGGGAGAGAAGGTTTATCTGTGCTATGCTTTCTCTAAAGATAGTAGCATATCAACGCCAGACTTTAATTGTCATATCACATTGCTGCATCAAAAAAACAGCAAGAACTGCTGCACCTGGACCTTCAGGAATCCACATACCATCTCAGTCCACTGTAGAGCTTGGTTTAAGTCATCCGGTTTAAGGGGACGGCCTTCATATCAAGTTAGCCGACAGGGGACAGTCTCTTTGGAGTTAGTCATCGTTTTTCAGAAGAAGAATGACTGCTAGACAGTAAAGGAGCTTTTGACCTTTATCAGACAGCTCATTGCCAGACAGCTCATTGCATTATAGGAGACATTTGCCGTTGTCATACAGAAGGCCTTAGCATTCCCATTATTCCCAGCAATCCTACCAAAGGAGAAGGTACTAACTGTATTCTAGACCTCTGGCACAGCATCTGCCAACTTAGTTGTACGATCAGTGGGAATGCAAGCAACAGACCAATACTTCAGCCTCCTTCAGGAAGATGAACTAGAATTTTTGACTATTGGCTGTGTGCAGAAGACTTCTTCAATATAGGGAGATGTGGGAAATGATCGCTACACACCAGTGGATTCTCTTGATACTCAACTCTGGCTATAGTTTAAACTTGGAGATGCTCCATCCAATGAAGAAACCCTCCAACATACTCAGTCTTTTACAAGAATACTAGGAAATCCATTAGGTGGTGGTATACCATATCACCATCAAGGAATCTTTCAATCCCAAACAGATCAAGACTTCTACACCAGTTTTCTTATTTATTACAAAGAAATCAGGAGGTCTATTCCCTCTCCTGGATCTATGCTACTTCAACTATTTCATAAAGAGGGAAAAATTCAAGATGAACTCTGATACTACCCCTCCTAGACCAGAACAATTCATTTGCTTCTCTAGATCTGAAGGAAACTTACACCCATGTTTTCATCCCTCCAAAACACTAGAGATTTGAAAATAGATACTTCCAGTACAAAGTTTTAGGCTTCAGAAAATGCCTAGCTATGGTGATGGCTCAACTCAGGAAAAAGGCCACTATGTTTTTCCCCATTTGGATGATTGGCTTGTGTCCACTGCCTCGAAAGCATGGTAGAGAAATACATTCAAGAAACTTCAAAAATCTAGACTTTCTGATCAATCGGCGGGGCGGGAATCCAATCTAGACTCCTCACAAAACCTGCCCTTCTCCAGGAACAAGCAGGAAGTCAGTCCCGCCCAAGGGTGCCATCTTGCTCAGTCTCCTTTTTTCTGCAGATCCCAACGGATGTCCGTCCAGTTTCCTTGAAAAAAATCCTTAAAAATTAGCTGTTCCCGGTTTGCGTATCAGTTCCTCTTTCTGTCTCAAGCCGCCACCGGGCCCGGTGCTGTTCTCAGCTCTTTTCCTCATTTTTGATTGAGGCTTGCCTCGACCGTTGTTTGCGCCCTTTGTTTTTTTTTTTCCAGCTGGGGGTCATTGACTCCGGCTGGGTGTTTCCCACCATGTCCCCCGGTTGGTTCACAGAATGTGATAGCTGCAGTCAAACCATGTCAGTCACCGACACCCATGAATACTGCTTACGCTGCCTGGGACCCCGACCATGATAGCACCTCCTGTGATCTGTGCCAGGCCATGATGCCTAAAACTAATAAAAAGAGGTCGGAGTTGCAGGAGAAATTGTTCCCAAGGTCCAACTCTGCACTGGCCTCCCCGATGCCGAGTGCAAGCCCAGCATGTCTCATGAGGCCAGAGCATCCTCGAAGTCCCGCGGCGGCGGCTCCTCCTCCGAGAATGTCTCGGACCCCGAGCAAAAGAAGAAAAAAATCCTCGAAGTCTGTCACGGTTCCTCCAGAGAAACCCAGTAAGGCAAATTGGAGGGACTTGGGAAACTCCAAGAAGCGCCCCACCAAGGTCCTCAAGAAGGATTCCTTGGCCGGCGGAGATCATGCGACATTCCTTGAGACCGTAGTCCTCATCGAGGGTACACTCGCGAGAGTACCGGAGCCGGGCCCGAAATCCTCTGTGCCTATGTCGAAAGCTGTAGAGCCTTCTAGCTTGGAAACCAGAATTGCAGCCATGGAGAAGAACATAACTACTGTCCTGACCATGCAGCAGGCAATGATGTCCGGTTCATCCTCATCTGCCCTGACAACTGGGGCCCCAACTGCGGGAGGAGTTCCTGGTAGTCGAGTCGAGCTCTGAGCACCATTAGCCTCGGGTAAGCCCTCGGCCCCTGTCAAGGTCCTAGTCATGTTCCTTGGGCATCCGGTCCTTCCGGGCTAGTTTCTGAGACTCAGACCCCAGGTCCTTGGGGGGTGGGTGAGGGGGGCCAGCCCTTTGGATCAGGCCTAGAGGCATGGAGTTGCAAGGCCTCGGACTCGTATCCCCCCTCGACTCCGAGTTGGAAACTGACGATGAGATCTCCCCGGAAACCAGATGGCACCAAGACATCCCCTCTAACCAATCTACCCTGTGCCATTCTCCTCTGGAGGATGTAGCCTTCCATGACTTTGTCAGGGATATGGGCCAAGCCCTTTCGGTGCAAGCCGAGGCAGAGGAGGACCCACGCACCGAAGAACTGGAGATCCTCCAGTTCAAGTCTTCACCCAAGAAAACTATCACAGTGCTGGTGCAGCTGATCCTCTAGAGGCTACTGTTGCGAATGTGGGAGACCCCCAGTGTTGGTACCGGTGATCAGCCATATACCACATCGGCGTTTCACAAGCCCGAACTCCCACATAACTCCATGATTGTCGAGTCAATCATGCAAAAGCTCAAGAGCCAGAACACTTACTCTTCTGTCCCCCCTGGAAGGAATGCTAGAGCCTTCGATGCCCTTAGGCGCAAGAGCTACCAGGGCTTGATGCTGGGGTGTCGAATCCAGACCTATGAGTTATACATAGGCTTGTATCTGAAGGCCCTAACCCAGACGTTGTCTGGATTCTCAGCGGGGCTGGCCGGGGAACCTCTCCAATGGTTCCCAAGCTCTGGCCTTCAGGATCAAGGACTGCTCAAAGTTCCTCTCCCGAGTGGCCTACGACGGATTAGAGTCAGCAGCTCGAGTAGTAGCGGCCGGCATAGGGGCTTGACACCAAGTCTGGCTACAGTGATCGGACCTCGAGCAATGTGTCCAGGACAAGCTGCTCGACGTCCCCTGAACCGGGGAGAACCTGTTCGGCAAACCATTGGCTGACACGGCCGAGATAGAAGCCGAAGTGGTGACCCATCAGAGGCTCTCAAACAAGACTTCTTCCTTACCCCGCAAGAAACACTTGGAGAAAAAGCCGCTGTTCCAAGGGAAAAAGGGGCACTTCCAGCAGGGTCACTGCTACCAGCCCTTCTCGGGCCAGTAAGAGTTCACACCATAAGAGGCAGGGATGGGGCTCAGAAGCCCCAGGCCCCGGCTCCAGCCCAACCAGGGGGGAGCTTTTGACTCCCAGGGCAGGGCCTCCCCTCCCCCGGGAGACCTTCAGCAGCCCACAAGGGGCCACCTGGCACTCTTTACCCACAGTTTTGGCCGAGATCACCTCAGACCAGTGGGTGCTTCAGGTGGTAAAGGAGGGATACCTCCTCGGCTTACAGCAGCTACCACCCAAGTTCTTTCCAGGAGAGCCTGTATGACCTCTCCTTCACCAGACTTTTCTGTTCTCAGAGCTCGCAAGTCTGCTCAGGGACAACGCAGTAGAGCCTGTACCCAAACAGCTATGGGGAAAAGGCTTCTACTCCAGATACTTCCTTTGTTTCAAAGAGAACTGGGGGCCTCGGGCCCATACTAGATCTGAGAAACTTTAACAAGTTTCTGGTGAGGGAGAAGTTCAAGATGCTCTCCCTTGGAACACTGCTGCCTTACCTCCACCAGGAAGATTGGATGTGCTCTTTGGACCTAAAGAATGCATGCACATACATCCTAATCCATCCCTCCCACAGCCAGTACCAACGGTTTGTCGTGGGAGGAGGGCACTACCAGTACAGAGTGCTGCCCTTTGGCCTGGCCTCCTCGCCAAGAGTCTTTACCAAGTGCTTGGTAGTGGTAGCCGCCCACCTGTACCTACAAGGGGCTTTAGTCTCCCCTACCTGGACGACTGGCTAATCAGAGGAGTTTTGACCTCGGAGGTCAGTCAGGCCACAGAGCGAACAACCCTCCTACTGCAGCACCTGGAGTTCGTCATCAACTGCCCCAAATCCTCCCTCTCTCCAGTCCAAAATCTGGATTTCATGGGGGCTCAGATGGACACATTACAAGTCAAGGCTGTCCTCCCAAAAGAAAGGGCAGACCACCTCATACAACTGTCAGGAGAGGTACAACACCACCAGTCGGTACCAGCTCGCTGCTTCCTCTGCCTATTGGGCCACATGGCCTCGATGGTCCATGTCACACCATTAGTTTGCCTACACATGTGGACAGCCCAATGGTGCCTCCAATCGCAGTGGACTCAAGCTACAGTCAGGCTACGGGACAGGGTCAGTGTCACTCGCCAATTGGCAGAGTCCCTCACCCCGGTGGGACAACTTGCGCCACATCCAGGCAGGAATGCCTTTCCAGGCACCCGCATCACAAAGGAACCTGACAACAGATGTCTCGTTCCTGGGTTGGGAGGTGCATTACGGGGACCGCTGTGTGCAATGCAGCTGGTCCCAGGAGGAGTCACTCTCACATTGGCCTCTCCCTTGAGCACTGGATCACAGCGCATCGCATGAGGGCGATGACCACGTCAATGGCTAGCCTCTGCTCGGTGCCAGTGATGGAGATCTGCAGGGCTGCCACATGATCTTCATTTCATACGTTTGTAGCTCACTACTATCTGAAGAGCGAGTCCTGCAGGGACAGTGCCTTTGGCCAGGCAGTACTCCGTAATATTCTTGGGGTGTAGGCAACTCCTGCCCTCTGACCCTTCTGTGTTCAGGCTACCGGAGTGATAGTGTCGCTGGACACTAAGGTTGTGCAGATTCTCTGTGGGGACTCATAGTAACATAGTATATGACGGCAGATAAAGACCAGTATGGTCCATCTAGTCTGCCCAGCAAGGCAGAATGAGTAGGTGTACACTTCCCCCCCATGCCTTTGTTTAAGGGTGTACCCACCGCTCCGTGTAGGTCACCCCTATTTGTTGAGATATGAGAGAGTTATGTTTGTCTCGATTTTATCCTATTGCTATAAAGGATCCACTGTGTCTGTCGCATGCCATTTTGAATTGTCACTGTATTTGCCCCCACCACTTCCATCGTGAGGGCATTCCAAGCATACACCACCCTTTCAGCGAAAAAGTATTTCCTGATATTGCATTTCAATTTACACCCTTGCAGCTTCATGTTATGCCCTCTAGTTTTACAGCTTCCCTGTCTTTGGAAGAGGTTGGTTTGTTCATTAATACTCTTTAAGTATTTAAAGGTCTGAATCATATCTCCCCTGTCCCTCCTCTTCTCTAGAGGGTACATATTTAGATCTTCAAGTCTCTTCTCATAAGTCTTCTGACGCAGGCTCCAAATCATTTTGGTCGCCTTCCTCTGAACAGTTTCCAGTCTTTTTATATCCTTTGCGAGAGATGTTCTGTAAAACTGAACTCAATACTCCAAGTGAGGCCTCACCAGCGACTTGTACAGTGGCATTAGTACTTCATCCTTTCTGCTGGTAATTCCTCTTTGTATGCGATCCAGCATCCTTCTGGCTTTTGCCATTGCCTTGAGATCCTCGGAAACAATCACTCCGAGGTCCTTCTCCTTGTCCGTGCACACCAATCTCTCACTCCCTATCACCCTTTTGCATACAGTTCCCTTGGATTTCTGCTTCTCAAGTGCAAGACACTGCACTTCTTCACATTAAATCTTAACTGCCAAGCTTTAGACCATTCTTACAGCTTTTGTAGATCTTTCCTCATGTTATCCAGTCCCTCAGGGGAGTCCACTCTGTTGCAAATTTTCGTATCATCTGCAAAAAGACAGACTTTTCCATTGAGTCCTTCAGCAATATCACTCACAAATACATTGAACAGTACTGGTCCCAGGACTGAACCTTGGGGCACACCATTAATCACATTCCTTTTATCCGAGTGAGTTCAGTTTATCATCACCTACATCTCACGGCTAACCGATCGGTCACTGTTGGTGCTGTCGTGGTTCGGTCCTTGGCAGCCTGGAGCTAGGGAATCCCATATGTGAGGACTGCCTTCCTGCCTGTTCCTGGAGAAAGCATAGTTACTCACCTGTAACAGGTATTCTCCAAGGACAGCAGGAATCAGTCTTCGCAACCCTCCTTCCTCCCCTGGGAGTTGCCTCCCTACCTTGTTTTAATTTTTATTGCCGCCCTAGCTATGTCATCTGAGCAAGATGGCACCCTTGGGTGGGAAGGAGACCATGCATGCGTGGTAGCATATCTCAAAGGCTGTCTTTGAAAGCTGGGGAAATGCTCCGCGTGGACTCAGTCGGCGCCGACGTCACCCATATGTGGGGACTGATTCCTGCTGTCCCTGGAGAACACCTGTACGCTTTCATTGGTGCACAGCTTGGTACCAAACAGGCAAAAAGCCTACTTCCCCAGAGAGAGCCTTGATGCTGCTACAGCTAGCCTCATAAGACCCATTATGTCTTAAGGGTTTTGTGGCACATGTCAGTCACAGTGCATGTTCTTCCTCTTGCCAGACTTCACATGAGATCACTGTAGTAGCACCTCAAAAGGCATTGGAAAGCAGTGTTACAAACCACTTAGCAGAAAACTTCCTCTCTGATATGGTAGATGAATTGAGGAAACCTCTTAGCAGGTTGGACATTCACGTCCCCACCAACCAACAGTTCTCACCATGGATGCATCCACAAAAGGATGAGGTGTGCATCTCGCAAACCTGACCACACAGACTGTGTGACCCTAGTACAAATGTCACCTCCACATCAGCCTGAAACAGAAGACCAGCTTTTCATGGTCATCGATCTTTGACATCGAGAACTGAGCATCGTTGGTACCGAGGTGCCGACAGACATTACTTTGATTTCCTATCGGACACGGACTCAATGTCATCCAACTCAGAACCTGAGTCTGCTGTTTCTGACCCTGTCTGGGACATTCCATCTGATCCTTCTCCGAAACATGAGAGGCATCTGTTCTTCCTGAGGAAGTCCTTTCAGGACTTCATCAAAGACATGGCGGCAGCCCTCTCAGTATTGGTGGAAATGGAACTGGAACAGAGAGTGGAAGAGTTAGACATCCTCCAGTATCCCCCGGCACCGAAGGGGGCAGCTACTCTTCCTTTTCACAACATCTTGAAAAACTTGATGGCTCAAATGTGGGAAGCACCACTCTCCACTCCTGCCATTAACAGGAGATTGGATACCTTGAATCAAGTCCCTCCTTGCCCAGGCTTCTATAAACCACAACTACCACACCATTCTATGGTAGTGGAGTCAGCCATGAAGAGGATCAAAAGTTTCAAAAAACATTTCTCTATTCCTCCAGGCAAGGATGTTAGGACCTTTGATGCTTTTGGCAGGAAAGCATTCCAGGCTGTCATATTGGGGTCCAGAATAAGCTCCTACATGCTTTATATGGGCATGTTCTTAAGGGATGTCTCCAGGGACTTATGCGAGTTCAGCTCCGTTCTCCCAGAAGACAAATGGGCCCCTCATAAGGCTCTGGTGGTTCATGCCCAGAACACAGAAGTGCTTTCGATGCCTTTGAGGTTACAAGCAGGACATCAGCAGCCTGTATTGGGACAAGGAGAACTGAATGGCTTCAAGTCTCAGATCTGGAGTAGTGGGTGCATGATAAACTCATCAACATCCCTTGCAATGGAGAAAATCTGTTTGGGAAAGGCTAGCATGAAAAGGCAGGTGATATCGAAACAGATGACCTCACCATGAAGCGCTTGTCTAGGAAGGCAACTGATCAGACCAAGAAGAAGACTTCTGCAAAGAAGCCCTTTTACCCTAGTGTCTCTTGGGGATACTGCTAGGTACGTATGACCTAGATTGGCCACTGTTGGAAACTGGGCTTGATGGACCTTGGTCCGACCCAGTATGGCATATCTTATGTTCTTATGTTCCTAAAAAGAGGAGGTATTATCCATCCTACCCTTCCTACTCTGCCTATCAGCCTCCACAATCCCAACAGAAACAACAGGGTCCTTGTCAACTCAGGAAACCTTAAACACTTAAAGCTCAGCCAGCTCCACAACCTCAGCCTCCAGCAAGCTTTTGACTTCTTTCTAGAGGCATAGCCAGTCGGCCTCTCCAACCGCCCTTCCCCCTCTCACATTCCAGGGAGAATGACAAATTTTGCCCACAGATGGTCTCTCATCACCCTAGAACCCTGGGCCTTACAGCTCATCAGTGTGGGCTATCAGCTCAAGTTCAAAGATCTACCCCCCGCCCCCCAATTTCTTTGTGGGTGAGGCCCATATGGATCTCCAACACACCACTCTTCTACTACAGGAGGTCAAGTCTCTAACATCTCAAGGAGCTATCGAGGACATCCCTCTACCACAGCAAGGCCTAGGGTTTTACTCACGATACATCCCAAAAAGGACAGGAGGGTTCAGGCCTATCCTCGACCTAAGGAATCTTGACAAATTCCTAGTGAGGGAAAAGTTCAAGATGATCTCGCTGGACACATTTACTCCCCTCTCTTCACGACACGACTGGCTCTGCTCTCTGGATTTCAAGGATGGTTACACACACAGCTTGATGCACCCACTGTACAAACAGTATCTCAGATTTGTCTTTAAAGGGCACCACTATCAACATCATATTCTTCCCTTTGGATTGGCTTCAGCACCAAGGGTCTTCACAAAGTGCCTTGCAGTCTTAGCAGCCTACCTACTCAACTTGGGGATCTTTGTCTTCTCTTAGATGACTGGCTCATCAAGGGAGATACCCCTCACATAGTCGCCACATCACTTCAACAGACCATTCTCGTTCTGCAACATCTAGGATTTGTAGTAAATCACCCAAAATCCCACCTGACTCCAACCCAAACTCTGGAGTTTATAGGAGCTCGTTTAGATACGAGAGCTCGGGCCTACTTGGCAGGAGACCGCCTTCATCACCTAATCACCCTGGCGACCCAGTGCCAATAGCAGACAACCCTCACGGCTTAAGACATGCTACATCTCCTCTGTCACATGACCTCCTCGCAGTCATGTTGTTCCATATGCCCGTTTACACATGCGCAAGGCAGTGGACGCAGTCAACAGGTAATCTCTCAGACAGGATCACTGTTTCATCTCACCTGGTGAACTCTGTCCAGTGGTGGCGAGCAGCCCAAAACCACCTCGTAAGGTCACCTTTTCAAAGGTCTATACTTCAATGTACCCTGACCACCGATGCTTCCAAGCCCGGCTGGGGAGCACATCTCCAAGACCTCCTCACACAGGGAAAATGGACCCCTCTGGAGACCTCTCGCCACATAATCTTGGAGCTCCGGGCAGTTGCAGATGCACTCTGAGTTTTTTGTCCCCATCTAATGGGACAAACGGTACTTGTTCAGACATGCAATCAAATTGCTATGTTCTACAAACAGGGAGGTATGGGTTCTTACCTCCTATGTGACGAGACAACCCATCTCTGGCATTTTGCGATATCCCATCACATTCATCTCCAAGCTGTTTATCTTCCAGGGGAAGAGAATCTGTTGAGGTACTTTGTCAGCACAAGTGGATGCTCCATCACCGGACTGCACAACGCTTATTCCACTTATGGGTGATGCCCATACTTGATCTTTGTTTTTCCGGTGAATACCCAGCTGCCTCGCTTCTGTTCAAGGATACCCTCTCCATACAGCAAAAGCTTGGATACTTTCCCCATTCATTGGGGGCAGGGTCTGCTTTATGCATTCCTGCCAATTCCTCTCATTCCGAAGTCACTTTTCAAGTTACAATTGGACAGGGGCAAAATGATTCTAATCGCCCCATTCTGGCCCCATCAACCATGATTTCCCCTACTTCATTTGATTCAGAGTCAACCTCTTCAATTAGGCTGTGCACCTGACCTGCTCTCGCAGGGGACACTGCTTCATCCCAGCCTCAAGACTCTGTGCTTGATGGCATGGCTGCTGAATGCTTCATCCTCTCTGACCTTGGGCTCCCAGAGGACATAACTCAGGTCTTACTGGCGTCTCAAAAAGGCCCTACAAGATATGCCTATGCTATCAAGTCGTGCAGATTTTCCCTCTGGTACTCCCAGAAAGCTCTCAGTTCTTTCACTTTTGCAGTAGAACACATGCTAATAGTATCTTCTGTATCTTTCTTCCTCTGCACTAAAAACTAATTCTGTTTGAGTCCATTTGAGTGCAATTGCAGCCTCGAATCACCCAATCTCTTCCCATCCAATAGCACGATTCATGCAGGGGCTCCTTTTAACAAAGCCACCAATATGCTTCCTTGCTATAGCATGGGACCTTAACGTTGTCCTCACAAAACTTTGAGACCCCCCCCCCCCCTTTGAGCCCTTGGCAATGGCTCCTCTCAAGTTTCTCAGATGGAAAGTTGCTTTTCTCTTTTCTCTAACCTCAGCACATAGGATCAGTGAGTGACAAGCTCTGGTGGACTGCGCCCCTTACATTGTCTTCCACCATGATAAGATCATCCTCAGGATGCACCCTAAGTTCCTCCCAAAGGTAGTTACTCCTTTCCACCTTAACCAAACCATCTGTCTTCCGACTTTTTTCCTAAGCCACACACTTCTAAGGCAGAAGCAAACCTACACTCCCTTTGGATTGCAGAAGAGCGATTGTGTTCTATCTTGATCAAACTAAGGGTTATTGCCAATTCGACGGAGCCCCCGTGCGGAGCATTTCCCCAGCTTTCAAGAAAGCCTTTGGGAATTGCAGCGCGCAGCTGCGGTCCCCTTCCCGCCCAAGGGTGCCATCTTGCTCAGTCGTCTTTTTTCCGCGGAGCCCGACGGACGTAGTTCGTTTTTTGCCGAGGAAAAAGTTGATTTCCCTGTTTTTTCTTTTTCTCCTTCGGTTCAACGCCGGATCCTTTTCCCGCCTGGGCCCGATACGCCGGTATCGAGCCCACTCTCTCTTTTTCGGTTTTTGTCCTTTGTGACTAGCATTCGCACCATTTTTCTTTTTTCACTTGCAGCCCTGTCTTTTGACCTCGCAGGGGCCCTTTTTCCCCCGATGGCTGCCAGCGGGTTTAAAAAGTGTGATTGGTGTAAGAAACTTATGTCTCTTACCGACACACATGACTGCTGCCTCCGCTGCCTCGGACCTGATCATGACCTGATGATCTGTTGTCCGTGTGGCAAAATGTCCTCGAAGGCGTTGAGTCGGCAGCACCAGAAGGATAGGATCTTCTCTGACTCCGCGTCTGGACAGGCCCGGACCTCGTCAGAGGCCTCGACGTCTCGGGACTCCGGCCCCGAGCAGCATCGGGATTCCTCTGAGCAGGGGTCTCCTTCGCGGGAACAGCGCAGGAAGAAGAAACCCACGAGGGCGGCGTCGGTGGATGCTCCTGGTTCCTCGAGGGCCAGGTCGCATAGCCCCGATAGCCGTCCCAGGTCTTCGGAGTCAGAGAGGCCTGCCTAGCATCCTCGTATCGAGATGGAGTCTCCTGGACACATGAGTGCTGTAGTCCTCATGGACTCTCCTCCAGGGGAGCCGATGTCGGGCCCGACGTTGTCGGGGCTCGAGTCAGGGACTGCTGGGTCTCCTGAGCTTGGACTCAGGTTGATGGCCTTGGAGAGCAGCCTTGCTGCCTTCATGGAACAGCAGCGGGCATTGATCGCCGGTCTCACCGGTGCTTCTGCCCCGACCACTGGGACATCGACGTCCAGGTCGACCCTGGAGGCCGAGCCGATCCTCGAGTCCATGCGGGCTCGAGTCGATCCTCGGCCACGGTCTCCCTCGGCCTCCCGTTCGGGACCGAGGTCGTCGACGCCGGTACCCTCGGCATCAGGGCGGATGGCATCGGCGCCCGCCCGACCGGAGCTGCTTGATTCCTCCTCCGAGGAGTCGGGCTGGGAGACGGAGGACGAAGAGTCACCCCACACTTAACGGACATGGTGTGTCCCATCGGACTCGCCGGAGTCTGAGCCTCGGAGATGATCCCTACCGGAGGATACCCGGTTCTTGGACTTCGTGCGGGATATAGCCAAGGCCTTGGCCTTCCCCACGGATCCCGAGGAGGAGCCTCGAGCCAAGGAGCTCGAGGCCCTCCAGTATGACTCTACCCCGAAGGAGGCCTTTACTGTACCGGTTCCTCCGATGCTGGAGCAGCTGCTCTTCCGCATGTGGGAGACCCCGGCCTCGACGTCGGTGTTAAGCAAGCGGGTCGATTCCATCTGTCGAGTCCGAAAGAGCCCCGGGTTCCAAAAGGCACACTTATCGCACCACTCCATGGTTGTGGAATCGGCCATGCATCGACTGAAAAGTCAGAAGATGCACTCCTTGGTGCCTCCTGGCCGGGAGGCCCGGAACCTGGATGCCCTCGGTAAGAAGTGCTTCCAGGGCTCTATGCTTGCTTGCTGTGTCCAGACATACCAGCTCTACATGGGCATGTATCTCCGAGACCTGGCAAAGGAGATTGCCGGGTTCTCTGCTGGTCTCTCCGAGGAACCTTTGCAGCGGTTCCAAGCCTTGTCCACTGGTATTCGAGAGTGCTCGAAGTTTATCTCTCGAGCAGCCTACGATGGCTTCGAGGCTTCGGCCCGAGTAGCCGGGGCCGGCATCGGTGCCCGCCGACAGGCTTGGCTACAGTCATCCGACCTCGAGCCATGGGTGCAGGACAAGTTGGTCGATGTCCCCTGCCGAGGTGAAAATCTCTTTGGCAAGCCCATGGCTGAGAAGGCTGCAGAACTCGAGACCGAGACTCTGACCCGGACTAGGCTGTCCAGAAAAACCTCTGCCCCTTCTCAGAAAAAGAAGGGCTCCGGAAAAAAGACCTTTTACCCGAGGAAGTCTTCTGCCTATAAACAATACCCTCATTATCAGGCCTCTGCAGCTCCCCAACAGGGTCAGCAGGCCAAGGGGCAGGGTCATGGGCCCCGTAGGCAGAAGGCCCCCAAGCCACCAACACCGGCCCCTGCTCAGCAGGGTGGGGGTTTTGACTCAGAAGGCATAGCCTCTTCTCCTCAGCTGGCTCACATCAGCACAGGAGGCCGGCTGGCCCACTTTGCCCACATGTGGTCAGCCATCACATCAGATACCTGGGTGCTCCATATAGTCCACAAGGGCTATCTTCTCCATTTTCACCAGGTACCTCCCTCCTATTTTCCAGGGGAGCCTCCAAGACTCCCTCTGCACAGGGACCTACTCCTTCAGGAATTAGCAAGTCTGCTAAAGGACCAGGCTGTGGAACCGGTGCCCCACCACCTGAGAGGTCACGGCTTTTATTCCAGGTACTTTCTGGTACCAAAAAGAACAGGAGGCCTCAGACCCATCCTAGACTTGCGAAACCTCAACAAGTTCCTGGAGAGGGAAAAGTTCAAGATGCTTACCCTTGGAATCCTGCTGCCCTACCTCCAGCAGGGAGATTGGCTATGCTCCTTAGATCTAAAGGATGCTTATACTCACATCCTTATTCATCCAGACCACAGACAATATCTCAGATTTCTTGTGGGGGGAAACCACTACCAGTACAGAGTACTACCCTTTGGCCTAACCTCCGCTCCCAGGGTGTTCACCAAGTGCCTGGCGATGGTGGCGGCCTACCTGAGGCTTCAAGGTCTTTTTGTGTTTCCATACCTGGACGACTGGCTCATAAGGGGCCAGTCTTCCCAGGAGGCCAGTCAAGCCACCCTTCGCACTGTGGCTCTGCTTCAGCACTTGGGGTTTGTCATAAACTTCGCAAAGTCCACTTTGCTCCCGTCCCAGAACTTAGAATTCATAGGAGCAAGGCTAGACACTCTTCAGGCGAAGGCTTTTCTGCCAGTGGACAGGGCCCACAGGTTGATGGATGTAGCCAGGGAGTTTCACAGCAATTCCCTGGTCTCCGCCAGGCAATTCCTGAGACTTCTCGGCCATATGGCTTCCACGGTTCATGTAACCCCTAATGCCCGCCTGCACATGCGGCCTGCTCAGTGGAGCCTTCGAACTCAGTGGCATCAAGCCACAGGGAGCCTTGCAGACTCGGTGAGAATATCCACCCTGCTCGTCTCCTCTCTACAATGATGGCTTCATCTTCCGAATCTGGTACTCGGAGTGGGTTTTCAATCCCCTCCGCATTCTCAAGTGCTGACGACAGATGCTTCTCTTCTAGGTTGGGGAGCACATTGCCAAGGGGCATGTATTCAGGGTCTCTGGACCCCTTGGGAGGCTGCTCAGCAGATAAACTTCCTGGAGCTATGGGCAATATGCCTAGCTCTGAGAGCCTTCTCCCACCTCACATCTCACCAGTCTGTACTGGTCCAGACGGACAATCAAGTTGCCATGTTCTACGTGAACAAACAAGGAGGCATGGGCTCCTTTCTTCTCTGTCAGGAGGCACAACGACTGTGCTCTTGGGCAGTCAATCACGGAATCCTCCTCAAGGCTGTCTACCTTCCAGGTCAAGAAAATTACCTGGCGGACAGACTGAGCAGGATCCTGCAACCACACGAATGGAGATTGAATCCGTTGGTCATTCAGCAGATCGTTCTCAGGTGGGGCCTCCCCACCATGGATCTTTTCGCCAGTCCTCTGAACCGGCAACTCCCGAGATTCTGTTCCAGACAACCGCATCCTCTCAGAGTAGCAGCAGATGCCTTTCTGATTCCGTGGTCCCAAGGCCTACTGTATGCGTTTTCTCCCACGCCACTAGTGTCCCGAACGCTGTTCAAAGTCCTCAAGGACGGGGCCTCAATGATTCTGATAGCCCCCAGGTGGCCGAGGCAGCCGTGGTTCCCACTCCTGCTGCAACTGGCGGTGGACACTCCTCTTCCTCTGGGGATTCAACACTATCGCCTGTCTCAGGACCAGGGGTCTCTCTTGCACCCCAACCTCAAGTCCCTTCATCTGATGACCTGGCTGCTGAAAGGGTAGTCCTGGCTTCCCTACTACTGCCTTGAGAGGTGGAAGACGTAGTCTTAGCCTCTAGGCGGCTATCCACCAGGAAATCCTACGCTATTAAGTGGCGTAGATTCTCTGCATGGTGTACTCAGCACAGCGAGAATCCCTTCTCGTGCTTGGTAGCGGTAGTATTGCAATATTTGCTTTACCTCTCCAATCTAGGCCTTGCGTCCAACTCTGTCAGGGTTCACCTCAGTGCTCTCTCAGCGCACCACTCGCCGTTGGACGGGAGGCCTCTTTCCAACCACCCTTTGGTGGCTCGTTTTCTCAGAGGCCTCCTCCTGCTTAAGCCTCCTTTGCGTCCACCAGCCCCTGAGTGGGATCTGAATGTGGTCTTACAGCGGATTACTTATCCGCCATTTGAACCTATGGCTACTTGCCCGCTCCGTTTTCACTCCTGGAAAACCTTGTTTCTGGTAGCTCTTACCTCTGCTAGACGAGTGAGTGAACTTCAGGCACTAGTGTCTGATCCCCCTTACACTAGGTTCTACAGGAATAGGGTAGTCTTACGGACTCACCCGAAGTTTCTCCCTAAGGTTGTCTCCCCTTTTCACCTCAATCAGGAGGTGGTTCTTCCGACCTTCTTTCCCAGGCCACATGCCAACCGGGCTGAGATGGTCCTGCATACCCTGGACTGTAGGAGGGCGTTGTCCTTCTATCTTGACCGTACGCGGGAGCATCGAAGGGCTGTTCAGCTCTTCGTTTTTTTTTACCCCAATAAATTGGGGTTACCTGTTTCCAAACGTACTTTGTTCATATGGGTCGCTGACTGTATCGCCTGGGCTTATTTGGCAGCCGGCCTCTCGTTGGAGGGTCGAGTCACGGCTCATCGTGTCAGGGCGAAGGCTGCGTCAGTGGCTCATCTCCGCTCTGTTCCGTTGGCAGACATCTGCTGGGCCGCTACTTGGTCTTCAAGCCAGACTTTTGCGGCCCATTACTGCCTTGAGAGGGAGTCCCGCAGGGACAGTGCTTTCGGACAGGCAGTACTCCATAATCTCTTTGGGGTTTAGGCAACTCCTACCCTCCCGCCCTGGTGTTGGGCTACCGGTCGGGGGCGTTCTCAGAGAAGATTCCTTCCTTACGTACTGACGAGCTAGAGGGAGCTCATTTTTTCCGCTTGAGGTCTCCGGTAGCCTTAAGCTGGGGAGTCCCATATGTGAGGACTGACTCCCTGCTTGGTCCTGGAGAAAGAGTAGTTACTCACCTGTAACAGGTGTTCTCCAGGAGCAGCAGTTATCAGTCCTCACAACCCTCCCTCCTCCCCTTGGAGTTGCAATCATATGATTTATTTTTGCTAATATTTTATTGTCTTTTAGCTATGTATTCAGACTGAGCAAGATGGCACCCTTGGGCGGGAAGGGGACCGCGCATGCGCGCTGCAATTCCCAAAGGCTTTCTTTGAAAGCTGGGGAAATTGCTCCGCGAGGGCTCCGTCGGCGCCGACGTCACCCATATGTGAGGACTGATTCCTGCTGCTCCTGGAGAACACCTGTTACAGGTGAGTAACTACTCTTTATCCCGTTTGTGTCTTTTGACCCTGGTCACCTGAGTCTCTCGGTCTCCAAAAGGTCCATTTCCAACTGGATCGCCGACTGCATATCTTTTGCATATGTGCAAGCCGGTCTCTCGCTCCAGGGACATGTCATGGCACAGAATGTCCGAGCCATGGCTGCTACGGTCACCAACCTTAGATCCACCTCGCTTTCCAAGATCTGCCAAGCAGCCACGTGGTCTTCACTACATACCTTTTGCTGCCCACTATTGCCTTGACAAGAACTCTGGTCGAGATGCTCAATTCGGACAAGCCATCTTAAGGAATCTCTCTCAGATCTATGGCAATTCCACCCATTGTCCATCTTCGACTACCCAAAGAGAGTGTGCCCAAAGGGCTGAGTCTGACGGATCCCCTGCTTTACCTTGTTTGATTCCGGTCTCCTCTCTCCTGCTGGGTAATCATGGGCTAGGGAGTCCCATATGTGAAGATTGCATTCTTGCTTGTTCCTGGAGATAATGTGGTTACTCACCTGTAACAGGTGATATCTGGGAACAGCAGGAATCAGTCTTCACATCCGACCCACCTCCCAACAGTTGTCATTGTACCATTTTCCACTTACTTTTTCTCTTCCGAGGTTTTTCTCCGCTATATATCTAACTGAGGAGAATTATTGGGAAGGTGGAAAGGAAGACACGCATGTATCTATTGTATGCTGGGGAGTGTTCCCTCACCAGGCTCCATTGATGCTGATTTCACCCATATGTGAAGACAGATTCCTGCTGTTCCCGGAGATCACCTGTTAAAGATGAGTAACCACGCTTTTCCTGATATAATCTTGGCAAGGAGAATCGGTGAACTCCAGGCTCTCATTCACTATCTACCATACATGCAGTTCCTTAGCAATCGAATAGTCCTTCAGACACATCCCAGATTCCTTCTTCAAGTTGTTTTAGAATATCATTTGAATCAGTCCATTGTCCTTCCTACCTTCTTTTCTAATCCACAAGCAGACTCAGTCTGCTGTCCTTATGCGGGATTGCAGAACTGCCCTCTAGTCTTTATGCCATGAAGAACATCAGGAGGACTTTATAGCTTTTCATAATTTACATCCCAAATCCCAGCAAACTGGCTTCAAAAAAAATTTCACTTTGGTTATCGGCTTGCATCCTTTATTACGATGAAGCAAACATACAACCCCCAGGTTCAGTCAGATCTCATCAACTTGGAACAAAAATTGTCACAGCAGCAAATCTGCAGTCTGTGCCAATTGGAAGGTACCTTCATGATGCACTACTGTCTTGATCACTCTACTGCCCAGTATTCAGCTTTTGTGCAGGCAGTCCTAAAAAATGTGTTTGCAAACTAATTTATCATACTATATCTCCAGGAACAAGCAGGAATGAGTCTTCACATATGGGTACGTCGGTACCGACGGAGCCTGCGCGGGAACGCTCCCCAGCTTCCCAAAAAGGAAAGCTTTTGGGAGCATCCCACAGCGCCTGCGCGCTGCCTTCCCGCCTTTCCTAACCAACTCTCCTCAGTTCTTTTTTGCCGCGGAGCCAGCAGGTCGAGCCCTGTCACTGCTGAAGAAGTTCTTTATTTTATTTTATTTCTTTGGTCGCGTGTCTGCCTTCCCCGACTCCGGACCGGTACAGCCGGTCTTTTCTTTCTTTCTTTAAAAAAAAAAAAAAAAAAATTGATATTTTTCCTCACTTGGTGTATTTTTCTTCTTAGGCCTCAGGGCCCACAAGAAAATTTCCCTCATGGAAAAACCAGCCTCCGGGTTCAAAAAATGTGTAGTGGTACTATTTCTGTTACAGATACCCATGAATGGTGTCTTAAATGTTTGGGTCCTGAACACTCCATTCCGGATTGTCCGTCCTGCTCTCTTATGTCTAAACGGGGGTTACAGAACCAAGCAGCCAAGCTCCATGTGCTGTTTCCCGCTGATGCACCGTCGGTAGCATCGACATCTTCCAGGTCTTCTTCTCCTGATGGATCTCAGGTAACCAAACATAAACCTAGCAGGTCCTCGAAGGGTAGATCTCCCTCTAAGCATCGAGATGCCTCCGGGCTTGCCCTCGAGGATCCTGCGCCAGCAAAACAACCCCGGCGGGAAGCTCTGGCTTCCAAAGCTCCTCCTATGGGGTTACAGGTTGACATCGATGGCACGGCCTCAACTTGTTAGAATGCTCTGGGGTACCGGCACAATCTCCCGGTACCGACTTCCAGGCATTCGTGGCGTCGATGGATCACAATGTTCTGTCCATGCAGCAGGCTATTACGGCCTTCATTCAAGCTGCGACGCCGCTGGTACCGAAACAAACTCTGTTCTCGGTATCGGCTCCGGTACCGGCACCAGCACTGATACTGGTACCGACTGCATCGACATCGGCCAGGATACCGGCTGCAGCGGTTCCTTGTCCAGGGCTGCTTACCGGTACCGATCCGGTACCGGGGACGCCCGATGTCGATACTGCTCGATACGCGTATCGAGCGTTGGAAGAGCACCCTGACAGGCGATACTTCGATTCCTCTGATGATTCTGATACATCAGACGAGTCTCCTGAAGTATCCATAGCCCTTCCTGAAGAGCCGCCTTCTCCAAAAAGAAGAATGTCTCCTCCAGAAGACTTGTCCTTTCAAGACTTCATAAGAGAAGTAGCTAAAGGACTTTCTATTTCAGTAACTTCTGAATCAGAGCCTAGAGCTAAAAAATTGGATATTTTAGGCTATTCTAGAGCTCCTAAAGAGGCGGTCACCTTACCAATTCATGAGATTCTTTATGAACACATGATTGATCTATGGGAGACTCCTCTTACTCTCTCTCCTCATTCTCGTAGATTGGACACTATGTATCGTGTCCCTCCTTGTCCTGGATTTCAGAAAACTCAGCTTCCTCACCATTCCATTGTGGTGCAATCAGCTATGAAAAGGATAAAGAGTACAAAGACAAGACATTTCAAAGTTTTCCAACAGGGCAGCCCTTGACTCTTTTGAAGGTGCCAGCAGAGCCTCAGGCATTGCCATAGCTGCTCGCAGAATTGCTTGGCTCCAGGCTTCTGATTTAGAGCCCTGGGTTCAAGATGGCTTAGGAAATCTTCCCTGTACAGGTGAAAACCTATTTGGCAAAGAATGGCAAATAAAAGCCACTCAAATGGATGCAGAAAACTCTGCTCTGGATAGACTTTCAAAGTCAACCTCCATTCCTGCCAAGAAAAAGCCTTTTAAAAAGTCTTTCTTTAAAAAGGGCAGATTTCCTTCTACTTCTGGCCAACAATCTTCTACAGGTCGCTTTGCCACTAAGCGTCAGCAACCTAAACAGGCCAGGCCTAAGCCTACAGGGGCTGCTGCAACTCAGCAGGCCCAACCTCCTCAGGGTTTTTGACTTGATGCTAGAGAACTTAGCCTTTCTGGCTCTAAAGCTGCCTGAGCCTCTCACCATTCCAGGAAGGTTGGCTCATTTTGCTCCCAGATGGGAGCAAATAACATCAGAGCAGTGGACCCTCTCCATCATAAGAGAGGGCTACAAGCTTCATTTTTCAGACCTTCCTCCCCACACCATGGTGAGACATTTCAATTCTCCCACATCTCTTCTCGACCTTCCAGGTCAAGAGGTAGCTACCCTTCTTGCCCAAGGGGCAATAGAAGAAGTTCCTCTTCTTCATCAAGGGTCAGGGTTCTACTCCCCCTATTTTCTCATTCCAAAGAAGACAGGGGGATACAGACCCATCTTAGATCTCAGAGAATTGAACAAATTTCTATGCAAGGAGAAGTTCAAGATGCTTTCTCTGGGCACTCTCCTTCCATACCTTCAAAGTCAGGATTGGCTTTGTTCTCTAGATCTCAAGGATGCGTACACCCATGTCCTCATCCATCCCTCACAGAAGATTCCTACGGTTTCTTTTCCAAGGAAAACATTACCAATACAGAGTTCTTCCTTTCGGTCTGGCCTCTGCTCCAAGAGTGTTCACCAAATGCATGGCAATAGTTGCTGCATTTCTACGAACTCTGGGAATATTTGTCTTCCCATACCTGGACGACTGGCTCATTCGAGCTCCATCTCAGTCAGAGGCCCAGAATTCCTTGAACCGCACAAGGTGCATTCTGCAGTATCTGGGACTTGTGGTAAACCTCCCAAAGTCTCAGCTAACCCCTACTCAGTCCCTAGAATTCATAGGGGCCTGGTTGGATACCACTACTGCAAGGGCCTACCTTCCTCAGGCCCGTTGCCAACGTCTAGTGCAGTTAGCCTCCCAGATTCAGTCAAAGAGCCACTTAACTGCCCGGGAGATGCTACAACTGCTAGGCCACATGGCTTCCACAGTGCATGTGGTACCCTATGCTCGCCTACACATGAGAGCAGCTCAATGGACTTTGTCCACCCAGTGGACTCAAGCTTCAGGTGCTCTCTCAGACCAAAGAGCAACCTCCAAACGTCTCTTTTGGTCTCTCCAATGGTGGATGTCCACTCAAAATCTGTTGCTGGGGTCCCCCTTCCAACAGTTGTTGCCCCAAGCAACCCTCACAACAGATGCCTCCCAAACAGGTTGGGGAGCCCATCTACAGGACCTCTCCACCCAAGGCACTTGGTCCCCACAGGAGACCTCCCTTCATATCAACCACTTGGAGCTTCGAGCAGTTTTTCTAGCTCTCAAGGTCTTTCATACCCTCCTCAGCTTCAAGACAGTCCTCATTCATACGGACAATCAAGTAGCCATGTTTTACATAAACAAGCAAGGAGGAACTGGCTCTCTGTCGCTTTGCAACAAAGCTTTAAGATTGTGGGCCTTCGCCAGAGAGCATCAAATCCATCTCCTGGCAGTATACCTCCTAGGAGTCCAAAACTCTTGGGCAGACAGACTCAGTCGAGTTCTGCTTCCACACGAATGGTCCCTGCACATGGATCAGGTACTCAGAATCTTCCAAGAATGGGGAACCCCGGACATAGACCTCTTTGCAAGTCCGTGGAATGCCAAACTTCCCCGGTTCTGTTCCAGAATTCCGTGTCAGGGAGTTCAGGCCAAGGATGCCTTCCTCCTCCATTGGGGTCAGGGCTTCCTGTATGCATTTCCACCCATTCCCTTGATTCCCAAGACTGTTCAAACTCCAGAGGGATCAAGGATCTATGATCCTCATAGCTCCACGCTGGCCATGCCAAGTGTGGTACCCTCTACTTCTGCATCTCTCCCAAGCCCCCTCTCTGGACTTGGGAGCTGCTCCAGACCTTCTGTCCCAGGAGGAAGGGACTTTGTGGCACCCAAACCCCAAGTCCCTACACCTCAGAGCTTGGTTACTGAAGGCCTAGACCTTCAAGACTGGAATCTTTCTCAACAAGTGAAGGATATCCTCCATGCTTCCAGAAAACCTTCCACCAGGCGTTCTTATGCTTTTAAATGGAAACGGTTTTCCATTTGGTGTGCTGAAAAGGGTCTTGACCCTCTAGCACTACCTTTAAATTCTCTTTTAGACTATCTCCTGCATCTTTCCAATGCAGGCCTTAAAACAAATTCAGAAAGAGTCCATTTGAGTGTTTTGCAGCATCCCTTAAGCCCATCAATGGACAACCTATTTCCTCTCATCCTCTCATTGCAAGATTCATGAGAGGCCTAACTTTAACTAAACCTCCCATTAGGCCTCCTCTGGTGGCATGGGACTTTAAATTTGGTTCTTGGTCTGCTCATGAAGCCACCTTTTGAACCCTTAGCCACTACCTCCTTGAAATTTCTTTCATGGAAGGTTATTTTCCTCATTGCAGTTACTTCAGCTCGTCGCATCAGTGAACTGCAGGCATTAGTGGCTAATCCACCTTATACAAGGTTCCATCATGATAAGGTAGTCCTTGGGACAAATCCACACTTTATGCCTAAAGTGGTCTCACCTTTTCATCTTAATTAAGAGGTATATTTACCTGTCTTTTTTCCAGCTCCTCATGCATCCAGTGCAGAGAGGAATCTTCATACTCTGGATTGTAAAAGAGCTCTTGCTTTTTACTTACATAGGACACAGCAGCATCGAAAGTCTTCCCAGCTTTTTGTTGCTTTTGATCCTTCTCATTTAGGACTTCCAGTCTCTAAGAGAACACTGTCCAATTGGATTGCTCAGTGTATTTCTTTCACCTACCAGAGTAAGAACCTTTCTCTGGAGATCCATGTCACAGCTCATAATGTGAGGGCCATGGCCACTTCTATGGCTCATCTAAATTCTGTGTCCATTGACCAGATCTGTTGAGCAGCCACCTGGGCCTCGGTTCATACCTTCACAGCCCATTACTGCTTGGACAAGGACTCCCGCCGGGATGCTTTGTTTGGTCAGGCTGTCCTCAGACACCTGTTCCATTCTTAAACAACTCCTGCCCTCCTTCCCTGGATGGATGCCTGAGATCCATAGGAGGACGCAGACCCTTTTCAGGGTCTCATATCCTTGGGGATCTCCCAGGCATCTTAGCTAGGGAGTCCCCATATGTGAAGACTCATTCCTGCTTGTTCCTGGAGATAGCACAGTTACTTACCTGTAACAGGTGATCTCTGGTAACAGCAGGAATAAGTCTTCACAACCCTCCCACCTCCCCTAGGAGTTGTATCTCTTTTCTATCTTTCTTTTCCTCTCTCTCTCTATTGTCTCAGCTTTAAACTCGAACTAAGGAGAGTTGGTTAGGAAAGGCGGGAAGGCAGCGCGCAGGCGCTGTGGGATGCTCCCAAAAGCTTTGCTTTTTGGGAAGCTGGGGAGCGTTCCCGCGCATGCTCCGTCAGTACCGACGTACCCATATGTGAAAACTTATTCCTGCTGTTCCCAGAGATCACCTGTTACAGGTAAGTAACTGTGCTTTCCTGCTATAGTCACTCTTCGTCAACCTCTGCTTGCAATAAAAAAGAATAGTATAGTAGCAAGTCTTCGCTCTGGATTCACCAGGAAATGTGCTTGCATTGCCCTGCCTGTCTATGGAGAAAGTGGTGTTGCTTATCTGTAATGGGGGTTCTCCATAGACAGGGGGAAATTTAGCCACATTTACCTTGCTGCTCTTCCCCTGGAAGAAATGAACACCATGGCAAAGAGCAGCAAAAGCCTTTACACATTCCTCCTCTTTGGACTATCGGACAGACTCTGGAGTGGGAAACACAGGAACAAGTAATGCAGGTGCAGAGAAGTCAAGAATCTCAAGGGACAAGCAGGAATATAGTCCTTACATATGGGTGACATCGGGTACCGATGGAGCCCACGTGGGAAGATCCCCAGCTAGCAATAGGAAAGCCTTTGGGGGCTGTTCACTGTGCCTGCACTGCTGCCTTCCCGCTCTTGTAACTAACTCTCCTCAGTTCTTCTTTTTCCGTTGAGCCAACAGGTCTTCCTCCTGTCACCGCCGAAGAAACTCTTGCCTTCACCGCTGTATCGACAGATACTTCACATTTTTCTTCATTCTACTTATTCTTTTATATTTTTCTTATCGTTTCCAAAAAAAAGATATAAAAACAAGCCCCTTTTTCCCTCAGGGCCTACTGTGGCCCGTGGGCCGCCTTATTTTCTCCAACATGGAGAAGCCCACCAATGGATTTAAGAAATGTACAAAATGTTCCGGCACCTTATCAATCACTGACAAATATGATTGGTGCCTTAAATGCCTTTGTCTGGACCACATTCCCCATGAGTGCTCCCTCTGTAAACAAATGACAAAAAGGGGCCTCGGGAACCAGGCAAAGAAATTGGGAATTTTTTCCCTCGGACACTGTCCTTTTCCTCGACTTCAAGGACGTTATTGGGATCCCCACCTTCTACAAACTCTAAAGAATCTAGCCATGGGGAGAAAAAGTCAAAGAAACTTTCTCCATCACGCCCGAAAAAAGACAAATTGCCCACCCGAGAACCTTTGGAGACATTGAAGGAATCGATCCAGAAGTCCAGAGACCCTTCCGGTAAGTCTCGAACATCGAGGGAGCTGTCCAGAGAGCGATCCTGCTCACACCGGGATTCATCTAGTACTTTGTCGGACTTCAGTCATAGGTCCAGGCATCCCCGGCAGGAGAACTTGTCCTCCAAAGTCTTGGTGGGGATTCGAGAGGTACCCAGAGCCTTGGCCTCCATCGAACCCTCAAAACCGTGCAATGGTACCGTGGCATCCAGCCTCATTCCATCTGTGGACCAGGCACAGACTACTTCCTTAGACCAACGCATGCTAATTTTGGAAAGGACCTTGGCAGCTCTGCTGGCGGCCTCGGTGCAAGTGGGAGGTATTGCCATCAGCATAACCCTCAATGCCTCAGCAAATATCAATGGTTCCGATGTCATCTATACAGCTTTCTCGGAGGTTCCGATACCGATATCTTCTCAGATGCCATCGTCTGCTGATCCTTCATGGTCAAGGCATCACTTGGAACCAGAGGATATCGACCAGCACTGTCAAGACACTCGACGCCGAAAATGTCATTACTCCCTGGCATCTGATACCAATTCCTTGGACTCGGACCATCGACTCCGATGACCTCCGGGACTTCGCATCGGAACCCTCACCTCCAACAACCAGTACCTGGAGAAAGTCCCCTCCGGAGGATTATGTCATTTCAGGAGTTCATCAGGGACATGGCGGCTGGCCTGTCCATGCAGGCGACATCGGAACCAGAGCTGAGGATGGGAGGACCTGGAGATACTCCAGTACCCCACAGCACCAAAAGAGACCACTATTCTTCCGGTGCACTGTATACTCCACAACCTAATGTTGAGGATGTGGGAGACGCCTCTCACTATTTCACCCATAAGTCGTCAACTTGATACAATGTATTGAATGCCTGACTGCTTAGGAGTTCAAAAACCGCAGTTGCCTCACCATTCAGTGGTGGTGGAATCGGTGATGCACCGCATTAAAAGTGGGAAAAACCATGCCTCTGTACCTCCAGGTCGGCAACCGAGGACCCTCGACTCCTTCACTCATTGCACTTTCTAGGGCTTGATGCTGACTAGCAGAATTAACTCCTACACCCTTTATATGGGGATGTTCCTGAAGGAACTAAATAAGGACTGGGAGGGTTTTCTTCTTTTCCTTCCAGAGCAAAAACGACAAGCTTTTCAGGCAGTTTTCTCCCATAGTCAGAACGTGTCAGTTTGTTAATAGGGCAACTTTTGATGCATTTGAATCATCTAGTAGAGTTTCATCTATAGCTATAGGACCAAGATGACTAGCCTGACTTCAGGCCTCTGACTTGAACAGTGGGTCCAAGACAAGCTGGCAAACATCCCCTGCACAGGTGAAAACCTGTTTGGCAAGAACTGGTGGGAGAAGGCAGGGGAACTAGAGACAGACGACACTACTCTTAAAAGGCTCTCTAGAAAAACATCTGACCCCTCTAAAAAGAAGACTCAATCCAAGAAAGCTTTCTACCCTAAGATGAGTAATTCTTACCTCTCTTACTCCCAGCCAGCCTACCAAACTCAAGAAAAGCAGCAGGGACCCAAATAGGCCAAGAAGCCTAAGCTAACAAAGCAGCAATCCCAACCGCAGCCAGCAACCACCATCTTGAGTATTTGACTCCCAACATAGCCAGTCCCCACCATCTTCTATCAGACTCACTCCCCATTCCAGGGAGGCTCTCACAGTTCATGAGTCAGTGGAATGCCATCACCACAGAAAGATGGACTCTCACCATCGTTCAAAATAGATACTAGCTCAAGGAACGTCCCCCTCACCATTTCAGAAGGGACTTTCCATCAAAGCCTCCCCTCAATACCCTTCTGCAGGAGGAGGTAACATCACTCCTCACCCAAGGAGCTGTGGAACCAGTGCCCTCTCTATAACGCCACAAAGGCTTCTACTCCTCCTACGTCCTCATTCCAAAGAAGTCCGGAAGTCTAAGGCCCATCCTGGACCTTAGGAATCTCAACAGATTCCTAGTAAAGGAAAAATTCAAGATGATTTCATTGGAGACCCTTCTTCCTCGTCTATAGCAGAACGACCTCAGAGGCCTACACTCACATCCTCATCCACCTAAGCCACAGGCAATATCTCAGATTCACTTGTCAGGGAAGACACTATCAATACAGGGTTCTTCCCTTCGGCCTTGCATCAGTACCAAGGGTTTTCACAAAATGCATGGCCTTTGTGGCAGCTCATCTTAAGGAAAACAAAAATTTTGTTTATCCGTGCTTAGATGACTGGCTCATAAAGGCAGAGTCCCCTGGAGAACTCTGCTCAGATCTAAAAGAAACCATAACACTTCTACAGTATCTAGTTTTCATAATAAACGTCCCAAAGTCTCACCTAATTCCTACTCAAAAGGTGGAATTTATAGAAGCTATCCTACTCACCAAACATTGCAAGGCCTTTCTCCCACAAGACCACATGCAGCAGCTAACACACTTGGCAAACAGCATGCGGCAAAGTCAAAGGGCAACAGCGCGTTCCTTCTTAAGACTGCTGGGATACATGCGACAAACATAATGGACTCTCTCAACCCAATGGACTCAAGCCATAGGAGATCTACAGGACTGCATCCAGGTTACACCTCCCATGGCACACACTCTTCAGTGGTGGACTTTCCCAGCGAATCTCCTTGCAGGGTCCCAATTTCGGCCTCCCCACCCGCAGCATACCCTCACGACGCATGCTTCCAATCAGGGTTGGGGGACTCACCTGGGGTCTCTCTCCACACAGGGCCACTGGACTATTCAGGAGTCCAAACAGCAAATAAACCTCCTGGAGCTTTGAGCAATCTCGAGGGCTCTTCGAGTCTTCCAGGATTAATTCTCCAACACTTCCATACTCGTTCGAACAGACAATCAAGTAGCATATTTTACAAAAACAAACAAGGGGGAACGGGCTCCCTTCCTCTGTCAGGAATCTTGCAAACTATGGAACTTTGCCATTCAGGTGGACAGGCTCAGCTGTGTTCTCCAGCCTCATGAGTGGTCTCTAGACCAGACAGTGACAGTTTGTTTGACATATGGGGAACCCCATGGATAGACCTCTTTGCCGCTCAACTGAACACCAAGCTTCCCTGGTTCTGCTCAAAAATACCATCCAAACTCAGACTAGCATCAGACGTCTTCATGATCCATTGTGAGTGGGGTCTCCTTTATGCATTTCCACCCACCCCCTTAATCTCAAAGACCCTCCTCAAGCTAAAGGAGGACAAGATAGCCATGATTCTCATAGCACCTCACTGGGCCCATCAGCCATGCTTCTCCTTCCTGCTCAACAAGAGAGCCATGATTCTCATAGCACCTCACTGGGCCCATCAGCCATGCTTTTCCCTCCTGCTCCAGCTCGATCAGACCCCGCCGATCCAGCTAGGCACCATGTCAGGTCTCCTCTTGCAGAACGACAGAACGCTACTCCATCCTAATCTACGATCCCTTCGCCTGACTGCATGGCTCCTGAGAGGCTAGTCTTGCACGACCTTCATCTTTCCTCGGTGTAGGAATGGAGGTAATCTTTCACTCGGAAGTAAAGTCCATCCTCCTTTCCTCCAGGAAACAATCCACCAGGAAAGCTTATTCCTTCAAATGGCATAGATATGCTTCATGATGCTTGCAGAATGCTTAATCCCTTTGAAGCATCAGTGCCTATGCTGCTTCACTATCTGTGCCACTTATCCTTGTTGGGTCTTAAGTCTAACTCGATAAAAGTGCACCTCAGTGCCATCTCAGCTTTCCATATCCCCGTGAATGGTAAACCCATCTCTACGGCTCCTTTAGTAGCACAATTTATGAGGGGCCGTCTCCTCACCAAACCACCCATCCGCCCACCCCCAGTGGCATGGGATCTCAATGTGGTTCTAGTCCAACTGCTCAAACTGCCCTTTGAACAACTGGCAACAACACAACTCCACTGCGTTTCTTGGAAAGTGTTTTTCCTCATAGCCCTAACCTCTGCGATATGTGTCAGTGAGCTACAGACTCTGGTGGTTCAAGCTCAATACACACGCTTTCACCACGATAAGGTGGTCCTACGAACACATCCACACTTTCTCCCGAAAGTGGTCTTCCCTTTCCATATCAATCAGTCTGTCATCCTACCTATCTTCTTTCCAAAACCACACGCCTCCCGAGCGGAAGCAATTTTTCATACCCTCGACTGCAAAAGGGCTTTAGCTTTATATATACAAAGAACAGAGAGAGAGCCTCAAAGTCCTTTCAGCTTTTTGTATCCTTTGACCCGGCTCACCTGGGCCTACCAGTCTCTAAACGCTCCCTATCATGTTGGATTGCGGATTGCATCTCTCTGTTGCAACAAAGCAGGACTGTCCCTTAAAGGGCACATCACTGCTCACAAAGTCCGGGCAGTGTCTGCCTCGGTAGCAAACCTTCGAGCAGTACCCATCTCTGAAATATGCCAAGCTGCTACATTCTCCTCCATCCATACCTGTTTGGACATGGACTCCCGCTGGGATGCTTCCTTTGACCAAGCGGTCCTTCAACATCTATTTGGGACTTAAGACAACTCCTACTCCCCGCCCGTTTCAATCCAGGTCTCTGTGATGGGGAAGTTGAGGTCAACGACCTTAACCCAGATCCACCCTCTCGAAATCTGAGCTAGGGAGTACCATATGTGAGGACTATATTCCTGCTTGTTCCTGGAGTAAGCCTAGTTACTCACCTGTAACAGGTGATCTCCGGGATCAGCAGTAATTTAGTCCTCATAACCTGCCCACCTCCCCATGGAGTTGTAGGATTCTCTTTCTCTTTGCTCTCCTTTCTTTAGCTATATACTCAACTGAGGAGAGCTGGAAGGCAGCAGTGCAGGCACGGTGGACAGTTCCCAAAGACTTTTCTATTGGTAGCTGGGGAGCTTCCCACGTGGGTTCCATCGGTACCCAATGTCACCCATACGTGAGGACTAAATTCCTGCTGTTCCCAGAGATCACCTGTTACAGGTGAGTAACTACACTTTTCTAGAAGGGGAAGGCTCTGGCATGCTGGTTGTCAGGTGTCACCGCCAGGAAGTGTCACTGCATCCCCCTACTGTCTTCAGAGAAACCCCTGTTACAGGAAAGAAACTGTGCTTTCCCAAAAAGGTTGACCAGAGAATTGTCTTAAGCTATTTCAAATTATTATTCCTTTGCGTCCCTCTAGTCCAGTCCCGGAACCATAGAGTTGTCAACCTCCACCAGCAGCTTTGGAGACTGAAAGATGTCATCGTTCTGATGTCACTGGTACAAATAGGCAAGATCCGCCCCCTACCACCAGTACTTTCAGTCTCCAAGCAGCTAGGAGGTTCTGAGCCCGGGACTGGGCTCAGGAGGAACAAATAAGCCGAGCTTAATTCTCTTAGTTAGCCCTTGGTTGGGTTGTTTTTTGAGTTTTGTTTTGTTTTTTTCCTTAAGTGTGAATCTGCTGCTGCTGACAGGGAGCCTGTGCTGCTGTGGGCGTTTATCTCTTCTCTACTCCTCTCTTGCTTAACTCCCTCTCCTCTCCCCCCCCCCCCCAAGGGATGTAAGAGTGCCCCAGCGTTTAAACGAGCACAGGGGAGTACTTCTGTACAATAGCCTCCCTGCTCCCGAACCCGATTTGGAAGGGTGAGGAGCAGGTAGAAGGCCGAAAAGACTGGCAGCAGCAAAGCAGCGCTGCTGAGGTTTCAGCCAGTCCCTGGAGCTGATGCCGTGTGAAAGGCTGTGCTCAGGGGGTAATTAGCACTGCCCTTCCTCCCTCTCCTCTCAATATCGATGCGGTGAGTACCCCCGAACTTCGGGGCTCGTTGGGGGAGAGGTTTATTAGGCTGAAGGGGGATCCGGCGGCTCCAGAATATGGCTGGGAGCCTGGCCGCGTGATTTTTGACGGCGTGAACGTTGTGGCGGCCATTTTGTATGCCGTTTTTCAGCGCCAGATTTTCTTAGGCCTTTTTGCAAGGCATAAGAGCTTCGGTTTCAGGTCAGACTGACAGGGGGCAGCTAGTTAGCCAGTGCTGCCTTGGTGGAATATAAAAATAAAAAAAAAAGACACATATCAGACATAGGCTTCCTGGCCTACAGCTCTAGATACTATGCCTGCTAAGCCCCGCTGCCTCGTCTGTGGCGTGAGGCGCGGCGAGCTTTTGGAAGCTGGAGTGTGCAAGGCCTGCTCTTTAGAGGCAGTGGGCATGGAGAAAGCCTTGGGGGAAGGCTCTGGGGCTCAGACAGAAGCTTCCTTCGATGGCAGGGGGTCCAGGCCACCCTCCTTGGATGCTGCGGAGCCGGTGGCAGGTCCGTCCTCGGCTTGGAGCGCTCCTTTGTCGGGGGAGGGATCCCAGGGTACTGGGGTGTTGGGGATCCCTTCGGATTTCTTTGCGCTGATGCAGAAGGCCTTTGCCTTACTGCAGCCCAGTTTGGGGGCTCGGTCTCAGAGCCCAACTGGCCGGAAACGAACAGGGTCGGGGGGCCTTCCGGAGGGGGAGCTGGCCCCGACTAAGAGACGTAGAGAGATTCTGGACCAGAGCCCGGGGGCTGGGTTGGATGAGGAGGTAGGTGCGCAAGACTTAGATGTGGAAGACGCCTCGGAGGAGGAGTTAGAAGAGAGAGAATTACTGGACGCGGAGCAGCAGAGTAGAGTGGTCCGGGTGTTTCGACGGGAAGAGCTGCCAGCATTGATTGCTGAGACGCTAAAGACTTTGAACATGCCCGCAGGATCCACGTCTACGGAGGAGGCGTTGGAGGATCCGCTTTTGCAGGCCATGAGAACGTCGCAACGGGTGTTCCCGGTCCATAGAGTCTTTCAGAATATGATTCAGGAGGAATGGGACTCGCGGAATCGGTGTTGCAGGGGACTAGGGCCTTAGCCCGCTTATACCCACTTTCCGACCAGGATAAAGAGATCTTTCGTTCTCCGAAGGTGGAATCGGCGGTGTCGGCGGTCACAAAGAAGACCACCATTCCGGTTGAGGGAGCCGCGGCTTTAAAGGATGGGCAGGACAGGAAATTGGATACCTTGCTGAAGCAGGTGTTTGATATGTGTGCCCTATCTCTGCAAGCCTCGATAGCGGGGGCGTGGGTGGCGAGAGGCTGTTTAAGGGTGGTCTCAACGACTTCAGGGACACCTCTTGGAAGAGCAGACAGAGGATGTGGCACGGCTTGAGTCGGGCACGGCCTACTTGTCCGATATCCACTACGATCTCATCCACGGACTGGCCAAGAGTATGGCCTCGGTGGTGGCGGCTCGCCGATATCTGTGGCTACGTAACTGGTCGGCTGATGGGTCTTCCAAAGCGAGGCTCAGTAAGCTCCCCTTTAGGGGGAAACTGCTGTTTGGGGAAGATCTGGAGAAGTTGGTTAAGGACCTCGGGGAGTCCAAGGGGGGTCGCCTCCCGGAGGATAAGCCGAAGCTGGGTCATGGAGCTTCGGGGTTCAGGGGCCTCCCGAGGGATTTTTGTAGGTTTCGGTCCTCTCGTTTTCATCAGTCGCAGAGGGGCAGGTTTCCAGTGCGTGGCCAGCCGTTTTGGGGATTCAGGGGGGCAGGCAGAGGATTTGGTTCCTTTCAGTCCTCGGGTAACAAGAAGCCGCAATGAGATAAGGCGGACCCAGGTGGCGGCGGTGCCCGTGGGAGGAAGGTTGCGGGAGTTCTACCCTGCCTGGGTCCAAATTACCTCAGACCAGTGGGTGCTGGAGGTTATTCGAGAAGGCTATGCTCTGGAGTTCCAGCGGCCCGTCTTAGATTCCTTTGTTCTTTCCCAGTGCAGAGCTCCTCGGAAGCTCCGAGCGGTCGCAGAATCTCTGCGGCGTCTGCAGCAGCTCGGTGCGATGGTGCCAGTTCCGGAGGACCAGTGCGGTTCATGTCGATACTCCATTTATTTCGTGGTTCCAAAAAAGGAGGGTACGTTTCGGCCGATTCTGGCCTAAAGAGGGTAAATCGTTGCCTTCGCGTGACCCACTTCCGAATGGAAACCTTGCGTTCTGTCATTGCGGCGGTCCGGTCAGGGGAATTTCTGACGTCTTTAGATCTTACGGAAGCTTATCTGCATATCCCCGTGCGGCGAGAGCATCAACGGTTCCTGCGTTTTGCGGTGCCGATGGGGCATTTTCAATTCCAGGCTTTGCCTTTCGGTCTGGCGACGGCACCTCGGACGTTCACCAAAGTTATGGTGGTGGCGGTGGCGGCCGTGCTTCGCAAGGAGGGGATACTGGTGCATCCTTGGACGATTGGTTGATTCGGGCGAAGTTGAGGGCAAGGAGGTTCCGGTGGGCCTTTGGGCGCATTCCACTAGAGCGCAGGCGGCGTCTTGGGCGGAAGTCAGTTTAGTGCCGGTTGCGGATATTTGTAGAGCGACGACCTGGTCCTCGTTGCATTCTTTTGCCCGGCATTATCGCCTGGATGTGCAGGCGCGGGGAGATGGGCGTTTTGGTTCAGCCTTTCTTCAGGCTGGGCTTGCAGGTCCCTCCCGTTGATATTCACTGCTCTGTTACATCCTCTATGGTTCCGGGACTGGACTAGAGGGACGCAAAGGAAGAGTAAATTAGACTTACCTGCTAATTGTTGTTCCTTAAGGAACTCTAGTCCAGTCCCGGATCCCTCCCAGTATTAATATGGCGGGCAGCCTGAAGTTTCATAAGAGAGGGGAACGAGGAGGTGCAGAGGTACTAGGAGATCAGTAGGCTCTTTTGGCGAGGTTGAGCACAGAGAGGAGATGGGATGTGAATGGGTCTCAGGGGGACTCTATTTTTTTTTCTGCAGCAGGCCCTGGTGGGCGCTAGAGTGCGGTAGTCCCGTTTTTCAGGGCGGTTATTTTTCTTTTCGTGACATTAGAGGTTCATGTACAGACCGCATTTGGGCGGGGCAGTAGTTCTTGTTTTTTCGCTTCTACCCCGTCTTGTTCGATTTTTTTTCATATAACTACTTATTTGTTGCTCTGCTGAGTCTGCTTTGTCAATAGGTGCTGGTGGTAGGGGGCGGATCTTGCCTATTTGTACCAGTGACATCAGAACGATGACAATCTTTCAGTCTCCAAAGCTGCTGGTGGAGGTTGACAACTCTATGGTTCCGGGACTGGACTAGAGTTCCTTAAGGAACAACAATTAGCAGGTAAGTCTAATTTACTCTTACTCATAATAAGATCTAAATATTGGTCAGTCTCCAAAGTGAGTTATAGCTTTTGCTAGAGGTGCCTTTCTGATTTATCCACTTCCATCCAGGATAAAGTGCCACATCTACTTTAATCTGTGGCAGGCTACCATCATACATGGGCCACCTGTATTCATATTTGTGATTGTACTCCTAGCAGCATCCTCAGTATTTCTTCATCACTACAGGACTTAAGAGCAGAGATGTCTGTCTCCATACAAAGATTTGACTTGTTCAAGCCATGGCATTTTCAATAACAACATATGGATGTGAAAGTTGGACAGTGAAAAAGATAGACAGGAAGACAATTGATGCCTTTGAATTATGGTGCTGGCGACGAATACTGTGTATCCCATGGACTGCCCGAAGAACAAACCAGTCAGTACTAGAGGAGATCAAACCTAAGCTTTGTTTAGAAGCTCAGATGACAAGACTTCGACTTTCATACTTTGGACACATCATACGAAGAGAGAGATCCTTAGAGAAAGATGACATGCTTTTCAAGGTAGAAGGTCAACGCAAAAGAGGAAGGCCAGCAATGAGATGGATCGATACAATAACAGCAGCTATGGGTGCCAGTCTATCAACAATGAGCCGCCTGACTGAAGATCGAACATAATTTAGGACAACTATCCAGAGGGTCACCATGAGTTGACACTGACTTGACGGCACTTAACAACAACAGTACTTGGAGAATAACTGTTGCTTAGTTACTTGGAGTTGCTGAGTAGCCTGCATGTCAGTGGATTTGTTAAGTGCCGTCGAGTCTATTCCTGGTCTCGATGGCTTCAAAGGCTGCATTGGACACTGGCAGTGCATGACATTGAGGAGTTCTCGAGCCCACTAGGAGCCAAGCACCCTAAGGCCCCAGAACATTGTCCATTGATCAGTCTCTACCCGAGAATGAGGAAGGATTCAGTTTCATCTTCGACGCCGAAGGAAAATTGTGTTGAGCAGAGTGGAGACTTTGGTGTACTTTAATCAGAGCCCCTCAAGGCATGATGTCAAGAGCAAAGAGGGTCTGCAAGAGCACCCTTCTAAGCTGCCCCGAAGGAAGAAGAGCTCATCCTCAATAATATCCTAGGATCAGCAATGACCTTTTGAGAGCTGAGACCAAGCCATTGGTAACCCTGTTCAAATTCTGGGTATATTGGTCGAAGTTGCTGAGGCTCTACAGCCTTCGGAATCGGCAGCCATGTAGAAACACCACCTTCAGGCTCTTGAGGATCAGATCGTGATGCTCTTGGCCGTGTAACAGGCTGGGGCCTCGCAGTTGGCTATATTGCAATTGGCAACAATGCAACTGATCCTTGAGATGCATGCTTTGCCTGCGGGAGAGGTATCGACATCGGGGCATGGAAGGACTTCAACACAGGTGCCTGCCCGGCCGATATTGCTCTCTGTTTTGCGGTCTGATGAGCCCTCAAAATCTAGAGAAGCATTGGTGCATCATCGCTCCCAAAGGAGCTTCCAATCCCCTTGGGTCAGGAGAGAGAGATCCAGGCAGAGACTCGGAAGTACTTAGATTTCCTCTCTGAGTTGGATTCAGAAGGCTGGATAACTAATATAGAGTCCAAAGACTTCTTGGAAGATAGATTTCCTGAGCTTCTGTCTGACCCTTCTCCACATGAGTGGCGCAAGTCCCTTCCTGAGGACATGACCATCCAAGATTGTCAGAGAACTGGCCATGCCATTTTCTTGGGAGACTGAGGATGAGCCCAGGGCATAAGAGTTGGAGAACCTTCAGTAATCCTCGGCCCTAAGGAGGAGGTGAGAGTGCCCATGCACCGCAACCTGCAGAGTGTACAGATGAGAATGTGGAAGAACTCTGTCATTGTACCTCTGGTCGGTAGAAGGCTGAACTCCCTGTATAGAGTTCAGAAGATTCCCAGATTCGAGAAGCCCCATCTTCCACACCATTCCTTGGTGGTCAATTCTACCTTTAAGAGATCCTTCTAAGATCATTCTTCAGTGCCCCCAGGGAGGGAAACTCGGACATTGGGCTCTTTGGGGAGAAGGTATTTTCAGAGTTCCATGCTCATAGCCCGCATGGCCTCTTAAGAGAGCTCTACATGTGCATGTTTTTGAAGAACATCATATTTGACTTCACTGATCTGACCCAGCATCTCCCTCCAGAGAAGTTGAAACAGTATTGTTCCCTAGTGACTCACGGCAAGGACTGCTCAAAGCTCATAGTCTGGACAATTCATGATACCTTCAAAACGGTATCAAGAGCTTTTGCCTTGGGTATTGGCACCCGGAAATTCATCTGGCTCCAGTCCCAAGACCTAGAAAAATTTGTGCAGGACAGGTTTGCTGTGGAGAGAATTTCTTTGGAGAAAAGGGCAAAGAGAAACTTGCTTCAGCGAAAAGTAGGATGTCACCCTTCGTAATCTCTCAAGGCACACACGTCCTAACTGGCCACCTATCGTAGGAGTTACCAAGGAAGAAAACCTATTATTCTAGTAGGCATAAGTATTTTCCTGGATCCCAAACCTCCTAACCAAAACAGGTTCCTCGCCCACAATCATTATGAGAAAAGCCTCAGAAAGCCCAGCCTGCTCCTCAGCCAAAGTCAGGAGCAGGGTTTTGACTGGTTCCTTTGGAGCATAGCCATTCTACCAGTAACCACAGTGGAAGCCCTCCAGTCGGGGAAGGCTCATTCTTTTTGCCCAGAGGTGGCCCCTCATAACCTCAGACACATAGGTTCTGCAGATCATCCAAAGTGTTTACAAATTACATTTATTTGAGCTCCTCCAAAGCCTCAGAGGGTACATCAGGAACTGCTTCAGTGAGAGATCACTGTCCTCTTGACAGATCTCACAATTGAGCTCGTACCACCGGAGCAAAGAGTGCAAGGATTTTATTCCAGGTATTTTCTGGTCCCCTAGAAAACAAGGGAATACTAATCAGCGATTTTATGCTAGTAGCCAGCCTTCCAGGGGGTTTAAGAGGCATTATCGGACTTTGCAGGTCACCCGGGGCTGTGCAGTAAAAAAATATAATAATTTTTTTTATTGTGTAGTGCTGAGTTTCCAAAGCCTGTTAATAGATTCTGAGGAGAAGGAGTTCGTCGGTCCTGCAGTATCTTTAGAGCGCAGGATCTAAGGCTAATGCCTATGCGCCCGCAGTGCCTGGTCTGTGGTACCCATTGTTGCATGGTCTCGGATGCCGGGGTGTGTCGCGGCTGTGCGACAGAAGCTGCCAGTATGGAGCAGGAGCTTCAGGAGAAGTCTAAAGAGATGGTGTCGGGGTCAACGCAGGGGACTCAGGCGTCTAGGGATGTTAGCCCTCCGCTGGAGTCTCCCCCATCTCCGCGGGGGGTGGCTTTTGGCAGTTCCTGGTTTCTCTATTCCTCCGACTCTGAGAGGGGGAGCTCTAGCGGTGTTTTCCCCAGAGTTTTGTTGCTACACCAGGCCTTTTGCTTGCGCCAGCAGGGTGCATCTATGGACGTTTTGGCCCTTAGAGCTCTGGCAGGGTGCGACCCCACGGAGAAGACCGATCAAGCGGGTGCGGGGCCGGCTAAGAGGGCTTGGTCCGGTGAGGATCCGCTACCTTTGTCTGATTGGCAGGAGATGGAAGACTTCGAGCTGGAGCCTGAGGCAGGCGGGGAAGAGCTCGAAGAGGGTAAGATTCCTGAGCTGTAAGACCAGGCTAGGATAATATTTGTTTTTCGGAGAGAGGAACTACCGGCCTTGATTACAGAGTCGCTTCAAGCCCTCAATTTATTGGTCTCTCAGCCAGCAGAGGACGACCCTCTCATCCAAGTGGTGCGGAAGACTCAGTCTGTATTTCCAGTTCACTGTATAGTTAAGCAAATGATCCAGGACGAGTGGGATCTGCCGAAGGCAGCTCTTAGGGGGATTCGGTCTATGAATCGCCTCTATCCGTTGGCAGACCAGGAACGGAAAATGTTTCATTCCCCTCAAGTGGATGCAGCTGTTTTCGGCGGTCATGAAAAAGACAACCATTCTGGTGGAGGGCACCGCAGCCCTCAAGGATGGGCAGGACCGGAAAGTGGACACATTGTTGAAGCAGGCCTTTAAAGTTAATGCGCTGTCCCTCCAGGCTTCGATTTGTGGGGCTTGGGTGACGAAGGCCTGTCTTCACTGGTCGCAGAGGTTAGAGGTTGCAGCTGCCAGCTGATGTGTCACAAGATCATTTGGCCGACGTGGCCAGATTAGAGTCGGGGGCAGCTTACCTGGCTGATGTCCACTATGACCTCATTAGAGGTTTGGCAAACAGCATTGGCGTCCTTGGTGGCAACGCGGCGCTGCCTTTGGCTGCGAAACTGGGCAGTGGACAGTTCCTCCAAGTCTAGGCTTAGCAAGCTTCCCTTTAAGGGGAAGCTATTGTTCGGGGAGGACCTCGAAAAACTGGTCAAGGACTTGGACGAGTCAAAGGGAGGGCGCTTGCCAGAGGATAAGCCAAAGCTGAGTCGGACAGCGACAGCAGCTCGGGGGTAGTCGTGGGATTTCTGGCATTTTCGTTCCTTTCGCCTGGGGGGTTTCCAAAGGGGAAGGTTTCCCTCGCGCGGGCAAGGATTTCGTGGATTCCGGGGAGCGGGCAGGGGATTCGCTGGTCCCACATCCTCGGGATTTAAGAAGTCACAATGAAGCGAGGGGGGCCCAGGTTGGGGAGCAACCCGTGGGAAGTCGGCTACGGGAATTTCTCTCAGCCTGGGTCCAGATCACGTCCGACAAATGGGTGCTAGAAGTTATTCGTGAGGGTTATGCCCTCGAATTTGCTCGGCCGGTGGCCGATTCCTTTGTCCTATCTACCTGCAGGGTGCAAGCCAAGACATCGGCGGTAGAGGAGACGACGTCTCGACTGCAGCATCTAAGAGCAGTGGTCCCGGTTCCTCAAGAGCAATACAGCTGCGATCGCTACTCCATTTATTTTGTGGTTCCCAAAAAGAACAGATTTTTCCGCCCCATTCTGGACCTCAAGTGGGTAAACCGTTGTCTTCGGGTTTCCCATTTTCACATGGAAAACGCTACGGTGGGTGATTGTCGCTGTAAGAAAAGGAGAATTTTTGACATCCCTCAACCTCACAGAGGCGTACCTTCACATTCCTATTCGGCCGGAACATCAACGCTTTCTACGGTTTGCAGTGCCTCAGGGGCATTTCCCGTTTCAAGCGTTGCCATTCGGCTTGGCGATGGCGCCTCGCACCTTCACCAAGGTGATGGTGGTAGTGGCGGTGGCTCTTCGAAAGAAGGAATCTTGGTCCATCCTTATCTCGACGACTGGCTGATCCAGGCAAAGTCCAAGACTGAGAGTGTACAGGCTACGACCAGGGTGGTTCAACTCCTAGAAAGCCTAGGCTGGGTGGTCAATGTTGCCAAGAGCAGCTTGGCTCCCTCTCAGATACTGGAATACCTAGGGGTCCGGTTTGACACTCAGGTAGGTGCTGTGTTTCTTCTGGAACACCGGGCCCAGGGGCTGCGTCTTCTGGTGCGCAGTGTTTTGGGGCGCTCGGCACCGATGGCCTGGTAGTATCTTCTGGTGCTCGGAGCGATGGCGGTTACTCTGGAGGTAGTGCCATGGGCGAGGGCGCACATGCATCCATTGCAGAGATCTCTACTCCATCGCTGGTCTCATCAGTGAGATTCCCTGATCAGACAGTTGCCTTGTCCGCTGGCAGTCAAGGGAGGCTCTGCTCTGGTGGCTTCATCCGGAAAATCTGGCAGTGGGCATGCCTTTCGAGCAGCCACAGTGGGTCCCGGTGCTAACAGATGCTGGGCTTGGGGGCTCATTGCGGGGAACTCTTTGCCCAGGGGACCTGGAGAGGCCAGGAGGTCGGATGGTCGATCAACCGACTAGAACTGCGAGCAGTGTCTCAGGCACTCCGCGCCTTCGAGCCCAAGCTGCTGGGACGAGCAGTCAGGGTCCTGTCCAACAATGCTTCAGCGATGGCCTACCTCAACCGACAAGGGGACACAGGCAGCGCAGCCCTGGAGCAGGAGGCGGAGGCCTTGTTCAACTGGGTAGAACCTCAATTTCAAGCGCTGTCAGCGACGCACATTGCAGAGACAGACAATGTGACAGCGGACTTTCTCAGTCGAGTTCTTGTGGATCCAGGAGAATGGGAGCTTCACTTGGAAGTCTTTGCTCAGATAATCCTCAGGTGGGGATTCCCATTATGGATCTGATGGCTACGTTCGGATCCACCAATGTGAGCCGCTTCTTCAGCAGAAGGCGAGAAAGGATGTCTGAAGGATTGGACGCGTTGCTGCAGCAGTGGCCCATGGAAGGTCTCCTTTATGTATTTCCTCCGTGGGCACTCATAGGCTGGGTGGTGCAGCAAATCGAGGCACATCGGGGGAGAATGATATTAATTGCCCTGGATTGGCCACGATGTTCGTGGTACGCCGACTTGGTCCGTCTTCTCGACAGCCGTCTGTGGGCCCTGCTGGTGTGGGAGGATCTGTGAGCAGGGTCCGCTCTGGATGCCTCAGGTGGCTCGGTTCTCGCTTACGGCCTCGCCATTGAAATGGAGAGGTTGAGAAGGAAAGGCTGTTCGGGACCTGTAAACTCTACCTTGTTCTTGACCAGGAAAAAGTCAACTTCGCTAGCTTATGTCCGCGTTTGGCGTATCTTTGATGCTTGGTGCGAGGCTTGGCAGGTGCGTTCATGCTCAGTCTCGGTTCCAGAAGTCTTGATTTTTTTTGCAGGATGGTTTTGAGAAGGGTCTGGTGGCCAGCTCGTTATCGTGCGAAGGTTCAGGGTGTGGCCTTGGGTTCACACCCAGATGTCTTATGCTTCTTAAAGGCAGTGTCCCGGTTGTGTCGTCCTCGTAGGGCGGTGCTTCCTTCTTGGGATCTCAATTTGGTCCTGACAGCTTTGACGAGAGAGCCGTTCAAATCATTAAATCGGACCTCTGTGAAGGATTTGACTCTGAAGACAGTTTTCTTGGTGGCAGTCTGCTCGGCGCGCAGGATCTCAGAGTTGCAGGCTTTATCGTGCTGAGAACCATTCCTGTCTTTTTCGTGGGAACCTGTTCCATCTTTCCTGCCGAAGGTGGTGTCTGTTTCATGTCAATCAGCCGGTGTCTTTACCAGTTTTGGGGAGCTTGACTGACAGTAGTTCGGAACACAATATGCGTTTGCTGGATGTGAAGAGAGCTCTTCGGCGTTACTTGAAGGTGCCGAAGAGTTTCCACAAGTCGGATCGCTTGTTTGTTTTCTTTGGAAGTCCACGAAGGGGCAAAGTGGTGGTCAAAGCTTCCATTTCCAGATGGGTCCGAGAAGCCATAGTGTCGGCTTATATCTTGCAGGGGCGCCAGGTGCCCCCTAGGTTTGCGGGCTCATTCTACCAGAGCTCAGGCTGCTTCATGGGCAGAGTTTAGTTTGGTGCCACCGGTAGAGATTTGCAGGGCGGCCACCTGGTCTTCTCTGCATACCTTCAGTATGCATTATCGTCTAGATGTCCAGGCAGCGGGGAATGCCTGTTTCGGTTCAGCAGTTTTGCGGGCCAGTCTGGCAGGTCCCTCCCATTAGTTTACTGCTCTGCTACATCCCAGTGGTGAGGGACTGGACTGGAGGGACGATAAGGAAAGAGAAATTAGACTTACCTGCTAATTGTTGTTCCTTGAGGAACTCCAGTTCAGTCTCGGATCCCACCCGGAGTTCGTTCGTCTGATGCGGATCTCGTTTCTGCGGTCGGCAGGGCCGGATCACGAGACAGGTGCAAGGTTGTGGTCTTTCGGATTTATCTCTTCACTTCATCTTTGTTTTCTCTCGCTACATTTATTTTTCTTTCTCTCTTTCGGGGAGAGCGGAGGGAGTTCCATCTTATTGGGGGGGGGGGGTAAGTAACAGTTTAAATTACAGTTTAACTAGTTTGATGGTTGGTTATTGTTATTTAAACTACTTATTTGTTGCTCCTCTGAGTTTGCTTTGTCATTAGGTCACTGGGAGCTGGTGAGAGGTGCCATTGGTATTAGTCCAAGTGACATCAGAATCTGACATGCTCAGTCTCCAAGCTGTGGGAGGAGGTGCACTACCCAGTGGTGAGGGACTGGACTGGAGTTCCTCAAGGAACAACAATTAGCAGGTAAGTCTAATTTCTCTCTAGCCTCCAGGAGCGCCTCTACGTGGAAGTCTTATTCCTGTAAATGGAGGAGGTTTGCTGTCTGGTGTCAGGGCCATGCACTAGATCCTTTCGTCTGTCTCACACAAAGATGCTGGAGTATCTTCTACAACTCTCCGAGTCTGGACTGAAGTCCAACTTTGTCAGGTCTACCTCAGTGCAGTTGGAGCTTATCGAGATGTGGAGGGGAAATCCATCTCAGTACAGCCTCTCTACAAACCTCCCGCAGTTTCTTGGGACCTCATCGTGGTTCTTGCGCAGCTCATGAAAGCTGCCTTTTAGCCACTCAGTTCCTGCCCTCTGAAGTTCTTGATCTTGAAGGTTATGTTTTTGGTGGCAATCACTTCGGCACGCAGAGTGAGCAAGCTTCAGGCTCTCTGTAGTTCATCCACCTTACACCAAATTCTATCATAGAGTGGTCCTCCATACTTATCCTAAATTCCTTCCAAAAGTTGTATCAGATTTCCATCTTAATCAGTCACTTGCTCTACCAACATTTTTCCCAAGACCTCATGCCCACAAAGGGAAAGCTGTGTTGCACATGTTGGACTGCAAATGAGCCTTAGCCGTCTACTTGGATCAGACAAAAGCCCATAGAAAGTCCATCCAACATTTTGTTTCTTTTGACCCCAGCAAGCTAGAGGCTGCTGTCTCCAAACACACTTTCAATTTGGCTAGTAGACTGCATCTCTCTTATGCCTGGGCAGACCTGAGACTTGATGATCATGTCACAGCTCAGTGTCGGAGCCATGGCTGCGTCTGTAGCCAACTTGCGCTCAGTCTCCATGGAGGAGATCTGTAGGGCTGCAACGTGGTCTTCTGTCCACACATTCACATCTCCCTACTGTCTGGATGGGAATTCCTGATGCAACAGCAACTTCGGCCAATCTGTACTTCAGAATCTGTTTGGGGATTAGAATCCAATTCCATCCCCACTAGGTCCATTCTACTGTACATAGTTCTGTATCTTGAGTTACAAAGGCCTGTTGCCATTATGCAGACAGAATTTGCCTCATCTTGGGCTTGTCTGCTTACCCATGGGTTTTTGGTAGCCTGTAGCTAGAGAGTCTCAACGTGAGGACTTCATTCCTGCTTTTCCATGGAGAAAAGGTAGTTACTCACCTGTAGCAAGTGTTCTCTGTGGACAGCAGGAATAAGTCCTCACAACCCTCCCTCCTCCCCTGGGAGTTGTATTCTGCTATAACTATATTATCAGACTAATTCAAGATGGCATCTTGGCGGAAGATAGCACGGTGGAACCTCCCAAAAGCTTCCACTAGTATCTGGGGAGCATTCTTGCATGGGCTCTGTTGGATGACGTCACCCATACGTGAGGACCTATTCCTGCTGTCCACAGAGATCATTTGCTACTCACCTGTAGCAAATGATCTCTGTGGACAGCAGGAATAGGTCCTCACGTATGGGTGACGTCATCCAACAGAGCCCATGCAAGAATGCTCCCCAGATACTAGTGGAAGCTTTTGGGAGGTTCCACCGTGCTATCTTATATGCACAGTCTTGAGCAAACAGCAGTGCACAGTACATTTAAATGTGTGGTGAGGAAGCAATTAGCTATGGAGCACAAATATGGAGAAGTGAGCAGAAGACCAAAAGGCCGAGTTCAAAACTGGGTAGCTGGTTGTTTTCTGCTTAGCACCAATAAGGAGTTTATGCCTCTTTCTATGGTAATATATGCTAGAATACTGTTCAGCGCATAGCCATTTTTGAAATATTTCTTTCTATAAAAAGGGGACTGTTGTAATGGTTGATATGGAAGGATAGACTAGATAGGCCATGTGATCTTTGGTCTTTTTCTGTTGTCATGTTTCTATGTTTGTGTTTCTAGAATAGCATTCAATCATGTGGACAAATGTTATGCTCATGTAACTCTGCAGTTTTGCTGAACAGTGTATAGTGCTTTTGAATTGTATGTGCATAACATCTGCGTACAAGATGGAATGCTATTCTGTGCACAAAATAGTGATATTGCTAATGTATGTGCTGAATAACATTCCTTCATAGATGTGGTAGGTGTGGATACAACTGCTGCTAGCGCAGATCTGTGTGCATATTCTCCCATATTAGCACGTGTTTTTGCTTATAGCCCAATTACGTTTGTTTACAGCATAGAAAACCATACGCTAAGCTTTAGCATAATGTTCTTAACATAAGGTAAATGCATCAACCCCTTTGTGTTCAGATTTGTACACATATTATCCAAGTAGTGGCTGATTGTCACCACTGCTTAAGTTTTGGCCTTAGCCCTGCACTCCTTGAATCCTACCCTACTTAATGCACATAACGTTTGAATCCAAGAGATCGTGTGACCAAAAGTTAAGCATTTAGTATCCTGGGAAGCAATAATATGACAAACACCTGATGACATTGACCCCACAATGATTGGCCAAAACATGTTTATCTGAATTGTACTAATGCATTTGATATGTGATTTAAAAATATATATATATAATTGTGTGTGTGTGTGTGTATATATACTTTCACAGTGTATACTGATTTTGTTTAGATAAGACAGTGAAATATTGACTGAAATGCTGGGTTCAGTAGAGACTTAACTGACTATATCAAAGTCTTTGAAAATTGGAAAGGCTAAATTTTAGGACCTAGATTTCACTAGGCAGCTAAACTTAGCAAATCAAATTCTTGATGGATCTGGTGCTGGGCCTCAAAGTTAAGTGTTCAGGCTGATTTTATTCCTCTTGCCCAAAGAGACTTATCCTTTTCTTTGGGAGTTGAACTCCTCTGCTATGGGCCCTATTCTGACAGCTACACCTTGAGGGCAGGAGGGAAAGTGACACGTATGGGTTTTTAAAAAAATATATATATATATTTCAAAGGGTAGAAGCAGGGAGGGAAAAGCACCAATACTACTTAAATGCACTTTTTTGTTTTAAAGGGTAGAGGGAAGAAAAGGGTCCATTTTTATCCATTTTAATGGTTGGTGGGAGGAGGGTTTTTTTTCCTGGTCATAGATAGGGTGAGATTTTAAGCACTAATGGCAATTTTTGACCAGCTAGATTCAACTGAAGACCAAGATGGGTAGGATCAGGTGAATACTCAAGGTAACCAGCGAATATTAGTCTGTTATCTTTATCTGATCAGTGGGTCTTTGAGTATCTAGCCCACTTCCATGGGTATTGCTTCTAAATAAGGAGCCAGGCACTGAAACACATGCATACTGTTATTGTAGGACGTAAAATATTTTTGTGCCTCTTTGTTTAGAAGATAAAGTATTTGAGGACATGGCAAAGGAGGAGGAAGTACCAAAAGAAGGGCAAAAAGAAGAAGAAAAGCATCCAGAAAAAGGTTGGTGCAAGCCAGAATAAAGAATCTCCTCTGACATCACAGCTGAGCTGCATAGAATGCGTTCATGGGGAGATTATAAATGGTTGTGGGGGCAGAGTGAGTGAGTGGAAGGGAGATTGAGTGACAGAGGAGCTTGAGTGAGTGTGTGGGATTTGAGTGTATGATGGGACTGAGTGACTTAGCAAATGGGGATTATGAGTTGCAGAGGGGTGAGTGAGTGGATGAAGTTGAATTGATAGTTGAGGTTGAGTGGCAAGCGGACAGAGGGAATGCAGGGGAGTCTGAATGAGGCTTCTGAAGAAGTGTTAGTGAATGTTGGGGAAAGATATGATGGGAGATTACTAGAGGGAGTTTCCATGTTTGGGGTTTGTCAGCCTCTCTTAATCCCCCTTTCCTTTCCTTTTCTTCTCTCCCTCTATTTCCTCCTCCTATCTCGCCACCCTTTTCCCTTTCCTTTCTTTCCCTTATTTTTCTCACATTCCCTTACCTTCTCTTGCATCCTCTCTGATGTGCCTGAAAACTGAGTTACTTACCAATAACGTGAGTTCTCCAGGGACAGCAGGATAAGTCAGCCACAAGTGGTGACGTCATCCGACGGCACCATAGACAGAAGTACTCTCAGTAGCCCCACCTCTAGGCCCGCCCCTAGCTAGCCAGATCTTCCCCAGCTGAGGCACTGCCATGAGCTAGGAGGCGGCAATGCCATGGAGCGGCTCCCCCCCCCCCCTGCCGGGGAGGAGGGTGGGAAAGTGTGGCTGACTTATCCTGCTGTCCCTGAAGAACTCACGTTACCGGTAAGTAACTCAGTTTTCTCCCAGGTCAAGCAGGATGAGTCAGCCATAAGTGGTGCCTCCCCAACTACACATGCAGTGGCGGGGGGGGGGGGGGGGGGGTAGAGGCCGTTAATTAAGGACAGAGGCAGGTTCATTCAGGTGCAACAATCCGGATTTAATGAAGTATATCAGCGCATCCCAACATTGGGTGCGAACAAAGAGGTATATAAGGCAACATGCGCAACCCAACATGGGTGCGGGGCAAGGGACTGTGCAACTTAGCATGTAAACAACTGAGCAATACAGTGCGACAGTGCAAACCAAGCAAATGGTGCAAACGAGCAAAATGTGCAACTAGCAATCACAAGCAATAATCGTACAAACGTGGCAACAGGCAGCAGCACAGAAACATAGTAACAATACAGCATGGAATAGTCAGACGGTCAGGGTCACTCGAGCCTGAACCGGAGAGCACAATCTAAAACACAGCCTCATGAGGAAACACAGCAGCATGAACACTGCATCATGACTCACACGGGTCCGTATCTGTACCGTGATCACTATTCCCTCTAAGCTGTGCGCGTGTGCGCGCGCACACACCTCGCCAAGCGAGCGCACATACTTTACAACAGAGCGCACAAAAATTACCATTCTGATTCTGATAGAAAACAACACAGACGTCTTAAAATTTAAAAGTTGCTGTGTATTTACGGTTTTCACAAGTTCTACAATATTTTCTAGTGCAATCAATGTGATGTACATACTGTATTCTGACGTGTAGTCAAATTTTAAAGTATATAACTCCGAGTGTCCTTATGTGGTGCACAAAAATTTAACCTTCCTTCAAAAGCTGCACAGCTGATATTTTATGCGCACACACCCTACAGAAAATTAGAGGGAACATTGACCGTGATCTGGTGCTGGGGGGGGGGGCTGTGGATAACACTGCCCGGCCGAAGGCAGAGCCACCCTGATCCGCTTGATCCAAGCAGTAGTGTGTCTGGAAGGTTTGGATGGAGGGCCACGTGGCAGCCCTGCAGATGTCAGGCACCGGATTGGACCGCAGGTTGGCAGTAGTGGCGCCAACGCTCGCAGGTGATGCACCCTGACTCCTGTGATGGGCTAGGACCACACTTGCGATAAGCAAAGGGAGATACAGGAGGAGATCCAAATGGAAAGTGTTTGTTTGGACACCGGGCGCCCCGGTTTGTTGGGGTCATAAGAGACAGAGTTGTGGTCCTTTCCGTAGGGAGGAGGTCCGGTGTAGGTAGCATCGTAAGGCCCTGACACAGTCCAGAGTGTAGAGCCTCTCCTGCTCCCAGTTGGAAACAGGGTAATTCAATGGTCTGATTAATGTGGAAGGCAGTCCGCCACCTTGGGAACAAACCTGGGGTGTGTCCGCAGGCAGGCGCGGTCGTGGTGGAGTATGGTATAAGGCGGGTAAGCTACCAGGGCGTGTAGCTTGCTGATACGCCTGGCAGATGTGATGGCTATGAGGAAGAGTGTTTTCCAGGAGACGAAATTAAGCTCCGCTGACTGCAGTGGTTCGAAGGGCTCCTCTGTGAGCTGATTGAGAACGATGTTCAAGTCCCATGCCGGGACTGGTTCTCGGACAGGGATTGGAGGTTGGCCAGGCCTTTCATGAAGCCAACCACCAGTGGCAGCGCTGCTATCGACATGTCTCCGGGATGGTGGTGGAAGGCTGCTATGGCGGACAGGTGGACCCTGATGGTCTGGGTTTTTAATCCAAGCGCCGAGAGTGAGGCGAGGTATTGGAGGAGTTGAGGTACAGGGCAGGAGAATGGATCCAGATGATGTGACCTGCACCAAATGCTGAAGCATTGCCATTTTAGATTGTATGATTTCGTTGTGGACGGGCGGCGAGCTGCTAATATGACTTGCTGGACTTCGGCTGACAGGTCAAGGGATGCGAGAGTCATTCTTTCAGCTTCCACGCCGTTAGCGCTAGCATTTTCAGGTTGGGGTGAAGGGTTGTGCCGTTGTCTTGGGAGAGTAGGTTCGGTCTCAGGGGCAGGCGAACAGGGGGTTCCAGGGCCAGGTGATGCAGGTAGGAGAACCAGACCTGCCTGGGCTGGTGTGGGATCACCAGAATGGCTAGCGCCCTGTCTCTGATCAGGCGCTGTATGGTCCACGATATGAGCGGGGTGGGGGGAAGGCGTAGATCAGGGGCCACTGTCCCCAGGTCACAATATTTATTTATTTATTTATTTATTTATTTATTCTTTTCTACTATACCGCCCCTTCCAGAGATCAAGGGCGGTTTACAGGGAACAGTTAAACAATTTTATATAGTTTTACATGGAACAGTAGTTGGAACTATATACAGTTAAAACATTGTACAATATTTATTTATTTATTTATTCTTTTCTACTATACCGCCCCTTCCAGAGATCAAGGGCGGTTTACAGGGAACAGTTAAACAATTTTATATAGTTTTACATGGAACAGTAGTTGGAACTATATACAGTTAAAACATTGTACAATATTTATTTATTTATTTATTCTTTTCTACTATACCGCCCCTTCCAGAGATCAAGGGCGGTTTACAGGGAACAGTTAAACAATTTTATATAGTTTTACATGGAACAGTAGTTGGAACTATATACAGTTAAAACATTGTACAATATTTATTTATTTATTTATTCTTTTCTACTATACCGCCCCTTCCAGAGATCAAGGGCGGTTTACAGGGAACAGTTAAACAATTTTATATAGTTTTACATGGAACAGTAGTTGGAACGTCAAAGGCATCTGCTGCTACTCTGAGCGTGGGTCTCTTGGAGCAAAATAGGCGGCACTTGGTATTCTCTTCGGTCGCAAAGAGATCAATTAGCGGTCGGCCCCATCTCGTGAAGAGGAATGATGACACTTCCTCGTGGAGCACCCACTCATGGGGATTTAGTTGTCTGCTGAGGCGAACGGCTAGTATGTTTTCTACTCCTGGCAGGCTTGGAGGCTGCAATGGTGAGAGTGTGCCAGGTGCCAAGTTCGAAGCGCCTCTCTGCACAGGGGGTGCGACCCTGTCCCCGCTTGTTTGTTTATGTAGAACATGGCTACTTGGTTGTCGGTTTGAATTCTGACGGTCTTGCCCGTTACTTGATCTTGGAAGGCCAGAAGTGCGTAGCGGACAGCTCTGAGCTCGAGGACATTGATGTGGAGGGCTTTCTCTGCGACTGACCAGGGGCCCTGTGTGCGGATCCCATCGCAGTGGGCTCCCCACCCCAGTGTGGATGCATTTGTGGTGATGGTGATTTGGTGGGCTGGCATTTGAAGGTGCCTACCCTGTGCGAGATTCGCCGAGTGGGTCCACCAGCGAATGGCCATGGTCACTGACAAGTCGATGGGGATCAATGCAGACAGGGATTGGGCGTGCTGGCACCAGTGAGAGCGAAGGTGCCACTGCAAAATCTTCATGTGCAGCCTCGCGATGGGGAGCACGTGGGTCGCTGCCACCATATGACCCAGGAGGCGCAGAAGGTTTCTTGCCATCGAGTGCGTGGAGCTGAGTACCCCGAGGGCAAGGGTGGTGATGGCTTTCATCCTGTTCCGTGGAAGGAAGGCTTTGGCCAGAGTTGTCTATCCAAGCTCCTATGAACTCCAATCTCTGACCCGGGTTGAGGTGAGACTTCAGGTGGTTCACTAAAAAGCCCAAGGACGAGAGAAGGGAGGTGGCTTTCTTGACTGCTACCCGGAGCTTTTTCGGGGAGGCTGTGGAAAACAACCAATGGTCTAGGTAGGGGAAAAGACATACCCCGTGCTTGCGGAGATGCACAGCTGCCACTGCAACACATTTGGTGAAGACCCGTGGGGCAGGTGAGAGTCCAAAGGGGAGGACTCTGTATTGATAATCGTTCCCCAGGATCTGGAAGCGCAGGAATCTCCTGTGCTGCTTGTGGATGGACACGTGAGTGTAGGCATCCTGAAGATCCAGCGAGGCCAACCACTCACTGGGTTGGATGAGGGGTAGGATGGAGTTAAGTGAGTGCATCCTGAACTTCTTTTACTATGAACTTGTTGAGTTTCCACAGGTTGAGAATGGGTCAGACACCCCCCGACTTCTTGGGGATGAGGAAGTACCTGTAGTAAAACCCTGTATTGATCTCGTCTAGAGGAACGGGTTCTATGGCTCGGGATGTCAGGAGGGATATTATTTCCGAAGTCATGAGGGAGGAGGTGCTGTGGTGGGACATTGCTCGCAGGCGGTGAACGTTGAAGTGGAGCTGAAGAGAATTTGATGCGATAGCCTTGTTCGATAATGTTGAGCACCCACTGGTCCATTGTAATGGTCTTCCAGGAACACAGATAAGCGGCCCCCCGTGGGTAGGTGTGGGTTGGGCGGTGAGTCAAAAACTAGGATTGCTTTTCGCCAGGGCAGACGGGTTTTTCTTCTGCATGCGCTCCTGTTGACATGGTTTCTGTCTGTAGGGAGTCTGGTAGGGTTGTACCGTGGTTGTTGCCATTTGTGGTACGTGTTGAAGCGCTTTGAAGATGACTTTTGGGTATTTCCCTTGTGGTAAGGATGAGGGCACTCCAACCGTTGACACTGTCCTTGACCTTATCCCCGAAGAGGGAGTCTCCTGTGCAGGGGGTGTCAGCGATCTTGTCATGCGTGTCATAGCGCAGGCCGGAGGCCCATAGTCAGGCCAGTCGGCGTGCCGAGATGGCTGTCCCGACGGTTCTGGTGGCTGCCTTGAAAGTGTCGTAGGCAGCTTGGCCCTGGTGTTTGGTGCAATCGTCAAGCTCCGCCAGAGCTGTTGAGATTGCCGGCGGGGGCTCAGTGAGCTGGGAGATGGCCGTCTTGAGGTTAGCTATGAGTAGATCTTGATATAGGGCATGCTGAAACTGGTGTGCTGCCCCCCTGGCATTCAGCATGGCGCCCTGGTAAACCCGTTTCCCTACATCATCAAGGAGTTTATTGTCCTTCCCCGGAGTGGCATTGGCGGTATTTCGAGAGGATTTCGGCTGCTTGAGGGCTGACTCCACCACGATGGATTGATGGGGGAGTTGTTGCTTATCAAAGCCTGGCAAGGGTTGGACTACGTATTTTGCATCCAGTCTGTGGGGGTAGGCTTGGTTGGAGGCTGGGGTTAGCCACATTTTGGTGAAGTTGTCCCGGAGGAGCTGGTGAACAGTCAGGGAGGTAGTGGTCTTGGGAGCGTCCATGAATTTGAGGGCGCTCTGAACCTTGCTGCATTGGTCCGTGGCTTCGACCGAGGCGATGGATAGCGCCGAAGTGACCTTGCACAAAAACGTAGAGTAAGTCAGGTCCTGTGGGTTGGTGAGGGCTGGGGAATTTTCTGCGGCTGGAGTGGAGAGGGAGTCTCCGGTGTGCGATGATTCCTCCATATGTGACTGTTCCTCGGCCCCGTCCTCTGTCGGTTGCGTGGAAATCGGAGATTGTGGAATGGGTGCAGACTTGGGTGTGGAGGGCTCCAATAGTTGATGTGAGGAGAGGGTGGAGGCCCACTGCTTCAGCATGCTGGAGAGAAGTTTGAGGGTCTCTGGTGGGTTAGCAGAAATAGGTGCAGCCCGTGGGAGTGGAGACGGTTGCTGGGACAGATTAGTTGGCCCATCTGTGCCCTCCTGCTGCTCGCCCTCAGTTTCAAGAGAGGAGGAGGGGGAAGCAAGTAAAACACCCTGTATGTAGGAGTGGCTGTGTCTGCTGCTGATGGAGCTGCTGGATTGCCGAGATTGTTTGCGATGGCTGCGGGCTGCCTCCTTGGATCGGTCTCTGTGTCGGTGACGCAAGGAGGAGATGTTGCTGTGCCCTGAGTTGCTCCATTGCCAGTGCTCACGATCCCTGTGTCTCCTGTCCCAGTTGTGGTGCCGCGGGGTTCGGTGTCTCACGCTGATTGCCGGTGGGCAGAATTGCTGTGCCGGTTCTGCTCCCTGCAGTGTTTGCTCCGGCTCTGGCTCGTGCCACGGCTCCGGTGTCTGCCCTCTGAGTCTCTGCGCCGGTGCGCGGGGCTGAGCCTTCTGTGTCGGACTGATGCCCCTGTCAGCTGATCCGAAGCCGGAAGTCCCACGGAGGCCAAGGAGGAGGCAGACCCTGGGGCAATGGCTGCCGTGGAGGCCGCATGGAGGGGCACACATGTGGTCGGCGTAGTTCTTCCATCGCGGCAGGGGACGGAGGCCTGACCAGGCGCGTCCCCGGCCGGAGCAGTACCTGCAGAGCTGGGTAGCATATCAGCCGCCGGGAGTTTGGCAGTGGCGGCAGCAGCAACAGTCGGCGATTGAAGGGCCGCAGCAGGCATGGGTGATCCTGGATTCACGGCGGGGGTCAGGAACTCTGAGAGAGCATGGTGGCGAGACTTCCTAGCCCGGGGAGACATGCGGGCGCAGAGAGGGCAATCTTCTACGGCGTGCTCCTTACCGAGGCAGTGGAGGCAGAACTGATGGGCTTTGGAGTTGCTCATCTTCCTGGAGCACTTGGGACTTTTTTTTTAAACCGCGGTTTTGCAGGTACTTTCTTCATTGTAATTCTTTCTTGATAGTTGTCCCTTCTTAAGAATAGTTGTTTGAGAGTGTGAGAGAAAGATGTCTTGCTGGCAAGGCGGAAGACAAAGACTGGCTAGCTAGGGGCGGGCCTAGAGGTGGGGCTACTAGCCATGCCCAGAAGGTAAAAAACCTTCTGGGCTACTGAGTACTTCCGTCTATGGCGCCGTCGGATGACGTCACCACTTGTGGCTGACTCATCCTGCTTGTCCTGGGAGAATGTTGCATGTCTGGATCGTCTTCATCACAGCTATCTTCTGATCTTTGTTGGCACAGGAAGTTAAAATGCCATGGGGTCCCTTCAGGATCTTTGCCAAAGGGAGGGATGGGAATTTCCACCAGCACAGAAAGCTTAAAGTTGTGCAGGACCCTTCTTATCTTTGCCAACAGAGGGGTGGGAATTTCAGCTGATTCCTTTTTCTTATCTGGCAACAGTCTGAGGTTGCTCCTCTCAACCATGTTTGGGGGATGGGGCCTGGCCTTCTCACTTCTCGTTTTGCTTGCTGCGATGCGGCTCTTCATCGCCTCATTCCACGTTCATATGCACAAAGCTTTGATATATCGAATCAATAGATACAATTACAAATACATGTGCAAGCAAAGCTCTGGGTAAGGATGGATAGACAGACAGATGGACTGATTCTTGACAGTAGACAGTATCACCTGATGCTAAGCATTCCTGGCTAGCTTTTATTGTATGTTTCAGATGGGAAATGACAAGAACTTGATGGTGTTGGAATTCAGAGGCCCCTCTTTACTAAGCTGTTTAGCTGCTGATCAAAGAAATTACTGTGCGCTAACAGTGTGATAGTATCTTAACAGTTCATATGTGATGGTTTCCATGTTAACTACTTGACGCAGGAGGGGGTGGATATTGTGCCTTATTAACATAGAAGTAGTTGATATTCGTCAAGTTATACCACCTCAAGAGGTGTAGCTAACTGCATCACAGTATGCCATTCAGTTAATGCTCAGTAAAGAACTTTTTCTTTGTTTTAACTGAAAGGCAGAATGCTGGGAATGTATCCAAGAGTTAAGGCAAAGGCTTTGCAGTTACTGTAGGTTAATGGTCATATTTAATGTGTGTTAACTGTAAAATTATACTGCATTTTAGTAACTAGAGACCAGAGTTGGAAACCAGATTAAAAAATGCTCTAAACTAGCAGAGTATTGCCCAGATGGAGTTCTAGCATTTTAGTTCACATTAAACATTTCTCCACCAAAACCTGGTAAACTGAAACATTCAGTTGGGTAGGCAGCCACAATGGCTAATAACAGGAAGAATACTTCTCCTTCCAAAAGGGACTCGGTGTTCCAATAACTTGTCTGCCTGCAACCATAGCCTATTCACTGCAGTTCAAATGTCAACAAAATATATGATCATATTGATTCCAGCAACATGGCAAAGAACAAAAGGGCAATAAGAAAGGTGCATATTTATTAAAATTTATATTTTACCTATCAAAAAAAATTCTTAAAGTTAATACTGAATGAAACCATTATGGCCAGCGGTAAGAATTGCAGAATCTCAGTACAGCATGGATTGACTATAAGAATTTTGATAGCATTGCAGATTTTTGGATAATAAATTGCCTTGAAATTAACAAACTGATAATTTATTTTATTTTTTTATTTTTTATTTTAACAAACTGGAAACAGATTGGCCTGATCAAGTATAAGAAGTTCACCATGAGAGTGTGACAAACTATTCTCCATTAAAAATATGAAAATGGGCAGTTTATTAACATGAAGGTCTAGTAAGGAAAATTTCGGGGAAATTCCCTGTTGTCGTTGATTTGTATGATTCTTATCCTTCTGAGCTCTTTTAATAACTCTTTGGGCTACAGATTTAGCTTTAACCCTAAAGGTACAGATAACATTGTAACTATTGTGTGTAAATGATTTGAAGCTCAATAGCTCCGGTGAGCAATGTATAACAACCCCCAACAGTAAAAAAAATATTTTTTACATCGGGATGACTTTTGGCCTGGGCAAATGTTAAAGCAATCTTCCTTAAAGGAAAATTGAAAGCATCTCTAACTAATGACTGTTCTATATTGTCCTGCTAGACCAGGGTTGTGTCCCCCTACCAGCAAATGTGGAGATGGAGAAATATTTTCCAGAGGCTTCTTATGACATCATTATGCCGTTAACAGCCAGCACCCCTAGGGAGACACCTCAGAAGCTTCTCTGTCTCCAGTTTTTAGGTGGATGCAAGTTTTTTACAGCTCTGATGAAATCTGAAAAAGAATCCAAGAGATTGAGTTTGCTTGTGTTTCACCACCTTTGGTGTAACTGTCTCACTTGAGCGCAATGCTGGAGGCTCCACTAGAGGCTCCACTCTTTAAACTGGTGCTCTTTTGAGTTCAGTTAAGGGCCAATTGAGCAGTCAGAAATTTGGAAAGGATTTGGAAAAGGATTATTCAAACCACACACAACCTCAGTGCCCCCTCCCTGTTCCTCTTTCTCCCCCCTCCCCCAGTTCTCAGAAGATTAGAAGGAGGCTATTCAGAGGTATTTGCCTGCAGGCCCTGGCAGCAGGGGAGTTGCCTGAGCCCGGTATGGTATGTAACAAACTAAGTCTCTGCTTTTCTGTCTGATTTATCTTATGTGGACTACCCGACCTCGTTCGCAGGGGCATCTGTCAGGTTTTGGGTTGCTTGGGGTGTCTCTGGTGTGGCACCAACTTCTCACTGTTTTTCCCACTTTGCTGTGCTACCTGCATGTGGCAACTATGCTCATGCTCTGTAATGCGCCTTACTACGCTGTGTGTTAAATATGCACGCTTAACCCTTTACACTTGGCTGTCCCACGCTGGGGGATAGTTTACATTTTCCCATTCCGATTGTCTGCCCCACTCTGTGTGACATATGATTAATATGCTAGTTTGACTCGTAATACAACATGACTGGTTACTGTAGAATGTCTGTAAAATTGGTTGTAAGTTGCCCAATTTCTTAAAATTTATTCCGATTTGGCATGAGCGACACAGAAAAATAATCACAGTGTAAAGGGTTATTCCTTATCGTCACTCCAGTCCAGTCCCTTTACTTCAGGGTTGCGTAACCCTTCCAGCAGCTTGGAGGCTGAGCCCAACCTTTTTGGAGGTGGAGCGGTACAAATACCACTGAGACCACCCACCAACCCCAGTAATCTCAGCCTCCAAGCAGCTGGAGGGTTCCGTAAGCCTAGGGCTTACTGGAGTCCTTATTTTTAAATTTTAAACTTTTAAATTTCTTTACTTTTAACAAGAGCTCTGTCTCTTTAATTTCTCCGGCTCTCTCCTCTCCCTCCTCCACCCGCCCCCCCCCCCCCTCACCGGATCAGGCGTCGGAGGAGAGCCGCGACTCGCAGCATCGAGGAGGGTTTCTTGCTTCTCTGCTCCCCTGCTGCTGAGACGCGCGGATCGCTGCTGCCTCGCGCCGAAGCCCCACGGAGGCTGAGCGCTTGAGGCAGCATCGCTGGCCTGCTGATACCGCCAGACCCGTCCGGAGACTGCAGGACGCGGCGGCGAAGTCCGGCCCCCCCAAGGACCGCGGGGAAAACCTTAGGCGGCGATTCTCACAGGAACAGAGGTTTCAGTCTGCAGTGAGCAAGGAGAGAGTGCGACCGCGACCGGGAGAGAGCCTAAGGGTTCCCCGTCCTGGCTCCACGTGGTGAGGCCCACCACGTGTAGAGCCAATGGGTATGCAGCGCTGAATCGGCTACAGATTCCCAGCACAGCTAACCGCAAGTAGAAGGGATATAACTGTGATTAATTTGAATCCTAATTTTAACTAGCAACAAGTGCTGTTAGCTTTAATTTTTTTTATTTGTAACTTTATTTTAACGCTATTTTTAACTAATGTTTGGCTACAGGGTGCTCCTTCTATTTTAAATCCACTTTATGTTTCATTTAATTGCTCATTGGTTTCCTCTAAATTGATAGACGGTCTCTTCCCTGGGGGATCCCTTTGGGGAGGGGAGAAAAAGGAAAAGAGACCTCGGTTTGGTTGGCCAGGGAGGAGCTAGCCTTCATTGTAGAGAAGGGTAGAGCTAGCCTCCATAGTAGAGAAGAGTCCCTCCCCACGGGCCTGGAGTTCTGGTACGGGAAGGTCCTCAGCCCCGGGTCATGTCAACCAAAGCACGCTGCCTTTCCTGTGGAATCCGCAGGGGTACTTCCGCAGAAACAGGTATCTGCAGGAACTGTACCGCGCTGGCAGCCTCGGCAGAGCAGGACATTACCTTAACCATGGCCCAGGCCTCCCAAGGGTCAGACGAACTCCCAGTAGGGGAGAGTGAGATGCAAGCCCCTCCTTCTACGTCCTCGGACTTGCCCACCCCTTCCTTATCCCCCGCCCCTCTCCCGGCAGGGGAGGATGGGGTAGGAGATTTCTTCTCCCCGGACTTCATTCTCTTACTCCACAAGGCATATTGCCTACGTAAGCAAGGTTCAGGGAAAGCGGGTGCGGCGCCCTCGGCAGCGGAGGCCAAGACAGCCAGGCCCGCGAGGGCGGCCAATCCAGATTCCGACGTCCCACCTAAGCGCCTCCGGATGAGCGAAGAGGAGACCCTTTCACAGGGATCTCCGGAAGAAACGCCATCGGACAAGGACTTTGGTGAGGATGAGGAGGAGTTAGAAGAAGGTGAGATTCCAGAAGAAGACCAGGCTAGGATAATTAGAGTATTTCGTCGGGAGGAGCTTCCGGCCTTGATTAACGAGTCCCTGAAGGCCCTCAACATGTCCTCCGATACACCTGCAGAAGAGGAAGCATTGGAGGATCCATTGATCCAGGCCATTAGAAGATCCCAGAAGGTCTTTCCGGTACATAGGGTAGTGAGACAGATGATCCAGGAAGAATGGGACCAACCCGAGTCAAGTCTAAGGGGAGTCCGGTCCATGCTTCGTCTCTATCCCCTCTCAGAGACTGACAAAGAACTGCTAAAGTCTCCCAGGGTAGATGCGGCAGTGTCAGCGGTCACCAAGAAGACCACTATTCCAGTGGAGGGCAGTGCTGCCCTAAGGGATCCTCAAGACAGAAAGTTGGATACTCTCTTGAAGCAGGCCTTTGACGTAAGCGCCCTCGCCTTGCAAGCCTCGGTCTCCGGAGCTTGGGTGGCTAGGGCCTGTTTAAGGTGGTCACAACACCTGCAGTCAGACGAAAGTCCCTCGGAGGAGACGCGGACCAACGCAAGCAGGTTGGAATCTGGAACAGCTTACTTGGCGGATAGTCAGTATGACCTCATCAGGAGCCTGGCAAAGAACATGGCCTCGGTGGTGGCTGCCAGGCGATATCTCTGGTTACGCAATTGGGCAGCGGATACTTCCTCGAAGGCTCGCCTGAGTCGCCTCCCCTTTAAAGGGAAACTGTTGTTCGGCGAGGATTTAGAGAAATTGGTAAAGGATCTGGGCGAGTCAAAGGGTGGCAGACTCCCGGAAGATAGACCGAAGCAAAACCGCTCACTTCCCCCGGCACGTACTCAGCCCAGGGATTTCCGGAGATCTCGCCCCGCCAGATCCAGCTCCTTTTCCAGGGGGCGTTTCCCTTCGAGGGGCCAGGGCTTTCGAGGGTTTCGGGGAGCAGGTCGCGGTTTTGGGGCGACCACCTCCTTCTCCTCTTCCTCGTCTTTCAGAAAACAACAATGAAGCCGCGGGGGCCCAGGGGGAAGAGCTGCCCATAGGAGGACGTTTAAGACAGTTCCTTCCCGCCTGGTCCCGGGTCACGTCGGATCAATGGGTACTAGAGGTGATCAGAGAGGGCTACGCCCTCGAATTTTCGAAACCAATAACACCAGCCTTTGTTCTGTCCCCCTGCAGTACCCCCGCAAAGAAGACAGCGGTGGAATCTACCCTCACGCGCTTAATTGCACTCGGGGCCGTGTCTCCAGTGCCCCCAGATCAGTGCGGCTCAGGTCGATACTCGATTTACTTCGTGGTGCCAAAGAAGGAAGGCACCTTCCGACCGATTCTGGACTTAAAACAGGTCAATCGCTGCCTCAGGGTCCCGCACTTCAGGATGGAGACCCTGCGGTCAGTCATTGCTGCCGTAAGGAACGGGGAGTTCCTGACAGCCCTCGACTTGTCAGAGGCCTACTTGCATATCCCGGTCAGAAAATCCCATCAGCAGTTTCTAAGGTTTGCGGTACCAGCGGGTCACTTTCAATTCAAGGCCCTTCCCTTCGGCCTAGCGACAGCTCCATGAACATTTACCAAGGTGATGGTGGTAGTAGCGGCCTTCCTCCGGAAGGAGGGGATCTTGGTTCACCCGTATCTAGACGATTGGCTGATCCGGGCAAAGTCAGAGAAAGAAAGTCGCTCGGCGACGGACACAGTAGTTCGCTTGCTAGAAGAATTGGGATGGGTGATCAACTGAGCAAAGAGCAGGCTGACCCCCTCCCAGAATCTCGAGTATCTCGGCGCAAGGTTCGACACCGGCAGGGGCAGAGTGTTCTTGCCCTCTTCCCGGGCCGGGAACCTAAGGCTTCTGATCACTCGGTTCCTAAGCAGGCGAAACCCCTCAGCATGGCATTACCTTCAGGTCCTGGGCACGATGGCAGCAACGATAGAGGTAGTACCTTGGGCCAGAGCCCACATGCGCCCATTGCAACGATCCCTATTGCGTCGGTGGTCTCCGCAACTTCATCCTCTGACAACACAGTTACCCTGCGCTCCGCGGACCAAACGAGCTCTTCGATGGTGGCAACACCCGAGAAACCTGGAACGGGGAATGCCCCTCGAGCCCCCCCAGTGGGTCCTCTTGACGACGGATGCCAGCCTGTCAGGCTGGGGGGCACACTGCGAGGACCAGTTCGTTCAGGGATGCTGGTCCCCGATGGAATCTCAGTGGCCCATCAACAGACTGGAGTTACGGGCCGTCACCCTAGCGCTCAAGAAACTCGAGCCCCGGGTACGAAGAAGGGCAATCCGCGTCCTCTCCGACAACATCACAACGGTGGCGTACATCAACCACCAGGGCGGCACCAGCAGCCCGGCCCTGGAAAAGGAGGCAGACACTCTCCTCCAGTGGGCGGAGGTCTACCTCGAAGCGCTTTCGGCCCAGCACGTGGCAGGCTCGGACAATGTCACGGCCGATTACGTCAGCAGGCACAGAATAGACCACAGAGAGTGGGAACTGGAGCAGGCAGTCTTCGAACAAATAGTGGCTCGGTGGGGTCTCCCACTAATGGATCTCATGGCAAGATTCTCTTCGGCCAAGGTGGACCGATTCTTCAGTCGACGAAAGGAGAGGATGTCCGAGGGTCTGGATGCCCTGTCTCAGAAGTGGCCGGCAGAGGGCCTCCTCTATGTATTCCCTCCCTGGGCTCTGATCGGAAAGGTTCTTCAACGAGTGGAATCTCACCAGGGCCGGATAATCCTCATAGCTCCGGATTGGCCCCGCCGCCCCTGGTATGCAGACCTGGTGAGACTATTAGCCGACCACCCATGGCGGCTACCCTGCAGGAGCGACCTTCTCAGGCAAGGCCCGGTCCTGATGCCTCACGTGGATCGGTTCTCGCTTACGGCCTGGCTCTTGAAAGGGCGCGGCTTCTGAAGCGCGGATATTCGGCGGCAGTAATCTCAACGTTGTTGAGCGCTAAGAAGCGCTCGACGTGTCTCGCCTATGTAAGGGTCTGGCGCATTTTCGAGGCATGGTGCGCGGAGCGCCGTAGGAAGCCCCTGACCGCCTCAGTCCCAGAAATCCTGGAATTTTTGCAAGCAGGGTTCGACAAGGGTCTAGCGCACAGCTCACTTCGAGTACAACTAGCCGCTATCGCGTGCTATAGAGGAAAGATCCACGGCAAGCCGTTAGGGGTGCACACGGACGTCACCAGGTTCCTAAGAGCAGTACGACGGCTGCGTCCCCAGCGGAGGTCGGTCGTACCCACCTGGGACCTTAACCTGGTACTAAATGCACTGATGGGGGAACCGTTTGAACCGGTAAAGAGGGCCTCCTTGAAGGACTTAACCCTGAAGACAGTCTTCCTGGTTGCGATCTGCTCGGCCAGGCGGGTCTCCGAGCTACAAGCTCTCTCCTCCAAGCCCCCCTTCCTGGCCTTCCTCAAGGACAAGGTCGTTCTGCGCACGGTGCCCTCCTTCCTTCCCAAGGTTATTTCTCCTTTTCATGTAAACCAGACTGTCACGCTCCCGGCCTTCCCAACCGGGGGCCTGGCAGGCAAGGATAGCAGGCTGCGGCTATTGGACGTTCAGAGAACCCTAAAGCGCTACCTCTCCCGAACCGCTCCGTTCCGGAAGTCAGACCGGCTGTTTGTCAAGTTCGGAGGCCCCCACAGAGGGGAAGCGGCGGCCAAGGCCTCCATCTCTAGGTGGATTAGGGAGGCGATTGCCTCCGCCTACATCCTGAAAGGCAAGCAGGTTCCGGGGGGGCTGCGGGCTCATTCCACCCGAGCTCAGGCTACCTCATGGGCAGAATTCAGTCTAGTCCCCCGCTGGATATATGTAGAGCGGCAACTTGGTCCTCCCTACATACCTTCACCAAGCACTACAGGCTGGACGTGCAGAGCTCAGCGGATGCTCGGTTTGGCCTAGCGGTTCTTCAGTCCGGTTTGCCGAATCCCACCCAGAATTGAACTGCTCGGGTACTTCCCTGAAGTAAAGGGACTGGACTGGAGTGACGATAAGGAAGAAGTAATTAGATCTTACCTGCTAATTATTGTTCCTGAAGGAACGACAGTCCAGTCCCTGATCCCACCCGGCTATGTCGGACCTGAAGGCCTGTCGGAAAAGGGCGGAACAGCGAACCGAGCGGGGGACCAGATCGGGGTGAGGGAGGCCAGGAGTAAGTAGGCGAGCAGTCCTCCTTCGGCGCCTTTCCTCCTCTCCCTCCTCTACTCCTTTTTTCCTATTTACTTATGGAAAAAAAAAAAAAAAAAAAAAAAAGTTTGCATGTTTGTTAGGTTTGATGTTTAGTTGTGACAAGGTTCACTTAGGCTACTTTTTCAGTCGATTACTGGGGTTGGTGGGTGGTCTCAGTGGTATTTGTACCGCTCCACCTCCAAAAAGGTTGGGCTCAGCCTCCAAGCTGCTGGAAGGGTTACGCAACCCTGAAGTAAAGGGACTGGACTGTCGTTCCTTCAGGAACAATAATTAGCAGGTAAGATCTAATTACTTCATTTGTGTGTGCAGTGTTAGTGCATATGTGGCTGTAGCACATGGTGTTAGTGACCATGCGGCCACAGTGCACGGTAGTCGTGCCCACGTGGCCGAAACATATGCTACAGCACGCCTTCAGCCTGTATGAACTGTTGGTGGCATCTCAGCCTTTTGTTGGCACAGCCACATGCCTACTTAAACATAAGAGCATAAAGTATGCCATACTGGGTCAGACCAAGGGTCCGTTTCCAACAGTAGCCACTCCAGGACACAAATAACTATCAGGTTCCCAAAAGGTATACAGATTCCATACTGCTTGTCCCAGAGGTAAGCAGTGGATTTCTCTGATCCACTTTAATAATGGTTTATGGACTTTTTCTCCAGAAACTCGTCCAAACCTCTTTTAAACCCAGCTACGTTTGCAACAAATTCCAGTCTTTGTGCAATGAGTAAAAAAAAAAAATATATTCTCCAACTTCTGCTAATATGTTGCATTGTAGCTTCATTGAATGTCCCCTAGTGTTTCTACTTTGTTTTCCATTCAAAGGCTTTATTAACAAACTAACACACTTTACAGTTCAAGCAGTTGTTGACAAACCGAACAATCAGTGTTGCATGATACAGTATCCCAAGGCGATAGATCAGCCTCATCTTTTTAGTTGTTTTTATCAATAAACCAATAGATAATTCCCCTTGAATTCACCCTATATCCTCCAGACCCTGCTCCCTCCTTCCCCCCACTATCCCCTCTCCGCCTCTCCATCCCTAAGAGCCACCTTACACTGATCCCACTTAATCCATTCACACAACATTGTGCACTCCATATGCTCGTACAAATGGTTCTCCAGGACCAAGCAGGAAGTCAGTCCTCACATATGGGTGACGTCAGCGCCGACGGAGCCCTCGTGCGGAGCATTTCCCCAGCTTTCAAAGAAAGCCTTTGGGAATTGCAGTGCGCATGCGCGGTCCCCTTCCCGCCCAAGGGTGCCATCTTACTCAGTCTTCTTTTTTCCGCGGAGCCCGACGGACGTAGTTCGTTTTTCCCCGAGGAAAAAGTTGATTTTCCCTATTTTTCTCTTTTTTCTCCGGTTCGACACCGGATCCTTTTCCCGCTCAGACCGATACGCCGGTATCGAGTCCTTTTCTCTCCTTTTCGGTATTTGTCCTTTGTGACTGGTGTTCGCACCTTTTTTCTTTTTTCCCTGGCAGCCCGGTCTTTTGACCTAGCAGGGGCCATTTTCCCCCCGATGGCTACCAGCGGGTTTAAGAAGTGTGATCAGTGTAAGAAACTTATGTCTCTTACCGACACACACGACTGCTGCCTCCGTTGCCTCGGACCCGATCATGACCCGATGATCTGTGGTCCGTGTGGCAAAATGTCCTCAAAGGCGTTGAGGAGTCGGCAACACCAGAAGGATCGAATTTTTTCTGACTCCGCGTCCGGCCGGGCCTGGACCTCGTCAGAGGCCTCGATGTCTCGGGACTCCGGCCCCGAGCAGCGTCGGGGTTCCTCTGCTACATCTAGCGGTGGACACCCCTCTTCCTCTGGGGTTTCAACACGATCTCCTGTCTTAGGATCAGGGGACTCTCTTGCACCGCAAACTCCAGTCCCTTCATCTGATGGCCTGGCTGCTGAAAGGGTAGTCCTAGCTCCCCTACTACTACCTCGAGAGGTGGAAGCTGTAGTCTTGGCCTCTCGGCGTCAATCCACCAGGAAATCCTACACTCTTAAGTGGCGTAGATTCTCCGCTTGGTGTGCTCAGCACAGTGAGAATCCCTTCTCATGCTTGTTAGCGGTAGTGTTGCAATATTTGCTCTACCTCTCCAATCTGGGCCTTAAGTCTAACTCTCTCTGAGTTCACCTTAGTGCTCTCTCAGCACACCACTCGCCGGTGGACGGCAGGCCTCTTTCCAACCACCCTTTGGTGGCTCGTTTCCTCAGAGGCCTTCTTCTGCTTAAGCCTCCTTTGCGTCCACCAGCCCCTGAGTGGGATCTGAATGTGGTCTTAAAGTGGCTTACTTGTCCGCCTTTTGAACCTATGGCTACCTGCCCTCTCCTTTTCTCTCCTGGAAAACTTTATTTCTGGTAGCTCTCACCTCTGCTAGGCGAGTGAGTGAACTGCAGGCACTAGTGTCTGATCCTCCTTACCCTAGGTTCTACAGGAATAGGGTAGTCCTACGGACTCACCCTAAGTTTCTTCCTAAAGTTGTTTCACCTATTCACCTCAATCAGAAGGTGGTTCTTCCGACCTTCTTTCCCAGGCCGCATGCCAACCGGGCTGAGCTGGTCTTGCATACCCTGGACTGTAGCAGGGCGTTATCCTTCTACCTTGACCGTACGCGGGAGCATCGGAAGGCTGTTCAGCTTTTCGTTTCTTTTGACCCCAATAAGTTGGGGCTCCCTGTCTTCAAGCGTACGTTGTCCATATGGGTCGCTGACTGTATCGCCTGGGCTTATGGGGCAGCCGGCCTCTCGTTGGAGGGTCGAGTCACGGCTCATCGTGTCAGGACGAAGGCTGCGTCAGTGGCTCATCTCCACTCTGTTCCTTTGGCAGACATCTGCCGGGCCGCTACTTGGTCTTCAAGCCAGACTTTTGCGGCCCATTACTGCCTTGAGAGGGAGTCCCGCAGGGACAGTGCTTTCAGACAGGCAGTACTCCATAATCTCTTTGGGGTATAGGCAACTCCTACCCTCCGGCCCTGGTGTTGGGCTACCGGTCGGGAGCGTTCTCAGAGTTGATTCCTTCCTTCTGTGCTGACGAGCTTGAGGGAGCTCCTTTTTCCGCTTGGGGTCTCCGGTAGCCTTAAGCTGGGGAGTCCCATATGTGAGGACTGACTTCCTGCTTGGTCCTGGAGAAAGAGTAGTTACTCACCTGTAAGAGGTGTTCTCCAGGAGCAACAGGAATCAGTCCTCACAACCCTCCCTCCTCCCCTTGGAGTTGCAGTCATATGATTTATTTTTGCTAATTTTTTGCTGTCTTTTAGCTATGTCATCAGACTAATCAAGATGCCACCCTTGGGCGGGAAGGGGACCGCGCATGCGCGCTGCAATTCCCAAAGGCTTTCTTTGAAAGCTGGGGAAATGCTCCGCACGAGGGCTCCGTCGGTGCCGACGTCACCCATATGTGAGGACTGATTCCTGCTGCTCCTGGAGAACACCTGTTACAGGTGAGTAACTACTCTTTCCCAAATGTATTCAAAACAAACCTTACCCATCTTCCTGGTAGCGACCGCCCATACCATACTTAGATATCCCACATACACACCAACCGTTGGCTCAAAACCAGGGGTGCCATCTGTTTCCAGGCCAAGGCCAGATTCAATTTGGCTGCATTCATGCAATGCTTCACTAATACCAATTGTGGGGTCTTCATCCTGGGCATGAGCCTATTAAAAGTTCCTGGGTCCTAGGACACGTCCCTACCCACTAGCCACTTCACTCTATACTGAATACTCTTCCAGTAGCCCTGAATTCTGGGGCAACTCTACGACACATATGCCAGTGTCCTACTTATACCACATCTGCGCCAGCACAGTGCAGACACTCCTGGATAGGCCCTGATAAGCCATGCGGTGGTCATATACCACCCATTTAAAATTTTATAGTTACTCTCTTGGGCGCTGGCCGCCAGCAAACTCTTCCACAATTGGCCCTCAGTCTGCTCATGCTGTTGATCGGTGTACCGCAACTGCCAACTCCCTGGGCCCAGTATGCTCTGTGTTTCCCAACTGTAAAAGCCAAGTTGTGCTGACATGAGTAGAGAGCTGAGATAAACCCTGTGGCTCACCAACAGAGATGGGCACCCACCTGCATATTCGACACGCTATGTGAGCAGCAGTGATCATCACACAATGTGGTTTGAGATAAAAGCCAAGGTGTAATCCAATCACAGCAAACTCAGTCTTAGACTTCAAAAATGCTGACTTTAGTAAAATGGCCAAGTATCTGAAGGAGGAGTTGGTAGGGTGAGAGGGTTTAAGGGAAGTGGAATTGCAATGAGATAAACTAAAGGAAGCAATAAAAGGTGCAACAGATACATACGTAAGAAACGTAAATAAAAACAAGAGGAAAAGGAAACCTATTTGGTTCTCCAAAGAAGTGGCTGCACAAATAAAGGCAAAAAACACAGCTTTCACAAAATTCAGAAGCTCGCAAACAGAGGAACACAGAAAAGAATACAAGATCAAACTAAAAGACAAAACGAGAAATAAGGATAGCAAAATCAAAGGCAGAAGAAAAGATGGCTAAAGCTGTGAAGTGTGGTGACAAGACTTTTTTTTTCAGGTATATTCGGGAGAGGAGGAAAATCAGAGGTGGAATTGCAGGACTCAAAAGTGCTGGGAACGGATTCGTGGAAAGTGACATTGAAAAAGCGGCAGTCCTAAATGAATACTTCTGCTCTGTTTTCACTAGCGAAGATTCTGGAGAAGGACCACCTATGATTGACAAATATACACTCGGGAATGGAGTAGATACCACACCATTCACAAAAGATGATGTGTTAGAACAGCTTGCAAAACTGAAAGTGGACAAGTCTATGGGACCAGATGGGATAAACACCAGGATACTGAAAGACCTCAGAAAAGTTCTTGCAGGGCCTTTAAAGGATGTTTTTAATAGATCCTTAGAGACAGGAGAAGTTCCACGGGACTGGAGAAGGGCTGACATGGTACCCCTCCACAAAAGTGGTAAGAGGGAAGAAGTGCCAAACTACAGGCCAGTAAGCCTTACCTCTGTGGCGAGAAAAGTAATGGAGGCGCTCCTGAAAGAGCAAATAGTGGACTTCCTCGAAACCAACAGGTTGCATGATCCGAGGCAACATGGTTTTATCAAAGAACGATCTTGACAAACAAATCTGATTGAGTTCTTTGACTGGGTGACCAGAGAACTAGATCAAGGGCATGCGTTGGATGTGATCTACCTAGATTTCAGCAAAGCCTTTGATACTGTTCCTCATAGGAGGTTTACCCTGTTTTCCAAGTTACTTGTTCCTGTTCAATGTAATGACCTGACTTTTGTTCATTGTCGGTTACCTTCTTGTTTTATGTAAACCGCGCTGATCGCAAATAGTGCGGTATATAAGAAATGAAAATAAATAAAATAAATAAATATCAATAAACTCAACAGCTTGGGGATGGGTCCCAAGATGGCGAACTGGATTAGAAATTGGTTGACTGACAGACAACAGCGGGTGATGGTAAACGGAACCCACTCGGATGAAGAGAAGGTGATTTAGCGGTGTGCCCCAGGGTTCGGTCTTGGGACCGGTACTGTTCAATATATTCGTAAGTGATATTGCCGAAGGGCTGAATGGAAAATTCTGTCTTTTTGCAGATGACACCAAAATTTGCAACAGAGTGGAATCCCCTTAGGGAGTGGAGAATATGAGGAAAGATCTACAAATGCTGGAAGAATGGTCTAATGCTTGGCAGTTAAGATTTAATTTGAAGAAGTGCAGTGTCATGCACTTTGAAAGCAGAAATCCAAGGGAAATGTATGCGATAGGGGGTGAGAGATTGATGTGCACAGACCAGGAGAAAGACTTCGGTGTGATTGTTTCTGATGAGTTTAAAGTGGCAAAACAGTGTGACAAGACGGTGGCAAAAGCCAGAAGGATTCTGGGTTGCATACAGAGAGGAATAACCAGCAGAAAGGAAGAGGTACTAATGCCAATGTAGAAGTCTCTGGTGAGGCCTCACTTGGAATATTCTGTTCCGTTTTGGAGACCGTATCTCACAAAGAATATAAAAAGACTGGAAGCGGTTCAGAGGAAGGCGACCAAAATGATTTGGAGCCTGCATCATAGGACTTATGAGAAGAGACTTGAAGACCTAAATATTGTACACTCTGGAAAGATGTGGCGCTATTTAGCCCCGCATCTTTCCATTGTTGGAAAATTTTCGATTGAGTGCCCTGCCTAAAGGCCCCATTATTGGTGATAATGGAGGGAGGGGGGGTGCGGGGAAGAGAGGCCTCCTTAGGCCAAAAGTACCTATCCCAACACTTAATAGTGTGATCCACTTATGGGTTCTCCCCCCCCCCCCCCATAGGTGCACAACCACAGTTTCCCCCAAGTCGAGAACTCCCAGCAAATCTCTCAAGTTGAACCCAACTTTTAGTGCTTGCCTAGTTCATCCATTTTAACCCAGCTCTCCCTTGGGCCACCATGTAGTACAGACACAAATTCGGAACTCCCACCCCCCTCTTCTTCAGTGGGGATATAATATACATTTCGCTATCCTCTGCTGCTGAGACTGCCAGACAAACTTCATCAACTGCTGCTGCCATTTCTTCAGCATCCAAGGCGGCAACTCAGTTGGCAAAACTTGAGAAAGATATAGGAAGTGAGGGAGAGCAATCATCTTTGTCACTGCTATTCTGCCAAACCAGGATAGCAACAATCCTGACCAGACCTCTAGGTCTTGATTCACTTGCTGAAGCAGGGAGATGTAGTTTGCCTTATACAGTGCCTTTGGGTCTACCGTTAAGTTCATCCCCAAGTATTGCATGGAGGAGTCTATCCACTTAAATGGAAACCCATCACGAAGGCAGGTGCACACAGTCACTTCAAAGTTTATATTCAAAATTTCTGTTTTGGTGTAACTAATTTTAAAGCCAGACACTTGGGAGTAGTCATCAAACAACCTCATGACATTTGGCAAGTACATCAAAGACTGTCAGTGATAATAGTATATTGTCTGCAAATAACGTGATCTTATACTCGCTATCCCTCACTTGGATCCTGCTGACATCGGTCAAAGCCCGAATCCGCTGGGCCAGCGGCTCCATAGCCAGTGCAATAAGGAGAGGGGGGTGGGGATAAAGGACAACCCTGCCAGGTTCCACACCCTAACTGAAAGAATCTCAAGCTACCTCCATTGACTCTGACATATGATTTGGGTGCATGGTACAAGCTGCACAGCTAGCCTTGTAAGTTCGGCCCAAACACCATCTTCACCAAAACACTCCACAAAATCTTCCAGTTCACCCTGTCAAAGGCTTTCTCCACATCAGCCCCAGCAGGAGCACCTGCTGCTTCTCAGCCCAGGCCACATGTATCAGGTCAAGCATCTGATGGATGTTACCTGCCACTTGTCTCCCCTTCACAAAACCCACCTGATCTCCATGGATTAATCTAGGGAGAATCTGTTTTATCTGAGCTGCCAGCACCTTTGCGAGTATCTTTTAGTGTTCAAGAGCGATATTTGTCTATAGGAAGAGGCCTCAGATTTAACCTTCCCAGGCTTAGGAATCATCACTACCACTGTTTCCATCTGCAAAGGGGGCAGTCTATCTCCCTGCAAAACCATATTGAAAACTTCTATTAACATGGACGCTAAGTGCCTCTCAAAGTTCTTGTAGTACTCAGGGGTAAAGCCATCAACCCCAGATGCTTTCTCTATCGGAAAGGCCCTAATAGCCAACTGAACGTCTTGAGCCATTATCTCTGCTTCCATTTGTCCCTTTCCGCATCTGTTAAGACCTGCAGTGACACTCCCTGAAGATAATCCTCTATCTGCTCTCAGGGTATAGGTTTCTCTCTGTAGAGCTGTTCCAGAAAGTCACCAAAGGCAACCTGGATATCCCCAGATTTGACACAAATCTGTCCTTTCCAGCCTTTAAGCTCGCGTACCATCCATCCCAACTGTTGTTTATGCAGGTGTAATGCTAACATCTTGTCAGCCTGGTTACCCTTCTCATAAAATATCTGCCGACATCGACATATCATAAACTCCAAATCCCACCGCACTTGTTCATCTAATCTAGCTCTGTCATCCACTGCCTTTAAGCTTGTTTCAACCCCATCTTCGCATGTTGGTCCTGGAGATGCTGGTCCTCATCTCGCAAAGTATATATCCTTTCACACCGCCTCCGGTACACCGCCACCTTCGTAATGAGCCACCACCAAGCTGTAGCTTTCAGTGCATCCCAGACCATTGATATTCCAACATCACCTGCACTGTTCAAGACAAAGTATTCCTGAATAAACAAATCATGTGCCTGGAGTAGTACTACTATTACTACTACTGCTACTATTAATCTTTTATATAGCGCTACAAGGCGTACACAGTGCTGTACAAGTACATATAGAAGACGGTCTCTGCTTGTTATAGCTTACAATGTAATCAAGACAAACCTCATGTTTCTGCTGTATTGTACGATCTAAGTAGGGGAAAAGAGATACAAGGAGAACAAGGGATTAGGATCCAAAAGCAGCCTCAGAGGTGAGCTTTTAGCACGGATTTGAAAAGGGGGAGAGATGAGACCCGAGTATAGATTCAGGAAGTTTGTTCCAGGCATAAGGAGCAGCAAGGTGAAAAGATCAAAGTCTAGAATTGGCAGTTGAAGAAAAGGGCATAGAGAAAAGAAAGCCAGAGGAAGAGCAGAGTTCACAAGGAAGGGTGTAGGGAGAGAGGAGAGAGGAAAGGTAGTGAGGGGCAGTAAAGTGAATGCATTTATAGGTCAGAAGGAGAAGTTTGAATTGGATACGGAAACAGAAGGGGAGCCAATGAAGTGATTTGAAAAGAGGTGTTCTATAAGTGTATCGGAGGCTGGCAGAAGATTAGCCGCGCAGCAGAGTTTTGAACAGATTAGAGGAAAGAGATGACTGGGAGACCAGCAAAGAGGAGGCTGCAATAGTCGAGACAAGAGGTGACCAAAGAGTAGATAAGAGTGTTAGTAGTGTGTTCAGAGAGGAAGAGGCCAATTTTGTTAATGTTAGAGAAAGAAACGACAAGTTTTAGCTATCTGATGGGATATGTGTGGAGAAGGAGAGGGAGGGGTCAAAGATGACCCCAAGGTTGAGGCCAGAGGAAAGAGGAAGTAGAAGAGTGTTATCAACAGAGATAGAGGAAGGGGGAGGAGGATTTAGGTGGAAAAAATAATAAGTTCAGTCTTGGCCGTGTTCAGTTTCAGACGGCGGTGAGACATCCAGGTAGCAATGTCAGATAAGCAGGTCAAGATACGGGCTTGGAGCATAAGAGAAAGGTCAGGTGTAGATGGATTTGAGAGTCATCAGTATAAAAATGATACTGAAAGCCATGGGAATAGATGGACCGCCACTGCCCGCTCTAACAAGCGCTAACCCAGTATCCTCAAATTTCACCCTATAGGGGGGTGTGGTCAGACCAAGTTATCACGCCCAGTGCAGCTTCTCTCACCTGGCTTGCCAAGCGCTGATCAAGCAGAGATATCCGAGTGTATCCCTGATGCACAGGCGAGAAGTAAGTATAACCCTATTGCCCTTGGTGTATATCCTGACACATTTCTTGCTAGTGTAGATCCATCAACACCCCTCACAGTGCCTTGCTGGCGCCCTGCCTTCTTGCTGCGCGCACTCCCCCCCCCCCTCCTGTGGAGGCCAACTGTGGCTGCAGGCATGTGTTAAAGTCCCCCCTCCTTCCCCCACGTATTAAACCTTTTGAGAATACTGCTAAAGAGGCCTTCATTTCTTCAAAGAGGCATGCCTGGCCCTCAGGAGCCATAAACATTAGCTGCCATTCATCTGCACATTTTTAAAAAATCCATCTTTCTGCTTTATCTCTAAGCATCCCCTCAGTTGCTACCTACAGAGACTGGCGGAGTAGAATTGCTACTCCATGCCTTTTACAGCCTTGTAGTCTGCGGTCGCCCAGACCTCCCCAATGGACTTCCTCTTGAGCCACTCATGAAGATTAAACCTGAGATGCGTCTTTTGTAGGAGGATCACATCTCCTCCCTAAAGTTTCAACTCCTTAAGCAACCGGGATAATTTTCTCGATGATTTTAGCCCCTTAACATTGATAGACATAACTTTCAACATGGCATTTTTTAGGCAGCCCTCCCCCTCCCCCTCCCTTTAGCAACACCATTCGGGAATTCATTCATACACCACCAAATTTTCATCCATTTAAAGGGGTGTTGGTTAATCCAACTCGCACTCAATCAGTTTCACCCAAGCTCCCCTCTCCATCCCTTGCTTCCACCCCCTTCCCACCCCACAGGCCTCCCCCCGTCACTCGTCCACTACAGAAGCAGAGCAACGGAAACAGCAGCGGACTGAGAACAATCCCTCTTCCCGGCTCACTCAAGCCCAATCCCCCAACAGCTATTACATCATGTCCACACAGAAACAAATGCCCATAGTACTGGAATAGATGCACTGTATATTCCCCAAGTTCAAGCTGGTCATGCTGAGCACGATGCCTTAAGACAAAGGCAGCCCTCCTCAAACAAACCAAGGTTGTCCAAAAAAGCAAATGAAGTTGGTAGACTATAAAGCTGGGTCTTCACCATAGAAATCCGTTCGACACTTATATTCACTAGGTGCAGCCCAAATGCAACTGAGCCAGTCACAAGCTTTTATCTCCTACTCTTCTCCACTTATTGAGGGATACCTGCTGCTGTGGCTGAGGCATCACGTCTTCCTTTACCAACCCTGCCAAGCGCGGTGCTTTCCATGCCTCCGACAGGTCTTTAACAGAGTGTTTCTTGCCAACAATAGTTAAGTTCATGCAAAATGGAAAGGACCAAGAGTAGCAAATTTTTTCCCTGGTAAGCACCTCAATTAGAGGCTTCATCTCCTTTCGCCTGGTAAGGGTGAACGTTGACAGATCTTGGTACAGCGTCACTAGTGCCTCAATGAATTGCAGGGTCCTCTTTTCCCAGCTTTCTGCAGCAAGAGATCAGCATTTGAGAAGCACAGAAAGCGCACTATATTGTCTCTTGGCTAGTTGCCAGGGAGCTTCTATAAAGCCCAGTGAGTTCGTTTGATTTCCATTGCTGCCACTCAGGATTCATGCTCCTCTCTTCCTAGAAGATCCTTGCCTATGCTCTTATGATGTCCTCCACATTTTCTCCTCTGGTAGTTTCCAGTACCCCTCTAATTTGCATGTTATTGCACCGGCTTCTGTTCTCAGTATCACCTAACTTGTAAATCAATTCCGAGGCTTGCTGCCTGTGTCTGTTGACTGCAGGTTTAGTGCTTCAGCATGCTCCTCAATTTTAGTTTCCACTTTTTCCATCGGCCTTCTAGTTCCTGGATGTCACTATGTATGTCATCAATTTTATTCATCACTTCCTCCTGCATTGCACTGAATTTGGTGGCTAGCTCCTCAAAATCACAGTGGAACTCATGCTTAATTAAAGTTTGGTCAAACGTCATCAGTTTCGTCTGCTACTTCCACCTTTTTCTCTGTTTGACTCCGACGGCACACTGGAAGTCTATTCAGCATGCGGACAGGTCTTGCCAATTAGGCATTGGGACGCTTGTGGCTTTTCTCTGCCATCCACTACCTTCATTTTTGTAGCCATTGCGTCCCTAGGTGTTTGCATTGGTCAGGATCACTTTGTCCCATCCACCTCGAATTTTTATTGCTGTGAGGGCTATGAGGGTCATAGTTTCAGCTGACATCACTTCCTTCCGTCTTTCTATTATTTGAAGGAGTAAACCACCGGTCTACGTTTACCTGTTCCACTCCATTCATTATTTTGTAGATCTCTACCATATTTTCCTTCAGCTGTCTTTTTTTCAAGTTTAAGCCTTCCCTTATAGGGATATCCTTTCATTCCCTTTACCATTTTGGTGACTCTTCTCTGTACCTTTTTCAATTCTGCTATCTTTTTTTAAGATGTGGTAACTAGAATTGCAAACGGTATTGAAGGTGCGGTCGCATCATGGATCTATAAAGAGGCATTATAATAACTTTGGTTTCATTCTCTATTCCTTTCCTTATATTTTCTAGCATTGTATTTGCTTTCTTAGCTACGGCTGCACACTAGGCAGAGGGTTTCAACATATCCATGATGATGCCCAGATCCTTTTCCTGGATGGTGATTCCTAATGTAGAACCTTGTGTAGTGTAGCCATAGTTTTACCCTCTTAGAGAGGAACAACCCGTTCTAAAAGGTTTAGTCGTGATGTGGACATCAAAATCACGAACACATCTCCATAACCATTCCACAAATGCAGTTCACAGACATCTCCTGTATGGGGATGTTCAAGTAGGCTAGAGGGTGTGGCGGAAGCGTGTATGGGGAGGGGCTATGGACTTACATGTCTCCGTTCTATCCCAGAAGCAGCGGGGCCATCTGCAGACACGTGCATGTTTGTTCCTGCTCCAGACATGAATCAGCATCAGGAAAGTGTTTGTTTTCACCTTAAAACATCCAGAGTGTATAGAGAATTAATTGACTGGCTTTAGATTACAAAGTCCCACACTGGGATTTGAACCCTGGCCACCCAGCTCTTAAGCCACTACTCTAATCATTATGCTATTAATCGTTTTCATTTTGAAATGCTGTCCTGGGGACATCTATATAGACATTTGATACACGTGCATATCAGGCACGTCCACTTTTCTGGAATTGTGCCTGAACTTGCACGTGACTACCTTTCTTTTTAGACTATCTAGCTTTGACATTCCGGATTGCACTTGGACGTCCCATTTGACATGTGCCACCATGTGCATAACTTTGCACTTGTCCACATTAAATCTTTTTCTGCCATTTGGACGCCCAGTCTTCCAGTTTTTCAAGGTCCTCTTATAATTGTTCACAATCCTCTTGTGTGTTAACAACTTTGGATAATTTTGTGTTTGCAAATTTGATCACCTCACTTGTTCCCAGCTCCAGGTCATTTATAAATATGTTAACAAGCAGCGGGCTCAACACAGATCTCTTGGGTACTCCACCATTCACCGTTCTCCATTAAGAAAATAGGCCATTTAGCCCTACTCTGTTTTCTAACTTTTAACCAGTTCCTAATCCACAACAGTACACTTCCTCCTGACCCATGACCTTTTAATTTCCCCATGAGTCTCTCATGGGGGACCTTATCAAAGGTTTTCTGAAAATCCAGACACACTATACCAACTAGCTCACCTTTTTCTACCTGTTTGTTCACACCTTCAAATATTGCACTGGTCAACATTAAAATCGGTACTAACTTTAAAAAGCCCTAATCTGTAGTATCTTGGTGAGCTGAACACAAATATAACATTAAAAAAAATTATTGGCTCTCGTTTTGAAGATATTGCATGTCGTTCATTTTTGACGTTTCACCGTGTAAATTTATACAGTAGGACATCAATAACATCCCAAATAAGTCTTGAGTGATGTAATATTGCATCACATTGCATAATACCAGCATGCACACATCATCCAGAGTTGATTGCATCATTTTATGATGCAATGCAATACTACTGCCAGACGGCTGCTGAAGCCATCTGACGTCAGCAGTGTACTATACGCAGTTGGGAAAGTAAAGTAATCTGGTATTCTGTTCCGATATTGAAAGCCTCATGAATGCCTTAAAAATCACTCATGACCCACAAGACTGGAGACTATTTATAGACTCTTTGAAACTGAGTCTGAAGGCTGTGCTTTTGAACAATGGAAACAGTCTTCATCTATTCCAGTAGCGCATGCCGTCCACATGAAAGAGACATACGATAACTTAAAGCATCTACTGACTTCCATTAACTATAACAAGTACAGCTGGCACCTCTGTGGTGACTTGAAGATAGTTGCCCTTTTAATGGGACTGCAGCAGGGATATATAAAATACATGTGTTTCTTATGTGAGTGGGATAGCCGAGCAAGGGATTGGCACTACTTGTGGAAGGAATGGAATTGCAGACAAAATGTGATAGTTGGAGAGAAGAATATCCAGCACCCAGCTCTGGTTGAGGCTCACAAAATCCTGCTACCACCCCTTCACATCAAACTAGGTTTGATGAAAAACTTTGTGAAAGCCATGGACCGCACTTCACCAGCTTTCCGATACCTGCATGAAAAATTCCCTCGACTCAGCGAAGCAAAGATTAAAGAGGGAGTTTTTGTGGGTCCTCAGATTCAAGAGCTCATCAAAGATGACCGGTTCAACAACTTGCTGCAGGGTGATGCGAAACAAGCATGGAATGCTTTTTGCCTAGTATCAACAAACTTTCTTGGGAATGTTAGGGCAGAAAACTACAAGGAACTAGTAGAAGACGTGCTGATGCAGTATCAGAAACTTGGCTGCAATGTCTCTAAAGATCCATTTCCTTGATTCCCATCTCGATTTCTTTCCTGACAACTGTGGTATGGTTAGTGATGAACATGGCGAATGTTTTCACCAGGATATCGCAATGATGGAGCAAAGATACCAGGGAAAATGGTCCACTACAATGCTGGCTGACTACTGCTGGACACTCCCCAGAGAAGCTCCCAAACAGCTGTACAAGAGACAGGCAAAAAAATCTAAGAAGTAGTCTATGACTTGTTTTTTTACAGGTATTAAACAAAGGCCTGTTATATTTATTATTGACATGCATTTCGTGATGTAAACATTAATTCTTGTAGATTACAAAAAAACTAGAGCCAACTTTGCAATTCCACTGTCATGTGTTCAGCATATAAAAATTGATAAGAAATGACTATTTTTATTTCAGTAACATGACTTTTGTAAAAATTTGTTGACCGGTGTTATGAGATTCATGAGACAAGACTTTACTTGGTTAAATCCATGTTGGCTTTCTGCCATTAATTATGATTATTTAAATGTTGAGTAATTTTGTTCTTTATAATGGTTTCTATCATTTTGCCTGGTATTGACGTCAGGCTCTCCGGTCTAGTTTCCCGGTTCATCCTTGGAACCCTTTTTGAAAATTGGCGTTACACTGGCCACTCTCCAATCTTCAGGTACGACGGATGATTTTAATGATTGATAGTTCAGAGATTACTAAAACTAGGTCTGGAAGCTTATATTCCAATTCTTTCAGCATCTTGGGATGTATGCCCTCTGGTCCAGGTAATTTGCTACTCTTTGTCAAATAGCTGTATTACTTTCTTCCTAATTTATTGATTAGTTTCAATTCCTCTGATACGTCACCTTTAAGTACCATTTCTGGCATGAGTAAGTTTCCTACATCATCTTCAGTAAAGACTGAAGCAAAAAATTCATTCAGTCTCTCCACTATGGCCTTGTCCTCTTAGTGCCCCTTTTACCCCTCTATCATCTAAGTGTCCAACTGACACGCTGGTGTTTTGCTACATAATAATTCCAGCATTATTCACCTGTTTACGCCAGGGATCAGTCCTGGGACAGGTACTGTTCAATGTGATATTGCTGAAGGAAAAAGTCTGCCTTTTTGCAGATGACATAAAAATTTGCAATAGAGTGGACTCCTCTCAGGGAATGGACAACATGAGGAAAGATCTACAAAAGCTGGAAGAATGGTCTAATGCTTGGCAGTTAAATTTAATGTGAAGAAGTGCAGAGTCATGCACTTAGGATGCAGAATTCCAAGGAAAATTGTATGCGATAGGGAGCGAGAGGTTGGTGTGCACAGACCAGGAGAAGGACCTTGGAGTGATTGTTTTGCCACCTTGAGATTCTCAGAAACAATGTGACAAAGTGGTGGCCAAAGCCAGAAGGATGCTGGGTTACATACAGAGAGGAATAACCAGCAGAAAGAAGGAGGTATTAATGCCCCTGTACAAGTCATTGGTGAGGCCTCGCTTGGAGATTGTGTTCAGTTTTGGAGAACATATCTCACAAAGGATATAAAAAGATGTGTAATTTAGAGGAAGGTGACCAAAATGATTTGGAGCCTGTGCCCGAATATGTATGAGAAGAGATTTGAAGACCTAGATGTGTATGACCTAGAGGAGAGGAGAGGAGAGGAAGGGCAGAGGAGATATGATACAGATGTTTTAATATTTAAAAGGTATTAATAAACAAACAACCTTTTTCAAAGAAGGGGAAGCCGTAAAACTATAGGGCATAAAATGAAGCTGTAAGAAGGTAAACTTAAAAGCAACGTCGGGAAATACTTTTTCACTGAAAGGGTGATGGATGCTTGGAATGCCCTCCCGATGGAGGTGGTGGGGGCAAATACAGTGGCGAAATTCAAAATGGCATGGGACAGACAGAGCCCAATCCTAGAAGGGGCATGTCCAGGCTGTCTGGATGGCCCTGACCAGGACAGGCCCATTAGGACCCAATTCTGCACCATGGGAGCAAGACGCTCTTGCAGGTGCAGGATTGGGCACTGGGAGATGGCCCGGCTGCTCCTTCATCGTTGTGGGGATTTCTTCCCCACGGCACAACCAGCCCACTGCCCGCTGTTACCCTAATTCTCTGCCGCCTGACCCCCGACAGCCAGGGCCCTGAGTGGGCAGCAGGGACCCACCTTGCATGCGTCCGTTGCCTCAGGGAGCGGCCAGTGCTTATGTTACCTCTGAGGTGGAATATTCTGGCCGTCCCCCCGGTGCTCCTAGGACACATAGGGCCAAGAGCAGAATCGGCCCTGTACGTCCTGGTGCTGGTCCCGCGCATGCCCCTCCCATTCTCTGCCCTATGCCGCCCCTGTCCCCCCGCAACATGCACAGCAGCTCTGTGCATGCAGGGGGGATGGGAAGCAGAATACGGTGAAGGCGGATCTGCCTTATAGAATCACGGCCAAAGTGGATCCCTTTTTATAGCAAGAGGATAAAATAAAAATAAACTGAACTATTTCTTATGCTTCACCAAATAGAGAGGGGTGACTTGCATGGAGTGGTGGGTACAACCCAAAACAAAGGCATAGAGAGGGGTGACCTCCACAGAGCTGCGGGTACACCTACTCTAGCCACCTTACTGGGAAGATCAATGGATCATACTAGCTTTTATCTGCCATCTCATGCTTTGTTACTATGGAGCTCATTCAGAACCGTGTTTAGCAGCTCTGGACGTCCAATCCGGCCATCCAGACCCACTAAATGCTGGAATGGATATCCTGCTGATAGAGCTCTCTGCATGTATAGGCAGCATGTGCGGGGAGCTCTGTTTGTGGGTGGGAGGGGGTTGGTCCTGAGGAGGAACGAGGGCAGAGAGTGGGTGGGTACCTGACCCTAGACATTCAGGGCCAATTCTGAGGTCGGTCCTGTAGATCCATGGTCGGCCATGTGGGCGGGGGACTTATTCCACCTTGGCGGTGGAATAGGTCCCCCTAGACGGGGGAACTTGTAGCAGCCGGCGTGGAGAAGCAAGGTGAGGAGTGCAGGAGGTTCCCTTCAGCCCGACCCTGGCCACGGTAGGCTGTGGGGAAAGAAGATTTTGACAGTCGGCCAGGTATTGCAGCTCCTGCCTGGAGCCGCAGTGACATGGCAACAGGACGCCATGCCACTGCCGCTCCATGCAGGAGCCTGACAGGGCTAGCCGTGCAGTGGACTGGACATCCAGGGCCCAGTATCAGGCCATGGCCTGCATGTCCAGCTGGTTGCAACCGATTCTGATCCCGCAGGCACGTCTAGGTCCTGCGGGATAAGACTCTGGTACAACTAGGGCATGTACAAATTCTGGGCTCACGCACAGGCAGGGGATACCCAGAATGGAATTGCCTGCCACGTAAAGAAAGGAAGAACTTATGGCTCTGATTTCTCAAGTGTCCTCAGCTCTGAGTTTGGCAAACTCTCCGGCGACAGATCAGGTGCCGCAGGTACAATTCCTCTTGCAGGGGGTTCATAAGTTTACAAGGGCCTTTCCTTTCCTGGAGGTTATCAAGAGCGTGGTCCAGTCTACGTGGGACCTCCCTGACTCCCGGGTGAAAGGGATGAGGGTCCTTAGGAAGCTTTATGCCCTGCCTTAGGAAGATTACGTCATGTGGTTCAACACACCTCTGGTAGATGTGCAGGTCATGGCAGTTACTAAGTGGACCATTATCCCTTTGGAGGATGGTGTGGCCCTAAAGGATCACCTGGATCATAAGATGGAGGCTGTCTTGAAGAGTCAGTTCTCAGCTGCCTCTGTTATTCTTGAGTTGGCTTTGTGTGCTGGTCTGACGACTTGAGTCCTCCTTCAGTGGATTCAGTCACTTGTTCTGGAGGATACCGCCATTCTCTTGAAGTCTATAACAGCTTTTCTGTCTGACACTGTGCTACTGGGCAGCAGATCTGGCTTGCCTTCAAGAGAAAGCTGTTTGTTTAGGATTGGACAAGCTAGTTAAGGATTTGTGAGAGTCCAAACCTCATGACTTCCAAGAGGATAAACAAAGGGGCCTGGGAAGCATATGGGTGCATCTTGCACTTTGGTGTCCACCCGATTTTTTTTTTTCCCCCTCGTTCCTGATACCTGGAACCCTAGAATTCCTGGGACTGCTGTAGGTGTCACCCTGAATAGCCCATCTTCTCTTCCTCTTCTGGATTTTGGTCTCGAACCCAGTCCTTCCATGGAGCTAATGGACCCCAATAATCTATCACCTCCGGAAGTGCCACCTTGTCCTGCGTAGTGACAGGTTGAAGGCCCATTCCGGTGGGTGGAAGCTGTGCTTTTTCTACCAAGAGTGTGCCTGGGTTATCAAGGATCACTGGGTGTGAGACACCTTTCAATACAGCTATATTTTGGAGTGCAGGGAGCTTATCCTGGATATCTTCATCTCTCCATGTGATTCTGTATCCAAAAGAGCCGACGTTCAGGTCACACTGGAAAGATTGCTCAGTCTACAAGCAGTTGTCTTGGTTCCCCCTGCCAAGTGGGCAAGGGCTGGTATTCCATATATTACGTAGTGCCAAGAGGGGACGGTTGCTTTTTGCCAGTCCTCAACCTCAAGGGATTTAACTCTCACCCGCGTACCCTGCACTTCAGTGTGGAGATGCTGCAGTCCATAATCAAGGCAGTGCAGCGTGGAGAATTCCTGACTTGTCTGGATCTGGTTGAGGTTTATTTCCACATTCCTTCCGCGAGGATCAACAGTGTTTTCTTGACTCTTATTTTCAATTTTCTGCTCTTCCCTTTGGCCTCTCCACAGCCCCAAAGGCACTCTCAAAAGTCACAGTTGTGGTGGATGCTGGCGCTGAGGCATCAGAGAATCTGTGTGCACCCATATATTGGACGACTGGCTCATTAGAGCCAGGTCTCACTCTGAAGCATTTTGAGTGTCAGCCTATGTGGTCCAGTTCCTGGAGAGGCTCAGCTGGGTGATCAACAATGGAAAGAGTCACTTGGAGCCCTCTCAGTTCCTGAAATACCTGCGATCAGGATTGGCAGGGTCTTGCTGTTCAAGAAGAGTGTGGAAAAACGGTTATCTCAACTAGTGGCCTTCCGAACTCTACAGCCTCCCAGAGCTTGGGACTGCTTGCAGCTTCTCAGTTTGATGGCAACATTGATCGAAATGGTGCCTTAAGCATGGGTTCATTTGAGACTATTACAGAGGTCCTTGCTGTCTCAGTGGTCTCACCCCTCAGGATATCGAAAGCAGACTTTCTCTCCAGCCTGCAGTGGTATCTAATCTGTGTTGGTGGAGGCAGCCCCAGCACCCGAGGACATGCCTTTGGACGATCCTTCCTGACTCCTCCTATCAATGGATGTCAGTCTATTTGACTGAGCCCATTACAGGAACGGAATGGCTCAGGGCCATTGGAGCAACAGGGAGTTGGCATGGCCCATTCATCACCTTGAGGCAAGGGCCATTTGGTTGGCCATTTTGCACTTCTGGCCTGTAGACCAGGGCAGAGTGGTCCATATGTTCTCAGACAAATGCTATGGTCTGTGCATTAGGAACTGAGGCAAAAGGGCATATCATTCCCGCCACCAACCTTTCTTTACAAAACTTACATATCCTGCTTATTCGTTCCCGCATAAATCTTAATTGACAGGCCATATTTTATATTCAAAGATCTGGTAGATCTAGGCAGTGGTTTGGTAGGATCGGTTTATCCCAACTCAAGCTGGATCACTTCCATTTACTCAGAAATCGCTGCACAGTCATTCTGGGCTTTCTAACATCCCCTCTTGTCAGCCAGTATGGAAGTGAATACGACCAATACAGTCGTTTTGGCATGACTATCATAAGAAACATAGAAACATGATGACAGAAAAAGACCACATGGCCTATCTAGTCTGTCCTTCCATATCAACAACTACAACAGTCCACTTTTTACCTTTAGAGATCCTCTGTGTTGTTCCCATGCTTTTTTGAATTCAGTTACTGTCCTCATCTCTACCACCTCCACTGGGAGACTATTCCACGGATCCACTACTCTTTCCGTAAAGAAATATTTCCGCATATCACTCCTGAATCTATCTCCCTTCACCCTCATCCCATGTCCCCTCGTAGCAGAACTTGCTTTCAATTGAAAGAGGCTCTTTCCCTGAACATTTATGCCACGGAGATATTTAAACATCTCAATCATATCACCTCTATCCCGCCTTTCCTCTAAGGTGTACATATTAAGATCCTTAAGTCTGTCCTCATATGCTTTATAATGAAGCCCATTAATCATTTTAGTAGCAACCCTCTGCACCGACTCCATCCTGTTCACATCCTTTTGAAGGTGTGGTCTCCAGAATTGCACACCATACTCCAAATGAGGTTGCACCAAAGACTTATACAGAGGCATTATTACCTCCTTTTTTCTGCTAGCCATTCCTCTCTGTATGCACCCAAGCATCCTCCTAGCTTTTGCCGTCGCCTTTTCTACCTGTTTAGCTACTTTAAGATCATCAGACACAACCACGCCTAGGTCCCGCTCTTCTTTAGTGGACAAAAGTACTTCACCTCCTATACTGTATCGCTCCCTTGGATTGCTGCATCCCAAATGCATGACCTTACATTTTTTAACATTAAATCCCAGCTGCCAAATTCTAGACCATTCTTCAAGCTTAGCTAGATCCCTCCTCATGTTATCTACACCTTCCTGGGTGTCTACTCTATTGCAGATTTTGGTATCATCTGCAAAAAGGCAAACCTTACCCGACAGCCCTTCTGCTATATCACTAACAAAGATGTTAAAAAGAATCGGACCAAGGACAGATCCCTGGGGCACACCACTGGTAACATCCTTCTCCTCAGAGTGAGCTCCATTTACTTGTACTCTTTGTCGCCTCCCACCCAACCAATTTCTAACCCAAGGAGTAACTTTAGGGTCCATCCCTAGGGTGCTCAGTTTGTTTATAAGTCGCTTGTGAGGAACAGTGTCAAAGGCTTTACTGAAATCTAAATACACCACATCTAGAGCTCTCCCTCGGTCCAACTCCCTGGTCACCCAGTCAAAGAAATCAATCAGATTTGTCTGACAAGACCTGCCTCTGGTGAATCCATGCTGCCTCGGATCCTGTAATCCGCTGGACTCCAGAAACCTCACTATTTTCTCTTTCAGCAGCGTTTCCAATAATTTACTCACCACTGAAGTTAAACTAACCGGCCTGTAGTTTTCAACCACATCCTTACTTCCGCTTTTGTGTAAAGGCACCACATGAGCCTCTCTCCAGTCCTTTGGCACCACTCCCGACTCCAACGAGGCATTGAAAAGGTCGGTCAGTGGAGCTGCTAGAACGTCCCCAAGTTCCCTCAGTATTCTAGGGTGTATCCCATCCGGTCCCATCGCTTTGTCTACTTTAAGTTGAGCTAGTTTCTCACGAACACAGTCTTCTGAAAATTGTTCAAGATGTCCCTCGCTTCTGTTCCTATTTGTGGGTGTTTTCTGAGGTCCTGCTCCTGATTCTTCATCTGTGAACACAGAACAAAAATATTTGTTAAGCAATTCTGCTTTATCCTTATCAGCTTCTACATATTCCCCCCCTGCACCCTTGAGTCTGACAATACCACTCTTGCCCTTCCTCTTCTCACTAATATATCTGAAAAATGTCTTATCCCCCCATTTTATTGCATTGGCTAAGAACATAAGATATGCCATAATGGGTCAGACCAAGGTCCATCAAGCCCAGTATTCTGTTTCCAACAGTGGCCAGTCTAGGTCATATGTACCTAGCAGTTTCCCCAAGGGACACAGGTTCCACAATGCTTGTATTGGTTCAAGCGTTGATATCAATTTAAACAATGCGCTGCACTCAAAAAGAGAAGAACATATCTTTCCATAATTCCAGCTGCCTGACCCCACCCCCTTTACCACTTCAGCAAAAATGAGACAATACAAAAGATGGATATTCTCCAGGAACAAGCAGGAAGTCAAGCCTCACATATGGGTGATGTCGGCACCGACAAAGCCCTTGTAGAAGCATCCCCCCCAGCTTTCAAAGAAAGTCTTTGGGAGGTGCCACCACGCATGCATGTCCCCTTCGCACCCAAGGGTGCCATCTTAGTTTCCTTTTTTCCGCGGAGCCCTTCAGATGTCATCTGGCTTGTCCCCAGAAAAAGTTGATTTTTTTTCTTCTTCGAGTTTCTAACTCTCCTCTGATATTGCACCAGTATTCTTTCCGCCCACTGACCTTGGTGCCTCGGCATCGGGCTTGGTTTTATTTTGTAGGCTTTTTTCATTATTTTCTTTCCTGGCGCCTTCGCTCCCTTTTTCTCCCACTGGCAGCCTGGAGAGTCTTCGACCTCGCAGGGGTATTTTTTCCTCCATGTCTACCAGTGGTTTTAAAAAGTGTGATCAGTGCTCTAAAATCATGCCTTTGACCGACACACATGACTGCTGTCTTCTTTCCCTTTGGCCAGACGACGACCCGGCGGCCTGCAGTCTCTGCAAGAGAATGTCCAGCAAGGCCCTCAAGAGCCACTAGCAGCAGCACAATATGTTTTTACCATGAGTTCCTGGTGCCTCCCAAAGCCAGGGCCTTGTCTGAGGCTCCGACACCTCAGGTGGAACTTTCCGAGCCCAAGCCTCGTCGTGGGTTCTCAGAAAGGGGGTCTCCTTCGAGGGAACCCAGAAAGAAGAAACACTCGAAGGCAGCGTCCTTGGATGGTTCTGACTGGCCGGGAGCCCCCCGAGCTCGGTCCCACAGTTCGAGATGCTCATCTGAGGCATCGAAGAGGGAGCGGCCTGTGAAGGTCCCCCGGAAGGATCCGGCCGCAGATTGGCCTCTGTCCCCAGACACCATCCTCGTCTAGGATTCCCCTTTGGGAGAGCCGGCATCTGGCCCGAGTCCCTTGGTGCCTGCACCAAAGGCTGCGGAGCCTTCTGGGCTGGAGTCCAGAATGACAGCCCTGGAGCGCAGTTTGTTTGCCTTCATGGACCAGCAGCGGGCGCTTTTTTCCGGTCCGACCGGTTCATCCACCCCGACCACCAGGCTGTCGACGTCCAAGACGTCCCCGGAGGCCAAGCCGATCCTTGAGGTCCTTAGGCCTCGAGCTGATCCTCGGCCGAGGTCACGTTCCAAGTCCTACTCTTTGGGACTGCAGTCATCTCTGGCAAGTCTACAGGGTGCCAGCCATAGGGCATTGGGGCCCTCGGCCCACGGAACAACCCTCAGGCGAGTCCTCAATGGACTACTCTGAGTGGGAGATGGAGGATGAGGAATCCCTGATACCCGTTGCCACTGCGACGTCCCTTCCAATCCGTATCGGAACCTCAGTGGCGGTCCCTGCCTGAGGACATGGGTTTCTTGAACTTTGTCAAGTACATGCCCAAGGCCCTGGCATTCCCAACCAAGTCGAAGGAGGACCCTCATGCGGATGAGTTAGAGATCCTCCTGTACAAGGCCCCACCGTGGGAATCGCTCACGGTACCCATCCCTCCCATCCTGGAACGACTCATACTCTGCATGAGGGAGACACCAGCATCTGTACTGGTGATGAGCAGACGGCTGGACTCGATGTACTGGGTCCGCTGGAGCCCGGGCTTCCAGAAGTCTCAGCTGCCACATAACTCCATGGTGGTGGAGTCAGCCATGCCTCGGCTGAAAAGCCAGAAGGCTTACTTCTCTGTGCCCCCTGGCTGGGAGGCCCGCACCTTGGACGCCCTCGGCAGAAAGTGCTACCAGGGCTCAATGCTCCTCTTTCGTATCCAAGCCTACAGCTATACATTGGCATGTACCTGAGAGACCTGGCGAAGGAACTCGTTGGGTTCTTGGCTGGTCTCTCCAAGGAACCCTTGCAGAGGTTTAAGATCCTGACCAAAGCTGTCCGTGAGTGCTCCAAATTTGTTTTGAGCAGCCTATGATGGGTTTGAGTCAGCGGCTTGGGTAGCCATGGCGGGCATCTTTGTATGCTGCCAAGCTTTGCTTCAGTCGTCCAATCTCGAGCAATGGGTTTAGGACAAATTGGTAGACGTCCCATGCCAAAGGGAGAACCTCTTTGGCAAACCCATGACCGACAAGGCTTCCGAGCTGGAGACTGAGTTCATGACGAGGACCAGGCTCTCTAAGAAGACCACTGTCCCTCCTCAATGGAAGGGCTTTGGTAAAAAGCCCTTTTACCCAAGGAAAGGATCTGCTTACCAAAACTACCCACCCTATCAGGCCTCCCCGGCACCCCAACAGGGTCATCAGGCCAAGGAACATGGACATGGGCATGGCCCACGTAAGCAGAAAGCTCCAAAACTCCAGGCCCCGGCCCAGCCAGGGGGAAGTTTTTGGCTACTTGAGCATAGTCCCTCTACCCCAAGGAGGTCAGCAGCCCACAGGGCGACACCTGGCCCCTCTATGCCCAGTGATGGGTGACTATCACCACTGACGCCTGGGCACTGAGGGTAGTCAAGGAGGGCTATCTCCTCCACCTGGCTTAGATATCTCCCTCTTATTTCCCAGGAGAGCCCCTCAGGTCTCATCTACACCAGGACCTTCTCCTGAAGGAGTTGGAAGGTCTTCTCAAGGACAAGGCAGTGGGACCTGTGCCCCATCACCTCAAGGGCAAGTGGTTTTACTCCTGATACTTCCTTGTCCCAAAGAGGACAGGTGGCCTAAGGCCCATCCTCGACCTGCGCAACCTCAACAGATTCCTGGTGAGGGAGAAGTTCAAAATGCTCTCCCCTGGAACATTGCTGCCATACCTCCAGCAGGGAGACTGGATATGCTCCTTAGAACTCAAGGATGCTTATACCCACATCTTCATCCACCCCAACCACAGGCAGTACCTGCGGTTCATAGTAGGGGGCAGACACTTTCAATACAGAGTGCTCCCCTTCGGTCTCGCTTCTGCCCTAAAGGGTCTTCACAAAATGCCTGGCAGTCATGGCTGCCATCCTCTGGCTCCAGGGGATCTTTGTTTTTCCCTACCTGGACGACTGGCTCATAAGGGGAGGCACAGCAGGCCACCACTCAACCATCCAGGTTCTGCAACACTTGGCCTTTGTCATAAACTACCCCAAGTCTCACCTCTTCCCGACGCAGTGCCTGGAGTTCATCGGAACAAAGATCGACACCTTCCAGTTGAGGGCCTTCTTGCCCAAGGACTGAGCTGATTGGCTCTGGTCCCTATCTCAAGACATACAGCACCGTCCCTCGGTGCCCGCCCGGCTTCTTCTGTGCCTCCTCGGGCACATGACCTCCATGGTCCATCTCACCCCAGACTCTAGTCTCCATATGAGGACAGCGCAGTGGTGTTTCTGGGACAGAGTCTCGGTGACCTGCCAGCTGGCGGACTCTCTGGACTGGTGGCAGTCACCACAGCATCTCAAAGCGGGCATGCCTTTTCAGGCCCCAAGTCATTCGAGAGTACTCACCACGGATGCCTCCTTGCTTGGCTGGGGAACCCACCGCAGAGATCGCCGCACTCAGGGCAACTGGTCCCCAGATGAGAGCACCCAGCAGACCAACCTCCTGGAGCTTCGGGCCATACACCTTGCTCTGAGGGTCTTCTGTCACCACATACATCACCAGCCGGTGCTGGTCCAGACAGACAACCAGGTGATGATGATCTACGTGAACAAGCAGGGGGGACGTGTTTTCATGCCCTTTGTCAGGAGGCACTGATCCTCTGCTCATATTCAATCCATCAGGGTATCCTCCTGCGGGCGGTTTACCTGCCAGGCCAGGACACCCGGCTGGCTGACAGACTCAGCAGCGTTCTCCAGTCATATGAGTGGCAGCTGGATCCCAGAGTAGCCTTTCGGCTTTTTCAACTCTGGGTTGAACCGGTGATGGACCAGTTTGCCAGTCCGGCAACTTTTAGTTGCCCCGCTTCTGCTCCCAGCAGGCTCACCCCTCCAGGGTGGCAGTGGACACGTTCCTGGTCTCATGGTCTGAAGGCCTCATGTACGACTTCCCTCCGACGCCGCTGATCGCCAAGACCCTGTTCAGGACCCTCCGTGACAGGGCCTCGCTTATCCTGATAACTCCTCGGTGGCCCAGGCAGCTGTGGTTCCCGCTGCTTCTGACGATGGTGGTGGGGGTCCCCATCCCCCTGGGAACTGCCCTGGGTCTTCTATCTCAGGAGGGGGGGCTCTATTCTACACCCCAAACTTGGGTCCCTCTCGTTGACAACGTGGCTGCTGAGGGTGACTGGCTCCTCTCAGCCTTCTGGCTGATGTGGAGGACATTCTGCTGGCCTCTCGCAAGGCCTCTACTAGGAAGGCTTACGTCTTCGAATGGTGCAGGTTCTCTGATTGTTGCGCCCAACAGGGGGCTGATCCTTTCTCCTGCCCGGTGGCTCTGGTGTTTCAGTACCTTCTCCACCTTTCTCAGTCTGGGCTCAAGTCTAACTCCGTCGAGAGCAATTTAGTGTCCTGGCGGCACACCACCATCCGGTGGATGGTAAGCCTCTCTCGGTCCAACTTTTGGTGACCCATTTCCTTTGGGGCCTGCTTTTATTGAAACCTCCGGTTCTCCCTTCGGCAACCGAATGGGACCTCAACGTAGTGTTGGTGCAGCTCACTTACCCACCCTTTGAGCCTTTGGCTACCTGCCACCTTCGCCCTATACCAGGTTCTACATGAACAGAGTGGTGCTTCACATACACCCGAAATTCCTGCCTGAAGGTAGTGAAGCCCTTCCATCTTAACCAGGAAGTGGTGCTTCCTACCTTCTTCCCAAGAGCTCACTCCAGTCGGGCAGAGACAGTCCTTCACACCTTGGACTGTAAGAGGGCTTTGTCCTTCTATATCCAACGCGCTCAGGGTCACCGCAAGGCTTCTCAGCTTTTCATCTCCTGTGACCTCAGTAGACTGGGGCAGGCAGTGACCAAGCGTACTCTGTCCACCTGGGTGGCGGACTGTATCGTCCTCACTTATGAGCAGGCGAGGCTTCCGCTGTAATGCTGCATCACGGTGCACCGTGTCAGGGCCATGGCGACTTCAGTGGCAAACTTGCTCTCTGTCTCGGTGGTGGACATCTGTTGGGCCGCCACCTGGTCTTCAATCCATAGCTTCACAGCCCATTACTGCCTGGAAAGAGAGTCCCGACAGGACAGTGCCTTTGGCCAGGCTGTGCTCCATAACCTTTTCGGTGTCTAGGCAAGTCCTACCCTCTGACCCTTCTGTGTTCAGCCTACCGTAGTGCTGGTTCATCAGACACAGGGGTCCTACTGCATTCTGTGGACATGGACTCATTTGCTGCTGCTTGCAGCTTCCCTCCGAGGGAGCCCTGTTTTTGCTATGGGCATTTGGTAGCCTGTAGCTGGGGAGTCCCATATGTGAGGACTGACTTCCTGCTTGTTCCCAGATAAAGCATAGTTACTTACCTGTAACAGGCTTTCTCTGGGGACAGCAGGAATCAGTCCTCACAACCCTCCCTTCCTCCCCTTGGAATTGCTCCTTTACCGTCTATTATTTCTTCTGTTTTTTAGCTATGTCATCTAACTGAGCAAGATGGCACCCTTGGGTGGAAAGGGGACCACGCATGTGTGGTGGCATCTCCCAAAGGCTTTCTTTGAAAGCTGGGGGGATGCTTCCGCGATGGCTCCGTCGGTGCCGACGTCACCCATATGTGAGAACTGATTCCTGCTGTCCCCGGAGAATACCTGTTAAAGGTGAGTAACTATGCTTTACGTGGAATCCATACCACAAATATTTAAACTCTCTCTCCCACTGCTCAGAAAGATTAAGGGCAACACCAGCAGCCTATGATAATAGACTTTAAGCTCAGCAAATGTACCAAGCTGCAATAATAGTTCCATTATAGCGTCCAGCCTCTACTGTGGCTTTTTGAGGAATAAAAGAATATCTTAGTGAAGAGGCAAATTTTAAATTCTAGTGCCCTCAACCATAATCTTCACAACTGATGTACTGAGGTGTTTTTGTTTACCATTTTTTATCTATCAAGTTTTAAAATATACAAATCAAGCATAAAACTTGTACAGAAAAGTTGCATCTAAATAATTTATATAGGTAAAGTCAAATAACTCTTAAGAAGGAAAAATCACAGCTCAAGTCTACTATTAGAAGAGATGTCCTTGGATTAACTAAAGGAAATAATTCAAAATGAATCACATAGGAATGCTCAGGCACCAAAATGACCCAAGGCTAATATAAGTAGAGTAATTAGTATAAATTACAGGGGAGAAATATCTGTCCCTGTCCTATGGAGTCCTACAGGGCTCTGTCTTAGTCCCCATCCTGTTTAACATCTTTCTCCTGTTCAACATGGAAATCTAAGAAAAAAATCATACCTGTCTGTAACACGGCCTGCTTCATAAGCACAAATTGTCATCTCTTCTTCTGAGTATGCTGGAGACAGCAGGGTTCTAAGGTACTAAGGTCAAAATAAATAGCAGTGAGAAGAGTGGACACACCTTGCTGCCTCCCCTACTCACTCCCCCATGCAAAAAGATCTATGCCTAGGCCATTTACTAAAACTCAATCCTGAATATAACAAGTATTTCCAGGCAACATATTGGCCCTTATGCACTACTGCTCCAGCACCCACAATATATATTCCCATCTCGCCTTATCAAATGCTTTTTTGGCATCTAAACTTAAAATTAGGTCCTGTCCCACTGGCAAAGCTGTGATCAACTTGCATATATTCTCAACTCCACTGTGCTCCCTCACAGGGGACCTACTTGATCATTTGCTAATACAAGGGCCAATAGTTTTCATGTTGATCTCGTCCTTACTTTTGTAGAAAAAAAAATCGGTACCGGACTCATTTCTTCTGAATACCATTGCTCCTGCTAAATATCTTTATATATGTCCCTCAATGTTGTAAATCTTAGAATTTTATGAAACTCTGGTCCCGAACCACCTAACCGCACTGCTTTTCCCAAAAGCCTATTCTTGTCAATCTATTTCCTACTTCACATACAAGGCCTTATTATAATCTACAGTCCATGGCAAGGCAAGATGGCGGCAGTGTGTGGTGAGCTCCGCGCGTGTGGGACCTGACTCTTCCTACCGCTGCGATGCCAGATCAGAAGGGCAAGTACCCGGCTCACCCACCGGGGCTGGGTCCAGGAGAAAAGTGCCAGCTTATCCTTGATCAGCTTGGGGTTCGACCGATTCAGGAGACTCTTGCCACTTTGGACTGCTCTGGCAGGTTTCTTCTAGAGCGGAGCACAGAAGGAGCCTCTCTAAGCCCCAAAGAGAGAGTTCTCCCCCTGCAACCTGGAAGTGCTTCTTGCGGAGGGGGGGGGGGGGGGGGGGTGTGATTTCTTCAACCTGAAAGCCTAGAGGCTGTATCGGAGTTGGGAGATTTGATGGGTTCTACCTTTGTGTGGTCTTCCCCTGGTGTAACCGGCAAGAAGCTGCAGAAGGGAGGTAAGCTGGTTAACCATCTATCTACCTGTGGGAAGCTCTGGATTACTTGACGGTGAGAGTAGCTCTCCGGTAACCTTGACGGTAATTTGGGACTCCATTAAAACTCTGGACCCTTCCTTGAATTTTAATATTGAAAAAATTTGTGCAAAGGTAGATTCTCCAGGACCAAGCAGGAAGTCAGTCCTCACATATGGGTGACGTCGGCGCCGACGGAGCCCCTGTGCGGAGCATTTCCCCAGCTTTCAAAGAAAGCCTTTGGGAATGCAGCGCACATGCGCAGTCCCCTTCCCACCCAAGGGTGCCATCTTGCTCAGTCTTCTGTTTTCTGCGGAGCCCGACGGACGTGTTTTGTTTTCACCCGAGGAAAAAGTTGATTTTATTCTGCGTGGAACTGTTTTCTTCGGTTCGACGCTAGTTTCCCTTTCCCCCCTGGGCCCGATACGTCGGTATCGAGCCCGTATTTCTTTTTTCGGTTTTTGTCCTTAGTGACTAGCGTACGCGCCATTTTTCTATTTTTCACTGCAGCCCTGTCTTTTGACCTCGCAGGGGCCCTTTTTCCCTTGATGGCTGCCAGCGGGTTTAAGAAGTGTGATCGGTGTAAGAAACTTATGTCTCTCACCAACACACATGACTGCTGCCTCCGCTGCCTCGGACCCGATCATGACCTGATGATCTGTGGCCTGTGTGGAAAAATGTCCTCGAAAGTGTTGAGGAGTCGGCAGCACCAAAAGGAAAGAATCTTCTCTGACTCCGCGTCCGGATGGGCCCAGACTTTGTCAGAGGCCTCGATGTCTCGGGACTCCGGCCCCGAGCATCGCCGAGGCTCCTCTGAGAGGGGGTCTCCCTCACGGGAGCATCGCAGGAAGAAGAAACCCGCTCGGACTCAGGTTGACGGCCTTGGAGAGCAGCTTGGCTGCCTTCATGGAACAGCAGCGGGCACTGATTGCCGGTCTCACCGGTGCATCTGCTCCGACCACCGGGACATCGACGTCGAGGTCGACCCCGGAGGCCGAGCTGATCCTCGAGTCCATGCACTCTAGAGTCGATCCTTGGCCAAGGTCTCCCTCGGCCTCCCGTTCGGGACCGAGGTCGTCGACGCCAGTACCCTCGGCGTTTGGGCAGATGGCATCGGTGCCTGCCCGACCGGAGCCACTTGACTCCTCCTCTGAGGGGTCCGGCTGGGAAACGGAGGACGAGGAGTCACCGGACACCTTTCGGACTCGGTGTGTCCCATCGGACTCACTGGAGTCCGACCCTCGGAGAAGGTCCCCCCCCGGAAGATACCCGGTTCTCGGACTTCGTGCGGGATATGGCCAAGGCCTTGGCATTCCCTGCAGATCCCGAGGAGGAGCCTCGAGCCGAGGAGCTCGAGGCCCTGCAGTATGATTCTCCTCCCGAGGAGGCCTTTACTGTACCGGTTCCTCCAATGCTGCAACGGTTGCTCTTCCGCATGTGGGAGGTGCCGGCCTTGATGCCGGTTTTGAGCAAGCGGGTTGATTCCATCTATCGAGTCCGCAACAGCCCTGGGTTCCAAAAGGCACAACTACCTCACCACTCCATGGTTGTGGAATTGGCCATGCATCATCTGAAGAGTCAGAAGATGCACTCCTTGGTGCCTCCCGGCTGGGAGGCCCGGAACCTGGATGCCCTCGGTAAGAAGTGCTTCCAGGGCTCTATGCTTGCTTGCCATGTCCAGACCTACCAGCTGTATATGGGCATGTACCTTCGAGACCTGGCAAAGGAGATTGCCGGGTTCTCTGCTGGTCTCTCCGAGGAACCTTTGCAGAGGTTCATGGCCCTGTCATCGGGTATTCGAGAATGCTCAAAGTTTATTTCTCGAGCAGCCTATGATGACTTCGAGGCTTTGGCCCGGGTAGCCGCGGCCGGCATCGGTGCACACCGCCAGGCCTGGCTACAGTCATCAGACCTCGAGCCATGGGTGCAGGACAAGTTGGTCGATGTCCCCTGCCGAGGTGAGAACCTCTTTGGCAAGCCCATGGCTGAAAAGGCTGCAGAACTCGAGACCGAGACTCTTACCCAGACAAGGCTGTCCCGGAAAACCTCTGCCCCTTCTCAGAAGAAGAAGGGCTCGGGGAAAAAGACCTTTTACCCGAGGAAGTCATCTGCCTATAAAACATGCCCTCATTTTCAGGCCTCTGTAGCTCCCAACAGGGTCAGCAGGCCAAGGGGCAGGGACATGGGCCCCGTAGGCAGAAAACCCCCAAGCCACCAGCTCTGGCTTCTGCACAGCAGGGAGTGGGGTTTTGACTCCAGTGGCATAGCCTATCCTCCTCAGCTGGCCCCTATCAGCACAGGAGGCCGGCTGGCCCTGTATGCCCACAGTTGGCCAGCGGTAACAAAGGATACCTGGGTACTAAGCATAGTCCAAAAGGGCTATCTCCTCTACTTCCACCAGGTACCCCCTCCTACTTTCCAGGGGAGCCTCCAAGACTTCCTCTGCACAGGGACCTACTCCTGCAGGAGTTAGCAAGTCTTGTAATGGAACAGGCAGTGGAACCGGTGCCCCACCACCTGAGGGGTCAAGGTTTCTATTCCAGGTACTTTCTAGTACCAAAAAGAACAGGAGGCCTCAGACCCATCCTCGACTTGCGGAATCTCAACAAGTTCCTGGAGAGGGAAAAGTTCAAGATGCTTACCCTTGGAATCCTGCTGCCCTACCTCCAGCAGGGAGATTGGCTATGCTTCTTAGACCTAAAGGATGCTTATACTCCCATCCTTATTCATCCAGACCACAGACAATATCTCAGATTTGTAGTGGGAGGGCATCACTATCAGTACAGGGTACTGCCTTTTGGCCTAACCTCCGCCCCCAGGGTATTCACCAAGTGCCTAGCAGTGGTGGCGGCCTACCTCAGGGTGCAAGGCCTCTTTGTCTTTCCATACCTGGACGACTGGCTCATCAGAGGCCAGCCTCTACAGGAGGCCAATCAAGCCACCCTTCGCACTGTCGCTCTACTTCAGCATCTGGGGTTTGTTATAAACTTCGCAAAGTCCACTTTGTGCCCTTCGCAGAACATGGAGTTCATAGGGGCAAGACTGGACACCCTTCAGGCAAAAGCCTTCTTACCTGTGGACAGGGCCCACAGGTTGATGGATCTGGCCAGACAGTTTCACAGCAGTTCTCTGGTCTCCGCCAGACAATTCCTCAGGCTCTTAGGCCACATGGCTTCCACGGTCCATGTAGCTCCAAATGCCCGCCTACACATGAGGCCGGCTCAGTGGGGCCTCAGAACTCAGTGGCACCAAGCCACGGGAAACCTGAAGGACAGAGTGAGGGTGTCCAAGCTCCTAGAGTCTTCTCTACAATGGTGGCTTCATCTATCAAATCTGGTGCAAGGAGTGCCTTTTCAGGCACCTCCACACTCTCAGGTGTTGACAACCGATGCTTCTCTTCAAGGTTGGGGTGCACATTGCCAGGGTGCATGTACTCAAGACCTGTGGTCTCTTTGGGAGGCCGCACAGCAGATCAACCTCTTGGAACTGAGAGCTATCCGCTTAGCCCTGAGGACTTTCTCTCATGCCATCTCTCACCAGTCCGTCTTAGTTCAGACGGACAACCAAGTTGCTATGTTTTATGTGAACAAACAGGGGGGCACGGGGTCCCGACTTCTGTGTCAAGAAGCGCAGATACTGTGCTCCTGGGCAGTCAATCATGGCATACTTCTCAAAGCAGTTTATCTCCCTGGACAGGAAAATTACCTGGCAGACAGATTGAGCAGGATCCTGCAGCCACACGAATGGCAGTTGAATCCACTGGTGGTTCAACAGATCTTCCTAAGATGGGGTCTTCCAACCATAGATCTCTTTGCCAGTCCTCTGAACCGTCAGCTGCTCAGGTTCTGCTCCAGACAACCGCATCCTCTCAGATTAGCAGCGAATGCGTTTCTCATCCCGTGGTCTTCAGGCCTCCTTTATGCCTTCCCTCCCACGCCTCTAGTGCCCCAGACACTGTTCAAAGTGCTCCGGGACAGAGCCTCGGTAATTCTGGTAGCCCCCAGATGGCCCAGGCAACTGTGGTTCCCACTTCTTTTGCAACTAGCGGTGGACACTCCGCTTCCTCTGGGGATGCAACCAGATCTCCTGTCTCGGGAGCAGGGATCTCTCTTACACCCCAACCTCCAGTCCCTCAATCTGATGGCCTGGCTGCTGAAAGGATAGTTCTAGCACCCTTACTGCTACCTTGGGAAGTGGAGGACGTGGTCTTGGCCTCTAGGAGGCAGTCCACCCGGAAATCTTATGCCCTCAAATGGCGTAGATTCTCTGTCTGTTGCGCTCAACACAATGAGAATCCTTTCTCATGTCTGGTACCAGTAGTGCTGCAATATTTGCTTCACCTCTCCAACCTCGGCCTTAAGTCCAACTCTGTTAGAGTTCATCTTAGTGCTCTTTCAGCACACCACTCTCTGGTAGAGGGTCAATCTCTCTCCAGCCACCCTTTGGTGCCTCGCTTCCTCAGAGGCCTGCTTTTGCTTAAGCCTCAAATCCGTCGTCCTGCCCCTGAGTGGGATTTGAATGTGGTCTTGTAACAGCTTACTTGCCCACCATTTGAGCCTATGGCTACTTGTCCTATGCGCTTTCTCTCCTGGAAAGCGTTGTTTCTGGTAGCTCTTACCTCCGCAAGGCAAGTGAGTGAGCTTCAGGCCCTAGTATCAGATGTTCCCTATACTAGGTTCTATAGGAACAGGGTAGTCTTACGGACTCGCCCTAAGTTCCTTCCAGAGGTTGTCTCCTCCTTCCACCTTAACCAGGAGGTGGTTCTTCCAACTTTCCTTCCCAGGCCGCATGCCAGCTGGGCTGAGATGGTCTTGCATACTGTAGGAGGGCGTTGTCCTTCTACCTTGACCGTACGCGGGAGCACCGGAGGGCTGTTCAGCTCTTCGTCTCTTTTGACCCCAATAAGTTGGGGCTACCTGTCTCCAAGCGTACCCTGTCCATTTGGGTAGCAGACTGTATCGCCTGGGCTTACAGGGCAGCCGGCCTCTCCTTTCAGGGTCAAGTTACGGCTCACCGCGTCAGGGCGAAGGCTGCATCAGTGACTCATCTCCGCTCTGTTCCGTTGGCAGACATCTGCCGGGCCGCTACTTGGTCATTAAGCCAGACTTTTGCGGCCCACTACTGTCTCGAGAGGGAGTTCCGCAGGGACACTGCTTTTGGACAGGCGGTACTCCATAATCTCTTTGGGGTTTAGGCAACTCCTACCTTCCGGCCCTGGTGTTGGGCTACCGTTCAGGGGCGTTCTCAGAGAACATTCTTTTCTCACATGCTGAGGCTCTAGAGGGAGCTTAGTTTTCAGCTTTGGGTCTCCGGTAGCCTTAAGCTGGGGAGTCTCATATGTGAGGACTGACTTCCTGCTTGGTCTTGGAGAAAGAGTAGTTACTCATATGTAACAGGTGTTCTGCAGGAGCAGCAGGAATGAGTCCTCACAACCCTCCCTCCTCCCCTTGGAGTTGCAGTCATATGATTCATTTCGTTTTTTGCTGTCTTTTTAGCTATGTCATCAGACTGAGCAAGATGGCACCCTTGGGTGGGAAGGGGACCGCGCATGCGCGCTGCATTCCCAAAGGCTTTCTTTGAAAGCTGGGGAAATGCTCCGCACGGGGGCTCCGTTGGCGCTGACGTCACCCATATGTGAGGACTGATTCCTGCTGCTCCTGGAGAACACCTGTTACAGGTGAGTAACTACTCTTTCCTTAGTGGAGTTCACAGCTGCTCAGAAAGCTGAAATTAGCCAACATGCTGCTAAGTTGGAGCAACTGAAGCAGCAGGTGGAGGAGTTGGGGGTTGTTAAAGATGCCCGTATTTAGGACAGCTCAGTGCTGTGGTGGAAGCTGGAATTTCTTGAAAACCAAACCCAGAGGAATAATCTACAGTTTTTGGACTTTCCTCGGTCCCCTATGCTTGGTCTAGTTGATATGGTGAAGAAGTACTTGGTGGAAATCCTTAGCTGGGTATCGGACAATCTGCTTCCCATAATTCGAGCATATTATGTCTCCTACTAGTGGGGCACCCGGGAGCCCCACTGAACCTCAGAACCTGGTGGATCTGACTGGTTTTTTTGGAAAGCTCTTCGGAGCTGGTGACTGCCTGTAGCACTATGTTGATGACTTTCATGTTTGAACAGGATAAGAACTCTGTATTGCGTCTGTACTTCAGACATATGAAAGAGCTGTTTTTTGGCTCAATAGTCCGTGTATTTCCTGATATTTCCAAATATACCCAAGCCTGGTGCAAAGAACGTTTGGCTGTGCGGCCTCTGGTTCTTGCGCTTCGGGGTTTGTTAAAGTTTCCTTGTCTGTTATGTTAGTCTTGATGGAAAAACATATTTCTTCACTGAGCCTAAGCAACCCCTAGACCTCTTGGTTGCATGTGAAGGGGAAATCCAGGGATGGGGGTGGGGACACATAGTGTACGTTCTGCTTGTGGTGGGATTCTCCTCTGTCTCTACACTTTTTTTTGTATATTTCCTTTAGTTTGTTTCTTCTCTTGCCTCACTTTTTTTTTTGTGGATTAGCTGGTAGTGATGTATGGAATTGCTTTTATAATTTGTTTTCTCCTGTGAGATTGTGAATTCTTGTGGATATTGCCTGTATCTTATTTTGTGAAAACTTTCAAATAAAACGTAAAAAAACCAATAATCTACAAACCTATTTGCTATGCTGTGTACAAACGTATATACTGTAATTCTTCTCTCACTCCCTTTAAACTTGCCACGTAGGTCTGCATCTGCATATTTTTCACTAATCAGGCCAAGAACCTACTGGATTTGTTTCTATAACAGTGTAAGTGGAATTGATAAATCAGTATAGATTTAGATTCCTTTTGATAAAGCAAGTATTCTAAATTCCTTTTCGGTCATCCAGTTTAGTCCATACTTCTGGGTAGTGCACCTCCTCCTGCAGCCAGGAGACTGGGCATGTCCAAAAACGTGACATCACTGCATGTAGCTCCTCATCTCTCCCAGAATACTCCAGTGTGTCCAGTCTCCAGGCAGCAGGAGGACGTGTAAGCCTGGTGTTGGGCTTACTTTAGGGCTAGGTTAAGGAGCATTGGTGTAGAAACTTGGGGATTTTCATTTTCTTTCAGACTATTTCTGCTTTTTAGTTTATTTGGGTGCTGTTACTTTATAAAAAAAAAAAAAAAAAGAGCACTAACAGGACAGCGTTCTTCTGCCGGTCCCTGCTGAGTGCGCCTCTTTGGGGGCTTTGTGGGGGCTCTCAGCGCTGCTCGATCTCTCCACCCTTGCTGGTTCGGGGGAGAGCTCGGCAGTCACGAGCAAGTGGTGCTGTGATCTGTTGCAGTCACTTGGCCCGTTCTGGCTGACACAGAGAGCTGTCGGACCGGTCGGGAGTGCAGCAATTCGACCGGAGGCGGAGGGGGCGAGCACGGCTGCTTCGCGGGCTCGGTCCTGCCGCACAATGGTGATTTGAGGTAAGCAGGGGACCTGGCAGCAAGCTGCAGCGGCTGATCTTTTTGCCGTTTCTGCAGGGCGTCGTGCCGGTTTGACGCCATTTCCAGTCTCCCTCCATTGATTTTGACGGCGGCCATTGTGGCCACGTGAAAGCCGCATGCTGGCAGCTTGTCAGTCTGCGGAACGGGGGAAAGCAGTTTTAAGGTACTTCACTGCGATTGGCTCCCGGTTTGTTGTTTAATCATTTGTTTTATCTTTTCTTTTATTTGGTGGTTGGTTTGTTTTGTGGGGCTCAGGGCTGGCACGTTTGCTTGGGTTTGGTGCTGAGTTCCGAGAGGTGTTTCCTTTAGTGCAGTTAAATTTAAAAAAAAAAGAAAAAAAGAACAAACGAAACAAACAGTGATTGACAGTGAGGAAGGAATCAGGTAATACATAAATAAATTATTGCAGGAAGGAAAAGCTTCTAGAGCTATCTTTGCTTTTTTCACTGTGTATTCCCTCTATGGCGGCTCGCCCGCAGTGTGTAGTGTGTGGCAGCCGTAGGGGGTCAGTTACTGAGTCGGGAATCTGCCGGGGGTGCACGGCAGTATCCGCTTCTCTAGAGCAACAAATGGAAGTTCAGCCTCTGGAGGTTCCAGCTGGGGCGCCTGTGGCGGATGGCAGTCCGCCGTCTGCCTCACAGCTGCCACCTTTACAGGGCTTCCAGGAGGGGCAAACTGTATCTCCCCTGTCAGGGGGAGTAGAGCAACCAATGGGTGACTTTTCTCCAGATTATGTTCTTATGCACGAGGCATTTTGTAGGGGGCATGGTAGGGGGTCGGAGGCCTTAGCGGTCCCTATGCCGTCTTCCCATGCTTCGGTGACGGACGGGGGCAGCGGGCCCCTCCGGCTGGCGAAGAGTTAAGGTTCGGGATCTTTCCCCGCCAGAGAACAAGTGGAAAGACTCTGAGAAACGTGAATCGGAGATTGAAGCTGGTGTAGAGGAGATGGAGGAGGAGAGGAGATTCCTGTACCGGAAGATCAGGCAAGGATCATTAGGTTGTTCCGGAGAGAGGAATTGGTGCCGCTTATTACAGAGTCTCTGAGAACGCTGAAGTTGGCGGCCGAGCAGCCGACGGAAGACGTAGGTGAGGAAGACCCAATTATTCAGGCAGTGCGGCAGTCTCAGGTGGTCTTTCCTATACATCGGGTGGTTGACCGAATGATTCAGGATGAATGGGATTTGCCGGAGGCAGGTCTCAAAGGCATTAGATCCATGTATAGGTTGTATCCTTTGGCGGATAAAGACAAGGAAAAGTTTCGCTCTCCGAGGGTTGATGCAACGGTGTCCGCCGTTACTAAAAAGACCACCATTCCCGTGGAAGGGAGCGCCGCTCTAAAGGATGCGCAAGATAGGAAGGTGGATGGCTTGCTGAAGCAGTCCTTTGAGGCTGATGCCCTGTCGCTGCAAGCTTCCATCTGCGGGGCTTGGGTATTTCAGGCTTGTCTGAGATGGTCCCTGAGTTTGCGTAGAGTCGTGCAGCTGGAACCCGAGGGAATGCGTGAGTTGGACCGGTTGGAGTCCGGTGCGGCTTACTTGGCAGATGTTCATTATGATTTAATCAGGGTCTTAGCTAATAGCATGGCATCTTTGGTGGCTGCATGTAGATCCATTTGGCTGTGGAATTGGGCAGCGGATGGTTCTTCTAAGGCGCGGCTCAGCAAGTTGCCTTTTAGGGGGACCTTATTGTTTGGCGAGGACCTCGATAAGTTGGTGAAGGATTTGGGGGAGTCCAAAGGTGGTAGACTTCCGGGAAGATAAGCCTAAGTAGGGTTGGTCCTCGCAGGCCTTTCGAGGTCAGTTCCGTGACTTCAGGAGGTTTGGAACTAGAGCACAAGGATTCTGGTGGTTTTGAGGAGTCGGTAGAGGGTTTGCAGCGACCTCCTCGGCTCCCGCCAGAAAGTCGCAATGAAGTGAGGCGGGCTCTGGCCGGAAGTCAGCCAGTTGGCGGGAGGCTTCGGGCTTTTCTTCCAGCTTGGGCTCAAATAACGACAGACCAGTGGGTCTTAGAGATAATCCGGGACGGCTATGCCTTGGAGTTCGCCCGGCCTGTTCGGGATTCCTTCGTCCTCTCTCCTTGCAGGGGTCTAAGGAAGTCCGCAGAGATTCGTCAGACGCTAGACCGTTTATTACAGTTGGAGGCGGTAGGACCCATTCCCGCCAGTGACTACGGCACGGGTCGATACTCAATCTATTTCATAGTTCCGAAAAAGGATGGTTCTGTGTGGCCCATCTTGGATCTGAAGGACGTAAATCGCTGTCTCCGAGTGCCGCATTTTCGGATGGAGACCTTGAGGTCGGTCATTGTCGCAGTACGGCAAGGGGAGTACTTGACGTCTCTCGATCTGACGGAGGCCTATCTGCATATTCTGATCAGGGAAGCCCATCGCAGATACCTTTGCTTTGCTCTACCGTGGGGTCATTACCAGTTTCAGGCCCTGCCCTTTGGCCTCGCGACAGCGCCGCGCACCTTTACCAAGATTATGGTGGTGGTGGCGGCAGCGTTGCGCAAACCCTTATCTGGACGATTGGTTGATTCGGGCGAAGTCTGAAGTCGAGAGCATTCAGGTGACAGGAAAGGTGGTGAACTTCGTAGAGAGTCTCGGCTGGGTGGTCAATATGACGAAAAGTCGTCTGGTGCCGACACAGGATCTGGAATATCTGGGGGTGCAGTTTGACACTCGAGTAGGGAAAGTGTTTCTGCCGCAGAGTCGAATTCGAAGGCTACAGGAGTTGCTTCGTTGATTCCTGGCGACTCCGGCTCCCTCGGCTTGGAGTTACCTACAAGTTCTGGGAACTATGGCGGCATCGTTAGAAACAGTACCCTGGGTCAGGTTTCATATGCGTCCGTTACAAGGGGCGTTGCTTCATCGTTGGTCCCATCAGGAGGACTTGTTGAATGCGAAGCTTCCTTGTCCGGTCAGGGTCAGGAGTTTGCTTCGGTGGTGGCTGCTTCCGGGATCTCTGATCTCAGGGATGAGCCTGGAGCAGCCGGAGTGGCTTCCGCTGTTGACAGATGCCAGTCTCGCAGGCTGGGGAGCGCATTGCGGGGGGCTTTTTGCGCAGGGGCTTTGGCCAGCCCTGGAGGCCAGATGGTCAATCAACAGGCTGGAGCTTCGAGCAGTGGCTCTGGCGTTGCAGGCATCCAAGCCTACTGTGACGAGAAGAGTGGTACGGATGCTGTCCGACATCTCGGCAACTGTGGCTTACATCAATCGTCATGGCGGCACCGGCAGTCTGACCATGGAGGCAGAGGCCGAGGAGCTCTATCTGTGGGTAGAGGTTCGACTGTTAGCGCTGTCGGCGGCGCACATTGCCGGGAAGGACAATGTGATGGCAGACTTCCTCAGCAGGGTAAAAGTGGATGCCAGGGAGTGGGAGCTGCATCCCGACCTATTTGCTCAGATAGTACACAGATGGGGGTCGCCGGTTATGGATTTGATGGCGACATTCCAGTCAGCAAAAGTAGGTTGTTTTTTCAGCAGGCGTTGGGTACGGATGTCAGAAGGTCTCGACGTGCTAATGCAATCTTGGCCGACGGATCTGCTCTGTCTTTCCTCCGTGGGCGCTAATCGGCAGAGTGGTGCAAAGAATCGAAGCGCATCGGGGGTGTGTGTTATTGGTGGCTCCCTATTCGCCGAGACGTCCATGGTATACAGATCTGATCCGTCTCCTCAACGGGGTTCCGTGGAGGTTGCCGGCGTCGGAGGATCTATTGTGTCAGGGGCCGCTGCGGATGCCGCAAGTGGATCGGTTCTCGCTTTGGGTTTGGCCATTGAGCGGGCGCGGCTAAGGAAAAGAGGTCATTTAGCGGCAGTGATGACGACTTTGCTTAAGGCACGGAAGAAGTCTACATCCTTGGCGTATGTGCGCATTTGGCAGATATTTGAGGACTGGTGTTCCAGGGGTCGAATCCGGGCAGTGATGGCGTCGGTCCTGGTGGTGCTCAGTTTTTTGCAGGACGGTTTTGAGAAGGGCCTGGCAGCTAGCTCCTTAAAGGTCCAGTTGGCGGCTTTGGCGTGCTATAGAGGCAAGGTGCAAGGTGTGGCGCTGGGGACACACCCGGATGTGCTGCGTTTCCTGAAGGCCGTGTCCAGTCTTCGTCCGGCTCGAAGAGTTCTGGTTCCTTCTTGGGATCTCAATTTGGTTTTGGGGGCTTTGGTGAAGGAGCCCTTTGAGCCGTTGCGTAGGGCATCGGTGAAGGATTTGATACTAAAGACAGTGTTTTTGGTAGCCATTTGTTTGGCACGGTGAATTTCGGAACTCCAGGCATTATCTTGTCGTGAGCCGTTCTTGTTTTTTTCTAAAGAAAAGGTGGTTCTGCGGCCTGTGCCTTCCTTTTTTCCAAAGGTGGTTTCCCCGTTTCACTTGACTCAGACGATGTCGTTGCCAGTCCTGGGTTCGCTGGAAGGTGACGCGTCGGACCGCAATTTGCGGCGTTTGGACTTGAAGCGGGTGTTACTTCAGTACCTGAAGGTGTCCAGGGACTTTCATAAATTGGATCGGCTGTTTGTCCTGTTTGGGGGCAACTGCAAGGGGGAAACGGCAGCTAAAGCATCTATCTCTCGGTGGATTAGGGAGGCCATTGCTACCACTTATCTCTTGGAGGGCAGAGTGGTGCCGGCAGGTTTACGGGCTTATTCTACTAGGGTGCAGGTGGAGTCGTGGGTAGAACACAGCCTGGTGCCTTCGGTAGAGATCTGTAGGGCGGCCACCTGTTCGTCCCTTCATACTTTCAGCAAGCATTACCGACTGGATGTCTTCTCAGCACAGGATGCGGTCTTCGGATCGGCTGTGTTGCAGGCCGGTTGGAAGGGTCCCGCCCACTAGTTACTGCTCTGGTTCATCCCAGAAGTATGGACTAAACTGGATGACTGAAAAGGAAATGGAAATTACACTTACCTGGTAATTGTGGTTCCTTGAGGGAATCCAGTTTAGTCCTCATCTCCTCCCGAGATGGGTTAAGGTGCTGAAAGACGGGTTGTTCGAGTACGATTACTGGTAAGTAATGTTCGGTGTTTTGTTTCTATGCTTATCTGTCTAGGGGTTAGCTCAGACAGTAGGTGGCAGGCAGAAGAACACTTGCCTGTCTGTTTAAAAAAAAAAAAAAAAAAAAACATTTCCGGAGCGCAAAGGCAGATGAAGTCTGCGTTTCAAACTTTGTTTCTGTTAAGGTTGATTCAGATTTTTATTGCTCCTTTGAGTGTGCTTTGTCAATAGTTCACTGGAGTATTCTAGGAGAGATGAGGAACTACATGCAGTGATGTCACGTTTTTGGACATGCCAAGTCTCCCGGCTGCAGGAGGAGGTGCACTACCCAGAAGTATGGACTAAACTGTATTTCCTCAAGGAACCACAATTACCAGGTAAGTGTAATTTCCATTTGGCCATCACTCTCTCCATCTCTTCCCTACTCTATGCAAACAGCATAGTGATTTATTTTTATTTTTTTAATTTTATTGAACCAAAGAAAATTACAAGCTCAAAAAAGAAAAGAGCAAAATAAATGGGAACAATATCCCATCTACAGCAACCTAATTACAAAACAATTTCAATAGCCCACATCCAGGAGAAGCATCAATAACCTAAACCAACAAATAAAAAGAATCTCTGATCGTAACCTGGTAAACCCCAAGCCAAAAGGAGAAAACAAAAATAAAAAACAAAAAAAAAAGAAAGAAGAGAAACCGAAACCTAACCTTTCCCCTTCAAAAATTCCAACAATTGGTCCACTTCCCCAAAAACATAATGTGTACCCTGAAAAATTATGTGGCATTTGCATGGAAACTTTAAATAGAATGAAGCTCCAAGGGCCAGAACGCATGGGCGGACCTCAAGAAAACCCTTCCGCTGTCGTTGCGTGGCCCTTGAAACATCAGGAAAAATCTGAATGCACTGGCAACAGAATTTTTCAAGTTTCCTCTTAAAATATGCACGAAAAATTCTCTGTCTATCCAATTCAGAGGACAACGTAATCAACAAAGTTGCCCTCGTGGGTATCTCATCCTGCGAGGATTCTAAAAAAGCAGAGATATTCAAAAAAGGTAAATCTTTAGTCACCCAGGGCCCCTCCCTCCTGAGACTTATCCTTTAAAGCTATCTCTCTAGAAGAAAGATAGTAAATATTTGACAGAGAAATAGAATCAGCATCAGATATTAACAATACTTCTTTCAAATATTTGTGAAAAAGCATAAGAGGTACAAGATAATACGTTTTAGGGAAATTCAAAAGACGAAGATTCCTTGACCGCAAGGAATTCTCTAATAATTCATCTTGTCGATGCAAGGAAGCAACATCTCACACCAAAGCTGCTGCAACTGTCTGTTGAGAAGAAGACCGGGTTTCAAAAGATTCAATAGTTTCTTCCACAATAGACAGTCTAGAATCTTGATTAGTTAGCTTTTCCACAGTCTCCTTCGTAAAAACAGATATTTTTTGAAGAGAAGAATCTAAAGCCACCTCCATCCTGGATAGCATAGCCCACACATCTTTCAAAGAAACATCAGGGGGGATGCGAGGCTCACCAGACCCCGCAAAAACAACCACCGAGGGGAGCGGAGGAGGCAATATCACAGGTACAGATTCAATCCGGAGAAAAGAGGAAGAAAGTATAGGTTCCCCAATACCCGACTGATTAAGTCCGCCCGTTTTAGAAACTAGAGATGATTCCATCTCCTGATTGACTGGGGAGAGGTTCTTCGCTTGCGAGGGAGAGTTAGAAGACACCGTACTCACAGTTGACTTTTCAGCCGATGGAGTATCCAACAGTGGATTATCAGATGATAACCTGCCAACAGAAACATGAACATCCATAGGACCGACAATTTTAACCGCCTTCGGCTGAGCAACCGGCGGAAGGCGTTTCTTCCTCTTCCCCATCTACGAGAACTTCTTTCGCCGAAACTGCGCCGAAGGGGCAGGACCTACCCCTTTGGTCACGCCCCTTCGGGCACGAACCAGGCCAATCAAAGATGCAAGTACAAAGTAGGTAGGAAACACGAAACTCCTCCAGCATAGTGATTTCTACTGTATGCTGTTTGCTGGCCCTCTGCATCACCTTGGTTAACCACGTGTTTCTTACCTGCTACATAGGCAATGTGCCTCCTCATGACTCTTTTCCCTGCCATCCAGAATACTGAAGGTGTAACCTCTGATCACCTGTTTCACTGCATATATTCCGTTCAATTAGCCTTTAAAAATTGCTTAAAACCCTCACATCTTGAAACACTCAGATGCATCCTCCAGCTGTAAGCTCCCAATCAAGTCACCCCCCCCCCCCCTTGCAGGAGCATGATCAGAGAGCCTTTAATACTGGTCTCTCACACAGCTGGAAAAAGCTCTTTGGCTACAAGGACATAATGCATTTTTGAGTAATTCTTATGAGGGTTAGAATAACAAGTAAAATTCTGCTCCGTTGGATGTAACATCAACTATATATCTAAAACTAAATCATGCACCAATAAATTTATCTCTATTTCCTCCTCTCATCGTTGTAGTACCTTGAGTGGCTTGCTGTCCATACTCTGATATACCACTAAGTTAAAATCCAGTTGGTATTCTAGAAATTTTAGCACTTCAGTGATTAATTGCTGATGAAATCTGTTGAATCTTCATTTGGGGCATAAACACAACCCATTAAAAGCTTCTTGCCATACAAGGTACCAGCCATTAATAAAATCTCCCATCTGCATATCCCCCTCATCACTTCTAACTCAAAAGGCAGTTGCTAAGAACTAAAATTGTTGTTCCATGCCTTCTGTTATAAAAAGAATATGCATATTGGCCCTCCATTCTTGATGCAGTTTTTGGTGTTCCTGGTCATAAGAATATAAGATATGCCATACTGGGTCAGACCAAGGTCCATCAAGCCCAGTATCCTGTTTCCAACAGTGGCCAATATGTACCTAGCAGTTTCCCCAAAAGACACAGGTTCCACAATGCTTGTATTGGGTCAAGTATTGATATCCTGGGTCCCTTCTTAATAATGGTTTATGGACCTTTCCTCCAGGAACTTGTCCAAACCTTTTTTTAAACCCAGAGCTACACTAGCAGCCTTTACTACATCCCCCGGTAACAAATTCCAGAGTAAGATTACACGTTGAGTGAAAAAATATTTTCTTTTATTAGTCTTAAATAGTTTACCCTGTAGCTTCATTGCATGTCCCCTAGTCTTTCTATATTCTGATAACATAAACAATCGATCTATGTTTACCCGTTCCATTCCGTTCATTAATTTATAGACTTCTGTCATATCTCCCCTCAGCCGTCTCATTTCCAGATTAAAGAGCCCTAACCTTTTTAGCCTTTCTTCATAGGGGTATCCTTCCATCCCCTTTACTATTTTGGTGGCTCTTCTCTGAACCTTTTCTAATAACGCTATATCCCTTTTAAGATACGGCGACCAGAATTGCACACAATATTCAAGGTGCGATCTCACCATGGAACGATCTAGAGGCATTATAATATCCTTTGTTTTATTTTACATTCCTTTCCTTATGATACTGTCAACACCCTCACACTCGCCTGTAGTTTTAGAGGGGCGTGGTTATTGGAGGAACCTTCTCCTATCAGCCTTAGCAGCCTATTTCCTTGTGGTGTCTTCTGGGAAATGTAGTACTGCTTAGATGTATTTGTGCTTCAGGTAGAAAGTTGTAGTTAAGGCCACCGAGATAAGGCATATAACAGAAAATTTTATTTTGCACAAAAAGATTCAAAATACCAGATACAGGATTATTTCTGTAGGATTTGCTCAAGGTACAGCAGATGGTTGGCAAAGTAAACAAAAGAACCCAAAAATGGCTGTTTAAAATCTTCTTACTTCCAGAAGCACAGCCTTTGATAGCAAGGCTGCCACCTTCCTTTTTGTCCTTGCCAATTACAGCCTAAAGTCCAAACAAGCTTAATCTTCTGTGGCAGTTTGGCTTCTATCAGCCTCAATTCCTTCTAGGCTGCATTTCAGGTACAACTGAACTCAAAACAAGAAGTAAACATTCAGACTGCCATCAAAAACTCTCAACAGGCTTTTCACATAACAGAGGAGCAAAGAGAAACTCTTCTAGCAGGTAAATTGGCTTCTTGCCTTTTCACAGTTCAAACTGTGGCCTGGTTCCCACAAACAGTTCCGCAAATATCACCAATTACCAATGAATTGCTTAGACGGCAGTTGCTTTAGCTACAAAGACTTTTATTTAGAATAACAAAAGTGATTATAAAATAGTAAAACAGCAAATGCCTGTCTAGAGATGACGGACAGCACCTTCTCTCTGTAAGGGGAGAAAGTACTGCCCCCGATTCTTTAAAATGGCTGGTTTATATACATTTCTCTTTGCCTCAAATGTCTGCTTCAAATTAGTTTCAGTGAATTCATCATAAATTCTTAGGTGTTTGCAGGGCCTCTAGGCTTCCTGTAACACTTTTCCTCAGGGGAGGACCCTTTTACGTTTATACATCTGGATCTACTTATCAAGGTCTGCCTATCTATGCATGGCCTGTGACCTCTGCCCCTTCCTGTGTTTTTCCTTCTGGCACTAATTGAAATCTTCAGGGCAAGAGAGAGTGCTTGTGCTCATTAGTTTGAATTCTTTGAATTCCTAACTGGGCCTGTATTTTCTTGCTAGGCTCCAATATTCTGCATACTTCTATCCAGAATATGGTTACCCAATAGCAGGCCGCATCTATTATCTTATGGCAAGCATATACTCTCATATAGCTCATATGTATTGTCTTCTTGTCTTCTGTGTCATCCATATACTGTGTAGTTTCACCAGGCAAGGGTGCAGTCATATAAAGCCAACATATACAGCAGACCTAAGTCAAATTTAAGCCAAATTTCCCAACATTCTCCACTTTTTCTTTTCCTTTTTCTCTTTTTTTTTTTTTTGTTTGGGGGGGGGGGGGGTAGCAAAAGTAATCCCACTAAGGGGCATGAATAACAACCATTTGAGACAAAAATAGATCATCCAAAGGCAATTGCTGGTACTGTTCCCTTGATACAATATACATGGTTTTAGTGCTTTGCGATATCATTCGTTTACAGCAGGCAAGTAAAATGGATAAGGCACAACAGGCAATAATTGCAAAACAAGCTATACCTAAAAGCGTAATAAAGAAGGCTTTAAGTCCTACACCTAAACTAGCAAACAATGAAGCAATACTACCCCAGATATTATCAAGTTGAAGCGCCCCCCTTAAAATCATCAATATGCAACTCAGAGGGATGCTTTATCTTATTCAGAGCATCAAGGACAAAAATGGTATGGTTAGCGATGACAGTACAAAGCTTGTAGCATTAATGAAAGTGCATGTGCCGCCTTCAGCAGCCAAAAGTAAATCCAAAGCTTACCTATTCTGCAGAGTCATTTGTGTATTTTGCTCAAGGGACTCAGCTAGGCGTGAGATAGACTCGGTAACAGCTTTCATTTGAATATGCAACAAACATTGCAAACGGCGTACAACCATACCAAGCTCAGCAGTAAGGGCGGGGGTGGCAAAGGGAATCCAGGCCGTTGCGCTAAGGGCATCCAAACGAGTTTTAGTCATGGGATAAGTGGAATTGATATACTCGAATGAGGCCTGAATGGCATCATCCTCGGCTATAGAGGAATCCCAGGGGCTAGCATAAGCTGAGGAGCTACGTTTTAATCTATGCAGGGTGGAGCGAGAAGCAGAACGATGGGTAACATTAAGAGGTATCAAGACAGAAAAAGAAGAAACTTTGACCAAAGCACAGGGTAATAGGGAGAGGTTAATTACCTGATACAGTTTCCCCACACAACCAGTAATGACCCCCTACAGCAAAGAGGTTTGTGGCAGGTGTCCATATGCGACTCATATGATGCCCATCAAACCACTTAACAGAAGATTTTCCCGTGGTAGATGAGGTAAGATCCCTCCTGAAACTGGACATTGGGAGATAGCATGAAGTATATGGAGATTCATTCTGAGAACCCGTTGTCAGCACAGCTGAACCATCGTGGTAAATGGGACCAACCCCCACATACCAGCAGAAGTCAGATCCATTAAACACTACCGGGCTCCTTGTAATATTTCTCCAATCATATTTCATATTGGAGGGGTCCATATTACCGGATTGATTATACCACTTTATCATGACAGAATTACTAGCAAAATGAAAGGATCCATTAATCACATTATACAACAGGTTACACCTGTCTGAAAAAGCAATGGATACATTTGTTATTAAACATAGATCAAATATTATATTCGGGTCAACATATACACGGAAAGGGTCATGTTTCATATTCATCGCATGCCACGTCTGGGAACAATTAAAAGCTTCATAACAACTGGCAGAAAAATTATTATTATCTACACAAGCAAGCTGTCCTGCATACTCATTTAAGGAAACCTTTGAAACATGTACTGGAGCATATGATACACCCTTTGGTAAAGGGGTACAAATAATGCAGTCTGCAATGTTCATCAGGGAAACAATGTGTAATACTGATTGCTTCCACAAGTTCAGAGAGCCTCCAGGTAAAGCTCGGGGTACTCGAGATATGTCTGTTTAGTCTGGTTCCATCCCTGGAGAAACAAAGCTAGCTGTCCATTTGGATGTAAACACTCAATAAGGAGCACGATTATGACAGAGATTCCCAGAAGGAGGCACAAGGACGCCCACGGAGTAGGCTTGACAGCGATCATCTTTGGTACTAATAACGTAGCACTGTGGTGAGAACACGTGAGTTCTGTAGGGAAATAAAACTGATTAATCAGATGGGACAGCTGGAGACGCTTTTAGATGGCTGACATGCACCCAAGTATCAGTATCATTCAGTCTGGCAGCAAAAGGGGAAGCAGCAGTGACAACGTGGGGGTCCAGAAAAGGTTGGGCAGTCCCAGGATGCACAAACACAATTTCTTTTATAGACAGTGGACCCTACAGGGAAGCAAGGTAATAAGGATGGACTGGACACAGACTGTGTGACTGCTACACGGTCAGCAATTTCTTGGAGCGCAATCCGGAGTCCTGCAAGGTAAGCAGAGAGACTATCATGAATCGGAACCTGGGACTGTTATAAATTAGTCGTGCGCATACGCCGGCCAGTGGCCATTTCATGAGGTGTCAGATGTAATTGCTTGATCGGGCTATTACGCAGCTGAAACGAGCACATTGGTAATGCTTGTAGCCAGGTCATGTGACCAGAAGCGCAAATCTTTCTGAGTTGAGTTTTCAAAATGCCATTACATCGTTCAACAAGACCATTGGAAGTAGGTTTATACACAGAAACATACTTTCACTGAACAGGAAGATGCTGGGTGAGTGCAGTCACAAGAACATTACGAAAGTGAGAGCCATTGTCAGAATATATGACTTTAGGAATGCCAAATCGGGGAATTATTTGTTAGCAAAACCTCTACTACTTCTTCAGCAGTCTCTTTATTGCAGGGGAAAGCCTTAATCCATTTAGACCAAGGGCAAACCCACACTAAAAGGTACCGCTTCTGAGCACATCTGTGGATCATGTCAGTGAAATCTACATACCAGGATTCAAAAGGACCACTTAGAACCGGGAGGTGACCTTTGACTATGGCCTTTCCCCCTGGCTGAGAGTTCAGAATACACACGGGACATTTAGCTACTAGTTCCTGAATGCGATTTTTCATGTGTGGACACCAAAAAGTGTCCTCTAGCATGCTGTAAACATTTGCAGCACTAGAATGATAGATATCATGAATGAGATCTGTGAGGCGTTTCAGTGCTACATAACAGATACAGAGTTTCCCAGATGGGTGCACCCACATTTTCTTAATTTGGGAACAGCCTAGTCTCTCCCAGTTCCCTATCTCATGAGAAACAGCATCTTTCTGATAATCAGCAAGGTCAGGTACTAAATAGGTCTGTGATCTGGTGACAGGTAAAATCAGGGAAGCATTACTAGTTACTACTTTGGCTAACTGATCTGCCAGGGCATTGCCCATCTGGTGGAAAGAGTCTCTCTGTGTGTGTCCAGGAATCCATTCACAGCACAGAAACAGATTGTTGATTCTGCGTTTCTCTAAACACTCATAAATTTGATGTATCTCATCAAGATGTGAGATTGAGCTAGCTGAAGAGGTAATAAAACCTCTTTGTGACCATTTCTGATGAAGCGCTGTTAGCACTTGTGTTGCATAATGGGAGTCAGTGAATATGATAATGTTCTGTTTCTCCTGATGCAGTAAGACTGCCAAAATTGCACAGAGTTCAGCACCTTGGGCGCTGTAAGTACTTAGCAACTGATATTGCAGAACATCCAGGATGTCACCAGAGGGAGATATCTGTACTGCACTGAAACCAGAACATAGTGACGTCTCAGAACCGTCAGTGAACCAGACTTTAGAATTAACAGGCATTTCGTGAAGAGACAAAATATTATCTGCGAAAGAAAAAGTGGGGACCTTGTCCCCTTCCTCACCAACAGTAACAGAAACTAAATTTTGTAAGTAGCCAAAAGGATGGCCTGCAGGAAATGGCTTGATGAGGATGTGACTGCGTAACAGAGCAGCACAGAGCTGGTGCACCCGATGTGGGGTAAAGTGGAGAGTATTACTGCATAACAATGCCTCTACATCACCGGAGCAATACACAGTGAGTCGCAAGGGATGAAAGGTGTTATAGGTCTTCCTGACTGCCTCACTGGTGGCTACTAACCCTCTCTCAACGTCAGGCAGAACTATTTCTGTAACAGAAAAAGACCCTGACAAGTAAGACACAATTTTACCATCATCCTGGTAAATCACAGCTGCCCACGTGTGATGTCTGTGAAAGCTAATGAGAAACATTTCCTTTGAATAGTCAGGGAGACAGAGACTTGGTGTGTGTGATACATCAGACAAAAGAGACTGAAGCAAAATCTGGTCAGGGGCTGACAGGCTGATAGCAGTGGACCCCTTAACCCCCCCTTTCAGATATTTGCAAAAGGGATATGTGCGTTGACTGTGACCTGGGATCCAATTACGGCAGAAGTTTATCATGCCGAGCAGAGATCGTAATTGCTTTACAGTGGAGGGCATCTGTAATTGCAGGCAGTGTTTAGTTTTCTCTGTCAGGGACAGCATCCCATCTCCTACTAGGAAACCCAGAAAAGTGACTTCAGTTTGGCAGATCTGTGCCTTGGCCATGTTAATCTGGTAACCACTTTCCAAAAGATAACAAACAAGTTTATCTGTGAGGGCCAGGTTTGTTGCAACCTCAGCTGTGGAAAGCAGTAAGTCATCTACATACTGTAACAAAGACACATTGCTGGGCATTTCTGCCCTGAATGATTGTAAATCAGCAACTAGTGCTTGAGAGAATATGGAGGGACTTTCCACGTATCCTTGGGGTAACCTGGTCCACTGGTAATGCTGACCCTCAAAAATAAATGCCAGAAACTGCCTGGATGTGGGTTCGACCACTATCCCAAAAAAGGCATGGGAAAGGTCCAGAACAGTATGATATTTGTACAGGGTAGTCGTTGTCAGCAATGTGGCAGGGTTTGAGACTATTGGAAACTGTGGTTCAATGACACTGTTAAGTGCACGTAAGTCATGAACTATTTGCCACTTCCCATTAGGCTTTTTCACAGGGAATAGTGGGGTGTTGTATGGGGAGTAACTGAGTTCAATGATTCCGTGCTGTAACAGCTCCTGAATCTCCTGGCGAGATCCCTGCAGGGCCTCTGGTTGGAGAGGATACTGCTGAATCTTTGGTGGTTTACAGCCAGGCTTAATATGAATGGTAACAGGCAGATGTGATTTAACTCGGCCATAAGGGCTGAGGAGCAGTGACCGCTCAGGACCTTTTTCTCCCAGCGGACCATAGGTGAATTCAACCTGTAATTTCACCAATAAGTCCCTACCCATCAAATTTACTGGGCAATGTGGGGCAAACAGAAAAGAATGAGAAATCTGCTGATCTCCTATTCTTAAACACATAGGTGTAGTTAGGTAAGATGTAAGGGGTCTACCATCAAAACCAGTAGTAGTCATTTTCTTTCTACTAAGCTGGCATCTCTGTGGTAAAGCAGTTAATGCAGAGGAAGTGGCTCCTGTATTAAATAACATTTCTGTGGGCTCATCATTAAGATGTACTGTGATCAAAGGTTCCTGATATGTGAGCCTCGCCTGTAAGATATAGATTCCCAGTCATTGTTGGGGTGGGGGTCCAGAATCCCGGGGAGGTGTCCACAAGGGAAAACGCCTCCTGTCAAAGTTCTCATTTCTGCGCTGAGCACGGCATGAGCGCTGAAAATGACCGTAACCACCACAGTTCCAACACTGTGGGGCAGGAGTACGGTTATTTTGTTGGTAAGAGGGACCTCGACGCTGTGGCTGAGGATAACGGGGTCGTTGGGCTCCGTTATAGTAAATGTGCTCCTTATCTCTATCCCATATCTCATCACAGGGGTCTGGAACATCATCCTCATAAGGATCCAGATATTCCATGTCATCAATTTTCTCCTGCTGTTCCCTAATTTTCCTTTTTAGTTGTCTGATAAGTTCATTATTAGATTTATCAAGATGTGATTTGGTGGTGGACTAGGGATCTTTAATTTCTTGTAACCCTTTAATTTGAAGGTGCAACAAGCGTGCTTGGGCCTGTTTCAAATCCTTCTCAGGTTTCAAAGTGTCCTCCTCTAAGGATCGAATATAATGCAAAATATGGGCCTGTTTAGGCCACGGCTCGGACTCCAAGGCTACTATAGACTTCAATTTTGCATTCACGGGTGGGGGTAATGTATTACACAAGGTCTGGAAAAATACAGGTCTCATACAAACATCATCGTATGGTACCCCCATCTGTGCTTCCCATAAGTCTTGAAATCGTACGAGGTATGCACTGATATCCTCACCTATTTGGAATCTCATGGTAGTGAGAGGAGCCAAACTGCGCTGAGTAGGGTACATCTCCCTGAGGGCGTCCCAAATACGAGGACGATACTCGTTGAAGGAAGCACCATCATAAGTGTTAACTGTGACCTTCACCTGGTCTAAGTCGGCATTGGCGAACACTTGATTTGTCGCACTGTTTCCCAGAATTTTGGCCAATAAAGCTTTGATATCTCCCAAAGCCAAATTATATCCAGCTGTAATTCTTTCAAATTTTTGAATCCATGTCTCTCCCCCTCTACTGAGATGAGGTAGACTACTAGCTATATTAGTCATATCAGTAAAACTCCATGGTATATATTTAGATTTTCCTTCATTTGTGTAGATTACTGGAAACAGAAGCTGTTTATTAGCGTCCTGATTCTCATACTTCTCCCAAACCCTAAGACCCGCCTCCATATAGGCAGAATCCCAGTTAGGGTCTCCCACTCCTCTGCGAATGCAGAGTCGGGCGGTGTTAAGTTGTACAGTTTCCAGTGATCCATTAGGGGGCCACTGTAACATCTGGGGCTGGTTGGCTTTTGTCCAACCGTACATGTTGGAGGACCATCGGTAAACATAATAGCCATTTCCATCCTCCTGCTCTGTAATAAAAGTAAGGATACATGGTTGTGGAGCTTGAGGGGTTTTACCACCTTGCACGACTCCACAAACCAGTGTAAGTTCACATTTTTTCACTTCATCATCTACTTCCTCCTCTACCTTCTCCTCTTCTTCCTCTTCTATAATCTCCTTAAGACGTTTTTCCCTATCTGCTAGGTCTAACTCCCATCTTTTAAGATTCTCAGTAATTCTTTCCTCAGATTGTTTTAAAGCTTGAGCCTGACTTACTAAATCTTCATGTTCTGCTGTCAATTGTTTCAACTCTTCTAATTTTGCCTGTGCCTCAGCATATGCATTGGGATCTGGGGCAGGGGTGGCTTTTAAGTTAACATGACCCTCAATCTTTGCCCAAGCCCCCTCAGTGTCCAGGAGTTTATGCAGGACCTGTTCTGGGGGTGGAGAGGCTGCTGGGTGAGAAGTCGGTTCTGACTTGGGCTGTAAGACAGGGTCGGAATAGCCTATGGCTGCCATAGCTTTACTTTCGGCTGCCCAATAAGAAGGTGGGGGTACAGGGACAGATGGCAAAGGCTTTGGACCGGCCTGCATCCACAAGGAAATATGTTGCAAATGTTCCAATTGGGCTTTGCCACATTTGTTAAATAAAATATGATCCCTAATTTTGGTCAAAATGAGCGGATCAAACGACCCCCCTGCTGGCCAGGCAAGAGAGGGTGTTTTCTTCGTCCATTTTTCCCATTGTTTAGAACAATTTTTTATCGAGGCTTCCAATAGGGGGTTCTGTTTAACAAGGCTATCTATGGGGTTAGGACCGGGCTCAGTTCCTTTCTCATTATTTTCTTCCTGTTTGGATTTTCTTTTAAACATTTCCCTAGCTGTCCCTTCTCTATAGTCTATGTAGACCTGGTGTTTTCACAGTTCAGGGACAGGGGCAATTAACTTCGCCTTTTACCAATAGCAACTTGAACCTCTTTATTTACAGAGGCGCGCGTAATTTCGCTTTTAGGTGGCAATCCAAACCTCTTAATTTACAGAGGTGCGAAACTACAAATCCAGGACTCATACAAACATACAACTCTTGCGCTTCGTCCAAACCCAGCCAATCCCCTCGCAGTGATGGGGGTATGAAAATGTGGATAGGGACACGCACTCGCTTCGTATCAATGATACGTACAGTCTCAAGCGTACACCAATCAATCCTGGAAATACAAAGACCTAATGTCTGGGCAAAACTTTCAAACTGTCTTTCCCTAACATTACAACTAAATACAAAGACACTCTAACAATTTTCTACATAACAAAACATTAAGCACATAAAATACATATGCATATGTGTAAATTTGGTACTCACCCACCAATCGAACCTGGGTAAATCTTCCATCTTTGTAGACAGGAAAAACAAAACTCACCAGCTGGAGTCTTCCTAGGGTATCAAAATCTTTCTCGACGTCACTCAGGACGGTATTCCCATCTTCTGGACCAGCAGAAGGAATCCTCTTCTCCTAATGAGAAGGTATTCTCATCCCCTGTTTTTTTCTTTGGAAAACAGGAGGTAGTCCCTCTGACAAGTAAAACTGCAGTCAGAGGAGTCCTTGGGCAATTTAGAAAAGACAATTTAGAAGTATGGGTTTCAGCACCAATTGTGGCCTAGTTCCCCAAATATCACCAATTACCAATGAATTACTTAGACGGCAGTTGCTTTAGCTACAAAGACTTTTATTTAGAATAACAAAAGTGATTATAAAATAGTAAAACAGCAAATTCCTGTCTAGAGATGACGGACAGCACCTTCTCTCTGTAAGGGGAGAAAGTACTGCCCCCGATTCTTTAAAATGGCTGGTTTATATACATTTCTCTTTGCCTCAAATGTCTGCTTCAAATTAGTTTCAGTGAATTCATCATAAATTCTTAGGTGTTTGCAGGGCCTCTAGGCTTCCTGTAACACTTTTCCCCAGGGGAGGACCCATTTACGTTTATACATCTGGATCTACTTATCAAGGTCTGCCTATCTATGCATGGCCTGTGATCTCTGCCCCTTCCTGTGTTTTTCCTTCTCCTGGCACTAATTGAAACCTTCAGGGCAAGAGAGAGTGCTTGTGCTCATTAGTTTGAATTCTTTGAATTCCTAGCTGGGCCTGTATTTTCTTGCTAGGCTCCAATATTCTGCATACTTCTATCCAGAATATGGTTACCCAATAGCAGGCCGCATCTATTATCTTATGGCAAGCATATACTCTCATATAGCTCATATGTATTGTCTTCTTTTCTTCTGTGCCATCCATATACTGTGTAGTTTCACCAGGCAAGGGTGCAGTCATATAAAGCCAACATATACAGCAGACCTAAGTCAAATTTAAACCAAATTTCCCAACAAAACCACAGGTGGATAACAAGCATGAATCACAGCTTCCTGCTTATCCTTATATTTCAATAAACTTCCCTTTTAAAACATATGGGGAATTTACCACCACACTGCCTGTTTCTTATGGTTACCTTTTCAAGGAGGATAATTCTTTCAGGGCTGGCTTTTCCTCAAGACTTCATGTCCAAAACTTGGCACAGAGAGCAATCCATAAGGATGTCGTCTTCCACCAACTCTGCCACTGGCTCTCCCAGCTGCATGGGTTCTCACTCACCCACCCGGTCAGACTGCTCAGCTGACAGCCTCTCCGATACTCTGAGAGCTTCTCCACGTCCTGGCTCCAAGCTCTGCTGCCAACCTGTTGCAGGGAATTCAGCCCTCTCAGCTCCTGGTAGCTCGGCTCTTCTGCATGAGTCAGCACCTTCTCTACCTCCTTCTCTTCTCCGGTATCTGCCTTCTCCTCCCTCTTCTCCTTTCTCTCTGTCTGTATACTTTAGCATAGGCTTATACCTCCAGGGTTCTAGCCCCACCTCCTTCCTTCCCAGGTGTTGGCAATCCCCCTGCCTTCTGGTATTTGAGTAATCAGGGAATTTGTTGAAGTAAGGGTTTTGGACCTCGTGCTCGTAATCTCTCTCTCTTACTCTATTAGACACTGCATGAAACCTGTTCCAGCTGGGGCTTTTCTGGTTCTTAGGTGTGGCTGTGGCTTTCTCACCCTGCACTCCTAAAAGGGGACCCTTTACTAGGGTGAATTCTTTGTTTCTCACCTCCCCCATACTCAGGATAGATGACCTTGCCACATACCCCCCTGCTTAAGATATTACTGGCTGTCTGAGGTTGTCGGGGTTCCTCCGAACAGTCTATAATTCATGATAAGGCATCTGCATTTTGGTGTAGCTTTCCTGCCCGATGCTCTACCCTGAAGTCAAAAGCTTGCAGGGCCATATAGCATATACCATAATCGTGCATTGTGGTTTTTCATCTGTTGGAGCCACTTCAAGGGTGCATGGTCTGTGATTAGTAGGAATTTTCGCCCTGTAAGATAGAACCGGAGCGCATCTATTGCCCATTTAATGGCAAGACACTCTTTCTCAATGGTGGAGTAGTTGCGCTCCGCCGGGAATAACTTTTTACTAAGGAACATTACAGGGTGCTCCTCTCCTTCATGCTTCTGGGATAAGACCGCACCTAAACCTGCTTCTGAGGCATCCGTTTGTACAATGAAGGGCTGCGTGAAGTCCACTCCACATAATACCGGGGCCGTGCATAGCCTCCCTTTTAACAGGTTGAAGGCCCTCTCAGCTTCCGGGGTCCAACTAAGACGGTTCAGGTAATTTTTCTTCAACATATCAGTGAAGATGGAACTCTCCTCTGCAAAGCGAGGCAGGAACCTCCTGTAGTAGCCGACCAGGCCTAGGAAACTTCTCAATTGCTTCTTTGTTGCTGGCCTGGGAAAATTCTTGATACTATCGACTTTGTCGACTAAGGGCTTGACCTTGCCCCGTCCTATCATATGCCCTAGGTACTTCACCTCTCGCCTGGTGAAGGCACATTTGCTCAGGTTCAGTGTGAGGCCTGCCTGCCTCATAGACTGCAGGACGGCTTCAACCCTCGGGAGATGCTCTTCCCAGGTGCAACTGTAGATAATGATGTCATCCATATATGCAGAAGCATATTGTTGATGAGGGCGCAGGACTTGATCTACCAGTCTCTGGCAGGTTGCTGCGGCGCCGTGGAGGCCAAAGGGCATCCTCTTAAATTGGAATAGTCCAATTGGGGTGCTGAAGGCGGTCTTCGGCCGAGACTCCCTAGTCAGGGGAATCTGCCAATACCCTTTTGTTATGTCTAGGGTGGTCAAATACTGGGCCTGTCCCAAACAATCCAGTAGCTCCTCGATCCTGGGCATTGGGTAAGCGTCGAATACCGAGATGGCATTTACCTGTCTGAAATCTATGCAGAACCGTAAAGTACCATCCTGCTTTGGAACAAGCACTATTGGACTGCATCATGGGCTCCTTGACTCTTCGATGATCCCCATCTCCACCATTTTGCGTACCTGTGCGACTTCCTCCTTCTTCTTAGCCTCTGTTAACCAGTAGGGTTGTTGTCGGCTCACCTTCCTTGGTGTAGTTACAATCTCATGGGCGACCAATCAGGTTTCACCAGGAACCAGCGTCAGAACATCTGGAAACCTCTGTAATAGATTGGCCAACTCCTGCCTCTGGACCAAGGATAGCTCCTCACCCACCTGGGGCTCCTGATGTTTCCTCCACTCTGTTACTTGTGGACCCAAGTCCTCCTCCTCGGCTTCCTCCACCCTCTCTTCCGAGGTGGCTGTCAGGCCTTCCATACCGGCCTGTCCGGTGGAACCAAATCCACAGGCTCCTCGTTCCATGGGAGTCAACATGGGGACCTCTTCCAGTGGGTGAAACCCTACTCTCTCGCACAGCAGCTTGGCAATCCGGTCTCCGACTTTCACCGGGAAGTCTTCCTTATCAAAGTTAAACAGTAATACCTTTACACTCCCTCTATAATCAGGGTCAATCACGCCCGCACCGACGTCCAGGAAGTGTTTTAATGCCAGACCTGAGCGAGGGGCTATCCGCCCATAGCAGCCAACGGGGATCTCAATTTGTAGGCCGGTATCAATGAGAGCCTTTCCATGGCTGGGCACCACTCCATCCACGGCGCTACATAAATCATATCCCGCGGATTGCGGGGATGCCCTCCTTGGACTCCTGGCCTTTTCAGAAACTTTACAAAATTTTAATATGAACTTCTGTTTAACGTGGGGACCGCCTCCCGGGGGCTTTTCACCTGTCTTCCCAGTCTGTTTTCAGGGAATCCCAAACAGAGGGCCAGGGTCCACCGTTACCATCCCCTCTGCCTTTTGCCCAAGGCCTTTCTCTAACCCTTTCCTAAATTGGGGCCAGTCTCTTCCTAATACCAGGTCGTGGGGAAGTTTTGGTACTACAGCCATGGGGATTCTTTTCTGTGCCCCTAACCCTTTTATCTCAACTGTATACATGGGGTAACAAGAGGCAGCCCCGTGGATGCAATGGATCTGGACATGACCTTCTGGTCTCCTCGGGACATACTTATTCTGAGCCTCAATTGCCCGCCAAAGCTTCTGGGATACCATGCTCTGGTCAGCCCCAGAGTCAAGCAAAGCATTGGTAGTGATCCCCTGTATATTAACCCTTAGGAATGGAATCCCTCTCCTAGAGGTTTCACACTTGTACTAACCAACCCATTGCGAGCCTTGCATCCTTTCTGTAGGTGTCCCATCTCCCTACAACGATAGCACTTCTTTCCAGCCCACTTTCCCTCCTGAGCAAGCACATAAGTTCTCACAAACTCGGTTTTATTTCCCTATTTCCTTTCTGATGAACCAAAACTGGCCTCGGCCTTCACTTTTGGAGCGCCCCGTCTTGGCTGACGCGCTAATTCAGCTTCCATGTAGCGCTCGGTCAAAAGGGTTGCCTCCCCTGTGCTCTGGCAGTTTTGCTGAATCTGAAATGATTGTATCTCCTTGGGCACTGCAGCCATAAACTGCTCCAATACTATCATATCTAGTAGCATATCCATAGTTTTTTCCTCCGGGGTCAGCCACTTTAATGCTAGGCCCCGAATCCTCTGGCTTAATGCCTATGGGGTTTCTCTGGCCTTAAGGGCCGTTGCACTAATGCCTTAGGGGTTTCTCTGGCCTTAAGGGCCGTGGCACTAATGCCTTAGGGGTTTCTCCGGCCTTAAGGGCCGTGGCTCTGAACATACGGTGATACACCCTTTTTGTCAACCCCAAACGGTCTCTTGATTGCCATTTTTACCGTATTATAGTCCAGGGCTTGGGCAGCTGGCATAGCCCTATATGCGGCCAGTGCTTCCCCTGTTAAGGAGGTTGCTAATCGCACTGCCCATTGGCTAGCTGACCATCCCACAACTTGCGCTACTCTTTCAAACGATTCTAAAAAGTCATCTATATCGTCCTCAGATGAAAGTTTGGCAAAGTTAAAGGCCCCACTTGTGGATGGGCCTACCAGACTGTCCATTTGAGTTATTGTTGGTCCTGCTGGTACCGGCTCTCCTCCACTTTCTTGTCTTTGGGATGCAGTCAGGGCTGCCACTAAGTCCAAGACAGGTTTCTGCTGCTCCTTTATAGCTGCAGCTGCACTCTCCTGTGCTTGCTGTGCCAACTCTTGCTGGCGCTGGAATTGCGTGGCCATCCATTGAATCAACTCCTTGGGTTCCATCTTCAGGGATACCTGAAAGAGAGAACAAAACACCAAGGACGGCACCACTCAACAGCCTCCTTGTCCCCTTTTCCTCAAAAGCATGCACTTTTTTTTTTTCTTTTACTTTTGTCCGAGCCAACCCCCGCCTTGGTACCGTTTACCTGGCTCAGGTGTTGACTCCTGCTTCAAAAGGGGTGTCTTTGTGATGCTGCAAACTGGACTACTCCATCGTTTGGCCGACTCTACCAGCGAATTCCACGTGAAGCTTCCAGCAGCCGTCTGCTGCGCACCTTGTTGCTGTGTATCCTTGTATATCCTGAATGGCAAAATCCGTACAACTATGCCACTGTCAACGCCCTCACCACTCGCCTCTAGTTTTAGAGGGGCGTGGTTATTGGAGGAGCCTTCTCCTATCAGCCTTAGCAGCCTATTTCCTTGTGGTGTCTTCTGGGAAATGTAGTACTGCTAAGATGTGTTTGTGCTTCAGGTAGAAAGTTGTAGTTAAGGCCACTGAGGTAAGGCATATAACAGAAAATTTTATTTTGCACAAAAAGATTCAAAGTACCAGATACAGGATTATTTCTGTAGGATTTGCTCAAGGTACAGCAGATGGTTGGCAAAGTAAACAAAATAACCCAAAAATGGCTGTTTAAAGTCTTCTTAGTTTCAGAAGAACAGCCTTTGATAGCAAGGCTGCCACCTTCCTTTTTGTCCTTGCTAATTACAGCATAAAGTCCAAACAAGCTTAATATTCTGTGGCAGTTTGGCTTCTATCAGCCTCAATTCCTTCTAGGCTGCATTTCAGGTACAACTGAACTCAAAACAAGAAGTAAACATTCAGACTGCCATCCAAAACTCTCAACAGGCTTTTCACATAACAGAGGAGCAAAGAGAAACTCTTCTAGCAGGTAAATTGGCTTCTTGCTGTTTCACAGTTCAAACCACAGGTGGATAACAAGCATGAATCACAGCTTCCTGCTTATCCTTATATTTCAGTAAACTTCCCTTTTAAAACATATGGGGAATTTACCACCACACTGCCTGTTTCTTATGGTTACCTTTTCAAGGAGGATAATTCTGTCTCATATCCCCTCGTGTTAAATGTATCCCCCAATTGTGTTGTGACCGCTTTGATTGAAGGATAAGGCGGTATACAAAACTGTCTAAATAAATAAATAAAATTCTTTCAGGGCTGGCTTTTCCTCAAGACTTCATGTCCAAAACTTGGCACAGAGAGCAATCCATAAGGATGTCGTCTTCCACCAACTCTGCCACTGGCTCTCCCAGCTGCATGGGTTATCACTCACCCACCCGGTCAGACTGCTCAGCTGACAGCCTCTCCGATGCTCTGAGAGCTTCTCCACTTCCTGGCTCCAAGCTCTGCTGCCAACCTGTTGCAGGGAATTCAGCCCTCTCAGCTCCTGGTAGCTCGGCTCTTCTGCATGAGTCACACCTTCTCTACCTCCTTCTCTTCTCCGGTATCTGCCTTCTCCTCCCTCTCCTCCCTCTCCTCCTTTCTCTCTGTCTGTATACTTTAGCATAGGCTTATACCTCCAGGGTTCTAGCCCCACCTCCTTCCTTCCCAGGTGTTCGCAATCCCCCTGCCTTCTGGTATTTGAGTAATCAGGGAATTTATTGAAGTAAGGGTTTTGGACCTCGTGCCTGTAATCTCTCTCTCTTACTCTATTAGACACTGCATGAAACCTGTTCCAGCTGGGGTTTTTCTGGTTCTTAGGTGTGGCTGTGGCTCTCACCCTGCACTCCTAAAAGGGGACCCTTTACTAGGGTGAATTCCTTACGTTTCTCACCTCCCCCATACTCAGGATAGATGACCTTGCCACACCTCATTTAGTACTATATATTCTAACTTTCCCATCTTAATTTTTAGACTTCTAGTTTTTTTATACAAGCATTTTAGAGACTTTATTGTATTCATATTAATTTGGCTATTGGTAGGCATGGGTGTAATTTGGGATCTTTAAGCTCTGTCTGCTCCATACGCGAGTGCATTTGGGCTACTTTACTCTTTTTTGTAACCTCTCTGCTTTTGGTAGTATACTTCAAGGATACATTCTTCCGAACCATGGGTTCTTGTGTGACTGTCGGCTTTCCCCTATTATCTAGTTTAAAAGCTGCTCTATCTCCTTTTTAAAGGTTAATGCCAGCAGCCTGGTTCCATCCCGGTTAAGGTGAAGCCCATCCCTTCGGAAGAGCCCCTCCTTTCCCCAGAATGTTCCCCAGTTCCTAAGAAATCCAAAACCCTTATCCTTGCACCTTCGTCTCATCCACGCATTGAGACTCCGGAGCTCTGCCTGCCTTTTGGGTCCTGCGTGTGGAAGGGAAGCATTTCGGAGAAAGCTACCCTGGAAGTTCTGGATTTCAACTTCCTACCTAAAAGCCTAAATTTAGCTTCCAGAACCTCCCTACCACATTTTCCTATGTTATTGGTATCGACATGTACCAAGACAGCAGACCCCTGCCCAGCACTATCTAAGACCTTATCTAGGTGGTGCGTGATGTCCGCTACCTTCGCACCAGGCAGGCATGTTACCAGGCGATCCTCACGTCCACCAGCCACCCAGCTATCTACATGCCTAATGATCAAATCACCAACTATAATGGCTGTCCTAACCCTTCCCTCATGGACAAATGGCCCTAGAAAAACTTCCTCGGTGCGAGAGGGTTTTACATCACCTGGAGGACAGGTCCTAGTTACAGGATCACTTCCTGCCACACCAGGGTGATGCTCTCCTATCACATGACCTCTCTCCTCAATGGCAACAGGGATGCTGCCAGACTGGAAGTGGGACTTCAGGACTATATCCCTGTAGGTCTCCTCTATGTACCTCTTTGTGTTTCTTATGTCTTCCAAGTCTGCTACTCTAGCCTCTAGAGAACGGACTCGTTCCCTGAGGAGCTCCTTGTACGTAGTGTACACATAAGACCTCTCACCAACTGGGAGAAAATCATACATGTGACACTCAATGCAAAAGACTGGAAAGCCCCCATCTTGCTGCTGGACTGCTGTCTGCATCTTAGTTTTAAGCTTGTGTTTAGATCTTTAAGTTCTTTACTTACTAAGTGTAAGTGCATTTTTTTTTCCAAAATGTCAAATCTATTTTTTACTTTTTACATCTGTCCAGAATCGTCATGGAAAAATGAACCCCTGGTACTTTGAACATTACAACTGAACACATACCATTTATGTGTTTTCTGGTTTATTTAAACATTTTTGTCACTTTCTAAAATAGGCAAAATGATTTGCAATTAAAATATCAGATAAAAGAAAGCAACTCCATTATGTTGATTAGAAAAGGAGAAAAAAGAGGAGGTGAGGTCTGACAGGTGACACAGCGTGAACTCCCTGACTGCAGCTTGCCAAAGGTAATCAAAGGCCTGCTCAAAAAGATGAGTCTTTGGGCCAGCCTTGAATGCTCATTAAGAAGATTCCAGACAGATGCAGAGGTGTAAGGCATTCCAAAGAATTGGAATTTTGAAAAAGAAAGCAGATTGATGGGCAGGTTTTAATTTGGTCCTGGAAGGGAGAGGAATAGGCAGTTGATTTTTGTGTAAGGTGTGGGGCGTCCTGGCAGGAGCATGGAAAGTGAGGAGAGAAGAAAAATAGTGTTTGATACCATTATAAAGAACCTTGTGAGCTAAGGTTAACAGTTTAAAATGGATCAGGGAAGAAAGGCAACCAGTGATGCATCAGTAGAGGCATGATGTGATTAAACTTACGGGCATGAGAGAGGATATGAACTGCGGGGTTTTGTATAGTCTGCAGATGTTTAAATTCTTATGTGAAGAGACTGGCATAAATAGCATTACAGTAATCTAACAGGAAATTACAGAGTTGAGGAACTGTGCAGTTTGAGAAGAAGCATACTGCTACTGACCATTTGTATAGCGCTGCAAGGCATATGCAGCACTATACAGAACATATAAGAGACAGTCCCTGCTCATCAGAGCTTACAATCTAATCAAGAGAGGTAACACAACAGCAGGGCACTAGAATATGTCAAGGGGCATGGTAAGAAACACATAGTTGGAGAGCAGGAGACTATGTACGCCAGGCACCTTCTCTAACCCTCTTCAAATCCAGGCTGAAAACTCACCTCTTTGCTGCTGCTTTTGGATCTTGACTCACCTGATCTCCTTTTTCTTTTTCTTTCCCCTTTGTTTTATCCCTGCCTACACCTTCTGTGTTTTCTGTCTTGACTAGATTATAAGCTCTGATGAGCAGGGACTGTCTCTTACATGTCTGTGCAGCGCTGCATATGACTTGTAGTGCTATACAAATGCTCAGTATTAGTAGTAGTAGTAGTATGTGGATCAGGATCTAAAAGCAGCCACGAAGAAGTGGGTTTTTAGCCTGGATTTGAAAAAGGCCAAGGATGAAGCTTGACATACCAACTCAGGTAGTATGTTCCAGGCATGAGGATCAAGAGGGTGGAAAGATCGTTCTACAGGAACAAGCAGGAAGTAGGTTCCTCACAGCCTTTGGGAATGCTACCATGCATATGTGGTCCCCTTCCCACCCAAGGGTGCCATCTTCCTCTGTCTCCTTTTTTCAGCGGAGCCCAATGGACGTATGTCCTGTTTCCCCAGAAAAAATTCTCTAAAAATTATCCTTAAAAGCTTTTTTTTTCGTGGTTTGCATACCGGTTCCTCTTCCTGTCTCAAGTCAGCACTGTCACCAATGCGGTCCTTGGCTCTTCCCTTCTTTTTTGACGAGGCTTGCCTCGATCGGCATTCGTGCCCTTTTTCGCCCAGGGGTTGTCAACCCCAGCCTGGTGTCTCCCACTGTCTCCTGGTGCGTTCAAAAAGTGCGACTGCTGTGGTCAGATCATGTCTGTCACAGACACCTATGACTGCTGCTTGCACTGCCTCGGCCTGGACCATGACAGTACCAACAGCGACTTGTGCCAGGCCATGACTCTGACAACCAACAGGAAACGGTCAGAGTTGCAAGAGAAACTGTTCCTACAGTCTGACTCAGGACCGGCTTTCCCAACACTGAGCCTCAAGCCGAGAACATCCCATGAGGCCAGGGCATCTTTGGAGTCCCGTGTTGGTGGCTAATCCGTAAAGACGCTGGACCTTCTAGAAAAAGAAAAAATCCTTGAAGCCAGTCAAGTTTCCACCGCTGAAATCTGGTAAGGTCCCACAGAGGGACTCGGACGACTCCGATCAGTGCCTCCTTAAAGGGAGTCCTGGGCCAATGGCGACCATGCGAGGCTACCCAAGGCTGTGGTCCTCATTAAGGATGGACTCGAGAATGCCAGCGTTAGGCTCAAGACCCTCTGTGCCCATGCCAAAAGCTGCAGAGCCTCCTGGTATTGAGTCCAGGATGGCGATCCTGGAGCCAGAATATCTCTGCCATTCTGGCCTTGCAGCAGGCGATGATATCAGGTTTATTTATTTATTTAAAAGGATTTATATACCGCTTTATCCTGAAATCAAAGTGGTTTACATATCAAACAAATCAAAAAGTGTGTGGGTGCGGGCATGCAGTTAGAATCGACAGTGTGAAAGATGATTGCGGGGTGAGCTATATACAATGAGATCTATGTACAGGAACTATATACATATTGCAGAGGGGGGAGGTGGGGAGGCAGCGTTAATAGGAGGCGAGGTAGGGCGAAGAGAGGGCCATCGGTCAGGTCAGATGATGTCTTCATAGTGTTCTGTCAGGTGATGTCCTTATAGTGTTCTGTGAAGAGTCGTTTTGAGCATCTTTCTGAAGTCCTTGGGGTCTGTAGTTGATCTCAGGTGGTTGGGGAGTGAGTTCCAGAGTGCCGGCGCAGCCAGGGATAATCCTTTTCTTGAGGTATCCTGTCTTGTTTTAGTAAATGCTTTGGGTGTGGTGTTGATGTCTGAGGTGTCTCTCCTCCTGGATCTGGTGCAAGTGTCAGGTTTGATGAGGGGTTTCAGACTGTCTGCTGAGAGGTTCTGTTTGATTTTGAAAGTGTTTAGTAGCACCTTATAACGGATGCGGGAAGTGATTGGGAGCCAGTGGAGTTGTTTGAGGATGGGGGTGATGTGATCGTGCCTTAAAGCACCAGTTATTATTCGGGCGGCAGTGTTCTGCGCCATCTATAGTGGCCGGGTTGCTTGTTTTGAGAGTCTGAGGTAAATGGGGTTGCAGTAGTCTAAGATGGGCGTGATGAGAGCTTGACAGACGGTGAGGATGTGATCCTGTGAGAGGATTGGCTTGAGGCGTCTTATGGTTCTCATTTTGAGGTATGCGTTCCTGGTGGTTTTGGCGATGTGAGATTGAAAGTTCAAGTCTTTGTCAAGAGTCACACCAAGATATTTAATTTCTGGTTTTATTGGTATTGTGATGTCGTTTAGCTTGATGACAGGAGGAGGGGTGAAGGCAGAGTTCCTGGTGATGAGTAGCGCTTCTGTCTTGGTGTAATTTAAGGTTAAGTTGTTTTCCATAAGTCATCTTGTCATCTGTTGCAGACAGTTGTCTTATGCTGGAGTAGTCTGGGCTGTCAAGGCTGATAGGGGTGTATATCATAATAATGTCTGCGTATATGGTATATTGGATTCCGTTGTTTTTGATAATGGAGCAGATCGGTTGTATGTAGAGGTTGAATAACAAGGCTGAGAGGGCGGAGCCTTGTGGAACACCCTGGGTGGCTCTCAGAGGTCGGGAGGTGGTTGAGCTGTATTTGACCGGGAGGTGTATGTCTGTGAGGTAAGATGTGAACCAATTCAATTGGTGCCATGTAGACCAATTCCCTGAAGTCTTGACTGCAGAGTACTGTGGTTGACGGTGTCGATCGCTGAGGAGATGTCTATAAAGATCATGATGACACCCTTCTTGATATTGTCGATGACCTGGATCAGGTTGTCGAAGAGGTAAATCAGTAGGGTTTCAGTGCCATAGTTTGGGCAGAAGCCATGTTGATTGGGGTCCAGAGGGGCATGGCTGTCGATGTGGTCTTGGAGTTGTTGAACCACCTTTTCGATGACCTTTTATAGGAGGGGAAGGCTTGAGATGGGTCTGTAGGCGGTTGGATTGGTTTTACAAAATGTGGATTTTTTAGGGATTGGGCGTATTGTTGCTAGCTTTAGAGTGCTAGGCATGATACCTCGGGTTAGGGATTTGTGTACCATGTTGCGGATGAATTGGATGAATTTCTCTTTCGCTGCTTTTATCCAGATCACGGGGCACGGGTCTGTGGGGGCAGTGCTGGTGTTGAGCGATGCAATGATGTGTGATATCTGATCGGTCAAAGGGATGCTGAACTTTTCCCAGATATGGTCGGTTAGTGGAGGTTTGTAGGTGATGTCCGTTGTCATCTGGGGGGAAGCGGTGAACTTGTCCTGTAGGTAGTCTGTGAATGTTTGTGGATCTATTTGATCAGCCTTCTCGGGATTAGGCTCGTTGGTGAGGGTTTTTACAATATCAAATAGTTTTCTGGATTTGTTGGCGGATTTGATAATTAAGTTGGTGTGGTATTCCCTTTTCTTTTGATTGGTGAGGTTGTTGTATTCTCTTTGCTTTGACTGGTATAAGTCCTGTGTTGTAGGGGATTTGGTGCATCTCCAGCGACGTTCTATCTGTCTTAGGGATCTTTTTGCATATCAGATTTCCTTTGAGTACCAGGGGGTGTACCTGGTTTTAGTGTCGTGTTTTTTGTGAGTACTGGAATCAGTGGCTCTGCAGCAGATGTGATGGTACTGTTCCAGTTTTTGATTTGTTTGTTTATGTCCTCTGTATTTGTGAGAAGGTGGGGCATAGTGTCTTGAAGAAAGGTATCCTTGTCAAAGCTTTTAAATCTCCTTCGTGTGACTGACTTGTCTTGGTGAACGTTGTGGTCTGTCAACTGTAAATTGATTTTTATTATGTGGTGGTCTGACCTGGGCACTGGTGTGATCGATGGTCTTGTGATGATGTATTTTTCAATGAGGTTGTTGGGGGCGAAGATGAGATCAGGGGATGATCCGTGCTTGTCTGTGGGGGGTGGTAATGATTTGGGAGTATTGAAGGGAGTCCAGGTTTGACTGCATCGTCTGCCCCAACAACCAGGCCCCCGACTGGGGGAGTCCCGGGGTGTCGAGCCAGGCCCTGAGTGCCACGAGCCTCTGACAAGCCCTTGACACTGATCGAGGTTCCGGTCCCGATCTTCGGGTGTCCGGTCCTCCCCAGACAGTTTCCAGGAGTTCGACCCGAGACCCACCTGGAGAACCTGGTGGAAGCTTCTGACTTCCTCGGCAGGGCCGCCTCCCCCCCCCCCCCCCCGGGAGACCCTCCTGAGCCCACAAAGGCCCGCCTGATGCTCTTTGCCCACAGATGAGCTGGGGTCACCACGGACCAGTGGGTCCTCCAGGTGGTAAAGGAGGGCTATATCCTCCGGTTTCAGCAAACACCACCAGGGTTTTTCCCAGGAGAGCTGGTGTGGCCTCTCCTTCACCAGACCTTGCTCATCTCAGAACTTGCAGGCCTGTTCAAGGACAGGGCGGGAGAAGCTGTTCCCAGACATCTGTGGAGAAAGAGCTTCTATTCCAGGTATTTCCTTGCCCCCGAAAGAACTAGGGGCCTCAGGCCCATTCTGGACCGGCAAAACCTAAACAAGTTTCTGGTGAGGGAGTTCAAGATGCTCTCCCTTGGAACACTGCTACCCTACCTCCACCAGGGAGATTAGTGGTGCTCCTTAGACCTGAAGTATGCGTATACCCACACCCTGATCCACCCCTCCCACAGACAATACCTAAGTTTTGTGGTGGGAGGGGAGTACTACCAGTACAAGGTACTTCCATTCGGGCTGGCCTCCTCACCAAGAGTCTTTACAAAGTGCCTGGTGGTCGTGGCTGCTTATGCCTGCAAGGGGCCTTAATCTTTCCCTACTTGGACCACTGGCTCATCAGAGGCAGAACAGCCCACGAGGCCAGCCAGGCCGCAGGCCGAACAGTCTGCCTCCTGCAGCACTTGGAGTTCATCATCGGCTACTCCATATCACACTTCTCTCCAGCCCAAAATCTGGAGTTCATAGGGGCCCAGTTGGACACACTACAGGTCAAGGCCTTCCTCCCGAAAGAGAGGGCACATCACCCTGTATAACTAGTGGGAGAAGTGCAGGCTCACTAGTTGGTATCAGCTCGCCTTTTCCTCCGCCTACTGGGCCACATGGCCTCAACGGTCCACGTCGCACCCCTAGCCTGCTTGCACATGTGGGCAGCCCAGTGGTGCCTCCACTCTCAATGGTCTCAAGCATGGGCAGGTTGTGGGACGGAGTCAGGGTCACCTGCCAGCTGTCGGTCTCCCTCAACTGGTGGCAGTCCCTATGCCACCTCCAAGCAGGGTTGCCATTCCAAGTGCCTGCGCCACAGAGGGTCTTGACCATGGACGCCTCCCTCCTGGGTTGGGGAGCGCACTGCGGAGAACTCCTTACTCAAGGCACCTGGGCTTGAGGACTCTCTAACAGATCAACATCCTGTTGATCACGGTTCTGCCCCAGAGGCAGAAGAGTCTTTGCACCATCCTGGGGTTCAATCGCCATTCATGAGGTGCAGGACTCAACAGAGTCATTTTCCTGGCCGTGCGAACGTTCCGCCACCTGTTGTGCAACCAACCTGTGTTGATCCAGACAGACAACCAGGTCACCATGTTTTATATAACCAAGCAGGGGGATACGGGCTCGCACTCCCTTTGTCAGGAGGCCGTTGCTCTGCTCTCCTTCGCTGTCTGCCATGGAATGCTCCTATGAGCAGTATACCCCCCGGGTTAGGACAGTTGCTTAGCTCACAAGCTCAGCAGAGTCCTGCACCTCATGAATGGCGATTGAACCCCAGGATGGTGCAAAGACTCTTCTGCCTCTGGGGCAGAACCGTGATAGATCTGTTCACCTCCCCAGACAGCACACAGCTACCCCACTTCACACTAGCCGCACATGTGGAGAATGCGGCGGATGCCTTCCTGATCCTGTCGTCAGTGAGCCTCCTTTATGCCTTTCCACCGACTCCACTAGTGGCCAAGACCCTCTTCAAGGTCCAGAGCGAGCAGGCATCAGTGAATCAGATCGCCCCCAAATGGCTCCGGCAGCCCTGGTTTCCTCTGCTGCTCTCCTTGTTGCTGGCACTCCCAGTCCCACTGGGTCAAGCCCCGGACCTCCTGTCCCAGGAGGAGGACTCTCTCTTGCACCTCAACCTGGGGGTCATTAATGTTGACAGCGTGGCTGCTAAAAGGATAGCCCTGGCCCCTTTCAATCTCCTGGGGGAAGTTGAGGAGATCTTGCTGGCCTCCCAAAAACCGTCCACCAGACAGGCGTATGCCTTCAAATAGAGAAGATTCTCCATCTGGTGTGCAGAGAGAAGAGAATCCCTTCTCCTGCCGCGTGCAACTTGTACTGCAGTACCTACTGCATCTCTCGCATGCCATTCTGAAGTCAAACTCACTGAGGGTGCATCTGAGCGCCATAGCCGTGCACCAACACCCTATAGAGGGAAAACCCCTCTCAAACAAGCCACTGGTGTCCAGATTCCTGCGGGGCCTCTTACTATCAAAGCCCCCTCTTCAGTCCCCTGTGGCAGAATGGGACCTGAATTTGCTGCTCTCCCATCTCACCAGACCGCCGTTTGAACCCCTGGCCACTTGCTATTTACGATACCTATCCTGGAAAGTGATTTTTCTGGCAGCACTCACATCCGCTTGGAGAGTCAGTGAACTCCAGGCTTTGGTGGCGGATCCCTGCCCTACACAAGATTCTATAACAGGCTGGTACTCCACACGCACCTAAATTCCTCCCCAAGGTGGTATCCCCCATCTACCTCAGCCAGGAGGTGGTCCTGCCCACCACCTTCCCACGGCCTCATGCCAGCAGGGAGGATCTCACACTACATACACTAGACTGTAAGCAGGCCCTGTCTTTCTGCCTGCAGCAGACCCTGGCTCATCGCAGAGCCTCCTCAGCTCTTTGTATCATATGACCCTAGTAGACTGGGGCTCCCGGTTATGAAGCGGACTCTGTTCACTTGGGTGGCAGACTGCATTGCCCTTGCTTATGAGCGAGCGGGCCTTTCCCTGATCACCTGCACATCACGTGCAGGCTACAGCCACATCAGTAGCCAACCTCCACTCAGTGCCGGTGACGGAAATCTGCAAGAATACCACATGGTCTTCGATTCATACGTTGGTTGCTCATTACTGCCTGGGGAGCGAGTCCCGTAGGGAGAGTGCCTTTTGGCAGGCAGTACTTCGTAAGTATTTCGGGGTGTAGGCAACTCCTGCCCTCCAACCCTTCTGTGTTCAGGCTACCAGTGTGAAGTTGTCGGTGGACACGAGGGTTTTGCAGAGTCTCTTAGGGACTCACCTTCTGCAGCTTACGGCCACCTGTCAGATCGCTGATGGTGCTGTCGTTCGGTCCTTGGCAGTCTGGAGCTAGGGAGTCCCATATGTGAGGACTTCCTGCTTGTTCCTGGAGAAAGTGTAGTTACTTACCTGTAACAGGTGTTCTCGAGGGACAGCAGTAATCAGTCCACAACACTCCCTCCTCCCCTTAGAGTTGCCTTCATACATTATTTAAGTCCTTTTTTGCTGTCATCTGACTGAGCAAGATGGCACCCTTGGGCGGGAAGGGGACCACGCTTGCGTGGTAGCATTCCCAAAGGCTTTCTGTGAAAGCTGGGAAATTGCTCTGTGTGGACTCTGTCGGCGCCAATGTCACCCATATGTGAGGATTGATTCCTAGTGTCCATGGAGAACACCTATTACAGGTGAGTAACTAAGCTAGGTCTGGAGTTCGCAGTGAAAGAGAAGAGCACAGATAGAAGTAATCTGCCAAAAGAGTGAAGTTCCCGGGCAGGGGAAACAGCACAAGCACTGGCAAGTCAAATGCAAGGCATTGATAAGGCAGGCAAAGGGAGAATTTGAGAAGAAGCTTGCTGCGGAAGCAAAAACGCGAAGTAAAGACCTTTTCAAGTACATTCGTAGCAAAAAACCTGTGAGAGAGTCAGTTGGTCCATTAGATGATAAAGGGGTTAAAGGGGCACTAAGAGGAGACAAAGCGATAGCGGAGAGACTGAATGAATTCTTTGCTTCAGTCTTTACTGAGGAAGATGTAGGGATGTTACCTATGACTGAAGTGGTATTTAAAGGTGCAGAAGAATTGAAGGAAATATCGATACATCGAGAAGATGTATTACAACTATTAGATAAGCTGAAGAGTAGCAAATCACCTGGGCCGGATGGTATATATCCAAGGGTATTGAAAGAACTGAAATATGAGATTGCAGACCTGCTATTAGTAATCTGTGAACTATCATTAAAATCATCTCTAATACCTGAAGATTGGAGGATCGCCAATGTAACACCAATTTTTAAAAAGGGTTCCAGGGGTGATCCGGGAAACTACAGACCGGTGAGCCTGACGTCAATACCGGGAAAAATGATAGAAACCATCATAAAGAATAAAATTACTCAGCATGTAGATAGTGATGAACTAATGAGAGACAGCCAACATGGCTTTAGACAAGGAAGATCTTGTCTTACTAATCTGTTATGTTTTTTGAAGGAGTGAATAATCAGGTGGACAAAGGTGAGTCGGTTGATATTGTGTATCTGGACTTTCAGAAAGCCTTTGACAAGGTCCCTCATGAGAGACTTTTGGCAAAACTAAAGAGTCATGGGATAGGAGGCAGTGTACTATTGTGGATCAGGAACTGGTTAAAAGATAGAAAGCAGAGGGTAGGGCTAAATGGCCAATTTTCCCAATGGAGAAAGGTGAATAGTGGTGTACCCCAGGGATCTGTGCTGGGTCCGCTGCTTTTTGACATATTCATAAATGACCTGGAAAGTGGAATAACGAGTGAGGTTATCAAATTTGCAGATGACACAAAACTATTTAAAGTTGTTAAAACCCAAGAGGATTGTGGAAAATTGCAAGAGGATCTTGATAAATTGGAAGACTGGGCATCAAAATGGCAGATGAAGTTTAATGTGGACAAGTGCAAGGTTATGCACCTAGGGAAGAACAACCCAAACTATGGTTACACGATGCAAGGTTCCACATTAGGAACCACCACCCAGGAAAAAGATTTAGGCGTCATTGTGGATACCATGTTAAAACCCTCGGCCCAGTGTGCAGCGGCGGCCAAGAGAGCAAATAGAATGCTAGGTATGATAAGGAAAGGAATGGAAAATAAAACAAAGGATATTATAATGCCTCTATATCGTTCCATGGTGAGACCGCACCTTGAATATTGTGTGCAATTCTGGTCGCCGTATCTTAAAAAGGATATAGAGTTATTAGAAAAGGTTCAGAGAAGAGCCACCAAAATGGTAAAGGGGATGGAAGGATACTCCTATGAAGAAAGGCTAAAAAGGTTAGGGCTCTTTAACCTGGAAAAGAGACGGCTGAGGGGAGATATGATAGAAGTCTACAAATTAATGAGCGGAGTGGAACGGGTAAACGTAGATCGATTGTTTACCTTATCAGAATATAGAAAGACTAGGGGACATGCAATGAAGCTACAGGGTAAACTATTTAAGACTAATAAAAGAAAATATTTTTTCACTCAACGTGTAATCAAACTTTGGAATTTGTTACCCGAGGATGTAGTAAAGGCTGTTAGTGTAGCTGGGTTTAAAAAAGGTTTGGACAAGTTCCTGGAGGAAAGGTCCATAAGCCATTATTAAGAAGGGACCCAGGATATCAATGCTTGAACCAATACAAGCATTGTGGAACCTGTGTCCCTTGGGGAAACTGCTAGGTACATATGACCTAGATTGGCCACTGTTGGAAATGTCTAATGGTACAGCAGTGGCGGAGTGCAAAATGTTTTTGACAACAGAATTGATTTGAGGTGAGAACACGAGCTTGAAGGATCAAGCAATACTCCCAGGTACGAGAGAGATGTGGCAAGTTTGATGGGAGAATCATCGAGAAGAGGGGCACTAGAGATGAGAGGAGCTGCCATGAACCATATTGTGGTGGTTTTTACTGGGTTAAGATTAGGGCGATTTGCCTGAAGTCAGGTGGCAACTTTGGACAAACAGAATTTAATGAGAGCAAGGTCTGGGATTGAGAATTGACACGGGATGGAAGAAGAATGTCTTCTTTGTAGCAGCACTAATATTAGGTTGTTAAACCACTATTGCTAGAGGATTGAGAACAATGTTTAAATAGGAGAAGGGCTAAGACACAGCCCTGTAGGATACAACAGGATGGGGGTAGAGATGAGGAAGAAGAATCTACAGAGATCTAGAAAGTGCGATCAGTGAGGAATTAAGAAAACCAGCTGAGGACATGATCATGAAGACTAATGGTAGACAGACTGGAAAGAAGAATGGGTTAGAAATTGGTTGAGTAGGAGGTGACAAAGGGTACAGGTAAATGAAGCTCATTCTGAGGAGAAGGAGGTTACCAGTGGTGTGCCCCAGGGATCTGTCTTTGGTCTGATTCTTTTTAACATCTTTGTTAGTGATATAGTGGAAGGGCTATCTGGTAAGGTTTGCCTCTTTGCGGATGATACCAAAATCTGCAATAGAGTAGACACCCAGAAAGGTGTAGATAACATGAGGAGGGATCTAGCTAAGCTTGAAGAATGGTCTAGAATTTGGCAGCTGGGATTTAATGTTAAAAAATGCCAAGTCGTGCATTTGGGCTGCAGCAATCAAAGGGAGCAATATAGTATAGAGGGTGAAGTACTTTTGTTCACTAAAAAGATCGGGACCTAGGCGTGATTGTGTTTGATAATCTTAAAGTAGCTAAACAGTTAGAAAAGGCGACAGCAAAAGCTAGAAGGATGCTTGGGTGCATAGTGAGAGGAATGGCCAGCAGAAGAAAGGAGGTGATAGTGCCTCTGTATAAGTCTTTGGTGTGATCTCATTTGGAGTATTGTGTGCAGTTCTGGAGACCACACCTTCAAAAGGATGTGAACAGGATGGAGTCGATACAGAGGGTGGCTACTAAAATGGTTAGTGGTCTTCATTGTAAAGCATATAAGGACAGACTTAAGGATCTTAATATGTACACCTTAGAGGAAAGGCAGGATAGAGGTGATATGAGTGAGACATTTAAATACCTCCCTGGCATAAATGCACAGGAAGAGAGCTTCTTTCGATTGAAAGCAAGCTCTGCTATGAGGGGACATGGGATGAGGGTGAAAGGGATAGATTCAGGAGTGATGTGCGGAAATATTTATTTACAGAAAGAGTGGTAGATGCGTGGAATAGTCTCCCAGTGGAGTTGGTAGAGATGAGGACAGTATCTGAATTCAAAGAAGCGTGGGTCAAACACAGAGTATCTCTAAAGGTAAAAGGGGACTGTTGTAGTGGTTGATATGGAAATGCAGATTGGATAGGCCATGTGGTCTTTTTCTGTCATCATGTTTCTTTGTAAGAATTGAATGATCCTCCAGATCAAAAACTACAGAAAGATCATATGAAGCAAGTAAGGTAATTTTACCATTGGGAAAGGAAGTATGGAGTTCATTGAGAGATGTGAGGACAGTCTGTGCTGCAGCCAGCTGGAAAATGGATTGTTGGGGGTGAAGGACATTGGAGTCTCCTGTAAGCAAATGAGATAAACTTCAATGCCTTTGAGGTAGTTTAGTTTGTTTAAAATTTGATATACCGCCATATCGAGCCAACAAGGTGGTTTACAGTAAAACAGAGAATTTTAAAAGAACTCCAAAATCACAAAGGAAAGAAACACACACACACCAAGAAGAAATATATAGCAGAGGAAGAAAAGAACAGAGGATGGGCCAGTCTACATCAGGAGGGGAGAAAAGCTTTGTGAAAAAAATGTGATTTTAGGTGAGGATTTGAACCCGAGAGACGTTTCAGGTGGAGATTGGGGGGGGGGGGGGGGGGGGGGGGGGGGGGGTGAGGGGAGGGGTTGGCAGGGGAGAGAGAGTTCCAAAGTATAGGGGTGAGAAAATAGAAAGTGGAGTGTCTGGTGGACTCAAGCCTAGATTGAGAAGCAGCAGGGAGGAACAGGCGATTAGCATGAATAGACCAGAGAGCTCTTTGTGGAGTGTGTAGAAGGACCGGAGAGGAAAGAAAGAAAGGGAAACCAGTGTAGGGCTTTGTGGGTCAGGATAAGGATTTTATAGTGAATTCTGTACTGATGGGGCGTTAGTGTTGACTCATCAGCTGTGAGGTGACGTGGTCATATCTGGAAGCGTGGTGGGTTAAAATATGGACAGCGGAGGTTTGCACATGTAGCCTTTGGATTTCATAATCAGGAAGATCAACTAAAACAGAATTACAGTAATGAAGATAACTGATGACAAGAGAGAAGCAGTATGGCCAGAGTGGACAGAGACAAAGGAGAGAATAGAGCAAATCTGATGGAGAGAAAAATAGGACTGTTTGATAATGTTGCTAATATGATCATGAATAGATAGAGGGGTCGAGAGTAACACTGAGATAGGTAAGGGAAGAAGACAGGGTAATAAGAGAACCAAGAAGCATGGGAGAGTCGTGGGAAGTCAGGAGGAGGAAAATAGCCAGAGAGCTGTTGTTTTCTGAGTGTTAAGTACCAGATGATTGGCCCATAACCAGGAGGCCACAGCAGCAGCAAGGCAGACATTTAAGGAAGAGATCAGGAGCCACGGGACTAGTGTGAAGGATGAAAAGAATGTCGTCAGGATAGTAGTAAGTGGAGAAACCAAGTTATTGAATCAGAAGAGTGAGAGGAGCCAGGAAGATATTTAAGAGAAACTGCGCAAGAACAGAACCCTGAGGAATGCTACAGACTAGACTGTAAGAGAGGGAAGTGAGGGAGTTGAAATAACCTGGAAGGAGTGACCAGACAGGAAAGAACAAAGCCAATTAAGAAATTACCCTTAAAGACAGATGTCAGAAAGATAAGAGAGAAAGGGAGAGCATGATCAACCAGATAAAAAGCAGAGGAAAGAGCCAAAGACACCAAAAGATCAAAGGACTGGTGAACTTCATTTGAGAGAGGTAAGAACAGTCTTGGCACTATGCAGAGGATGAAAGACCGACTTGTCAGGGTGCAAAGCAGAAGTCTTTGAGGTGGTCAGTGAGGTCAGACAGAACCAGTTGCTTGAGGACTTGAGAGGAAAGGGAGGTTAGAAATGGGCCTATAGTTTGTGAGGCAGAATCGTAGAGAGAAGGCTTTTTAAGAAGGGGCGAATCAAAGCAGACTTGCAGAAGGAGGGCATGATGCCTGCCAAGAGGCAATTAAAGATAGTGAACCATAGGCAGGAGAGAAAGAGAGTCTAGAGGAATCTAGGAAGAGGGAATAGGGTCAGAAGCACAGATGGTTTTGCGCACTGAGCTTATTAACTGCAAGAGAGAGAGGAAATTGAAAGTAGTATAGACATCCACCTCTGTGCAAGGTCAGGGGATTGGGCAGATGGGTCAGAATCAGGGGGAGACAGGAAATCGGAGGAAGATGAGGGTGTAACAAGAAATTGGAAGCTAAGGTCAGAGATCAATGAAAAAGTTATGAAAGTGTTTGGCAGAAGGAGCAGGAAAGGGAAGACTGCTGGACAGAAGGGTGCAGAAGGCGAAACACAAGGGAGAACAGCTGCTTAGAAGAATTAGAAGCAGCAGCAATGGCTGTGTTAAAATAGTCTCTCTTAGCCTCGGAAGTACGTTATAAAGCATAGTGGGCATTGAAAATGGCCAGTGAACTGGAGGAGTGGGTCCTCCTCCAGCGATGCTCTGCTTTTCTCTTGAAGGACTAGAACAGAGGACTGTTACTTCTGGAGAGAGCTGTAGTTTAAATTTAATAATCACTCAGGGCCTAGCATCAGCAAAGTACTTTTAGTTTAAATTTAAAACACAGAAGAGAGCTTTCTGGTTAACTTTAGAACCCAGCAGAGAACTTGTAGTTTAAATTTCATAATAAGTTAGAGCCTAGCAGCAACAAAGAGCTATAATTTAAATCAAATAAGAATATAGCTTACCTCAGCAGCACAGGACAGGGTACTGTGTAGCAGCCCACTTTTAATAAGTGTTATTTCCCTCCCTTTCTTAAGATCTAAACACAAAATTAAAACTAAGATGCAGACAGCAGTCCAGCAGCGAGATAGGGGCTTTCCAGTCTTTTGCATTGAGTGTCACATGTATGATTTTCTCCCAGTTGGTGAGAGGTCTTACGTGTGCACTAGGTGCAAGGAGCTCTTTGCTCTCAGGGAACGAGTCCGTTCTCTAGAGGCTAGAGTAGCAGACTTGGAAAACATAAGAAAGACAGAGAGGTACATAGACGAGACCTACAGGGATAGAGTCCTGAAGTCCCACCTCCAGTCTGGCAGCATCCCTGTTGCCATGGAGGAGAGAGATCACGTGACAGGAGAGCATCACCCTGGTGTGGCAGGAAGTGATCCTGTAACTAGGACCTGTCCTCCAGGTGATGTAAAACCCTCTCGCACCGAGGAAGTTTCTCCAGGGCCATGTGCCCATGAGGGAAGGGTTAGGACAGCCGTTATAGTTGGTGATTCGATCATTAGGCATGTAGATAGCTGGGTGGCTGGTGGACGAGAGGATTGCCTGGTAACATGCCTGCCTGGTGTGAAGGTAGCGGACCTCACGCGCCACCTAGATAAGGTCTTAGATAGTGCTGGGGAGGAGTCTGCTGTCTTGGTACATGTCGGTACCAATGACATAGGAAAATGTGGTAGGGAGGTTCTGGAAGCTAAATTTAGGCTTTTAGGTAGGAAGTTGAAATCCAGAACTTCCAGGGTAGCGTTCTCCGAAATGCTTCCCGTTCCACGTGCAGGACCCAAAAGGCAGGCAGAGCTCCGGAGTCTCAATGCGTGGATGAGACAATGGTGCAGAGATGAGGGGTTTGGATTTGTTAGGAACTGGGGTGCATTCTGGGGAAAGGAGGGGCTCTTCCGAAGGGATGGGCTTCACCTTAACCGGGATGGAACCAGGCTGCTGGCATTAACCTTTAAAAAGGAGAGAGAGCAGCTTTTAAACTAGATAATAGGGGAAAGCCGACAGTCACCCAAGAGCAGATGGTTCGGAAGAATGTATCCTTGAAGGATACTACCAAAAGCAGAGAGGTTCCAAAAAAGAGTAAAGTAGCCCAAATGCCCTCGAGTATGGAGCAGACAGAGCTTAAAAATCCCAAATTACCCATGTCTACCATTAGCCAAATTAATATGAATAAAAAACAGTCTCTAAAATGCTTGTATGCAAATGCTAGAAGTCTAAAAAATAAGATGGGAGAGTTAGAATATATAGCACTAAATGAGAGGTTAGATATGATTGGAATATCAGAGACATGGTGGAAGGAGGACAACCAGTGGGACACTGATACCTGGGTACAAACTATATCGTAATGATAGAGCTGATCAAATTGGTGGAGGGGTTGCGCTCTGTTAGAGAGGGCATTGAGTCAGAAAGGATTAAAGTTTTGCAGGAAACAAAATTTGATGTAGAATCCTTATGGATTGAAATTCCATGTAAAAGGGGAAGGCGATGGCAGTGGGGGTGTACTATCGACCGCCTGGCCAGAATGAACAAATGGATGATGAAATGCTCAAAGAAATCAAGGAAGCTAACAAAAGTTACAGCTCGGTAATAATAATGGGTGATTTCAATTACCCCGGTATCGACTGGGTCAGTGTCACGGCAGGACATGCTAGGGAGATAAAGTTCCTAGATGACATAAATGACTGCTTCTTGGAGCAGCTGGTTCATGAACCGACCAGAGGGGAAGCCATATTAGACCTAGTCCTTAGTGGAACTCCAGATCTAGTGCAAGAGATAAGGGTGTTGGGGCCACTTGGCAATAGTGATCATAGCATGATCGCCTTTGATTTAATTAGTGGAGGAGGGACAGTAAGTAAATCCACAGTACTACCGTTTAACTTTCGAAAGGGAGACTATGATAAAATGAGGAAAATAGTTAAGAAAAAACTAAAAGGAGCAGTTGCAAAGGTTAAAGACTTACATCAAGCTTGGGTGGTGTTGAAAAATACTATCTTGGAAGCCCAGACCAGCTGTATTCCACGCTTTAAGAAAAGTGGAAGGAAGTCCAAAAAACTGCCAGCATGGTTTAAAGGTGAGGTCAGAGAGGCTGTTGCCAAAAAAGCATCTTTCAGGAAATGGAAAAAAGAGCCAAACGACGAAACCTGGAAACAGCACAAGCACTGGCAGCTCAAATGCAAGGCATTGATAAAGAAGGCAAAGGGAGAATTTGAGAAGAAGCTTGCTGCGGAAGCAAAAACGCAAAATAAAGATTTTTTCAAGTACATTCGTAGCAAAAAACCTGTGAGAGAGTCGGTTGGACCATTATATGATAGAGGAGTTAAAGGGGCACTAAGAGGCGACAAGGAGATAGTGGAGAGACTGAATGAATTCTTTGCTTCGGTCTTTACTGAGGAAGATGTAGGGATGTTACCCATGACTGAAGTAGTATTTAAAGGTGCGGAAGAATTGAAGGAAATATCGATACATTGGGAAGATGTATTACAACTATTAGATAAACTGAAGAGTAGCAAATCACCTGGGCGGGATGGTATACATCCAAGGGTGTTGAAAGAACTGAAATATGAGATTGCAGACCTGCTATTAGTAATCTGTGAACTATCATTAAAATCATCTCTAATACCTGAAGATTGGAGGATCGCCAATGTAACACCAATTTTTAAAAAGGGTTCCAGGGGTGATCCGGGAAACTACAGACCAGTGAGCGTCACGTCAGTACCCGGAAAAATGGTAGAAACCATCATAAAGAATAAAATTACTCAGCATGTAGATAGTCATGGCCTAATGGGAGACAGCCAACATGGCTTTAGACAAGGAAGATCTTGTCTTACTAATCTGTTATGTTTTTTTGAAAGTGTGAATAAACAGGTAGACAAAGGTGAGTCGGTTGATATAGTGTATCTGGACTTTCAGAAAGCCTTTGACCAAGGTCCCTCATCAGAGACTTTTGGAAAAACTAAAGAGTCATGGGATAGGAGGCAGTGTACTACTGTGGATCAAGAACTGGTTAAAAGATAGAAAGCAGAGGGTTGGGCTAAATGGCCAATTTCCCCAATGGAGACTTAACCCTTGTTTCCCCAGGAAGTTTAATAGGTCATTAGTGGCTGTTGACACTATCTTTTCTTTATTTCCAGAAATCAAAAGATCATCCACATACTGGAGAAGCTTCACCTCCTTAGGTATCGTAAGGCCTCTAGGACCTGTTACAGTACCTGGGTGAATAGGTATGGGGATTCCGTGTACCCCTGAGGGAGTACTGTCCACCTGTACTGCTGTTTCCTGCCTGTGTCTGAGTCTTCCCACTCAAAAGCAAACAAATCTCTGCTTTCGACAGAGAGGGGGCATGTCCAAAAAGCATCCTTCTAATCCACCACACTGAACCATTTTATGTTCATGTGGAATTTTGCTCAGCAAGGTGTAGGGATTTGGAACCACAGGATGCCGGGCCTGGACAATCTGATTCAGGCTCCTTAAATCCTGCACCAGCCGGTATTTTCCATCTGGCTTCCTTATGGGCAGGATAGGGGTGTTGTAGGGAGACATGCAGGGCTCTATTAACCCATCTCTTACTAGGCCCTTTATTACTGGGGTCAATCCCTTCCATCCTTCTGAGCGGGATTGGGTACTGCCTTTGCCTCACTACTTCTCCTTCCTTTTTCAAGGTTATTTTCAATAGGGGTATCTGTAGCCCCCTCTATTTCCCTCCTGCACCCATACTTGCGGGTCAGTTTCCTTTTCACTTTCCTTGGTCAGGATTCCTATAACGGGCATTATTTGGTGGTCGGCTATCTCCAACCACAATCCTAATTTCACTAGGAGGGTCCCTCCCTAGAAGGTTGCTACGAATTCCAGGTATAAACAACAGGTCCCCTTGGACCTGTTCCTGGTCACATTCTATGGTCATTTTCTCGAAGACGGAGACAGCAAAGTCCTCCCCCTTCACCCCCGAAACCACCAACTGATCTTTAGTCAGTGTTGCTCCCCGTGGTTTAAAATTTAATGAAGATCTCGCCACCCCCGTATCTATAAGGAGCGTCACTTCTTCCAAGGTCCTACCTTCAAATTTATCAAGGGCTCCCGGTAGGACCGCAATTTAGAAGACCCCTGACCTCTCTATTCTTCTCCATAAGCCATCATAGCTCATCATTCCTCATCTCTCAATCTAGGACATTCCCTTTTAAAATGCTCTTGTTCTCCACAGTGGTAACATTCAGCCCGAGGACCCTCCTATTGAGGACCCCTCTCCCTTCTGACCCCTCTGCCTCTACCCATACCTCTCCCTGACCCTCTTCCCCTCTGCCCACCTCTCATATTCTTTCCTTGGTCCATTCCACCCTTCTTTAACACCTCCTGGACCATGGTTACCATGAGTCGGGTCTTCTGTTTTTGCTTCTCACCTTCTCTTTTTACAAATGCCTTCTGGGCCTCCCTTATTAGGTCTTATAATGACCTTGTCTCCCAGTGCTCTAACTTCTCTAATTTCTTCCTTATATCTGACCAAGATTTGGTCACAAAATTTACTCTGAGTAAGGTCTGGGCCATAGGGTCATCAGGGTCTAGGCCCCTGAATATTTTCATATGCGATCCTTCAGTCTCTCCAGGAAAACTGAGGGGGTTTCCTCCTCTTCCTGGAGGGTCTCAAAGGCTTTTGTCAGATTTTGGGATCGCGGGACTGCCCCTCTCATACCCTTGATTATTAAATTTCGGAGGACCCTCATATTGCGTCTATGGTCATCTCTCAGATTATTCCACCCACGGTCCCGAACACTGTTCCCTCTAAGCTGTGTGCGCGCGCACACACCTCGTCGAGCGAGCGCACATACTTTACAACAGAGCGCACAAAAATTACGGCTCTGATTCTGATAGAAAACAACACAGACGTCTTAAAATTTAAAAGTTATGATTGTAATTACTAGAAATTTCCCGCTTCATTTAGTAATCATCTATTTTCATTTAATTTGATTAAAATCAATGTGGTGTACATACTGTATTCTGACGTGTAGTCAAATTTTAAAGTATATAACTCTGAGTGTCGTTACGTGGCGCACAAAAATGTAATCTTCCTTCAAAAGCTGCACACAGCTGATATTTTATGCGCACACAGCCTACAGAAAATTAGAGGGAACATTGGTCCCGAAGAGGATATTTTTGTTCAGAGGAAGAAATGTCCTCAGTGGTTCCTGCCCCAGGGTTCTCCTGGTCTCAAATTCTCATGGCTGCTCCTCGTATCATTCCTCGTTCCTCACTAGTGAAGAGACTACTCAATAGTGACATTAACTTCCCCCAAGTATAAATGTTAGGACCCAAGAACTGGTCCATCTGTTCCGCTAAAGCTAGGGGATCTTCAATCAGGAACTTCATTTCTTTCTTAAAGTCCCTAACTTCCAGACTGGTCAGGGGAGTATTTACATAACCCACATTGTTCTGACCCATTGGCACCTCCCGTAAGGGGTACATGGGTGGTTTTTCTGGTATACTTTCAGACAGATCCACTAACCATCCCTCTTTGCCTTCTTCATTCTTTATCTCAGTCTTTCTGCTGCTAAGGCGGGAACTGGTCCCAGTCCCTAGTGGCTTAACTTCCTCCTCTCTGGATGGGTTTTTCCTTTCTTTTTTCACCTGAACTTCCTTAGTTTTCCTTCCTTTCCTTTTCAAGATCTTCAGAACCGGACCCAGGGTCCGAGTTCGTTCGGATACTCTCCTCATCCTTCAGCCTGGAACCCAGCCCATCTGCTCTGATGGGGAGTGCGGAATCACCCTGATTCTCCTTTTCCCTTGCTTCTTGCCTTCCGTGCTCACCTTGGGGTAAGTCCGGCAGAAGCCAGAGGACCAGGGAGGTTGTGGACTGGAAGGGGCAGTGGGATAAGGAGGGGGTAAGTATTCTAACGGGTCCCATGACTTACCCTGATTCTCATTTTTTTCCTTGCTTCTCCATGGGAACATCTGCTCTGAACCCTCCCCACACCAACACTCTGCATACTGGACTCCCTCATTCCCCACCCCTGGTTTACTTTTTACATATATACTTAAAGCTTGACAGATCCAGTCCTCCTCTGCCCCATATTTGGGCCAAAATACAGCAGGAGGTTGGATACTCTCTTGGGTCCAGATCAAACAACAATATGCAATCATCTTTTGCCTATCCTTATCCCTGGTTAGCTTATTCTCTTTCCAATATTTCAACATCCTTCCCAGGGGACTATTCGAGGGGATATCGGCTAGCTTAATTCTCCTAGCTCCCTCTCCCTGCCTCTTTTTAAAACTTAGGCTTCCCCCCATTCTATCTATTTATGATCACACTGAGACTTATTGCACTTGCTCTGCCTCTTCGCTTCATCCGTCTCCGGCTATCCCCCTTGCGGGAGTACAGAACCGCGTATCAGGACTCCACGCTCGCTTCGTACTCAATTGTACGTCTGTCTCACACACAAGCAGTCTCAGTACCAGATAGAATGATCCAGCCACCAAGGTAATTACAAAAAGTCCCACTTTTTCTTACCTTGGTCCTTGCACAGAATTTTCTTGGTTGTTTCTGCAGTCCTTTTAATTTATCACTTCTCACACTCTGATTCTCAATACCTCTGTTCTTTGTTTAGCTCCGGGATCAGTACCAGCCAGCAGAGGAATCTCTCAGCAGGGAGGGAAGTGAGACTGTTGAACTCAACAGGACGCGTCTTCCCGTCCCTTCCCAGCAGGAGTCCCCCTCCTGTGGTGGGATCGCGGAATGAGCCCCCAAGCTGTTAGAAATACTCTTACGTTTGCCTGTAGCCAATTTCCCTATGGCCAATATGACCAATGAGACTCGGAGAGGAATGTTTGTGAAGCAGATTTATTGCGCAATACGTTGTCTAGACAGCGGATACCTTCACAGCATCATGCCTAACAGCATTAAGTGAGGTACGCCCCTTGCTTGGGATACCTTACTTTTATCCTTTTTCTTTGAACATTTCCCTTTCCTCTTGCTTAACCTGGCTTATCCACTCATAGGGGTTTTCTGGCCTTCCTTAGACCTGCTAGCTCTGCCCCCTCCGAGGGGGCGGGGAGGGGGGCGGGGAAGAGCAGCCTAGGTGTTAGAAAGAGGAAGTATGAAAAGTTCTTACAATACACTTTTTAACTTCTTCCAACAATTTAATTTTACACACACACACATATATATATATAATACTCTGCAAGTAATCTGACTATATATGAAACCTAGTAAATAAAAATAAAAAACTAAAATGATTCATGTAAAATGTTTATACGCTGTATATACACATCACAAATTCAACCCAAGATCAATAGCCACTGATAACTTCTATTCTTCAGGACCAAGCAGGAAGTCAGTCCTCACATATGGGTGACATCGGCGTCGACGGAGCCCTCATGCGGAGCATTTCCCCAGCTTTCAAAGAAAGCCTTTGGGAATGCAATGCGCATGCGTGGTCCCCTTCCCGCCCAAGGGTGCCATCTTGCTCAGTCTTTTTTTTTTCTGCGGAGCCCGACGGACGTGGGTCCTAGTCACCCGGTTAAAAGTAGATTTTTTTCTTCAAAGATTCGTAGTTTTTGCCGCTTCGATGCCGGTTCCCCTTCCCGCCTGGGCACGGTACGCCGGTATCGAACCCGGATCTGTGTGTTTTCGGTTTTTGTCCTTTGAGACTAGCGTTCGTGCTCTTTTTCTTTTTCACTGGCAGCCCGGTCTTTTGACCTTGCAGGGGCCCTTTTTCCCCCGATGGCTGCCAGCGGGTTCAAAAAGTGTGATCGGTGTAAGAAACTGATGTCTCTCACCGACACAAACGACTGCTGCCTCCGCTGCCTCGGGCCCGATCATGACCCGATGATCTGTGGCCCGTGTGGCAAAATGTCCTCGAAGGCGTTGAGGAGCCGTCAGCATCAGCGAGAAAGGATCTTCTCTGACTCCACGTCCGGCCGGGCCCGGACTTCGTCAGAGGCCTCGACGTCTCGGGAGTCTGACCCTGAGCATCGTCGGAGCTCCTCTGAGCGGGGGTCTCCTTCACGGGAACACAAAAGGAAGGAGAAACCCATAAGGGCGGCGTCGGTGGACGCTCTTGGTCCCTAGAGGGCCAGGTCGCATAGTCCCTACTGCCGTCCCAGGTCATCGGAGCCGGAGAGGCCTGCTAAATTGCCTCGTGTGGAGCCGGAGTCCCCGAGTCACGTGAGTGCTGTAGTCCTCGTGGACTCTCCTCTGGGGGAGCCGACGTCGGCCCCGACGCCGTCGGGGCCCGTGTCGGGGGCTGCTGAGTCTCCTGAGCTTGGACTCAGGTTGACGGCCTTGGAGAGCAGCTTGGCTGCCTTCATGGAACAGCAGCGGGTGCTGATCGCCGGTCTGATCGGTGCATCTGCCCCAACCACCGGGACCTCGACGTCTAAGTCGACCCCGGAGGCGGAGCTGATCCTTGAGTCCATGCGGTCTCGGGTTGATCCTCGGCCAAGGTCTCCTTCGGCCTCCCATGCGGGGCCGAGGTTGTCGACGCCGGTGCCCTCAGCGTCGGGGCGGATGGCATCGGGGCCTGCCCGGCCGGAGCCGCTCGATTCCTCCTCGGAGGGTTCGGGGTGGGAGACGGAGGACGAGGAGTCCCCAGACACTTTTTGGTCCCGGTGCATCCCATCGGACTCACAGAGTCCGAACCTCGGAGAAGGTCCCCACCGGAGGATACCCAGTTCTCGGACTTCGTGAGGGATATGACCAAGGCCTTGGCCTTCCCCGCGGATCCCGAGGAGGAGCCTCGAGCTGAAGAGCTTGAGGCGCTCCAGTATGACTCTCCCCCGAGGGAGGCCTTTACTGTACCAGTTCCTCCGATGCTGGAACGGCTGCTCTTCCGCATGTGGGAGGCACCGGCCTCGGCGCCGGTTCTCAGCAAACGGGTTGATTCCATTTATCGAGTCCGTAAGAGCCCTGGGTTCCAGAAGGCACAGCTACCACACCACTCCATGGTTGTGGAATCGGCTATGCATCGTCTGAAGAGTCAGAAGATGCACTCCTTGGTGCCCCCTGGCCGGGAGGCCCGGAACCTGGATACCCTTGGTAGAAAGTGCTTTCAGGGCTCTATGCTGGCATGCCGTGTCCAGACTTACCAGCTGTACATGGGCATGTACTTCCGAGACCTGGCAAAGGAGATTGCCGGGTTCTCTGTTGGGCTCTCCGAGGAACCTTTGCAGAGGTTCAAGGCTTTGTCAATGGGTATTCGAGAGTGCTTGAAGTTTATATCTCGAGCAGCCTATGATGGCTTCGAGGCTTCGGCCCGAGTAGCAGCTGACGGCATCGATGCACGCCGTCAGGCTTGGCTACAGTCATCGGACCTCGAGCCATGGGTCCAGGACAAGTTGGTCGATGTCCCTTGCCGAGGTGAAAACCTCTTTGGAAAACCCATGGCTGAAAAGGCTGCAGAAATCGAGAAGGGCTTGGGGAAAAAGTCCTTCTACCTGAGGAAGGCCTCTGCCTACAAATCCTACCCTCATTTCCAGGCCTCTACAACTCCCCAACAGGGTCAGCAGGCCAAGGGGCAGGGACATGGACCCCGTAGGCAGAAAACCCCCAAGCCGCCAGCTCTGGCTCCTGCACAGCAGGGAGCGGGGTTTTGACTCCCACTGCATAGCCTCTCCCCCACAGCTGGCTCCATTCAGCACAGGAGGCCGGCTGACTCTGTACGCCCACAGATGGTCAGCTGTAGCAGTGGATACCTGGGTACTGAGCATAGTCCAACAGGGCTACTTGCTCCACTTCAGCCAGTTACCCCCCTCCTATTTTCCAGGGGAGCCTCCAAGACTCCCTCTGCACAGGAACCTTCTCCTTCAGGAGTTAGCAAGTCTTCTACAGGAGCAGGCGGTGGAACCGGTTCCTCACCACCTGATAGGACGAGGCTTCTATTCCAGGTACTTTCTGGTACCAAAAAGGACAGGAGGCCTCAGGCCCATCCTAGACTTGCGAAATCTCAACAAGTTCCTGGAGAGGGAAAAGTTCAAGATGCTTACCCTTGGAATACTGCTGCCCTACCTCCAGCAGGGAGATTGGCTATGCTCTTTAGACCTAAAGGATGCTTATACTCACATCCTCATTCATCCAGACCACAGACAATATCTCAGATTTGTAGTGGGAGGAAAGCATTTTCAGTACAGGGTACTTCCATTTGGCCTAACCTCTGCACCCAGGGTTTTCACCAAATGCCTGGCGGTGGTGGCGGCCTATCTCAGAAACCAGGGCATCTTTGTCTTTCCATACCTGGATGACTGGCTCATCAGGGGTCAGTCTCCATAGGAGGCCAGAGAGGCCACTCTTCGCACTGTCTCTCTTCTCCAGCACCTGGGCTTCGTCATAAACTTTGCAAAGTCCACTTTGCTCTCCTCTCAGGACATAGAGTTCATAGGGGCAAGGTTGGATACCCTACAAGCAATGGCTTATGTGCCCGAGAACAGGGCTCACAGACTGATGGCTCTGGCCCAGCAGTTTCGCAGTGGATCTCTGGTCTCTGCCAGACATTTCCTGAGGCTTTTGGGCCACATAGCGTCTACAGTCCATGTAACACCGAATGCTTGTCTGCATATGCGGCCTGCTCAATGGTGCCTCAGAACTCAGTGGATACAGGCCACAGGAGACTTAAGGGACAGATTAAGGGTGTCCAGACTACTAGCGGCCTCCCTGCAATGGTGGCTTCATCTCCCCAACCTGATCAAAGGGGTGCCCTTTCAGGCACCACTACACACACAGATGCTGACGACCGATGCTTCTCTTCAAGAATGGGGTGCACATTGCCAGGGGGCATGCACTCAGGGCCTCTGGTCCCCTTGGGAGGCCACACAGCAGATCAATCTGTTGGAGTTGCGAGCTATTCGACTGGCTCTGCAGACTTTCTTTCATGTCCTCTCTCACCAGTCTGTCTTGATTCAGACAGACAACTAAGTAGCAATGTTCTATGTGAACAAACAAGGGGGCACAGGGTCCAGGCTTCTGTGTCAGGAAGCGCAGGCCCTGTGCGCCTTTGCGGTCAAGCAAGGCATGTTTCTCAAGGCAGTCTATCTACCTGGCCAAGAGAATTACCTGGCAGACAGGTTAAGCAGGACTCTACAGCCTCACAAATGGCATTTCAATCCCCTGGTAGTCCAGCAGATCTTCCTCAAATGGGGTCTTCCAACCATCGAACTCTTTGCCAGTCCACTGAACCGTCAGCTGCCCAGCTTCTGTTCCATAAATAACAAATCACCATATCCCCTTTGTGAAACCACTCTAGTATTTGTCGGATGTTTACCGGAAAGGAACAAGTACTGCAATCTATGTCCTCCACTCGGTTCCATCCTTTTAATTAAAGTATGAGAAACCTAACTCAAAATTGAAACATAGAATATATCTCCACCACTTAGCTCAATCCAAATAATTCAAAATCCTGAAGAACCAGGCACGACGTACACGTTTCGGGCTACCACCCTGTTTCAAGTGCTATCATCATGTCTTTTTTGCAACAGTCCACAACGCTGAAGAACAGCTGATTCATTCAAAGGGTCAAAACTTCATAGAATGGCTAACCTTTTCCATCAATCAAAAGGAGTCAAACAATAGGAACATCGGAGTATACCCACTAATCCAGGGAAACCCCGTGTCCGGCAGGATGACGTCAGATGATACTAGACCAATCAATTTCTTTGTTCAAACCAGTCGGGTGTACTGTTTGTAAACGAAATATCCAATATTGTTCACATCTCTGAAGTTTCTGAGTACGGTCTCCTCCTCGAGGATCTAAAGGAATATGGTCCATAACCGTCCAGTGGAGATCCAAAAAAGTATGATTATATGTAAGACAATGTTCCACAATCGGGGCTGTTTCAGACTTCTGTCGAAGTCGTGAAGCATGCTCGCCTATGCGAATCTTAATCATACGAATTCTGTTCCAGACAACCGGATCCTCTGTGAATGGCAGCAAATGCCTTCCTAATCTCTTGGTCTACGGGCCTCCTGTATGCGTTTCCTCCAACGCCTCTAGTGGCCCGAACCCTATTCAAGGTTCTTCGGGACAGGGCCTCGGTGATTCTGGTAGCCCCAGATGGCTGAGGCAATCATGGTTCCCACTCCTTCTGCAATTGGCAGTGGACACTCCCCTCCCTCTGGGGGTGCAACCCGATCGCCTGTCTCAGGATCAGGGGTCTCTCCTGCACCCCAACCTCCAGTCCCTCCATTTGATGGCCTGGCTGCTGAAAGGGTAGTTCTAGCCCCCTTCTTCTCCCTAAGGAAGTGGAGGAGGTGGTTTTGGCCTCTAGGAAACAATCCACCCGGAAATCTTATGCCCTCAAGTGGCATAGGTTCTCCACCTGGTGTGCCCAGCGCCAAGAGGATCCGTATTCATTCCTGGTACCAGTGGTGCTGCAATATCTGCTTCACCTGTCGGACCTAGGCCTTAAATCCAACTCTGTTCGGGTCCACCTCAGTGCTCTGTTAGTGCACCACTCCCCGGTGGAGGGCCAGTCTCTGTCGGTCCACCCCTTAGTGGCCCGCTTCCTCAGAGGCCTGCTTTTGCTCAAACCTCCGGTTCGTCCACCAGCCCCTGAGTGGGATTTGAATGTAGTCTTGCAACAACTTACTCGCCCACCCTTTGAGCCGATGGCTACCTGTCATTTACGCTTCCTTTCCTGGAAGGACTTGTTTTTGGTGGCTCTTACCTCGGCCAGGCGTGTGAGTGAACTCCAAGCTCTGGTTTCTGAAAGACCGTATACACAGAGTGGTCTTAAGGACCCATCCTAAGTTCCTTCCAAAGGTTGTCTCCTCTTTCCACCTCAATCAGGTGGTTCTTCCGACCTTTTTTCCCATGCCGCATGCCAGCTGGGCTGAAATGGTCTTGCATACCCTGGACTGTAGGAGGGTGTTGTCTTTCTACATTGACCGTACGCAGGGACATCGAAGGGCTGTTCAGCTCTTCGTATCTTTTGACCCTAATAAGTTGGGGGTCACCTGTCTCCAAGCGTACCCTATCCATTTGGGTAGCGGATTGTATCGCCTGGGCGTACAGGGCAGCCGGCCTCTCCTTGCAGGGTCGAGTCACGGCCCACCATGTCAGGGCGAAGGCTGCGTCAGTAGCTCATCTCCGCTCTGTTCCATTGGCAGATATCTGCCGGGCCGCTGCTTGGTCTTCAAGCCAGACTTTTGCGGCCCATTACTGTCTCGAGAGGGAGTCCCGCAGGGACAGTGCTTTCAGATAGGCGGTACTCCGTAATCTCTTTGAGGTTTAGGCAACTCCTACCCGCCAGCCCTTGTGTTGGGCTACAGTTCGGGGGCGTTTTCAGAGAAGATTCTTATCTCGCATGCTGACGCTCTAGAGGGAGCTTATTGTTCAGCTTTGGGTTCTCGGTAGCCTAGAGCTGGGGAGTCCCGTATGTGAGGACTGACTTCCTGCTTGGTCCTGGATAAAGAGTAGTTACTCACCTGTAACAGGTGTTCTCCAGGAGCAGCAGGAATCAGTCCTCACGACCCTAACTCCTCCCCTTGGAGTTGCAGTCGTATGATTTATTTTTTCTATTTTTGCTATCTTTTAGATATGTCATCAGACTGAGCAAGATTGCACTCTTGGGCGGGAAGGGGACAGCGCATGTGCGCTGCATTTCCAAAGGCTTTCTTTGAAAGCTGGGGAAATGCTCCGCACGAGGGCTCCGTCGACGCCGACGTCACCCGTATGTGAGGACTGATTCCTGCTGCTCCTGGAGAACACCTGTTACAGGTGAGTAACTACTCTTCACTGACACAAACTTCAGTACAAGACTGAAAACAGAAGTTAAAGCAGATTAGAACAGAGCTTTACTGTGAATATTTACTACAAAATCTTAGAAAAGCATATTTAAAACAAGGCACTAATAAACAATGTAACATCATTATCTAAGAATGATTTAGCTACTAAGTGAGCTGCTATTGGGGTTTTTTCTTTACTGGCAGCAGATAGAATACATTAAAAAAATCCTAACTTCATTTTTCTATGAATTATATTAACTTCCAATTAAAAAAAACAAACCCAAACCCGTTTTAAGTTAGAGAAAGCTGGACAAACATTAAGTACTCACATGCAAATCTGCATTTATTAACTTTCATTCTTCTATATTTTTTTCTACCATATAATTTCAAACTATTCCTATACACTATTTGGCTTTATCAGCTTGCATTGCAGAGACGGGGTGAGTTAGAGGAAGGGGGGGAAGCTTTTCTTCAGAAATGGGGGTTGGGGTGTCTAGCCTTGCAAAGCAAGTGTTCTTGGTTGCCTTTAAAGCTTGCATATTTCAGGGGGTGTTAAGATCAGTATGGTAAAGGTTGTCACTTGTAAAAGATATATGTTAAAGGTTGAAAGAGAAAGACTAGGGAAGTGGTCAAAAAACCCTCAATCTCACAACCTCCACTATCAGTTGCACAGGAGCTATGTGCTCCTTGACCTGCTGAACTGAAGAAGGCAGGAAAGGAGGGGGGGAGGGGGACAGAGAGAAGAGAAGACAGCTGGTCAAGGACTGATACGCAATATCAGTTTATACAAGCTTTTCTTATGCATTATTATTCCTTTGTAAAAACAACAAAACAGCAGTTTAATTTTTCCATCATGCATCAGATAGAATCACTACATTTTAGATCATACATGAAACCTTCATCAGTTCAGCTTGCATGGACTGAGATAGCTTTAACCTGCTGGCTCGTCTGCTGTCAATCACCAGTATTGACTCCTCCTTTCCCTGACTTCAGCTACATGCCTGCAGAGGAGGAGGAGCCGGTGCTACTGACTGGCTCTTCTGTTCCTTACAGTTCCTATTGAGCTGGCTTCAAATACAAGGGCAGCAGGTTATTTCTTGGCTCCTGTTCCCGTGGACTACTGCCCTGGAACTGTTCCTCTTCCCACTGGTTTGGTTGGCTGCAAAGAAACCCATGGGTTCGGCTGCACCTCCCGTGGGTTTCTCTGCAATTACAGTTGCTGTCCATTGCTTTGAGACCAGGATATTTTCTTCTCTTACCACTCTGCTCCCCATGTCTCTCCAGCCTTTTATTTACTTTTATTGTTTGTTCCTCGGGTTGCACTCTGATCACTCATTCTATGTCCCTGGGATATACATGACTATTTGCCCTTGCACCATGGGGTGCTTTTCTGCACAAAAAAGTAAAATTTTGTGCTACAAGGGAGTTCTACACAAATTCTACATTGCACAGTCGCGCAGAATTCTCCCAGGAGTAGAGAAATAAGTTTATTATACACTGAGACTATATAAAAGGACAACACTGGTTCTGCACTGATAAGAATGCTCATAAAAATAGCAGAGCCATACAGGAATTAACAGGGGGTGTGAATCCTTGCTAATCTCCAGCCCCCAATGCAGGCAGGGACTGCTAAAATACCTCGACACTAGTTTGAAGGTGTTGGGCTTTTGCCAAGTTAACAAGTGTGTGGAACTGTGTGTTTACAACATGTTGCAGACCTCAGAGTTACCAACGCTATTGATGAGATTCACATTGCTGGGTGATTTAAAGCCAAGTAGGTTGTGGCAGAGGAATATTTTGAGTACTATTTTTGATACACAGTTTTTTTTGGAATAATAAACATGATGACAGAAAAAGACCACATGGCCTATCTAGTCTGTCCTTCCATAACAACAACTACAACAGTCCACTTTTTACCTTTAGAGATCCTCTGTGTTGGTCCCATGCTTTTTTGAATTCAGTTACTGTCCTCATCTCTACCACCTCCACTGGGAGACTATTCTATGGATCCACTACTCTTTCCGTAAAGAAATATTTCCGCATATCACTCCTGAATCTATCTCCTTTCACCCTCATCCCATGTCCCCTCGAAGCAGAACTTGCTTTCAATTGAAAGAGGCTCTCTCCCTGAACATTTATGCCACGGAGGTATTTAAACATCTCAATCATATCACCTCTATCCCGCCTTTCCTCTAAGGTGTACATATTAAGATCCTTAAGTCTGTCCTCATATGCTTTATAATGAAGCCCATTAATCATTTTAGTAGCAACCCTCTGCACCAACTCCATCCTATTCACATCCTTTTGAAGGTGCGGTCTCCAGAATTGCACACCATACTCCAAATGAGGTCGCACGAAAGACTTATACAGAGGCATTATCACCTCCTTTTTTCTGCTAGCCATTCCTCTCCGTATGCACCCAAGCATCCTTCTAGCTTTTGCCGTCGCCTTTTCTACCTGTTTAGCTACTTTAAGATCATCAGACACAACCACGCCTAGGTCCCGCTCTTCTTTAGTGGACAAAAGTACTTCACCTCCTATACTGTATTGCTCCCTTGGATTGCTGCAGCCCAGATGCATGACCTTACATTTTTTAACATTAAATCCCAGCTGCCAAATTCTAGACCATTCTTCAAGCTTAGCTAGATCCCTCCTCATGTTATCTACACCTTCCTTGGTGTCTACTCTATTGCAGATTTTGGTATCATCTGCAAAGAGGCAAACCTTACCCGACAGCCCTTCCGCTATATCACTAACAAATATGTTAAAAAGAATCGGACCAAGGACAGATCCCTGGGGCACACCACTGGTAACATCCTTCTCCTCAGAGTGAGCTCCATTTACTTGTATTCTTTGTCGCCTCCCACCCAACCAATTTCTAACCCAAGGAGTAACTTTAGGGTCCATCCCTAGGGTGCTCAGTTTGTTTATAAGTCGCCTGTGAGGAACAGTGTCAAAGGCTTTACTGAAATCTAAATACACCACATCTAGAGCTCTCCCTCGGTCCAACTCCCTGGTCACCCAGTCAAAGAAATCAATCAGATTTGTCTGACAAGACCTGCCTCTGGTGAATCCATGCTGCCTCGGATCCTGTAATCCGCTGGACTCCAGAAACCTCACTATTTTCTCTTTCAGCAGCGTTTCCAATAATTTACTCACCACCGAAGTTAAACTAACCGGCCTGTAGTTTTCAACCACATCCTTACTTCCGCTTTTGTGTAAAGGCACCACATGAGCCTCTCTCCAGTCCTTTGGCACCACTCCCGACTCCAATGACTGAATTGTGGTTAGAATATTTCTCCAGGACCAAGCAGGAAGTCAGTCCTCACATATGGGTGTCATCGGCGCCGATGAAGCCCCAGCGGAGCATTTCCCGAGCTTTCTATGAAAGCCTTTGGGAATGCAGGCACGCATGCGCAGTTCCCTTCCCGCCTAAAGGTGCCATCTTACCTCAGGCTCTTTTTTTCCGTGAAGCCCACCGGACGTGTGTCCTGTTTCCCGGTTAAAATTAGATTTTATTTTTTTTTTGGCTATTTTCGCAATTTTTTCTCCAGTTCGACGCCGGTTCCCCTCCTGCCGGGTTCGGTACACCGGTATCGAGCCCGATTTCTACTTTTTTGGTTTTTGCCCTTAGTGGCTGGCGTTCGCGCCCTTTTTTCATTTTTCCCTGGAAGGCCGGTCCTTTGACATCGCGGGACTCTTTTTTTCCCCAATGGCTTCCAGCGGTTTTAGAAAGTGTGATCGGTGTAAGAAATTAATGTCTCTCACCGACACACACGACTGCTGCCTTCGGTGCCTCGGCCCCGCCCACGACCCTAAATCGTGCGGGCCATGTGGAAAGATGTCTTCCAAGGCACTCCGAAGTCGCCAGCAACAAAAGGAAAGGCTTTTCTCTGGCTCAGCCTCCGGCCGGGCCTGGACCTCATCTGAGGCCTCGACATCTCGGGATTCCGATCCCGAGTGCCGTCGAAGCTCCTCGGACAAGGGGTCCCCCGACCGGGAACGCAAGAGGAAGAAGCGGCTCGCGAGGGCGTCGTCGTCGGAGTTCCCTGTCTCCTCGAGGGCCAGGTCTAAGACCCCCGACCGTCGCCCCGGGCCCGTGGAACACGAGAAGCCTGCAAAAGTTCCTTGCGTGGAGCCGGAGTCTGCTGGACACGTAAGCCCCGTAGTCCTCGAGGACTCTCCTCCCAGGGAGCAGACGTCGGGCCCGGTGCCGCCGGGGCCCGAGTCGGTGGCTGCTGCGTCTCCCGAGCTGAGTCTCAGGATGGACTGCCTTGGAGAGCAGATTGTCTGCCTTCATGGAGCAGCAGCGGGCACTGATGGCCAGCCTGTCTGGCGCATCTGCCACGGCCACCGGGACATCGACTTCGAAGTCGACCCCGGAGACCAAGCCGATACTCGAGTCCATCGTGGCTCAGAGTCGACCTCGGTCGCGGTCTCCCTCGACCTCCCGTTCGGGACCGAGGGTGTCGACGCCAGTGCCTATGGCATCAGGGCGGGTGCTCCAGGGCCCCACGGGGTCGGACCCTGACTCCTCCTCGGACGAGTCAGCTTGGGAGACGGAGGACGAGGAGTCTCCTGATACCTTCAAGACTCGGTGCGTCCCTTCGGATTCACCGCAGTCTGAACCCCGGAGTAGGTCCCCCCTGGAGGATACTCGGTTCTCAGAGTTCATCCGAGATATGGCCGCTGCCTTGGCTATACCGGCGGACCCCGAGGAGGAGCCTTGAGCTGAAGAGCTCGAGGCCCTACAGTATGACTCTCCTCTGAAGGAGGCCTTTACTGTTCCGGTTCCTCCAATGCTGGAACTGCTCCTCTTCCGTATGTGGGAGGCACCGGCGTCGGCGCCAGTTCTCAGCAAGCGAGTCGATTCTATCTATAGACTCCGGAAGAGCCCTGGTTTTCAAAAGGCACAGCTACCACACCATTCTATGGTTGTGGAATCGGCCATGCATCGTCTGAAGAGCCAGAAGATGCACTCCGCGGTGCCCCCTGGCAGGGAAGCCCGGAACCTCGATGGCGTCGGTAGAAAGTGTTTTCAGGGCTCGATGCTTGCTTGTCCAGTCTTACCAGCTGTACATGGGCATGTACTTGTGGGACCTGGCCAAGGAGTTGGCCGGGTTCTCTGCTGGTCTCTCCGGGGAGCCCTTGCAGAGATTTAAGTCCTTTTCCTCGGGGATTCGGGACTGCTCGAAGTTCATATCCCGCGCCGCCTACGATGGCTTCGAGGCTTCGGCCCGAGTTGCGGCAGCCGGCATCGCGGCTTGACGCCAGGCATGGCTGCAGTCATCGGACCTCGAGCCATGGGTTCAGGACAAGTTGGTCGATGTCCCTTGCTGAGGTGAAAACCTTTTTGGCAAGCCCATGACCGAGAAGGCTGCTCAGCTCGAATCAGAGCACCTCACACGGACAAGGCTGTCGAGGAAGACCTCTGCCCCTTCTCGCAAAAAGAAGGGCTCGGGTAAAAAGCCCTTTTACCCGAGGAAGGGCACTGCCTTCAAACAGTACCCACAATATCAGGCTGCCCAAGCTGCCCCCCAGGGTCAGCAAGCCAAGGGCCAGGGTAATGGGCCCCATAGGCAGAGGACCCCCAAGCCTCAGGCCCCTGCTACCACGCTGCAGGGTGGGTTTTTTTTGACTCCACTCCTCCTCCACTGCTCTCCCAACCCTGCACAGGAGGTCGCCTCACCCTCTTTACCCACCCAGTGGCCCCTTATCACCGGGGACAGTTGGGTGCTGGAGATAGTCCACAAGGGCTATGCCCTCCATTTTCACCAACTACCTCCACCATATTTTCCAGGGGAGCCTCCAAGGCCTCCCCTACACACAGACCTTCTGCAAGAGCTTCATGGTCTGTTGGTGGACAGGGCGGTGGAGCCTGTGCCTCCCCACTTGCAAGGCCTCGGATTCTACTCCAGGTATTTCCTGGTGCCCAAAAGAACCGGAGGCCTTCGACCCATTCTCGACCTCAGGAACCTCAACAAGTTCCTAGTGAAGGAAAGGTTCAAGATGCTTACTCTTGGGACACTTCTGCCCTACCTCCAGCAGGGAGATTGGCTATGCTCTTTAGATCTAAAGGATGCGTACACTCACATCCTCATTCATCCAGACCACAGAAAGTACCTCAGGTTCATTGTGGGAGGAAACCATTATCAGTACAGAGTGCTGCCTTTCGGCCTCACCTCCGCCCCCAGAATTTTCACAAAGTGCCTTGCTGTGGTGGCGGCCTTCCTGAGAAACCGGGGAACCTTTGTCTTCCCCTATCTGGACGACTGGCTCATCAGGGGTCAGACGTGCCAGGAGGCCAAACAAGCCACCCTCAGGACTATTGCTCTTCTACAAAGGCTGGGATTTGTCATAAACTTCGCAAAGTCCACTTTGTTCCCCTCCCAGAACTTGGAGTTCATAGGAGCAAGGCTGGACTCTCTCCTGGCAAAGGCTTTCTTGCCAGTAGACAGGGCCCAAAGGTTGATGGCCTTGGCAAATCAGTTTCTCAGCAGGTCCCTGGTCTCCGCCAGGCTTTGCCTGTGGCTTCTAGGCCACATGGCTTCGACGGTACATGTGATCTCCAATGCCAGGCTCCATATGAGGCCTGCACAGTGGTGCCTTGGGAGTCAGTGGTCACAGGCCACAGGCAGCCTCAGAGACAGGATAAGGGTGTCCAGACCATTTCTGCACTCCCTCAACTGGTGGCTGTACCCACCCAATCTACTAAAAGGGGTGCCTTTTCAGATTCCAGGGTACACAGTAGTGCTGACAACCGATGCCTCCCTGCAAGGCTGGGGAGCTCGTTGTCTGGGCAAGTGCACCCAGGGCCTGTGGTCTCCTTGGGAAGCTGCACAGCAGATCAATCTCCTCAAACTCAGAGCTATTCGATTAGCACTCAAAGCTTTCACTCCTACCCTGTCTCACCAGTCTGTCCTGATTCAGACAGACAACCAGGTTGCCATGTTTTATGTGAACAAACAGGGCGGAACTGGGTCCAGGATCCTTTGTTGGGAGGCTCAGGACCTTTGTTCTTTTGCCCTCAAGCACAACATGCTCCTCAAGGCTGTGTACCTTCCAAGCCAGGACAACTACCTGGCAGACAGATTAAGCAGAATACTGCAGCCCTACGAGTGGCAGCTGCATCCTTCAGTAGTTCAGAGGATCTTCCTGAAATGGGGTCTTCTTTTGATAGATCTCTTTGCCAGCCCAATGAACAAGCAGCTGCCAAAGTTCTGCTCCAGGTAACCGCATCCTCTGCGGATAGCAGCGGATGCTTTTCTGATATCCTGGTCTCAGGGCCTCCTCTATGCGTTTCCTCCCATGCCCTTGGTGGCCCGAACTCTCTTCAAGATTCTTCAGGACAAGGCCTCGGTCCTGCTGGTGGCTCCCAGGTGGCCGAGACAGCCTTGGTTTCCTCTTCTGCTTCAACTGGCGGTGGATCCTCCACTACCTCTGGGGTTGCAACCCGACCTTCTCTCACAGGAGCAGGGTTCTCTTCTGCACCCCAATCTCAAAGCTCTCAATTTGATGGCCTGGAAGGCTGCAAGGGTAGTCTTGGCTCCCTGGGGCCTGCCTCAGGAGGTTGAGGAGGTTGTCCTAGCCTCTAGAAAACAGTCCACTAGGAAAACCTATGCTCTCAAATGGAAGAGGTTTTCTGTGTGGTGTCAGCTACGTACAGAAGATCCTTTCTCCTGTACTGTGCCAGTAGTTCTTCAGTACTTACTGCACTTGTCAAATCAAGGTCTTAAATCCAATTCTGTTCAGGTCCATCTTTCAGCTTTAGCAGCTCACCACTCTCTGGTGGAGGGTCATTCTCTGTCTGGTCACCCATTGGTGTCTCGCTTTCTTAGGGGCTTGCCTTTGCTCAAGCCTCCTATCTGTCCTCCTGCCCCTGAGTGGGAGCTGAATGTGGTCTTACAGCAACTGACTCGCCCACCTTTTGAGCCGATGGCTACTTGCCCACTACGCTTCCTCTCCTGGAAGACACTCTTCCTGATAGCCCATACCTCGGCTAGGCGAGTAAATGAGCTTCAGGCCCTGGTCTTACACCAGGATTTATAGGAACAGGGTAGTCCTTAGGACTCATCCAAAGTTCCTCCCTAAGGTTGTCTCTTCCTTCCACCTCAACCAGGAGGTGGTTCTTCCAACATTCTTCCCTAGGCCTCATGCTAGCCAGGCTGAAGCAGTCCTGCATACCCTGGACTGTAGGAGGCCTTATCCTTCTACCTTGACCATACGCAGGGGCATAGGAGGGCTACTCAGCTCTTTGTATCCTTTGACCCCAATAAGTTGGGGTTGCCTGTGTCCAAGCGTACCTTGTCCATCTGGGTAGCTGACTGTATCACCTGGGCTTATAAGGCGGCTGACCTTCCTTTGCAGGGTCGGGTTACGGCCCACTGAGTCAGGGCATTGGCTGCCTCAGTGGCTCATCTCCGCTCTGTGCCCTTGGTAGACATCTGCAGGGCTGCAACTTGGTCTTCAAGCCAGACTTTTGCGGCCCATTACTGCCTGGAGAGGGAGTCCCGTAGGGACAGTGCTTTTGGCCAAGCAGTACTCCGGAATCTCTTTGAGGTTTAGGCAACTCCTGCCCTCCTGCCCTCTGTTGGGCTACCGGTGGAGGTTGTGTCCTTGAAAAGCCTTTCTTTGCTGCTGAGACTAGAGGGAGTTCTCTTGTTCAGCCTGGGTTCCTCGGTAGCCCAGAGCTTGGGAGTCACCCATATGTGAGGACCGACTTCCTGCTTGGTCCTGGAGAAAGAGTGGTTACTCACCTGTAACAGGTGTTCTCCAGGAGCAGCAGGAATCAGTCCTCACAACCCTCCCTCCTCCCCTGGGAGTTGCAGTTTGTCAGACGGCTGCCTGGGTGAGAATCTTCACAGTCTTGGCAAGTGCATATATCTATATGATTTGCAAGGTATTGTGGGCAATGTAGTTCATTCACACCAGACACAGCTGCTGACAATAATTTAGTTGTGCTCTTGGGTAAAGCCAATAAGATATTTATTTATGGGGTTATTTCTCCCAACACAGATATGCTTGGTAGCACATAAATCAGGTAACTTGCTTTCAGTGTTAACTTGGAAAAACAAAGTCAAAATCAGGAAAACAACAAATGAAAAGCCACAAAGCAAGAAACAAACTGTTCTTTTCAGGTTAACTTCTGATTACTTCCCACATAGTTTCAGAAGTGATTCTCTCCTAGCTCACAAGCAATTAGGTAAGGCTTAATTGCTAGCAGTTATCCAGCTGAAACCCCTTAGCTGGCTTGCTTTCTACTGTGTGGGTCAAATCCTGCTTCAGGAGCTTTTCTGAGTAGATTAAAGAACAAGTTTATATTTCTTTGTGATGGTTGCTATACTTTGTAACAGAAAGTTACCAACGGAGTTTAGATAGAGAGCAGTCCATATAAATAGGATCTTCATCTGCTATTATTCCCCCTTGTTCAACAAGCATGGGTTCAATATCATGGATTGGCACAGAGGAATCTCTCAGTGGAGCACTTTCAGGAGAATACTTGTTTCCCTGCTGTCTTTCAAGGTTATAGCTAGGGCATAGATCAGTGTTCATACCTGAGCTTCCATTGCTGCTGGAGTTCCTCTCTATATAGCCTGGCCAGTATGTAGTCCAGTTCTTATGTCCAGCCTTCCAATCCAGATCCCTGGACCCTGGATCTCTCTTCACATACCTTCTGGCACGGGTCTTAGGGTCCCTTCCACGTGCAGCCGTCTCCCTCACAGGTAGCGTCTGGAGATTCCTAGCTCTGCAGCACCATTCCTCTGGTTTTCCCCAGTCCAATGGTGTATACTGGCCCTTGGGATACCTCCCAGTATACGTACTGCTTTGGACTCTTCTAGACCTCTCAAAGGCTTTTCTCCTCTTTCTTCCAGAGGGTTTCTTTTTCTCTCTGTCCGTCCGGTTTGGCTTCTGCCTCTGATGATCCTTCAGATGAAACTGATGATCCTTCTCTGGATATCCAAGGTGATCATGAAGATGGTTATCTGTAGAATAAACTCTACTCTTATTCTGCTTGGATGAGTGCTCCTCCCTAACACAGTGCAGCTGTGCTGAATCAGGCCCTGCCCTTTGAGATGAGTGCTTAGGGATTACCTCATAGCCCTCCTGATTGAACACACGTTTCCCCACTTCAGCTCCTCTAATGGCTGTTGGAAACCTGGTGCATTCTGGGACTGGTAGTCTTTTATGGGAAAATTCTGTTTTCTTATTTCTACCAGAACTGACAGGTTGCTTGTTCAGAGTCACTTCATCTTTTCTATAGCTCCTTCCTGAGCTATGATAAGCTTCCTTATCACAAGTTGTACATAGTTTATTTTTCATTTTTGTGTGCTGTTCTTAGCTATGTCATTTGACTGAGGTAAGATGGCACCTTTAGGCGGGAAGGGAACCGCGCATGCGTGCCTGCATTCCCAAAGGCTTTCATAGAAAGCTGGGGAAATGCTCCGCTGGGGCTTCATCGGCGCCGATGACACCCATATGTGAGGACTGATTCCTGCTGCTCCTGGAGAACACCTGTTACAGGTGAATAACCACTCTTACTTTGCCGATTGAGCTGTAGACAGTGAGATGCACATGATGGTTGTGTATGTGGTGCATATTGATGATGTAAACTATAAAAATATTAATGTGAGGTAAATGGTTAAATACATGGTGTATCACACCAATATGGTCTTTGACTGGTACCTATAACTATAATTTTGATACCTCTAAAAAAAAAAAAAAAAAAAAAATTTTCTTTAAAAAAAAAATCCTCTATTTAAAGCGCGAAGAAGAGTGTTTAAAATATTTCAAGAACTAAGGTATATTTGTGTATGGTTCTGCTATTTTTGTGAGCATTAAGTTTATTGTAAGCAGAATTTATCGTAAAGGGTTTTTTTCGATAACGAAGGTTTCTTAATGCTATATATTTTTTGTTTGATTTTGTTTTATTTGTTTATAAAACGTATTATCACAATGTACATAAATATTCTGCATGAGATACAAAATGGCATCATATCACAATCTTCATATACAGATTACCAGAATAAAACCAGCAGGTAAAACAAAGCTCAAAGATAACCCTGATACAAATCTTAAACAATGTTGAAAGAATGAAAAATCCATTTTTTCCCTCATGTCATGTGGTAGCTTATTCTATAGCTCTATAGATTTTGAATGAGAAAAATTTGTATATTTGATTTTAGCATGCATTTGAGAGGCACTGAAAGAAAATCTTAGGCAAAACTGATCTCGGATTGGTGATGAGACTCAAAGCCTCATCTGTCAACAGTCTATTAATCCATATACCTGATATTATGGAATTGGATGGATTGTAGAGATCATGGTTCAAGAAGAGCCTTGTTGAGCATTTGAAAAGCCCAGTGGAAGTATGACTGTTGTCATACAGAAATTCTTTGGTAGTTACAGTGCTTTGCCCTTGTAGGTGAAGTTTCCCGAAGGAAGCGTTCCAAGTCAGAGGACATGGATAGCATACAGTCTAAGCGTCGTCGGTATGAGGGAGAGGAATATGAAGCAGAACTTCAAGTGAAGATCACTACTCGAAGAGAAGTTAATCAGAAGTTAGAGAAGGTATGCCACAGTCTTTAACCCATTGTATTTTGTCAAATATAAAATTTTAGCTCACTTACCTGTGGATTACCTATGCTGCTGTGTTGCTTCAGGTTATACAGAGGCTCCTGGAGGAGAAACTTAGTGCCTTGCAGTGTGCTGTCTTTGATAAAACTCTGGCTGACCTGAAAACACGAGTAGAGAAGATTGAATGTAAAAGGCATGAAAATGTTCTGAATGGAATACAGGTAAATATTCTGTGTGGGTTTATATGGGATTATTATAAGAAAAGTTACTAAGCAGGTGAATTACTGTTTCTCAAAATGAGGCAGTTTAAATACTGTGCTTTTTACAGCTTTAAGGCCCTATTTATAAAGCTTTGTTAAGACAATAACATGCTATTTGTTGATTAATGCACAATAATTGCCAGTAACATACATTATGTGCCAAGAATACAGTATAACAGGAATTCTTTTGCTATGTTAATAGCTGCGAAACATGCAAATGTATGAAATGAATAGCACAGCTTGTGGTAGCACTCACAAGCTGTACTATTTATTGAAAGTTAATACCATCTTGTGCGTGAGACTCTACTGAGTCAGCAGGTGACAGCTGTCAAGATGTTGAGTGTACTAGGCCACATGGCCTTTACAGTGCACGTCACACTCTTGGCACACCTCTAGCTGGGGAAGGCTCAGTGGTCTTTGAGGACTCGGTGGACCCAGGCCACGGGTCAACTCTGTGATCATCTGTATGTCACCAATCCTCTAGTCCAATCACTGCATTGGTGGACAATCCGTCAGAATTTGCTCAAGGGCCTTCCCTTCCAGATTGCTTTGTCACGAAAGATTTTGACAACAGACGCATCCAAACTGGGTTGGGGAGCTCATCTCGATGGATTTCACTCTCAGGGCGATTGGTCCGTCCAAGTAAGTTTCCACTAGATCAAGTTCTTGGAGTTGAGAGCCATTACAAATGTTCTAAAGGCTTTTTGAGATAGACTGGCCAACCAAATTGTCTTGGTTCAGACCGACAATCAGTCACCATCTTTTACATCAACAATTAGGTAGGAATAGGCTCGTACCTCCTGTGTTGGGAAGCGCTCATGATGTGGAAGTTCACCATCGCTTATGCAATGGAAATAAGATTCACATACCTGCCAGGTGAGCAAAAGACTCTGACAGACAGACTGAATCAAGTCCTCCAACCATATGAGTGGACACTGGACAGAAGTGGCGACCCATATCTTTTGGATGTAGGGCACCCCCTTGACAGATCTTGTGCCACTCTGCAGAATGCCCAGGTCGATCAGTTCTACTCCATAGTAAGATCACACAGCAGGCTAGCCTTGGATACTTTCCTCCTGCATTTGGAGGAGGGTCTTCTGTATGCATTTTCACCAATCCCACATATTGCAGAGACCCTCCTGAAGCCCAAATCAGACAGTGTAGTTTCCTCTACTGCTATAACTCTCCAATCAGTAAACACTCCGGCTAGGGCCCAGGGATCTCCAACTCCAGTCCTGGAGGGCTGCAAACCAGTCAGATTTTCAGGATATTCCTAATGAATATGCATGAGATAAATTTGAATACAGTGGGGGCAGTGCATGCAAATATATCTCTTGCATATTCATTAAGGACATCCTGAAAACTTGACTGATTTGCGGCTCTCCAGGATTGAAGTTGGAAACCCCTGGGCTAGGCCATGCTCCAGATCTAATTTCACAAGATGACTGGATGATGCTGCATCCCAACATCTAGTCCTTGGCCCTCATGGCATGGATGTTGAGAGGATATTTTTGTCTGAACTCGCCTGAAAATATAACCAATGTCCTTTTGGCCTCCAGGAGAGTCTCAATGAGGAAGTCTTATTTCTGTAAACTGAGAAGGTTTGCTATCTGGTGTGAGGTCTTGGCTCTAGATCCTTTCATTTGTCCCATTCAAAAACTGCTTGAGTATCTTCTGAACCAAGTCTGGACTTCAGTCCAACTCCATTAGAGGCCACCTCAGTGCAATTGGAGCAAACCGTCAAGGTGTGGAGGGAAAGTCCATATTGGTACAGTCTTTAGTTGTTTGCTTTATGCGGGGGTTGCTTTTCTTGAAGCTGTCTTACAAACCACTTGCAATGTTTTGGAACCTCAACATGGTTCTTGCGCAGTCATGCAAGCTGTTTTTGAGCTGCTCAATTCCTGCACACTGAAATTCTTGGCCTGTGAAGTCTTGTTTCTGGTGGCAGTCACCTCAGCACACAGAAGGAGGAAGTTTCAGGCTCTAGTAGTTCATCCACCCTATACCAAATTGCACCATAATAGAGTGGCCCTCCGTATTCGTCCTAGATTCCTTCCAAAAGTGATATTAGATTTCTATCTTAATTCCTGCCATCCATGGAGAATACCTGCTATAGGTGAGTGACTACCTTTTTCATACCTTGATATCTGGTTAGTCACAGCTCGTTCAAAGAGGGAAATACAAAGTTCCATAGATACCACCTTGCAAATCTTCCAATTTCTGGGTTTCTTAATCAATCTAGAAAAATAAAACTTGCAACCATGCTAGACCCTGGAATTTATAGGAGCTTGCTTAAACACAAAGGTCAAGTATTCCTTCCAGACTCGCTCATTCAAGCCATTGTTCTCTTAAGTCAAAATATTTGGCTATCTACAGTCAGATTAGTGAGAAGTCCTCAGTCTGTTGGGTTATATGGCCGCAACAATTCATGTGGTGCCATTTGCAGGTTACATATGTATCTTCTCCAGCAGATTCTGAGAGTTTGATGGAACAAGCACCAAAAACCACTCTCCTCAAGACTGTCGACCAGCATCTCCATCTCGTACAGTAGTGGCAAAGCCCTGTGAACCTGGCACAGGGATTTCCCCTTCTAGTTGCTAGTACTACACTGTCTTAACTACAGATGCTCCCAATGCAGGTTGGGGGGCCCATTTGCAGCTGCTTCAAACTCAAGGACACTGATCATGCACTGATTAACTGTTGTTCATAAATCAGCTGAAGCTTCATGTGATATTTTATGTTCTCCAAGCCTTAAAAGACCACCTCAGAAATCAAGTCCTTCTCATCAGGACAGACAACCAGGTGGCAATGTTTTATATAAACAAACAAGGAGATTCCAGCTCCCTCAAACTTTGCCAGGAGACTATGAAAATGTGGCATCTTGCTTTATCTCTGGGAAGTTGCCTATAAGCCACTTATCTGCCAGGCATTCATGGTGAGTTGGCCGACAATCTAAGCAGACAGCTTGCTCCTCAAAAGTGGTCTCAACAGCTCAGTAGCTTCTCAGATTTGTGAATGTTGGGGATCTTCAGAGGATGACTTATTTGCAACAGAGTACAAGAATAATTGTCAAATGTTTTGCTCAAGATGTTCATCCAGCTTCAGCTTTGCTCAAGATGCTTTTCTCATCTCTTGGAATAAAAGGCTTCTCTGTGCACTTCTCTGATGTCCTCTAATCTCCAGTGATTCAAAAAGTGATACATAATTTGGGTGACCTATTTCTCATAGCCTCCTATTGGCCTCATCAATCCTGGATCCTGTGGCCTTTGACGTTACTATTACTACTACTACTTGTTTGTATAGCGTTACAAGACACATGTAAAAGATGATCTCCAGGAACAAGCAGGAATGAGTCTTCACATATGGGTATCGTCGGTACCGACAGAGCCTGCGCGGGAATGCTCCCCAGCGTACAATCAGAATGCTTTTGGGAGCATCCCACCACACCTGCGTGCTGCCTTCCCGCCTTTCCCAACTGCCTCTCCTCAGTTTTCTGTTTTCCGCGGAGCCGGCAGGACGTATTCCTGTCACCGTAGAAAATTCTTCTTTTTATTTTTTTACTTTTTTGTGGTCGCGTCTGCCTTCCCTCGAAGCTACCAGTACCGCCAGTACTTTTTCTTTTTCCTGAAGAATTTCTTCTTTCCTTAGAAATTTTTTCCTGTTTAGTGCCTGACGGTTTCTAGGCCACTAGGCCCTCCACCCTTCCGTTATGGAAAAGCCAGCCACTATCCTTAAGAAATGCTCAAAGTGTGACGGTACAGATATTTTTTCAGACACTCATACTTGGTGTCTAAAATGTTTAGGTCCTGACCATTGCCCTCTGGAGTGTCTCTCCTGCTGGAGCTCAAACAGAAGAAGTCTTCAGAATCGAGCAGAACTCGATACCCGGTTCACATCCCCTTTGATGTTACCAGCTAGAATATCTTCTACACAGGATCAGGTAACCAAACAAAAGTCTGTAAAGACTAGCCAGTCCTCGAGTGGTAGATCTCCTTCCCAGCATCGAGATGGCTTCGGCCTTGCCCTCGAGGACATCTTGGCAATAAAGCCCCGGCAGGAGTCTTCGGGCTCCAAAGCATTAACGGGGCTCCGGGTTGTTCCCGAGGTTCTTACCTCGAACATACCTGGGCCATGCTCAGTGGTTGTGGCCGCTTTGGGCGGTACCGACACCCCAGCATCGGCTATGGTGATGGACGAAACACTCCTCACTGATGAACGTAGTCTAGTACCCTCAGCTACTTCGGTACCGTTAGAGTTGCTGCAGACCGTTCCTCGAGTATCGGTATCGCCTTCGGTACCGGTTTCGGCATCGGTGTTGGTACCGTCCATGCTTACTTCGACAGAATCGCTTCCCTTGATGCCGAGCCTGGAATCGATCTCTAGCATGGAAGATTCGGTACCGTCTCGTCTCTGTACCGACCTTGGGCGGTACCAAAGACATCGCTTTAAAGAAAATCCGATGCTTCATCCTTTTCAGTCTTCCGATCCCATGACTGGGATGAATCCATCGGTACCAAGGCTGATTTTTCTACAACTATAGCCTTTACCCCTCATTTTAAAGAGTCCTCTTTGGGGGAGATTTCTTTTCAAGCTTTTCTGCTTGATATGGCAAAGCTTCTTGCCATTTCTATACCTGGTAAAGAATCCTTACTGGGGAATTCAGACACACTGCAATTTCCCTGGATTCCAAATGAGGTGATTATGCTTCCTGTGCATCAGATCTTACAAGATCTACTGTTAAGAATGTGGGAAACTCCTTTAATGGTATCCCCACATTCCAAGACACTTGACACTATGTACAAGGTGCCACCTTCGTTGTGAACATCTCCAGGTTTTCCAAAGACTCAACTTCCTCATCATTCTATTGTTGTAGAATCAGCAATGAGGCGTATTAAGAGTGCAAAGAAGCACTCTTCTTATCCGCCAGGTCGTGAGTCTAGGACTTTAGATGCCTTTGGACGTCGATGCTTCCAGGCATCCATGCTTTCAGCAAAAATTATCTCATATATTTTCTATATGGGATTATCTCTTGAAGAGGTCACAAAGAACTTAACATTTTTGAACCCTTTTCTTCCAGAGCATAAAAGAGCAGACTATTCCTTATTAGTCATTCATGCTCAAAATATCTCTAGGTTTCTTAATCGTGCTTCCCTGAACTTCTGCTATAGCCATAGGAGCACGATGCTTAGCCTGGCTCCAAGTTTCTGACTTGGACAGATGGGTTCAGGAAAGGCTGGGAAATACTCCTTGTACTGGTGGAAATCTCTTCAACAAGGAGGCTTTATTTCAAGCTAGTCAGTTGAGCACTGATGCTGTTACTTTCGGAGGATTGTCCAAACTCTCCTCTATCCCAGCTAATAAAAAATCTCATAAAAAGCTTCCCCCAAGGGGAAAAAGTTTTATCCATCTCCTACCCATTCTACAGATGTTTCCAAAGATGGGCAACACCATACCAGACTAAGAAAATCAAAACCTCAATAGGCTCAGCAAACCCCGCAATCGCAGGGTTTCTGATATTTTATTCACTTTTTCTGTGTGAGGTTTAGAACTTGAACCTACTTCTTTTCAACAGAAGCAATCAAAAGTCATCTCATCCATGCTGAGATATCAGTCATACATTGACTCAGTCCTTGGCTCTGGGCATGAATCTCTTGCTACAAGAGAAATCTATCCTTCTCGCTAAGAGCTATTAAGGACTATCATACCCCAGAGATAACAGGTTTCTCCTTTTAAAACAAAAAGGAGAACTAACAATTAACAACAGGGTGAACTATACCTTTCACCTTGTCAGTTTTCCTGTACGAGGATATCTCATACTTTAACTGCAAGGGGACCCTATCCCTTCAAAGACTTACTAAATTGTAAGTCTTTTCAACTCTGTATTAATTTCTATCCCTCTTAGTCCAGACATTCATTCTCTAAGAGTACTACTAATCAACTAGAGGGCTTATCCTCTAAGCCATAGGTTTTTCTTCAAAACCTCCTCCAGTAACTAGTTTCCATACAAAGTTTTCTCCCCTTTTTGCAGTTCATCTCCTTCTCACATATCTTTTTAAGGCAGCTTTTTGGACAGAAATTGGGTATTACAACTCCAAATTATGTCTGTCGGTCCTCTCCAACCTATGGGACCTAACTTATGCTGCCTTAATGACAGATAAGTCCAAAGGAGATCCAGAACTCATTTGGACTATTTATTGTTGCAAGCATCAGGCCTGTCTACTATTCTTAGCCACGTTCAGTTCTCTTGGCTCCAACAGAATAGATTAGGTTGCACACCGGCAATTCAACAGCCAGATCTAAGCAACCTACAACATGCTCTCTGCAATTCTACAACAAAGCTCTGCAACTGTGGGCCTTTGCCAGAGAGCTTCAGAGCTACTCCTAATAGGTAGCTGGCCAGATAGTTTATAAGGGCTTCAGCTGGTAGACTCTACCAGTCATGTTCCTACATGACTGTTTTTTTCCTGCTTTTACCATATTCCTTAAAATTTCCTTTAAGAAAAGGTAACCAGGGTTTAGACCACGTGAAAGTGTAGAAAATTGCACAGTTCACTGGTTGTTCCACATCTCACTGGAACTTCCTCAACAGGGATGCATTTTTTTCACTGCAGTTGGTCCTTATTCACTACTCTCCTTCTAATTTCCTATACTTCATGGTAGCTTATGTTAAACAGGAGAACGCATGATACTCATATTGCCCTCATAAAGAGGCAAACATGGTATCCCCTTATATTGCGTCTTTTTCTCCAGCTACTAATTGAAATTGTAGAAGGATCCAGACTTGCTGTCTTAAGACTAAGGATCTCCTCTGCACTCATTCACGTACGTCTCGAGACCTGGTTATTCAGGGGCTAGATCTTTTCAAGAAGTCTAATCCTATCCCTGTAAGTGAGGAATATATTACCAGTTTCCATGAAACTTTCTCTTTAGTTCTTCCATATTTAACCAGACAGAGATTCTCCATCAAGATTCTCAAGTAGGTCTTAATCCTTCTTGTTGTTGCGTCAATCTCTATACAACATCTGACTTTGAAAGATTTATCTACTGTCCATATTAATGCTGCCCCAGCATACCATAAACTCAGTGGACAACCAATTTCTATGGTTTTTTACCAAATACCTTCTTTTGCCGTTAACTTTCAGGTTACATCACATCTGAAGCTCTACATGTAAAGTCTTCATCATAAGTGACATCACTTACAAAAGACTTTTACTGATCTTCAAAAAAATTGGGGGCTCAACACCTAGTACAAATATCTTTCTCTCTCATTGGAATAAAGGGGGTCTTAAAGACCTATCCCCTTTTTTCTGCAAAGGATATTTCTACCTTTTCATCCAAACCAGTCAGATTATCTCCACTCTTCCTAGGACCTTATTCTGCTCCAAGGACGACAAGTTCAATTTTTTGGACTTTACAGAAGCTTAAGCTATTTCTCAAAAGTCCAACCTCATTGAACTCCCCCAGTACTTCTTCTGGGGTTAGTTCTGGCCATGAGGACTTCTCATCTCTTCCTGTATTGCAAAATTATTTTTTTCCCTCTACTTCACATTGGGGGAATTTCTTTGAGGATAATGATCTGGCTCTCAACCACAGACCCTTATTACCCTCAACAAATATTTTTGCAATATTTTTGAGTGAGATCCACATTAGAAAATTAAGACTCAACATTTTCTAATATTTATGATTTACACAAGGACTCCCCTCCGGATACCTTGTTTAGTTAAGCTGTTCCACAGCATCTCTCTTTTTTTTCTAGTTCAACTCCTACCCTCCATCCCTTGGATGCCTGAGGTTTTGAGGGATAAGCATGGCCCATCTTTAGATTTGCAACATGCTGGGGCCGCCTCCAGGCATCTTAGCTTGGGAGTCCCCATATGTGAAGACTCATTCCGGCTTGTTCCTGGAGATAGCACAGTTACTTACCTGTAACAGGTGATCTCTGGGAACAGCAGGGATAAGTCTTCACAACTCACCCACCTCCCCTAGGAGTTGTATCTCTCTATCTTTTCCCTTCTCTCTCTCTCTCTCTTTGTCTCAGCTTTAAAACTTAACTGAGGAGAGGCAGTTGGGAAAGGCGGGAAGGCAGCACGCAGGCGTGGTGGGATGCTCCCAAAAGCGTTCTGATTGGACGCTGGGGAGCGTTCCTGCGCAGGCTCCGTCGGTACCGACGATACCCATATGTGAAGACTTATTCCTGCTGTTCCCAGAGATCACCTGTTACAGGTAAGTAACTGTGCTGTCCCTGATCATCAGAGCTTACAATCTAGTCAAGACAGACAACACAACAGCTGAGGACAAGGACACATCTAAGGGAGTGCTAAGGAAACACTTAGGAGACCAAGCAGATCAGGATCCAAAGGCAGACTCAGAGGTGAGTTTACAACGTGGATTTGAAAAGGGCAGAGATGAAGTCTGATGCAGACTTTGGTAGTTTGTTCCAGGCATAAGGAACAGCAAAGTGGAAGGATCGAGGTCTGGCGTTGGCAGTAGAAGAGAAGGGCACAGATAGAAGGGATCTGCCAGAAAATTGGAGCACCAGAGGAGGGGTGTAGAGAGAGATAAGAGAGTAAAGGTAGTGAGGAGCAGCCGAACGAGTGCATTTACAGGTTAGTAGGAGAAGTTTGAACTGGATACGTAAATGGATAGGGAAGCCCTGCTCCTGTCCCAACTCTCCCCTGAAGATGGCACAAAGATTCAGGTCTCGATGGACTATTCCAAGTGGAAGACTGAGGACGAGGAGTCCCCTGCTACCCGTCGCCACCGCAACGTCCCATCTGACTCTACCATATCGGAGCCTTGACGACGGTCCCTGCCCGAGTATATGGGTTTCCTTGATTTTCTCAAGGACATGTCTAAGGCCCTGGCATTCCCGACCGAGTCTGAGGAGGACCCTCGGGCGGATAAGTTGGAAATCTTCCAATACGAGGCCCCTCCGCGGGAATCGCTCATGGTGCGTATCCCTCCCATCCTGGAACGGCTGATGCTCCAAATGTGTGAGACACTGGCCTTGATGCTGGTGGTGAGCAAGCGGCTTGACTCGATGTATCGAGTCCGCAGAAGAGTGGGCTTCCAAAAGTCACAGCTGCCACATAACTCCATGGTGGTGGAGTCGGCCATGCGTCGGCTGAAAAGCCAGAAGACGCACTCCTCAGTGCCCCCCCCCACCCCGGCAAGAGTGCCGCACCCTGGACACCCTTGGCAGAAAGTGCTACCAGGGCTCAATGCTCATCGGCTGCATCCAGGCCTATTAGCTGTATATGGGCATGTACCTGAGAGACCTGGCAAAGGAACTTGCAGAGTTCTCGGCTGGTCTCTCCGAGGAACCTTTGTAGTGGTTCAAGAACCTGGCCAAAGCAGTCTGTGAATGCTCCAAGTTCATATCTCAGGCGGCCTATGACGGGTTCGAATCGGCAGCTCGAGTAGCGGCGGCTGGCATCGTGCACGCCGCCAGGCTTGGCTACAATCGTCCAACCTCGAGCAGTGGGTTCAGGACAAATTGGTCGATGTCCCCTGCCAAGGAGAGAATCTCTTTGGCAAACCCATGACCGACAAGGCTGCCGAGGTGGAGACAGAGTTCATGATGAGGACCAGACTCTAAAAAAGACCGCTGCCCCTCCCCGACGGAAGGGCTTGGGTAAAAAGCCCTTCTACCCGAAGAAAGGAGCAGCTTACAGAAACTACCCTCCTTATCAGACCTCCCCAGCTCCCCAACAGGGTCAGCAGGCCAAGGGACATGGGCATGGCCCGCATAACCAGGCACTGGCTCCGGCCCAGCTGGGGGGAGTTTTTGATTCCTTGAGCATAGCCTCTCTACCCCAAGGAAATCAGCAGCCCACAGGGGGATGTCTGGCCCTCTATGCCCAGAGGTGGGTGACCATCACCACCGATTCCTGGGCACTTAAGGTTACCTCCTCCACCTGACTTGAACCCTCCCCCTTATTTCCCAGGGGTGCCCCTCAGGTCTCCCCTCCACTGGGACCTTCTGAAGGAGTTGGCAGGTGGTCTTGAGGACAAAGAAGTAGAACCGGTGCCCCACCACCTCAAGCTCAAGGGGTTCTACTCCAGATACTTCCTCATACCAAAGAGGACAGGGGGCCTAAGGCCCATCCTCGAACTGCGCAACCTCAGCAAATGGTCCGCAAGGGTCCTCTCTCTCATCCCTCATGTTCAACATCTATATGCAGCCGATCTGCAATATCATCAGATCATTCAATGTGAAATGTATGGTATACGCAGATGATATCCTACTCTACATGCCATTTTCCACAAAGCAAATGGATTTATTGCCTATAACAAATTGCTTCGATGCAGTCTCAGAATGGCTCCTGTCACAGAACCTCCGCATTCAGCACAAGAAAACTGAGGTTCTCTTTATCTCCAGAGACCCCAACTTCACCCCACCATCACATATAAATGTCAAGGGAGCTGAGCTATGCACGAAGGAAGCAATAAAATACCTTGGAGTCACACTGGACCATCGGCTCGACATGAAACCACACATAAATAATATCGTAAAAGCTGTGTACTTCAAGATGCGCACGCTCAAGCACCTACGTTCCCTACTTGACCCAGAGGACTTCAGAACCATTTACCAAGCTCTAATCTTACCACATTTTGATTTCGCCAACTCAATTCTTCAAGGACTCCCACAATCCACCTTGAGCCCATTACAGCTCGCTATGAATACTGCTGCAAGGGTTCTTCAAGGAGCGTCCAAGAGTGAACATATCACACCTATCCTCAAACAGCTCCATTGGCTCCCCATACACGGAAGGCTGATGTTCAAAACCCTGATTCTCACATTCAAGGCCATCAAGGGTCTATCTTCCAACTCACTTTCTGAGCTCATCCAAACTGTACCACCAAACAGAAATAGAAGACAGGCAGCATTAAACTCCTTATCAATACCAAAGACCATAACAACATGCAATCTATCAACAGTGAACAGAGCCTTCTTGTTTTGCGCATCAAAATGCTGGAACTCCCTCCCTTCTGACATCCGTACCATAACCGACTTAGCCCAGTTCAGAAAGGCCCTTAAATTCACCCTATTCACCAAATACTACCCCATATGAAGTTAACATAATAGTCCCACTACATATCCAACCACAGTTTCTTTCCTTGCTCCCAACATCCGTGCTAATTCATGTACATAGTTCGAGCATGTTATCTAGTTAACAGATTGCATATTCTATGTAAATAGTTCTCCCATGTTCTCCAAGTTGATACTCCTGTTATATGTAACACCGAACAGCCTGTTGTTCTGGTTTTGTTGTGTTCTCTGTGAACCGCGCTGATGTCAAAGAGTGCGGTATATAAGAAATTAAAATAAATAAATAAAAATTCCTGGTGAGGGAGAAGTTCAAGATGCTCTCCCTAGGAACATTGCTGCCATATCTTCAACAGGGAGACTGGCTATGCTTCTTAGACCTCAAGGATACTTATACCGACATCCTCATCCACCCCAACCACAGGCAGTACCTGCGGTTCGTAGTCGGGGGCAGGCACTTTCAATACAGGGTGCTCCCCTTCGGCCTAGCCTCTGCCCCAAGAGCCTTCACAAAATGCCTGGCAGTCGTGGCCACCTTCCTCCGGCTTCAGGGGGGGTCTTTGTCTTTTCCTACCTGGACGACTGGCTCATAAAGGGAGGCACAGCCTCAGAGATGCAGCAGGCCACCAGATGCACTATCCAGGTTTTGCAACACTTCGGCTTTGTCATAAAATACCCCAAGTCTCACCACCTCGCGACACAGTGCCTGGAGTTCATTGGGGTAAAGATCGACACACTCCAGTCGAAGATGTTCTTGCCCAGGGACCGAGCCGATCGTCTCGGGTCCCTAGCTCGGGACATACAGTACCATCCCTCGGTGCCCACCCGGGCACATGGCCTCCACAGTCCACGTCACCCCAGACGCTCACCGCCAAATGAGGGCGGCGCAGTGGTGTCTCTAGGACCAGTGGTCTCAGGCCACAGGCCGCCTCTGAGACAGAGTTTGTGACCTGCCAATTGGTGGACTCCCTGGTCTGTTGCCTGCATCTCGAGGCGGGCATGCCCTTTCAGGCCCCAAACCACTCGAAGGTCCTCACCACGGACGACTCCCTGCTCAGCTCGGGAGTCCACTGCGGAGATTGCCGCACTCAGGAGAACTGGTTGCCAGACTAGAGCACCCAGCAGATAGCCTCCTGGAGCTCCAAGCCATACACACAGCCCTGAAAATCTTCTGTCACCACCTGCATCACCAGCCAGTGCTGGTCCAGACAGACAACCAGGTGGTGGTGATCTACGTGAACAAACGGGGGCATGGGTCTCGTACCCTTTATAAACAGGCACTGGTCCTCTGCTCGTATGCAGTCCAACAGGGTATCCTCCTGCAGGCAGTGTATCTGCCAGGCCAGGACAAATTGTTGGCCGACAGACTCAGCAGAGTTGTCCAGCCACACTAGTGGCAGCTGGACTCTGGGGTCGCCAGCTGGCTTTTCCGGCTCTGGAGGGTACCCGTGATGGACCTGTTCGCCAGCCCGAACAACTTTCAGTTGCCCGCTTCTGCTCCTGGCAGGCCCGCCCCTCCAGGGTGGCAGCAGACGCGTTCCTAGTTTCATGGTCGGAAGGCCTCATGTACGTCTTCCCTCCGATGACGCTGATTGCCAAGAACTTGTTTAGGACCCTCCGCAACAGGGCCTCGCTCATCCTGATAGCTCCTCAGTGGCCCAGGCAGCTGTGGTTCCCGCTGCTTCTTCAGTTGATGGTGGAGGTCCCCATCATCTTGGGGACTGCCCCGGGACTCCTATCTCAGGAGGGGGGCTCTCTTCTGCACCCCAACCTGGGGTCCCTGTTGCTGACAGCGTGGTTGCTGAGAGGGTGACTCTGGCCCCTTTCAACCTTCCTGTTGAGGTGGAGGACGTTATGCTGGCCTCTCGCAAGGCTTCTACTAGGAAGGCTTGCACCCTCAAATGGCGCTTGTTCTCTGTTTGGTGCGTAGAACACAGGGCTGATCCTTTCTCCTCCCCAGTGGCTCTGGTGTTACAGTACCGTCTCCACCTCTCTGTCTGGGCTCAAGTCTAACTCCGTCCGAGGGCACCTGAGTGCCCTGGCGGCACACCACTATCCGATGGATGGTAAGCCTCTCTTGGTCCAACCGTTGGTGACCCATTGCCTTTGGGGCCAGCTCTTATTACTCTCTGGCAACCGAATGGGACCACAACGTAATGTTGGGGCAGCTCACTCGCCCACCCTTCGATCCTCTGTCTTCCTGCCACCTTCACTACCTCTCTTGGATGGTGGCTTTCCTGGTTGCGCTCACCTCCGCTCGCAGAGTTAGCGAGCTCCAGGCCCTTGTGACAGAGAAACCTTACACCAGGTTCTACAAGAACAGAGTGGTGCTTCGTACGCACCCGAAATTCCTGCCAAAGGTAGTGTCGGCCTTCCATCTCAACCTGGAAGTGGTGCTCCCTACCTTCTTTCCAAGACCGCAGTCCATTCGGGTGGAGATGGTCCTTCACACCTTGGACTGTAAGAGGGCTTTGTCCTTCTATATCCAACGCACTCAGGGCCACCGCAAGGCTTCTCAGCTTTTCATCTCTTATGACCCCAGTAGGCTGGGGGATGCGGTGACCAAGCGTACGTTGTCCACCTGGGTGGTGGACTGTATTGACCTCGCTTATGAGCAGGTGAGGCTCCCACTGGAAGGCCGTGTCACGGCGCACCGTGCTCGGGGCTGTGGTTGCTTCGGAGGCAAACTTGCGCTCCATCCCGATGATGGACATCTGCCGGGCCGCCACCCGGTCTTCAGTCCATACCTTCGCAGCCCATTACTGCCGGGAAAGAGTCCCGACAGGACAGTGCCTTCAGCCAGGCTGTGCTCCGTAACCTTTTCGGGGTTTAGGCAATTCCGACCCTCAGACCCTTCTGTGTTCAGGCTACCGGAGTGCTGGTTTCATCGGACACAGAGATCCTACTGTGGTCTGTGTGCACAAACTAAATTGCTGCTGCTCATGGCTCCCCGTGAGGGAGCCCCTATTTTTGGGCTTTCGGTAGCCTGTAGCTGAGGAGTTCCATATGTGAGGACTGACTTCCTACTTGTTCCCAGAGAAAGTGTAGTTACTCACCTGTAACAGGTGATCTCCAGGAACAAGCAGGAATGTAGTCTTCACATATGGGTATCGTCTGTACCGACGGAGCCTGCGCCGGAACGCTCTCCAGCATCCAATTAGAAAGCCTTTGGGAGCATCCCACAGCGCCTGCGTGCTGCCTTCCTGCCTAACCCAACTGCCTCTCTCCAGTTGTTCATTTTCCGCGGAGCCAGCAGGTCGTTGTTCCTGTCACCGCAGAAAATGTTTCCCTATTCTCCTCCTTTTTTGTGGTCGCGTCTGCCTTCCCTCGACGCTATACCAGTACCGCCAGTTCTTTCTTTCTCTAAAAAAAAAAAAAAAAAGTATTTTTTTCCAAACTTTTCTTCCTCAGGTGCACGCGCCATTTTGGGCCTTAGGGCCAAAACTTCCTTTACTATAGAAAAACCCGCTTCGAGTTTTAAGAATTGCACCAAGTGTGGCGGTACCATCTCCGTCACCGACACCCATAAGTGGTGTCTTAAATGTTTAGGTCCTGACCACTCCATCTCTGAGTGTATGGCCTGTGCCATGATGTCCAAGAGGGGTCGACAAAACCGAGCTGCTAAGCTCAGCACCCTGTTTCCCTCCGATGCAGCCTCTGTGGCATCGACATCGTCCAGGGCTTCGTCTTCCTCCCATGGATCTCAGGTAACTAAACATAAGTCTGGCCGGTCCTCAAAGGGTAGATCTCCTTCCAAGCATCAAGATGCCTCTGGCGTTGCCCTTGAGGGTTCGGTACCGGCAAAATTGCCCCGGCGGGAGGCTTCGGCTTCCAAAGCATTATCGGGGCTCCAGGATGTTCTCGAGGTCTCAACCTCGGCAGAACTACTGGTGCCATGCTCTGGGTTACCGGCACCGACTCCGGTATCAGCACCGGTACCGCTACACCGGTACCAATTCCCCCCGGCACCGACTTCGGTCAGTACGGGTATCGTGCTCTACAAGAGCATCCGGATAGAAGGTACTTCGAATCCTCTGAGGAGTCTGAGGATCCTAACAGCTCCGTCGGTACCGGAGTACTCTCCTAAACGCAGGATGTCTCCTCCAGAAGATATCTCCTTTCAGGACTTTATCAGGGAGGTGGCTTGAGGTCTTTCCATTACTGTGGCTCCTGAAACAGAGCCCAGGGCAAAGGAGTTGGAAATTTTGCAATATCCCAAAGCTCCTAAGGAGGCAGCTACTTTGCCTATCCATGAGATCTTACATGATCTCATGTTGAGAATGTTGGAGACACCTCTTACCACCTCTCCTCACTCTCGTAGACTGGATACCATGTATTGAGTACCTCCGTGTCCTGGCTTCCAGAAAACTCAGCTTCCTCACCACTCTATTGTAGTGGAATCAGCTATGAGAAGGATCAGAAGTGCAAAGAGGCATGCCTCTAATCCTCCAGGATGTGAGTGTCGAACTTTGGATGCCTTTGGACGTCGTACTTTCCAGGCTTCCATGCTTTCTGCCAGGATCAGTTCCTATATTTTATATATGGGAATGTTCCTTAAGGAAGTCACAGGAGATTTAGAGGTTTTGAGCCGCCTTCTTCCTGATAAGAGGCAAGATTTTCTCACACTGGTTAAATATGCCCAGGATGTTTCTAAGTTTGTGAATCGGGCAGCTTTTGACTGTTTTGAGTGCATAAGCAGAACCTCTGCCATTGCCATAGGTGCACGTAGAATTGCCTGACTCCAGGCATCCGATTTGGAGCTTTGGGTGCAGGACAAACTGGGCAATATCCCTTGTACAGGTGAGAATCTATTCAGCAAGAATTGGCAAGAGAAGGCCAATGAATTGGATGCTGACAACTCCACTTTGGATAGACTGTCCAAAGCCACAGCTGATCCTGCAAGGAGAAAATCTTTCACAAAACCATTCTTCTCCAAGAAGAAGAGGTTTTATCCTTCTTATTCCCAGCAGGCACGTTCTGCAGGTCAACCTGCCCAAAAGAGTCAGCAAACACCTAAACAGAGGAAAGCAAAGACTGCTAAGCCTCAACCGTCTCAGCAGTCTCAGCCTCCACAAGGCCTTTGACGTCCATCTAGAGAACTTAGCTTTCCTGGCTCTCAGTGGTCCCCAGCCTTCCACCATTCCAGAACGGTTGTGTCACTTTGCCCCCAGATGCGGGCAGATAACAGCAGAGCATTGGACTCTCTCCATTATAAAAGAGGGGTACAAGCTTCACTTTCTGTGCATGCCCCCTCCCACAGTAGTAAGACAGTTCAATTCTCAGACCTCTCTCATCAATCTGTTAGATCAAGAGGTCACTTTCCTTCTTGCTTAAGGGGCAATAGAAGAGGTACCCATTTCTCAACAGGGTACAGGGTTTTACTCCCCCTATTTCCTTATCCCAAAGAAAACAGGGGGACACAGACCTATTTTAGACCCCAGAGAATTGAACAAATTCCTGTTCAAAGAGAAATTCAAGATGATTTCTCTGGGAGCCCTGCTGCCATACCTTCAGAGTCAGGATTGGCTTTGTTCTCTAGATCTCAAGGATGCGTACACTTATGTTCTCATCCATCCAACTCATAGAAAGTTCCTTCGGTTCCTTTTTCAAGGAAAGCACTATCAATACAGGGTGCTTCCTTTTGGCCTGGCCTCAGCACCAAGGGTGTTTACGAAATGCATGGCTGTGGTAGCAGCATTTCTTCGTACTCTAGGAATATTTGTCTTCCCCTACTTAGACGACTGGCTCATTCGAGCTCCATCAGAGTCAGAGGCCAGGATTTCTTTATCTTGCACAATGCATATTCTCCAGTATTTGGGTTTGGTCATAAACATCCCAAAATCCAGTCTAACTCCCACTCAGTCTCTAGAGTTCATAGGAGCTTTGCTGGATACCAGAAAAGCAAGGGCCCATCTTCCCCAGACCCGTTGCCTTCGCATGGTGCAGTTAGCTTCTCAAGCAGTGCAAAAGCCTCTTCTCACTGCTCGAGAAATGTTACAGCTTCTAGGCCACATGGCATCCACCGTGCATGTGGTTCCTTATGCTCGCCTCCACATGAGAGCAGCCCAGCGGACTTTATCCACTCAGTGGACCCAGGCATCAGGGGGCCTGTCAGACAAAATAGCAAACACACATCGCCTTATTGTGTCCCTCCAATGGTAGCAGTCCACTCAAAACCTGTTGATGGGGTCCCCATTTCAACAAACTTTACCTCAGGCAACTCTCACAACAGATGCTTCACCAATGGGTTGGGGAGCTCATCTGCAAGACCTCTCCACCCAAGGCACTTGGACTCCACAGGAGACTCATCTACACATCAATCTCTTGGAACTCACAGCAATCTTCCTTGCTCTTCGAATGTTCCACACCCTGCTCAGCTACAAGACAGTCCTCATTCAGACGGACAATCATGTAGCCATGTTCTGCGTGAACAAGCAGGGAGGAACAGGCTCTCTGTCGCTTTGCAATGAAGCTTTGTGACTATGGGCCCTCGCCAGATAGCATCAGATTCATCTCCTGGCAGTGAATCTTCCAGGCATCCAAAACTCTTGGGCAGACAGACGACTCAGTCGAGTTCTGCTTCCACACGAATGGTCTCTACATGCAGACCAGGTGGCCAGGATTTTTCAAATTTGGGGAACCCCGGACATAGATCTCTTTGCAAGTCTGTTGAATGCCAAACTTTCCCGGTTCTGTTCCAGAATTCCGGCTCAGGGCTCTCAGGCCAGGGATGCTTTCCTCCTTCATTGGGGTCAAGACTTCCTTTATGCTTTTCCTCCCATTCCCCTAATTCCCAAAACCCTATTCAAGTTTCAGAGAGACAGAGGCTGTATGATTCTCATAGCTCCACATTGGCCACGGCAAGTGTGGTACCCTCTGCTTCTACATCTCTCTCAAGCTCCCTCTCTGGAGTTAGGATCCGCTCCAGATCTCCTATCTCAGGAGGACGGAATGCTATGGCATCCCTCTCCCCAGTCTCTACATCTCAGGGCTTGGTTGCTGAAGGCCTAGATCTTCATGATCTTAACCTTTCTCAGCAAGTAAAGGATATCCTTTATGCTTCCAGAAAACATTCCACAAGTTGAAAAGGTTTACCTTATGGTGCTCGCAGAAGGGTCTTAGCCCTCTTGCGATACCTCTGGAATCATTACTGGAGTATCTCCTTCATTTATCCAATGCAGTACTTAAGACTAACTCAGTAAGAGTCCATTCGAGTGCTATTGCAGCTTCTTTCAAGCCTTTAAATGGACAACCTATTTCCTCTCATCCTCTTATAGCAAGATTTATGAGAGGCCTTCTTCTAACTAAGCCTCCCATTAGGCCACCACCAGTGGCATGGGACTTAAACCTGGTTCTTGGCCAGCTCATGAAGCCACCTTTCGAACCCTTAGCTACTACCTCATTGAAATTCCTTTCCTGGAAAGTTATCTTTCTCATTGCAATCACATCAGCACGTCGCATCAGTGAATTGCAGGCACTAGTGGCTGATCCCCCTTATACAAGGTTCCATCATGACAAGGTAGTCCTTAGGGCTCATCCACACTTTATGCCAAAGGTGGTCTCGCCTTTTCATCTGAACCAAACGGTCTACCTACCTGTGTTTTTTACAAGGCCTCATGCATCAAGTGCAGAAAGGAATCTTCATACTTTAGACTGTAAAAGAGCTTTAGCCTTTTACTTACAAAGAACACAGCAACAAAGAAAGTCCTCTCAACTCTTTGTTGCTTTTGATCCTTCTCATTTGGGACTTCCAGTCTCCAAGAGAACACTGTCCAACTGGATTGCACAGTGTATTTCATTTGCCTATCAGAGTAAGAACCTTCCTCTGGAGGGCCATGTCACAGCTCACAATGTGAGAGCCATGGCAGCTTCAATGGCTCATCTACACTCTGTGTCTATCGACAACATCTGTCGAGCAGCCACTTGGGCCTCAGTTCATACCTTCACAGCCCATTACTGCTTGAACAAGGACTCCCGCCGGGATGCCTTGTTAGGTCAGGCTGTTCTCCAACACCTGTTCCATACCTAATCAACTCCTATCCACCATCCCTGGTAGGATGCCAGAGATCCATGGGGGAAGTGGAGCCCTTCTCAGGGACACACAACTTCTGGGGTCTCTCCCTGGCATCTAAAGCTAGGGAGTCCCCATAATGTGAAGACTACATTCCTGCTTGTTCCTGGAGATAGCATAGTTACTCACCTGTAACAGGTGATCTCCGGGAACAGCAGGAATTTAGTCTTCACAACCCACCCACCTCCCCTAGGAGTTGTATCTCTCTATCTATTTCTCTTTCCCTCTCTATCTCTTTGTCTCAGCTTTAAACTCAACTGGAGAGAGGCAGTTGGGAAAGGCGGGAAGGCAGCATGCAGGCGCTGTGGGATGCTCCCAAAGGCTTTCTAATTGGATGCTGGGGAGTGTTCCCGCGCAGGCTCCGTCGGTACCGACGATACCCTTATGTGAAGACTAAATTCCTGCTGTTCCCGGAGATCACCTGTTACAGGTGAGTAACTATGCTTTCTCTGGGGACAGCAGGAATTAGTCCTCACAACCCTCTCTTCTCCCTTTGGAGTTGTTCCTTTTTTTTTTTTTTTGTCGTTTTTTTTAGCTATGTCATCTGACTGAGCAAGATAGTACCCTTGGGCGGCAAGGAGACCACGCAATGGTGTTGACATTTCCCAAAGGCTTTCTTGGAAAGCTGGTGGGATGCTTCTGTGAGGACTCCGTCTGTGCCAACGTCACCCATATGTGAGGAATGATTCCTGCTGTCCCTGGAGAACACCTGTTAGAGGTGAGTGACTATGCCATCTTAGCCAGATAGAACTGTGACCACAAGGTTATGAGAATCCAAAAAAGGGCACAATTGCTTAGGATCATGGAATATATATCTAGCACTAGATTATTTTAACAAACATTTACATGGAAACCTTAATAGAAAAGAAAACCCGAAGGAAAGAAACTCGGAGTGAAGCAGAAGAAATTTACACCTTTTAGATTGTGTTACAAAGGAAATATCGAGGAAACCCTGACCAAGGGAAAGCTGCACTCTGTTACGAAAAAATAACTTGTGTCTAAGCCCTGTCCGGCTCCAGGATGGTGGTGACCAGTAAAGTTGATTTCTGTACTCCCTCAACTGCATTGTCTTCCAAAACCTGAGTTCAATTCAGGATCTCCAGGAATGTAGCCTTCACATTATAGGTGACGTCGGTACAGACGGAGTCCACATGGGAATGCTCCCCAGCATCCTGTAAGAAAGCTATTGGGAGCATCCCACTGCGCCTGTGCTTCTGCCTTCCCGCCTTGGTGACTCTCCCTCCTCAGTTCTTTGTTGTCTGCAGAGCCAGCAGGAAGCAAATCCTGTCACAGCATAAAATTTCTTCATTCTTCTTTATTATTTTTTGTGGTTGCATCTGTCTTCCCATCGACGCTGGAAACAATCTCTTTGATTCTATTTCTTTCTTTAAAAAAACAAACTTTAATTCTTTCAGGCACATTGATACCGCCTTATGCCTTCCATTCAGTCTACTGACATGATGAAAAAACCAACCAGTGGTTTTAAGAAATGTTCAAAGTGTGGTAGCACTATCTCTGCTACTGATACCCATGACTGGTGTCTTAAATGCCTCGGCCCATATCACCAGCCATCTGAATGTCATCCCCTATGCAAGAAGATGACAAAGAAAGGTCTACAGAATCAGGCCGTGAAATTCTGCTCCCTTTTTGCCTCAGATGTGATTTTACTCCTCTCAACATCATCGAGGGCATCCTCTTCCTCACATGGATCTCAGATATTGAAACACAAGTCTTCCACCAAGTCAGGCCGTCATCCCAAGGGTGGATCTCTGTGTAACCATAAAGATGCCTCAAGCATTGCTCTGGAGTTGGATCGACTGGCCAAACTACCCCAGCGGGAGGACCTTCCCTCTAAAGCCATAAAAGTGGTCCAGGATGCTCCCGAGTACTCCACCTCAGGAGAGCTCCTGGTGCCATGCTCTGGAACGATATCCCATGCTTCCAGTAACAATACCCAGGCATCGACAAGCTCTATGGATCCAGCATATGCTGGCCATTGAGCGGAGTCTAGCGGCTCTGTTAGCGGCGTCGGTATCGGTCAGGACATTACCGGTGATATCGTCTATACCTGTACCATCAATGATGCCAGTGCAGTCGGCAGTGGGCTTCATGACGGTCGTCACACTCCCACCCATACTGGCCCTCGAATCTGTTCCATGGTACTGGTATGGAAAGTCTCTCGGGCCGATTCCGATCTCAATCGGTACTGGACCTTGTAAGAGCAGGAGCATTGCTCCTGACAATACTTTGATTCTACCAATTCCGATTCTTCGAATGATAAATCCGAGAGATATGAAGTTTTACAGAGGAACCCTCACTGTCACTGCAATGGCGCATGTCCTCTCCCGAAGATATGTCTTTCCAAGAGTTTATCAAAGATATGGCAAGGGGCCTATCCATTACTCCTACATGGGAGAAAAAAAACAGATCAGAGGAGTTGGACATTCTTGATTACCCTACAGCTCTTATAGAGGCAACTACTCTGCTAGTTCACTGTATACTCTAGGATCTTTTGCTCCGGATGTGGGAAACGCCCCTCACCATTTCTCCCCATACTCGCAGCTTGATACCATGTATCGGGTACCGGAAAGCCCTGGCTTCCAGAAAATGCATCTTTCTGGAATCGGCTATGTGTCATATTAAAAGTTCTAAGACACACTCCTCCAATCACCTGGGCAGGGAATCGAGAACCCTTGATGCCTTTGGGCGTCTGTTTTCAAGCCTCCGTGCTTTCAGTCCGGATAAGTTCATACATACAGTGGTGTGCAAAAGTCTGAAATCACTTGTAAATTTGACATCTTTTCAACCTCGTGACCTTATATCTTAATTTATTTTTCCTCCCAGTGGCTTTTTCTGTGTATCTCATGATAAGTGATAGATTTGGCTATTAGGGCCAACTTTTAGTATTGGTTTGGCCCTTATTTTCTGAGTTTGTTCCCCCATAGTTGTCCTGTTAATAGTTCCTGAGCGGTCCTCCAGTTTAGTCCTCCACATCAGGGTAGTGCACCTCCTCCTGCAGCAAGGAGACTGGACCAATCAAATCCTTTCCCTATGGGAATGTATACTACTGGAGCTCCCATCAGCCCCCCAGTGTGTCCAGTCTCCTTGCAGCAGGAGGCGGTGTGAGCCTTTTGTGGGCTCACTTGAGCTTTAGGACTTTATAGTTTTTTGCTTGTTTTCCTTTTAATTGCTCCTTGTAGCACCTTTTGTTTTCTTGCAGTTTAGGGGTCTTTGTCTTTAAATTCTGTATAGGAGGGAGCCGAGCTTGTGCTGTCCGTCAGCCTGCTGCTGGGCAACGGCACGTCGGCTGCTCTTCAGTAGCTGCTGATCTCCCCTCCAGGAAAGTTCGGAGGAGGAATCTGGCCACATTTACCATCTCCTGGCTTGGGAGTAACTTCAGGGTACTGCCACTACTCGGAGGACCCCAGGTCGCTTAGCGCTCCAGTCGGTGTTCTCTCACACCACGGGGCCATTACAGCTTGCTACTTCTTTGGCTCAGCTCCGTTGCCTTTCTATGTCCTGGCTTCGGGGTAACTGTTTTCTTAGCCAGTTTTAAAGTGTCACCGCTCTTCGGGTCGGCTGGATCACGACGATTTCTTTTGTTTTCATTGATTTTATTTTTCTTTATTTTTCGCGCCTTTTTTTCGGCTCTCCGGGGTGCCGGCGGCCATTTTCTTTTCGGCTCCCGCTTTTTTCTTCGGGGGCTGTGCTGTGGCGTGTTTGACACGGAGCGTCCTGACTCAGAAGGCTCTGCTTACTTTGCTAATTGTATAGCAGTGAGTTGGGGTGTGTAAAAAAAAAAACAAAAAACGGGTCCTTTGCAGCACGAGCTGGACTTTGCAGTCCTGTTGCACGTTTGGGCTGTTTTCTTCTCCTGACAGCTCTGCACTGTTGCGGTTCTCTTCCCATGTCCCGACGGCCGCAGTGCGTGTTTTGTGGGTCCCGCAAAGGCTCCGTCTCTGACGCGGGAGTTTGCAAGGGCTGTGCCTGCAATCCGCCAGAGCTGCAACAGCAAATGGAGTCCAGCGTTCCTTTGGATTCCGTGGTCCCTCCAGTTTCTAGTGGGGAGGAACTAGCTACAGGGACTACCCTGCCTTCCCTTCCATCTACTCCGGCGGTGCCGGGGGGTGCCCAGGCCTTGGGGTCTACCAAAGTTGCCTGGGGGGATTTCTCTCCTGAGTTCGTGCTTATTATGCACCAGGCTTTCCAGAGGGGCCGCTTGGGAAAAGGATCTGAGCCGTGCACGGCTCCATCGGCTCTGCCGTCTCTCAGAGTGGAGGGAGCGAGAGTGAACATCCCTAAGGCAGCCAAGCGGCCTCGTGTTTCTGAAATGGAACTCCCTGAGCTGCCATGGCAGGAGCCGGAATGGTCTGATGCGGAACCCGAAGACAGACTCGAGGATTTGGAGGAAGGGGAGATTCCGGAACCTGAGGAACAGGCTCAGATCATCCGCGTTTTTCGCAAAGAACAACTGATTCCTTTAATTACCTAATCTTTGCAAGCCCTGAATTTGACGGTCGGGCGACCCGGGGAGGAAGAGGTTTTGGAAGATCCTCTCATTCAAGCGGTTCGAGATTCTCAAACTGTGTTTCCGGTTCACAGAGTGGTTGATCAGATGATTCAAGCTGAGTGGGATCACCCTGATTCCGGCTTGAAGGGTATTAGAATGATGAATCGTCTCTACCCTCTGGCGGACAAGGATAAGGAGAAATTTCGTTCGCCGCGTATTGACGCAGCGGTTTCGGCGGTAACCAAGAAGACTACGATTCCGGTTGAGAGCAGTGCAGCCTTGAAGGATATCCAAGATAGAAAGGTGGATGGTTTGTTGAAGCAGGCCTTTGAGACTAATGCCTTGGCCTTACAGACCTCTATTTGTGGGGCCTGGGTTTCTAGGGCATGTTTGAGATGGGCTCAACATTTGCGACCGGATTCACGTCTGGACCAACAAGGGTTGTTGGAGGTTGCCCGCTTAGAATCGGGGTCCGCTTATTTGGCGGATGTTCACTATGACTTGATCCGGACTTTGGCCAACAGCATGGCGTCTGTCGTGGCGGCGCACAGATCTATTTGGCTTCGCAACTGGGCTGCTGATGGCTCCTCTAAAGCGCGCCTCAGTAAGCTTCCCTTTAAAGGCAAGCTGTTGTTCATGGACGACCTGGATAAGTTGGTCAAGGACCTCGGTGAATCTAAAGGCGGGAGACTGCCGGAGGATAAGCCCCGACAGAATAGGAGTGTGTCCTCGACTCAAGGTTCATTTCGTGACTTTCGCCGGTTCCGGGCGTCCAGGCTTGGGGGGTTCCAGTGCGGACGACTGGCAAATAGATCCTCGGGTTTTCGAGGGTTTCGAGGAGCGGGTAGAGGATTCTCAACTGCCTCCTCTTCATCCTCCTCTTCCTTTAGTTGCAAGCCGCAATGAGGCGAGGCGGACCCCGGAAGGAAGTCCGGTGATCGGGGGGGGGGGGGGGGCGGCTTCGTCATTTTCTTTCTTCCTGGGTCCAGATAACTTCGGACCAGTGGGTCCTCGAGATCGTCTGGGAGGGGTACGCTCTAGAATTAGCCTGTCCTCTCTGGGATGCCTTCGTTCTGTCGCCTTGCAAGAGTCCTCAAAAAGTGTTGGCCGTTCGCGTAACGTTGGACCATCTGCTGGCCTTGGGGGCGGTGGTACCTGTTCCAAATGCCGATCTCGGTGCGGGTCGGTACTCTATTTATTTCATGGTGCCAAAGAAGGATGGGTCCCTCCGTCCTATCCTGGATCTCAAGGGAGTGAATCGCTGCCTTCGGGTGCCTCATTTTCGAATGGAAACTCTGAGATCCGTCTTAGTTGCGGTGCGTCAGGGAGAGTTCCTGACGTCTCTCGATCTTTCGGAAGCCTACCTACATATTCCGATCAGGGCGGCTCATCAAAAGTTCCTCCGGTTCGCTCTTCCGTGGGGCCATTACCAGTTTCAAGCGCTGCCATTCGGCCTAGCCACGGCGCCACGTGTTTTCACCAAGGTCATGGTGGTAGTGGCCGCGGCGTTGCGAAAGGAAGGGGTTTTAGTTCACCCTTATCTCGACGATTGGTTGATTCGAGCGAAGACCGAGGGAGAGAGCTTGCAAGCCACGGGCCGAGTGATAGCTCTTCTGCAGAGTCTAGGTTGGGTGGTAAACCGGAAAAAGAGCCAGTTAGTACCGACCCAGTCCCTCGAATATCTCGGGGTTCTCTTCGATACGGCTAAAGGGTTAGTGTTTCTGCCGGATCGTCGAGCATGAGCCTTACGCCTTCTGGTCCGCAAGTTTTTAGCGTTCCCGGCTCCGTCAGCTTGGTGGTACCTTCGGGTTCTTGGAACGATGGCGGCGACTCTGGATGTGGTTCCCTGGGCAAGGTTTCATATGCGTCCGCTGCAACGAGCCCTTTTACGGCGTTGGTCGAATCAGACGGATTCGCTGAGCAAGCGGTTACCTTGTCCAAGGAGAGTGCGGCAGTCGTTACGCTGGTGGCTGAGCTCGAGGACGTTGCAGGCGGGAGTTCCCCTAGAGCAGCCGGTATGGCTGCCGGTAACAACGGATGCGAGCCTGAGGGGCTGGGGGGCTCATTGCGACAGTCGGTTCACGCAGGGAGCGTGGTCGGCTCTGGAAGTTTCTTGGTCGATCAACCGCCTCGAGCTGCAAGCGGTGTTGCGGGCTCTACAGGCGTTTGAACCTTTCGTGGCAGGCCGGGCGGTAAGGATCCTATCAGACAACTCGGCAACAGTTGCATACCTCAACCGTCAGGGCGGCACGGGAAGCAGAGCGATGGAAGAGGAGGCCGACATGTTGTTCCAGTGGGTAGAGCCGCGACTGCTAGCCATTTCGGCGGGGCATATCGCCGGGAAAGAAAATGTGATGGCGGATTTCCTCAGCAGAGTGCACGTGGATGCCGGAGAGTGGGAACTTCACCCGCAAGTGTACGCTCAAATAGTCCGCAGATGGGGGCCACCGATCATGGATCTCATGGCGACCTTTCAGTCATCCAAAACATCTCGATTCTTCAGCAGACGGAGAGAACCCATGTCCGAGGGCATAGACCCGCTCATTCGCCCATGGCCGATTCCCGGGCTCCTTTACATCTTTCCTCCGTGGGCGTTGATCGGTCGGGTGATTCAATGCATAGAGGCGCATCCGGGGAAGGTCCTTCTAGTGGCTCCAAATTGGCCCAGGCGTCCGTGGTATGTGGATCTAATTCGGCTCCTCGACGGGGTTCCGTGGCGGTTGCCGCTCTTGCCGGACCTCTTGCTTCAGGGGCCGCTACAGATGCCGCAAGTGGATCGATTCTCGCTTACGGTCTGGCCATTGAAAGGGCTAGGTTGAGGTGGAAAGGTTATTCTTCAGCAGTTATTGCGACTCTTCTTCGGGCGCGAAAAGCTTCTACGTCGCTCACTTATGTGCGCGTCTGGCGAATTTTTGAAGATTGGTGTTCGAGGCACGATCTCCGGGCCGCGACGGCTTCCGTTCCCGCCATTCTCAATTTCTTGCAGGACGGGTTTGACAAAGGCCTTGCTGCGAACTCTCTAAAGGTGCAATTGGCGGCTCTGGCGTGTTACAGGGGTAAGGTCATGGAGGTTCCCCTGGGGGCTCACGCGGATGTGCAACGTTTTCTGAGGGCTGTGTTTCGGCTGCGTCCTCTACGCAGGGTAACCGTTCCTCCGTGGGATTTGAATTTGGTGTTGCAAGCTTTGGTTCAGAAGCCTTTTGAGCCTCTTCATCTTGCGTCTCTCAAGGATCTCACGTTGAAGGTTGTGTTCTTGGTGGCCATCTGTTCGGCTCGATGTATCTCGGAGTTGCAGGCGCTTTCGTGTCGTGAACCCTTCTTATCTTTTTCTCGGGACAGAGTGGTCATGCGACCTGTTCCTTCTTTTCTTCCTAAGGTGGTGTCTCTTTTCCATTTGAATCAAGCCATTTTCCTTCCGGTCTTTGACTCCCCGGAGACGGGCGAGTCTGGCGGGTTGCATCGTCTGGACGTTCGGCGGGTGCTCCGTCGATACCTCCGAGCTACCGAATCGGTTCGTAAGACGGACCGCCTGTTTGTTTAGTTTGGTGGTCGACGAAAGGGAGAGGCATCGTCGAAGTCATCCATTGCTAGATGTATCAAGGAAGCTATTGCGTCGGCATATATCTTGCATGGCCGGGCGGTCCCGGTGGGCTTGCGGGCCCATTCTACTCGAGCGCAGGCGACATCGTGGGCGGAGCACAGTTTGGTTCCGCCAGTGGACATTTGCAGGGCGGCTACGTGGTCGACGCTCTATGCCTTTAGTAAGCATTACCGGCTGGATGTTCTGGCATCCTGGGATTCTTGCTTCGGTGCGGTGGTTCTGCGCGCCGGTTGGGTTGGTCCCTCCCGTTAAATACTGCTCTGTTACATCCCTGATGTGGAGGACTAAACTGGAGGACTGCTCAGGAAATGAAAATTACACTTACCTGGTAATTGTAGTTCCTGGAGGGTCCAGTTTAGTCCTCATTCCCTCCTGAGGAATTTTTCCTTTACGTTCGGCGCGCTGATACGGTGTGAGAGAGCGCTGGTTAAGCGTTTTGCCTGGGTTCCCTCGAGTCCGGTCATTTCTTTTTCTGTGATGGTGTGGCAGTGCCACCTTTTCGCTCAGTGGTCCAGGTGGACGCGATGTGCACAGTTTCGGTTCCCTCGTTTGGGGAGGGAGTCGAGTTATTGGGGGAGGGATATCATTGCTGTTCTCCATACATATTCGTTTTAAGTTTGCTTGTTAACAGTTCACGGGGGGGCTGATGGGAGCTCCAGTAGTATACATTCCCATAGGGAAAGGATTTGATTGGTCCAGTCTCCTTGCTGCAGGAGGAGGTGCACTACCCTGATGTGGAGGACTAAACTGGACCCTCCAGGAACTACAATTACCAGGTAAGTGTAATTTTCATATTTTTTCTATGAAAATCACGTAATGTACATTGTTGGCCAACGATACATTATTGAAAGTATGCTTTAAAATATTATGGACGCACGCCACGTTTCCTTCAAATTAATGTATGTGGCCTTGAAAAAGGCCGTTTTTATGTGTCAGTGATGGCTCAGTATTTGATGGGCTGCCCTTTGTTCTCGATCACCGGACTGCACCTTGTTGGCATCGAATGAACCAGTTTGACAAGGTGATCGTTGGTGACAACGCGGTTCCAAGCTGCAATGAGTGACTCAGTCAGCTCACGCTTTGATGTCTGATGCCTCTTGGATATTTCCAAGGCCACCTTGTGCCACAGGTTCTCAATTGGATTCAGATCTGGAGACTGGGCAGGCCAGTCCATTGACTTGATGTTCCGCTGATTACCTGTCTGGAGCGATGGCAGGGTGCATTGTCATCTTGGAACAGGAACTGGCCAGGAAACAGCTGGTGTGCTGATGGCACCATGCACTTTTGCAGTATGGTGATGTACTTGGCCCCGTTGACCATTCCATCGACTATGTGAAGACGTCCAACACCACTGACAGCCATGCAGCCCCAGACCATGACCTTCAAAGGATGCTTCACAGTGAGGTCGAGACACTCGGGCTTGATTTCCTCTCCAGAAAATCTCCTCACATAGGTGTAGGTCTGGTTACCAAACAGGCAGAAGGTGCTTTCATCGCTGAATAGCACCTTTTCCCACATTTCAGTCGACCAGGTTGAGTGCTTTCTCGCCCACACGATCCGGTTGCACCTTTGTATGTCAGTCATCAGTGGCTTATTCCGTGCTTTGCAGCCCCGGAGACCAAACCACAGGCACCGGTGACGAACTGTTGATGAGCTGACACTGACCTCACTTTGTCTGACCACTCTCGAAGTAGCTGAGGAGAGGTCAATTTGCGATTAGTCAGTGAAATGTGTCATCGTGCGCGGTTCTGGCATGATGTTGATGCACGTGGACGACCTGAATGAGGCTTGTCCACCACTGAACCCATTTCTTTCTTCTGTACAATCTTAACAGCAGCGCTCTGACTGCAGCCAACTTTCCTGGCTATGTGACGGCTTGAAAATCCTTCCTTACTCATAAAGGACACACGAACACTCTCCTCCATCAGGGTCCGAGTCATCTTCATGGTCGATCCAGAAAGCGTATGAAATTAAAAAATTCCGCGCATTTTTATAGCTGCTCTGTTGGCTAGATATCTGCATTGTGATTGGTTAGTGAAACCAGCCTCCTGATTGGTCAGAAATAACGTGTGCATATTGGATAATCTCAATCCAGTTTTGACGCAAGATCCACAAAAATCGCAGTAGCTATTTCCCAGTGTCTGTAAAGTATTCAAATTGGAAGCAAGGAATGCAAAAAAGTCAACTCTAATAGCCAAATGTATCCCTTTTAACGTGATAGAAAAATGAATATGCTGGACTAACGCAAAATTAAAAAAAAAAGTTAGAAAGTACGAAAAACACAAAACTCACAAGTGATTCCAGACTTTTTCACACCACTGTACTCTACATGGGTATGTTCCTTAGGGAGGTAACTAGGGATCTGGAATCAGTCTCCTCTTCTCCCGGATGATAAGAGGGCAGACTATCTCACATTAGTCAAACATGCCCAAAATGTTTCCAAGTTTGTCAACAGGGCAACCTTTGACTGTTTTGAATGTACTAGCAGAGCAACTTCTATCTGTATAAGTGTATGTAGGATTGCATGGTGCCAGGCATCAGACCTTGAACAAATAGGTTCAAGACAAGCTGGGTAATATTTCCTGTACTGGTGAGAACCTGTTTGGGAAGGATTGGCAAGAATACTACCCTCAGTAGGCTTTCTAAAGCTACTGCTAGCCCTGCCAAGAAGAAAGCAGTTGCAAAGAAGCCTTTCTATGGTACAAAGAAGAAATTTTACCCTTCTTACTCACCCAGCTTCTCAATACTAACCTCAGGGTACCCAGAGGAAGCAACAGCCTCTTAAACAACAGTGTCAGAGTGCTCCATAGAAGAGGTTCCAACATTTATTTATTTTTATTTATTTATTACAGTTGCTTATATACCGCACTATTCGGTATCAGCGTGGTTTACAATATAACAAAAACAACCTAAACACAAACTGTTTGGTTTTACATAGAACAGGAGTACCAACTTGGATAACAGGGTTGAACTATATACATGAGGGATAAATTCAATAAAAGGGTTGGACTATATACATGAAATATTATTTGCAATGAGCTATATGCAACACAATGCTTACTTAAGACGGTATGTGTCTGATCTGCAGGAAGGAGGTTGGGACTGTAATAAGACTAAGAATGGGTGTTTCTTAGGTGGGGTTATTTAGATTCCATTGCTGGCTGGGTAGAATTGTCGGAAGAGGTGAAACTTGATTGCCTTCCTGAATTTGGTTAGGTCTGCAATAGCTCGAATGTCAGGTGGTAATGCATTCCAGCATTTGGTGACGTAAAGACTGAAGGCCCTGTTTGCCGTTGTACAATTGCATTTAGTCAAAGTCTTCGGTGTTATTAGTAGATTTAGGGCTGTTGATCTCCTGGATCTGTTGGGTGGCACGGTATGGATAAGCTCAGTAAGTGCAGTGGAGGAGAGGCGCTTGATGGCCTTGAAAGAGAGAAGTAAAGAAGATGGGGTTCTATTCTCATTAGTTTCCCATATCAAAGAAAAATGGAGGGTAGAGACCCATCTTAGACCTCAGGAATCTAAACAAGTTTCTAGTCCGAGAGAAATTTAAAATAGTCTTAGTAGAAACCCTTCTACCTTATCTCCAGAGCCAGGACTGGCTCTGTTCTCTAGATCTAAAAGAAGTGTATGCTCATATCCTCATTCATCCCGACCACAGGAAATATCTACGCTTCATCTTCCAGGGAAATCAGTATCAATGCAGATTCCTTCCCTTCGGACTCACCTCTGTCCCAAGAGTCTTCTTAAAGTGTATGGCAGTCGTAGCCGCATAGCTAAGGACTCTCGGAATATTTGTCTTCCCTTACTTAGACGACTGGTTAATAAAGGCAGCCACTTCTCAGGGAGGTTCATCTATCCTTTGTACAATGCAGGTACTGTGAGATCTGGGATTTGTGATAAATCTTCCAAATCCCATCTAGCTCCCACTCAAAAACTAGAATTCATAGGCGCTCTCTTAGACACTCAAGGGCATTCCTACCCCAGGACCATTGTACTCGTCTAGTGCAGCTAGCATCTCAAGTAAGGCTCAGAGACAATCTCTCGGCCAGGGAGATGCTGCAACTTCTAGGCCATATGGCCTCTACAGTGCATGTAGTTCCATATGCCCATCTGCACATGAGGAGAGCTCAATAGACTCTTACCTCCCAGTGGAAGGAGGTCTTTGGTGCTCTCAGGGAACAGATCCAAGTCAGACATTCTCATTGACTCCCTTCTGTGATGGTCTACCCCAGGAAATCTTCTCATAGGGTCAACTTTTCAGATTCCTCCACATCAATGCATCCTAACAATGGATGCCTCCAAACTGGGCTGGCGGGCCCACTTGGATTTTCTCTCCACTCAGGGCATCTGAACGGAGCAGATAAATTTAGTGGAGCTTCGTGCTATCTTCAGTGCCCTCAAAGTGTTTCTTTTTTTTTTTTTAACTTTATTTTTATAATTTCAAATTATTACATCCAAGCAAATAGATTGAATGAAAGCAAAAACAATGGGTAACCCAATAATACATATCATTAAAGAAACACAGGAAATATAACCCCATTAATATCATACCCCAATAAAGAAATAAAGGGGAACAATACAGGTAAATCAATATAATGAACAGGAACAAGTCCTGCACAATCAAATACATATCAAATTAGGCAGGTGAAGACTTATGTGTCAGCCGTATGAGATGGATCCGCTACTTTAACAATTATAACCTCTCTCGCTTCAAGAAACTGCAGAAGTTGCCTAGGTTCAAAAAACATATATACTTTCTGGTTATAAAAAACACATTTAACAGGAAATTTCAACTGAAAAGTAGCCCCTAGAGCCTCTGGGGCGTAGGACTAAAAAGTCCTTCCTTCTCATTTGTGTATCTCGAGACACATCAGGAAGTACTCTAACTTTAGAGCCCAGGACATCTTCATTCATATTCCTGAAATACAACCTAAGGATATGAAATTTATCCACTTCCAATGCCATAGTAACAAGGAGGGTAGATCTACCTGTTACAACCTCCAGGGAGCTCTCCAGAAACCCTGTAAGGTCCTCTATCCCAGAAGGAACAGGGGGAGAGCCAGATTCCTGAACCCCAGAGCTCAAAGTTAGATACTGTGCTCTAACCATAGGAGGAAATTGTTCTGGGGGGATCTTTAAAACCTCCCCAAAATATTTCCTCACCATCTCCATAGCTGACAAAACAAGAGATCTGGGAAAGTTCAAGAACCGCAAGTTACATCTGCGGGCCTGATTCTCTAGATATTCAACCTTTCTAAGAGTCACTGATCTATCTCTAACTTGAGCAGTAGTCAGGTCTCGCAGCCGCTCCACTTCCTCCTCCAATCTGGTGATTTTTTTCTCCTTGTGACACTTGGATATCAGAAATGGAGTCAATTACAGTTTTAACCCCAACAGAGTCAACACTTATAGAACCCACAACTTTAACGAGGGAGGCATTTAAAGCAGCCAGTCCTTCCCATAGTGATTCTAAAGAAAATACCGCTGGTCTCACCAACGTGACAATACCCGGAGCACCCTCCACCTGTGCAGGCACAGCTGCGGGACTCTCCTCCGATGATTCCCTACTCTCTCGTAGCCTTCCAGCCTCAGGGGAGGGAACACCATCAGCCAGCACACCTCCTGAACTCTCCCGCAGTGGAGTACTCGTCCTCCCTCCTTCGGGCGGAGTAGCGCCGGACAGAGAAACACTTCCGGGTCGTGGTGGGGGGGGGGGGGGTACGCTGCTCTGGAGAGAGCCAGATACCAGACACGCACAGGGGGCGACTCAACACCCATCGCTCACGCCGAAGACACTGCTCCGGTCTCAGCTACAAATCCACATTCCTTCAGAGTACGCTGACCCGAAGAACTCAGCTGGTCAGACCCAGAAGGTAAGGATGCCTGCTTCCGCTTTCTCCGCCCCATGTTCAATTATACGGTGCAAGCTCCGTAGTCAGCGACACCTCCAGAGTGCTACTTGCAGCTGAACACTTCCTGACGCCATCTTGTTGTTCCAAAGTGTTTCAACAACTACTACAAGGCCATAGAGTTCTTGTCCAGATGGTCTATCAGGTAGCTATGATCTCTGTGAACAAGCAGGGAGGAACGGGATCTTTGGCCTTCTGCAAGGAGGCTCTCCAACTCTGGTTCTTTGCCATTGCTCATCGAGTACACCTCCAAGTAGTGTATCTGCCAGGACAGCAAAATGTCTTAGCAAACAGGTTGAGTCATATCCTCCTTCTACACAAATGGTCCCTCCATCAGGAGACAATCTCCTACATCTTTCAGACCTGGGGAACTCCAGAGATAGACCATTTTGCCACTCCGCAAAATGCCAAACTATCTCGTTTTTGCACCAGAACCTCGATGTCCAGCCTCCAATAAGTGGATGCTTTCCACCTTCACTGGAGTCGGGATTTCCTATATGCCTTTCCTCCCATACCCGTGATTCCTAAAACGCTTTTCAAGCTTCAAGCAGACAGGGGCCACATGATCCTCATAGCCCCACGCTGGCCACGTCAACCATGGTGTCCTCTCCTACTATGTCTGTCCCGGATTTGCCTCCTGAGTCTCAGGTCAGCTCCTGATCTCCTCTCACAGGAGGAAGGGTTGCTACTCCATCCCAATCCGCAGTCTCTCCATCTCATGACTTGGCTGCTAAGAGCGTAATGTTGCAAGATCTTAACCTTTCTCAGGAAGTAAAGCAGATCTTGCTAGCCTCAATGAAACCATCCATCAGTCATTCCTATGATTTCAAGTGGTGTAGGTACTCGGTGTTCCCAGAAGGATCTTAATCCCCTCTCAGCTCCTGTGGTAGCTCTCCTTCAGTATTTCTTTCAACTTTCGTCCTCTGGTCTCAAGATGAACTCGGTGAGGGGTCACCTCAGTGCAGTTGCTGCTTCTCACCATCCTTGAATGGGCAGCCTTTCTTCTCACAACCACTTGTGATGCGTTTCATGAGAGGGCTCTTATTGACCAAGCCTCCCATCAGGCCACCACCGGTGGCATGGGACCTTAATGTTGTGTTAGGATAGCTTCTTAAGCCGCCTTTTGAACCTTTAGCCACAACCTCGCTAAAGTTTTTTTTCTCTTGGAAGATCATCTTCCTTGTTGCACTCACTTCAGCTAGATGCATCAGTGAGCATCAGGCATTAGTGGCAGACCTGCCTTATACCCAATTCCACCATGATAAGGTGGTCCTTAGGACTCACCCCCATTTCATGCCCAAGGTGGTGTCTCCTTTCCATTTGAATCAGTCAGTCTACCTTCCTTTCTTTTTCACCAGACCACATTTCTCTAGGGCAGAGGCAACCCCCCATATCCTTAACTGTAAACAGGCCTTGGCATTCTATCTTCAAAGAACAGCTGAGCACCGTAAAGACTCTGTTATTCATCTCCTTTGATTCCAGACACTTGGGGTTGCCCATATCCAAACATACCATTTCTAAATGGATAGCAGATTGCATTTCATTTGCTTATGATAAGGAAGGACTATCCCTTGAAGGTCATGTCAATGCCCATAATGTTCGTGCCATGGCTGCCTCGATGGCAAACCTACATTCTGTTGCCATTGATGAAATTTGCAAAGCAGCCACCTGGTCTTCGGTACATACCTTTGCTGCTCAATACTGTCTTGACAAAGACTTCTGCCGGGATGCCATGTATGGTCAGGCTGTACTCCAGCACCTCTTTCAAACTTAGGGCAACTCCTACCCTCTGTCCCAGACTTTTTTGATTCCAGACATCCTTGAAGGATCCATGCCCTCTTGAGGCCTGCTCTGAGGTAAATTTTCCAGTTCTGGGGGCATTTCTCTGGCATCTGGGAGCTAATGAGTCCCATATGTGAAGACTGCATTCCTGCTTGTTCCTGGAGATAGCGTTGTTACTCACCTGTAATAGGTGGTCTCCAGGAACAGCAGGAATCAGTCTTCATAACCCGCCCCCCCCCCCAGCAGTTGTAGATTATATTCTTTTCTCCTCCATCTCTCAGCTACAAACTCAATTGAGGAGAGGCGTTTGAAAGGCAAATGCATAAGTGCAGTGTATAGCTCCCAAAAGCTTTCCATTTGGACACTGGGGAGCGTTCCGGCGGTACCGACGTCACCCATATGTGGAGGCTGATTCCTGTTCCCAGAGATCACCTGTTACAGGTGAGTAACGACGCTTTCTCTTAGCTCCCTAAAAGTTCAGGTGACAGCCTTGGTCTGGCTTTCTATCCAAATGTTTCGTGCTTTCTTCAGGGGTTCGGCATCTGCATCCTCCCATTCAGTTAGTTGTCCCTTTCTGGGATCTATGTCTAGTGCTCAGAGCCCTGATGGCAGAGCCCTTTGAGCCTTTAAATCATGCTACTCTGAAGGATTAGATGCTCAAGACTGTTTTCTTGGTTGTGATTTGTTTGGCAAGTTGAATTTCTGATCTGCAATCCTTGTCTTGCCAGGATCCTTATTGTCTTTTTTGGAGGAGGCTGTTACCATTCAGCCTGTTTCTTCCTTTTTGCCCAAGGTGATTTCTTCCTTTCATGTGAATCAGGTGGTTTACCTGCCCTTCTCTAAGGAGCAGTGTCAGGAGAAAGATAAGGATCTTCACCTTGTGGATGTCTGGAGGGTACTTCTCTGGTTCTTGGAGGTTATGTATTCCTTTCTTAAGTCTGATCATCTTTTGGTGCTGTTTGCTGCCCTGTGCAAGGGTGATGTGGTGTCGAAATCTACGTTGGGGGCTAGATCAAGGAGGTTATTGTCTCAGCTTTTCTGATACATAACAGGTCGGTTCTAGACAGTTTGCACCCCCATCCTACTCGAGCACAAACGTCATCGTGGGTGAAGTGTAGCTCGGTTGCCCCTTAGACATTTATCAGGCGGCATCGTGGGCACCACTTTCCACTTTTGTCAAGCATTATCCCTTGGATGTCCATGCTCGGGTGAACGCAGCCTTTGGCTCCAAGGTTTTGTGAGCTGTTGTGTCTTCCTACCGAGTGGAGGTGTAGCTTTGGTACATACCACTTCTCTGGAAAGGTCTAGCAGGACAATATGGACAATTTTACTTACCAGATAATGTCCTTTCCTTGAGTCCTGCTAGACCAGTCCAGGACCTGCCCTTGAAACTGATTGCTCTGTTCTGCAGTGGTACCATAGACCACTATGATTTTTCTGTTTGGCTCTGCAGGTTCATATTCTACTGACAGCCTTCTGGTCAATCTCTCATATACATAGTTTCTCTGTATAGTTTCTTGACTGTTTCATCACGGTTGCCCACATTGTGTGAGGTTTGCCACATTTCTCATATGCTTTAGGACAAATACTGAGTTGCCCTCTAGTGGCTGAGGCTGAGAGAGGAGGGAGGAGTGGCCTAGTGGTTGGGGTAAGTTACCTCAAGCTGGAGGACCGGGGGTTTGAATCCAGCTGGAGGACAGCAACCTTGGGCTGGAAGGACTGGGGTTTCTAGTCTCACAGCTGCTCCTTGTGGCCTTGGGCAAGCAACTTAACCCTCCATTGCCTCAGGTACAAAATAACATAGATTATGAGCCTTCAGGGACAAAGGAAAAATATACCATACCTCGATGTACACCACTTTGACCAGGTGAAACACAGTATATAAGCATCGCTAAATAAGAGAGGCATGGGAGAAATGTCATTGAAACCTGGGCTTTTCATTGGTTCTATGTCTCCACCAATCTGCTGGTAGGGGAACACAGCCTACTTGTCTAAACTGGTCTAGCTGGACTCAAGGAAAGGACGTTATCTGGTAAGTAAAATGTCACCATAAATATCACATCTTCTCAATCTGACAAATGTCCATGTTTTATCTCGCTCTTCCTGACATTTTTGATGGCTTTTTCTACTAATATTGTATGAGAGTCCCAAATATCCGCAAATGGAGGCTGCTTATGTTAGAGGTCAGTTCTCCTCTAGCTCTAACCCAGAAAGAGTAGGAGAAAACTGCTGGGCCAGAAAAAAGTAATGTTGATAAAATGTTTAAAGCAGAAAGAGTGTATGCATGGGTTGGCTGTGGCCATACCACTATAGAGTCAGGCCCACCCAGTTAGTGCCAGGAAGCATGGACCAATGAGGAGAAGTGCAAACGTGTCAACATCTGCACCTGTCTAGTTAACCTCATCCCCCTCCCCACCCTCCCAAAAAGTCAATCCTGCCTATGCCAGTGGCATAAAACTACTTTTAAACCAAGTCTTATGAGAATTATTGGTTGATTTCTTATTTAGGATTTCTAGTATCAGGACTGCAGAAAAGTTGTTTTTTATAATAGGTTTGCCTTGAATTAAGTTTTGAATGGCTGATCGTTCATTTCTGGGGGGTTATTAATTAATCTCCTGAGCATACTGCTAGTAAATGACCCTGTTAATATTTTGCCACTTCTCTTATTTACATTAATGAAATGTTTTTCTACCACAGGCTAAAATTGCCCGGTTATCAAAACGTTTTGGAGCAGCAAAGGAAGACCTGAAGAAAAGACAGGAGGTAATATAGCAGGACTTGCAGTGTTTTCTTAATCCTTCTTCAAAGTAGGTTTTAACATAACTGTAAAAGTTCAGAAGCTCAAATTCACTCTTGGGATGGAGAACTTTTAGAACTTGAGATATGCAAATTGTGGAGGTGGGGGTTTCAGGGCAAAGCTAATGAATATACCTGAGAGATCTGCATACAGTTGAGGTAGTGCTTGTCTGTATCTCATGCATATTAGGAATATTCTGGAAACTGGACTGATTTATGAAACCTTAAGGCCTGAAGGCAATCAGATCCCTCTGTGATGCCCTCTTCAGTGGAATGTATGCCCAAAGATGAGGGATGTCATGACTAGAATTTAAGCCAATGAGTTCATAAACATTTATCATAAAGGCTATATATGATGAAATATTGTCAATTTACTGACAAATCATAGACCCCTTGTTTTCAGGAGACTATTTTTTGGCTTGATGTGTTAGCTTACCATTTGAAGTTGGTAAACTGACACTTCAGAACTTAAATAATCATACCTTGCAGTGTTACACCATATCCACTTCCATTTTTTTAAATGCGTTTTAGCAATTTTTACAAACCCTTTCATATTTCTCTTTTAAAGGTAAGGTCTTGTAGTAGACGTTACGGATCCCAAACCAAATACAATAAGTGTTCATTTATGAAATGGTTGAATGTGTATACAGTCTGAAGCAGGGCTTCTGAAAGTGGCATGTTTTCTTTGTTTATAGGCACCAGCAAATCCACCTGTATCTCCTGGGAAACCTGTCAGTGATACTAGTGCCAACAGCAGCTTGACATATCGGTGAGGAATAACTAACTTGATTTATAAAACCTCTAGTGCAGCTTTCTTGATTTAACAATAGCTTATGCCATTAACAGGAATGATGTCATAAACTGTGCTCCTTGTCTCTGAGATATATTAAAATTAGATCAAACTTGATATAAAATTGCTTTCTCATCATTCCTCCAATCCAAATATGTAGTTTATACCTTTGTACCAAGATAGAGACTGAGAACCATTGGTTTGATGATGTCTCCCTATAAGGGTTCTGTGCAGTCACCTCTCACCTGTATTTCAGTCTCCAACGGATATAGGCATAAGCTCCTGTGCAGTCTGGACTCCACTGGATGGTTGAGGAAAAAAAGGAAGACTAGGAAAAGGGAAGACCAGGGTACAGTGGGACCCAGAGTTACAGAACCCAGTGATACTACCCAGTGATACTAGGTCCCTCCCCTTTGCCCCCATTCTCTGACTGCAGGCCCTTTGCCAGAAGCACCCTTGGTAGGGGCTCTGAGAAAAGCTCTTCTGTTCCTCCTCCCTAACTTTTGAGTGGGAGGCCAAGGTAGAGCATTGTAGGCAGGGGAGCTGGCTCTTTAAGGCCGTGAAAGAAGACAACACATTGGACTACAGCACAGCACTGCATGAGTTCTAGAGGGACTTTGAGCCATTGGTGAGGATTTGGGCAACTCACCGGAGCACATGTGAAGGGGACCTATCTAGAGTGCTGCGATTAGGCTGGAAGGTAAGTGAGCGCTTTGATGAGAAGCATGGCGTCTCAGTGGGTGTTTTGTGTGGCCTGTGGTAGCTACCAGAGTTGGCTCTCTTGACACTGGCTTCTACAGTTGTGTGAGAGAAAAGGCCACCAAGCTGAATAACAGCTGTATCTCCAGGAACAAGCAGGAATGAGTCTTCACATATGGGTATGTTGGTACCGACGGAGCCTGTGCGGGAACGCTCCCCAGCGTCCAATCAGAAAGCTTTTGGGAGCATCCCTCAGCGCCTGCGTGCTGCCTTCCCGCCTTTCCAACTGTCTCTCCTCAGTTTTCGTTTTTCCGTGGAGCCGGCAAGACGTCCTCCTGTCACCGCAGAAAATTTTTTAATTCTTTAATTCTTGTTTTCTTGTGGTCGCGGCTGTCTCCCCGACTCCACCGGTACCGCCGGTGTTTTTTTCTTTTCTTTTTCTTAAATTCAGGGAATTTTTCCCTCAGTTTCTGTCTTAAACCTTTTGGGCCTTCTAGGCCTCTCCATCATGGAGCCGCCTCCTTCTTTTCCTAAGAAGTGTCTAAGCTGTGGTGGTACAGTTTTGTTTTTAGACTCCAAGAACTGGTGTCTAACCTGTTTGGGTCCTGACCATTTTCCTCCGGAGCCATTAGGATACAATATTGTGAGAAGAGATTTTCCATTTCGAGTTTCCCTCGATACCGAGTTCCCTTCCAGTGTCAGGGCACCGACTATTTCTTCTTCTCCACAAGATCAGGTAACCCACAAACAGTCTGTTAAGACTAGCCAACCCTTGAGTGGTACGTCTCATGCACAGCATGATGACGGCTCCGGCCTTGCCCTCAAGGGTCCATTGGCTTCAAAACCCCGGCGGGAGTCTTCGGCCTCCAAAGCCTATCAGGGGTTTCAGGTTGTTCCTGGGGCTCACCCCTCACAGAACATACCTGAGCCATGCTTGGTGGTGGCATCCGCTTTGAGCGGTACCGATACCCCGGCATCGGCACTGGTGTTGAGCGAGTCACTCCTCACCAGGGATCCTCATCTGGCTTTCTCGGTACCTTCGGGACCGGTCGATACGCCCCAGATTGACTTTCCAGTATCGGCATCAACGCCGATTCTACCACCGACGTCGGTACCCTCTAGACATGCATTGATAGACTCGCTTCCTTCGATGCCGAGTCTGGAATCGATCTCTAGTCTGGAAGACTGGGTACCGACACGTCTCGGTACCGACGCTTACCGGTTCCGGATGCTCGGTACCGAGGGTGATTACCAAAGGCTTTCGGTTACCTCGGTACCGCTGGAGCAGCCACCGATGACTGCTTCGATGTCGGTGTCGCTTTCGATTCCGACACAGCTACCGGTATCGGTATCGGTGCCGGTACCCGCAGTAACATCGGGGCCAGCTCCTTCCATGCTTCTTTCACCAGGATCGCTCCTTTCTATACCAAGTTTGGAGTCGATACCTGGCATGGACGATGCAGTACTGACTGTCTCAGGTCATGACCTCCAGTACCAGCATCCATCCCTTAAGGATCCTTTCTTGCACCGTGCAGGATCTTATATTCCTATATTCTCAAGTAGATCCTCCGGTGCCCAGGCTAGTTCTTCAGGTCTAGCCTGCCCAGGGACGGTTCCCTTTGGAGATCCTTCTTTTCAGAATTTTCTCCTGAATATGGCAACATCTCTTGCTATTCCTATCCCTGGCTATGATCCTACACAAGGCTCTCTTTCTACTTGAGAAAAGGAAAATATAATACTTCCTTTACATCATTCCTTGCAGGATCTTCTTCTAAGAATGTGGGAAGCACCTTTAAGGGTTCCCTCACCTTCTAGAGCAACTGATCTTCTGTATCAGGTGCCCCCCTCTCCAGGGTTTCAAAAGACTCAACTTCCCCATCATTCCATTGTGGTGGAATCAGCAATGAGGAAAGGTGAAAAGTAAGAAGAAGCACTCTTCTTACCCACCAGGTCGTGAGTCTAGGACACTAGATGCCTTTGGACGTCAAACCTTCCAGACATCCATGCTGTCAACAAGGATTCTCTCATATATTTTTTATATGAGTTTATCCCTTCAGGAGGTCACAAAGAAATTATATCTTTTGACTCCTTTTCTTTCAGAGCCCAAGAATGCAGACTATTCCTTACTACTTAGTCATATTCAAAGTATATCTTGGTTTCTTACTCGTGCTTCCCTAGACTCGTTTGAGTCTGTTAGCAGAACTTCTGCTATAGCCATAGGGGCACGACGTAGAGCCTGGCTCCAAGCTTCAGACTTAAGCAGATGGGCACAACAAAGACTGGGTAATACTCCTTGCACTGGGGAAAATCTCTTCAATAGGGAATCTTTACATCAGGTTGCTCAGTGGTCCACTGACTTCCCTGTTTCTGAAGGCTATTCTAAGCCTTCTCCTTCCCCAGTAGGTAGGAAATGCCCTACCAAACCTTCTTTCCCTAGGAGAAGAAGGTTTCACTCTTCTCCTGCCCATCATACAGATGTTCCCAAGCAGGGGAAACCTCGCCCTGGTCTGAAGAATCCAAACTCTAGCCAGGCTGAACAAACCCAGCAACCATAGGGTCCTGAAGTTTACAACCTACAGTTAACTTCTTCTCAGTAGAAGTTTTTTCACTGTTTTTTCATTCAAAACTCTACACATGGATTCCTTTTCTCAGGACATCCATTTGCTCCTAGGTATGCTGAGCTGTCAGGATATTCATGTCTATGGGTCACAGGTTTCTCCTCTTCTTCCTACCAAGAAGAGAGGTTTAACAACTATCCCATGATAGTTTTCTGTTCCAACATGAATTTTTTCCTTCCACAGACTTACCATATGGTAAGTCACCCTTCAGCTCCTGTTTCTCTACCCTCTTATCCAGGGTTTTCCCCTGAAAGAGTGGTACCATACCACTGCAGGGCTTCTCTAGCCTTTCTAGTCATTTCTTTCATTCCAGTGTGGCGTTTTTTCTCTTGAATAAACTCCCTTCTTTTCTCTGGGCAGCTCATCAGACAGGGACATGAATTTCTCCTTTTATTCTGTCTGTTCTCTCTGTTTTACACAGAAAGATTCTCTCTGCTGTCTTATTCAGCAGCTGCCCATGCAGGAGTTCCAGTGATTGGACTACTGGTACTTTTCCACAAGTTTCCAGTCTTGTCTTCCACTACTTTCTGTCTGGCCTTAGTAGTGATTCCAAGATAGTGCTTTCATCTATCTTGGATAATCCTAATCACTTCAGGCTTATCACACTATCTTCTTTTCTTGCCATCTCCAATTTCTTTGGATTTGGCAGCATAGTTGACGTACAGCCAGTTTTATTTCCCAATTCTCCTGCATAATGCTCTCTGCAACCTTACAGAGAAGCTTTCTACTATGGGCCCTTGCTAGAGAGCATGGGGTTATTTTGTCTCTGATGACTATCCTATATGGTTGGAAAAGGCTTCCTCAGTCATTTTCCATGACTGTGAGGGTTCTCCACACCCTATTATCTCCTGTTATAATACAGGACATAAGCCTTTTCTACGTGAACGTCTAAACAGTTCTCCAATTCCTACAAGGAATATGCTCTTTTTTCCTTGCAGCTTGTCCTCATGGTATCCTACTCCTTCATGGACAGCACATATTTAACTAATAACGCATGATACCCCTTTGTGTCCCTCCAGTGGGTCAACCTGGTATCTCATCCTATGCGTTTTCTGTCCATTTACCATGCGAGAGTTCTACAGGACTCAGGACTTGCTGTTTACAGACTGATATTATCCTCTGTTTTTTCACGCAACCATCCTGGTTATTTCACTGGATAACATTCCTGCACCATCTTAGCCAGGGGGAATAGATTCTCTATATATTTTCTCAAGTAGGTTCCACCTTCTTGTTATTAGATGAATCTTTCTCCTTCACATCTCCCATGTGAATGTTCTTATGAGCATATCTCTATCTGCTTAGTTGCAGACATTTATCTTTAGACATATATATTCATGTATGTATATATCTCTATATACTTCTCTACAGATACATATGTCTGTAAGCTGCGTGTGCATATGTTATGCCCCTCCAGATCTCACTATAGACATATATATATATACCCCTATATATATATATATATATATATATATATATACAGTATACACATATATATATATCCCTATATATATGTGTATCTGTCGAGATGCTGCCTTATAGGTAGATATGTATTTACATACTTATCTCTCTGTCTATGCTTATAAAGGTTTTACCTTCCTATAGGTTCCAGACAGTGGGCTTGCATATGTTCATACTGTCCCTCAGTATGTCTGGGATATTATGCACACAACCACTACTGTGGTACTGACAGCTCCTACCTTAACCCTAGGTTTAGGTATCCCTGAAGCTCCATGCTCCTATATCTTTCCTATCTCTCACCAGTTAGGAAAGACAGGGTGGATCTTCAGTAGATCTGAGGTTTCAACCTTTCAGACATCTGTCCTCCTTGGGAATATGGGCTTTTTTCCCATACCCCTTCTTCCCTCCAGGACTGGGCTAGTTTGTCCAAATCGGTCAGTCTTCCTCTTTTGCTCCTAAATGTGAGTAACTCTGTAGCCAAAAGAGTTCCCAGCTTTTTCCATGAAGCTTTCCACTAAAGACCTGCCGTTTTTGTACTACCCCAGTTGACACCTGGGTCACCTGTCAATTCCAGATTTGGACCTTCACCTTCACTTCAGTGAGGTCACCTTGAAGATTCCTCTACTGGATCCCCAGTAGACTCCATCAGCCTCTCTACTTCCTGCAATCCAGTAGGTGAGGTCCATATTATGATTGTTCATTTCAATATTTTTCATGATAATTATCATACATACAAGGACTCCTTACCTGTAGTCCTATTTTAGGTTAGCTGTTTTTCTACAGCTCCTCTCTTTTCAACTCCTACCCTCCATCCTCAGGATGCTTGGCCATATGAGGTGTAGCATGTTCCAATCCCCACCATGCTAGGGCTCCAGGCATCTTAGCTTGGGAGTCCCCATATGTGAAGACTCATTCCTGCTTGTTCCTGGAGATAGCACAGTTACTTACCTGTAACAGGTGATCTCTGGGAACAGCAGGAATAAGTCTTCACAACCCACCCACCTCCCCTAGGAGTTGTATCTCTCTATCTATCTTCCTTTCCTCTTTCTCTCTCTTTGTCTCAGCTATAAAACTCAACTGAGGAGAGACAGTTGGAAAGGCGGGAAGGCAGCACGCAGGCGCTGAGGGATGCTCCCAAAATCTTTCTGATTGGACGCTGGGGAGCGTTCCCGCGCAGGCTCCGTCGGTACCGACGTACCCATATGTGAAGACTTATTCCTGCTGTTCCCAGAGATCACCTGTTACAGGTAAGTAACTGTGCTTTATACCGAGCTGAAGACTTCAGAGTAAGGCAAGCATTTATGATGTGGTTGGATCAAAGCCTTTGGGGCATCTGACTGCAGATGTAACTGCTCATGAAATGAGAATCAGAAGCTGCAAAGATGTCTTACATATTGGGACATAGAACATACGAAGCATGAAGCAAGGGACGTTAGAGGTGGGCAAGAATGAAATGGAACATGTACAACTTGAACTGTTGGGTGTCAGCAAACTGAAATGGACTGGAATTGGGCACTTTGCATCTGATGATCACATGGTCTACTGTGCTAGAAATGAAAGACAAAGAAGAAATGGTGTTGCATTTATAATTAAGAAGAAACTTGCAAGAACTGAATGAATGAAATACAGTCAAATCAGTGAATACTTAATTTCTATTTGTCAATGAGGAATGCCCATCAGCACAACTATAATTCAAGTATATGCCCCAACAACGGCTGCAGAAGAGGATGGCTTTGATGAGTTCTATGAACAGGTACAAGCTGAAATAGACAGAACATGCAGACAGGATATCCTGATAGTCACGGTTGACTGGAACCCGAAAGTTGGCAACAAAGAGAAGGCAAAGTGGTTGGGAAAATATGGACTTGACAACAGAAATGAAGCTGGAGAAAGACTGATGGCATTCTGCAAGACCAACGATCTATTCATCTCAAACACCTCCCAGCAACACAAGCGGCAACTGTACACATGGACTTCACCCAGTGGGTTGTACAAAAATCAAATTGACTACATTTGTGGAAGTCAACGATGGAAAAGCTCTATAACATCAACAAAGACAAAACTTGGAGCTCACTGTGGTACAGATCACCAACTACTAGTATGCAGACTCAAGCTAAAGTTGAAAGAGCAAGCCACTCATGAATGTAGCAAAATATGACCTTGAGAATATACCACCGGAATTTAGACTGCCTGCAAAATTGATTTGCTGCTTTAGATACAAATGACAGAGCTCCAGAAAAGTTATGGCATGACATCAAGAAGGTTGTGTTGGAAGAAAATGAGAAGTCTCTACAAATGGTGAAAAAACAAAAACAGCCAAAATTGATGACCAAAGAAACTCTGAAAAGTGGCCAGAAACGCAGAGAAGCTAAAGCCAGAGGAGAAAGACAGGTAATCGCAGAACTCAACAGATTTCCAACATGCAGCAAGATAGCAGCAAGGAGAAGTACTGCAATGATTTATGCAAGGAAATAGAAGCAGAAACTATTAGAGGAAGAACAAGATTTGCTTTCCTAAAGCTACAAGAGTTAAAGAAAATTCCAGCCTCGAATTGGAATGTTACAAGATGCTCAAGGATCCATGTTGAATGATGCGGAGAAGATCAAGAAAAGGTGGAAAGAATATTCAGAGTCATTATATGATAAAGATCAAGTGGACCAACAACCGTTTCAACCTGTACCTTATGATCAGGAACCATTGGTGATGAAAGAAGTCAAAGCAGCATTGAAAGTCTTATCAAAAAACAAGGCACCGAGCATTGATTGTATTCCCAATGAAGTATTACAGCAATTGGATGCAGCCATTAGCATACTTATAAGGCTCTGCTAGGAAATTTGGAAGATATGGCCAACTGACTGGAAAAGATCTGTGTTTATATCAGTACTGAAGAAAGGTGATCAGACTAACTGTAGAAATTATTGCACAATTGCTCTGATCCCACATGCCAGCAAGATTCTACTGAAGATTATTTAGCAGAGACTACCAGCATACCTGTAATGAGAACTGCCTGAAGTGCAAGCAGGGTTTAGGAAAGGACAAGGAATGAGAGACAACATTGCAGATGTGAGATGGATCCTTGAAAACACAAAAGAATACCAAAAGGATATCTATATGTGTTGACTACAGCAAGGCTTTTGACTGTGTAAACCATGAGAAACTCTGGGCCATATAGAAACATAGAAACATGATGACAGAAAAAGACCACATGGCCTATCTAGTCTGTCCTTTCATATCAACAACTACAACAGTCCACTTTTTACCTTTAGAGATCCTCCTTTAGAGAAGCATGGGTATACCAGGACACCTGATTGTTCTCTTTACATTGATCAGGAAATGACAGTTCATACAGAACAAGGAGAAACAAAATGGGTTTAAAATCAGCAAAGGTGTACGACAAGGCTGCATGCTTTCCCCTACCTGTTGAATTTATATGCAGACGAAATCATCAGAGAAGCAGGACTATATAAAGACAACCAAGGTGTGAAGATTGGTGGAAGACTCTACAGCCTTTGCTTTGCTGATACCACCACATTACTGGCTGAAATTGAAGACAATCTGAAACATTTGCTTCTCAAGATCAAGGAACAGTCTTAAAATGGGTCTGCAACTGGCAAAATCAAAAAGTTCATCATTGATGGAGAAGAAATTGAAATAGTTGACAACTTTAACTTGAATCAACAATCAATAAAAAAAGGACTAGCAGTCAAGTCAAGAAATCCAATGACATATTGCTCTTGGTAGAATGGCTATGAAGGATCTAGACAAGATTGTCAAGAGCAGAGATGTCTCTCTCCATACAAAGATGTGACTTGTCCAAGCCATGGTATTTGTCCAAGCCATGGTATTTTCAATAATGTCATATGGATGCAAATGTTGAACAGTGAAAAAGATAAACAGGAAGAAAATAGATGCCTTTGAATTATGGTGCTGGAGGCGAATACTGTGTATATCATGGACTGCCCGAAGAACAAACCAGTCAGTACTAGAGGAGATTAAATGCGAGCTTTCCTTATAATCTCAGATGTCGAGACTTAGACTTTCATACTTTGGACACATCATGCGAAGAGAGAGATCATTAGAGAAAGACATGTCGGCAAGGTAGAAGGTCAATGCAAAAGGAGGACAGCAATGAGATGGATCAATGAGATGGATCAATACTATAACAGCAGCTATGGGTGTCAGTCTGTCAACAATGAGCCGCCTAACTGAAGACTGAACATAGTTTAGGACAACTATTGAGAGGGTCACGAGTCGACACCAACTCAACAGCACTTAACAAGAGCATATTCGTGGAGGGCTGTTTAGCTTTGGCCACCATAGGGGTAGCATATTTTTGTAAACTGTCTCCCTTTAGCAAAATTGCAGTACACGTTTGGCAGGAAGTGCTGACATTGAAAAGACCAAGGTTTCTGTAAGACCCTCAGAGTCCCTAGGCCTACAAACTTCCACAAGTATAGCGTGAAGGTTGGGTGGCAGCTACAGGGGGATCTGCCTTTGCGCTGTTGTTGCATTGGGTCTTTTGCCTCAAGCCGGTCTGGTGCAGGAACTACAGCAAGGCTCTGAAGTTCTCTCAACCCTGCTTCAGGTGGATAGTCTGCTATAAGAACATAAAATATGCCAAACTGAGTCAGACCAAGGTCCATCAAGCCCAGTATCCTGTTTCCAACAGTGGCCAATCTAGGTCATACGTACCTACATAGCAGTTTCCCCAAAAGAGACAGGTTCCACAGTGCTTGTATTGGGTCAAGCAGTGATATCCTGGGTCCCTTTTTAATAATGGTTTATGGACCTTTCCTCCAGGAACTTGTCCAAACCTTTTTTAAACCCAGCTACACTAACATCGTTTACTACATCCTCTGGTAACAAATTCCATTCTTTGATTACATGTTGAGTGAAAAAATATTTCCTTTTATTTGTCTTAAATAGTTTACCATGTAGCTTCATTGCATGTCCCCTAGTCTTTCTATATTCTGATAAAGTAAACAATCGATCTACGTTTACCCATTCCACTCCGTTCATTAATTTATAGACTTCTATCATATATCCCCTCAGCCGTCTCTTTTCCAGGTTAAAGAGCCCTAACCTTTTTAGCCTTTCTTCATAGGGGTATCCTTCCATCCCCTTTACCATTTTGGTGGCTCGTCTCTGAACCTTTTCTAATAACGCTATATTCTTTTTAAGATACAGCGACCAGAATTGCACACAATATTAAAGATGCGGTCGCACCATGGAACGATACAGAGGCATTATAATATCTTTTGTTTTATTTTCCATTCCTTTCCTTATGATACCTAGCATTCTATTTGCTCTCTTGGCTGCCGCTGCACACTGGGCCGAGGGTTTTAACATGTTATCCACAATGATGCCTAAATCTTTTTCCTGGGTGGTGGTTCCTAATGTGGAACCTTGCATTGTGTAACCATAGTTAGGGTTGTTCTTCCTAGGTGCATAACTTTGCACTTGTCCACATTAAATTTCATCTGCCATTTTGATGCCCAGTCTTCCAATTTATCAAGATCCTCTTGCAATTTCCCACAATCCTCTTGGGTTTTAACAACTTTAAATAGTTTTGTGTCATCTGCAAATTTGATAACCTCACTCGTTATTCCACTTTCCAGGTCATTTATGAATATGTCAAAAAGCAGCGGACCCAGCACAGATCCCTGGGGTACACCACTATTCACCTTTCTCCATTGGAAAAATTGGCCATTTAGCCCTACCCTCTGCTTTCTATCTTTTAACCAGTTCCTGATCCACAGTAGTACACTGCCTCCTATCCCATGACTCTTTAGTTTTGCCAAAAGTCTCTGATGAGGGACTTTGTCAAAGGCTTTCTGAAAGTCCAGATACACAATATCAACCGACTCACCTTTGTCCACCTGTTTATTCACACTTTCAAAAAAACATAACAGATTAGTAAGACAAGATCTTCCTTATCTAAAGCCATGTTGGCTGTCTCTCATTAGGCCATGACTATCTACATGCTGAGTAATTTTATTCTTTATGATGGTTTCTACCATTTTTCCCGGTACTGACATGAGACTCACTGGTCTGTAGTTTCCCGGATCACCCCTGGAACCCTTTTTAAAAATTGCTGTTACATTGGCAATCTTCCAATCTTCAGGTATTAGAGATGATTTTAATGATAGTTCACAGATTACTAATAGCAGGTCTGCAATCTCATATTTCAGTTCTTTGAACACCCTTGGATGTATACCATCCGGCCCAGGTGATTTGCTACTCTTCAGTTTATCTAATAGTTGTAATACATCTTCCCGATGTATCGATATTTCCTTCAATTCTTCCGCACCTTTAAATACCACTTCAGTCATGGGTAACATCCCTACATCTTTCTCAGTAAAGACCGAAGCAAAGAATTCATTCAGTCTCTCCGCTATCGGCTTGTCGCCTCTTAGTGCCCCTTTAACTCCTCTATCTTCTAATGGTCCAACCAACTCTCTCACAGGTTTTTTGCTACGAATGTACTTGAAAAAATCTTTATTTTGTGTTTTTTGCTTCCGCAGCAAGCTTCTTCTCAAATTCTCCCTTTGCCTTCTTTATCAATGCCTTGCATTTGACCTGCCAGTGCTTGTGCTGTTTCCAGGTTTCGTCGTTTGGCTCTTTTTTCCATTTCCTGAAAGATGCTTTTTTGGCAACAACAGCCTCTCTGACCTCACCTTTAAACCATGCTGGCAGTTTTTTGGACTTCCTTCCACTTTAATTAAAGCGTGGAATACAGCTGGTCTGTGCTTCCAAGATAGTATTTTTCAACAACACCCAAGCTTGATGTAAGTCTTTAACCTTTGCAACTGCTCCTTTTAGTTTTTTCTTAACTATTTTCCTCATTTTATCATAGTCTCCCTTTCGAAAGTTAAAAGGTAGTACTGTGGATTTCCTTACTATCCCTCCTCCACTAATTAAATCAAAGGCGATCATGCTATGATCACTATTGCCAAGTGGCCCCAACACCCTTATCTCTTGCACTAGATCTGGTGTTCCACTAAGGACTAGGTCTAATATGGCATCTCCAGGATCAAGCAGGAATGAGTCTTCACATATGGGTACGTCGGTACAGATGGAGTCTGCGCGGGAACGCTTCCCAGCGTCCAATCAGAAAGCTTTTGGAAGCATCCCAACACGCCTGCATGCTGCCTTCCCGCCTTCCCAACTGCCTCTCCTCAGTTTTCGTTTTTCCGCGGAGCCGGCAGGACATCCTCCTGTCACCGCAGAAAATTCTTCTTTTATTTTTTAGTTTTCTTGTGGTCGCGGCTGCCTTTCCCGACGCCACCAGTACCGCCGGTGTTTCTTTTTTCTTTTCTTGTAAAATTTTTCCTTTTTAAGGAATATTTTTTTCTTCCTTAGTGTCTCACGGTTTCTCAGGCCTTCTAGGCCTCTCCATTTTCCTTCATGGAACCGCCAGCCACTTTCCCCAAGAAATGTACAAACTGTGGCGGTACAACTTTATTTTTAGACACTCACAATTGGTGTCTAACCTGCTTGGGTCCTGACCATTTTCCTCCGGAGCCCTCAGGCAATAGTATTGTGAGAAGAAGTTTTCAACATCGAGTTTCCCTCGACACGCGGTCCCCCTCCAACTTCAGGGCACCAACCATATCTTCTTCTACACAGGATCAGGTAACCCAAAAACAGTCTGTTAAGACTAGCCAGTCCTCGAGCGGCAGTTCTCATGCACAGCATAGAGATGCTTATGGCCTTGTCCTCAAATCCACTGGCTTCAAAACCCCGGTGGGAGTCTTCGGCCGCCAAAGCCTGTGTGGGGTTTCAGGTTGTTCCTGAGGTTCACTCCTCACAGAACATACCTGAGCCATGCCCGGTGGTGGCATCCGCTTCGAGCGGTACCAATACCCCGGCATCGGCACTGGTGTTGGATGAAACATTCCTCACCAAGGATCATCGTCTGGCGTCCTTGGTACCTGCGGGACCGGTGGATACGCTCCAGACTGACCTTCCAGTATTGGTACCGGCACCGATACTAGTACCGACATCAGTACCCTCCAGACGTGCATCGATAGGCTCGCTTCCTTCGATGCCGAGTCTGGAATCGATCTCTAGTCTGGAGGACTGGGTACCGACTCGCCTTGGTACCAACTTCCGTCGGTACCGAAGGCTCGGTTCCGATAATTCAGATCCGCAACTCTCGGTTCCTCCGATACCGTTAGAGTTACCACCGGCTGGCCTTCATCGACCGGTATCAGATATGGTACCGGAGTCGGTACCGATATCCACATTACCATTGCTGTCGGTGCCTTCCATGCTTCTTTCGTCAGGCTCGCTTCCCTCGATGCCGAGTTTGGAATCGATCCCTAGCATGGACGATGTGTTACCGACTGTCGCTGGTCCTGACCTGCAGTACCAGCGACCATCCTCTAAGCATCCCATGCTGCACCATTCAGGATCTTCTATTCCTATATACTTGGATAGATCCCTCGGTGCCAACGCTAGTTCTTCAGATCTAGCCTATCCAAAGGCAGTTCCCTCTGGGGATCCTTCTTTTTGGACTTTCCTCCTGCATATGGCAAAATCACTTGCCATTCCTATTCCTGGACAGGATCCTACACAAAGGAATACAGAATCCCTCTCTGTTCCTAGCAAAGCAAAGGAAAACATAATGCTTCCTTTGCATCATTCCTTGCAGGATCTCCTTCTACGAATGTGGGAAGCTCCTTTAAAGGTACCCCCACCTTCCAGAGCAACTGATCTATATCAGGTGCCCCCCTCTCCAGGGTTTCAAAAGATTCAACTTCCTCATCATTCCATTGTGGTAGAATCAGCAATGAGGCGGGTGAAGAGTAATAAAAAGCACTCTTCTTGTCCGCCAGGTCGTGAGTCTAAGACACTAGATGCCTTTGGACGTCAAACCTTCCAGACATCCATGCTTTTCAGCAAGAATTCTCTCATATATTTTTTTATATGGGTCTTTCTCTTGAGGAGATCATAAAGAAATTACATCTTTTGACTCCTTTTCTTCAAGAACCCAAGAGTGCAGACTATTCCTCACTGGTTAGTCATACTCAAAATATCTCTAGATTTCTTACTCGTGCTTCCCTAGACTCCTTTGAGTCTGTTAGCAAGACTTCTGCTATAGCTATAGGGGCACGACGTAAAGCCTGGCTCCAAGCTTCAGACTTGGACAAATGGGCACAAGAAAGACTGGGAAATACTCCTTGCACTGGAGAAAATCTCTTCAACAAGGAGTCTTTACTCCAGGTTACTCAGTTGTCCACTGACTTTCCTGTTTCCAGAGGCTGTTCTACGCCTTCTTCTTTCCCAGTAGGTAGGAAATGTCCTTCCAAATTTTCTTCCCCTAGGGGGAGAAGGTTTTCTCCATCATCTGCCCATCATACAGATGTTTCCAAACAGGGGAAACATCGCCCTGGTCTGAAGAATCCACAAACTCAACAGGGTCAACAAACCCAGCAGTCGCAGGGTTTCAAATAGATCATTGTCCCTCTTGGTTGGTGGTTAGGGTGGCAGTCTGCTTCTTTTCACTTGCAGTATCTGCACTAAATTTATCCTAACCTACCTAGATATCTCTTCATGAGACATCTTTTCTCTAAGAGTCTTTATGATGATCATGCCCATACTTAACAGATTTTCCTCTTCCTCTTGGAGGAACAAGAGGTAACAACTATCAATAGACAGTTGTTTCCCTGTACTGGCATGTATCATCTCACCTGTCAGAGACTTCCTCCATAGTCGGTCTCTTGCAACTCTGTCTTACCTCCCTCTTACTACAACATTTGGTTTGTAAGAGTGGCTCTTTTGCAGGGGTTAGCCCCTATAGTCCTCTACCTGTTCTACTGGTGGATTCTCCCTTCTGGAGTTCTTTTTCCCCCTTGTTACCTTAGGGCAGCTCATCAGGAAGTCCTATAATGTCTATTGTTTCTTTTTCCCAATCTAAAAAGAGAAGGAAAAAAAACCCCCAAATTTTTCCATGCTGCCCTGGTAGTTGCTGCAGATACAGCAATTCCTAGTGGTTAAGCCACTGGTTTTGTTCAGTACACAACCAGGGCTTCCCCTCCACTAGCAATCCTCCTAGCCTCAGTGCTAAGTCCCAAACAGGTTATCAACCTTGTTTGGGAAACCCTATTATCACAGTCTGGTTGGTTAACTTCTATTCTTTGCCCCCTTGTCCTTGGCAGAATAGCTGCTTACCTGCTGGCTTTCCACAGACAGTTTTTTCTTCTAACCAACCTGCAGCATGCTCTCTGCATCTCTACAGAGTAGCTTTGCACTATGGGCCCTTGCTAGAGAGCATTAGTATCTTGCCTAGCAGATAACCCCAGATGATTAGGGGGGGATTCCCCCAGTCATGTTTCATGTTTGGCAGGTATTCCCTACCCTTTCCATCTCATCTTAAATCTCTTTTGAGGCATAAGCCTCAGGCCTTTCATTACGTGAAAGCCTAAAAGAGGGCCAATTCCCTGGCTTGGCCCATATCTCCTTGGGTCTTCTCGTCAAAGATAAATTTCTTCAATGGCAGCTAGAGGACGCCTAAAACCCATCTTGTCCTCATCGGCGGATCACTAGGGTATCTTCTTCCAGAGGCGTCCTCTATCCATTCTCCATACTGCAATTCTGGAGATATCTGGACTTCCTGTCTGCAGACTGAAGTTATCCTCTGCAATTTTCACGTAGGCCATCCTGGTTATTCAAGAGCTCAAATTCTGCAAAGAATTCAGCCTTCTTCTTGTCAGAGAGACCTTTCCTCTGACTCTGCCAGTCATAACCAGGAAAACAGGATTCTCTGTCTATTCAAGCAGGTATCACCCTACTTGCTGTCAGTTGAATCTTCCTCTCTCCCTATATCCCTAGCGGGGATGGGGTTCTGTGAACATCTCTCCATCCATATACCTGGAGACATGTGTCTATATGCCTGTCTATTCATCTAGGTATATATATAGATATAGATATATATACTTATCTATATCTATCTGTGTGTCTCTGCCCATACATATCTCTTTATAGATATATGCATATATACCCTATATGTATATATATTTAAATATATATATATAGATATATAGATAGATATTTATAGATATAATGAGAGATATGTTTAGATAGATCTGTATTCATCTACTTATCTATCTGTCTGTTAGGATCATATAGGAAAGTAAAGATATCTGAACCTAACAGATGGGCACTACCCCTATCAATGCTGTGCCAGTATACTTAGGGGGCTACACCTATAACCACTTCCTGTGGTAATTAACAAACTTTTTCCTTACCATAACCTTCAGGTTAGGTACTCCTGAAGCTCTCCATGTACCTTTTTCTTTCCTAATTGACCCCATTTAGGAAAAACATTGCGGAGCTTCAGTTCCTCTAAAGCTTAGCGCTCCTGAGTCTGTCCTTACTTTCTTATCAGATACAAGGGTCTCCATACCCTTTCTCCCTTACATGGACTGATTCCAACCCCAGTCCAGTTGGGTCAGACTCATTTTTTCTCTTGGTCCTACATTTGTACTGTTTTTGGACCAAAGCAGCTTAAGCTTCCTTTAATAGTACCTTCTGCGTCTCCGCTGAAGCTCTACCTCTTATACTACCCCAGTTTTCCCCTGGGGCTATTTCTCACCCTGAAGGGTTCTGACCTCCACTTGTTTTTATTCTACTTCATTACCTCTACTTCTCAGTGAGGTACCCCTTGAGCACATTCACTGGCTCTTCTATCAGATCCATATGTAGCTCAGTGCACTTGTGCCATGCCAACAAGGGAGGCCCAGATTACAATATTTTCCTACTAAATGCCCTCGATACAGGGTCTTCCCCTTTTGAAGCCCTGTTCTAGCCAGCTGTTCCACAGCTCCTTTTCTATATTCAACTCCTACCCTCCATCCCCAGGATGCCTGAGGTCCTGAGGAATAGCATGGCTCGTTCTAGACTTGCAACATGCTAGGACTCCCGGGCATCTGAGCTTGGGAGTCCCCATATATGAAGACTCATTCCTGCTTGTTCCTGGAGATAGCACAGTTACTTACCTGTAACAGGTGATCTCTGGGAACAGCAGGAATAAGTCTTCACAACCCACCCACCTCCCCTAGGAGTTGCATTTCTCTATCTCTATCTTTCCCTTCCTTGCTCTCTCTCTTTGCCTCAGCTTTAAAACTTAACTGAGGAGAGGAAGTTGGGAAGGCGGGAAGGCAGCACGCAGGCGTGCTGGGATGCTTCCAAAAGCTTTCTGATTGGACGCTGGGAAGCATTCCTGCGCAGACTCCGTCGGTACCGACGTACCCATATGTGAAGACTTATTACTGCTGTTCCCAGAGATCACCTGTTACAGGTAAGTAACAGTGCTTTCCTCTCTGGTCGGTTCATGAACTAGCTGCTCCAAGAAGCAGTCATTTATGTCATCTATCCCTGCAGGTCTCGTGTATGTACCTCTCTGTCTTTGTTTTCCAAGTCTGCTACTCTAGCCTCTAGAGACGGGTGAGCCTGATGTCAGTACCGGGAAAAATGGTAGAAACCATCACAAAGAACAAAATGATTGAACATGTAGATAGTCATGACTTAATGGGAGACAGCCAACATGACTTTAGACAAGGAAGTCTTGTCTTACTAATTTATGTTTTTTTGTAGGTGTGAATAAACAGGTAGACAAAGGTGAGTCAGTTGATATAGTGTATCTGGACTTTCAGAAAGCCTTTGACAAGGTCCCTCATCAGAGACTTTTAGCAAAACTAAAAAGCCATGGGATAGGAGGCAGTGTACTATTGTGGATGAGGAAGTGGTTAAAAGGTAGAAAGCAGAGGGTAGGGCTAAATGGACAATTTTCACAATGGAAAAAAGTGAATAGTGGAGTTCCCCAGGGATCTGTGCTGGGTTTGCTGCTTTTTAACATATTCATATAAATGACCTGGAAATGGGAATAATGTGTGTGATTATCAAATTTGCAGTTGACATAAAACTAAAGTTGTTAAATCCCATCAGGATTGTGGAAAATTGCAAGAGGATTTTGATAAACTGAAAGACTGGGCATCCAAATGGCAGATGAAATTTAATGTGGACAAGTGCAAAGTTATGCACCTAGGAAAGAAAAACCCAAACTATGGTTACACGATGCAGGGTTCCATGTTAGGAACTACCACCCAGGAAAAAGATTTAGGTGTCATTGTGGGTAACATGTTAAAACCCTTCACCCAGTGTGCAGCGGTGTCCAAGAGAACAAATAGAATGCTAGGTATCATAAGGAAAGGAATGGAGAATAAAACAAAGGATATTATAATGCTTCTGTATCATTTCAAGGTGCGACCGCACCTTGAATATTGTGTGCTATTCTGGTTGCCGTATCTAAAGGATATAGCTTTATTAGAAAAGGTACAGAGAAGAGCCACCAAAATAGTAAAGGAGTTGGACGTATACCCCTATGAAGAGAGGCTAAAAAGGTTAATGCTCTTCAACTTGGAAAAGAGACGGCTGAAGTGAGGTATGATAGAGGTCTATAAATTAATGAATGGAGTGGAGCGGGTAAACGTAGATCGATTGTTTACGTCATCAGAATATAAAAAGACTAGGGGACATGCATTGAAGCTACAGGGTAACTATTTAAGATTAATAAGAGAATATTTTTTCACTCAACGTGTATTCAAACTCTGGAATTTGTTACTGTAGGATGTAGTAAAAGCTGTTAGTGTAGCTGGGTTTAAAGAAGGTTTGGACAAGTTCCTGGAGGAATGGTCCACAAACCATTATTAAAAGGAACCCGGGATATCACTGCTTGACCCAATACAAGCATTGTGGAACCTGTCTTTTGAGGAAACTGCTAGGTACTTATGACCTAGATTGGCCACTGTTGGAAACAGGATACTGGGCTTGATGGACCTTGGTCTGACCCATTATGGCATATCTTATGTTCTTAGACTTTGGCAAGAGCTGTTTCAGTAGACTGAAAGGGACGAAAGCCAGACTTAAGTGGATCTAGGAGGGCTTGCATGTTGAAAAATTCAAGATAGCATGTTCAATAAGTTTGGAAATGAAGGGAAGAAGGGAGATGGGTCGATAATTAGGACAATTAGGGTCGTGAAGGTTTCTGGAGAAGAGGTGTGATCACCGCATGCTTGAAGGCTGCAGAGAAAGTTGCAATGGAGAGTGAAAGTTTGAGAATATGTGAGATGGAAGGGATGTCTGAGGAGGAGATGATGTTAAGGAGACAGGTGGGGATCAGATCAGAGGAATAGGTAGTGAGTTTAGAGGAGGAAAGAAGAGGAGAGATTTCATCTTTGGAGATCTTAGTAAGGGATGAAAGGGTGATAGAGGTTGAGGGGAAAAGTTGGTATTTAAGAAGCAGAAGAGGGGGTGAAGAAGATTTAGTGGGAAATTGGAGTGTAATCTTAAGGATTTTATCAAGGAGATAGTCGGCTAGGGTTTGAGTAGAAAGAGGAGGGATTGGAAGCAGAGGTGCCTTAAGAGAATTAAGAGTTGAAAATAGACAGCGGGAGTTAGAGGCAAGAGAGTTAGATGGATAAAATAGTTTTGGTTGGCAAGTGCAGTGGCAAACTGGAAGTAAGTAAGCATGAATTGGAAGTGAAGAAAGTCTGAAAGAGAATGCTATTGAGCCAAGTATGCTCTGCTGAGCGGGCACAGGAGTGTAGGTAGCAGCGGGTGGTTGAAGACAGCCAGGGCTGAAGTGAAGTATGTGTCACAGGCATTGGTATGGGCGGAGCAAGAAAATCCAGAGCAGAGGAGAGAGCAGTATTATAGGAAATTAAAGCCTCATCGACAGATTTAGAGGGCAAAGTGGAAGAAAGAAATGATGAGACAGTAGCGAAAAGTGTCAGTGGATCAATAGCAGGAAGATTCCTAAAAAGGTTGGAGGAGACTGGGCAAGATTGATTCGTGGAGTGATGAAGAGTGAAGCTTAACAGGTGGTGGTTAGAGAAGTGAAGAAGTGAGGTACAGAAATTAGAGGGTAAACAATTAGAAAAGAAAGCAAGGTCAAGGCAGTAACCATGCTGTTGAGTGTGGGCAGAAAAGCAAAGCTGGAGGTTGTATGAGTAGGTAAGGGAAAGGAGCTTAGACGCATCTGGGTCAGAAGGGTTATCAATATGAAAATGAGTCACCAACAATAAGGGAGGGGGAAGAAGAATCCAGAAATAAGGAAAGCCAGAGTCAGTTAGTGAGAAAGGTAGACGTGGACTTGTCAGGGAGTTTATAACAACAATCCAGAGAGGCAGGGATTTTAAAAGACGGAGTGGACTTCAAGGGAGGAAACGGAGTGAGACTCAGGTAGAAGGAGGGATAGAAATTAACACGAAGGAGAAAGCAGAAACCAGACACCACCACTATGGCCAGTGGGATGAGGAGTGTGGGAGAATTGGTAGCTGCCATTACAGAGGGCAGCGACCGAAGTAATGTCATTAGGGAGGAGCCAGGTCTCAGTAAGAGCTAGAAGATGGAAAGCGTGAGAGAGAAAGAGAGAAGGGCAAAGGGAAGTTCATTAGAAATGGAATGAGCATTCCATAAGGCACATGAGAAGGCGATAGAGGAGGGGAAAGGAGAGGATTATGGATGAGATTGGGGTGGTGGAGAGAACAACTAATATGGGAGTGAGAAAAGTGAAGGTGTGCCGGGGTTGGGATTAATATCACTGGAAGACAAAAGGAGAATTAGAGTGCGAGGGAGAGAGGAAACAGCACGGCAGAAAAGAGGATGAGGTTGTTTTGGAGAGGAAGGAGAGGGATGAATGAGAGGAAGAAAAAGGTGAAACTCAAGAGCTGAGGAAAGGGTGGAGGACAATGGGGAATATGGAGAGTGAAAAGGAGAGGGGATTTAGGTTGATGGAATGAGGGAAGAAGGTTAGGGAGAATCAGAAAAGAACAAAAATTAATGTGTAGCCATAAGAAGGGAGGTGCAAGTCAACCTAAGAAATGGCAGTGAGGACAAAGTACAATTAGGAGAAAGGAGAGGGATAAGAAGTTAGTAAGTGAATAAGGATAAAAATTATAAAATACGGAGGCGTTTGTTCATTTCCTGAACTGTTGGTGTGCTTTACTTGCCTGCCCGGTGACCTGCTGCAGCCTCTCTGATTGGGGACGCTGTTTCTACTGGGGCTATATCAGCTTGCCCCCAACGCGGGATACCGAGGCGTTTGTTCATTTCCTGAACTGTTGGTGTGCTTTACTTGCCTGCCCGGTGACCTGCTGCAGCCTCTCTGATTGGGGACGCTGTTTCTACTGGGGCTATATCAGCCTGCCCCCAACGCGGGATACCGAGGCGTTTGTTCATTTCCTGAACTGTTGGTGTGCTTTACTTGCCTGCCCGGTGACCTGCTGCAGCCTCTCTGATTGGGGACGCTGTTTCTATTGGGGCTATATCAGCCTGCCCCCAACGCGGGATACCGAGGCGTTTGTTCATTTCCTGAACTGTTGGTGTGCTTTACTTGCCTGCCCGGTGACCTGCTGCAGCCTCTCTGATTGGGGACGCTGTTTCTACTGGGGCTATATCAGCCTGCCCCCAACGCGGGATGCGTTAGCGGGCGTGTGCCCGTGGGCGTGCCCGAAGGGGCGTAACCAAAGGGGCAGGACACGCCCCTTTGGCACCCCTTCGGCGAACGAGGCGGTTTGAGTAACCGCAGATGGGGAAACGGAAGAAGAGGCCCCCTCCGAGTCTATCGAAAGCCGTGAAAGTCACGGGTCCGATGGATGCTCATATACGATCCGGAGGAGCAAATCCTGCTGCCCTTGTAGTGGCTAACGATCCGGTGGATATCTCTACCGTGACTACTCCTTCCTCCTTGATGTCCCCGCAAGAGATTATTTCACCCTCATTGGAAACGCCCAAAGGTACTGAGTTGGTTATTCCCCCTTCACTTGTGCAAGGTCAGTTTGAGGCTGAGAAACCCTTATTAACATCATCGTTTTTACGATTGGGTTCTCCACCTCCTGCCTTGCCGCCTCCACTTCCGTCGGTTCTGTTTTTTCCCGAACCTTTTGAGATGCCGGCTCCCCCGGATGAGGTTTCCCTTAAGGATGTTTGGACTAAGTTATCTCGATTGGAGTTGGTTTTTGATAACTCTTTGAAAAAACTTTCTACTTTTTCTAAAGAAACGGTTAATAAACTGTCCAATCAAGAGGTCAAATTGGTTAATTTAGAGAATAGAGTTCTAGTATGTGAAGCACAAGATTCCTCCACCCAAGCGGTTTTGAATACGTTAGTGAAAGATGTTACCTCTGTACGTCGTCAAGACGAAAATTTGGAAAATTTCTTGCGTGTTAAGACCCTGCGCTTCTTAAATTTTCCTTGCACTCACTATTTGGATCCACTTATTTTGTTAAAAAAGTATTTAAAAGATGTTTTGCTTCTAACTGATGTTGATTCTAAACTGATTTCGAATTTATACTATTTGCCTATTAGGGATCCGAGTAGAGTTAATGATAAGGTTGAGGGAAAACAGGGTGGTGGAGAATCTCCTCCTGAGATGGATCTATCTGTTTTTTTAGAATCATCTCAGGATGAGATTCGTACTAGAGCGACCCTCCTGGTCTCTTTGGTTTCAGAATTGGATAAGCAAAAAATTTTTAGGGCCTACTTTAAGAAAAAATATGAGAAATTTTGTGGTCAACTTATCCAATTGTTTCCTGATGTCTCCAGGGCCACTCAATTGAGACGGAAAGCCTTTTTGGTGGTCCGTTCAAGGGTGGTGGCTCTGGGGGCTAAATTTATTTATTTATTTATTTTTAAAAGTCTTTATTTAACCTTTTACAAAACACCGTCAACACAAGCGGATACCCAAAACAACACAAAAAAGAAATCCTATACAATGAAACTAAAAAGAAATCCTACACAATAAACTAAAACCCCTGAACCACCCCCACCCAACAAAACCCACCCCACCCACGGCTTAGCTCACTGAGAAGAACACAACTAAACATGAGTCAGAGAGGTACCCATGGCACCATTAACAGCACCATTAACAAGTCTGGGAACGGGCCACATATGTGTCCAAAGGTGCCCACCGATGAGCATTAAGGTCAGCCCTGTCTGGATGGTGGAGTTTGCTATAAATTTTCTCCAGCTTGGAGTAGTGGCAAACCAGGTTCCACCATCCATCCAGGCTAAGGCTGCTAAAATTCTTCCATTTCCAAAGAATCATTTTCAGAGCGATAGCCATCATGAAATTAAACAGAAAGGCATGGCCCTGGGATTCGGCGGGAAAGAAATTAGAGGATCGCAATAGGATCCTTGTCCAGTCCAACTCCGCAGTAAAGCCCAGGATTGATTGCATCTTGGCCCATACCTGTCTCCAAAAAATTAGGACCAAAGAGCACTCAAACATATGTATATAGGTACCTTTGGCTGCGGAGCAAGACCAGCAGAACCCCTGAGTGCCAGAATCCCACCTGGCCAGCTTCGACGGAGTAATAAAAGCCCTGTGCATAAAAAAGAATAGAGATTGTGTGAGAGCGGCTGATCTGGATATGTGAGAGATTGGGCCCCATAAAACTTTCCATTCAGCCGAAGTAACATTCTGAGATATATCTGATTCCCATACTCGAGCTAGCCCTAGAGGCGCTTGAGAGACACTCTCCCTCCAGAGGGCATAAATCTTAGAAGTAGCCCCCTTCTGCAACGTCGTGGACCTCAGCCAGCGAAGCAGCGCGTCATCCTTAACTGCTTCGGATGTGCTTTTAATAAATCCAGAGGACGTAATACAATGTTTCAATTGGAGCCACTTGAAAAGGAAAGAGTCTGGCAGGGAGAACATCCCTTGAATCACCGCAAAGTCTTTCCAACCATTGTCGTCTGCTAACTGACCCAAAGACCAGATTCCTCGATCCTGCCACGCTCTCCAGGCAAATCTGCGACCCCGAATCCGAAATCGAGGGTTCCACCAGACAGGGGTCTGCTCCGGGGAGACGACAACCTGATCTGTGAGCCTCGCCAATTCCAAGTAGGCAACCTGCGTGGACCTAATGACTCTCCCCGCTGAGGACCACTCAGGATATAGCGCCCCCAATAAATATCGAGGAGGACAGGGGGCAGCCAGATTGATCTCCACCGCTAGCCAAGTCGGCCGTTGTCCACTGTCATCCACAGTAAGCCAGGATGAGCCCTGTTTGGTCAAAAGAGCTTGGTGGTAATGCTGGAAATCAGGGAAATGCACTCCTCCCTTATCTTTGGGAGCTTTCAATTTTTTGGTGGCGATACGCGGCTGTTTCCCATTCCATAAGAAGGAAATAAGGACACGTTCTATCTTCTGATACCATACTGACGGGATGGAAAAGGGGAGCATACCTAGTATATAATTGATCTTAGGGGTGAGAGTCATCTTAATGGTCTCTAGGCGACCCCACCAAGAAAGATAAAGAGGAGACCAGGCCACTACCTTAGAATGAAGAAACAGAAGGAGGTCCTCCATGTTTTTCGCAATCGAGTCATCCACCGACGCACTATACCATGCCCCTAAATATTTAACACAACCCGCCTCCCACTTAAAGGGGAACTCTGTCATCTCTGCTGAAGTGGCAACTCGATTAAGGGGAAAAACCACAGATTTAGACCAATTGATCTTATACCCCGACACATTTGAATAGCTATCAAATAAGGCTAATATAGGCCGCACTTCCTCCGGCTGTGCGAAAAGAAGCAAGTCGTCCGCATAAGCGGATAGTTTGACTTGTGATGATCCAGTCTGAACCCCTTTAAGATCCGCCTATCCTCGGAGAGCTATGGCCAAAGGCTCCAGGGCTAAGTTAAATAAAAGAGGGGAAAGGGGGCAACCCTGCCTAGTCCCGCGATGAAGGGAAAAAGAACGAGAGAGAATACCGTTCGCCAAAATACTAGCAGAAGCATTGGCATAGAGCGCCCGAACCTTATGAATGAAATCCTCCCCAAGACCAAACCATTGCAGAATGAAAAACATGAACGGCCACTCCAGCCTGTCAAACGCTTTTTCAGCGTCTAAAGCAAGAGCAATGTACGGACAGGTAGATAAGGAGACCCTTTCAATGAGATTACAGAGAAGACGGGCGTTATCAAAAGTTGATCTCCCGGGGACGAACCCGCATTGGTCCGGGTGGACCAAATCGCCAACCACCGAGGCAAGTCTACGCGCTAGGATACTCGCGTAAATTTTATAGTCAGAATTTAAAAGGGAAATTGGCCGATAATTTGCGACTAGAGTGGGATCTCTCCCCGGTTTCTCCAGTACCACAATGGTGGCTTCCGAGAACCTCCCAGTGGAGCCCCCTTCCCTGGCAAGCCCATCATAGTAATCCAACAGGAACGGGGCTAACTCATTGCAAAAAACTTTGTAAAATTCAGCGGGGAGGCCATCAGGACCGACCGCCTTACCCGAAGGCATGGCTTGAATTGCTGAAAGAAGCTCGTCGCGAAGAAAGGGCTTACCAAGGTTAAAGACTTGCTCTGCCTCTAGGACGGGATGATCAAGGTCTTTGACGAAACCAGCGAAAGAACTTACATCGGCAGAGATCTCAGAAGTGTAGAGTGAGCTATAGAATTTGGAGAATTCGTCCACTATCTGCACGTCCTTAGTTAAACGCTCCTGTTGGCTGGATAGAACAGCGGCTATACGAGGCTTACTTTGCGGCCCCCTTATAGTATGAGCTAATAGCCTACCAGCCCTATTCCTTTCCACATGAAACCGAGCAGACTGCTTTAACATAACTTGCTCCACATCGGAACTCAGTATATCATTATATTGAAAGCGGAGTCGTTGTAGGCGGAGGAGTAATTCAAGTTTTGGATGAGCTATCCACAGTCGCTCTCCGGCACGGATTTGAGCGTCCAAAGCACGTAATTTGGACTGCCGCCGCTTAGCCTCCAGTATTGTGAAGCTGGTTATCACTGCACGAATAGAGGCCTTAAAGGCCTCCCACCAGGCCCAGTCTGCAGTGTCTCCCCTTTTGTTAGATGTGAAATAAGAAGCTATAGCTCGCCTAATATCTTCCTGAAATGCAGGGTCTGCCAACCATGACCGATTGAAAGACCATGTCTGATTGGGGCACGCAATTCTCTCAAAGGCCACATCGATCGTTACGGCTGCATGGTCCGAGACCGACCTGCCCAAAATAGAAGAGTCACTACAACCAGAGATCAAAGACTTAGAGATCAAAAAATAATCGATACGTGACAAAGAGCTATGGGCAGGAGAGAAAAAGGAGAAATCTTTTTCTTTGGGATGAAACAGACGCCACACATCTACCAGATCACAGGAAGTAAGCAAGGAAGAAAGCGCAATACGCGCTCGTGAAGGGCGCTCAACCCTGCCAGGGTTCCGATCCAATAAGGGCTCTATGACCATATTAAAATCCCCACCCACAATTTTTGTAACCCCTGGTTCTTCTTGTAGGGTCCCAGCAAGGTTAGAAAAAAAAAACAGGATCGTCAACATTAGGGCCATAAATGTTGACCACTGATAAGAGCTCTCCCCCAGTTTGTATAATAGATTTAGCCCATCTCCCGGCCACATCGTGACCTGAGCTGATCAAATGAAGCCCGAGGGCACTTTTAACTAAGGTAACAACTCCATTCTTTTTATGCACAGCGGGGGAGCAACCAACCACCACATAGAATTTATCTGCCAGCTTGTTTGCCTCCACCACTGATAGGTGTGTCTCCTGGAGCAAGATAATGTCGGCAGATTGACGTTTACAGTACAACTGAATTTTCTTTCTCTTAGCCGGCGATCGCAGCCCCTTTACATTGAGGGATAAAATCCTCAGTTTATTAGCCATAATCTGCTACTCTAATTAAGGATAGCTCTGTGATACCTCCCCAGCTAAGCCCAATTCTTAGATTCTCAGTGAGCCATAAGCCGCCCCCTATTAAACAAAAGAGAAGCAACTGCGTAAGACAGCAGAAACACATCAACCACATGAAGCAGCCCCTTATTAATTAACAAACTGTTCAAGTCCCGACCACCCACCAAGACAGTAGTATACAGGTAAATATTATAACATCCCCCGGCATCAAAAATATCCAGCATTAGAGAGGCCGGCCCGAAGTATTAGCCACCCGTAACCAGCCCCGATCTAAAAGACAAATCACCAGGCAAGCCATTAAGTCATCTTTGTTGCATTTGGAGCTCCTCGTGCTCTTCAATATATTGGCGCAAAAGATCCGGATCTTCAAACGACCTGGTTTGGTTGTCCAAGGTGACCTTAAAGCGTGCTGGGCTGAATAGACCAAAACGGGCCTGCAGGCCACGCAGCCTAGGTCTGAGTTCCAGGAACAGCCTCCGCTTCTCTACAGTGCGCTTGCAATAGTCCGGGTAGAAAGAGATTTTCCGACCCTCATGTTGAATCGGCTGACTAGCCTTGGCCGCTGCAAATATCTGCATAACCTGTTGGTGCCTGAGTAGGCACATGATGAAAGGACGAGGCCGCGGGCCTTGAGAACGGGACCCCGTGGGAGAAGCAGGGATCCTGTGAGCCCGCTTGATTTCCAGCGGGGGATCAAAAGTTAACTTAAGAATCTTAGGTAAGAAGGACTCCATAAATCTGATAGGGTCCGTCCCCTCCGCTCCTTCTCCCAGCCCGATGACACGAATGTTATTACGTCGGGCCCGGTTGCTCATATCATCCATGCTTTGCTCAAGCCGGCCAATCTTCCGCGCCATTGATGAGACGCTCTTAATTTTAGTATCGTGCTCCACAATCGTCTCCTCCACCTTCTCCACCCGAGCTGAGAGAGATTGAAATTGTGAGCCCAGATCCCTTATATCGTCCTGAAGGGCTGACAGCGATTCTCCATTAGAGTCTACGCGGCTCCGTACAGCACGAACTTCCTGCAGGAGTAATCTTAAGTCCTCTGCAGACTCATGCGGAGGCCCTGCCTTGTGCGGAGACAACGGATCAGTCTTAGATCGCTTAGACCCAGATGTTGTCGGTGTTGGAGGGAAATCGAGGCGCGTTTGCTTGCTCCCCGACATCCCTTACAGCTGCCTCTGCGAAATTCAGCCGCCGGGATGGGTTTACGTTCGGGTAGGTCGCTAATTTCTATATTAAGGCCTAGGAGAAGAGGACTTACACCTCCATGCCGGTTTCGTGCTGGCTCCGCCCCCCGGGCTAAATTTATTTTGAAGTTTCCATGTTCTTGTCATGTTTTGTATCAAGGGAAGCGGTATGTATTTGGGGAAGTTGAGCATTTGTTAGATTTTGTGAAGGGGAAGTCTTTGGTGGTTTCTTAATTTATTTCTTTATACCTTTGGGATTCCTTGGGGATTGCTGGGTGGCTAGTGGGCTTATTGTTATTTGCTAATAGCGCCTCCTAGATGAGTTTCAATTGCTATTATGATTAATGTGATGTATAGCATAGTACTTATTGGTAATTTCCTACTTGTGTTCCTTAGATGACTCCAATTGATATTATTATTAATGGAGTCTCGTACTGTATGATACTGAGTGTATGCTTGTATACTGTTAATGTTTCTTTTCTTTTTCTTTTTTTCCTTTTATATGTATATAAAAAAAAATAAAAAAAAATTATAAAATACAAGTAAAATTTCAAATAAGTCTTAAAGTGACCCTGAACTATCAGATAAGGAAAATTGCTTAGAGGAAATAACCTATTAACCATGATGTCGTCAGCATAAATGTGATAGTGTAGTTTCTCCAGGACCAAGCAGGAAGTCAGTCCTCACTGATGGGTGACGTCGGCGCCGACGGAGCCCTCGCGGAGCAATTTCCCCAGCTTTCGAAGAAAGTCTTTGGGAATTGCAACGCGCATGCGCGGTCCCCTTCCCGCCCAAGGGTGCCATCTTGCTCAGTCTTCTTTTTTCCGCGGAGCCCTACAGACGTAGTTTGTGATCTCAGCTGAAAAAGTTGATTTTTTTCGTTCTATTTTCTCGGTTCGACGCCGTGTCCTTTTCCCGCCCGGCCTCGATACTCCGGTGTCGAGTCCATTCACTATTTTTCGGTTTTTGTCCTTCGTGACTGGCGTTCCCGCCACTTTTTTCTTTCTCTGGCAGCCCAGTCTTTTGACCTCGCAGGGGCCCTTTTTCCCCCGATGGCTGCCAGCGGGTTTAAAAAGTGTGATCGGTGTATGAGGCTTATGTCTCTCACCGACACACACGACTGCTGCCTCCGCTGTCTCGGACCCAATCATGACCCGATGATTTGTGGTCCGTGTACCAAAATGTCCTCGAAGGCATTGAGGAGTCAGCAGTCTCAAAAGGAGCGAATCTTCTCTGACTCCGCGTCCGGCCAGGCCCAGACCTCGTCAGAGGCTTCGACGTCTCGTGACTCCGGCCCTGAGCGTCGTCGGAGCTCCTCTGAGCGGGGGTCTCCCGCCCGGGAACATCGTCGGAAGAAGAAACCCGCGAGGGCGGCGTCAGAGTACGCTACTGGTTCCTCGAGGGCCAGGTCGCATAGCCCCGATAGCCGCCCCGGGTCCTCGGAGTTGGAGAGGCCTTCGAAGCATCCTCGTCTCGAAGTGGAGTCTCCTGGACATGTGAGTACTGTAGTCCTCGTGGACTCGCCTCCGAGGGAGCTGACGTCGGGGCCCGAGTCGGGGGCTGCTGGGTCTCCTGAGCTTGGACTCAGGCTGACGGCCTTGGTGAGCAGTTTCGCTGCCTTCATGGACCAGCAGTGGGCATTGATCGCTGGCCTCGCCGGTGCATCTGCCCTGACCACCGGGACGTCGATGTCCAAGTCAACCCTGGAGGCTGAGCCGATCCTCGAGTCCATGCGGGCTCGAGTCGATCCTCGGACACGGTCTCCCTCGATCTCCCGTTCGGGACCGAGGTCGTCGACGCCGGCCTCGGCGTTGGGGCGGAGGTCCTCGGCGGCCGCCCGCACGGAGCCGCTCGATTCCTCCTCGGAGGAGTCGGGCTGGGACACGGAGGAGGACGAGTCACCCGGTTCTTTTCAGTCTCGGTGCGTCCCCTCCGACTCGCCCGAGTCTGAGCCTCGGAGACGGTCCCCCCCGGAGGATACCTGGTTCTCGGACTTCGTGAGGGCTATGGCCAAGGCTTTGGCCTTCCCTGCGGATCCCGAGGAGGAGCCTCGAGCCGAAGAGCTTGAGGCCCTCCAGTATGACTCTCCCCCGAAGGAGGCCTTTACTGTACCGGTTCCTCCGATGCTGGAAAGACTTCTCTTCCGCATGTGGGAGAGCCCGGCATCGACGCCGGTGTTAAGCAAGCGGGTCGATTCCATGTATCGAGTCCGCAAGAGCCCCGGGTTCCAGAAGGCACAACTACCGCACCATTCCATGGTGGTGGAATCGGCCATGCATCGACTCAAGAGTCAAAAAATGCACTCCTCGGTGCCTCCTGGCAAGGAGGCCCGGAACCTGGATGCCCTCGGTAGGAAGTGCTTCCAGGGCTCTATGCTTGCTTGTCGAGTCCAGACATACCAGCTTTACATGGGCATGTATCTCCGAGACCTGGCAAAGGAAATTGCCGGGTTCTCTGCTGGTCTCTCCGAGGAACCTTTGCAGAGGTTCCAGGTCTTGTCCACTGGTATTCGAGAGTGCTCGAAATGTATTTCTCGAGCAGCCTACGATGGCTTCGAAGCATCGGCTCGAGTAGCCTGGGCAGGCATCGGTGCCCGCCGGCAGGCTTGGCTTCAGTCATCCGACCTCGAGCCATGGATGCAGGACAAGTTGGTCGATGTCCCCTGCAGAGGTGAAAACCTCTTTGGCAAGCCCATGGCTGAAAAGGCTGCGCAACCCGAGACAGAGACTCTAGCCAGGACTCGCCTGTCCAGAAAGACCTCTGCCCCTTCACAGAAGAGGAAGGGCTCGGGGAAAAAGCCCTTTTACCCGAGGAAGGTGTCTGCCTATAAACAACACCACCCACAATATCAAGCCTCAGCAGCTCCCCATCAGGGTCAGCAGGCTAAGGGACAGGGTAATGGGTCCCGTAGGCAGAAGGCCCCCAAGCCCACTACACAGGCCCCTGCTCAGCAGGGTGGGGGTTTTTGACTCCGTAAGCATAGCCTTTTCCCCCCCGCTGGCTTCTCTCAGCACGGGAGGCCGGCTGGCCCACTTTGCCCACAGGTGGTCAGCCGTAACATCAGATACATGGGTGCTTCAGGTAGTTCAAAAGGGCTACCTTTTGCATTTTCACCAGGTACCTCCCTCCTACTTTCCAGGGGAGCCCCCAAGGACCCCTTTGCACAGAGACTTACTCCTTCAGGAGTTAGCAAGTCGTCTTCAGGAACAGGCTGTGGAACCGGTGCCCCACCACCTGAAAGGTCACGGCTTTTATTCCAGGTACTTTCTGATACCAAAAAGAACAGGAGGCCTCAGACCCATCCTGGACTTGCGCAACCTCAACAAGTTCCTGCAAAGGGAAAAGTTCAAGATGCTTACCCTTGGAATCCTGCTGCCCTACCTCCAGCGGGGAGATTGGCTATGCTCATTGGATCTAAAGGATGCTTATACTCACATCCTTATCCATCCGGACCACAGACAATATCTACGATTTGTTGTGGAAGGAAATCATTATCAGTACAGGGTACTGCCCTTTGGCCTGTCCTCCGCTCCCAGGGTGTTCACCAAATGCCTGGCAGTGGTGGCAGCCTTCCTGAGGCTTCAAGGCCTGTTTGTCTTTCCCTACCTGGACGACTGGCTCATCCGGGCACAGTCTTCCCTAGAGGTCACTCAGGCCACTCGTCGCACTGTAGCTCTGCTTCAGCACTTGGGGTTTGTCATAAACTTCGCAAAGTCCACTTTGCTCCCCTCTCAGGATCTAGAATTCATAGGAGCGCAGTTGGACACTCTGCAAGCTCGTGCCTTCTTGCCTCTGGAACGGGCCAACCGGCTCGTAGCTCTGGCCAGCAGTTTTCACAGCTCTTCCCTGGTCTCGGCCAGGCAATTCCTGCGACTACTCGGCCATATGGCTTCCACGGTCCATGTCACTCCGAATGCCCGTCTACATATGAGGCCTGCTCAGTGGAGCCTTCGCACTCAGTGGCATCAAGCCACAGGGAGCCTTGCGGACTTACTACGGATCTCCGACTGCCTGGTCTCCTCTCTGCAATGGTGGCTTCATCTGCCGAATCTGCTTCTTGGCATGACTTTTCAGTCTCCTCCACCTTCCCAAGTGCTGACGACAGATGCCTCTCTCCTGGGATGTGCCAAGGGACATGTACTCAAGGCCTTTGGACCCCTTGGGAAGCTGCTCAGCAAATAAACTTCCTGGAGCTCAGAGCGATCCGCCTAACTCTGCGGACCTTCTCTCACCTCACCTCTCATCAGTCTGTACTAGTCCAGACGGACAATCAAGTTGCCATGTTCTATGTCAACAAACAGGGGGGCACCGGCTCCCTCCTCCTATGTCAGGAGGCTCGGAGACTGTGCTCTTGGGCAGTCGACCATGACATCCTGCTCAAAGCGGTTTACCTGCCCGGACAGGAAAATTACCTGGCTGACAAACTGAGCAGGATTCTGCAGCCACACGAGTGGAGATTGGACCCGTTGGTTGTTCAGCGGATCTTCCTCCGGTGGGGCCTCCCCACCATGGATCTTTTTGCCAGTCCTCTGAACCGGCAACTTCCCAGGTTCTGCTCCAGGCACCCGCACCCGCTCAGAGTAGCGGCGGATGCTTTCCTCATTCCGTGGTCCACGGGCCTACTGTATGCCTTTCCTCCCACGCCACTCGTGTCCAGGACGCTTTTCAAGGTTCTCTGGGACAGGTCCTCGGTAATCCTTGTAGCGCCCAGATGACCGAGACAGCCCTGGTTCCCACTCCTGCTACAACTAGCAGTGGACACTCCCCTTCCTCTGGGGTTTCAGCCCGATCTCCTGACTCAGGATCAAGGCACTCTCCTGCACCCCAACCTCCGGGCCCTTCACCTGATGGCCTGGCTGCTGAAAGGGTAGTTCTAGCTCCGCTGCTCCTCCCTCCGGAGGTGGAAGAGGTCGTCCTGGCCTCTAGGCGTCCGTCCACCCGGAAGTCTTACGCCCTTAAATGGCGTCGCTTCTCTGTGTGGTGTTCTCAGCAATCTGAGAACCCCTTCTCCTGCTTTGTATCGGTGATTCTGCAATACTTGCTTCACCTTTCCAATCTCGGCCTCAAGTCCAACTCTGTAAGAGTCCACCTCAGTGCTCTCTCTGCACATCATTCGCCGGTGGACGGCAGGCCTCTTTCCGCACACCCCTTGGTGACACGTTTTCTCAGAGGCCGCCTCCTGCTTAAGCCTCCCTTGCGCCCCCAGCCCCTGACTGGGATCTCAATGTGGTCTTGCAGCGGATTACCTGTCCGCCTTTTGAACCTATGGCTACCTGCTCTCTTCGTTTCCTTTCTTGGAAAACTCTCTTCTTGGTAGCCCTTACCTCCACCAGAAGCGTTAGTGAACTACAAGCCCTAGTGTCTGAGCCTCCTTACACTAGGTTCTACTCTAATAGGGTGGTCTTACGGACTCACCCAAAGTTTCTTCCAAAAGTGCTTTCCCCTTTTCATCTCAACCAAGAGGTGGTTCTTCCAACCTTCTTTCCCAGGCCGCATACCAGCCGGGCTGAGAGAGTTCTGCATACCCTGGACTGTAGGAGGGCCTTATCCTTCTACCTTGACCGTACGCGGGAGCATAGAAAGGCTGTTCAGCTTTTCATTTCTTTTGACCCCAATAGGTTGGGGGTGCCTGTCTCCAAGCGTACTTTGTCCATCTGGGTAGCTGAATGTATCGCCTGGGCTTATGGGGCAGCCGGCCTCTCCTTAGAGAGTCGAGTCACGGCTCACCGTGTCAGGGCGAAGGCTGCGTCAGTGGCTCATCTCCGCTCTGTTCCGTTGGCCGGGCCGCTACTTGGTCTTCAAGCCAGACTTTTGCGGCTCATTACTGCCTGGAGAGGGAGTCCCGCAGGGACAGTGCTTTCGGAAAGGCAGTCCTCCACAATCTCTTTGAGGTTTAGGCAACTCCTACCCTCCGGCCCTGGTGTTGGGCTACCGGCCGGAAGCGTATTCAGAGAAGATTCCTTACTTCTGTACTGCTGAGCTAGAGGGAGCTCATTTTTTCTGCTTGAGGTCTCCGGTAGCCTTAAGCTTGGGAGTCCCATCAGTGAGGACTGACTTCCTGCTTGGTCCTGGAGAAAGTAGTTACTCACCTGTAACAGGTGTTCTCCAGGAGCAGCAGGAATCAGTCCTCACAACCCTCCCTCCTCCCCTCGGAGTTGCAGTCATTCTTATCCATTGTTTTGCTAACTTTTTTGCTATCTTTTCGCTATGTCATCAGACTGAGCAAGATGGCACCCTTGGGCGGGAAGGGGACCGCGCATGCGCGCTGCAATTCCCAAAGGCTTTCTTCGAAAGCTGGGGAAATTGCTCCGCGAGGGCTCCGTCGGCGCCGACGTCACCCATCAGTGAGGACTGATTCCTGCTGCTCCTGGAGAACACCTGTTACAGGTGAGTAACTACTCTTTGTGGTGCTTGATGATGTTGCATATGGGCTGTATGTAGATGTTAAAGAGCATTGATGATAGGGCTGAGCCTTGAGCCCTGTGTGATGGGGAATTGTAGTGATTTCTTTTGGTCACATTTGACTGGCTGTGTTCTCCTTTCCAAGTATGATGTGAACCACTTCAGGGTATTCTTGCATAGTCCTGTCTGTTGTAAGCATTGCAATAACTTGGTGTGGGACACAGTGTCAAAGGCGAGAACAAGCATTAGGCATTATTATCACATGTAATCTATGAATCTATAAACATATTAAACATATTTAAACATTAGAGCCATCATTCATGGGCTGATTCAAGTCATGTGAGTACCGACAACTGATCGCAGGTGTATCCAGTTTCACTGCAATGGGAATGTGGGTCTTTCTGTTCAAACTGCTTTGCAAAGTTTATAACGGTGCCAATAATTATGTCCTAATCAAAATATGAATAACTAAAGAGATTCCGGTACCAAAAAAGCACCCCGTGTTAGAAAAACTTTTTTTGTCGGAGAATAGCCTCCCAGTGCTACGTTATGTAAAAAGTTAGCACCACCGGGATTTCTCCATTTTAATAATAAAGACCAAAGTACTTAACTTAGTACTTAGCTTGGTAAACCAATGCCATAGCTGCCAAAATCGACTATGTATCCGACGAAGTCTTCGTTTCGGGTTCAATGTAGAAATTCCCTTATGAACCCTGCATCAGGTATGTCCTTAAGCCGCTGTTGGCAATGTAGAGTACTAACACCAAACCGCGTAAGCAGACATTTAAAGAACAGGACGTTTGACGTCAGCCAGAAGCGTGAAGCAACCAACCAATACAACAGTTCCACCAAGGAAGGAAACACCCACCAACAGGGAATCCCTTCTGAGTGAGGAACCTGATATCAGCTGAGAATGGTATGCCAGTCAATTTGTTGATTTAACCCCTTCGGTGCCACTGAATCCAAACGATATATCCACCGTTGTTCCCGATACTGCAGGCGCTGCTCTCGATCTCCTCCCCGAGGGTCAGATGGTACAAAATCCAAAATTCTCCATCGCAGTGAAGTAAACGAATGTCCAAGTTGTATACAATGCTCTACTATAGGCGCCGAGAGTGACTTTGTTCTTAATCGCAACGCATGTTCCGCAAGCCTAACACGAATCGGGCGTTTGGTCCGACCCACATAATACAATGAGCAGGGACAGACCAATAAGTAAACTAAGCAATAAGTAAACCCCAATAAGACCAATAAGTAAACTAAGCAGTAAGTAAACTAAGCAATAAGTAAACCCCCTAAGCAATTTACTGATGATGAAGCTTTCACACAGAAGTGGGATATGATACTTAATAAGTGTGGTGTGGACTTGGTGACTTTACTGGCTGAGAGGTCTGCTCAGGAACAGGAGTCCTTAAAGGAACATGTTGCAGCTATGAAAAAGAGGATTTTAGAAACGACCAATTCTCTGGTATTTCAGACCCAGTGGCAGGATTTTCAGAAACAACTTGACTCCTATCAGGATTACATTAAAGGTCTTAAGATTCGAAAATTTAAACGAGACAAGACTGATTATGATAATAATTGTGTTTATAACTGGCCGTCTCTGAAAAAAAGTTTTCCTGGCAGAAAAGTGTCCTTCCAACCGGAGTTTGAGGACTCCACTGAATCGGATCTTAGTGATTCCGGGATGGCTACTGCTTCTTCTCGTCCCCCTGCAGTGGCTCGGGATCGCGGTAACTCTTATAGAGGCCGTCGTTCCCGCCGACAATACCAACCGGATTTTTGGGAGGGACCGGACACCCGCTCCCGTACGAAGAGTCGTCCGTCATAAACGTGTCTGGCCTGTCCCTTTCAGCAGTGCAAACACAGGTGTTAGATCTGGGCCTCTCTTTTGTTCCCACCTCCAGATATGATGGATTTACGGTGCGTGTGGCCCTTCAGAAATTTTTTTCGCAAATTGAGAGTTATGCACTACATGTCTGTGGTACCGGATATAGTGGATTCCTCTTTAATTAGAAATCCCTCTAGATGGCTTCCTCCGGGAGCCCCTGATGCGGTGTTATCTACCTATCAGGATTTGGTATTTAAACATTTAGTGGAAGAGGAAGCACAGTTGCCCCGTGGCTATTCTAATTTTTCTTCTGAACAGTCTCAGGCAGTGAAACAACTACGTGAGTCCCCTTTGGTGATAAGGAGGGCTGACAAAGGAGGGGCTACAGTGGTCCTCTCCCAGGCACAATACCAACGGAGTTTGGATCAGCACCTTGGTGATGATCGTAATTATGCGCTCTTATTGGAGGATCCCACAGAAGCTATCAGGAAGCAGATTCGTTCGGTGACTTCCACAGCCTTTTTTAACCATTGGATTACCCGACATGAGATGGCCTTTCTTAATAAACAACACCCTAAGGTTCCTATTTTCTATCTGGTGCCAAAAGTACATAAGTCGCTTACGGACCCCCCGGGTCGTCCCATTGTCTCATGCAGAGACTCTTTGTTGGAGCCCCTGTCAAAATTCTGCGATTTATTTTTGCAGCCCGCGGCGGCTGGGATCCGGTCCTTTATTCGGGACACGGGGGATTTTCTGGATCAGTTAAAATATTGTAGTGATGTTTCCTCTTACACATATTTAGTTTCATTGGATGTGCAAGCCCTATACACAAATATAGATCAGGGTGAGGCTTTGAGCTGCTTACGTGAGTTCCCATTGGCTCTTCCGGATCGTTTACCTAAACGGTTTCTCCTTGAGTTATTGGCATTGGTGCTACAGAACAACTTTTTTCTTCATCAACACCAATTTTACAAACAAATTCACGGTATAGCTATGGGCGCTACGGTCGCCCCCTCTGTCGCTACATTGTATATGGGGGCTTTTGAGGAACGCTACATATATACGGATCCTGATTTCCTTTTGGTCCCGTTTTGGAAGAGATTCCTAGATGATGTTTTTTTCGTGTGGACGGGATCGCGAGAGCGGTTGGAGGCTTTTCTAGGGCGTTTAAATTCTCATCTCCCTAGGATCCAATTCACCGCACAAGTATCTTCCCAACAACTGGATTTTTTGGATGTGACGGTGGCTTTAACATCAGAGGGTTTTACCACCACCCTCTATCGGAAACCCGTCCAGCGCAATACTCTTCTTCGCTATAATAGTTTCCACCCGAGAGCCCTTAAGCAAGGTCTCCCATATGGGCAGTTCTTGCGATTAAAAAGAAATTGTTCCTCCTTGGTGGAATTCAAGAAGCACTCCAGGGATCTATCATCTCGATTGTTGGCTCGCGGATACCCAAAGCAGGTTATCAATAGGGCTTATCAGAGAGCGCGGTTCACCGATTTTGAATGGTTCCGTGAACAGCCGGGCACTTCGATTCCAGATTCGGAGTTGAAGATTACAGGGGTTCTTCCATTCACTCGGGGAATCAACATAGTGACGCTGCTCCTTCGGCGTTTTTGGCCGGTGGCGCAAGTGCACCCTTGTTTTAGGGATAAAAGTTTACAGATAGCCTATTCCAGGGGAACCAATCTCCGCGACCTTCTCGTGCGGACGACGCAAGTTCACGATCGCCCACAGACATCTCATATTGATAAAGGTCATTACACCTGTGCAGGCTGTGTCTACTGTGCCCTATCTCTATCTGGCCCTGTTTGGCTTGATATCCATACTTCTCGCACGTATACAACTGCCTGGCATACAGACTGTACTACTTCCTTTGTAGTTTACTTATTGGTCTGTCCCTGCTCATTGTATTATGTGGGTCGGACCAAACGCCCGATTCGTGTTAGGCTTGCGGAACATGCGTTGCGATTAAGAACAAAGTCACTCTCGGCGCCTATAGTAGAGCATTGTATACAACTTGGACATTCGTTTACTTCACTGCGATGGAGAATTTTGGATTTTGTACCATCTGACCCTCGGGGAGGAGATCGAGAGCAGCGCCTGCAGTATCGGGAACAACGGTGGATATATCGTTTGGATTCAGTGGCACCGAAGGGGTTAAATCAACAAATTGACTGGCATACCATTCTCAGCTGATATCAGGTTCCTCACTCAGAAGGGATTCCCTGTTGGTGGGTGTTTCCTTCCTTGGTGGAACTGTTGTATTGGTTGGTTGCTTCACGCTTCTGGCTGACGTCAAACGTCCTGTTCTTTAAATGTCTGCTTACGCGGTTTGGTGTTAGTACTCTACATTGCCAACAGCGGCTTAAGGACATACCTGATGCAGGGTTCATAAGGGAATTTCTACATTGAACCCGAAACGAAGACTTCGTCGGATACATAGTCGATTTTGGCAGCTATGGCATTGGTTTACCAAGCTAAGTACTAAGTTAAGTACTTTGGTCTTTATTATTAAAATGGAGAAATCCCGGCGGTGCTAACTTTTTACATAACGTAGCACTGGGAGGCTATTCTCCGACAAAAAAAGTTTTTCTAACACGGGGTGCTTTTTTGGTACTGGAATCTCTTTAGTTATTGTTATTTATTTAATTCCGGTTGGGTTTATACTAATCAAAATATGGCCTACCCTGAGCAGATATCTCCCATTACACACCTAATAAATATGACAGGGAAAAAAATTTTGTCGGACAATGACTGCATGTCCTTTTAAATTAATTTTGCAGCAAAAAAACACAGCGCTTCAGCCGTAATAATGTCAAATGCACTTACCTGAATGCAAGTCCAGTTCAGAGTATGGCCAAAACCAAGAATGAATCAGCGACATAGCACCATGTTTAGGGTTTTTTAAACTTCATAAACCCTGCTTCAGGCTGGCATTCCTCGCAGAACCACTCCGTTTTACTGCAAAATTGATTAAAAAAGACTGGATTTGTTGTAGTGGCTAACCCCCACACGCAATCATTGTCAGACAAAAAAAATTTTTCCTGTCATATTTAGACTGTTGCTTCACTTCACAAAACAATTGTGGCTTGATTTTTCATCCAGGAGTATTCAAATCAGATCAACTGTTGTGATTGGACAAAGATGGGCTTTATTTAACTTATGGGCCTCGTTGAGGCAATTTTTGTTATAATTGCTATGTTTGCTATAATTGTTGCATGTTGAAAATAGCATATGTTCTGTAGATTAGTGAAAAAAACCTGCCATTTCAATGACTCTTTATATTCTTTAGACCGCAGAATGCGAAAAATGTCCAGTGTGAGGATTTTTGCAAAGTACTGTAAATACATGAAAGCAAGTAGAAGTGATATGAAATAGAATCTCCCTGATGTATGGAGACAAAGTTTATAAGAGGTTTTATATATGTCAACTTCAAGAGAATATCTTTACAGTCCTAATTAAGTGGTAGCTAATGCTAGAATAATTACAAAAAAATAATTTACCTTAAAGGGTCATTTCTGTTCTAGCCATGGGTATGGGAAAAACAGCATCTTGTTCATAGTTGGTTGGCTTGTCCTATTAAACTGCATTGGAAAGAAGTGATACTTGGTATCATAAGTGATACCATTCCATTTGATGCCTTTGTTGTTTTAATAGGGTGTCCAATGTCCAAAGTGTATGAACTAAGGTGAATTTTGTATACAAATTTTTCAATAGCGGCGAGGGGAATTTTTTTCTAGAATCTTTCTATCAAGCCTACAACAGAAAAATCATGTGCTTTCATTGAAATATGTTAGCACATTCAAATATGAATTAAAAAATGAAAGATCTAATTATTTAATTGTATTATGTAGCATAAGAACAGAACATAAGAATTGTCATACTGGGTTAGACCGAAGTTTATCAAGCCCACTATTCTGTTTCCAACAGCGGCCAATCAGGGTTATAAGTATCTGTCAGGTTTTAAAAAGGTACACAGATTCCACAGTGCTTATCTCAGCATAAGCAGTTTGTTTCCCTGGTCCTCTTTAAAAATGGTTTATGAACTTTTCCTCCAGGAACTTGTCCAAACCTTTTTAAACCCAGCTACATTAACAGCTTTTACTACATCCTCTGGTAACAAATTCCAGAGTTTGATTATGTGTTGAGTGAAAAAATATCTTCTCTTATTAATCTTAAATGGGGTTACATTGTAGTTTCATTGTATATCTACTTTTTGATGGCGTAAACAACCGATCAACGTTTTCCCCTTTCCATTCCATTCATAAATTTATAGACCTCTTTCATATTTCCTCTTTAGCTGTCTTTTTTTTTTCTTCAAGTTGAAGAGCCCTAACCTTTTAAGCCTTTCCTCCTAGGGATATCCTTTTGTCTCCTTTATCATTTTGGTTGCTCTTTATCTGTACCTTTTTTAATTATGCTATATCCTTTGTAAGATATGATGACCAGAATTGCACACAGTATTCAAGGTGCAATCTCAAAATGGAACAATACAGAGGCATTATAATATTTTTGGTTTTATTCTCAATTCCTTTCCTTATGATTCCTAGAATTCTATTTGCTTGATTTGCTGCCACTGCACCCTGGGCAGAGGGTTTAAACATGTAATCAATGATGATGCCTAGATCCTTTTCTAGGTGGTGGTTCCTTTCATCATGTAACTGTTGTTCTCCAGGAACAAGCAGGAAGTCAGTCCTTGCTTATGGGCGACGTCAGTACCGACGGAGCCCGCGCGGAGCAATTCCCCAGCTTTCAAAGAAAGCCTTTGGGATTGCTACCACGCATGCGTAGTCCTCTTCCTGCCCAAGGGTGCCATCTTGCTCAGTCTCCCTTTTTCCGCAGAGCCCTTTGGACGCACATCCTTGTCCCTCAAAAAAATTTAGATTTTCCTCGCCTTAACTGGCTCTTATTTCTTTTTTCCGGTTGCACCGGTCCTCTACCCGTCCTCCCCTTGCTCCCTTTTGGAGCTTACGGGGATACCTTTTCTACAAATTTTTCTTCCGGGCTTCGTGCCCTTTTTTCTTCTAAACCGCTGGCCGCATAGGTCTTCGACCTCGCAGGGCCCGTTTTTGCCCCCATGGCCACCGGGTTTAAAAAATGCAATAGATGCTCTAGGAACATGTCGCTTACGGACACTCATGACTGTTGTCTAAGGTGTCTGGGAGCCAACCATGACCCAGAGCTCTGTTCGCTCTGCAAGAAAATGTTCTCTAAGGACCTACTCAGCCGTAAGCAGAAGTCCGAAGACATTTTTCAAAAGGCTGCCTCGGAGTCTCCAGCAGCGCCCTCGGTCGTCTCCCCTCTGGTGGGTTCTCCTCCGATGGGTTCTCCTCCTGCGGCACCACGTTCCAGACGACACTCGGACCAGGGGTCCCCCGAGGTGGAACGGCGCAAAAAGAAGAAGGCCTCAAAGTCGCTGTCTGGGGCCCCTGACAAGCGCGAGTGCTCCCGCGCCCAGTTGCTTAGCCCCCTTCGGCATTCCTGAGAGTCTGACAAGGAACAGTCCCGCAAGGTACCTCGCAGAGAAATGGAGGCCTCCAGCGAAGGCGCCCAGTCTCCTGAGGGCCTTCCCGGTGAGGACCCCCTCTCCTCTTTGACGCCCGACCCGGTGACCCCGGTGTCAGCGTCCCAGGGCCCTACGTCCACATGGGAATCCCATATGCTGGCGCTGGAACACAGCATTTCTGCGTTCATTGCTTACCAGCAGGCGCTCACAGTCAGCTTCGCTGACCTGCACCCGGAGACCGCGGGTTCCTCACATGGGACACCCAAATCTGTCCAGGAAACCCCCAAGAGCCACAGGCCTTGTGAGGGTCTTCGACGTCGGTCTCGCTCGCTTTCCCATTCTTAGGGGGCGAGATCGTCCAGGGCCGCTGGCCATCGGACAGAGCAAACCGCCCGGTTCGGATCCCTCGACCTATTTCTCGGCTTGGGAATTCAATGGGGACACATCCCCGGAGACCTGCACCGGGATCTTCCATCGTACTCCTCACCGCCTGGTTTCGAGTGGCGTTCACTGCACGAGGACACCTCCTTTTTGGTGTTTATTCGGGATATGGCTTGGGCCCTCAACCTGGTCACCCAGGCCGAGGAGGACCCTCATGCAGATGAAGAACTCAATATTCTTCAGTACGAGGCCCTGCCCAGGCAATTCCTCGGCGTCCCGGTGCCGCCAATCCTCTCCTGGCTATTGCCCTGCATGTGGGAGGCCCCGACCTCAGTCCCCATTGTGAGCAAGCGCCTTGACACAATGTACAAGATGCAGCGAGGGCCAGGCTTCCGAAAGGCTCAACTTCCACACACTCCAATGGTGGTGGAATCGGCCATGAGGAAGCAGAAGATCCCAAAGTCCCATTCATTGGTCCCACCGGGCCAAGAATCGAGAGCCCTTAATGCCCTGGGCCGCAAGGCCTATCAAGGTTCCATGCTCTCCTGTCGCATCCAGGCATACCAAATATATATAGGTATGTTCCTCCGCGACTTGGCAAAAGAACTGAGAGGTTTCTCCTTGGGTCTCGAGGGCGAGCCCCTCGATAGTTTCCGCACCCTGTTGAAATCAGTGGCCGATTGCTCTAAATATATCTCTCGAGTCTCCTATGATGGCTTCAAGACATCGGCTCGGGTGGTGGCTGTGGGCATCAGAGCCTGGCATCAGGCTTGGCTCCAATCTTCGGATTTGGAGTAGTGGGTGAAGGAGAAGCTCCTGGACGTGCCCTGCCTCGGTGAACAGCTTTTTGGTAAGGCAATGGAGGAGAAGGAGGCGGAGATCGAGATGGAGTATGTCACGAGGACTCGTCTCTCCCGCAAGACCTCTACCCTGCCTCGGAAGAAACAGCCTGCCAAGAAACACTTGTTCCCCAGAAAAGGCCTCCAGTATCGCGGCTACCAGCCGTACCAGGCTACTCCCACGCCGACCACTCCTGTGCTGGGAAAGCTCGGCCAAAGCTATTGTAAACCGAAGGGCCCAAAGGTCCAGACGCCGGCCCCACCGCAGCCCCCTCAGGGGCTTTGATGCCAGCGGCATAGCCCCTTGCCCTCCGGTGATCCTCAGCCCATTGGGGGATGCCTGTCCTGCTTCGCCCCATCGTGGGCATTGATCACCTCGGACACCTGGGTCCTCCAGGTCATCCGGGAGGGCTATGGCCTCCACTTTGACAGGCTTCCACCCCCTTTCTCCCCAGCAGAGCCTCCTCGACTCTCCGCATACCAGGTTTTCTTGCAGCGGGAATTGCACTCCCTCCTTACCCAACGGACAATCAAGAAGGTCCCTTCCCACCTTCAAGGTCGGGGCTTTTATTCCCAGTACTTCCTCGTCACGAAAAAGACGGGGGAGTCTGCGGCCCATCCTCGACCTCCGCAGGCTAAACAAGTTCCTGGTGCGGGAGTAATTCAAGATGTTATCTCTTGGTGTGCTGCTGCCCTTCCTCCGGCAGGGCGACTGACTATGCTCCTTGGATCTAAAGGACTCCTTACGCCCATATCCTGATCTACCCCCAACACAGGCAGTGCCTGCGTTTCAAAGTGCAGGGAGAGCACTTCCAGTACAGGGTGCTTCCCTTCGGTCTCGCATCCACCCCTTGGGTCTTCACGAAGTGCCTTGTCATGGCCACCGCTCACCTTCGGCATCAGGTCATGCTGGTATTCCCTTACCTCGACGACTGGCTCGTTATGGGCTCCTCCGTCGAGGAGGCCCGGCAGGTGATGTCGCACACTGTCCTCCTCTTGGAGAGCGTGGGGTTTTGGGTCAACTACCCAGTGTCTCATCTCGAGCCGGCACAGGCTCTCGAGTTCATCGTGGCGTGCCTTGATACTTGGCAGGCCATGACCGCCTTGCCGGTGGATCGCTCCACCCGCCTCTGGGCTCTGGCCGCTCGCGTCCAAAGCACCTGGCAGGTCACTGCTCGGTCCATGCTACGTCTCTTGGGCCACATGGCCTCAACCGTGCATGTGGTTCCTCACTCCCGCCTGCACATGCGGACGGCCTAGTGGTGTCTGAGCTCTAAATGGAGCCAATCCCTCAGACACCTCACAGACTCCGACAGGGTTCTTCCTGAACTCTATTTGTCCCTGACCTGGTGGCAGAACCCCCGCAACCTCCTGCGGGGCTCGCTTTTCCAGGCCCCACAGCACGATGTGGTACTCACCACAGATGCCTCCCTGCTAGGGTGGGGGAGCCCATTGCGGCTCTCTCTGCATGCAGGGGCAGTGGTCGACTGTGGAGACTCAACAGCAGATAAACCTGCTCAAGCTCCGGGCCATCCGATGGGCCTTGAGGGCCTTCAAGGATGTCCTCAGCGGGAAGTTGGTCCTGGTGCAGTCCGACAACCAAGTAGTAATGTTTTACATCAACAAGGAGGGGGGCACGGGGTCGTGCTCCCTCTGCAGGGAGGCAGTCCTCATCTGCTCTTTTGCCGCCCAGCGGAGGATGTCACTCAAGGTGACGTATTTCCCGGGTCAAGAGAATGGCCTGGCGGACAGGCTCAGCAGAATCCTTCACCCCCACGAGTGGCGCCTGGATCCTAGAGTGGCAGGCTGGCTGTTCCTGCGCTGGGGAACTCCGGCGATGGACCTCTTTGCCAGCCCCCAGAACACTCGGCTTCCTCGCTTCTGCGGCCCGGTACTGCACCTGGGCAGGGAGGGCCCCGATGCATTTCTCCTAGACTGGTCATCCTGCCTCCTATATGCATTCCCTCCCTTCCCCCTCATTACGAGGACTCTGTTCAAAGCTCAATGGGACAGAGCATCGCTGATTCTCATGGCTCCCTTGTGGCCTCGGCAGCCTTGGTTCCCACTCCTGTTCCGACTGTCGTCGGAGCCTCCGATTCCCCTAGGCTCTGCCAGGGACTTGCTGACACAGGAGGAAGGTCGGGTACTGCACCTGAACCTACCCTCCCTATCCCTCATGGCCTGGCAGATGAACGGGTCTCTCTAGCCTCTCTGGCCCTTCCAAAAGAGGTTGAGGAAATCCTCCTTGCCTCCAGGAAGGACTCTGCTAGGTGAGCTTACATCTTTAAGTGGAAACGCTTCTCCGTCTGGTGCTCGGACATCAGATCAACCCCCTCTCATGCCCGGGTCGGTGGGTTCTCCAGTACCTTCTTCACCTCTCGAGGGAGGGACTGAAGGTGAACTCGGTTAGACTCATCTGAGAGCCATATCGGCTAATCATCTCCCTATTGAAGGAAAACCTCTCTTGGGGCAACCACTAGTCTCCCGCTTCATGTGGGGCCTTCTGTTATCCAAGCCGCCCATCCGTCCCCCTCTGGTAGAATGGGACTTGAACATGGTACTCACGCAGCTCTCTCGTCCACCCTTCGAGTCGATGGCGACGTGTTCGCTCCGGCATTTGTCCTGGAAGGTGTCCTTCCTGGTAGCGCTGACCTCGGCTCACTGAGTCAGTGAGCTTCAGGTGCTCATGGCTGGCGCCCTTACACCAGGTTTTATCGGAACAGGGTGGTCCTCCGGATGCATCCTAAGTTCTTACCCAAGGTCATATCGGCCTTTCATCTCAACTAAGAGATATTGCTCCCGACCTTCTTCCTGAGGCCCCACGCTGATCAGGCGTTGGTGACTCTCCACACCCTCGACTGCAAGCGGGCCCTCGCCTTCTACTTGCAGCATACCCAGACTCATTGCAAGTTTGACCAGCTCTTTGTGACCTACGATCCCAGTAGGCCAGGGGCAAGCAGTCACCAAGCACACCCTCTCTGTTTGGGTGGCAAACTGCATCGCGTTCGCCCATGCGAAGGCAGGTGTTCCCCTGGATCGTCGAGTCACTGCACATGGGGTCCAAGCCAAAGCGGCCTCGGTGGCCTCGCTGCGCTTTGTGCCCATGATGGACATCTGCCAGGCAGCAGCCTGGTCTTCTACGAATACCTTCGCCATCCACTATTGTATGGAGAGGGAGTCCCACCGGGACAGCGCCATCGGCCAGGCTGTACTCCATAATCTGTTCGGGGTATAAGCAACTCCTGCCCTCCGACCCTTCTTCACGGCTACTGAGAGTTTTGCCTCAAGGACCCGAGGATTTCAGCTTCTGCTTATGGCCTTGCGAGGCATTTTTTGGTTACAGGTTCGGTAGCCTGTAGCTAGGGAGTCCCATAAGTGAGGACTGACTTCCTGCTTGTTCCTGGAGAAAGCGGAGTTGCTCACCTGTAACAGGTGTTCTCCAGGGACATCAGGAATCAGTCCTCACTACCCTCCCACCTCCCCTGATGAGTTGATGTATTTTGTCCTTCCCTTGCCATCTGCTTGGTAGGGCTCGAGCTAAGGGACCTGACTGAGCAAGATGGCACCCTTGGGTGGGAAGAGGACCACGCATGCGTGGTAGCAATCCCATAGGCTTTCTTTGAAAGCTGGGGAATTGCTTCACGCGGGCTCCGTCGGTGCCAACGTCACCCATAAGTGAGAACTGATTCCTGCTGTCCATGGAGAACACCTGTTACAGGTGAGTAACTACGCTTTTGGGTTGTTTTTCCCTAAGTGCATTAACTTTGCACTTGTCCACATTAAATTTCATCTGCCATTTGGACGTCCAGTCTTCCAATTTAGCAAGATCTTCTTGAAATTTTCACAGTCCTCTTGTATTTTAAGAACTTTGAAAAATTTCTGTCATCTGCAAATGTGATCACCTCACTTGTTGCTCCCATTTCCATTTCCACAAACTTAAAGTATCTGTAAAAGAAAAACATGATCAAGCTATTCTTTCGTTAGAGTTTGCATACATTTCAAATGATCAAAAGGAACAGTCGGTGTGTAATGCTCATTGTGAGACAAATAATGAAAGTTGGCGTATTGATTATTGCCCTCCATATGCTTAGTTAAATGTATGGATGTATGGCATTTTGTAGATATACCTGGCATGTTAGGTTGGGAGTACAAACTATGCACTTAAGTTTGAATGATCAAAATTATCAAGCTGATGCAAAAATCCCATGCTGCAGCCCAGCACTTGAAATTCTAGTGCAGGGTTTCATAGTGCAAGTTTAATTCTGAGCTGTGATGCACTATGAAAATTGATCAATGTGCCAAACGCTGCACACAAGTGTCGATGCCAGTTGGCATGCTGTCCAGGAGAAATAGGGTCATCTGAGATGAAGTTTGACACTTCACTTCAGATGATCTAGACAGTGGGGAAAGGCCCCAGTGTCATCGGCACAATGTCAGAGGTCTAATGACCCCCTCTCCCTCAAGACATTGACCCCCTGACAGAAGTAAAATCTCTAGTGACCCTGATACCCCGACCCCCATCTTGCAAAATTGGCAGCATGTGACCCCACGCGGTGCATCCTGGTTTGCACCGGGTGAAGTCATTCTGCCATATAAGGCTAAAAATGACTTATGGGGCACTTTCTCCAAATGGGTTAGCTTTGTGCATACTATAATAGTCATGAACTTCACTTCTAAGCCAGAGTATGTGGAGTATGATCTCATTCTCTCAACTTTACTGCTAATGCTCTGCGTAATACTTGCATCATGCCAAAGAGAGCTTCCTTCTGGGGTTTGTAAGGTGTAGCAGATATGGGTAGTTTGTCAAGATGTGCTCCGAAGTTCTAATTTTTCAAGCCAGTGGCTCCCAAAACAATGGAAAATAATTCTGTATTTTTCTGCCACATTTTCCTGATCTCTGACTGCATTTCTTGGTACTTCAGGATCTTCTGCCTCTCCATTTGATTCACAGAATAATCGCTCTGAACTGAGATCCTCTGTTCTCCAGGAACAAGCAGGAACTCAGTCCTCACATATGGGTGATGTCGGCACCAACTGAGCCCGCACGGAGCATTTCCTCAGCTTTCAAAGAAAGCCTTTGGGAATGCCACCACGCATGCGTGGTCCCTTCCTGCCAAAGGATGCCATCTTTCTCAGTCTCCCTTTTTCTGCAGAGCCCTTCGGACGTGCGTCTCATCCCCGGAAAAAGGTTTTTTCTATTTTCATCCAGTTTTTGCTATCCGGCCTTCGCTGGTCCTCTTACCTCTGACCAGGGGTCACCCGAACGCAAGCGGAAGAAGGCTGCGAGGAATCTGTCAGGGGCGCCAGACAAGCATGAGAGAAAGCGTAGTTACTCACCTTTAGCAGGTGTTCTCCACGGACAGCAGAAATCAGTCCTCACAACCCTCCCTCCTCCCCTTGGAGTTGCTATCCCTTTTTTGCCATCTTCTTGTAGGGGTTATAGCTATGGCACCTGACTAAGATGGCACCTTTGGGAGGGAAGGGGACCATGCATGTGTGGTGGCATTCCCAAAGGCTTTCTTTGAAAGCTGGGGAAATGCTCCACGTGGGCTCCGTCGGTGCCGACGCCACCCATATGTGAGGACTGATTCTTGCTGTCCCTGGAGAACACCTGTTACAGGTGGGCAACTAGGCTTTATCAGTGCTATTCTGGTATTTTTTTTCCTTTACTATTGTGTCAGATTTCCTAGCTTCCAGTTTCTTATCTGTCAGAGTGGGAATGTGTCAGGTGATCATAACCTCTTCATTCTCTGTAATTCTTTTAGCGTCATGGTCCCAGTACTTTTTAGGGAGAGTGATATTGTAGTGTTACTTGGTCTCTTAGCCCCCCTCGGCAGACTTTAGAGTCGGAGAGGGAGCTGCCCAGTAAGGTACCTCGAACCGATACGTAGGCCTCCTTCGAAGGCGTCCGGTCTCCCAAGGATTGTCCTGGTGAGGACTCCCTTCACCCCGGTGTCTGTTGCAGGGCCCCACTCCCAAGCGGGAGGCCTGAATGCTGGCCTTGGAGCACAGCATTTCTGCATTCCTTACTGCCCAGCAGGCATGTGCCTCGAGACTGCAAGGACCTCAACCTCAAGGACTCTCCAGGCCGCTGCAGTGACCCCCGAGAGCCAGAAGCCTCTTGAGGGTCCTTGGCGCGGGTCTCGATCTCCGTCCCGATCCTCAAGCGAGAGATCTTCTCGGGCGAGCGCCTCCGGCTTCGGCCTTGGGAGTCCAGCATGGGTCACCACCCATCTCGAGCCACCTGTCCTAGAGTCCTCCATGGGCTACTCAGAGTGGGAGTCTGACGGGGAAACCTCCCTGGAGTCTTGATCCCACCGAGACCTCCCCTCGGACCCCTCTCCACAGACCCAGAGGCAGCAGTCACCTCCCTAGGACACCACCTTTCTGGAGTTCGTCCGGGCCATGGCGCGGGCCCTAGCGCTTGCCACCTAGTTGGAGGAGCAGCCCCGCGCGGAAGAGCTTGATATTTTTCAATATGAAGCTCCTCCAAAGGAAGCGCTCTCTGTGCCGGTTCCTCCCATTCTGAACCGATGACTCCTCTGCATGTGGGAGACCCCGGCCTCTATCTCTATCGTGAGCAAGCGCCTGGATGCTATGTATAGGGTTCAGCAGGGCCTGGGGTTTTGGAAAGCTAAAGATCCCTAACAGTCATTCTTTGGTCCCGCCGGGTGGAGGATCGGTACCATCGACACCCTCGTGCGCAAGGCTTATCAGGGCTCCATGCTGCATCCAAGTTTACCAATTATACATTACCTCGCTAGAGAGCTTGGAGGCTTCATGACGGGCCTGGATGGAGACCCTTTCTGACGTTTTCAGGCCCTCTCGAAGTCCATCGTATAGTGTTCAAAATAACTCTTGCGAGCAGCATACAATGGCTTCGAGTCTTCTGCCGGGATGGTGGCGGCTGGCATCAGAACCTGCTGGCAGGCTTGGCTCCAGTCCTCTGACCTGGAGCAGTGAGTCCAGGAGAAGCTGCTGGACGTCCCCTGCCTCGGGGAGCAGCTATTTGGCAAGCCCATGAAGGATAAGGCCGTGGAGATTGAAACGGAGTACGTGACTTGTACTCGCCTCTCCCAGAAAACTTCCTCCCTCCCCAGGAAGAAACAGCAGAGCAAGAAGCCTTTCTTCCACCGAAAGGGGCTCCCGTACAGGGGCTACCAGACCTTCCCGCTGGCGTCGACCCCCCAATCAGGGCAGCCAGGGCAAGGGCAAGAGCACGGCCCATGGCCCTCGTAAGTCAGAGGATCCCAAGACCCAACCCCCAGCGCTGGCTCAGCTGTCCTCGGGGTTTTGACGCCATCTGCATAGCCTCTCGTCCGCTGACAGATCGGCTGTCCATCGGGGGGCATCTGGTTCACTTCTCCCACAAGTAGGAGTCCATTTCCACTGATGCCTGGGTCCTCCAGGTTGTTTGGAAGGGCTGTTTCATTCATCTGGACCAGCTCCCTCTTCTGTACTTTACTGGGGAGCCAAAGCGGCTTCCCCAGCATCAAGCCCTCCTGAGTCAGGAGCTCGCAGGCCTCCTTGAGGACGGGGCGATAGAACCAGTCCCACCGCACCTCAGAGGAGATGGGGGTTTTACTCCCAATACTTCCTCATCCCAAAGAAGACAGGGGGCCTCCAGCCCATCCTCGATCTGCAGAGCCTAAAGTTCTTGGTATGGGAGAAGTTCAAGATGCTCTCCATTGGAACATTACTGCCCTACCTCCAGCAGGCCGATTGGTTATGCTCCTTGGACTTAAAGGATGCTTACGCTCACATCCTCGTCCATTCCAGGCACAGAAAGTACCTCCGCTTCATGGTTCAGGGAAACCACTACCAGTACAGGGTATTTCCTTTCGGCCTCACGTCTGCCCCATGGGCCTTCACAGAATGCCTGGCCATGGCTGTGGCCCACCTCCGGCTGCAGCGCACGTTCGTCTGTCCCTATCTAGACGACTGGTTCATAACAGGGGGCATGGCCTCTGGAGCCCAGCAGGCCATGGATTGCACCATTCACCTCCTGGAGCATCTGGGTTCGTAGTCAATTACCCAAAGTCCCACCTCACCCCAGTTCAGTCCCTGGAGTTCATCAGGGCTAGCTTGGACACCCTGTGGGCCATGGCTTTCCTTCCTCAGGACAGGACAGACCGCCTCGTGTCCCTGGCGTCTGAAGTGCAGTGCCGCAGCGTCACCTCGGCCCGGACGATGCTTCGCCTTCTCGGCCACATGGCCTCCATATTCCATGTCATGTCCAATGCTTGCCTCAACATGCGGATGGCGCAGTGGTGCCTCCGAGCGAAGTTGGCACAATCGACCGGCTGCCTCAGAGACCCTATCTCGGTCAAGCCCGGCATGGCGGTCTCTCGCATGGTGGCAGGAGGTTTGGAACCTGCTTCTTGGCATGCCCTTCCAAGCTCCGATGCATCAGGTGGTCTTGACCTCGGATGCCTTCCTAATGGGCTGGGGAGCCCACTGTGAGGGACAGCGCACTCGGGGGACCTAGACCCTCGAAGTCCCAGCAGCAGATCAACCTGCTGGAGCTCCAGGCCATTCGCCTTGCACTCAAGGCTTTCAGGAACTGTCTGCAGTGCCAAGCGGTGCTTGTCCAGATGGACAACCAGTTCACGGTGTTCTATGTGAACAAACAAGGAGGGGTCCGGTTCCTACAGCCTCTTTGTTTGGAGGCGGTGACCCTGTGCTCCTTCGCCACGAGCCAGGGGATGACCATCCAAGCCACCTACCTCCCAGGCCAGGACAATGTTTTGGTGGACTGACTCAGCAGAGTCTTCCAACCACATGAGTGGCACCTGTGTCTCTGGACGGTGCAGTGGCTCTTCCAGCATTGGGGGACCCCAATCCTGGACCTCTTTGCTAGCCCTGCGAATTCGCAGCTTCCCCCGTTCTGCGATCCCCTCCCGCACCCAGACAAGGTAGCCCCGGACGCCTTCCTCCTTTCATGAGCAACTGGCCTGTTGAATGCCTCCCCCCCCCCCCCCCCCACGCTCCTCATTGCCCCGGACCCTCCTCAAGGTCTAGCGGGACAAGGTCTCGATGATCCTCATGGCCCCAAATGGCTCAGGCAGCAATGGTTCCCCCTGCTGCTCCGCCTCTTGACGGAACCTCCAGTCACTCTTGGGAACTCACCGGAGCTGCTCATGCAGGAGGGGGGTGGGGGGTCTGTTACTTCACCCCAACTTGAGGTCTCTGTTCCTCACAGTGTGGCAGCTGAGCGGGTTGCTCTAGCCTCCTACCATCTCCCCATGGAGATTGAGGATATTCTTTTGGCCTCACGAAAGGACTCAACCAGGCAGGCATATGCCTTCAAGTGGTGCCGGTTCTCGGTGTGGTGCTTGGAGCTCCGAGCGGACCCATTTTCCTGCCCTATCAGCTTGGTTTTGCAGTACTTACAACACCTCTCACGGGCTGGACTGAAGTCTAAATCGGTCAGGGTTCACTTGAGTGCCATCTTGGCGAACCACCACCACATCGAGGGTAAACCCCTCTCAGGGCAACTGCTTGTCTCCAGCTTCATGCGGGGCCTGCTCCTGTCCAAGCCTCCCACCCGCCCTCCCCCAGCGGAATGGGACCTCAATGTGGTTCTCACGCACCTGACTAAGCCACCCTTTGAGCCCATGGCTACCTGCTCACTGCTGCACCTGTCATGGAAGGTGACCTTCCTGGTGGTGCTCACCTCTGTCCAGAGAGTCAGCGAGCTCTAGGCACTGATGGCCAAGGTGCCATACACGAGGTTTTATCGGAAAAGGGTGGTTTTGCACACGCACCCCAAGTTCCTCCCGAAGATCATCTCTGACTTCCACCTCAACCAGGAGATAGTGCTGCCCACCTTCTTTCCAAAGCCCCACGCCGACCGGGCGCCAGCATTTCTCCATACGCTGGATTGTAAGAGGGCTCTCTCCTTCTATCTACAGTGGAATCACCATAGATCCGGGCAGCTCTTCGTCTCCTATGATCCCAGCTGTCTGAGGTTGGCAGTCACCAAGCATACCTTTTCCATCTGGTTGGTGGACTGCATCGCCTTTGCCCAGGCCCAGGCCGGGCTTCCCCTGGGCCGCTGACTCATGGCTCACAATGTCCGAGCGATGGTGACGTCTGTCGCTAGTCTGCGCTCGGTGCCACTGACTGACATCTGCCAGGCCACCACCTCGTCATCCTCTCACACCTTTACGGTGCATTACTGCCTAGAGAGGGAGTCCCATCGGGACAGTGCCTTCGGCCAAGCCGTACTTCATAATCTGTTCAGGGTTTAAGCAACTCCTGCCCTCCGACTCTTGTTCCGGCTACCAGGAGCGTGGCCATCCATGGACCCCGGGGTCCTTGGGCTGCCTTAAGCCTTCACTGGCGACTGCTCACAGCTCTGCCATGCATTTTCCTACAGGTCCACGGTACCCTGTAGCTGGGGAGTCCCATATGTGAGGACTGACATTTTGCTTGTTCCTGGAGAAAGCATAGTTACTCACTTGTAACAGGTGTTCTCCAGGGACAGCAGAAATCAGTCCTCACAACCCTCCCTCCTCCCCTTGGAGTTGCTGTCCTTTTTTTGTCATCTTCTTGGAGGGGTTATAGCTGTGGCACCTGACTGAGTAAGACGGCACCTTTGGGAGGGAAGGGAACAATGCATGTGTGGTGGCATTCCCAAAGGCTTTCTTTGAAAGCTGGGGAAATGCTCCGTGCGGGCTCCATTGGTGCTGACGCCACCCATATGTGAGGACTGATTCTTGCTGTCGCCATTACAGGTGAGTAACTAGGCTTTATCAATGCTGTTCTGGTGTTTTTTTCTTTACTACTGTGTCAGGTTTCCTAGCTTCCAGTTTCTTATCTGTCAGAGTGGGAATGAGTCAGGTCATCATAACATCTTCATTCTCTGTAATTTTCTTAGAGTCATGATCCCAGTGCTTTTCAGGGACAGTGATATTGTAGTGTTTACAGAGTTTTCAATGAACGAGATGTGCTACGTGGGGTCAGCTGTCCCAGAATGCAACCGGGGTGAGGGGTCCTCATTCTGTCATATAAGGCATTTTTTTGCCCTATATGGCAGTCTAACCCTGCCCAATGCTTCCCAGAATGCACTGGGCGGGGCCATTTTGGAAGATGGCGTCACAAGGGCAGCAGCATGTGGGCAGTGCTCCTGCCCGCCAACTTTTAAGATACTGAGGAAAGTTAGGGGGGTGGGGGTTTAGGGTCTGCTGGACCACCAGGTTCTTCTTTTGTTTCAGTGGGAGGGAGTATCGAGGCCTAAAGGGCTGCAAGCTATTTACTTCTGTTGGGGGGGGAGTCTGTGTCTGGTCGGGGATGCTGGTCCCCCACCATTGTGCCCATGACATTGGGGGGCTTTCCCCCATACCTGGATTCTTGGAGATAAAGTGTCAAATTTCACTTCAGATGATCTTTTTGCTCGCGACTGGATCTTTACACCTGCCCGAAGTTGGCTTAAAGATCCAATATTAAAAATGTCAACAATTGCACTAAGTTTCAGCGCAGTCTTTTTACATTGAACGCAGTTAAATATGTAGCACCTTGCCTGCGATTTGCATACCCATTGCTGCAATTTAGTGCAGTAGTTTTTCTGGCATTTTTCTGGCTCTAGCTTGCTTTTTCCATCAGAGAGCAAGACTATCATGAGAAAAACACCAGAAGAATACCTCGCTAAGGTTTTCTGCATCGACTCATGTTTGTACTTTCAAGAAAAGTACCTGTATGAAAGGCAAGCACAAATTTGTGTACATATTTTGGTGCAGCAGTAATTAAATATATATATTTTTTTGTTGGAGTATCATACCAAGCCACGCAGTTTAAAACTACCTGCAGGATTTGCCTGACCATGGTTAGATTATTGTCTCCTGTGTGCAGAATGTGTACATCTGCCAATTTAAATGGAAATACTTTAATTTCATAAAAATGCATTACACAACTGTATTTCAATTTAATTAGTTACCTTTCTCATTTGAAATTGAAAGAACCTAATCTTTTTGGTCGTCTACTGTGGGCTTTTTCATCAGTTTTGAAGCATTTAGGGGTCATTTCCTAATGCTTATCACACATTATTGTGCCTTATCTTCCAAAATACCCTGTGGCTGGTAATTTTCAATAATGGTGTTAATGCACACTAATAGTTAATAAATGGCCCCCTCAATGCTCTTATTATGCACAGAGAGTGTAGCCCTGACTCATGAGTGTGAGATTTGCTTTGATTTGTTTTAAATATATGTTATAATATGTAAGTTGCTCAGTATATGTTACTCTGTAAATCATCCTGCTTATAGATATGTAATGTTATAATGTATCTGTTTCTCATGTTATAATGTAATGTAATTATACTATACCATTTTTTGTTATACTGTAAACCACTTTGATTTCTTGAACGGGCGTTATAGAAAACCCATAAATAAATGAGGCACTACATTATTATACAGATTTTAAGGTGTGGTAGATTTGTTTCTTCTACTTTATTTTTATAAAACAGCGGTCTGGAAATTCCTCTAGTTTCATTCAAACCAGGATTAAAATATTGAGCTCTTTTAAATACAGTCAATTCAGAAAAGTAACTTAGAACAAATGGAAATAACAGTAATGGATAATTTTAAATTTGTGTGCATGCATATCTGCCACATTCAACATTTTTCCTTCTTCAGTGCTTATTGCTGCACCTCGGTTTTTCTATGAGATGCCACTAACCCCAAAATTTTCTTCCTTAGAAATGCCAGCACAGTGAGGCAGATGCTGGAGTCCAAGCGAAACACTGGAGAGGCCACCCCAACACCTTTCCAAGCCCCTGCAAACGCAGGTAGATTTTTACATGATTCCTCCCACAAATACACAGCTTGAGCCAAACATTGAATCAAAATGTTTAGCGATCTGTCCCTTCCAAATTGTAATTAATAATAATCTTTCATATAAAAATTGTATTTGTAAAGGAGTCAAATGTTTGTATAGAACTTGGATGCATTGCTACAGAACCAAGGAGGCTAGAAGGACAATTAGAAACTAATTGTTTACAGTTTTTTTCAAAACCAGTCTTGGTTACAATCTACATATAAGACAATTATTAGATATGGGACAGAATTCAGGCACATTTCTAAATATTAGATTGGAGAGACAATTCAAATGCCAATTGATTTTAGAGACAAACATAGTACTCCATTGACAAGTAGGATGAATCTTCCACTCAGATGAGTGATCTCATAGGCTTGCACCAACAAAAATGGCCTATGATATTTTTCTGTGTGTGCAGGACTTTCTGTACAGATGCTAACTCACAAGTCCCATCAGTCTAGTTTTATTAATGCTATCTCCTAGACATGGTTGCACGTGCTCTTGATATTTTTCTATTCCATATCGTCCTGCTAGATCAGTCTAGACAAGTGGGTTATGTTTCCCTACCAGCAGAGGTAGAGAGAGAGAAGAAAATTCCAAAAGTTTCTTATGACTCTGTCCTGCTATTATAGTTGGTGCAGCTAGGAGCACACTCCATTATTTCTCTGTCTCTAGCAGATGATAGATGCAATCTAATGCAGCTCTGAAAAATCTGTGGAAATTTTTATTTAACTCATGAATAACTGCTCTCTGGCAACTTCCTCACTTGAGCTCGATAATGGAGGGCCACCAGATGGTAGCTCTTAAAACCAGTATTCTCCTGGGAATAACACACAGGAGGAGGGGGGGGGGATGTTTCAGTTCCCTGTCTGGTTTAAGGCTGGTTGAACAGGACCGTGGAGGAACCATTGGTTGCACAGATTCATTGCTCCCTTCCCCTCCTTCTCCTTCTCCTGGCTCTCTCCCGAAGATGTTCAGGGGTAAGTGCCTGCAGGCCATGGCAGCAGGAAATAGCATTGAACCCAGCACGGTTGCTGCTTGAGACTCCTCAGAGTTGAGTACCATATTTAAGTTACTTCTGCTTGTCTAAAATTGTCTTTGGGGGTGTCCCAACTTTGTCCACTAAGTGGTTTGACTGGTTCGGGACTGTTTCAGAGCAACTGTTGGATCTAAGTGTGTTTTTTTTTCTCCTGCTGTTTCCTTCCTCGTGCTAGTGCTGTTATGCGCATTGCCGATGCTTGACTACCCACATACGGTGCTATGCAGATTTGTACACATAGGTTCTACTACGCATGTTGTTTTGACACTTGCTTCCTCAGCATGCGGTGGTGTCTGCACATCTGGTATGTATGCTCAAAGCATGGCCCTTTATAGCACACCTCAGCTGAACCCACTGAGAGGAGTTGTTGGACCATGGAGGCCACTCTACTTGAGGCAGGCGCATGTCATCTAAGAGAAGACTATGCCTGATCTGTTGTAAACGCCAGGTTACGTCATTTGTCTCCCCCTGCAATTCCTGCATGGAGGCTTCTGCTAACCCCTTGAAGCTCTCTCCCACGTATTTGGTGAATAAGGGCCTCGTTCCTTGGCTGGAGGGAAAGTCAGCACCCCCTGGTTTGTGATTCCTCCTCTCAAGCAATTGACCCAGGTTCAAGTCCTGCCTAAAGCGGCTCTACAATTTGCCTGCTTCTTGAAGCTTCTCAGATGGGATCCCGCAGCAGCAGCAGCCCACCCCCCACTGGTGAGAGAGGTGTGTAGGCTGGCAAGGAGTTCCCAGCCTTCAGTTTGTCCTCTCCCAAATTCTTCCTTTCTCCAGCATGCATAGCCTTTCTGGCAAGGCAACTCGAATCAAGAGCCCTCCAGGCCCCCCTCTCTCTTTTTTGGAGGAAGATCCTGTCTCACAGGGCGGATGAAGCCCTGTGGTAGCCTCACTGCAGAAGCTGCCCCCGCAGAAATTTGAATACGAGGATTTGGACCATCTCTCTTGTGCTTGGGATCCTGGCTTGAGTTCTGATAGTTCTGATGGAAACTCCACGTGTGGTGAAGGCGAGCCTTCAACGCCAGATGGCCAAGAAGATTCCTCATCATCCGTTTGCTTCAGAAGGAAGAAATAAAAAAAGCTGGCACTGATCACTGTGGATGTTGGATGTTCGGGTGGCAGAACAGTCACTGCAATTGTACCCTCTCTTGCAGGGGATTCAGAAATCCTGCAAGGTGTTTCCATTCCCAGAGGTACTCAAGAGCATGATGCATGGAACAGGACCTGCGAACATAAGACCTGCCATACTGGGTCAGACTAAGGTCCATCAAGCCCAGTGTCCTGTTTCCAAAAGCGGCCAATTCAGGTCTCAAATTCTCAAAAAGGAACACAGATTCCCAAAAAGGTACACGTTGCTTATCCCGGGGTAAGCAGTGGATTTCCCTGGTTCTCTTTAATAATGGTATATGAACTTTACCTCCAGGAACTTGTCCAAACCTTTTTTAAAACCCACTACACTAACTGCTTTTACTGCATCCTCCGGTAGCAAATTTCATAGTTTGATTATGTGTTAAGTGAAAAAATATTTCTCCATGGACAAGCAGGAATGAAGGTTCAGATAAAAAGTCAGACAGAAATAAATGAAAGATAAGTGGGGGGGGGGGGAGAGTGCTGCAGATAGGTTTGTAGCAGCTATAGCTCTGTGGAAAACAGGAAGTACCTGCATACAATAAATGTATGTAATTTGAAAGATAGTCAGTGGATAGGAGGCAAATGAAATCCTTCCATCTATCTGTGGTCAGTGAGTAACCTGACATGATCATCCCTTGTCTCTTAGCCCAGATTATGTACCTATTAAATTTGTAATATTGCTTGTAAGGGAAGCTGTACTCCCTTATAGCCATTTATAGTATTAGAATAAAAACGTAAACTTTACTCGGAGAAAGTGTCAGTTTGATTGAATCAGTGCATGGTCCATTTCATATCTTTAAGATACAACACAGCAGTGCAATCTAGAAATCCTCAAGATATGCTGTCCCTGATGTGGTATGGTCTCGGAGGCAGGCATCTGCCTAGACTGGGAGCAGGGCTGCGGGATGGGATGAGGCAGGAGAGTCCCTCCCAGTTACAAGAGACTCTGTGAGCGGGGAGCACAATGTTGCCTTCAACGGATCCGGCCCCCAGTCCCTGCATGATGCCTGGACCATCCATCCCTCAAGCCCAGGGAGCAATAGAGCTCCCGGGGGAGTTCTCACCGGAGTTTCTTACTTTTGCATAAGGCGTTTTGCCTACGTCAGCAGAGATTGGCAAGTGGCTCCTCAGTCCCAGAACACAGGGCTAAGAGGGTGTCAGGTGCAAAAGAGCATGAGTCAGGAGCAGTGGTGTCTAAGCGGGCTAGAGGCTTAGAGGAATGGCAGCAATTGCTGTTGTCAGAGGGGCTGGATGGGGAAGACCTTTACACGGAGCAAGATCTGCAGGAAGAGTTGGAAGAAGGAGAGAGCCCAGAACAGGAGGATCAGGCCCGGATTGTTCGGGTTTTCCGCCGGAAGGAGCTACCGGCACTCATCTTTATGCTTATGTTTTGTTTATGCAATTTCTTGATATACTGCCCAGGCCGAAGGGCATCAAAGTGGTTTACAATCACCTCAAACAGGTACTGATACAATTCCTCGTCCCCAAAGGGTTCACATTCTGTGTGTACCTTGGAGTCCCTCAAGGCCCTGAATAGGCCTGCTAACCTCCCAGCAGAGGAAGAGGCGCTGTAGGATCTGCTGTTCCAGGCGGTACGGAAATCGCAGAAAGTCTTCCCGGTACATGGAGTAGTAGGACAGATGATCCAGGATGATTGGGATCTGCCGGGGGCTGGCCTTAAAGGGGTGCAATTTATGATGCGCCTATACCCGCTGCCAGAGCAAGAATGAGCTCCTTTGATCGTCCAAAAAGGACGCAGCGGTGTTGGCGGCAGTAGAAGAGACCTTGACTTGTCTCCTGCAGCTGAGAGCCGTGGAACTGGTTCCGCAAGACCAATACATCTGCAGTCGATGCTTCATGTTTTTTTGTGTTGCCAAAAGGAAGGTTTCTTTCGCCCAATTCTCGACTTTGAGGGCATGTGCCGCATTTCCTCATGGAAATACTGTGATCAGTAATAGTGGCAATAGGAAGCGGAGAGTTTTTGGCCACTCTCGATCTCACGGAGGCATATCTGCACATTCCCATCCATCCAGAACATCAGCAGTTCCTCCACTTTGCAGTGCCAAGGGGTCATTTCCAGTTTCGAGCGTTGCCCTTCGGGCTGGTGACCGTCCCGCGTACCTTCACCAAGGTCATGGTGGTAGTGGCAGCAGCTCTCCGCAAGGAATGGGTTCTCATCCACCCGTACCTAGACAATTGGCTGATCCAGGCGAAGTCCAGGTATGATAGCAAAAGAGCAACAGTGCGAATGGGAGAGTTCCTTCAAAGTCTTGGTTGGGGGGGGGTCAACCTGGCCAAGAGTCGGTTACGGCCCGCCCAGGAGCTAAAGTATTTGAGAGAGTGCTTTGATACCCGCGTGGGCAGGGTTTTCCTGCCAGATCTACCACAGTGGATATGGCAGTTCCTGAAGATGACAAGATCATCAGCATAGCATTATCTTCAGGTTCTGGGGACCATGACAGCCACTCTCGCTAGTCCCATGGGCAAGAGCTCTCCATCGATGATCCCATCAGAATCAACCCCTGTCCCAAGTACTCCCCTGCCCGCGGAGCACCAGGAGAGCCCTCAGTTGGTGGCTGCATGTGTAGGGAGCCTGGAAGGAGTCCCCGGTGTGGGTTCCACTGATGACCGATGCCAGTCTGTCAGGTTGGGGAGTCCACAGGAGGCCCTGTGGTCGATCAACAGGCTAGAGATGCGAGCAGTGACTTTGGTGCTAGAAGGTTTCGAGCCATGGTTGCAGGGGAAGGTGGTCCAAGTCCTCTCGGACAATGTGACCACGGTGGCTTACATCAACCGGCAAGGGGGCATGGGCAGTGTAGCCCTGGAGGAGGAGGCCAAAAGGCTGTTTGGATGGGCAGAGATTCGTCTCCAGGTGTTATCAGTGGCACACGTAGCAGGAGTTGACGATGTGACGGCAGACTACCTCAGCTGAGTGTGCATGGACCCCAGAGAGTGGCAGCTCAATCAGGAGGTATTCGAGCAGGTGGTCTGCCAATGGGGCACACCGGTCATGAACCTAATGGCATTGATCAAGTCAGCCAACGCCTGCCGGTTTTGTAGCAGAAGAAGAGAGTATGTCCGAGGGCCTGGATGCTCTAATTCAGCAGTGGCTCGAAGAGAGTCATCTTTGTTTTTCCCCCGTGGGCACTCATAGACTGGTTAGTGCAACGAATAGAGGCGCACTGGGGATTTGTAATTCTGGTGGCACCAGACTGGCCGAGGTGCCCGTAGTATGCTGACCTGATTCGGATACTGACGGATTGATTGTGGTGGCTTCCGGTTCGGAAGGACCTCTTAACACAGGGGCCACTTCACATGCCCCAGGTGGATCAATTCTCGCTTACAGCATGGCTCTTGAAAGGGCGAGGTTGAAGAAGAAAGGATAATCGGGCTTGTGGATATCGACCTTGCTACAGGCCCAGAGGAGGTCTACGAACCTGGCATGCATCTGCGTAGGGCGCATCTTTGAATCGTGGTGCAAAGAGAGGCAGACGCGCCCTTCCACTGCCTCTGTCCCAGACATCTTGGCATTCTTAAAATCCGATTTTGATAAGGGTCTAGTTGCCAGTTCCTTGAGGGTGCAACTGGTGGCAATTTCCAGTTATCGCAAGAAAGTCCACAGGGTGCCATTGGGTACACACCCAGACATACTGAGCTTTCTGAGGACGGTGACCCACCTCAGTCTGCCAAAGAGGGCAGTGGTACCACCTTGGGATCTCAATCTGGTGCTGATGGTGCTGTCTGAGGAGCCCTTTGAGCCATTGAGTCAAGCTTCCTGAAGGATTTGATTCTGAAAATGGTATTCCTGGTGGCGATTTGCTCGGCACGCAGGATTTCGGAGCTTTGAACCCTGTCATGCCAGGAGCCATTCCTTTCCTTCTCCAAGGAGAAAGTAGTCCTGTGCCCGGTACCTTCATTTTTGCCTAAGGTAGTGTCAGCATTTCATGTAAATCAGGCCGTTTCCTTACCGGCTCTGGCGAGCTCGGATGTGGGCGAGAGTGGATATGGGCCTGGCACTCCACAGCTGTGCCACCTGGATGGTAAGAGTCCTGTGAAGGTATATGAAAAGGGAGGAGTGGTCTAGTGGTTAGGACAAGGTACTTCAGGCCGGAGGGCTGGGGGTTCAAGTCCCACCTGGGGACAGCAATCTCAGGCCGGAGGGACTGGGATTTCTAGTCCTGTAGGCACTCCTTGTGGTCTTGGGCAAGCCACTTAACTCTCCATTGCCCATGTTCCCTGTAAGTATTAGCGTATGTGTCTCATATCCCCTCGTGTTAAATGTATCCCCCAATTGACCGCTTTGACGCGGTGAAAAGCGGGATATAAATACAGCTAAATAAAATAAAATAAATAAATGAAAAGGGCATTGTCCTTTCGGAGATCGGACTATCTGTTGGTTCTGTTTGGCAGGCCACACAAAAGTTAGGCAGCAGCTAAGGCCTCCATTTCCAGATGGATCAGTGAGGCAATCACGTCGGCATACATCTTGAAGGGTAGAGCAGTGCCGGCGGGGTTGCAGACGCATTCCACAAGGGCTCTGGCAGCCTTGTGGGCAGAGTATAGTTTAGTTCTGCGGTGGAGATCTGTAGGGCGGGCATACTTTCTCTGAACATTTTCGCCTGGATGTCCAGATGGCAGGGGACACTCGTTTCGGATCGTCAGTGCTTCAGGCTGGTGGTGCGGGTCTCTCCCGTTAGTTTAACTGCTCTGATACATCCCAGAGGTGCGGGACTGGACTGGGGGGACGATAAGGAAAGAGAAATTAGACTTACCTGCTAATTGTTGTTCCTTGAGGAACTCCAGTCCAATCTCTGAACCCTCCCTGAGTGCTTTCTGTGATAATCTGTGCACACCTAGGTCCTGAAGCTGGTTCCCTTGGTGGAGGAAGTGGCCAGGAGGAGCTGGGGAGGGGTGTGTAATCAGCGTTTGGGAGGGGGACCAGCTGTCGATTGCTCCCTTCCCGCTGGTTGGAGTTTCTCAGGAGCTCAACAGGTAGGCCTCCCCATCCTGGAGAGGGAGACGGGGTATCCTTCCCAGGGGATGGAGGGGGTATTAGTTTATTTAGACATAGAAATGTTTGTTGCATGTTTAACTACTTAATTGTTGCTCCTCTGAGTCTGCTTTGTCAATAGGTACTGGGGCTGGTAGGCGGTGCCAGCTGCATATGTACACTAGTGTCATCAAAAAGATGACATGCTCAGTCTTCAAGCTGCTGGAAGAGGTGCACTACCCAGAGGTGCGGGACTGGACTGGAGTTCCTCAAGGAACAGCAATTAAGCAGGTAAGTCTAATTTCTTTCAAGTCAACCTCCCAGACTACATTCCTTATGCTCCCAAGAATCCCATAGGGATATCTGATGATTTCTCCACTACTAACAAATTCACCACTGCCTTCACTTACTTCACCGGAGCAAAGTGAAAGTATCCAACTACAATTTACATATCTCACCATTCCCTTCACTCACTTCTTCAAATCTAAGGTAAAGTCAAGTGAAAATCAGAGCAAAGTGAAAGTAAAAGTGTCCAACTGTAATTTACATAGAACCTCAAAATGTCTCATTCCACTCACTCTTGTTCTTACAATAAAATTCACATTTTACTCCAAATAATGATGAGTTGTCGTCTTATGTATGCCTAAACATAATACTTCTCACAATACATTATATCTCCTGTGCCATTGAAACTCCACTCCACTCCAGGCTTTACTATACCAATTATAGCTTCACTCCACTCCACACTTCACTGTACTGTTGCCATGTCCATCCACATATCACAATTCTTCTGAGCTCTTCTGCCGTACTTCAACTGCACCTCCACTGCATGTATGGGAACCAGTGCTCTACTGCTCCTTTTAACGATTTTGAAAGTTGAAAGCTCACACCACTCCCGATTTTAACAATCTCCAAAACATCCTGCTCTCCTCAAACAGTCTCCAGGACCTCCGAGCTACAAGCTCGCACAACTCCAACCATGGACCATAGTTTCACCCTTCCGGGCTTCATCAGGGAAACTTGCTCCTTCCTGCTCATGGCTTCCATCTGGAACTCCCTGCTGTCATATTTAAATAATCCAGCGGGTTGATAATTTAGTTAGAAAGCTATTGCCTTATAGGTGTGGGGATACATTGTTAGTTGAGTGGTTATATTACTATTGTAACCTTAATTTGGTGATGGAGTTAGTTGAAAATGAGTCCATAGCTCTTGAGTTGTTCCTTCCATCACATTCAGGTGAGCAGACACTGATTTCTGCAGAAAAACAATTGCAAACCAAATGGAGTCCAGTGTCAGCACTGGCAGCTTTGTCCGGACACTTCCACCAAACAGAGTAAGGGGGCTCACTTCTGGCCACGGTATGGATTGAGCCACTGGATCCAGCACCATACTAGACACCATTCCACCAAGATCACACCGGTCACAGAATGGGGGAGTCTCTGTCCTCTGTGGGGGCTATAGGTAATGAACCCAAGCTTGACAACAACCCCAAAGACTGCAGCAAATTCCCTTGCTCTGAAGGGGGGTGATGTTGCCAGAGTGGCAAGACACCAAACGGTGGGAGAGGCTCCTTCAGCGGGATGCGCTGCTAGGGGCTCCAACTTGCGTCTGAGGCTGAAAAGACCGCCCTAGAGTCATCTTCAGCACAACCCCCTGCAGAGTTCTTGTCAGCGTCGACAGAAACAAACTTAGTAATAGGCTGCTGTGTTAAGAAGAGACCAACTTCAGGGTAAGTTTGTCTTTTTGTTTCCCCATCATATAGGGAGGAGTAGCCTAGTGGTTAAGGACATGATATCTCAGGCCAGGGGTTCAATTCCCACCTGGGGACAGCAATCTCGGGCCAGAGGGACTAGGGTTTCTAGTCCTATAGGCACTCCTTGTGGCCTTGGGCAAGCCACTTAACCCTCCATTGCCTCAGGTACACATAGTATGAGCCCTTTGGAGACAAGGGAATGTATCCAGTACCTGCTTGTAGTGATTACATAATGTAAACCGCTTTGATTGAAAGGTAAGGCGGTATAGAAAACTGATTAAATAAATAAAATAAAATAGGCAAAAACTGCAGTTGAAAAAAACTTTAATTAGAAAAGCAGAGCTCAGTCACAAATGAGCTGCCAGAGCGGGCAAACAGGCTGCCACCATTTTTGATCTTATTTTGTTTTTTGTCTTTCTGTGCTTTTCCTACTGGGTCCCAACTGAGGCCTTTGACCCTGCCAATGTGGTCTTTCCGGACATATCTAAGCCAGTGAGTGGCTTTAAGAAGTGCACAAAATGTGGCCATACCGTTTCAGTCACTGACAGGCACAACTGGTGCCTGCAATGCCTTGGGCCCAATCACCAGCCTGCTTCCTGCCACCTTTGCCTTCAAATGACAAGGAGGGGCCTGAAGGGCCAGGAAAAGCAGGAGGAGTCCTTCGGAATGTCTGAGTCGGCATTCTCTGCTCTAGCATCAGCAACGCCGTCAAGAGTTTCTGCTGAGGCGTAGACTGTGAGGGACGCCCGGACACACTCTGACAGAGGAACTGCGGCATAAAGTGGAGACTATCTGCCAATATCCAACCGGAATCGAGGAAGGACCTGACACCAATTCTATCAACATCAAAGGGAGCACCGAGACAAGCCCCGCATGCATTGACACTGAAGCCCTTTCCAATACAATGTCAGAGCGAGGGCCGGGAGCAGCCCACTAAGCTTCCCCAGCAGGAGGAATTGACTCCAAGATGGGAAGAATAGACTCCCATGGTCCTAGAGGGTAGCCGGATGTCTCCCAATGAGCCTGTCATTGTGGAGTCCCTGCTGGAGGTATCATCACTGGTGACCGAAGTAGCACTTTTGGCCTCGGTCCCCTCCGAGATGGTGGTACTGGAGGAATGCCTTAGGGCCCTCAAGGCTCACATGGCAGCAGTCCTGGCCTTGTGGCACGCTGGGCCTTCAATGCCTTTGGCAGCATCACCACACTCTGTCCAGCCCATCCTGGAGGCCCATGCGCTGCCCTCAAGGCAAGCGCATTGGAAGTGAGATCAGAATCGACACCTGTTCCCATGACTATCTCCCTGTCTAGCATTTCAGAGTCCGATGTCCTAGGGCATCTGTGTTCCCGTTCAGAGTGCCATGAGTCCCACTGACACTTGCCTCTTCCGTATGACCAGAGCAGGCAGCAGAAGGAGATGCTATTTCATTTCCCTCTGAAAGTCTGAATCTGAGGACTGGGAAACCGAAAGATTCTAAGATTTCAGATAAGTCCCCAGCCCTTCCCTCTGACCCATCTCCTCCATATGAGTGGCGCAAATTGCTTCAGAGGACATGTCCTTCCAGGACTTCGTACGGGACATGTCCAAGGATATACCCTTTTCTTTGGAAACAGATGACTATCTGAGAATGGAGGAGCTCAAGCTCCTCCGTACTCCGCCGTCAAAGAGGCGGTGACAGTGCATGTGCACCACGTCTTGCAGAGACTGCTGCTGTGGCTTTGGGAGAGCCCTCTCATGGTTCCGGCCATCAGTTGGCAGCTGGACTCAATGTACTGGGTCCAGAAGGCCTGGGCTTCAAGAATCCCCAGTTACCACACAGTACTATCATGGTAGAATCGGCCTTGAAGCAGGTCAAGAGCACCATGACCCATTCCTTGGCGCCCCTGGGAAGGGAGATTAGAACCTTGGATTCCTTCAGGTGGAGAGACTACCAGGGTTCCTTGCTGGTGGCCAGGATTCTTTCCTATCAGCTCTGAGTATGCTACTGAAGGACATCATGCTGGACCTGGCAGACTTTGCATCTCATGTCCCCGCTGACTGCCTCAACTTATTTTGAGCCCTGATAAGTCATGGCAAAGATTGCTCCAAGTACATGGTACAAGCCACCTATAATGCCTTCGAGTCTGCCAGCAGAGTGGCGGCAGTAGGCATTGACGCTCGGCGGCTGGCCTGGCTCCAGTCCTCCAACCTGAAGCAGTGGGTCCAGGATAAACTGGCCAATGTCTCCTGCCGAGGGGAGAACCTCCGGTTGGGGAGCTGGGGAGGTAGACTACATGACAGATCCGAAATGTTCCAGGAACAGGTGGGTCTTTAGCTTGCGGTGAAACACTCCAGCATCTGATAATGAGCTAATTTCTGGGGTGAGGAAGTTCCAGATAGTGGGTGTGTAGAATGAGAAGGCTCTACTGGAGGTGGATAGGTTGGAGCGAGAGAATGCAGCTGAGACCACTAGCTGGCCTTTTTCCTAGATTTGTTATTGAGAGGTTTGAGAGTGAGATGTTGAAGGATGTCTTGCTTGTGTTATTATTTGGTGCCCACTGGAGCACTGGTGTGAGTGTCAAGTTATTCCTAGCGTAGCTTTATTGCCAGCCTTATGTTAGGATGGATTTGTCAGGGGACTCTTCCTTAGTTCCTTGAGGGTTCAGGTGATGGTTTTGTCATGCTTTAGGGGGCAGGTGGTGGGGCAATCAGTGGCCTCACACCCAGTTGTGATCCATCTCCTTCAAGGAGTGAAACACTTGCGTCTTCGCCTGTAGTCAGTTCTTCCATCGTGGGATCTCAGCTTGCTTCTTCAGGCTTTAGTGTCGGGCCTTTTGAGCCCTTGAGGATGGCTATGCTTAAGAGTTTGTCCCTCAAGACCACCTTGGTTGTAGTCTGCTCAGAAAGACATACATAGGAGTTGCAGTCCTCGTTGTGCCAAGTTCCCTGTCTGTCGTTTCTTCTTGCCCAAGTTAATGTCGTCTTTTCATGTCAATCCAGTGGTTAGTTTGCTTTCCTAACAAAGGAGCAGTGTCGTGGGAAGGAAAAGGACCTTCGTCTTGTGAATATCAGTAGGGTAGGAAAAGGACCCTCATCTTGTGAATATCAGTAGGGTGCTTCCTTGGCATTTTAAGGTTACTAACTCTTTCTGAAATTGACAAGCTTTTTGTCCTTTCTGCAGACCCATGTAAATGTGAGACAGACATGAAGTCTATCTGGGCCACTGGATATAGGAGTCAATAGTCTTAGCCTATCTGTTGTGGAACTGGCCAGTCCCGGAGGATTTGCTTACACATTTTTCCTGGGCAGAAACTTCCTCCTGGGCAGAACGTGACTCTGTCTCTTCCTTTGGACATTTTTCAAGCAGTGATGTGATTCATTTTCCACTTTCGCCAAACATTACTGCTTGGATGTCCATGCTCAGGCGGACATGACCTTTGGTGCAGAGATCTTAAAGGCTGCTGTGTCGTCGTCTTACCCATTGGAGTCATAGCTTTGGTACTTCCCACTTGACTGGTCTAGCAGGACAATATGAAAGGTGACATTTTACTTATCAGATAATGGCCTTTCTTGGAGTCCTGCTAGACCAGTCCAGGACCTGTCCCTATGATCATCTGTATTTTCTGCGATTTGGCCCTGCGGGCCCTTACCTCTATTGCCAGACGTTTTGTACATAGGTATGGCTCCTTCTATTGTTTCTTGTCCTCCATGGACCAGCAGGAAAAAAGTCCTTATTTGTGGGCGACATCATCCAACACAGCCCCTGCACGGGAGTATTCCCAGCTCCTAGAAGCTTTTGGAAGCCCACTGTGCATGCGCATGTTTTCCTGCCTGCCCCCACCGTGCCATCTTATCCTGTTTTGTTTTGTCTTTTTTACTGTCGAAACTCTGATGCCTCCTCTGAGTATTGGTGCCCAGAGACACTCATGACTCTGAACTTCAAAATGCAAGCCAGTGTTCAGGAACAACTCACTGATGATCCATACCATGGAGATAATCTCTTTAGTGATAAGGTGTAAGAAGCTACTTCCACAATAAAGCAGCACTGGCACACCCATAAAACTCTCTCCAGACACACCACCGACTTAGCTTCTGCAACATCTTTGGAAGTTTCACAGCAGAAATGGCAAAAAATCGGCAACTCTCATAGGTGTAGCTGTTTTTCTTCAGGAACAAGCAGGAAGTCAGTCCTCACATATGGGTGATGTTGACGCCAACAGAGCCTTGCATGGAGCATCTCCCCAGCTTTCTTTGAAAGCCTTTGAGAGATGCCCCCACACGTGTGGTCCCCTTCCCGCCCAAGGGTGCCATCTTGCTCAATCTCCCTTTTTCCACAGAGCCCTACAGACGTTTGTCTAATCCCCCCCCCCCCCCCCCAGAAAAAAAGTTGATCATCTTGTACTATTTTGTACTTTTCCAGCTTGCGCTAGCTCCTTTCCCGCCCAAGATCTGCTGCAAATGCACCGGGCTTGGAAATACATTTTTCTTGATTTTTTTTCCATCGCAGCACTTGCTTTTTAACCGCTGGCCTCGTCAAGAGTCTTTGAATTCGCTGGGGTTCTTTTTCCCCCAGTGGCTACCAGCTTTAAAAAATGTGATTGGTGCTCCAAAAACATGTTACTCACTGACACTCATGATTGATGCTTCCGGTGTTTGAGCGCAGACTATGACCCAGAGGAATGCTCCTTGTGCAAGAAAATGTCCACTAAGGCCATACAGAGCCGTCCGCTTAAGCAGGATGACATCTTCCACAAGGCAGTCTCAACCCCAGTTTCCCCAGTAGCCTCATACCTGAAGGCCCCACACGGATCCTCAGACTTGCGTAAGGGCCCCGCGGCCTCTTCTGCAGCTGTTGTTGGGACATATACCTGAATTATAGTTCTGTTGATGGGCTTTCCTCGTAGACAAATAGAAATTAAGCGTTCACTGACTGCATTGTATTTCATTACAGTTCTTGCAAGTTTCTTCTTAATTATAAATGCAATACCATTTCTTCTTTGTTTTTCATTTCCAGCATAATAGGCCATATGATCATCAGATTCAAAGTGTCCAAAGCCAGTCCATTTTAGTTCACTGACACCCAACAGATCGAATTGTACACGTTCCATTTCATTCTTGACCACTTCCGACTTCCCTTGGTTCATGCTTCATACATTCCATGTCCCAATATGTAAGACATCTTTGCAACTTCTGACTCTTTTCATGCACAGCTACATCAGCAGATCCAGCCACATCATAAATGCTGGCTTTACTCTGAGAAGTCTTCAGCTCATCCCCAGTAGCCATTTCAGTGTCTTTCAACCTGGGGGTCTCATCTTCCAGCACTATAGTGCAATGTGTGTTGTGACTATTGGGTTTTTGTGGCAAGATACAGAAGTAGATTTGCCAAGCCTTTCTTCCGCACAGTTAATTCCAGTGTTGCATTTGTCACATAAATATGATCCTCTGCTTACAAGATCGTTACATTCTGCTGCTACCCAGATGGGTGGTTTGTTTTCGTCTGGCACCTCAGCTGAGACTTGTCTATCTTGGGAGACCCTGCCAGTGGCTAAGCTACTGATAGCTTAGCTCTCAGCATCACTGATGCACACAAATCCTCATAGCACGACAAGCTGCAAACCAAGTGAGGGTACAGATGGGTACCAAGTACGGTATTTTTACACAAAGTAGCTTATATTGATGATTTCAGCTTAAGTGAAGTAACTGACATTGCTACCAGTCTGAAAAGCTTTCTGGAAGAGGGTACATGCAGCCACTGATCAAATGTTGGTCAAGTTCCATTTCTATCATTGATACTTTAGTTGTAGCTAGATTTCAGAAAAAAAATACCATTGCCATAAAATATTGTAGGGTAGACTAGTGCATGTTGTCTTCTAGCAATATCTTTCATGACAGAAATATGAAGTTGGAGATTTTTAATTGGACAAGTTCAAAACAAATTCCATACTTTCTGCCCAGATGATTAAATGGTAAATCAAGGATGTGCATAGGCAAGAAAACTTTGGTTGGGTGGGTTTTTTATAATGTTTTTTCCTGCTTCTTGGATATTTATTCAGTTAGTTTCACACATTGATTTTAACAGGGAATTTTTAGCATACACTAAATTTATTTAACATGCAATAACCAAAGAATTGAGATGCATTAAATTAATGCACAATAAATCAATTTAGTATATACTGAATTTTTTAAGGGAAACTAATGAACCAAATATGTACAAATGAATACACATGCCTAGAATCAAATTTAATTTTTACCTTTGTTGCTTTGTACTAATAACTTTGCATATACCTTGAATAAATCTTTATTTGATGTCTTTTCAGGGCCGCCTCCGCCTCCGCCTTCTAACCAGCCAATCCAGCGCCTTCCAAGTACTACACAGTCACCAGCTGGACAAACTCCCACAAGGGCTGCACCAGACTGGAAGCTGATCAGACAGAGAAGTAAGCTTTGGGGGCTAGTGAAGATTCTAGATTGCTGAAGAGTGGTAGGTTTATGGTGTGGTGTGGTAGTGTGTTCATGGATTAGTTTTTTTCCTTTCTCTTTCCTTGGCGTGATCATTAATGACTTCTTTTCTGTGGCTGTATAACAGTACTAGAGTGGAGGACTAGCCTAGTTGTTAGAGCAGCGGCCTGGTGACTGGGAGACCAGGGTTTGATTCCCACTGGCACTCCTTGTGGCCTTGGGCAAGTCATTATCTCCAGGAACAAGCAGGAATGTAGTCCTCATATGGGTATCGTCGGTACCGACGGAGCCTGCGTGGGAACGCTCCCCAGCGTCCAATAGGAACGCTTTTGGGAGCATCCCTCAGCACATGCGCGCTGCCTTCCCGCCTTTCCAACTGTCCCTCTTCAGTTCTTCGTTTTCCGCGGAGCCGACAGGACCTATTCCCTGTCACCACAGAAAAGTCCGTCTTTAAAATTCTTTCTTGTGGTCGCGTTTGCCTACCGCACGACACCTACTGGTACCGCCGGTTCTTTTCTTTTCTTTTCATATAAACCCCCCCCCCCCTTAAACTTAGACTGTTTCTTTTCAGAAACTTTCCTCTTTGGTGCTAGGTGCCATTTTGGGCATTAGGCCCCATTTTTCCTAAATCATGGAAAAGCCAACTAGTGGTTTTAAAAAATGTACTAAGTGTGGCGGTACCATTTCCGTCACTGACACCCATGATTGGTGTCTAAAATGTTTAGGACCTGATCATTCTCCAACTGAATGTCTCTCCTGCATGGGGATGACCAAAAGAGGAAGACAGAACCGGGCCGCAAAGCTCGGTACCCTCTTTTCTTCAGATGCCAGATCCATTGCATCGACATCATCAAGGGCCTCTTCTTCTTCCCATGGATCTCAGGTAACTAAACATAAAAGCCGGTCCTCAAAGGATAGCTCTCCTGCTAAGCATCGAGAGGCCATTGGCATTGCCCTTGAGGGTACCACATCGGCAAAACAGCCCCAGTAGGAGGCTTCAGCTTCCAAAGCATCGAGGGGGCTTCAGGATGTTCTCGAGGCCTCAACCTCGCAAGAACTACCTGTGCCATGCTCGGGGGTTCCAGCCGTTCTTACCGGTACTGACACCCAGGCATTGGCAGCATCGATAGACCAGAGGTTTCTTGCTATCGAACGCAGTATCGCAGCTCTTCTTTCAGCTGCGGCACCGGTGGTCCCAAGGGCACCGGTGTCGACATCGACACCGATGCCGGTACCGACACCGACAATGCCGGCCCCGGTAGGAACTCTTCCCATGTCACCTCTGGCTGGAGTAAACAAAGCGGTACCGGGTCACCTCGGTACCGACTTCGATCGGTACCGGGATCGTGCTTTGCAAGAGCATCGGGGTCAGGAATACTTTGATTCCTCCGATTCCAAAGACTCTGACAATTCTGCTGGCACTAGAGGTTTTCTCCTAGAAGATCCCTCTACTCCCCAATGCAGAATGTCACCTCCAGAGGACATGTCATTTCAGGATTTCATCCGTGATATGGCCAAAGATCTTTCAATCACAGTAGCTCCTGAAGAGGAACCCAGAGCAAAGGAATTGGAAATCCTCCAATATCCTAAAGCTCCTAAGGAGGCAGCTACTCTGCCTATCCATGAAATTCTGCATAGCTTGATGCTCAGAATGTGGGAGACACCTCTGACTACTTCTTCTCACTCTAGGAGACTTGATGCTATGTATTGAGTTCCACCATGTCCTGGATTTCAGAAAACTCAGCTGCCACACCATTCAATGGTAGTGGAATCAGCCATGCGTAGGATGAAACGTGCAAAGAGGCATGCATCCAATCCTCCAGGTCGTGAATGCAGGACTCTGGATGCTTTTGGACGCAGAACTTTTCAAGCTTCCATGCTTTCAGCTAGGATCAGTTCATATATCCTATATATGGAAATGTTCCTCAAAGAAATCACAGGAGACTTGGAACTTATGAGCCCATTTCTCCCAGATGATAAGAGACAAGATTTTCTTACTCTAATTCAGCATGCTCAGGATGTCTCCAAGTTTGTCAATCGTGCAGCCTTTGACTGCTTTGAATGCATCAGCAGAACTTCTGCTATTGCCATTGGCGCACGATGGATTGCCTGGCTACAGGCATCAGACTTGGAGACTTGGGTACAGGACAAGTTAGGCAACATTCCTTGCACGGGAGAGAATCTCTTCGGCAAGAACTGGCAGGAGAAGGCTAACGAGTTAGATGCTGACAATTCTACCTTAGAAAGATTGTCAAAGTCTACAGCCACTCCAGCCAAAAGGAAGCCTTATAAAAAACCCTCTTTTAGCAAAAAGAGGAAGTTTTATCCTTCCTATACCCAACAGAGTCAGACTCCAGGTCAGGTTGCCCAAAAGGGAGAAACTAGACAGCAAAAGAAACCAAAAGGCCCGAGAGCCCAACCAGCTCTCCAGGTTCAGCCCCCTCAAGGGCTTTGACTCCTTCCTAGAGAGCTTTACCTTCCTGCCTCTGTGGGGTTCCCAACCCCCCCCCCCCCCCCCCAATATTCCAGGCAGGTTATGCCACTTTGTCAACAGATGGCATCAAATAACAGCAGAAGATTGGACTTTGTCCATTGTAGGAGAGGGATACAAACTTCATTTTCACAGCTTACCCCCTCCTACAATTCTAAAGCAATTCAATTCACAAACCTCTGCAGACAATCTGCTAGATCACGAGGTCTCCACACTTCTTGCCCAAGGGGCAATAGAGGAAGTACCCATTCTTCAACAGGGTGCAGGGTTCTACTCCCCCTATTTTCTTATTCCAAAGAAAACAGAAGGACACAGACCCATTCTAGACATCAGAGAATTGAACAAGTATCTGTTTCGAGAGAAATTCAAAATGATTTTTCTAGGAACTCTTCTGCCATACCTTCAAAGCCAGGCTTCGCTCTCTAGACTTAAAGGATGCATACACTCACATTCTCATCCATCCAGATCACAGGAAATGTTTGCGTTTCCTTTTCAGGGGAAGACATTTCCAGTACAGGGCTCTTCCTTTTGGTCTGGCTTCAGCATCAAGGGTATTCACAAAATGCGTGGCAGTAGTAGCTGCATTTCTATGAACCCTGGGGATTTTCGTCTTCCCTTACTTAGACGACTGGCTCATTCGAGCCTCCACAGTTGCAGAGGCCAGCACTGCACTGTCCCGTACAATGCGAATCCTCCAATACTTGGGATTGGTAATAAACTTCCCAAAATCTCAACTAGTACCTTCCCAATGCCTAGAATTCATAGGAGCCTGTCTGGATACCAGACAGGCAAGGGCTTTCCTTCCACAAGCCCAGTGTCTTCGCATAATGCAGCTAGCTTCCCAAGCAGCAGGCAAATCCTCCCTCACTGCTCGGGAGCTACTGCAGTTACTGGGACACATGGCATCCACAGTTCATGTAGTCCCATATGCTCGCCTCCCCATGCGAGCAGCTCAGTGGACCCCCTCCACACAGTGGACACAGGCCACGGGTCATTTGTCAGACAAAATAACAATCTCTCAACAACTAATTTTGTCCCTCCAATGGTAGCAATCACTAGAAAATCTGACAGTGGGGTCTAATTTCCATCAACCCCTCTTTCAGGCCACCCTAACAACAGGTGCATCACAGGTGGGTTGGGGAGCACACCTGAATCATCTCTCTACCCAGGGCACCTGGACTCCACAGGAGGTTGGTTTACACATAAACCTCCTGGAATTAAGAGCAATTTATTTAGCTCTTCGAGTGTTCCACGCCCAGCTCAGCTACAAGACAGTCCTAGTCCAAACGGACAATCAGGTAGCCATGTTCTATGTGAACAAGCAGGGTGGAACAGGCTCTCTGTCGTTATGCAACGAAGCTTTACGACTATGGGCCCTCGCCAGAGAGCATCAAATTCACCTTCTAGTGGTATATCTTCCAGGCATTCAAAACCTTCGGGCAGACAAACTCAGTCGAGTACTGCTACCTCACGAGTGGTCACTCCACCTAGACCAGGTGGCAAAGATATTTCATCTCTGGGGCACTCCAGACATAGACCTCTTTGCAAGTCCACTGAATGCCAAACTTCCCCGGTTCTGTTCCAGGATTCCGGCGCACAACTGTCAGGCAAGGGATGCCTTTCTCCTTCACTGGGGTCAGGACTTCCTTTGCCTTCCCACCCATTCCCCTCATCCCCAAAACACTCTTCAAACTTCAGAGAGACAGGGGTCGCATGATTCTCGTAGCACCACGATGGCCACGCCAAATGTGGTATTCCCTGCTTCTGCATCTCTCTCAAGCGGCACCTCTGGAGTTAGGACATGCTCCAGATCTCCTTTCCCAGGAGAACGGGACGCTATAGCACCCGAATCCCCAGTCCCTGCTCCTCACGGCCTGGTTGCTGAAGGCTTAGATCTCCAGGATTTCAACCTGTCCCAGGAGGTAAAAGATATCCTTCAGGCTTCTAGGAAACTTTCCACAAGAAGATCTTATGCCTTCAAGTGGAAACGTTTTACTATATGGTGCTCCAAGAGGGGATTAAACCCCCTGCTCATACCCTTAGAATCGACATTAGAGTATCTCCTTCACTTATCGAATTCTGGGTTAAAGACCAATTTGGTAAGAGTCCATCTTAGTGCAATTGCAGCTTCTTATAAGCCTCTAAATGGACAACCAATTTCCTCTCATTCACTCCTATCAAGATTTATGAGAGGTCTTTTATTAACTAAACCTCCCATCAAGCCACCACCAGTGGCATGGGATCTAAATCTAGTTCTTGGGCAGCTTATGAAGCCGCCTTTTGAACCTTTGGCCACTACAACCTTTAAGTTCTTGACTTGGAAAGTCATCTTCCTAATTGCAATCACTTCTGCCTGTCGCATTAGTGAATTGCAAGCTTTAGTGGCTGATCCTCCTTATACTAGATTTCATCATAAGGTTGTTCTTCGAACTCACCCACACTTTATGCCAAAGGTGGTTTCGCCTTTTCATTTGAACCAATTAATTTATCTTCCTGTATTTTTTCCGAGGCCTTACGCCTCTAATGCAGAAAGAAACCTTCATACTTTGGATTGTAAAAGGGCCTTAGCCTTGTACATACAAAGAACACAGCAACATAGAAAGTCCTCGCAACTTTTTTGTAGCTTTTGACCCTAGTCATTTGGGACTTCCAGTCACCAAAAAACTTTATCTAAATGGATTGCCCAATGCATATCCTTTGCTTATGAGAGTAAGGGTCTTCCTCTTCATGACCATGTCACAGCTCATAATGTGAGAGCCATGACAGCTTCTATGGCTAATCTCCACTCTGTGTCTATCGATGACATTTGTCGAGCAGCCACCTGGGCTTCGGTTCACAGCATCACAGCCCACTACTGCCTAGATAAAGCCTCCCGTCAGGAGGCCTTCTTTGGCCAAGCTGTTCTTCAAAATCTTTTTAAAACTTAAACCAACTCCTTCCCAGCAACCCTGGTGGGATGCCAGAGATCCATGGGAGGAAGGATTCTCACCTTCGATGGTGGCATCTTCCTGGGGCTATCTCCCTGGCATCTTCAGCTAGGGAGTCCCCCATATGTGAGGACTACATTCCTGCTTGTTCCTGGAGATAGCGTAGTTACTCACCTGTAACAGGTGATCTCCGGGAACAGCAGGAATTTAGTCCTCACAACCCACCCACCTCCCCTAGGAGTTGTCTCTCTCTCTCTCTTTGTCTCTTTCCTCTCTCCCTCTATCCTTTCACTCAGCTACAAACTTAACTGAAGAGGGACAGTTGGGAAGGCGGGAAGGCAGCGCGCATGTGCTGAGGGATGCTCCCAAAAGCGTTCCTATTGGACGCTGGGGAGCATTCCCGCGCAGGCTCCGTCGGTACCGACGATACCCATATGTGAGGACTAAATTCCTGCTGTTCCCGGAGATCACCTGTTACAGGTGAGTAAGTACGCTTTACTCTCCATTGCCTCGGAAGAAAGGTCTGGCAATCTAATTCTGGTCAAGAAAACCCAGGGGCTGCTGGGTCACCAGAAGACAGCATTGACTCAACAGCACACACACACAAAAAAATAACAATAACATTACTAAGTGCTTTTAATAAGTGTTGCAGATTTTTCTCTCACGTTAATGAAGTGCCACTTTCATGGTGCCCTCAGTTTCATCCATCCCAGATAATCCAAAGTTGCTTAAACCTTGCATTTCGCACGTACTATACTACAAAAAATTGCTATTATGCAGAATTATGTAAAGCAATTGCTATATTTTTTACACAATGTATAAAATAGAATAGTATTTTGACACAAAGTGCAGCTACTTTTATACAACTGTGCTCTGCCTTTCTGTCAACACCGGTACCTTCCCTGATACCGGCCCCGATATTTCTTTTCTTCTCAAAATATTTTTTTCTTTTTTTCCAAAGTTTTGGTAGTTCTACCGCCTTGACCTAGTCTTTTCCACCACGATGGAAAAACACATCAGCGGCTTCAAAAAAATGTACCAAGTTTTCTGGTACAATATCCGTCACCGATAAACATGACTGGTGTTTAAAATGTTTGGGCCCAGACCATTTACCAACTGATTTGTCTTTTGTGCCAACAAATGACAAGACGAGGCTTAAAGAACAGGGTCTGACAGTATGGTTCTTTGTTTGCCCCGTACTCTATTTCAGTTGCTTCTGCATCGTCGAGGACGTCGGCTCAGGTCTCCTCAAAGTCCAAACATAAGACTAAGTCTAAGTCATCACCATCGAAAACAGGTATCGATCCTTGAGATTCACCAAAAAATGCATCTGATGCAGACCAGCCTGCCAAACAGCCCCAGCAGGAGGAGCAGCTCTCCAAAGCACCATGGGCTCCAGGATGCTCCCGAGGCCTCGACCTCCGAAGAGCTACTGGTTCTATGCTCTGGGACGGTGGCACAAAGCCCCATGCGTGATTCCACCCAGGCATTGCCTCCTCCCTTGACCAGGGCATCCTGGCTATCGAGAGGATGTTGGCAACACTCCCAGCAACCTCTGTACTGATAGTATTGATGGCTCCAGTGCGCAGATGTCTGCATTTGGCCTTAGGTCGATACCTCCAGAGCCGATGCTAGCCCTTGAATCTGTATCGGGGGGATCATCTCCCTCTGATGCCTGCTTTGGAATCGATGGGCATTGTCTGTACCCAACAGGTTCCTGATGCCGCACCACCTGAACATCGATATTGGCATCGTGCCTCAATATCGGCCCGAAACCGTCGATACTTTGACTTTCTCTTGGAATTGTACTTTTTCTCCAGGAACAAGCAGGAAGTCAGTCCTCACATATGGGTGACGGCTCCAACGGAGCCCACTCGGAGCATTTCCCCACCTTTCAAAGAAAGCCTTTGGGACATGCTACCATGCATGCGTGGTCCCCTTCCTGCCCAAGGATACCATCTTGCTCAGTCTCCTTTTTTCCGTGGAGCTCAAAGGACATCTGTCCTGTTTTCCCTGGAAAAAAAATCCTTGCTAATTATCCTTAAAAATTAGCTTTTACACTTTGCATACCGGTTCCTCTTCCTGCCTCGAGCTGGTGCTGTTCTTGGCCCCTTTTTCCCTTTATTTGATCAAGGCTTGCCTCGACTGGCGTTTGCGCCTTTTTTCACCTGGGAGTCATCAACCTTGTCAGGGTGCTCCCCACCATGTCTCGCGGTGGATTCAAAAAATGTGATCGCTGTGACTGACACCCATGACTGATGCCTGCGCTGCCTGGGACCCGGACCATGACAGCACCTCCTGCAACCTCTGCCAGGCCCATGACGCCTAAGATCAACAAAAAGAGGTCGGAGTTGCAGGAAAAACTGTTCCCCAGGTCCGACTCAGCCCCAGGTCCAACTCAGCCCCAGGTCCAACTCAGTACTGGACTGTTCGCCAAGCTCCAAGCCCAGCACTTCCCTTGAGGACCTTGGACCCGGAGAAAAAGAAGAAAAAGTCCTCGAAGTCTGCCAAGATTGCACTGGAGAAACTCAATAAAACTGCCCGGAGGGACTCGGGCAGCTCCAAGAAGAACCCTACCAAGATCCACAAGATGGATTCCTCAGCTGGTGGAGACTGCGAGGTTCCACAAGGCCATAGTCCTCGTCAAGGACACACACACAAGAGTGCCGGTACTGGGCCAGAGATCCTCTGTTACTGCGCAGAAAGCTGTGGAGCCTTCTGGCTTGGAAACCAGAATGGAGGCTCTAGAGCAGAATATCATTGCTATCCTGGTCCTGCAGCCGGCAATGATGTCTGGCTCGTCTGCATCATCTGCCCCAACAGCCGGGCCCCTGACACAGACTCAAAGGCCAGTCAGGCAGCAGAGCATGCGCATCCCGTGCTGCATCATCACCTACCCCAAATCCTACCTATCTTAAGCCCAAAATCTGGAGTTCATAGGTGCTCAGCTCGACATGCTGCAGGTCAAGGTGGTCCTCCCTAGAGAAAGGGCAGAACACCTCGGGCAACTGGCAGGAGAGGTACAATGTCTGTCAGTGCCAGCTCATCTTCTCCGCCTACTGGGCCATATGGCCTCTATGGTCCATGTGACGCCCTCAGCCCACTTGCACATGCGGACAGCCCAGTGGTGCCTCTGCTCACAATTGACTCAAGCCACGGGTAGTCTATGGGATAGGGTCAGGGTTACCCGTCAATTGTTGAAATCCCTCAACTGGTGGCAAAACCTCTGCCACCTCCGAGCAGGAATGCCCTTCCAAGCATCCACACTTCAGAGAACCCTGACCACAGATGCCTCCCTCCTAGGTTGGGAGGGTGCATTGTGGGGACCACCACACACAGGGCAGCTGGTACTAGGAGGAGTTGCTCCTACAGATCAGTCTCCTGGAGCTCAGGGCAATCTTTCTAGCCCTATGAGTGTTCCGCCACTGCCTGCTACACCGGTCCGTACTGATCCAGATGGACAATGAAGTCGCCATGTTTTGTATCAACAAGCAAGGTGGGACATGGGTTTGTACTTCCTCTTCCAAGAGGCGGTGGCCCTCCTCTCCTTTGCAGCTTGCAACAACATTTTCTTGCGAGCAGTTTACCTCCCGGGCCAGGAGAACTGCCTAGTGAACAGGCTGAGCAGAGTCCTTCGGCCACACGAGTGGTGCTTAAACCCCAGTGTGGCCAAGAGGCTCTTCCACTATTGGGGCAGGCCTGTGATGGATCTATTTGCCTCTCCGGACAACACGCAGCTGCCTCCTTTCTGTCTGCACCAACCACACCCGGAGAGAGTAGTGTCAGATGCCTTCCTGATCTCGTGGTCCAAGGGCCTACTCTATGGGTTCCCATCGAGACCCCCCCCCCCCACCCCGGTTGCCAGGACCCTCTTCAAGATTTATTTATTTATTTATATTTATTTATTTAGTAAACACTTATATACCACTACTTCCAGCGATCAGAAGCAGTTTGATTATATTTTGGGATTTGTCAAAAATCAAGACAGAAAAGTTGGGGCATAGATAGAGAGAAACAGGGGTAATACACAGCACACAATAGTAGGGTCCAAATATAGACCTTAATGTACTAACATACATTTACAAAAGAGATTGCCCTTTATCTAGATTGCCCTTTATCTAGATTCAGAGCGAGAGGGTGTCAGTCATACTAATTGCCCATAGGTGGCCAAGGTAGCCTGGTTTCCACTGCTGCTCTCCCTGTCGGTGGCACTCCCAGTCCCGCTGGGCTGAGCCCCAGATCTCCTCTCTCAGGAGGGGGACTCACTCCTGCACCCCAACCTGGGGTCCCTAACGCTAACAGCATAGCTGCTGAAAGGATAGCATTGGCCCCTTTCAGTCTTCTGAGAGAAGTCTAAGAGATTGTACCGGCTTCCCAAAAACCCTCCACCAGATGAGCTTATGCTTTTAAGTGGAGAAGGTTCTCCACCTGGTGTGCAGAAAGAAGGCAGAACCCCTTCTCCTGCCATGTGCAATTAGTACTCCAGTACCTACTGCACCTGTCACACACCGGACTGAAGTCTAACTCAGGGTGCATCTGAGCGCGATAACCGCTCGCCACCACCCTGTCGAGGGAAATACCTCTCAGGCCAGCCCCTGGTCTCCAGGTTCCTCTGGGGCCTCCTGTTAACCAAGCCCCCTCTCTGCCCTCCGGCAGCGGAGTAGGACTTCACTGTGGTGGTCTCACAGCTCACCAAACCACCATTCGTGCCCCTAGCCACTTGCCACCTGCGGTACTTGTCTTGGAAAGTGGCCTTTCTAGTGGCCCTCAGATCCACTTGAAGGCCCTGGTGGCAGATCCACCATATGCCAGGTTCTACAAGAACAGGGTAGTGCTCCGCATGCACCCAAAATTCCTCCTGAAGGTGGTATCTCCTTTCCACCTCAACCAAGAGATGGTCCTCCCCACCTTCTTCTCACAGTCTCATGCCAGCAGGGAAGAGCTAGTACTTCATACACTGGATTGCAAATGGGCTCTGTTCTTCTACTTACAGCAGACCCAGACACATCGCACAGCTTCTCAGCTTTTCGTGTCTTATGACCCCAGCAGACTGGGGCTCACTGTGACTTAGCGAACTCTGTCCACTTGGGTGGTGGACTTTATTGACCTTGCCTTTGAGAGAGCTGGCCTCTTCCTTGAGCACCAGATCACAGTACATTGCTTGAGGGCAATGACCACGTCCGTGGCCAACCTGCGCTCAGTGCCAATGGCGGAGATATGCAAGGCCACCACATGGTCTTCGATTCACACATTTGCAGCTTTCTACTGCCTGGAGAGCGAGTCCCACAGGGGCAGTGCATTTGGTCAGGCAGTACTCCGCAATATTCTTGGGGTGTAGGCAACTCTTGCCTCCGCCCCTTCTGTGTTTATGCTACCAGAGTGATAGTGCTGCTGGACGCTAGGCTCTTGCAGTCTCTCTCAGTGGGGACATCTGCAACTCACGGCTACCTGACCTGGTCGCCACAGGTGCTGTCGTGGTTCAGTCCTTGGCAGCATGGAGTAAGGGAGTCCCATATGTGAGGACTGACTTCCTGCTTGTTCCTGGAGAAAGTGTAGTTACTAACCTGTAATGGGTGTTCTCCAGGGACAGCAGGAATCAGCCCTCACAACCCTCCCTCCTCACCTGGGAATTATCTCCCTACATTTTGTTAGTTTTTACTACCATCCTAGCTATGTCATCAGACTGAGCAAGATGGCACCCTTGGGTGGGACGGGGACCATGCATGCTTGATAGCATGTCCCAAAGGCTTTCTTTGAAAGCTGGGGAAATGCTTTGCACGGGCTCTGTCGGTGCCGATGTCACCCATATTTGAGAACTGATTCCTGCTGTCCCTGGACGACACCTGTTAAAGGTGAATAACTAGGCTACCTCTTCCGATTCTGATGATGCATCAGAGGATTACAGGGGAACTCGGGATCTCCCTTCCAATTACTCGCCCCCTCATGAGCGGCGTCTGTCCCCGCCAGAGGACATGTCTTTTCAAGACTTCATCTGAGACATGGCAGCAGGCCTGCAGATTACTGTGACTTCCAAGACGGAACAGAGGGCAAAGGAATTGGAAATCCTCCAATACCCCTCGGTGCACAAAGAGGCTACCATGTTACCAGTGCATCCGATCCTCCAGGATCTCATGCTATGTATGTGGGAGGCCCGGCTAACTGTTCCGCCTATTAGCAAGCGACTCCATACCATGTACAGAGTTCCCCCATGCCCTGGCTTTCAAAAGCCTCAACTACCACACCATTCCATGGTAGTGGAATCGGTGATGCATCACATCAAGAGTTCTAAGAATCATTCTTCCATGCCTCCCTGCAAGGACTCCAGAACTCTCAATGCCTTTGGGTGTCGTTGCTTTCAGGCATGCATGCTCACTTCTAGATTTACTTCTTACATGCCCTACATGGGCATGTATCTCAAGGATATCTCTAGGGATCTAGATAACCTTGCTCCTGTCCTTCCTGTTGACAGACATGATGCATTCTAGGTTTTAATCAGGCAAAATCAGAATACATCCAAGTTTCTTACCACAGCATCTTTTGATGCTTTTGAGTCATCCAGCAGAGCTTCAGCAGTCTGAATTGGTGCTCGCAGAATGGCCTGGCTTCAAGCATCTGACCTTCAACAGTGGGTACAAGATAAATTAGCCAATATCCCCTGCTCTGGGGAGAACCTCTTTGGAAAGGGTTGGTGAAAGAAAGCTGGAGAAATTGAGACAGATGAGCTCACGCTCAAACTACTCTCCAGAAAGACTTTAGACCCCTCTAGGAGAAAGACTAATCCAAAGAAGAGATGATAGCCTTCTTATCCACCTGCAGCTGCTTACCAACCTTAGCAGCAACAGCAGAAACAACAGGGCCCTTGCCAGCCCAAAAAGCCTGAGACTCCTAAACCACTACCAGCTGCACAGCCAGGACCTGTTTTTTGACTCCTTTCTAGAGAGCATAGCTACTCTGCCTCTGCGGGTTCCTCAACCCCTTCACATAGCAGGCAGACTCTGTTCGTATGCCCAACGGTGGCACTCTCAAAAAGTCCAAGGGGGCTATCTGCTTCACTTCCAAAGCTTACCCCCCACCACTTCCACAAGGGGTTATCCTGCAAATCCCTTAAAGGCCAATCTCCTGTAAGTCGAGGTGGTTCCCTTGTTACCTCAGGGGGCCATAGAAAGAGTTCCTCCCACCCAAGAGGGCAGGGGCTTCTACTCTCCTTATTTCCTTATCCCAAAGAAGACAGGAGGTTTCAGGCCCATTCTGGATCTAAGGTATCTCAACAAATTCCTCGTTCAAAAAAAATTCAAAATGATATCCCTGGGTATACTTCTGCCATACCTTCAGAGAAATGATTGGCTATGTTCTCTAGACCTCTAGGAGGCATACACACACTTCCTCTTCGTCTCTCCAGGCCAGTCCAGGAAATGTAGGGTAGTCAGCCCCCTCCAGCAATTGAGGACTGAAAACAACCGAGTCTTGCTGACACCTTATCCAGCTCCCCCTAGTGCCAGAGACTCAGTCATCAGCCCTCAGCAGCTGGATAGGAGCGTTTTCTTCAGAGGCTCCCTGTAAAGAAATAAAGAGAAAGGAGAGCTTTGCAGTTTAAAAAAAAACAGTAATAAGGAGGATCTGGGTTGCCCTAGCAGGGCAGTAAGGCCAGAGGCATAAAGAAATTACGGGGAGATTAAGGTGAAGGGCAGCAGAGGCAGAGCCTGCCTCGTGGAAAGCGGAGGCGCAGGGTCTGCCCAGAAGAAAAGTGCCTGGGAGCCCCAGATCACTCTCTTCTGCCTCCTCATCCGTTTTTTTCTGTCCTTGCTAGCAGCGAGGGAGGGAGCGTTGGTGTTTCAAGTAGTTTGGCTGCAGGTAAGCGGCTCCGAGGTCAGCGATTGCGAAGGTTTAGTTCGGCGAGTTTTCGTCGGGGATCCGGTAGCTGACATGTCACGTCAGGACATGCTAGGGAGATAAAGTTCCTAGATGAAATAAATGACTGCTTCTTGGAGCAGCTGGTTCATGAACCGACCAGAGAGGAAGCCATATTAGACCTAGTCCTTAGTGGAACACCAGATCTAGTGCAAGAGATAAGGGTGTTGGGGCCACTTGGCAATAGTGATCATAGCATGATCGCCTTTGATTTAATTAGTGGAGGAGGGGATAGTAAGGAAATCCACAGTACTACCTTTTAACTTTCGAAAGGGAGACTATGATAAAATGAGGAAAACAGTTAAGAAAAAGCTAAAAGGAGCAGTTGCAAAGGTTAAAGACGTACATCAAGCTTGGGGGGTGTTGAAAAATACTATCTTGGAAGCCCAGACCAGCTGTATTCCACGCTTTAAGAAAAGTGGAAGGAAGTCCAAAAAACTGCCAGCATGGTTTAAAGGTGAGGTCAGAGAGGCTGTTGCCAAAAAAGCATCTTTCAGGAAATGGAAAAAGAGCCAAACGACGAAACCTGGAAACAGCACAAGCACTGGCAAGTCAAATGCAAGGCATTGATAAGGCAGGCAAAGAGAGAATTTGAGAAGAAGCTTGCTGCGGAAGCAAAAACGCGAAATAAAGACCTTTTCAAGTACATTCGTAGCAAAAAACCTGTGAGAGAGTCAGTTGGTCCATTAGATGATAAAGGGGTTAAAGGAGCACTAAGGCGACAAGGCGATAGCGGAGAGACTGAATGAATTCTTTGCTTCAGTCTTTACTGAGGAAGACGTAGGGATGTTACCCATGACTGAAGTGGTATTTAAAGGTGCGGAAGAATTGAAGGAAATATCGATACATCGGGAAGATGTCTTACAACTATTAGATAAACTGAAGAGTAGCAAATCACCTGGGCCGGATGGTATACATTCAAGGGTGTTGAAAGAACTGAAATATGAGATTGCAGACCTGCTATCAGTAATCTGTGAACTATCATTAAAATCATCTCTAATACCTGAAGATTGGAGGATCGCCAATGTAACACCAATTTTTAAAAAGGGTTCCAGGGGTGATCCGGGAAACTACAGACCGGTGAGCCTGACGTCAGTACCAGGAAAAATGGTAGAAACCATCATAAAGAACAAAATTACTCAGCATGTAGATAGTCACAACCTAATGGGAGACAGCCAACATGGCTTTAGACAAGGAAGATCTTGTCTTACTAATCTGTTATGTTTTTTTGAAGGAGTGAATAAACAGGTGGACAAAGGTGAGTCGGTTGATATTGTGTATCTGGACTTTCAGAAAGCGTTTGACAAGGTCCCTCATCAGTGACTTTTGGCAAAACTAAAGAGTCATGGGATAGGAGGCAGTGTACTATTGTGGATCAGGAACTGGTTAAAAGATAGAAAGCTGAGGGTAGGGCTAAATGGCCAATTTTCCCAATGGAGAAAGGTGAATAGTGGTGTACCCCAGGGATCTGTGCTGGGTCCGCTGCTTTTTGACATATTCATAAATGACCTGGAAAGTGGAATAACTAGTGAGGTGATCAAATTTGCAGATGACACAAAACTATTTAAAGTTGTTAAAACCCAAGAGGATTGTGAAAAATTGCAAGAGGATCTTGATAAATTGGAAGACTGGGCATCAAAATGGCAGATGAAATTTAATGTGGACAAGTGCAAGGTTATGCATCTAGGGAAGAACAACCCAAACTATGGTTACACGATGCAAGGTTCCACATTAGGAACCACCACCCAGGAAAAGGATTTAGGCGTCATTGTGGATACCATGTTAAAACCCTCGGCCCAGTGTGCAGCGGCGGCCAAGAGAGCAAATAGAATGCTAGGTATGATAAGGAAAGGAATGGAAAATAAAACAAAAGATATTATAATGCCTCTTTCTCCAGGACCAAGCAGGAAGTCAGTCCTCACTTATGGGTGACGTCGGCGCCGACGGAGCCCTCGCGGAGCAATTTTCCCCAGCTTTCAAAGAAAGCGTTTGGGAATTGCAGCGCGCATGCGCGGTCGTCTTCCCGCCCGAGGGTGCCATCTTAGCCAGTCTTCTTTTTTCCGCGGAGCCCTACAGACGTCCCCGTCTTGTCCCCGCGAAAAAGTTGATTTTCTTCTTTGTTTTATCCTTTTTTCTTTCGGTTCGACGCCGATCGTTTTCCCGCCCGGACTCGCGACGCCGGTCTCGAGTCCGCTTACTTTTTTCGGTTTTTCTGACTTAGTCAGCTTTCGTTTTCGGTTTCCCTGGCAGCCCGGTCCTTTGACCTCGCAGGGGCCCTTTTTCCCCCGATGGCTGCCAGTGGGTTTAAGCGGTGTGGTCGGTGTGACCGAAATATGTCACTAACTGACACACACGACTTTTGCCTCCGCTGCCTGGGCCCGGATCATGAGGAACTGATCTGTGGGCCCTGCAGCAAACTGTCCTCAAAGGCGTTGAGGAGTCGGCGGCATCAGCGTGAGAGAATCTTCGCTGACCCCAGCCGTACCCGGACCTCGTCGGAGGCCTCCGCGTCGAAAGGCTCCAGCTCGGACCGTCGCCGGAGCTCCTCCGACCGGGGTTCTCCCTCCGGGGACCATCGTCGGAAGGAAAAACCCGCGAGGGCGGCGTCGGTGGACGCTCCTGGTTCCGCGAGGGCCAGGTCGCATAGCCCCGACAGCCGCCCCGGGTCCTTGGAGAAGGAACACATCCCGAAGCGACCTCGCCTGGAGTCGGAGATGCCTGCCCGGGTAAGTCCTGTGGTCCTTCTGGACTCGCCTCCGCGACGGCCGACGTCGGGCCCGACGCCGTCGGGGCCCGAGTCGGGGGCTGCTGGGTCACCTGAGCTCGGACTCAGGTTGACGGCCTTGGAGAGCAGACTGTCTGCCTTCATGGACCAGCAGCGGGCACTGCTCGCTGGCCTCGCTGGCGCCGCTGCCCCGACGTCGACGTCCAAGTCGACCCCGGAGACCGAGCCGATCCTCGAGTCAATGAGAACTCGAGTCGATCCTCGGTCGAGGTCACCCTCGGCCTCCCGTTCGGGACCGAGGTCGCCGACGCCGACTCCCTCGACGTCGGGACGGCTGGCGCCGCACCCTGCCCGGGCCGACCCCACCGAGTCCTCGTCGGAGTCGGTCTGGGAGTCTGAGGAGGAAGAGTCACCTGATTCTTTCCGGACTCGGTGTGTCCCATCGGACTCACCGGGGTCCGAGCCTCGGAAGCAGTCCCCCCCGGAGGATGCCCGGTTCTCGGACTTCGTTAGGGATATGGCCAAGGCTTTGGCCTTCCCTGCGGATCCCGAGGAGGAGCCTCGAGCCGAAGAGCTCGACGCCCTCCAGTATGACTCTCCCGCGAGGGAGCACTTTACTGTGCCGGTTCCTCCTATGCTGGAACGACTACTCTTCCGCATGTGGGAGAGTCCGGCCTCCTCGCCGGTCCTGAGCAAGCGGGTCGATTCTATCTATCGGGTCCGCAAGAGCCCTGGCTTTCAGAAGGCACAGCTGCCACACCATTCCATGGTAGTGGAATCGGCCATGCATCGTCTTAAGAGCCAGAAGATGCACTCCTCGGTGCCTCCTGGAAGGGAGGCCCGTAACCTGGATGGCCTTGGCAAGAAGTGCTTCCAGGGCTCTATGCTTGCATGTCGTGTCCAGACTTACCAGCTCTACATGGGCATGTATCTCCGGGATCTGGCTAAAGAGCTAGCCGGATTCTCCGCTGGTCTCTCCGAGGAGCCCTTGCGGAGGTTCCTAGCCTTGTCCACGGGCATTCGGGAATGCTCAAAGTTCATGTCCCGAGCAGCCTATGATGGCTTTGAGGCCTCGGCTAGAGTGGCCGCAGCCGGCATCGGTGCCCGCCGACAGGCTTGGCTTCAGTCGTCGGACCTTGAGCCCTGGGTACAGGACAAGTTGGTCGATGTCCCCTGCCGAGGCGAAAACCTCTTTGGCAAGCCCATGGCGGAAAAGGCTGCACAAATTGAGACTGAGACTCTCACCAGGACCAGGCTTTCTAGGAAGACCTCCGCCCCTTCCCAGAAAAAGAAGGGCTCGGGAAAAAAGTCCTTTTACCCGAGGAAGGCGGCTGCCTACAAACAGTACCCCCATTATCAGGCCCCTGCAGCTCCCCAACAGGGCCAGCAGGCCAAGGGACGGGGTAACGGGTCCCGTAGGCAGCAAGCCCCCAAGCCTGCACCACCAGCCCCTGCTCAGCAGGGTGGGGGTTTTTGACTCGCTCAGCATAGCCTCTCCCCCCCCGCTGGTTCCTCCCAGCACCGGAGGCCGGCTGGTTCACTTCGCCCACAGGTGGTCCAGCATCACCGCAGATGCCTGGGTACTTCAGGTCGTGCGTGAAGGCTACCTTCTCCACTTCCATCAGGTCCCTCCCTCCTATTTTCCGGGAGAACCTTCGTGCCCCCCTCTGCACAGGGAGTTGCTCCTTCAGGAGTTAGCAGGTCTTCTGCAGGAACAGGCGGTGGAACCGGTGCCCCACCACCTGAGAGGTCAAGGCTTTTATTCAAGGTATTTTCTGATACCAAAGAGAACAGGGGGCCTCAGACCCATCCTGGACTTGCGCAACCTCAACAAGTTCCTTGTGCGGGAGAAGTTCAAAATGCTTACCCTTGGAATCCTTCTGCCCTACCTCCAGCAGGGAGATTGGCTATGCTCCTTGGATCTAAAGGATGCCTACACGCACATCCTCATCCACCCAAGCCACCGCCAATACCTACGGTTTGTGGTGGCAGGAAATCATTACCAGTACAGAGTACTGCCCTTTGGCCTATCCTCCGCACCGCGAGTCTTCACAAAATGTCTCGCGGTCGTGGCGGCCCATCTCCGGCTTCACGGCCTCTGTCTTTCCGTACCTCGACGACTGGCTCATCAGAGCAGCGTCCGCTCAGGAGGTCACCGACGCCACGTGCCGCACGGTGACTCTGCTGCAGCACTTGGGCTTTGTTATAAACTTCGCAAAGTCCACTTTGCTCCCCTCACAGGATCTCGAGTTCATCGGCGCAAGGCTGCACACTCCTCGGGCACGAGCGTACCTACCGCTCGACAGGGCTCAACGGCTCATGGACCTAGCCGACCGCTTTCGCAGCCAGCCCCTGGTCTCCGCCAGGCGCTTCCTGAGACTGCTCGGCCATATGGCTTCCACCGTCCATGTGACCCCCAATGCCCGCCTGAATATGCGGTCTGCTCAATGGTGTCTCCGCCAGCAGTGGCGACAAGCCACAGGCGGCCTGGCAGACCTAGTGCGCGTCTCCGAGCCGCTGCTCTCGTCTCTCTGGTGGTGGCTCCGGCAGCCGAACCTGATATTCGGAATGCCTTTCCAGTCACCTCAGCCGACCCGGGTGCTGACCACCGATGCATCCCTCCTGGGCTGGGGAGCACATTGCCAAGAGGCACGTACTCAGGGCCTCTGGACCACGTGGGAGTCTGCTCAGCAGATCAACTTCCTGGAGCTCAGGGCGATCCGCCTAGCTCTCAAGGCCTTCTCCCACCTGACTTCCCAACAGTCCGTCCTTGTCCAGACGGACAATCAAGTTGCCATGTTCTACGTGAACAAGCAGGGGGGCACGGGCTCCTTCCTCCTCTGCCGGGAGGCACAGAAGCTCTGCTCTTGGGCCGTCAGTCACGGCATTCTCCTCAAGGCAGTTTATCTCCCGGGCCAAGAAAATTGCCTTGCAGACAAACTCAGCAGGGTCCTCCAGCCGCACGAGTGGCGTCTGGATCCCTTGGTAGTTCAGAAGCTCTTCCTCAAGTGGGGTCTCCCCACGGTGGATCTCTTTGCCAGTCCTCACAACCGGCAGCTTCCTCGCTTCTGCTCTCGTCAGCCACACCCCCTTCGGGTTGCGGCGGACGCCTTTCTGATCTCGTGGTCGGGGAGCCTTCTGTACGCTTTCCCTCCCATCCCGCTGGTCTCTCGGACTCTTTTCAAGGTTCTCCGAGACAAAGCCTTCATGATCCTGGTGGCCCCTCGCTGGCCCAGGCAGCCGTGGTTTCCGCTCCTGCTGCAACTGGCGGTGGAGGATCCAATCCCTCTGGGGGTACAACCGGATCTCCTCACTCAGGATCAGGGGTCCCTTCTGCACCCCAACCTCAGGTCTCTCAACCTCATGGCCTGGCTGCTGAGAGGGTAGTCCTTGCTCCCCTTCTCCTGCCGGCGGAGGTGGAGGAGGTCGTCTTGGCTTCGCGACGGCCTTCTACCCGCAAATGCTACGCCCTTAAATGGCGTCGCTTTGCAGTCTGGTGTACCCAACAGTCTCAGGATCCCTTCTCCTGCCCGGTGTCGGTGATCTTGCAGTACTTGCTGCACCTCTCTAATCTGGGACTTAAGTCCAACTCCGTCAAAGTTCACCTCAGTGCTCTTTCAGCACATCATGTGCCAGTGGACGGCAGACCTCTCTCCAATGACCCTCTCGTAGCGAGGTTTCTCCGAGGTCTCCTTCTACTTAAACCACCTCTGCGCCCGCCAGCGCCTGACTGGGACCTGAATGTGGTTTTGCAGCGGATCACCTGTCCGCCTTTTGAACCTATGGCTACCTGTTCTCTCCGTTTTCTGTCTTGGAAAACACTGTTCTTGATAGCCCTCACTTCCGCTAGACGCGTAAGTGAATTGCAGGCCCTCGTGTCTGATCCCCCTTACACTAGGTTCTACAAGAATAGGGTAGTCCTACGCACTCACCCAAAATTTCTGCCTAAAGTGGTCTCCCCTTTTCACATCAATCAGGAGGTGGTACTTCCAACCTTCTTTCCCAGACCACACTCCAGCCGAGCTGAAACGGTCCTCCATACCCTGGACTGTAGAAGGGCATTGAACTTCTACCTTGACCGTACGCGGGAGCACCGTAAAGCTGCTCAGCTTTTTGTGTCTTTTGACCCCAATAGATTGGGGCTCCCGGTCTCCAAGCGTACTCTGTCCATCTGGGTTGCGGACTGTATCTCTTGGGCTTATGGGGCAGCCGGACTCTCCTTAGAAAGTCGAGTCACGGCTCATTGCGTTCGGGCAAAGGCCACGTCAGTGGCTTACCTCCGCTCTGTTCCGCTGGCAGACATCTGCCGGGCCGCTACTTGGTCTTCAAGCCAGACTTTTGCGGTCCATTACTGTCTCGAGAGGGAGTCCCGTAGGGACAGTGCTTTCGGACAGGCAGTCCTCCGTAATCTCTTTGAGGTCTGAGCAACTCCTACCCTCCATCCCGGATGTGGGCTACCGGTGGGTGATAATTCAGCGAAGATTCTATCCTTCTGTGCTGCTGAGCTAGAGGGAGCTCATTTTTGTGCTTAGGGTCTCCGGTAGCCTTGAGCTTGGGAGTCCCATAAGTGAGGACTGACTTCCTGCTTGGTCCTGGAGAAAGCGTAGTTACTCACCTGTAACAGGTGTTCTCCAGGAGCAGCAGGAATCAGTCCTCACTACCCTCCCTCCTCCCCTTGGAGTTGCAATCGTCTGCTTATGTTCTTTTTTGCAAATTTTTATGCTGTCTTTTTTAGCTATGTCATCTGACTGGCTAAGATGGCACCCTCGGGCGGGAAGACGACCGCGCATGCGCGCTGCAATTCCCAAAGGCTTTCTTTGAAAGCTGGGGAAAATTGCTCCGCGAGGGCTCCGTCGGCGCCGACGTCACCCATAAGTGAGGACTGATTCCTGCTGCTCCTGGAGAACACCTGTTACAGGTGAGTAACTACGCTATATCGTTCCATGGTGAGACCGCACCTTGAATATTGTGTGCAATTCTGGTCGCCGTATCTTAAAAAGGGTATAGCGATTTTAGAAAAGGTTCAGAGAAGAGCCACCAAAATGGTAAAGGGGATGGAAGGATACTCCTATGAAGAAAGGCTAAAACGGTTAGGGCTCTTTAACCTGGAAAAGAGACGGCTGAGGGGAGATATGATAGAAGTCTATAAATTAATGAACGGAGTGGAACGGGTAAACGTAGATCGATTGTTTACGTTATCAGAATATAGAAAGACTAGGGGACATGCAATGAAGCTACAGGGTAAACTATTTAAGACTAATGGAAGAAAATATTTTTTCACTCAACGTGTAATCAAACTCTGGAATTTGTTACCGGAGGATGTAGTAAAGGCTGTTAGTGTAGCTGGGTTTAAAAAAGGTTTGGACAAGTTCCTGGAGGAAAGGTCCATAAACCATTATTAAGAAGTGACCGAAGATATCAATGCTTGACCCAGTACAAGCGTTGTGGAACTTGTGTCTCTTGGGGAAACTGCTAGGTACATATGACCTAAATTGGCTACTGTTGGAAACAGAATACTGGGCTTGATGGACCTTGGTCTGACCCAGTACGGCATATCTTATATTCTTATGTTCTGGCAGGGTGTTCAGGCTGCAGGCGCATGCTGCCGGTCGCGGCAGGGTGCACTCAGTGTGGTAGTGGCCAGGAATTATCAGGACTGGGACTTTGCCGCACTTGTTTTTGCCAGGGCAGTTCTGTGGAATGAAGATTTGCAGGGTCCATGGAGGATAAGTCTGTGTTGGGAGATGGCTCAGGAAGGCCTCAGATCACGGCAGAGAAGGTGGTAACGGTGGCCATCTTGAAGGAGGCAGCCGTTTCTCCTGTACTTGTCAAAATCGTAAAAAAGCAAATCCAAGTCAAAGAAGCCTTTGCAGACAGCACAAGCACCACAGCCAAATTTGTCTGGACTGCAGGAGTCCTTGGAGCCATTGTTTTCGGCAGATTTCATATTGTCAATGCACAAGGCTTATTGTATGAAGAGGAATCGGGCTCAGTGCATTGGTTCTTCGCCCAAGTTGTCAGGGTCCCAGAGAGCAGACTTACCTGTGGAGGAAGATCCAGGTGCGGGGCCCTCTCAGATGGGTCTGGAGATGGAATCTGGTCCAGACTGGTTTAGCCAGCAAGCTTCAGGGCTCCGGGCGGTGGAGGATGGGGAGATCCTCTCTGATTCTGGGCTGGATCCATGGGCCGTGGATTTGGAGGAAGGAGAGATTCTTCCAGAGGAAGATCAGATTATGTTCAGGGTGTTTTGCAGGGAGGAGCTAGGGGCTCTCATTGCTCAGACTCTTGCGGCTTTGAATATAGCTCTACCGGTGGTCCAAGAGGAACCACTAGAGGATCCCCTGCTCCAGGGATTTAAAGCAGAGCAGAAGTGTTTTCCAGTTCATAGGGTAATCAAGCAGATGGTGGAATCGGAATGGGAGTGCCCCGAGGCTACCTTGAGGGGAAGCCGAGCCATGAGTCGGCTATACCCGGTACCACAGGAAGAAAACAAACTGCTGCGAATGCCCAAGGTGGATGCCTTGGTCTCCGCCGTAACGAAAAAGACTACTATTCCAGTAGAAGAGGGCGTAGCTCTTAAAGATCTTCAGGATCGGAAGTTAGAGTCCATACTCAAGCAGGATTTTGATTCTAGTGCTCTTTCCCTGCAGGCCTCGATTTGTGGGGCTTATGTCTCTAGGGCTTCCATTCGATGGCTCCAGGGGGAAAGGTCGCCTGAGGGGAAAGAGAATGCTTCCTCAGAAGATGCAAAATTAGAATCGGCGGCGGTGTATTTGGCTGATGCCTTTTATGACCTAGTGAGAATTGCTGCGAAATCTATGGTGTCTATGATTGCGGCCCGACGATTTCTCTGGCTGAGGAATTGGGCGGCAGAGACGTCTTCTAAGGCGCGACTTAGTAAGCTCCCCTATAAGGGCAAGCTGCTCTTTGGGGAAGCCTTGGAGGAAATTGTTAAGGATTTAGGTGACTCCAAGGAAGGCCGGCTTCCGGAGGAAGACCAAGAGGTCAGAGGCCAGGGAGTCTGCAGAAAGGTCAAGGACGAGATTTCCTCAGATTTCGGGCACCTCGGTATGTTCCATATCAGGTTGTTTTATGGCCAGAGGACAGTCTTTTCGAGGGGCTCGTGGGTTTGGCAGGAGTTATTTCTCTTCCCAACCAAACCCGTCCAAAAAACCACAATGAAGTCGTGAAGGCTCAGTCAGAAGTTCCAATAGGAGGATGGTTGCAGGAGTTCTACTCCACCTGGGCCAAAATAACAGACCAGTGGGTTCTTGAGATAATCCACAACAGGTATGCGCTCAAATTCTTTCAACCGCTGGCGGAAGCTTTTGTAGCGTCTCCTTGCAAAGCGCAGGCAAAGAGGGAGGCAGTACAAGTGACTCTTCAGCGTTTGCTGCGTCTGCAAGTGGTGGTTCCGGTACCTTGAGACCAGTGCAGGTTAGGTCGATACTCGATTTATTTTGTGGTTCCCTAAAAGGAGGGGTCTTTTCGGCCCATTCTTGACCTCAAGCACGTGAACCGCTGCTTGCGAGTGCCGCATTTCAGGATGGAAATGCTGAGATCGGTGATTCTGGCAGTGAAGCCGGGAGAGGTGCTTTCTTCTATAGACCTGTCAGAGGCCTATCTGCACATTCCCATCAGACCGGATCATCAAAGGTTCTTGCGCTTTGCTGTTCCTATGGGACATTTTCAGTTCCAGGCCTTGCCATTCGGACTTGCTACAGCACCGCGTACTTTCACAAAAGTGATGGTAGTTGTCGCGGCAGCGCTCAGACAGGAAGGTATTCGGGTGCATCCTTGGATGATTGGTTGATTCGGGCAGGGTCCGAAGCGGAGTCGGTTGAAGTGACCACGTGAGTGGTAGAATTCCTCAGACAGCTTGGTTGGGTGGTCAGCCAGGACAAGAGTCAACTACGGCCAGTGAAGCGGTTGGTGTATCTCGGAGCCTTGTTTGATACGGAGGCCGGGTTGGTATTTCTGCCCGAGGACAGAGTGCAAAAGATCATCGGGCAGGTTCAGAGGTTTTTATGCATGAAAGCGCCAACAGCGTGGTGATACATGCAACTGCTGGGCTCGATGGCGGCTTTGGATCTCGTGCCGTGGACCAGAGCTCATATTCGTTCACTTCAGCGGGCTCTGCTGTCCCGGTGGTCGCCTCAACATCAGCCTTTGTCTCAGAAGTTAGTGTGTCTGGCCGATGTGAGTTACAGTTTGGAATGGTGGCTGGATGTGGGGCAGCTTCAAGCAGGTATGCCTCTAGTGTAGCCCGATTGGGTATTGGTTACCACGGATGCAAGTCTCTCGGGCTAGGGGGCGCATTGTCTTTCCCAAGTGGCACAGGACTGCTGGTCGGCAGAGGAAGTTGAATGGTCGATCAATCGCCTGGAATTAAGGCTGGTAAGGTTGGCGCTACTAGAGTTCGAAGGTCTGGTAGTCGGCAAAGCGGTTTGCGTGTTTTCCGACAATGCGGTGACGGTGTCATATATCAACCGGCAAGGAGGCACGGGCAGTTGGAGGAAAGTCAACTGTTGTTGAAGTGGGCGGAAAGTCATCTGATGGCCTTATCAGCAGTGCATGTGGCTGGAAAGGACAATGTGCAGGCCCACTATCTCAGTCTGTATACTTTAGATCCGGGAGAGTGGGAGTTGAATGCGGCCATCTTTCACGACATCACGGTACGTTGGGGGCAGCCAATCATGGACTTGATGGCCACCCTCTCCAATAACAAGGCCTCACGGTTCTTCAGTAGGCGCAGGGAGCACATGTCAGAGGGTCTTGATGCTCTGGTACCGCCTTGGCCGGTGGATGGACTGCTATGTTTTTCCTCCATGGCCAATGATCGGTCGGCTTCTTCGGAGGATAGACGTTCACGGCAGGCAGATCATTCTCATTGTGCCGGATTGGCCACGGAAGCCATGGTATGCGGATTTGATGAGGCTGCTGGTGGATCGACCGTGGAGGCTGCCCAGTCGACTCAACTTGTTGTACCAAGGGCCGGTCTTGATGCCTCAGTTGGATCGGTTCTTGCTTACAGCCTGGCTCTTGAGAGGGAGCGATTGCGATGTCGTGGGTACTCTCCGGCGGTCGTAACGACTATGTTGAGGTCCAAGAAGCGTTCTACATCTTTATCGTATATACGTATCTGGCGCATATTTGAAGGTTGATGTGCGGAGAGGGGCGTTAAGCCTTTTATCTCTACGTTGCCGGCATATTGCTTTTTCTGCAAGGGGGCTTGATAAGGGTCTGGCCTTGAGTTTGCTGAAGGTTCAGCTAGCAGCGTTGGCTTATTATAGGAGCCGGGTGCAGGGTAGCTCCTTAGCTATGCATCCGGATGTCATACGTTTTTTTTGGTCGGTTAAGAATCTGCGGCCGCCCATCAGGTCGGTAGTTCCTCCCTGGGATTTGAATTTGGTTCTGGAAGCGCTAACAGAGCCTCCTTTTGAGCCTACAGCTACGGGGAGTTTGAGGGAACTTTCCTGGAAGACGGCCTTCTTGGTGGCGTTGTGTTCGGCGAGAAGGATTTCAGATCTTCAAGCGCTTTCGTGCAGAGAGCCATTTATGCAATTTTCTGCTGAAAAGGTGGTGGTACGGCCGGTGCCTTCCTTCCTGCTGAAGGCGGTTTCCCATTTTCATATGAATCAATCTATTTCGCTTCCGACTTTTCAAAACCTTGGGAGAGCTGGAATGGACCGTTCGCTTCGGAGGTTGGATCTTGGAAGGGTACTCCAACGATATCTTAAAAGGACGGAGTCTTTTCGTAAGACAGACCGCTTGTTTGTGATTTTTGGTGGTTCACGTAAAGGAGAGGCAGCGTCCAAGGCCTCGATTGCCCGATGGGTGAAGCGGGCTATAGGGGCAGCATATGCAGCGTTAGGTAAGGTTCCTCCTCAGGGTCTCTGAGCTCATTCTACTCGTAGCCAAGCAACTTCTTGGGCGGAGCATGTGTTGGTGCCTCCTGTGGATATTTGTTGAGCAGCAACATGGTCTTCTCTACATACTTTTGCAAGATACTATCGCTTAGATGTTCAGGCTAGGGGAGACGCAAAGGTTGGGGCCTCGGCTATCTTAGCGGGGCTTAGGGGTCCCTCCCGATTTTAGGTACTGCTCTGGTACATCCCTACATTTCTTGGACTGGCCTGGAGAGATGAAGAGGAAGGAGAAATTAGGCCTTACCTGCTAATTGTCTTTCCTTGAGTTCTCTCCAGGCCAGTCCAGGGTCCACCCTGTTCGTTAGTGTGAGTTATCAGGGCGTCTAGGTCCACTTGGCAGTTTTTTCAGAGGAGGTTGTTATTGAGTTCAGATATTGGAGTATCTATCTGGAGCTGGAGGCTTAGCGGTGAGCAGCCTGGCAATCAGTTTTTTTTCTGGATGGCTCTGCCTTCTGTGCTCCTTTCTTAGAGCGGGAGGGAAGAGTAAGAGTCGCCCTTGGAACGTTGGGGGAGTGTTTAAAAAAAAAAGGAATATTCATAAGAGGAAGAAGAGAACAGAATGACAAGAAATTGTTAATTTTTTTTTCTTTTAAAGTTTATTCAAGTTTGGTGTGTTCTTTTCCATAGTTAGGGGCAAGCTGCTTTGTCAATAGAAGACAGTCTCTGACACTAGGGGGAGCTGGATAAGGTGTCAGGAAGACTTGGTTGTTTTCAGTCCTTAGCTGCTGGAGGGGGCTGACTACCCTACATTTCCTGTATTGGCCTGGAGAGAACTCAAGGAAAGACAATTAGCAGGTAAGGCCTAATTTCTCCTTACTGATCCATCCTCAACACAGACAGTATCTGTGTTTTCGATTCCAGCAAACCCGTTTGTGTTAGCTTCTACACCCTGTGTGTTAACAAAATGCATGGCAGTGGTTGCCACCTACCTGTGTACTTTAAGGATCTTTGTCTTCCCCTACCTAGATGATTGGCTAATCAGGGTAGACCCCCAGAAGAGGTAAAACTATCTCTTCAGTGCACCATTACTGTGCTCCAAAATCAGGGATTCATCTTAAACTTTCCCAAATCGCACTTGGTGCCATCCCAGAGGCTCAAATTCGGGGCACTTCTGGACCCTTGTCAGGCCCGAGCTTTCCTTCCACAGGACTGCTTTGCCCGCCTTATCGAGCTGGCCCACACTATGAGGAGTCATAGTACCGTGACAGCTTGAGAGATGCTATGCCTTCTTGGACATATGGTCTCTACAGTCCATGTCATCCCCACATGCAGAAAGCCCAATGGACACTTTCTTAATGGACCTAAGCGACTGGGTGTCTGTCAGACAAGATTTGTATCACCCCTCCTCTTGTCAACTTCCTTCTGTGATAGTGTTCCCCTCAAAACCTACTCAGAGGGTCATCTTTTCAGATGCTTTCACCTCAATATGCCTTGACAACGGATGCTTCCAAACTAGGATGGGGATCACATCTCAACAGTCTCACTACACAGGGGCAGTGGACACAACAGAAATCTCAGTTGCAGATCAACCTCCTGGAGCTTTGTGCCCTCACGAATGCCCTTCAGGTTTTTCAACCCCAACTTTCAGGCAAACGGACAACCAGGTGGCCATGTTCTATGTGAACAAACAGGGGGGAATGGGATCTATCCCCTCTGCCAAGAAGCCCTTCATCTCTGGTTCTTCTCCATTGCACACTGCATCCAGCTCATGGCGGTGTATCTCCCAGGCAGACTCTGTCTTCTTGCAGACAGACTCAGCTGTGTCCTGTATCGATAAGAGTGGACTTTGAATCGGGAAATGGCATCTTGGATCTTCAACATGTGGGAGACCCCAGGATAGATCTGTTTGCCACCCAGGAGGCTGCACATCTTCCGCTGTTTTGCTCAAGACTTCCCTCCTGGCACAGATAGGCAGAAGATGCCTTCCTTCTCTCCCACTCCCTTAATACCCAAGACCTTGTTCAAGCTGCAGGCCAATCGGTGCTTCATGATTCTAATAGCCCCTTACTGGCCTCATTAGCCATTGTTTCCTCTGCTGCTTCGCCTAGCACAGACTCCACCTCTCAGTCTAGGATATGCGCCCAATCTCCTCTCACAGGATCATGGGACGCTTCTCCATCCCAATCCACAAGCCCTCCATCTCACAGCGTGGCTGCTGAAAAAAGCATAATCTTTGCTGGCCTCAACTTTCCTCAACAGGTCAAAAACATTCTACTTGCATCACGCAAGCCCACCTCTTAGACATTTCTATGTCATTAAATGGCAAAGGTTCACCCTCTGGTGTACCTGAAACATATTGACCCCTCTGCCTGTCCCATGGAATTTTTTTTACAATCTCTCCTCCACTTGTCCTCGGCAGGCCTCAAGACCAACTCAGATTTCATCTTAGTGCCATCTCAGCTTATCGCAGGCTGGTGAACAGGCATCGTATTTCTTCACACTCCTTGGTGCAACGATCCATGCGGGGTCTCCTACTATCCAAGCCACCGATCAAACCACCACCAGTGGCCTGAGAACTCAACATAGTCCTAGTGCAACTTCTAAGGCCTCCTTTGGAGCCTTTAGCAACTACTTCTTTAAAATTCTTCTCTTGGAAGGTAATCTTCCTTATCGCCCTGACCTCAGCTCGTCGTATTAGTGAACTGCAGGCTTTGGTGTCAGATCGGTTCCACCATAAGGTGGTTCTCCGTACAGATCCACACTTTCTACTGAAGGTGGTCTCAGCCTTCCATCTCAACCAATCAGTCATGCTACTGGTTTTCTTACCCAGACAGCACACCTCTAGGGATTGCAAGTAAAAAGCAGATGTACATATGAAGAAATATTTCAAAAACCACAATTGTCTAAAAGTCCATTACAGGGTCATATCGTTTTCAGTAAGAAGCCTGCTCATGCTAGTACAGGTTCCTCAAGTTCTTAATTATAAAGTTTTAATACTAGCTACTAACTAGTAAGGTTTTAGGAAGATGGTTTGTCATTTTCACTTTATAACAATAAATAACAATGTTGGGATTATATTTGTCACAATGTTTGTCTTTTTTAAGTGGTAGCTCAACCTTTGGTTAGTTTTTAACCTAGTTACAGATTTTATCTTTATAATTATTCCTTTACTTTCTGGCTTTATGGTGTGACGTAGTTCTTAATGATAATAGTAGTCAGCAGTCTTAGTTTAATTATTTACTATTCAGAGTAGCACAAGCTGAGTTACAATGTCAGTACTAATACAGTAGTTAAAGTACACTGGTGGGATGGTTTCAGCATGTGCAACAAGATCAAATGGGACATATTCATGGTTATCGAGACCTTTGTTAATTTTCACAACACAGTGGAGTAAGATCATTAAGTTTAAGGTTCACACCCTTTAGAAGTGTAGTTTATTAATAGGAGTTGGATTCTATCCAATTACAATTACAAAGAAACTGATCACAATCTAGCATTACTTCTGCTGCTTTTTGTTTGCATTGATTATATTATCAGAGTAGTACACAAGTATATATTTTTATTTTTTATTTTTAGACCATCGTGGTTTTTGAAATATTTCTTCATATGTACATCTGCTTTTTACTTATTTATTACTTTATTTTGTTGCATTATATAAAGATGATTCATTTCCTGTGGAAGCATGATTGATGCTATGCCATGCTAGCACTCCAGAAACAGTACGATATCATCTCTTACCCAGGATAAATTAGGAAATTTTAGAATTGGGTTAATGTGAGTACATATTGATGTTCTTCAACTCTGTTCCTCTTGGTTGTCTGTCTTTACTTATAAGTTTCTTCATACACAAAAATTCTTAGTTACACAATTTTATAATTTTATATGTTTATATATCTAAGTTATTAATATTTCTTGATAAGTATTCTTTGTGTTCTGTGTTTACAATTATATTTGGAGCAAAAGTTTGTATTTTAAGGCCTTTTTTTTGATCCTTTGATCTTGTCATAAGAACATAAGAACATAAGACATGCCATACTGGGTCAGACCGAGGTCCATCAAGCCCAGTATCCTGTTTCCAACAGTGGCCAATCTAGGTCATACGTACCTAGCAATATCTCCAAAAGACACAGGTTCCTCAATGCTTGTACTGGGTCAAGCATTGATATCCTGGGTCCCTTTTTAATAGTGGTTTATGGACCTTTCCTCCAGGAACTTATCCAAACCTTTTTTAAACCCAGCTATACTAACAGCCCTTACTACATCCTCCGGTAACAGATTCCAGAGTTTGATTACACGTTGAGTGAAAAAATATTTTCTCTTATTTGTCTTAAATAGTTTACCCTGTAGCTTCATTACATGTCCCCTAGTCTTTCTATATTCTGATAGCGTAAACAATTGATCCACGTTTAGGAGTAGCCTTCCATCCCCTTCACCAATTTGGTGGCTCTTCTCTGTACTTTTTCTAATAACGCTGTCCTTTTTAAGATACGGTGACCAGAATTGCACACAATATTCAAGGTGCGGTCGTACCATGGAGCGATACAGAGGCATTATAATATCCTTTGTTTTATTCTCCATCCCTTTCCTTATGATACCTAGCATTCTATTTGCTTTCTTGGCCGCCGCTGCACACTGGGCGGAGGGTTTTAACATGTTATCCACGATGACTCCTAAATCGTTTTCCTGGGTGGTGGTTTCTAATGTGGAGCCTTGCATCGTGTAACTATAGTGTGGGTTGTTCTTTCCTAGGTGCATAACTTTGCACTTGTCCACATTAAATTTCATCTGCCATTTGGATGCCCAGTCTTCCAATTTATCCAGATCCTCCTGCAGTTTTCCACAATCCTCTTGGGTTTTAACAGCTTTAAACAGTTTTGTGTCATCTGTAAATTTGATAACCTCACTAGTTATTCCCTTTTCCAGGTCATTTATGAATATGTCAAAAAGTAGCGGACCCAGTACAGATCCCTGGGGTACTCCACTATTCACCTTTTTCCATTGGGAATATTGGCCATTTAGCCCTACCCTCTGCTTTCTATCTTTTAACCAGTTCCCGATCCACTGCCTCCTATCCCATGACTTTTTAGCTTCGCCAAAAGTCTCTGATGGGGGACCTTGTCAAAAGCTTTCTGAAAGTCCAGATACACTATATCAACCGACTCACCTTTGTCTACCTGTTTATCAAATAGTTGTAATATATCTTCCCGGTGTAGCGATATTTCTCTCAATTCCTCTGCAGTATCACCTTTAAATACCACTTCAGTCTTGGGTAACATCCCTACAACTTCCTCAGTAAAGACCGAAGCAAAGAATTCATTCAGTCTCTCTGCTATAGCCTTGTCTCCTCTTACTGCCCCTTTTACCCCTCTATCATCTAACGGTCCAATTGACTCTCTCACAGGCCTTTTGCTACGAATGTACTTGAAAAAGTCTTTATTTCGTGTTTTTGCTTCCGTAGCAAGTTTCTTCTCAAATTCCCACTTTGCCTGCCTTATCAATGCTTTGCATTTAACTTGCTAGTGCTTGTGCTGTTTCCAGTTTTCATCATTTGGCTCTTTTTTCCATTTCCTGAAGGTTGCTTTTTTGGCAGCAACAGCCTCTCTAACCTCACCTTTAAACCATGCTGGCAGTTTTTTGGACTTTCTTCCTGACCTGTCGTCTTTTAATGATTTTTAGAGTCGATTGGGCTTACCGTTACTATTTATGTTTATTATTACTGTTATGAGTTTTTATGTTTATATTTTAGTTGTTACCCCCTGAGGAAGGCATTATATGCCGAAACGCGTTGGGGACCACTCAGTAAAAGACATCTGAATTTATCCTGACGTCTTTCGACTCTTGCTTATTGTGCATCCTGTTAGCTGCAAGAGCGGTGCTCCTTGTTTGGTCCAGACTTACCAGCTGTACATGGGCATGTACTTGCGGGATCTGGCCAAGGAGTTGGCCGGATTCTCTGCTGGTCTCTCCGGGGAACCCTTGCAGTCCTTATCCTCGGGGATTCGGGAGTGCTCGAAGTTCATGTCCCGCGCCGCCTACGATGGCTTCGAGGCTTCGGCCCGAGTTGCGGCAGCCGGCATCGCGGCTCGATGCCAGGCATGGCTGCAGTCATCGGACCTCGAGCCATGGGTTCAGGACAAGTTGGTCGATGTCCCTTGCCGAGGTGAAAACCTGTTTGGCAAGCCCATGACCGAGAAGGCCGCTCAGCTCGAGACCGAGCACCTCACCCGGACAAGGCTGTCGAGGAAAACCTCTGCCCCTTCTCATAAAAAGGAGGGCTCAGGTAAAAAGCCCCTTTACCCGAGGAAGGGCACTGCCTACAAACAAAACCCACAATATCAGGCTGCCCAAGCTGCCCCCCAGGGTCAGCAAGCCAAGGGCCAGGGTAATGGGGCCCGTAGGCAGAGGACCCCCAAGCCTCCGGCCCCTGCTACCACTCAGCAGGGTGGGGGCTTTTGACTCCTTGAGCATAGCCTCTCCTCCACTGCTCTCCCAACCCTGCACAGGAGGTCGTCTCGCCCTCTTTGCCCACCAGTGGCCCCTTATCACCGGGGACAGTTGGGTGCTGGACATCATCCACAGGGGATATGCCCTCCATTTCCACCAACTGCCACCCCCATATTTTCCAGGGGAGCCTCCAAGGCCTCCTCTGCACACAGACCTTCTCCGTCAGGAGCTTCAGGGTCTGTTGGTGGACAGGGCGGTGGAGCCTGTGCCTCCCCACTTGCAAGGTCACGGATTCTACTCCAGGTATTTCCTGGTGCCCAAAAGAACCGGTGGCCTTCGTCCCATTCTGGACCTCAGGAACCTCAAGTTCCTAGTGAAGGAAAAGTTCAAGATGCTTACTCTTGGAACCCTTCTGCCCTACCTCCATCAGGGAGATTGGCTATGCTCCTTAGATCTAAAGGATGCGTACACTCACATCCTCATTCATCCAGACCACAGAAAGTACCTCAGGTTCATTGTGGGAGGAAACCATTATCAGTACAGAGTGCTGCCTTTCGATCCCACCTCCGCTCCCAGAGTCTTCACAAAGTGCCTAGCAGTGGTGGCGGCCTACTTGCAAAATCAGGGAATCTTTGTCTTCCCCTATCTAGACGACTGGCTCATCAGGGGTCAGACATGTCAGGAGGCCAATCAAGCCACCCTCAGGACTATTGCTCTTCTACAACGCCTGGGGTTTGTCATAAACTTTGCAAAGTCCACTTTGCTCCCCTCCCAGAACTTAGAGTTCATAGGAGCAAGGCTGGACTCTCTGCTGGCAAAGGCTTTCTTGCCAGCAGACAGGGCCCAAAGGTTGATGGCCTTGGCAAATCAGTTTCTCAGCAGGTCCCTGGTCTCCGCCAGACTCTGCCTGAGGCTTCTAGGCCACATGGCTTTGACGGTACATGTGACCCCCAATGCCAGGCTCCATATGAGGCCTGCACAGTGGTGCCTTCGGGCTCAGTGGTCACAGGCCACAGGTAGCCTCAGAGACAGGATAAGGGTGTCCAGACCATTTCTGCACTCCCTCAACTGGTGGTTGCACCCACCCAATCTACTGAAAGGGGTGCCTTTTCAGATTCCAGGGTACACAGTAGTGATAACAGATGCCTCCCTGCAAGGCTGGGAAGCTCATTGTCTGGGCAAGTGCACCCAGGGACTCTGGTCTCCCAGGGAAGCTGCACAGCAGATCAATCTCCTCGAACTCAGAGTTATTCGATTGGCACTCAAAGCTTTCACTCCTACCCTGGCTCACCAATCTGTCCTGATTCAGACAGACAACCAAGTTGCCATGTTTTATGTGAACAAACAGGGCGGAACTGGGTCCAGGCTCCTTTGTCGGGAGGCTCAGGACCTTTGTTCTTTTGCCCTCAAGCACAACATGCTCCTCAAGGCTGTGTACCTTCCAGGCCAGGACAAGTGGATATTGCCTCCTGTGACACCTTGCTGTGAGTTCTAGCTGTTTATTAATTATTTATTGTTTGTCTTAGTGATGCGCTAGTTCAGCCTTCTCAGTTATAACTTACCTTGCCTCTCTCAACTAACTGGGCTTTGTGTGGTAGCCAGGTTAACTGTTCATTTTAAATTAAATCTCTCTCCCCAGAACCTGCTCTGTGTTAAACTCTTTTTCCTGTCCTAGCCTGCCTGAGTGAATCCTCCCCCTCCCCCCCCCCCTGCTGAGGTATTGTGTAGCCTTCTTCCTGTTTCCTCCACGTGTGCATAGTCTGTTTTAGTCTGCTTTTCTCTGATCAGAGAAGAGCAGTGCTTTTTACAGTGCTCTGCTAGAGAAGTGGATATTGCCTCCTGTGACACCTTGCTGTGAGTTCTAGCTGTTTATTAATTATTTATTGTTTGTCTGTTTATTTAATTATTTATTGTTTGTCTTAGTGATGCGCTAGTTCAACCTTCTCAGTTATAACTTACCTTGCCTCTCTCAACTAACTGGGCTTTGTGTGGTACCCCCCTCCCCCCTGCTGAGGGTTCAGGACAGGGTACCTTGTAACTGCCCTCTTTAATAGGACTTATCTCCCTCCCTCCCTCCCTCCCCGGCACCCACCCACCCCTGGGGTAATTGTAGTTTTATAGGTACTTCCACATCTTAGAGGAAAGGGGCTGCTCTCAGGTGCAGCTCGTTATCCAAATCAGTCATACACAGAGGACCTGAGATTAATTACTTAAGCTTCAGGTACACAAGGTGTATTAGGGGTATTAGATACACTTTTATTGGTATAAGCATCTACACCAATCCTTATTATATACAGAATTTAAAAGACCTAAACACAAGCTTTAAACTAAGATGCAGACAGAAGTCCAGCAACGAGATGGGGGTTCTCCGGTCTTTTGCATTGAGTGTCACATGTATGATTTTCTCCCAGTTGGTGAGAGGTCTTACGTATGCACTAAGTGCAAAGAACTCTTTGCTCTCAGGGAACGAGTCCGTTCTCTAGAGGATAGAGTAGCAGACCTGGAAGACATAAAGACAGAGAAGTACATGGACGAGACCTACAGGGATATAGTCCTGAAGTCCCACCTCCAGTCTGGCAGCATCCCTGTTGCCATGGAGGAGAGAGGTCACGTGACAGGAGAGCATCACCCTGGTGTGGCAGGAAGTGATCCTGTAACTATGACCTGTCCTCCTGGTGATGTAAAACCCTCTCGCACCGAGGACGTTTCTCCAGGGCCATGTCCCCATGAGGGGAGGGTCAGGACAGCTGTTATAGTTGGTGATTCAATCATTAGGAATGGCTGGGTGGCTGGTGGACGTCAGGATCGCCTGGTAACATGCCTGCCTGGTGCAAAGGTAGCGGACCTCATGCACCACCTAGATAGGATCATAGATAGTGCTGGGGAGGAGTCTGCTGTCTTGGTACATGTTGGTACCAATGACATAGGAAAATGTGGTAGGGAAGTTCTGGAGGCTAAATTTAAGCTTTTAGGTAGGAAGTTGAAATCCAGAACTTCCAGGATAGCGTTCTCCGAAATGCTTCCTGTTCCACGTGCAGGACCCAAAAGACAGGCAGAGCTCCGGAGTCTCAATGCGTGGATGAGACAATGGTGCAAGGATGAGGGTTTTGGATTTGTTAGGAACTGGGGAACATTCTGGGGAAAGGGGGGGTCTTCCAAAGGGATGGGCTTCACCTTAATCAGGATGGGACCAGACTGCTGGCATTAACCTTTAAAAAAGAGATAGAGAAGCTTTTAAACTAGAAAATAGGGGAAAGCCGACAGTCACCCAGGAGTGCATGGTTCGGACGAAGGTATCCTTGAAGGATACTACCAAAAGCAGTGAGGTTCCAAAAGGGAGTATAGTAGCCCAAATGCCCTTGAGTAAGGAGCAGACAGAGCATAAAGATTCCAAATTACCCCTGCCTACCAATAGCCAGATTAATATGAATAAAATACAGTCTCTAAAATGCTTGTATGCCAATGCTAGAAGTCTAAACAATAAGATGGGAGAGTTAGAATATATAGCACTAAATGAGAGGTTAGATATGATTGCACTCTCAGAGACATGGTGGAAGGAGGATAACCAGTGGGACACTGTGATACCTGGATACAAACTATATCGTAATGATAGAGCTGATCAAATTGGTGGAGGGGTTGCGCTCTATGTTAGAGAGGGCATTGAGTCAGAAAGGATTAAAGTTTTGCAGGGAACAAAATTTGCTGTAGAATCTCTATGGATTGAAATTCCATTTATGAAGGGGAAGGTGATGGCAGTGGGAGTATACTATCGACCACCTGGCCAGAATGAACAAATGGATGATGAAATGCTCAAAGAAATCAAGGAAGCTAACAAAAGTCACAACAGAGTAGTAATAATGGGTGATTTCAATTACCCCGGTATCGACTGGGTCAGTGTCACAGCAGGACAAGCTAAAGAGATAAAGTTTCTAGATGGAATAAATGACTGCTTCTTGGAGCAGCTGGTTCATGAACTGACCAGAGGGGAAGCCATACTGGACCTAGTCCTTAGTGGAACGCCAGATCTGGTGCAAGAAATAAGGGTGTTGGGACCACTTGGCAATAGTGATCATAGTATGATCATGTTTGATTTAATTAGTGAAGGACAGATAGTAAAGGCATCCACAGTACTACCTTTTAACTTTCAAAAGGGAGACTATGATAGAATGAGGAATATAGTTAGGAAAAAACTAAAAGGAGCGGTTCCAAAGGTTAAAGACTTACAACAAGCTTGGGTGTTATTTAAAAATACTGTCCTCGAAGCCCAGACCAGCTGTATTCCACGCATTAAGAAAAGTGGAAGAAAATCCAAAAAACTGCCAGCATGGTTTAAAGGTGAGGTCAGAGAGGCTGTTGCTGCCAAAAAAGCAACCTTCAGGAAATGGAAAAAAGAGCCAAATGATGAAAACTGGAAACAGCACAAGCACTGGCAAGTTAAATGCAAAGCATTGATAAGGCAGGCAAAGCGGGAATTTGAGAAGAAACTTGCTACGGAAGCAAAAACACGAAATAAAGACTTTTTCAAGTACATTCGTAGCAAAAGGCCTGTGAGAGAGTCAATTGGACCATTAGATGATAGAGGGGTAAAACGGGCAGTAAGTGGAAACAAGGCTATAGCAGAGAGACTGAATGAATTCTTTGCTTCGGTCTTTACTGAGGAAGATGTAGGGATGTTACCAAAGACTGAAGTGGTATTTAAAGGTGATACTGCAGAGGAATTGAGAGAAATATCGCTACACCGGGAAGATATATTACAACTATTTGATAAACTGAATAGTAGCAAATCACCTGGACCGGATGGTATACATCCCAGTGTGTTGAAAGAACTGAAATATGAGATTACAGACCTGCTATTGGTAATCTGTGAACTTTCATTAAAATCATCTGTAATACCTGAAGATTGGAGGGTCGCCAACGTAACACCAATTTTTAAAAAGGGTTCCAGGGGTGACCCAGGAAATTACAGACCGGTGAGCCTGACGTCAGTACCAGGGAAAATGGTAGAAACCATCATAAAGAACAAAATTACACAGCATGTAGATAGTCATGGCCTAATGGGAGACAGCCAACATGGCTTTAGACAAGGAAGATCTTGTCTTACTAATCTGATATGTTTTTTTGAAGGTGTGCATAAACAGGTAGACAAAGATGAGTCGGTTGATATAGTGTATCTGGACTTTCAGAAAGCTTTTGACAAAGTCCCCCATCAGAGACTTTTGGCGAAGCTAAAAAGTCATGGGATAGGAGGCAGTGTACTATTGTGGATCGGGAACTGGTTAAAAGATAGAAAGCAGAGGGTAGGGCTAAATGGCCAATATTCCCAATGGTGGAGTACCCCAGGGATCTGTGCTGGGTCCGCTGCTTTTTGACATATACATAAATGACCTGGAAAAGGGAATAACTAGTGAGGTTATCAAATTTGCAGATGACACAAAACTGTTTAAAGTTGTTAAAACCCAAGAGGATTGCGGAAAACTGCAGGAGGATCTGGATAAATTGGAAGACTGGGCATCCAAATGGCAGATGAAATTTAATGTGCACAAGTGCAAAGTTATGCACCTAGGAAAGAACAACCCACACTATAGTTACACGATGCAAGGCTCCACATTAGAAACCACCACCCAGGAAAAAGATTTAGGAGCCATTGTGGATAACATGTTAAAACCCTCCGCCCAGTGTGCAGCGGTGGCCAAGAAAGCAAATAGAATGCTAGGTATCATAAGGAAAGGGATGGAGAACAAAACAAAGGATATTATAATGCCTCTGTATCGCTCCATGGTACCTTGAATATTGTGTGCAATTCTGGTCACCGTATCTTAAAAAGGACATAGCGTTATTAGAAAAAGTACAGAGAAGAGCCACCAAATTGGTGAAGGGGATGGAAGGCTACTCCTATGAAGAGAGGCTAAGAAGGTTAGGGCTCTTTAGCCTGGAGAAGAGACAGCTGAGGGGAGATATGATAGAGGTCTATAAATTAATGAATGGAGTGGAACGGATAAACGTGGATCAATTGTTTACGCTATCAGAGTATAGAAAGACTAGGGGAAATGTAATGAAGCTACAGGGTAAACTATTTAAGACAAATAAGAGGAAATATTTTTTCACTCAACGTGTAATCAAACTCTGGAATCTGTTACCGGAGGATGTAGTAAGGGCTGTTAGTATAACTGGGTTTAAAAAAGGTTTTGACAAGTTCCTGGAGGAAAGGTCCATAAATCACTATTAAAAAGGGACCCAGGATATCATTTCTTGACCCAGTACAAGCATTGTGGAACCTGTGTCTTTTGGGGATATTGCTAGGTACGTATAACCTAGATTGGCCACTGTTGGAAACAGGATACTGGGCTTGATGGACCTCGGTCTGACGCAGTATGGCATGTCTTATGTCTTATGTTCTTATGTTCCTAACTACCTGGCAGACAGATTAAGCAGAATACTGCAGCCCCACGAGTGGCAGCTGCATCCTTTAGTGGTTCAGAAGATCTTCCTGAAATGGGGTCTCCCTTTGATAGATCTCTTTGCCAGCCCAACAAACAAGCAAATGCCAAAGTTCTGCTCCAGGCAACCGCATCCTCTGCGGATAGCAGCGGATTCTTTTCTGATATCCTGGTCTCAGGGCCTCCTCTATGCATTTCCTCCCACGCCCTTGGTGTCCCAAACTCTCTTCAAGATTCTTCAGGACAAGGCCTCGGTCCTGCTGGTGGCTCCCAGGTGGCCGAGACAGCCTTGGTTTCCTCTCCTACTTCAACTGGCGGTGGATACTCCACTACATCTGGGGTTGCAACCCGACCTTCTCTCACAGGAGCAGGGTTCCCTTCTGCACTCCAATCTCAAAGCTCTCAATTTGATGGCCTGGAGGCTGCAAGGGTAGTCTTGGCTCCCTGGGGCCTGCCTCAGGAGGTTGAGGAGGTTGTCCTAGCCTCTAGGAAACAGTCCACTAGGAAAACCTATGCTCTCAAATGGAAGAGGTTTTCTGTGTGGTGTCAGCTACGTACAGAAGATCCTTTCTCCTGTACTGTGCCAGTAGTTCTTCAGTACTTACTGCACTTGTCAAATCAAGGTCTTAAATCCAATTCTGTTCAGGTCCACCTCTCAGCTCTAGCAGCTCACCACTCTCTGGTGGAGGGACATTCTCTGGCTGGTCACCCCTTGGTGTCTCGCTTTCTTAGGGGCTTGCTTTTGCTCAAGCCTCCTATCCATCGTCCTGCCCCTGAGTGGGAGCTGAATGTGGTCTTGCAGCAACTGACTCTCCCACCTTTTGAGCCAATGGCTACTTGTCCACTACGCTTCCTCTCCTGGAAGACGCTCTTCCTGATAGCTCTTACCTCGGCTAGGCGAGTAAGTGAGCTTCAGGCCCTGGTCTGTGATAGGCCTTACACCAGAATTTATGGGAACAGGATAAGTCCTCAGGACTCATCCAAAGTTCCTCCCAAAGGTTGTCTCCTCTTTCCATCTCAACCAGGAGGTGGTTCTTCCAACATTCTTCCCTAGGCCTCATGCAAGCCAGGCTGAAGCAGTTCTGCATACCCTGGACTGTAGGAGGGCCTTATCCTTCTACCTTGACCGTATGCATGGGCATAGAAGGGCTACCCAGCTCTTCGTCTCCTTTGACCCCAATAAGTTGGGGTTGGCTGTGTCCAAGCGTACCTTGTCCATTTGGGTGGCTGACTGTATCACCTGGGCTTACAAGGCGGCTGACCTTCCTTTGCAGGGTAGGGTTACGGCCCACCGAGTCAGGGCAATGGCTGCCTCAGTGGCTCATCTCCGCTCTGTGCCCTTGGTAGACATCTGCAGGGCTGCAACTTGGTCTTCAAGCCAGACTTTTGCGGCCCATTACTGCCTGGAAAGGGAGTCCCGTAGGGACAGTGCTTTTGGCCAAGCAGTACTCCGGAATCTCTTTGAGGTTTAGGCAACTCCTGCCCTCCTGCCCTCTGTTGGGCTACCGGTGGAGGTTGTGTCCTTGAAATGCCTTTCTTTGCTGCTGAGACTAGAGGAAGGTCTCTTGTTCAGCCTGGTTTCCTCGGTAACCCAGAGCTGGAGAGTCACCCATATGTGAGGACTGACTTCCTGCTTGGTCCTGGAGAAAGAGTAGTTACTCACCTGTAACAGGTGTTCTCCAGGAGCAGCAGGAATCAGTCCTCACAACCCTCCCTCCTCCCCTTGGAGTTGCAGTTGTACATAGTTTAATTTTCATTTTTGTGTGCTGTTTTTAGCTGTCATTTGACTGAGGTAAGATGCACCTTTAGGCGGGAAGGGAACCGCGCATGCGTGCCTACATTCCCAAAGGCTTTCATAGAAAGCTGGGGAAATGCTCCGCTGGGGCTTCATCGTCGCAGATGACACCCATATGTGAGGACTGATTCTTGCTGCTCCTGGAGAACACCTGTTACAGGTGAGTAACTACTCTTTCCTGCTTGTTCCTGGAGATAGTGTTGTTACTCACCTGTAACAGGTGATCTCCGGGAACAACAGGAATCGGTCTTCACAACCCGCCCACCTCCCCTCGCGTTGGATTGCTCCCAAAGGCTTTCCAATTGGATGCTAGGGAGCGTTCCTGCATGGGCTCCATAGGTGCAGACGATACCCATATGTGAAGACTGATTCCTGCTGTTCCCAGAAATCACCTGTTACAGGTGAGTAACAACGCTTTTCCAGAAACTGATGTTCTAGCAGAGATGCTTTGGTCATTTTAAAAGCCCTGTTTGTGAGTTGGACATCTAAAAACAGGCACCTAAACAAACAAACAAACAAATCCTGAAGATGCTTCCGGAATCATTTTACAGAGCCAACTATGTCTCTGAGTCGAACACATCCATGTTGCATGGGGCTGTAGCAGAGGTGTTTCTGGGGCATTCCAGAAAAGATGTACGCGAGTGCCCAATTTCAGAAACAACAAGCATGTCTAAACCCACCAGCAGTAACATCCATGCCTATTCATGCCATGAATAGGTATCAGAAAAGCTCTCGTTCTGCCACCAAAATACTTGGAAGGAGTACAGAAGAGCATACTCTGATAGCCGCAATAATTTTCACAATATAAAAATAGAAAGAAGGGAAATGCGGGCACTTGTTTTCTGATCAGAATGCCGATGCACATCTCTGCTTATAAAATAGCAGGCAGGAATGTACATTCAGCATGGGTTAGACCTCATCCTAACCTTTTATCACAGGGCTGTCTGTATGGCCAGGGCTGCCACTTGCATGTGGACAGACGTTTTACATTTTGACCTGGACAATCCCAGATTTCATCTAGATGCAATTTACATAAAGACATATTTTAGAAATGATAATTACACTTACCTGGTAATTGTGGTTCCTTGAGTGACTCCAATTTAGTCCTCCACCTCTGGGTAGTGTACCTCCTCCTGCAGCTTGGAGACTGGGAATGTCAAAAACGTGACATCACTGGATGTAGTCTGCTGGTCTCTCCCATCAGCCCCAGTGAACTATTGACAAAGCACACTCAAAGGAGCAACAGATAAGTAGCTAATACATTAACATAATTACATAAAAAAACAGTAAACGGATATGAACTAACTGCGTAACACAGGATTTTACTCTAGGAAGCCAGGCCTTTGCACTTGTTCCTTTTCCTTTCCCTCCAAGAGGAATCATAGCTAGAAAAGAAAAAGAACAGAAAGTATACCTACCGGTAATCTCACACTTCCTCCAACAGAACCTCCACTGTCAGTGACGACAAACCGGGTGGGAATGAGGACTAAACTGGAGTCACTCAAGGAACCACAATCACCAGGTAAGTGTAATTATTTCCTTATCATTCCTCCAGTTTAGTCCTCCACCTCTGGGATGTAACAGAGCAGTAATTATTAGGAGGGACCCTTCCAGCCGGCATGCAATACCGCCGACCCGAACAGGGCATCATTCATTGCTAACACATCGAGCCTATAGTGTCTACTGAAAGTATGGAGAGATGACCAAGTGGCCGCTCTACAAATATCCCCAGGCGGCACTAAACTGTGCTCCGCCCAAGAAGTTGCTTGCACCCTGGTAGAATGCGCTCGCAGCTCGGCAGGCACCAATCGGCCCCCCAGAAGATAAGCCAAACTAATCGCTTCTCTAATCCACTGGGAGATGGACACTTTTGCCGCCGCTTCCCCTTTGCAAGGGCCTCCGAACAGCACAAACAGCCAATCCGATTTGCGGTAAGACTCCGAAACTTTCAAATAGCGCCACAGCACCCGCTTTACATCCAAACGGTGCAAACCCTGGTCAGACGTGCTGCCCTCAAGCGAGCCTAGCACTGGAAGGGACACCGTCTGATTAAGGTGAAATGGGGAAACTACCTTAGGTAAAAATGACGGCAGTGGACGTAGCACCACTTTTTCCCGAGAAAAGGACAAAAACGGCTCTCTACACGACAACGCCTGTAATTCCAAAATTCGCCTCGCTGAACAGATAGCTACCAAAAAGACCGTCTTCAAAGTTAGATCCTTCACGGACGCTTTGTGCAAAGGCTCAAAGGGTTCCTTAGTCAACGCCCCAAGACCAAATTGAGATCCCACGGAGGCACCACGATTCTCCGAGAGGGCCGCAGCCTGGTAACCGCTTTCAAAAAACGCAACACGTCTGCATTGGCACCGAGAGATAGCCCCTGCACCTTGCCTCTATAGCAAGACAACGCTGCTAACTGAACTCTCAAGGAACTGGCCGCCAGCCCCTTATCAAACCCTTCTTGCAGAAAACTCAGCACCACCGGAACTGATACCGTTGCCACCCGCACTTGCCTGCGCGAGCACCAATCCTCAAACAAGCGCCATATGCGAACATACACCAGAGATGTGGATGTCTTCTGCGCCCGAAGTAAAGTCGCGATGACTGCGCTCGAGTAACCTTTTTTCTTTAGCCTCGCCCTTTCAATGGCCAGACTGTAAGTGAGAATCGATCCACCTGGGGCATTCGTAGTGGGCCTTGTATTAACAGATCTTCCGACACCGGCAATCTACACGGTCCCCCGCCTAGCTGCCGGATGAGGTCGGCGTACCACGGCCTCCTTGGCCAGTCTGGAGCCACCAGCAACACTCTCCCCCGATGAGTCTTGATCCGCTGAATCACTCGACCTATGAGTGCCCACGGTGGAAAGACATAGAGCAGATCCGACGTCGGCCAACGTTGCAGCAGCGCGTCGATCCCCTCCGTCATTCGCTCCCGTCTGCTGAAAAAACGACTCGCCTTGGCTGAGCGAAAGGTCGCTATGAGATCCATGATTGGTGGCTCCCACCTGCGAACTACTTGTGCAAAGACGTGTGGATGCAACTCCCATTCGCCGGCATCCACCTGAACTCTGCTGAGAAAATCTGCCATCACGTTGTTTTTCCTGGCAATGTGGGCTGCTGAGATCACTGGTAGTCGTGTTTCCACCCAAGCGAACAACGCCTCTGCCTCTTCCTCCATGGCCACACTTCCTGTACCGCCCTGCCGGTTGATGTAGGCCACCGTAGCGGAATTGTCCGATAGAACTCACACCGCTCGACTGGTGACCGCCGCTTCGAACGTCTGTAGCGCCAGAAACACTGCTCGCAGCTCCAGTCGGTTGATTGACCATTGACTCTCTTGCGCGTTCCACATTCCTTGTACGAACCTCTCTCCGCAATGCCACCCCCCAGCCCACGAGACTTGCGTCTGTCAGCAAGGGCAGCCACTCCGGTTGTTCCAGAGGCATTCCTGTCTGAAAGGTGCTCGGAAGGAGCCACCACCACAGAGAGCTCCTGACCCATGAGGACAGGGAAGCCGCTTGCTCAGCGAATCGTCCTGATGTGACCAGCGGTGAAGTAGCGCCCGATGTAACGGCCGCATATGAAATCTGGCCCAGGGCACCGCTTCCAAGGCCGCCGCCATCGTTCCCAGCAGCCGCAGGTAACTCCACGCCGAAGGCGATAGCGTTGCCCCGAACTTGCTTACCAGCTGCCGTAGGACCCGGACCCGACGCATCGGCAGGAGCACCATACCTTTCCATGTGTCGAATCTCAGCCCCAAATATTCGAGCTCCTAGGTTGGCAGTAGATGGCTTTTTGACACATTGACTACCCAGCCGAGACTCTCCAAAAACTTCACTACTTTGCTTGTAACCATCACGCTCTCAGTTTTGGACTTCACTCGTATCAACCAGTCGTCGAGATAGGGTTGCACCAGGATCCCTTCCTTTCGCAACGCCGCTGCCACCACCACCATGATCTTGGTAAATGTGTGCAGTGCCGTCGCCAGCCTGAAGGGTAACGCTTGAAACTGATAGTGCCCCCAAGGAAGAGCGAAACGTAAAAACCTTTGGTGGGCCTCTCTGATCGGAATGTGTAAATACGCCTCTGTAAGATCGAGAGATGTCAAGTACTCTCCTTGCCTCACTGCCACTATGACGGACCGTCATGTTTCCATCCTGAAATGAGGCACCTGGAGACAACGATTCACACCTTTTAAGTCCAAGATAAGGCGAAGAGAGCCATCTTTCTTTGGCACCACGAAATAAATAAAGTATCGACCCCTGCCATAATCGTCTGTCAGCACCAGTGTAACCGCTCCTATTTGCAACAGTCGATTTAGTGTTTTTTTGAACTGCCAGAGTTTTCCCCTGCCCTTTGCAGGGTGACATTACAAACGAATCCCTTACGGGCTTTGCCAACTCCAGCGCATAACCCTCACGAATGATCTCTAACACCCACTAATCTGTTGTTATTTGGACCCAGGCAGGAAGGAATCCCCAAAGACGCCTGCCTATCAGGTTGCTTCCTACTGGGGCCCGCCTCACTTCATTGTGTCTTTCGAGCGGTTCCTGCGGCAGCCGCTGCAAAACCTCTACTTGTTCCACGAAACCCCTGGGCTATAGGAGCAAATCGCCCTCTCTGAAATCCACCCAAGCGAGAAGTCCGAAATCTGCAAAAATCTTTAAACTGACCCCGAAACGCAGGGGAGGACTTTTCCTGCATAGGCCTATCCTCTGGGAGTCTTCCACCTTTCGACTCCCCTAAATCCTTAACCAACTTGTCCAAATCCTCTCCGAACAACAACTTTCCTTTGAACGGAAGCTTACTGAGTCGCGATTTAGACGAGCCATCTGCCACCCAATTACATAACCACAGGGATCTACGAGCGGCCACCAACGATACCATGCTATTAGCCAGAGTTCTAATCAGGTCGTAATGGACATCCGCCAAATAAGCTGTCCCCGACTCCAGCTGGTTTAGCTCTCCCAGACTCTCTTGTTCCAGCCGCGCCGACTGCCGCAAGCTTTGGGACTAGCATAGGCATGCCCTTGCCACCCACGCTCCGCAAATGGATGCCTGCAATGCCAAAGCTTTGGTTTCAAAGGATTGTTTCAACAAACCATCCGCTTTCCTATCTTGCGCATCTTTTAAAGCCGCGCTACTTTCCACCGGGATTGTGGTCATCTTGGTCACCGTGGACACAGCCGCATCAATCCGGGGAGACCGAAACCGCTCTCTGTCTTTCTCTGCTAAGGGATACAACCTGTTCATCGTCCGCATGCCTCTCAGCCCTGCTTCAGGTTGATCCCATTCTTCCTGGATCATGCGATCCACTACCCGGTGCACAGGGAACACCACCTGTGTCTGCCGCACTGCCTGGATAATAGGGTCTCCCCCTCGTCCTCTTCTGCAGGCTGTTCCTCAGTGAGCTTTAGCGTCTGGAGGGACTTAGTGACAAGTGCTGACAACTCCTCCTTCCGAAATATGCGAATAATCTTTGTCTGATCCTCCGGCTCCGGAATCTCACCTTCTTCCAATTCCTCCATTCCTGCTTCCAGGTCACCGTTGGCTTCCTCCGACTCCTGCCACTCTACTTCCAATGGCAAAGATTCCCGAGGCCGCAGCCTCTTAACGGGCCTCAGAGAGCTGTCACCCGCCTCCAGGGGGACAGCCTGCTGAGACGTTGTAGCCAGAGACAAGGAATACGGCAGTTTCCCTTGCCGTCTCAAACAAAACGCCTGATGGATAATTAACAGAAAGTCTGTACAAAAATCACCAAAGTGCGAGTCCGATCCCCCAGCCGCATGCACTCCCAAGGGTCTGACTGAGGTCTTCGACCCAGCTGCTGGCGTAACGGTCAGCAGAGGCTCTCCAGCCAAAGTTCCCGGGAGGTCCTGCCCCCCTTGTCTTCCATCTGCTGCTCCACGCTGGTAGACACCGCCGTGTAGCCTCTAAAAATGCCAGAATCGGCGATAGCCCCCCTGCGGGTACCGCAGATTACACATTGAGGACATGATGTCATGACTCCGCCCCAAACTGCATCACAGCGGCAAAAGAAATCTCCGCTGAGATGCACGGTGTTGTTTAGCAATTTATTTTATTTTCCTTTTTCTCTTTTTTTTTTTTTTTTTTATGGATGAAGTACCGTCCCGGCAAACACTCCAGGACCAACCAACCTCCTTACCAAGTTAATTACACTTTCACTGACCCGCAGCACTTACTGTCACATGTACTATCAGAAGCTTCCAATCTGAACAGCGATCCTCAGAATGACCCGAAACCAAAAGAAATCATCAGAAATCAAAGAAAAAATGAAAGGGCATCAAAGAAACCATAAATAAACAAAGAATAACTAAGACCCGCGATTCCTGCCGCATCTGCCCACCACGCGGCAAGCACGCTGCTAAAATGGCCGCTGCCGTGACGGGTAAAATGGCGCCAAAAGCACCGCGCCTAGCCGCACACAGCCCCGGTGCTCTCTCCTGTTGCCGGACCGATTCACTGTCCCAGAAACACAAAACTCTTACCTCCTGATCAGCAGCACACAATCCGATGCAGCGAAGCTCCCGCCCGCACGGATCCACTCACCCGGACAGTGAGCAGAAGACCATCGGGTGAGCTTCCCGCCGCCGGCTGCCCCAAATAAGCAGAGTCGCAGTTGTCTACGCGCCGCTGACCCGCAGCTGCTGCTGGCTGAAGCAGAGCTCTCCCCGTCCGCTCAAGGGGAAGAGATCTGACCTATGACCGAAAGCCTGCAGTGCAATAGAGGAGAGAGGCAGGGACAGGCAGCTTTTTTTTTTTTTTTTTTTTAAGGTATAGCACCCAAATCAAGAAAAAAAAATGTACAGGATTCATAAAAATCAAATCAAAAACTAATCTACAGCTACTCTCACAGCTCCTTATTCGTTCCTCAAGTGAGCCTAGCACCTAGGTTCACTACGTCCTCGTGCTGCATGGAGACTGGACACACTGGGGCTGATGGGAGAGATCAGCAGACTACATCCAGTGATGTCACGTTTTTGACATGCCCAGTCTCCAAGCTGCAGGATGAGGTACACTACCCAGAGGTGGAGGACTAAACTGGAGGAACGATAAGGAAATGACACGTGTTTAGTTTACACAGCTTCATTCTAAGTATGTTTGCTCCTTGGATTTCTGTTTGGACTAAAATAATTTTTCTCAGAGAATAAAAATAAATTAATGGTTTAATTTTTTTTCCTTTTATTTTGTAGTACCAACAGCTAGTATTGCAGCTCCTCAAACCATTCTCAGCGGGCAACCCAAACCTCCAACACCAGTGACTTCTGCCTCTGTGATGACATCAGTTCTTCCAGCACCTACCACAGCTACAGTAGTTGGCACTAACCAGGTGCCCAGTGGTAGTGCCCAACCAATGTCTGTCTCGCTGCAGTCTCTGCCTGTGATTTTACATGTCCCTGTTGCTGTATCTTCCCAGTCTCAGCTCCTGCAAGGCACTACTGGTACTTTGGTCACAAATCAGCAATCAGGTAGCGTTGAGTTTATTCCTGTGCAAAGTCAACCTGCAGTAGGAAACCTTACCAAAACTCCAGTGTCTTTGGCATCAGCCAGTACAGTAAAACCAAATAACCCTGCTGTATCTAGCCCAGGAATACAACGCAACTCTCCAGCTAGCTCATCATCGTTGAGCACAACACTGACTGTACAGGCAGTTTCCACAGCACATTCTGTAACACAAGCTGCAAGGACTTCTTTACCCACAGTAAGCACATCAGGACCATTCAATCCTCCCCCCAGTCGGGGACCAATACAGATGAAAATCCCTATTTCCGCATTCAGCAGTCCATCGCCCACTGAACCTCCTGCAACATCAAGAACTGGTGAGTATATTATCAAAACTGGTACTCAAGTATTTGTAGGAGGAGATGTATTCTAATGTGTTCTATATATTTTAAACACTATAAAAGCATTAAATGTGACTGATTTGGCCAAATGTTTCTGAATTATATGAGAGATGACTGACTGATCTATAATATTTAGATATTAGAAATTATTCTAAGAAAGTGAGGTTGGAGGCACCTGGTCCTCAAATTTCATTTAAATGTTTGATAGCTAGATATTCTTACAAAAAAAGATTGCTCTTAAATGTACACAAACTTAAATTCTGGAAATCCATCTGTAGTGTGCACAGCTGAGAAAACAGAAAATTCACAAGCAACTCAATACAGCCTTACAGGACAAGGGTACCTAGCTTGTTTTGTGTATTGTTTGGAGTTGTAACATCAACAACTAATGAAAAATGCTTTAAGAAGTTAGTTTTAAACTTGACACCTTTTCTGCTATCCCACAGAATTTCTGAAAGCAACATAGTTCAGAATAATCACAAATTGTGTTAAATAGTTAGTTTGTGATAATGTATGTGATAATGTTTACATTTTGCTACCAGGCTGGCAATCCAGTGCATAAAGTAATTTCCTGATCGTGTCCCAGTCTAGTCCCATAACCTCTGGGTTCCCAATCCAATCCAGCAGCTTGGAGACTGAGAAACTCCACCTTTTTGTGACATCATCCGTATAAGTCTCCGGTGCCAGCCTCATGCCACCAGTAACCTATTGACAAAGAAGACTCACCGGAGAAACAAGAGGAATGGAATGTCCCCGAGGCGCCTTTGAAAGGTGCCAGAGTGATGGGCCGTTTGTACCCTTTATTAGACCGGGACATGGAGGTGTTTCAACCTCCCAGGGTGGACGCTGCGGTTTCGGCAGTGACCAAGAAGACTACCATTCCGGTGGAAGGTAGCGCGGCGCTCAAGGACGTTCAGGATAAGAAACTGGATGTCTTGCTCAGGCAAGTCTTTGATATTAATGCTCTTTCCCTACAGGCAGCCATCTGTGGCGCCTGGGTTTCCAGGGCCTGCCTGCGTTGGTCTCAGAAAGTCCAGGAGGGCCAGGAGTCTCTTTTGGCGGGGGAAGCGGCACGCCTGGAGTCAGGGGCTGCTTACCTCTCGGACCTCCAGTACGACCTTATGCGGGGGCTGTCCAAGAGTATGGCGTCGGCGGTCGCAGCGCGGCACTATCTCTGGTTGCGGAACTGGTCCGCTGACACGTCGTCCAAGACTCGGTTGAGCAAATTGCCCTTTAAGGGGCGTCTGCTGTTCGGCGAGGACTTGGACAAGCTGGTCAAGGAGCTCGGGGAGTCCAAGGGCGGGCGTTTGCCCGAGGACAAGCCCCGGGCCTCTCGGGGGGCATCGAGTTCCAGGGGGCAGTTGCGGGACTCTCGTCGCTTTCGTTCCCAAAGGGCTGCTCCAGGACAGAGGGGGCGTTTTCCCTTCCGATCACAGAGTTTCCGGGGGTTTCGGGGCGCGGGGCGAGGTTTCGGACTTAATACCTCCTCCTCCCTTAATCTTAAAAAGCCCCAATGAAGTGAGGGGGGCCCAGTCGTCCCCCACCCCCGTGGGGGGACGTCTGCGGGAGTTCCTTCCCGCCTGGGCCCACATCACGACGGATCAGTGGGTGTTGGAGGTTGTTCGCGACGGTTATGCTCTGGAGCTCTTGCGCCCCGTGCGGGATTCCTTTGTGCTCTCCCCCGGCAGGACGGTGACAAAGAGGGCGGCCTTAAGGCTGACGGTACAGCGGTTACTGGATCTCCGAGCGATTGCGCCCGTGCCCGTAGATCAGTACGGGTGCGGTCGATACTCCATTTATTTTACGGTCCCAAAGAAGGGCGGAGATGTTCGCCCGATCCTGGATCTCAAAGGAGTCAACCGCTGTCTCCGTGTGTCTCACTTTCACATGGAAACCCTGCACTCCGTCATAGTGGCGGTGCGACAGGGGGAGTTTCTCACCTCCCTCGACCTGTCCGAAGCTTACCTTCACATTCCAATTCGGCAGGAGCATCACAAGTTTCTCAGATTTGCGGTCCCGTTCGGTCATTTTCAGTTCCAAGCATTGCCCTTCGGGCTAGCGACCGCCCCGAGAGTCTTTACAAAGGTCATGGTAGTGGTGGCGGCAGCTCTGCGAAAGGAAGGCATTCTCGTGCATCCTTATCTGGACGATTGGCTGATCCGGGCGAAATCGCACGACGACAGCGTGCAGGCTACGGCCCGGGTAGTCTCTCTACTGGAGAGCCTGGGTTGGATTGTCAATCTGGCCAAGAGCAATCTCCAGCCTTCCCAGAATCTGGAATACCTGGGGGCGCGCTTCGATACGCGGAGCGGAAGAGTGTTTCTTACCGCCCAACGGGCCTTGCAATTGCGGAATCGCGTTCAGGGGTTTCTCAGGCTCCGGACGCCATCCGCGTGGCACTACCTGCAGGTGTTGGGCACCATGGCGGCGGCGATAGAGACCGTCCCCTGGGCGAGAGCTCACATGAGGCCCTTACAGAGGGCTCTGCTTCGTCGGTGGTCGCACCAGCGGGACTCCCTCTCCCGGAAGCTGGAATGTCCTTACTAATAACACTTATGTCTTTACTAATAACACTTATGGATGACCTCATCAAAGGCACCGACACATACAACCAAGGATACATCCTCATATTCATTGATATAACTGGAGCCTTTGACAATGTCCACCACAACACACTCATTAACAGACTCCTAAACCTAGGAATAGGTGGAACAATTCTGCAATGGTTCATATCATATATCACAAACAGATCGATACGCGTTAAATTAGGCCAAACCACCTCAGAACCCTTCACACAAGGACAAGGTATCCCACAGGGCTCGGCACTATCTGCCCTTCTTTTCAACCTGTATCTACAACCCATCACAAATATATTTAAAAAATATAAAGTAAACCACTACATATATGCTGACGATATCATGCTCACCCTACCGATAAACACAAATAATCCCACATACCAGAAATTACTAGACTGTATCAGTGAAGCAAATACTTGGCTAGAAAACAATAATCTCAGCATTAACCTAAAAAAAACTGAAGCAATGATCGTATCAAGAAAACCAGACACGAATCTCCCTGAAACTATAACAATTAACAACACAATAATCCCAGTCAAAAAAGAAGTAAAATACCTAGGCATTATAATAGACCACACACTTAGTATGCTTCCTCACATAAAACAAACAGTGAAAACCATACTCTATAAACTTAGGATCACCCAACACTTAAGACCACTACTTGACACGCATGACTTTAGGTCTGTCATCAGCACACTTATCACTCCACACTTCGACTATTGCAATAGCATACTTATCGGCCTCCCTCTTACAAGCACCAACATACTCCAAAGAGCTCAAAACATCTGTGCTCGAGTAACAGCAAAAGCCCGCCTCACTGACCACATAACTCCCGTACTAGCCGAACTATACTGGCTTCCCATAAATAGTAGAATATCATACAAAATACTCTTAACCACATTTAAAATTATAAACGGCATCTCACCCTCACATTTAACCACTCTGATTCAGGCTCCAAAAGAAATTAGAACCCGCAGACAAAACGCAACCTACTCACTAGAAATAAAAAAATCCATCCGAAAAACAAAAAAGACCACAAGCTCAAGAGCCTTCTCTTATGCAGCCCCCACCCTATGGAATAAACTTCCGCTAGAACTCCGTAAAATAAAAGATCTTCAAACATTTCGGAAAGAACTAAAGACATTTCTATTTAGAGAACACTTCGCAAATCTTAATGAATCCCCTCCATCCAACACACCACACAACCATAACAATCCTCCTTAACCACAGTTCAACAAGCCTCAACACTCAGTACACTTAAGAAACTAGGTTTAATTTAACGAAGAATCAATGTAAATAGTCAAAGCATTACTAGCTAATGTTAAACTGTATATAGTTCTGTAACAATGTTCCATGTTATCGTTTATCGTAAGTTAACTGTACATAGTTATGAAAAAAAAACGATGTTCCATGTAAAACCATGTTCACTAAATGTTACCTGTAAACCGCCTTTGATCTTTGGAAAAAGCGGTATAGAAAATAAGCATAAATAAATAAATGTCCGGAGGATGTTCGTCAGTCTCTACGATGGTGGTTGCTCCCCCAGTCGCTCGACAGGGGGAAGTCCCTCGAATCGCCGGACTGGGTGGCAGTGATGACCGATGCCAGTCTGCTGGGCTGGGGAGCTCACTGCCAGGGAGCCTTCGCTCAGGGGCTTTGGGACGCTCAAGAAAGCGCCTGGGCGATAAACCGGTTGGAGCTCCGGGCGGTGTCGCTGGCTTTGCGGGAGTTCCGGCCGCTCCTCGACGGGAAAGCAGTCCGGGTGCTTTCGGACAATGCGACGGCGGTGGCCTACGTCACCAAGCAGGGCGGCACCAGCAGTGCGTCCCTAGAGTCCGAGGCCGAAGCTCTGTGTTCCTGGGCAGAGGCCCACCTTCTGGACCTGTCGGCAGCCCATGTAGCGGGGGTAGACAACGTGGAGGCCGACTTCCGCAGCCGGGTAAGAGTGGATCCCGGGGAGTGGGTCCTGCATCCCGAGGTGTTCGAAATGGTGGTCCGACGGTGGGGCAGGCCGGTGGTGGATCTCATGGCGACCTTTGCGTCTGCAAAGTGCAACCGCTTCTTCAGCAGGCGCAGGGAACGAATGTCGGAGGGTCTGGATGCTCTCTTGCAGATCTGGCCGGAGGAGCAGCTTCTGTATGTCTTCCCTCCGTGGGTGTTGATCGGCCGAGTTCTACAAAGAATAGAGGGCTTCCGGGGCCATGTCATCTTGATTGCGCCGGATTGGCCCCGGCGTCCTTGGTACGGGGATCTGGTGCAGTTGCTGGTGGCCAGGCCCTGGCGTCTCCCTGACCGAACGGATCTGTTATCTCAGGGGCCACTGGTCATGCCTCACGTGGGTCGATTCTCTCTTACGGCCTGGCTCTTGAAAGGGCGCGGTTGACCTCCCGGGGGTATTCTCCAGCGGTTATCTCTACCTTGGTCAAGTCCAGAAGGCGTTCCAAGCGTTACGAGCTTCCCTCCCGCAAATTCTGGAATTTTTGCAACATGGTTTCGAAAAGGGTTTGGCAGCGGCTTCGTTGCGAGTCCAAGTGGCTGCCTTATCTTGTTTCAGGGGCAGGCTGGCGGGTCAGTCGCTGGGGGTCCAGCGGGATGTAAAACGATTTCTCCGAGCGGTTTCTCTTGCTCGGCCTCCAACCCGCCCAGTATTTCCCAAATGGAGTCTTCCGTTTGTTTTGGAGGCCTTAGTGGGGGAGCCCTTCGAGCTGCTGGCTAGAGCCTCACTCAAGGATCTTTCTCTGAAGGTGGCCTTTCTCGTGGCGGTGTGCTCGGCCAGGCGTGTTTCCGAATTACAGGCTCTTTCCTGTAGGGAGCCCTATCTTTCCTTCTTTCCGTCTAAAGTGGTGTTGCGGCCGGTGCCGGCTTTCCTCCCGAAGGTAGTCTCGGCATTTCATATTAACCAGGCGATTTCCTTGCCGGTATTGCGAGGTGATAGCAGTAGTTCTCCAGCTACTCGGTTTCATCGGTTGGATGTCCGGAGAGCTTTACGGAAGTATCTCAAGAGGACGGAGTCCTTTCGGAAGTCGGATAGACTTTTTGTGCTTTTCGCGGGGCCGAAAAAGGGTGAAGCGGCCTCTAAAGCATCTATTGCTCGCTGGATTAGGGAAGCCATTGAGTCGGCTTATGCGTTGAAGGGCAGAGTTGTGCCGGATGGGGTGAAAGCTCATTCTACGCGGGCGGAGGCTCGTTTAGTTTCGCCGGTGGAAATCTGTAGGGCAGCGACGTGGTCGTCCCTCAATACTTTTGCTAGGCACTACCGTCTGGATGTTCAGATGGCGGAGGAGACCTCCTTCGGATCAGCGGTTCTTCAGGCTGGTTTGCCAGGTCCCTCCCGTGTGTTAAGTGTGTTTCACTGCTCTGGTATAGACCCAGAGGTTATGGGACTAGACTGGGACACGATCAGGAAGGTTAAATTAGACTTACCTGCTAATTGTAGTTCCTGGAGTGGAGCAGTCTAGTCCCATATCCCTCCCAGAGTTCCTGGGCAAACACATGTCCGGATTGGCTCAGCTTCACAGGTAAGAGGGGCTTCTTTCTTGGTTCTGCTGGGTCTGTTCCTTACTTCAAGCAGGGGGTTGGAATGCTCCCACTTTCTCTTAAGTGCTATAATGGGCTGGGAGTTTCTTGCCCTCAGTTGCTATTTTACTGTTATCAATGTTTACTATAGTCTTTGGCTTACTTGTTTCTCCGGTGAGTCTTCTTTGTCAATAGGTTACTGGTGGCATGAGGCTGGCACCGGAGACTTATACGGATGATGTCACAAAAAGGTGGAGTTTCTCAGTCTCCAAGCTGCTGGATTGGATTGGGAACCCAGAGGTTATGGGACTAGACTGTTCCACTCCAGGAACTACAATTAGCAGGTAAGTCTAATTTAACCTTGTGAAATTTTGCTGAAATGACTATCTGAAGAATATGGGGGACATACAGAAACACATCGAACGAGTTCTTTCATATCTTAACATCTCTCGTGTATATTCATTGTGGATATTCTGAAAACTTGACTGACTGGGAATCACTGGTCTGGACCATTCCAGAAATCTTTCTAGATCCCACCTCATAAGTGGAGGAGTAGCCTAATGAATAGAGCAGCAGGCTGAGAACCAGGGTTCAAATCCTACTGATGCTCCTTGTAATCTTGGGCAAATCATGTAACATGATTTTGGATTCATCACACCTTTTCAGTCGCAGGTCAAGGCACGTTACATTCAGGCACAGCATTTTCCATGTCCATGGAGGGCTTTCATTCTGCTTGTACTTGAGGCAGTGAAAGGTTATCCACACCTTCCAGGTATCATCTGCAGAAGCAAATCATTCCTAGAAGCCTTTCTACAATATTGTTTACAAAAATATTGAAAAGAATCAAACTGAGCCGATTCCTGCAGCATACCATTGGAGATACCTCAGCCTTATGCCTCCCTCCTATGATTATGCTAATTAAACAACATGAAAGCACCACCCCTTCAACAGAAATTGTGTAACAATGCATAACTGGAAATATACTTTTAAATTTGATTTGCATGTATTTGTATGCCTGCTCTCTATACAGATAAAAAGAAAGTGCTAATGGCTCTTCGAAATGTGTGGCTGTCAGGATCTATTTTGCTTTTAACTGCTGCTGCTCTTACCACCCTTCAGAAGCCACTGCCCTAGGTGACTGCCTAGTCTTGCCTAAAGGTTGGGTCGGGCCATCCCTAGTTATCGTCTCATGTGGATGAAATTGACTGAAAAGATTAACTTGATTTAAGTGCCTGAATTGAAGTATCTTGCTCCCTGGATGTCAAGCCGATTCTCTTGCTATCCTCCTAAGATTGTAGAAATGTGAGCACAAGGGAAATTTTAGGGCAGGAAGGTGTGAGAGATGATCATGGGCAAGTGGACAGTTTGCTGGAAGGGGAAAACAAGAGACAAATTTGGAGGGAGAGGGAGTAGTGAAATAGTTATAAAGACTTCAAGATGCATTGGATGATATAGATTCACCAAGAGAAGCTGCTTCTGATTGGGTCATTCACTGAAATCTTTTCTAAATTTTGCTTGTCAAAATCTGTATGCCTTATAAAGGGCGATTTTTAAAGCTTATCCGAAGAGCAGTTTACATGTGAAAAGTGAGTGATTTGAAAATTTCTCATCGTCTGTGTGGGTAAAAGTAAGCAGGGTATCCACAGTGGAAGGTGCTTTTATCTTCATTGAGTGAAATTTTTTCTTGGGGGGGGGGGGATTAGGGCTGGGCTTTTCAAAGCCAGTATGAAACATTTCAGTTGGTACATAAATCTGTCAGAACACTTGTAATTAGAATTTACTGAATAACTGTAGTGGGACACCTGAAAAGGTTTATTTTCTAAGCAAACACGAATTGTCATAGCACTTGATAAGTAGTAGTAGTACTGTGGAGGTGCCTGTGGTCCGATATTGCATAGAGGTTACTTTCTCCGGGAACAAGCAGGAAGTCAGTCCTCACATATGGGTGATGTCTGTGCTGACGGAGCCCACATGGTAGTATCTCCCCAGCTTTCAAAGAGAGCCTTTGGGAGATGCACCACTTATGCCTGGTCCCCTTCCTGTCCAAGGGTGCTATCTTCCCTCAGTCTCCTTTTTTCTGCGGAGTCCACCGGACGTTTGTCTGTTTTCCCCAGAAAAAGTGGTTTTTCTCTTGATTTGTTTTCTCCAGTCGCATACCGGTTCCCTTTCCCGCTTCAAAGCTTGCTTGCCTCAGCATTGCTTTTCAGGTTCGTTCTTTCTTTTTTCCCTTCGAAAGCTTCTCGATCGGCTCTGTGCCTTTTTTTGTCCCTGGCTGGGCTGGAGGTTTTCAACGTTGCAGGGGCTATTTTCCCCACCATGGCCTCGGCCAGTGGCTTTAAAAATTGTGACCGGTGCACCAAAACCATATTGTGCACCGACCCACACACCTGCTGCCTCTGATGTCTAGACTCAGACCATGAACCCTTGGATTGTGGTCTCTGCCAAAAGATGACCTCCAAGGCTATCAAGAACAGTCAGCAACAGTAGGAGTCCTTCTTCCTTAAGGCTGTATCTGCACTGGAGTCTCCGGCGACACTGTACTCCAGGGCCCCCTCCAGAACCCTGGGGAGATCCGGCTGCTGCGGAACCCCGAGGCCACGGGTCCTCCAGCCGGACCCCGGAGGAAGAGCCCAAGAAGAGCTGAAAACCTTTGAAGATTGCATCAGAGGATGCACCTGGAAAATTGGGCAAGTTCCACGAGTCCCAGATCCACAGTCCTCGCCATGAGTCTGAGGGGAAGGTGCGGGAGCGGCCGACTAAAATACCCCGATGGGAATCATCTGCATCTGGCGACCGGCATCCTGGTTGGAGATTCCCTCTCGACGGAGCCTGCGTCAGGCCCGAGCCCTTCTATGCCCATGCCGAAGGCTGCAGAGCTATCTGGTCTCGAGACCAGGATGACGGCCTTGGAGCGCAGTCTATTTGCCTTCATGGCCCAGCAGCGGGCTCTGATGCCTGGCTCCGTCAGGTCATCACTCCCAACTACAGGGCCCTCGACCTCAAGGAACTCCCTGGATGTCAAGCCGATTCTCGAACACCACCAGCCTTGAGAGATCTCTCATCATTGGTCCCGATCCTGAGGTCATCCCCGTTGAGTGCCCAGGGGCTGTTGGGCTCATGGCATGATCCTGGAGTCCGGGTTACCCTCAACACCTCCACTAACTGGGTCGGACTGAGAGACCAAGGACGATGAGCCCCCAGATACCTGTCGGCACTGGGATGTGCCCTCCGACCAATCTCCTCCCGAGGACACAGCTTTCCTTGACTTCGTGCGGGACATGGCCAAGGAACTGGCCTTTGAGACACTCGGAAGGAGGACCCTTGGACCGAAGAGCTTGACATTCGCCAGTACGAGGCTCCCCCCGAAGGAGGCACGCACAGTGCCTATTCCCCCGATCCTGGAACAGCTGGTCCTTTGCATGTGGGAGACCCCCGCGTCTGTGCCTATAGTGAGCAGATGGCTGAACTCTTATGTACTAGGTCCATCAGAGCCCTGGCTTCCAGAAAGTACAGCTACCACACAATTCCATGGTGGTGGAATAGGCCATGCATTGCCTTAAGAATCAAGAGACGCACTCCTCTGCGCCCCCGGGTAAGGAGGCTTGCGCCTTGGACACCCTGGGCAGAAAGTGCTACCAGGGCTTGATGCTCCTTGGTTGGATCCAGGCATACCAGCTGTACATGGGCATGAACCTGAGAGACCCGACGAAGGAACTCACTGGGTTCTCGGCTGGTCTGTCCGAGGAACCTCTCCAGCGGTTCCAAATCCTGGCCTCGGGTGTCAGAGAATGCTCCAAATTCATGACTCGGGCAGCTTATGATTGCTTCGAGTCTGTGGCTAGAGTAACTGCAGTGGGCATCGATGCTTGATGCCAGGCTTTTTTCCAGTCCTCCGACCTGGAACAGTGGGTTCAAGACAAGCTGATAGATGTCCCTTGCCAGGGAGAGAATCTCTTCAGCAGACCCATGGCGGATAAGGCTGCAGAGTTGGAGTCTGAGTTCTTGACAAGGACCAGGCTCTCCATGAAGACCGCTGACTCTTCCCAACAGATGTCTTCGGGTAAAAAGCCTTTCTACCTGAAGAAAAGGAAGGCTTATGGAAACTATCCTCAGTATTAGGCCAACAGGGGCAGCAGGCCAAGGGATAAGGTCCTCGTAAGCCTAAAGTTCCCAAACCCCAGGCATCAACTCTGACCTACCCTGGCAGGAGTTTTTGACTCCCTGGGCATATCCTCTCTTCCCTCCCAGGAGACGCAGCCCACAGGGGGGCATCTGGTTCTCTGTGCCCACTGGTGGCCATCCATCACCACTGACTCCTGGGCACTGCAGGTGGTAAAGGAGGGTTACCTCCTCCACCTGACACAGGCACCCTCTCAGTTCTTTCCGGGAGAGCCCCCCCCCCCCCCAGGACCCTCCTCCCCCAGACCTTACTGTTAGAAGAGCTTCTAGGCCTTCTCAAAGACAAAATGGTGGAATCGGTGCCCACATTCCTTGAGGGCAAGGGGTTCTACTCCTGGTACTTCCTCGTAATCAAGAGGACCTGCAGCTTCCAGCACATTCTGGACCTGCAGGACCCTAAACAGGCTCCTGGTGAAGGATAAGTTCAAAATGCTCTCCCCTGAAACACTGCTGCCATATCTCCAGTTGGGAGACTGGCTATGCTCCTTGGACCTAAAGGATGCATACACGCACATCTTTATCCATCCCAACCACAGGAAATTTCTCAGGTTCATGGTGGAAAACAGCCACTATCGGTACCGGGTGCTACTCTTTCGGCTGGCCTCCGCACCCAAAGTGTTCACCAAGTGCCTGACGATGGTCGCGGCCTACCTTCATCTCCAGGGAGTCTTCATCTTCCCCTACCTGGATGACTGGCTCATTTTGGGCCGCACAGCCACAGAGGTGCAACACGCAATGGCGCGCATCATCCTCATCCTACAGCACTTGGGTTTTGTAATAAACCACCCGATGCCCCATCTCCTCCCAACACAGTGACTGGGGTTCATAGGAGCAAGGCTGGAATACCATTCAGGCCAAAGCCTTTCTCCCTCGGGACAGGGCTGATCGTCTCAGGGTGCTGACTGCAGCCGTGCAGTGCCGACACTCAGTGCTTGCCCACCTCCTGCTCCACCTGTTAGGTCACATGGCATCCACAGTTCATGTGTTCCTGCGACAAAAAATCCATGCACTCACTCAATACTGCAACAATTGTTGCCCCTAGATAACAGCTATTAAATGTAACCACAACACCCACTATCATGCAACCGTGCAGATGTATATAGTTTGAGAAGTTAAATGTTTTATACTCCATGTAATCCAACAAGTTATTCCTCCCTGTTCTATGTAAAGCTTGTTGCTACAATTGTTATATGTAAACCGCTTTGAATTTATGAAAAGGCGGTATATAAAACCTGTTAAATAAATGAATGTTACCCTGGACGCATGCCTTCACATGAGGGCGGCTCAGTGGGACCTCCGCTCCCAGTTGACCCAAGTCACAGGATGGCTGAAGGACAGGGTGGTGGTGACCCGCCAACTGGCCAGTTCTTTCTCTTGGTGACAAGGCTCCCAAAACCTCCTGGCCAGGATGCTCTTCCAGGCCCCCACCCCCAGAGGGTCCTGACCATGGACACCTCCCTCTTAGGCTTGGGAGCCCACTGCGACAGCCTCTGCACTCAGGGCAGATGGTCGCAGGTGGACAGCCTGCAGCAGATCAACCATAGCCCTCCGAGCCTTCAGTCACCACCTGCAACACCATTCAGTGCTGTCCAGGTGGACAACCATGGTGATGTTCTACATCAACAAGCAGCAGGGCATAGGGTCGTACCCACTCTGCCAAGAGCCGTAGCACTCTGCTCATATGCGAACCTCAGTGGAATGCTCCTGCGGGCAATGTATCTGCTTGGCCAGGACAATGCCCTGGTGGACAGGCTGAGCAGGATCCTCCAGCCGCATGCATGGCGGCTAAACCTCAGAGTGGCCTGTCGGCTCTTCCAGCTCTGGGGGACTCCACGGATGGACCTTTTCACAAATTCAGCCAACACTCAGCTGCCCCTCTTCTGCCACTGGCAGCCACACTCATCCTGGGTGGCAGCAGATGCCTTCCTTATCCTGTGGATGGAGGGCCTCCTCTAAGCTTCCCCCCCACCACTCCACTGATTGCTAAGACCTTGTTCAAGGTTCAACTCGATGGGGTGTTACTGATGATAGTAGCCCCTCGGTGGCCCAGGCAACCGTGGTTCCCACTACTCTTTTGCTTATCCTTGGCACCCCAGGTCCCCCTAGGGAGTGCTGTCGCAGGTGGAGGGCTCCCTCTACACCTCAACTTGGGGTCTCTGATGCTAATGGCCTGGCTGCTGAAAGGGTAGCCTTGGCTCCTTTCAACCTTTCAGGGGAGGTGGAGGAGGGCCTCCTGTGAGACCTCCAGAAGACGGGCATTCGCCTTCAAATGGCAGAGATTCTCTGTGGTGCGCAGAGCGATGGGTCAACCCATTCTCGTGCTCTGCAGCTTGTGCTGCAATATTTGCTTCACGTGTCTCAGGCAGGCCTGAAGCCCAACTCCGTCAGGGTCCACTGGAGTGCTTTCGCGATGCATCCTCACCTTATCGAGGGTAAGCCCCTCTCCGCCCAGCCTCTCGTGACCTGCTTCTTGCAGGGTCTCCTGTTGTCTAGACCTCCAGTCCGCCCACCAGCTGCAGAGTGGGACCTCCTACGTCATGCTGTCGCAATTCACTGGCCCACTGTTTGAGCCCCTGGCTACCTGTCACCTGTGGTACCTTTCCTGGAAGGTGGTTGTCTTGGTGGCACTCGTCGGCTCGCAGGATCAGCGACCTTCAAGTGTTGGTGGCGGATCCACCCTACATAAGGTTCTATAAGAACAGGGTCATGCTCTACATGCATCCGAAGTTCCTTCCCAAGGTGGTGTCTTTCCACCTCAATCGGTGGTGCTCCCCATCTTTTTTCCATGGCCTCAAGCCAGCAGGGCGGAGACCATCCGTCACACTCTGGACTGTAAGAGGGCCCTGTCCTTCTACCTCCAACATACCCAGGGCCACTGTAAAGCTTCACAGCTTTTCGTCTCCTATGACCGCAGTCGACTGGAGGCAGCAGTGACCAAGCGGGCTCTGTCCACCTGGGTGGCGAACTGCATTGCCCTCACCTACGAGCAGGCTGGGCTCTCACTGGAGTGCTGGGTCACTGCGCACAGCGTCAGGGCCATGGCGGCATCCGTAGCAAACCTGTATTCCACGTTCTATTGTTATTTAAACATGTTTAATTTATTGTATACCTGTTCTGTGTATTATTTGTATCTGTTCAATGTATTGAATTGTTACTATGTAAACTACGCTGATCTTAAAAAGCGCGGTATATAAAACCAAATAAATAAATCTATTCAGGGTATAGGCAACTCCTGTCCTCCGGCCCTTGGTATGTTCAGGCTACCGGAGTGCTGGTTTTCTCACTGGACTCATTGCTGCTGCTGCTCACAGCTCACCTTTTTCTGGTCACCCATAGCTTTTTACAGGTTTTCGGTAGCCTTTAGCTGGGGAGTCCCATATGTGAGGACTGACTTCCTGCTTGTTCCTGGAGACGGCGTAGTTACTCACCTGTAACAGGTGATCTCCAGGAACAAGCAGGAATGTAGTCTTCACATATGGGTATCGTCGTTACCGATGGAGCCTGCGCGGGGAACGCTCCCCAGCGTCCAATAGGAAAGCTTTTGGGAGCATCCCATAGCGCCTGCGTGCTGCCTTCCCGCCTTTCCCAACTGTCCCTCTCCAGTTCTTCGTTTTCCGCAGAGCCAACAGGTCGCACATCCTGTCACCGCAGAAAATTCCCTTTTTATACTTCTTTTTTGTGGTTACGTCTGCCTTCCGTCGACGCTATACCGGTACCACCGGTGGTGGTTCTTTTTTTCTAAAAAGAAAAAAAAACCCCTTTGTTTCTGGAGTCTTCTCCAGTGATTTTCACCGGCAAAATTGCCCTGGCGGGAGGCTTCGGCTTCCAAAGCACTAACGGGGCTCCAGGATGTTCTCGAGGCTTCAACCTCGGCAGAACTACTGGTGCCATACTCTGGGGTGCCGGCCGCTTTAACCGGCACCGATACCCAAGCATCGGCAGCGTCGATAGACCAGAGATTCTTGGCTATTGAGCGCAGTCTGGCGGCTCTTCTCATGGCCTCAATGCCCTTGAAACCGCTTCAGACAATTCAACTGGCACCGACTCAGTTACCGGCACTGACTGCATCGACATCGGCAGGTATTCTACCGGGACCGAGTCATGCGTCTCTATCCAGCATCGACAAGTCGGTACCGGACCACTCCGATGCTGACTTTGATCGGTACCGGTACCGTGCCATGCACGATCACCCGGATTGGAGATACTTCGAATCCTCGGATGAGTCTGAAGACTCCGAAGGCTCTGCCGATACCAGAGTACTTCTTTCCAAGGATTGCTCTTCTCCTCAGCTTAGGATGTCTCCACCAGAGGATATTACCTTTCAGGATTTTATCCGAGATGTGCTCTGAGGTCTTTCCATCACAGTGGCTCCTGAAAAAGAGCCTAGGGCAAAGGAATTAGAAATCCTACAATACCCTAAAGCTCCCAAAGAGGCAGCTACCTTACCTATTCATGAGATGTTGCATGATCTTATGTTAAGGATGTGGGCAACACCTCTAACCACATCAACTCATTCTCAAAGACTCAACACCATGTATTGAGTTCCTCCTTGTCCTGGGTTTCAGAAGACTCAATTACCACACCATTCCATGGTGGTGTAATCAGCCATGAGACGGATGAAGAGTGCAAAAAGGCATGCATCTAATCCTCCAGGACGTGAGTGTAGGACTCTTGACGCCTTTGGACGTCGATCCTTCCAGGCTTCCATGCTTTCTGCTAGGATCAGTTCCTATATCTTATATATGGGAATGTTCCTTAAGGAAGTCATAGGAGACTTAGAGCTTATGAGCCCTCTCATCCCTGATGATAAAAGGCAAGATTATCTTACTCTTGTTAAACATGCTCAGGATGTTTCCAAGTTTGTGAATCATGCAGCCTTTGACTGCTTTGAATGCATAAGCAGAACCTCTGCTATTGCCATAGGTGCACGCAGAATTGCCTGGCTCCAGGCATCTGACTTAGAAATCTGGGTACAGGACAAACTGGGGAATATACCTTGCACAGGAGAGAATCTCTTTGGCAAGAATTGGCAGGAAAAAGCTAATGAGATAGATGCTGACAATATCACTTTGGATAGATTGTCCAAATCTACAGCTGATCCTGCGAGGGAAAGATCCTCTAAAAAACCATTCTTCAGTAAGAAGAACATAAGATATGCCATACTGGGTCAGATCAAGGTCCATCAAGCCCAGTATTCTGTTTCCAACAGTGGCCAATCTAGGTCATACGTACCTAGCAGTTTCCCCAAAAGACACAGGTTCTGCAATGCTTGTACTGGGTCAAGCATTGATATCCTGGGTCCCTTCTTAATAATGGTTTATGGACCTTTCCTCCAGGAACTTGTCCAAACCTTTTTTAAACCCAGCTACACTAACAGCCTTTACTACATCCTCCGGTAACAAAGAAGAAGTTTTATCCCTCCTATACCCAGCAGGGACATCGTTCAGGTCAGTCTGCCCAAAAGGGACAGCAGCAACAACCTAGGCAACAAAGGAAGCCAAAAGCAGCTGAGCCTCAACCGGCTCAGCAGACTCAGCCTCCACAGGGGCTTTGACTCCTATCTAGAGAACTTTGCCTTCCTGGCCCTGAACGGCCCAGAACCCTCCACCATCCCAGGAAGGTTATGTCATTTTGCCCCCAGATGGTGTCAGATAACAGCAGAAAATTGGACTCTGTCTATTGTACGAGAGGGGTACAAGCTTTATTTCCTTAGCATGCCCCCTCCTACAATAGTAAGACAGTTCAATTCTCAGACCTCTCCCAACGACCGGTTAGGTCAAGAAGTCACAATGCTCCTTGCTTAAGTAGCAATAGAAGAGGTGCCTATTCCCCAACGGGGTACAGGGTTTTACTCCCCCTATTTCCTTATTCCAAAGAAAACAGGAGGACACAGACCCATTCTAGACCTCAGAGAATTGAACAAATTCCTGTTCAGAGAGAATTTCAAAATGATTTCTCTAGGAACTCTGCTGCCATATCTTCGGAGTCAGGATTGGCTTTGTTCTCTACATCTCAAGGATGCGTACACTCATGTTCTCATCCATCCAACTCACCGAAAGTTCCTTCGATTCCTGTTTCAAGGGAAGCACTACCAATACAGGGTTCTTCCTTTTGGCCTGGCTTCTGCACCAAGGGTGTTCACAAAATGCATGGCTGTGGTAGCAGCATTTATTCGCACCCTGGGAATATTCATCTTCCCTTACTTTGACGACTGGCTCATTCGAGCCCCTTCTGAGCAAGAGGCCAGGGTTGCTCTGTCTCACACAATGCGCATCATTCAGTATTTGGGACTTGTCATAAACTTCCCAAAATCCAACCTTGCTCCCACTCAATCCCTAGAGTTTATAGGAGCTCTTCTGGATACCAGACAGACAAGGGCCTTCCTTCCACAGCCCTGTTGCCTTCGCATTGTGCAGTTAGCTTCCCAAGCAGTGCTAAAACCTCACCTCACTGCTCGGGAAATGTTACAGTTGCTAGGACTCATGGCATCCACCATGCATGTGGTTCCTTATGCTCGCCTCTATATGAGGGCAGCTCAGTGGAGCTTATCCACTCAGTGGACTCAGGCGTCAGGTTGCCTGTCAGACAAAATAGCAAACTCAGATCGCCTTATTTTGTCCCTCCAATGGTGGCAGTCGCCCCAAAACCTTCTGGTGGGGTCTCCTTTTCAGAAACCCCCACCCCAAGCCACTCTAACAGATGCTTCACAGGTGGGTTGGGGAGCCCACCTGCACGGCCTCTCTACCCAGGGTACCTGGACTCCACAGGAGGCCTATCTCCATATCAACCTCCTGGAGCTCAGAGCAATCTTCCTTGCTCTTCGATTATTTCACACCCAGCTCAGCTACAAGACAGTCCTAGTTCAAACGGACAATCAGGTAGCCATGTTCTATGTGAACAAGCAGGGCGGAACAGACTCTCTGTCACTGTGCAAAGAAGCTTTGCGACTATGGGCCCTCGCCAGAGAGCATCAGATTCATCTCCTTGTGGTGTATCATCCAGGCATTCAAAACTCTTGGGCAGACAGACTCAGTCGAGTTCTGCTTCCACACGAATGGTCTCTCCATGCAGACCAGGTGGCCCAAAGTTTTCAAATTTAGGGAACCCCGGACATAGACCTCTTTGCAAGTCTGCTGAATGCCAAACTTCCCCGGTTCTGTTCCAGAATTCCAGCTCGAGGTTGTCAGGCCAGGGATGCTTTCCTCCTTCATTGGGGTCAGGACTTCCTGTATGCCTTTCCACCCATTCCCCTAATTCCCAAAACCCTGTTCAAGCTTCAGAGAAACAGAGGTCATATGATCCTCATAGTTCCACGTTGGCCACGGCAACCGTGATACCCTCTGCTCCTACATCTCTCTCAAGCTCCGCCTCTGGAGTTAGGATCTGCTCCAGATCTTCTTTCTCAAGAGAACAGGATGCTGTGGCATCCCAATCCCCAGTGTCTGTATCTCAGGGACTGGTTGCTGAAAGCCTAGAACTTCACGATCTTAACCTTTCCCAGCAGCTAAAGGATATCCTTCATGCTTCCAGAAAACCTTCCACAAGACGCTCTTAAGGTTTACCATATGGTGCTCACAGTAGGGTCTTAACCCTCTTGCGATACCTCTGGAATCATTACTGGAGTATCTCCTTCATTTATCAAATGCAGGGCTTAAGACCAATTCAGTGAGAGTCCATTTGAGTGCTATTGCAACTTCTTTCAAGCCTCTAAATGGACAACCTATTTCCTCTCATCCTCTCATAGCGAGATTTATGAGAGGCCTTCTTTTAACAAAGCCTCCCATTAAGCCACCACCGGTGGCATGGGACTTGAACCTGGTTCTTGGGCAGCTCATGAAACCACCCTTTGAACCATTAGCCACTACCTCTTTGACATTCCTTTCCTGGAAGGTTATCTTTCTCATTGCAATCACATCAGCACGTCGCATCAGTGAATTGCAAACGTTGATGTCTGATCCCCCTTATACAAGGTTCCATCATAATAAGGTAGTCCTTAGGACTCATCCACACTTTATGCCAAAGGTGGTTCTGCCCTTTCATTTAAACCAAGCGGTTTACCTTCCTGTATTCTTTCCAAGGCCTCATGCCTCAAATGCAGAAAGGAACCCTCATACTTTGGACTGTAAAAGAGCTTTGGCCTTTTACTTGCAAAGGACACAGCAACATAGAAAATCCTCTCAACTCTTTGTTGCTTTTGATCCTAGTCATTTGGGACTTCCAGTCTCCAAAAGGACACTGTCCAGCTGGATTGCACAGTGTATATCTTTTGCCTATGAGAGTAGGAACCTTCCTCTTGAAGGCCATGTCACAGCTCACAATGCGAGAGCCTTGGCAGTCTAAATGGCTCATCTTCACTCTGTGTCTATCGATGACATCTGTCGAGCAGCTACTTGGGCTTCGGTACATACCTTCACAGCCTATTGCTGCTTAGACCAGGACTCCCGCCGGGATGCCTTGTTTGGTTCAGGCTGTTCTTCAACACCTGTTCCAGACTTAATCAACTCCTACACACCATCCCTGGTAGGATACTAGAGATCCATGGGGGGAAGTGGAGCCCTTTCACAAGGGCACACAACTTTCTGGGGCCATCTCCCTGGCATCTGCAGCTAGGGAGTCCCCATATGTGAAGACTACATTCCTGCTTGTTCCTGGAGATGGCATAGTTACTCACCTGTAACAGGTGATCTCCAGGAACAGCAGGAATCTAGTCTTCACAACCCACCCACCTCCCCTAGGAGTTGTATTTTTCTATCTCTCTCTCTCTTTCTCTCTTTCCCTCTCTCTTTTGTCTCGGCTTTAAACTCAACTGGAGAGGGACAGTTGGGAAAGGCGGGAAGGCAGCACGCAGGCGCTATGGGATGCTCCCAAAAGCTTTCCTATTGGATGCTGGGGAGCGTTCCCGCGCAGGCTCCGTCGGTACCAAAGATACCGATATGTGAAGACTACATTCCTGCTGTTCCCGGGCATCACCTGTTACAGGTGAGTAACTATGCTTTCTCCTGGGACAGCAGGAATTGCTTTTGTCATTTTTGCCTTTGAGCTATGTCATCCTACTGAGGCAAGATGGCACCCTTGGGTGGGAAGGGAACCCACACATATGTGGTGCATCTCCCAAAGGCTTTGTTTGAAATCTGGGGAAAGCTAGCGCGCAGGCTCCGTCGGTGCCGACTTCAGCCATATGTAAGGACTGATTCCTGCTGTCCCTGGAGAACACCTATTACAAGTGAGTAACTACGCTTTTTCTTCTCCAAGCTACATTTAGCCACTAGATGAGGAGTAACATATAAAATGTAAAGCAAGCTTCTCTCTCCTGCAGAGATCCAGAACAGCAGAACACAGACAGCTGATTCTTCAGCAAATAAAAGGACAGCTGAGAGCAGCATACAGGTAAGATTCCCTCACCACTTCATTTTGAAAAACCATAAGTTATACCCATGCCATCTTTTCAGTTCTATGCGCTTTGTATTATTTACATTGTTGTCTTCATTTATCAAAAATCACAAAAAGCATGGTTTGTATACAATCATAAAGAAATGAATGATGATCTATAGCTTTATAATTGAACCATTTATTCTGTGACGAGCAGAAAACTGTTATGAACCCCAATTTCAGGGGTTGTTTTGTTTTATAGTGTCCAAACTTGAAATAGTTTTCTTTGTTCTGTTGCATGCAAGTCTCTCCCTGGTGGGGGGGATGGTTAGTGTACACCGCAAGTGATACCAGTAAGAGCAGGCAGGGAGCAGTTTCCATTTCCGGCTCTCATGTGTTTGCTGCTTCTGCAGAATCTTCAGAGAAAAAGATTTATTAGTTTCTTTTTGTATATTTTCAGTGCTTGGCTGATTTTTCCTATAGCTTTCTATTGCCTGTCCTGCCTGTATTGATCTTTCATCATATTGCTTAGATGTGTTTCTGGGTGGCTGTGGGGAAAAAAAGGGAAAAAATCCTTGCTTTTCTTTCTTCAAAAGAGAATAGTATTGTTAATTCTTTACTTGTCTATAGTCTTCCTATTCCACAGGCTAATGATAACTTAAATTCCATATCATCCTGCTAGACCAGTCCAGACAAGTGGGCTATTTCCCTTACCAGCAGATTGGTGGAGACAAAGATCTATTGAAAAGCCCATGTTTCAATGATACCACTCCCATAACTCAATCCGCCTCAGCCACCAGACGTTTCTTTAGTATTCATCCCAAAGCATATGGAAAAATATGGCAAGGCTCACACAACCTCAACTTGGGCAGCAATGAGTAATCAACAGTAGCAAACTATGTACAGGAAAGCATAAACAGAAGGCAGTCTATAGAAGATGAACCTGCAGAGCCAAATATATAAATTGTAGTGGACCCAAGGTTATTGCCGCAAAAGAACAAAGCAAACAACTTGAAAAAAATCCATACAACTCGGACTTAAATGATTAACAGTTGGTTCAGCATGTTACACGCTGTAACATAGAGACACCAAAATGCATTCTCTGACTTGCTAAATGAGGATGCTTCATTAAAGGAAATTGAAATGGTCTTAGAGGAGAATGGTGACCTCAATGTACCAGAAATGCCCCAGGCTTTGTCAAAAAGTTTCAAAACAGAAAGATGTTACGACTTGGAGACTCCATCATCAGAGGCATTAACTTGGGAACAAGGACAGAAGGTAGTCAGATGTCTTCCAGAATCTTCAGCCAGCAGGATACAAACCAAATTGTTAGTGAAGTCAGAGAGGAAAGTAAGGGTTCTAAAATTTATGATGATCTGAGAGCAAATGGTCTGGCTAGAAGCAGTACCTCTGCAGTGCAAGTGACTTAAATTTTGAGAGAGAGACTTAAACTCACAGTCAACACTATAGCATTTTCAGAAGTTTTACCTGTTCATTGTAAGGGAAAAGAGAGGCTGCGTAGTACAACCACCTTTAATGCGCGACTCCAAACTGGTATAAAAAAGTGATGATACTGGATGACATTAATCTACCAGATATGGATTGGAGATCACGGTTGCCTTTCAAGAGACTTTGTTCAGACAATTAGTGATGGAGCCCACTAGAGAGGTTAAAACTAGATCTAGTATTCGCCAAAGGCAGAGTCCATTCACAACAAATTCAAAGTTCTCTATTTCAAAAATACTGACTTCATTAAAAATGGGAATGTACCTGAAGGAGGAGCTGGCAGGATGGGAGGAGATATGTGAAAAGGAGAAGCAGTGGGCTAAACTGAAAAGGACTATAAAAAGGGCAATGGATCTATATGTAAGGAAGGTAAATAAAAACGAGGAAATAAAAAATGATAAAGCTCTTTAAAGAAGTGGCTGTAAAAAATAAAGGCAAAAAAGGCAGCTTTCACAGAATTCAGATGATTTCAAAACGAGGAACACTAAAAGGAATGCCAACTAAAGCTGAAAGAGAAATCAGGATAGCACATGCAGAAGAAAACGTGGCTAGGGATATGAAGTAAGGGGACAAGACTTTGTCAGATATATTGGAGAGAGAAGGAAGGCCAGAGGTGGAATTTTAAAGATTCTGAAGTGCCAAGGAGCAGTTTGTTGAAAGTGGCTAGGAAAAAGTGGTAAGTGCTGAACAAATATTTCTGTTTCATGTTCCTTACTGTTCCTTCAGTCCAGTCCCGTACCTCTAGGTAGTGCACCTCTTCCAGCAGCTTGGAGATTGAGCATGTCATCTTTTTGATGACACAGGAGTACATATTCTGCTGGCACCTCCCACCAGCTCCAGTTAGCTCAGTCTCCAAGCAGCTAGAGGTGGTGAGTCAGGGTGCTGACTCACTGAAGGAACAACTAAGGAGGGTAGTTTAGGTTTAGATTTTAATTCTTTCTACCTTGGTGAATTAGTTTTTTTTTCATTTAAAAAAAAGAAAGGAGATTGAAGTTAAGAGATCAAGTGCACTTTCAAAATCGGAAGAGTTCCCCCTTCCTCTTCTCCCCCCCGGGGTCGTAAAGTGGGGGTGGAGAGCAGAGGAGATCTGACTGGTGCAGCGGCTCCTGAACCCTTCCTTTTGGGTGAGGAGTGTGCTTTCAAAGTCTAGCCTGCAGTCAGCTGTTTCTCGGCCTGCCCTGCGCTGACGCCGGAGGATAGGGCTGAGCACAGGGTGGCCGGAGGTCAAACCTGCAGTCAGCAGTTTCTCGGCCTGCCCTGCGCTGATGCTGAAGTATAGGGCTGAGCATGGGGTGGCCGGAGGTCCTGAAGTGCCGGGTCTGCGGTGGACGTAGACAGCGTGAGCAGTTTGAAGGTACCGGGCATAGAGGAGATACTTCCTATAGCAGGCAGTGCAATTGAGGAGGTCCATTGGGCTGCTCAGTGTGCACCACAAACAATTGCCTCCCTCAAATTAATTTCTGAGATTATGATTTCTGTTAATCCCTTCTTTCAAACTTCTGAGCATTTAATGGATTGTATCAGAATGGTTTAGAACACTGGGTCTCAGACATACACCGGCTCTACTCGCAGATTTCTTAACAAGTATTGAGCCTTCTTAGCATCAACGACCCGTACTCAAATTTTATCAAACAAGTGAAAAAGTGCTTATCTTCAGCTCTTCTTAATATGTACCCCAATGCCTGAATGGTGGCATTGGGGTACATATTAAGAAGAGCTGAAGATAAGCACTTTTTCACTTGTTTGATAAAATTTGAGTGATTCAAGATAATCCCATATTATTGGTATTCGTTGGAAATTGGGGATTGACAAAGGATTGGTAAAGAAATCAGTTTAACAGCAGTACGGGTCGTTGATGCTAAGAAGGCTCATTACTTGTTAAGAAATCTGCGAGTAGAGCCGGTGTATGTCTGAGACCCAGTGTTCTAAACCATTCTGATACAATCCATTAAATGCTCAGAAGTTTGAAAGAAGGGATTAACAGAAATCATAATCTCAGAAATTAAATTTGAGGGAGGCAATTGTTTGTGGTGATATTTTACCCTCTGAGTGGACCATCGTAGTTAAGTGTTGCTCAGTGTGCACGGCAAGCAGCCGCGTGGCAGACAGAGTGCCATTAGCAGCATGGGAAAGGACGCACCATTTTCCGCAGATGCAGTGAGGCTTCTCCTTTCATTTCCCTGGCAGGGCTCTTTAGGCCGCGATTGCCAGAGCGGCACTGAGCAGGTCGAGATTTTGTTTAAAAAAAAAAAAATATGAAGACAGGTGAAGGGGGAAAAGGTTTAGAGACGGCCTTCTTTCTGTCTCTCAGGTGGGTCTGCATACAGGAACTCTCCAAATTGATAGGATGCCTGCTAGGCCACAATGTCTAGTGCGTGGAGCCAGAAGGGGGGACAGTCTCTGAAGTGGGCATTTGCTGCGGTTGTGCTACCGAGGCCGCCTCTGTTGAGCGCGACTTGCAGTCAAGCAGGAGCAGGGAAAGAAGCCCCTCCCTGCCCCAGGTGTCTTGGGCCACGATGGAAGCCGGGGCCAGGGGGCATGGTGGTTGCGGCAGTGCAGCTGCAGCCGGCCTCTGACCCCCAACCACCCCCAGACTGCCGTCCTCTCAGATCCTAGGGGACACTGGGTGCAGGGGCAAAAGGTGATAAGGACTGGCCTGGTGGAGACCGGACCAGTGACAGGGACATCCAAGAGGGTCAGGAGGATTGGGGTGATCATTCCCAGAGGGCTCAGAAGGGAGAGACCTGTACACAGAACTGGATGACGACGAGGAGGAACTAGAAGAAGGGGAATTTCTGGAGTAGGAACAGCATGCCCGAATTGTACGGGTGTTCCACCGGCAGGAGTTGCCAGCGCTCATAGTCGAGTCCTTAAAGGCACTTAATATGCCAACAGGTCTCCCGTCAGAGGACAAAGTATTGGAGGACCCCCTGCTTCAGGCAGTTAGAAAGCCACGAAAACAAATGATCCAGGAAAAGTGGAGCCTGCTGGAAGCTGGATTACGGGATGTGCAGTCCATGACCTGTCTGTACCCATTGCCAGATCAAGAAAGGGAATTGCTCAGGTCACCAAAGGTGGACGCTGCAGTGTCGGCGGTAACCAAGAAGATGACTATCCCAGTTGTGCGTAGTGCGGTGCTTAGAGATGCCCAGGTTTGAAAGCTGGACACCTTGCTAAAGCAGGTCTTTGATATCAACGCCCTCTCACTGCAGGCTTTTGTGTGCGGGGCCTGGGTAGCGAGGGCGTGCCTACGTTGGTCTCAGAGGGTTCAGGAGCCTGGAGATCCAGAGGCAGGTGCGGCGGAGAAAGCTGCAAAGCTAGAATCCGGAGTGGCTTTTCTCGCAGACACCCACTATGACCTTATCAGGGGTCTGTCTAAGAGCATGGCCTCCCTAGGCACGGTGTGCAGCTACCTCTGGCTTTGGAACTGGGCAGTTGACTCTTCCTCCAAGGCCCGGCTCAACAAGCTCCCCTTTATAGGGAAGCTTTGGTTCGGGGAAGATTTTTACAAGCTGGTGAAGGACTTGGGGAGTCCAAGGGAGGACGCCGGCCAGAGGATTAAAAAAAGCAGAGTTGCCACTCCCCTGCAGGGCGGGCCCAGCCACAAGAGTTCAGGAGGTTTGGGTCGGCCCGCTTGGTGCCTTTCCAGAGGGGACGCTTCCCCTTGAGGTTTCAGGGGTTTCGAGGCTTTTGAGGGGCGGGAAGGGAATTCAGCATTCCCTCATCCTTGGGGCCTAAGAAAACACAATGAAGCCAGGGGGGCGCAGGTGGAGGTGTAGTCCGTGGGAGGTCGCCTGCAGGACGACTTATCCGCCTGGGCCCAGATCACGACCAACCAGTGGGTCCTTGAGGTCATACACGATGCCCTCTATTTGGCACAGCTGGCTGTCCATCTTTTGTCCAGTATCCCTGCAAGACTCTAAGCAAGGCCGTAGCAGTAAGGGACACTGTGGCTTGGCTCCAGCAGTTGGGGCGATAGTGCCGATTCTCGAAGATCAGTGCAGAGCTGGCCGGTACTCCATTTATTTTGTTGTACCAAAAAAGGAGGGATCCTTCCATCCTTTGCAAGACCTCAAGCAAGTAAACCGGTGCCTAAGAGTACCATGGTTTCATATGGAGACTCTCCGCTTTATGATAGTAGCGGTACGGTGTGGGGAGTTATTAACGTCCCTTGACCTTACGGATGCATATGTGCACATCCCCATCTGCCAGGAACATCAGCGGTTCCTCTGGTTTGCGGTGCCGATGGGCCACTTCCAGTTCCAGGCTTTGCCATTCGGTCTGGCCACAACCTGGACCTTCACCAAGGTCATAGTGGTGGTTGTGGTGGCCCTCTGAAAGGAAGGGGGTTCTGGTACACCTATACCTCGATGGCGAGTTGATTCAGGCAAAATCCAGGGAGGAGATCGAAAGGGCGATGGCAAGAGGGGTGGAGCTCTTGCAGAGTCTCGGTTGGATGATCAACCGGGCCAAGAGTCGTCTGGTCCCAGCACAGGAAATCGAGTCCCTGGGGGGCATGTTTCGATACCTGGCCAGGGAAGGTCATTTTGCTGGAGCTCCGGGCACAGGGCCTGCGACGGTTGGTGCACAGGTTCCTGGACATGCTGAAACAGTTGGCCTGGCATTACCTTCAGGTGCTGGGGACTATGGTGATGACACTCAATCTGGTCCCGTGGACGAGGGTGCACATGAGACTATTACATAGGGCACTGCTCTGCTGGTGGTCTCGCCAGTGCCACCCCTTGACAAGAAGGCCTCCCTGCCCGCCGGAGGTCAGGAGTGTGCTCAGGTGGTGGCTATATTCAGAGAAATTAGCAAAGTCTATGCCCCTTGAGTCCCCATAGTGGTTGTAGTTAACGATGGATGCCAGTCTGTCAGGCCGGGGAACCCATTGCGAGGGTCACATTGTCCAGGAGCACTGGAGCCCACGGGAAGCTCTTTGGTTGATCAACAGGCTAGAAATGAGGGTGGTAGCCCTCATGCTCTGGAGCTTCAAACCATGGTTGCAGGTGAAGGCGGTTCAGGTCTTCTCAGACATTGCAACCACGGTAGCCTACATCAATCACCAAGGAAGTATAGCTATCGTTTCCTTAGAGGAAGGGGCAGAAAGCCTGCTGGCATGGGCAGAGAACCACTTGCAAGCGTTGTCAGCCATGCATATTGCGGGAGTAGAGAAAGCGATGACGGATTACCTAAGCCGGGTTCAGGTAGACCCCAGGCGAGGGGGTGCTCTGCCAGGAAGTGTTCCTACAGGTGATAAGGAGATGGGGCACTCCAATCATGGATATCATGGCAGGATGGGACTCGGCCAAGTCGAGTTCCATCTTCAGCAGGAGATAGGTAAGGATGTCAGAGGGCTTGGACACCTTGGTGCAGAGATGGCCCACGGAGGGGCTGCTTTATGTGTTTTCCCTGTGGGCACTCATTGGCAGGGTCTGGCAGAGGATTGAGGCCAACCGGGGGTTGGTCATCCTGATCGCCCCGGATTGGCCATGACGTCCATGGTATGCTGACCAGGTGCGGCGCCTGGCGGACCAGCTGGGGTGGCTTCCGATGTGAGAGGATCTCTTAACCCAGGGTCTGGTCTGGATGCCTCAGGTGGATAGATTCTCGCTTACGGCATGACTCTTGAAAAGGGAAAGGTTGAGGAAGCAAAGTTACTTGGCTTCAGTAACCTCAACCTTACTTAGCGCGCAAAAACGGTTTACTTGTCTTCTTACGTCCGGGTCTGGCACATTTTGAAGAGTGGTGTGGAAGTAGAGGATGTCAGCCTCTCGCATCAACCTTCCCGGACATTTTGACCTCCTTGCAGTTGGGTTTTGAGAATGGGTTGGCCGCCAGCTCCCTGCTATCAAGGTAGAGTCCAGGGGATGTCGGGGGCTCACCCGAACATGGTCAGGTTCCTGAAGGCGGTGGGATGCCTTAGGCTGCCCCAGAGGGCACTGGTCTCGCCCTGGGATCTTAACTTGGTTCTGGCAGCCCTTATGCGGGAGCCATTGATTTGGGCTTCTCTAAAGGATTTGATCGTGAAGATGGTGTTCCTGGTGACGATTTGCTCGGCGAGGATTTCAGAGCTTCAAGCCCTCTCATGTCAGGAACCATTTCTTTTTCGAAGGAGCAGTTGGTCCTCCGACCCATTTCCTCCTCCTTACGTAAGGTGGGTTCAGCCTTCCATGTGAACCAGTTGGTTTCCCTGCCGGTGCTGGTAAGCTCAGTAGAGGATATCGCAGATGCATGCTTGCACCTGCTGGATGTTTGGAGGGTGCTGCGGTGGTATCTGAAAAGGACAAGAGCAGTCTGCTGTTTGGATCATCTGTTTGTTTTCTTTGGGGGACCGTGGAAAGGAGAGGTGGCATCCAAGGCCTCCATCTCCAGATGGATCAGAGAAGCCCTTGCTTCTGCTTACATGTTGAAGGGTAGGACTGTGCTGTTGGGGCTGTGGGCACACTACACGCATGCCCAAGCGGCCTCTTGGGCAGAGTATAGCCTAGTCCTGTCTGTGGAGATTTGCAAGGCGGCGACGTGGTCCTCCCTACGCGCCTTTGTGAAGCATTACCAGTTGGACATTCAAGCGGAGGGGCATACCTGTTTTGGTAGGATGGTTCTTCGGGCTGGCCTTGTAAGACCATCCTGGTGATCGAACTGCTCTGTTACATCCCAGAGGTGCGGGACTGGACTGGAAGAACGATAAGGAAAGAGTAATTAGGCCTTACCTGCTAATTAGCATTCCTGGAGGAACTCCAGTCCAGTCCCAGATCCCACCCGATTTGAGTGCTCGTGAACTCGGCCCTGCGAAGGTATCCTTGGAATGGGGTGGCAGGAGTCGGGGATAAGAAATGAACACCTTTGAGACAGAGGTAGTAAGGGCGGTCCAGGAAGCTGTCTGTCTCTGGCTCTCGAAGCGATGGCGTCATTTCTGCGGACCGCAGGTAAGTCTCCTTCTCGTATGGGGAGCATGGAAGAATTCCTTCTGTATTCGAGGGGGAGAAGTGTAGTTAGGCAAACTTTGAATTGGATATAACCAAACTAATTTTTATTTTTGCTCCTGTGAGTCTGCTTTGCCAATAGGTTACTGGAGCTGGTGGGAGGTGCCAGCGGTATATGTACTCCTGTGTCATCAAAAAGATGACATGCTCAGTCTCCAAGCTGCTGGGAGAGGTGCACTACCCAGATATGGGGGACTGGACTGGAATTCCTCCAGGAACACTAATTAGCAGATAAGGCCTAATTACTCTTTCATGAGAGAAAATCCTGGAGAAGGAACATGTATGATTGACAAAGATACTAAGGGGAATAGATACCATGCCGTTCATGGAAGAAGGTCTTTATGAACAACTTGCAAAATTGAAAGTGGATAAGGCCATGGGATCGAATGAGACACATCCCAGGATACTGAGAGAGCTCAGAGGTTCTTATGGCACCTTTAGAGGATGTATTTAATAGATCTTGGAAAAGGGGGAGGTTCTGCAGTGGTAACAGAAGAGATCACCATCTACAGGTCAGTAATCCTTATCTCGGTTGTGGGAAAAATAACGGACACTGCTGAAAGTAAAAAAATAGTGAAGTTTCTAGAATCCAGTGGGTTGCAAGATCTGAGGCAACATGGTTTTACCAAAGGAAGATTGTGCCAAACAAATCTGATTTCCATAGCATCCCTCCAGTACAGTCCAGGCTAATGGGTTTTCACCCCCTTCCAACAGATTGGAGACTGAGAATTCCAAGCTTTGGTGATGTCGTCCCATAAAGGGAATGCATTCCTATCACCTGGCCAAGTAGGAAGGGGATGAGTCGTGCTTAGTCTAGTCTAGGCTGCTCATATGAGAATTCCATCTTAAAAAAAAAAAAAAAAGAGTTTCTAAAGTGAGCAGGGCACCTGCAGCCGTATCTTCCTGTCAACCACAGTTTAGAAGACTGCACTTTCATCAGGCATGTCGTTTTAAATCTAGCCCAATCCTGTACAGTTGGGGGAGGGCTCTAACGGTAAGAATACCCAAAGGATTTTGAGGTTTCTAAGCTCTGGTAGTGGAAATACACTTGCAGCACTGCTTTGGTGACGGTTGCTGATCAGACCAGGCCATTGGATTGCCGTTCTCCTCAGCATTCGCGAGGAGGCAGCTGCGGGGGCAGGACTTCTCCTCTTTTGGTTTTTACTTTCATTTTCATTTAGCTTTTTGGATCGCATCTTCTTTCTAAGTCATCAGCAGTGGTGGCAGTTCCAGTATGAGAGAGGAATTTTTAACTATTATGCCATCGAGGTCATTGTGTGTTGCGTGTGGGCTTTGTCGGAGCTGTTTATCAGACTTGGGGCTTTGCCAGCTGTGTGAGCAAGCTAATTTAGAGATAGGAGAAAGCTTGCTCAAAATGACAGAAGTGGCTGGTATTTCAGTCACAGTTTAAGATGCAGAGTAGTTAAATGATTTAATGGATGCTACCAGCGGGCCAAGTGCAAAGGAGAGGTATTCTAAAGAGGCTTCCGCAATGCGGGAACCGTTTGCAGCTTCACAGGTGAGATTATTAGATAAGGAAACATTAGAAGAATTAGAGAGACACAGATCTCTTTTCACCAGATTTTGTGCTGTTAATGCACAAAGCTTATTTATTGAAAAGGGGGGTGTAAACAGCAGCATGGCTCTTCTTTGACCTCTAATGTGAATCAGGACTCTCGTTTGACCTCAGGGAGCTTAGATCCGTCAATATTAACCTTTAGAAGGAGCCTTAAATATTTCAGGAGATTCTGAAGATCCTCTTGAAGTGACTTCAGGAAATAATGACAAGAGTAATCAGTCAGGACTGGAAGACATTGAGGGTCAGGCAGGAGAAGACCCACGTATTGTAAGAGTCTTTAGGAGAGAAGAGCTCAGGGGGCTCATTGAACACTCCTTGGAAGCACTATATATGCCTTTGGACTCGCACATTCAGGATACGATGTTAAAGGATCACTTATTACAAGGGATCCATACTACAGAAACAGCTTTTCCTATTCATAGGGCAATTATGGAAATGATAGAAGCTGAATGGGAATCGCCTCTATCCCATCCCATCAGCAGAGAACGAGCTCCTGCATCTTCCTAAAGTAGATGCTTTGGTCTCTGCAGTGACTAAAAAGAGCACTATACCGGCGGAAGGTGGAGCAGCTCTAAAAAAAATCCGCAGAATAAGAGACTTGAGACCCTGCTACAACAGATGTTTGAGGTAAATCCCTTGCATTGAAGACTTCAGTATGTGGAGTGTATGTTGCTAGGGCATTTCTTCATTGAATGCAGGGCCGGCCCGTCCATTGTGCAAGAATGTTGTTTGCATAGGGCCCCGCGTTTCAGGGGGCCCCGTGCAAACAACATTCTGCATCTGCCGCTAAATTTAAAAAAAACAAAAAAAAAACTTGCTGCCGTGGCAGTAGCAGAATCGAGTGTCCCTCGGGGCCCCCCCTGCCTGGCAGAGTCCTCCTTGCGGCTTCAGCTCCCTAAGTGCCGGCTTTCAGAGCTGCGAAGGAAGAGCTTCTCCCTCGCGGCTCTGTTAAGCCGCTGGCGCTGATGGGAAACAGGATTTCCTGTTTCCCATCAGCCCCGTGGGCTTAAACAGAGCCACGAGAAAGGGAAACTCTCCCTTCGTGGCTCTGAAAAGCCTGCGCTGAGGGAGCTGAGGCCGCATGGAGGACTCTGCCGGGCAGGGGTGGGGCCCCACGGGACGCTCGATTCTGCCGCTGCCACGGCGGCGGTGGCGGCAGCTGCAACAAGTTTGGTTTTGTAAAAATCTACCTGGGCTGGGGGGGGGGGGGGGCTAAGACTGGAAGTGGGCTGATGGGGGAGTAGGACTGGTAATGGGCCATGGAGGGGGGAGTAGGACTGGTAATGGGCTATGGAGGAGGCTAGGACTGGTAATGGGCTATGGGGGGGCTAGGACTGGAAATGGGCTGATGGGGTTAGGACTGGTAATGGGTTATGGGGGTGGGGCTAGGACTGGAAATAGCTGATGGGGAGGGGGGCTTGGAATGGAAATGGGCTGTGAGGGGAGGGAGCTAGCACTGGAAATGGGCTGATGGAGGGGCTAGGATAGGACTGGAAATGGGCTGATGGAGGGGCTAGGATAGGACTGGAAATGGGCTGTTGGGGGGTGCTAAGCTTGGAAATGGGCTGTGGTGGGGGCTTTGATTGAAATGGACTCATGGAGGTGCTAGAACTGGAAGTAGGCTCATGGAGGGCTTGGATTGGAAATGGGCTGAGTGGAAGGGAGCTAGGATTTGACATCGGCTGATGGTGGGGCTAGGAAAGGACTAGAAATGGGCTGAAGGGGGGGCTGGGATTAGAAATGAGCTGATGGAGGGACTCGGATAGGACTGGAAATGGATGGGGGGCTAGGACTGGAAATGGGTTGATGCGGGGACTAGAAAGGAGCGGATGCTGGGTGGGGCTGGAATTAGAAGGGAGCTGATGTTGGGGGAGGATTAGAATGGGATGGAGCTGGGAGAGTGAAATGGAGAGGGGAAAAATATTTTGTGAGGGAGGGAAGACAAATCTACAATTGGCCGGGTATTGGGAGAGTGAGTGGGGATTGAGGATGGAGGGGTAAATTTGAGTGGATGAAATAGGAATGAGGAAAGAGCAAAAGGAGAAAGATAAGTATGCTAAAGCAGATGTAGAGAGAGAATGGAAAAAAAACTAGGAGAGAAGAAAGGACAAATGGAGAGTTAGCAGAAGACACGAAGAAACCAGAAGAAAGTGGCTGGAGCAATTGCAACTGAAAAAAAATGCACAAAAGGTAGAAAAATATCTTTCTTTTGAATTTATTAACTGGAATATGTCAGCTCTGGGAAATGTGCATCATTAACATCTGCACTTTTAGTACAAGAGGAAATTAATTTATAGTTTTATTTCTACAGTGTTGTACATTCCAAGTTTGGCTTTTGGGGTTCCCAGTTTAATTATTGTCTTCCTCTTTCTAAATTGTGATTCCTTGTTTGGTGATGGACTATGTTCTGCATGTGTAACTGAGCTGAGGTATTCTGTTTATGTAATTTCTATTTGACATTGCCACTTGTTCTCTTTCCCCAGTAGGTCATGTATTGTTCTCTGAAATGTATTGGTTTAATATTTGCAGTGTTGCCTTTTGATAGGTAATGGTGCTTTGTGCGTCATGGTAGTGCTGTTACGATACAGCGGGTTTGCTATGGGTTCTAAATGGGCAGTGTTTGTAGTAGTTCCTAATGTGCCTCACGGTTGGCACTGGATTATAGTAATGTAGAAATCTTTTAGTCTTTCTTTATCCATACACTCATTAAGAGGCATGTTTACTAAAGGTTAGCGTATGGTAAAATTATGCAAACATTTATGCAAATGAGGTCCCTTATGCAAATGAGGCCCACACCCAGTCTCCGCACATGGCCCTGCACCCGCCTTGGGCCCCCCACTGATTTAATGCAAGCCTTTTCAGAATCTTTTGCAACAGAGGTGTCACAGATGTCTGAAATAATCAGAATGGAGACAGGTGCAATATATCTAGCAGACGCCCATTATGGTCTCATTAGAGCCTTAGCTATTAGTATGGTTTCAGCGGTGGCAGCTCGTCATTTACTATGGCTGCGCAACTGGTCGGCAGATGTATCCTCAAAGGCTAGGCTTAGTAGACTTCCTTTTCAGGGGAAACTCCTTTTTGGGGAGGCTTTAGAGACGTTGGCTAAAGACTTAGGGAAGTCAAAACCAGCTAGTCTTCTAGAGGATAAGCTTAAGATGCCAAAATCATTTATCATTTCAAAGCCACCTTTTAGAGATGTTCGTCGCTACAGAGCTACTAGATTTGTGTCCTATCAGAAATCAAGAAATTCTCCAAGAGGACAGCCCTTTCACGGAGGAAGAGGAGGAGGTCGAGGAGCCTTTTTCATTTCGGGATCCAATCAAAAGAAAACGCAATGAGATACAGCAGGCCCAGGTGGAGGAGATTCAAATAGGTGATCGCCTTCGACATTCTACTCTGCCTGAGTCCAAATTACATCAGATCAATGGGTTCTCAAAATAATTTGCAAGGGCTACGCATTGGAATTCACAGAGCCTTTCAGGGATGCCTTTGTTATTTCTACATGCAAGACTCCAGTGAAAAGAGCGGCGGTTAAAGAAACTTTACAGTACCTGCTGCAGATTCAAGCTGTAGTTCTAGTTCCCTTACAGCAGTTAGGCTCAGGGCAGTACTCCCAGTTATTTTGTGGTATCCAAGAATGTACCTTCTGATCAGTTTTAGATCTAAAATATGTGAATCGCATCTTAAAGATTCCTCATTTTTATATGGAGACATTGCTTTCGGTAACTGCAGCAGTACAAAAGGGAGAGTTTCTAACTGCGTTAGACCTAACAGAGTCTTATATTCCAATATGTGCAGAACATCAGCGTTATCTTCGGTTTGCGGTGCCAACGGGCCGTTGTAGAAGAGTTCCAGGCTCTTTCATTTGGCCTGGTGACAGCGCCATGAACCTTTACAAAGATTATGGTAGTTGTGGCAGCAGCTCTGTGTCAAGAGGGGGTGTTAGTGCACTCTTATCTGGACAATTGGTTGATCAGAGCAAAAACAATGTAAGAGAGCAAGTTGCAACAAGCAGAGTCATAGAACTCCTGTAAGGCCTTGGTTGCGTCATCAGCAAAGCCAAAAGTCATCTCACTCCATCTCAATCTTTGATTCATCTAGGAGCAAAGTTTGACACCAGTTGGGAAATGGTGTGTTAACCTCACAAGAGAGTGGCCAAGATGCAATTACAGATTTGTCTATTTCTACACAGCAGAGTTCCAACGGCATGGTCGTATCTGTAGATACTGGGTTTCATGGCGGCAACCTTGGATCTAGTACCATGGGCTCAAGCACATATGCGTCCACTTCAAAGGGTGTTCCTGTCTCAGTGGGGTCCGTGAAGTTTTCCACTGTCAAAAACGTTTGTCCAGCAGAGGCATGAAACGGCCTGAAATGGACGATTGATAAAAAAGATGCCAGTCTCATAGACTGGGGAGCTTATTGTCAGGGGCAGTGGAACAAAAGAGCAGAAATTTTGGTCAGTCAACCACATTGGAGATGAGTGGTTTTTCTGGCATTATAGGCTTTTCAAACATGTCTTGAAGGAAAAGCCATAAGTTTGTTGTGGGTTTTTTTTTTTTTTTTTGTCAACGCAACCACAGTAGCATTCATCAATCGGCAAGGAAGTACAGGCAGTCTAATATTATCCAAAGAAGTGGAACATCTTCTGACCATATCAGCAGCACATGTAGCAGGAGTAGAAAATGTCAAGGCAGACTTTCTCAGTTGAAATTGTCTAGATCCAGGAGAATGGTCCCTGGAGGTGTCAGTCTTAAAAAGCATAGTATGCAGATAGGGGAATTAAATGGTGGACTTGATGGCAATGGCCAAAACACAAAATGTCCATGGTTCTTCAATTGAAGAAGAGAGAAGATGTCTGAAGGAATAGATGCACTGGCACAGCTGTGGCCAAAGAATATTCTACTGTATGCGTTCTCACCATGTCCACTAATAGATCGACTGTTGCAACAGATAGAGAAACACAGAGGTCTAGTGGTTCTGGTAGCTCCAGATTGGCCTCGAAGACCATGGCATGCAGATTTCAGGAGTGGAGGAGTAGCCTAATGATTAGAACACTGGCTTGGGAGTCAAGAAACCAGGGTTCAATTTCCGCTAGCACTCCTTGTGGCCTTGGGCAAGTCACTTAACTTGGATTTTTCTGAGCAATGGAGGGTTATCAATGTCCCTGTTTAATGTACATTACCAAGTTTAAGTTACAATGTAAACCGCTTTGATTGAAATGATAAAGTGGTATAAAAAAACTTAAATAAAATAAATAAATAAATCTCATTCAACACACACAAGCAGAACCATGAAGACTTTTGTCACAAGGACCAGTGAGTATGACTCAAGTGGATTGATTCTTTCTTGCGGCTTGGCTCTTGAAAGGGCTTGCCTAGTAAAGGGTGGTTATTCAGCAGCAGTAATTGCTACACTCTTAAGAGCACGTAAGTGTTCAACATCCTTCGCTTATATACACATTTTGGCGTATTTTTGAGCAGTGGAGCACAGAGCATAGAATGAAGTCCTTGCAAGCTTCAATTTCAGATATATTATCTTTCTTACAAGTAGGAGTGGATAAAGGCCTTGCACTGAATTACTTAAAGGTACAAGTGGCGGCTTTATCATATTATCGAGGTTGGGTTCAAGGATGTACTTCAGTTTCGCTTCCTGATGTTATACATTTCCTCAAGGTGGCGTCGGTGGCTTCACTGCGCTCAGTGCCTCTAACAGACATCTGTGGGGCTGCAACCTGGTCTTCAGTGAACACTTTTGCTGTCCACTACTGCCTGGAGAGGGAGTCCCGCAGGGACAGTGCCTTCGGCCAGGCTGTATTCAGTAATCTGTTTGGGGGTATAAGCAACTCCTGCCCTCCGGCCCTTCTTCGATGTCTACCAAGAGCTTCGCCCCGGGGACCCGAAGACTCGGGTTCCTCTGGGCATCGACTTCTGCTCACGGCCTTGCAGAGGCGTTCTTGGGTTACAGGCTCGGTAGCCTGTAGCTGGGGGAGTCCCATAAGTGAGGACTGACTTCCTGCTTGTTCTTGGAGAAAGTGTAGTTACTCACCTGTAGCAGGTGTTCTCTAGGGACAGCAGGAATCAGTCCTCACTACCCTCCCACTTCCCCTGAAAAGTTGCTATTTTTGTCCTTCCCTTGCTATCTGCTTAGTAGGGCTCTAGCTAGGGGACCTGACTGAGCAAGATGGCACCTTTGGGCAGGAAGAGGACATAGTAACATAGTAACATAGTAAGTGACGGCAGATAAAGACCAGCATGGTCCATCTAGTCTGCCCAGCAAGATGGCAAGAGTAGGTGCACCTGTCGCTCTGTGCAGGCCACCCCTCCCCATGTTTTTGTTTCTGTTTAGGGGTGAACCCACCACTCCATGTAGGACACTCTTATTTGTTCAGATGCTAGATAGTTCAGAAGTTAGATGGTACTGTTTATTTTGCTTTTATCCTGTTGCTGTAAAGGGATCCACTGTGTTTGTCACATGCCGTTTTGAATTCCATCACCGTGTTTGCCCTCACCACTTCCATCGGGAGGGCATTCCAAGCATCCACCACCCTTTCAGTGAAGAAATATTTCCTGACATTGCCTTTCAATTTACCACCTTGCAGCTTCATGTTATGCCCTCTAGTTTTACAGCTTCCCCGTCTTTGGAAGAGGTTTGTTTGTTCATCATTTCTCTTTAAGTATTTAAAGGTCTGAATCATATCTCCCCTGTCCCTCCTCTCCTCCAAAGTGTACATATTTAGGTCTTCAAGTCTCTTCTCATAAGGCTTCTGATGCAGGCTCCAAATCATTTTGGTCGCCTTTCTCTGAACAGTTAACAATGGGCTTGAGTTTCTCTCCCAGAGATTGGAAGTCCTTTTGGGCTGTAGAGGCACTGTTTCTAGCCAGGTCATTTGTGCCCAAGTGGATAATAACATCTGGTTTGGAGTGCTCACTTTTTGCGCTAAGTATTTCAACAACTTGGTTTGTATTCCTGCTGGCTGAAGAGCCTGGTAGGCACATGACTATCTTCTCTCCTTTGAACTGTGTTCCCAAGTTGGTGCCTCTGATGATGGAATCTCCAAGTAGTAATAGTTTTCTGTTTGGTGAGGTTTTCTTCATATTTGGTGCTTTAGCAGGAGATTGGGCATTGTCTGACTCATTTAAGGGCCCTTCAGTTTCCTTGGGTTGGGCATCCTCATTAGCCAAGGCAGAGAAGGCATTTTGCAGGGATATCTCTTGATGTGTAGGATGTCTCTGCATTACAGGTCGCAATCTTCCGGAACCCACTGTGATCCATTTGTTCCTGGGGTGTTTGATTCTTTGTGGGAGCGGTGGTGGACTTTGTTCAGTTTGTATCCTAGAAGAGGTGCGCTTCATTGCAGCCAGTTCCTCCCTCAGTAGAGAAACTTCTTTATGCATGGCTGCAGGTCTTTCCTTAGTATAGTCAGTTCTTCATGCATGGCAGCTGACTTTAGGCATATAGGACAAGCTCTTAGGCTCCAAATGACTCTTCTTTGAATGAAAGTACCACAGTTATTGCACTGAATACACGACATGTTGCTTAAGCAGTCCCAGAAGAGGAAGAATAATAAGAAAAGTTGAAGATGTGGGCGTTACCCAAGTTAGGACCGCAGATGGCACGTATGTGACCACTATATAGGCAATGTAGCCCCTGGGGTGGGAGGGGTAGGGTGGGCGGGAACCTAAGTGTCTCTGGCCAGTAGGCTGTTCCTGAACAGTGGGCACACAGCAAGGGAGTAGGTAAGGGAACCCACCAAGAAGGGCAAATAGATAGATAAATATGTGGAGACAAACGGACAAAAAACTCACAATTTAGCAGCAAATTCAGCAAAAATCACCTTTTGGATGAGCTCTGGAAAGCACTGCTCTTCTCAAACACAAGGGCAGTCTGAGCAAGCCCACATGCACAACAGGAATGGAGGTTTACGCATGCATGGTTGTAGTCCCAAAGGCTTTCTTTGAAAGCTGGGGAATTGATCCGCGCAGGCTCAGTCGGTGCCGACATCACCCATAAGTGAAGACTGATTCCTGTTGTCTCTGGAGAACACCTGTTACAGGTGAGTGAGTACACTTTCTGCTGCTGTGGTTTCCATGTTTCTGAACATGAGAAGAGGCTCTTCTGTCTCTCCTATTTGCACGTCTGGCATGTCTTTGAAGACTGATGATGTGAGCACCACCTCATCCCCAACACAGTGGACTTATCAGATTTGCCTGCCTTTCCCTCAGTTCACTGAGAGTTCAGGTGGTGCCCTTGGCTTTTTCTAGAGGGCCGGTAATGGGGAGCTCTGTGGCCTCACACTCTGTGGCACATTTCCTTCAGGGAGTTCAGCACTTGCGCCTTCTCCTGTGCTCAGTGGTACCTTCATAGGTTTGCAGTTTGGTTCTTCGGGCCTTGGTAGCTGAGCTATTTGAGTCCTTTCCAACCCCACTGCCACCTGCAGACCTGAAGAGGTAGAAGAAAAATCCATGTCCATCAACTGTAAAGATAACTCCAAGATGCGAACTGAAGCCTCCATGCCAAGTTGCTCAAGGATTTGTCCCTTAAGGCTGCCTTTTTGGTTGCTATCTGCTTGGCATGTTTTTTGGAGTTGCAGACCTGTTCATGCTAAGATCCCTATCTGTCCTTTTTCAGAAGAGGCTATGTATTTACAGCCCATGCCTTCCCTTCTGTCTGAAATGGTATCCGTTTTCCAGGTCAGCCAGGTGATCTGCTTGTCTTTGTTCCTGAAGGAACAATGACAAGGATAAAGGTCTTCTCCTCGTGGACGTTAGATGGGTGTTAGTGACTTCAGGTTTCTAAATTCTGAATCCTCTCCTTAAGACCTTTTACTGTGTGCTGTGCTTTCCCTTCAAATCAATGTGTTTATACCCCAAATTTCCTGTCATGATTTGACAACCTCCAATCTGTAATCAAACCGCTTCTGATCACTGGAAGTAGCGGTATACAAATGTATACTAAATAAAATAAATGAATAAATAAATAAATAACTCCTTCTGAAAGTCGGACAGACTTTTGTCCTGTTTGAAAGCCTCTGTAAGGGCTAAGCAGCCACAGTCTTCCTTGGGTTGCTAGATAAAGAGGTTGATAACCTCAGTCTATCTGTTGAATGCCAGCTGATCCTGTAAGTTTTGCATGCACCTTTCACATGAGCAGAATGCTGCTCAGTCGCTCCCTTTATATGTTTGTCAGGTGACAACATGGTCATCACTTTACATATTTATCAAGCATTATTGCTTGGATGTCCATGCTAGGGCGGGCGCAACCTTTAGTGCAGAAGCTTTGATGGCTGCCATGTCTTCTTCCCACCCATTAGAGGCATAGCTTTGGTACGTCCCATTGTCTGACTGGTCCTAGCAGGGTGGTGTATGGAGGGTGACATTTTACTTACTGGTTAATGTCCATTACTTGATCCTTTTAGGCCATTCCAAGATCTTCCCCTGGGATCTGTTGTGATTTGCTGTCATCTGCTATGTTCTGGTCTGATCTGCGGTGATTTGCTATGTTCGGCTATTTCCTGTGGTTTAGCCCTACAGGCTAAATTCCTCTTGTTGACCATCTGCATGTAGGGTGTTCTGTATATAGTTCTGTTCTTTGGACTGTTAGTCCTTTTTACCCTCATTGGGGCTTGTGCAGCCAGGGGTTCTTACTTCTGGCTTGGGTACGAGTACTGAGGTAGTATGCCCTCTAGCTGCTCTAGATATAGTACAGGATGAGGTATTCAGAAATCCCTGAATTTTTCTCTGTCTCCACCTCTGCTGTTAGGGGAAAACAGCTCACTTGTCTGGACTGGCCTAGCAGGACTTGAGGAAAGGACATTAACCGGTAAGTACAATCTTACCATTCAATTCTGGTATAAATAGGCTGGTACTCTAGTTGGTAAAGTTAAACCCCAACATATCAGAACCATTGCAGCTCCATTGCTCTGTGAAGTCTGCTTCATTGAACAGTATATGCAAAGCAGCTACATAGTCCTTCCTTCGTACCTCATTTCTCACTACTGCCTGCAACAACCTTCAGTCTGACCAACCTGTCTTTATAAGCTTAGCATCTCTTGCATTGTTATTTGTATAGGCCACTCTTGGATAGTGGACAAGTATAAAATTGAATGGTCTTGAGCTTGGGAGTCGCCCACTTGTGTACCTGACTCAGTCCTGCTTGCTGATGGAGAATACAGAGTTGTTTATCTGCAGCAGTTGTTTTCCATAGACAGCAGGATTTATGAGGCATATATTCCTTCCTACCTTCCCCAGAGTTGTATTCCTTCTTGAGCTATGGAATAAACTAAGACCGAGGAGACTGCTGCATGTGGAAAGGGTTGTGCATGCCCAGAACTTGACATTTAGTTCTGAGCTCCAGGAGCTATTCCATCCTGCCAGTGTGTGAATTTGTGGTGTCACTCAGTTGTGCACCTACCGTCTATTGTAAACACCTGTTACAGGTAATCAACTTAGCTGTTTCCATTGATGAGCAGGATTGAGTCAGGCACACAAATGCATGATGTCATGCAGCGGTGCTGGGATGAAACTGCTCTCCTATAGTGCAGAACTTTAATGTAAGGTTTTGAGTATGCGCAGGTTTTTTAATTTTTTTGTTTGTTTATTGAATGTTTAACATATCAACCAACTGTGCATCAACAGAAGCTCTTTATCAGTATTCAAACTTTCTCCAGGACCAAGCAGGAAGTCAGTCCTCACATATGGGTGTCATCGGCTCCGATGAAGCCCCAGCGGAGCATTTCCCCAGCTTTCCATGAAAGCCTTTGGGAATGCTGCACGCATGCGCCTTCCCGCCTAAAGGTGTCATCTTACCTCAGTCTCTTTTTTTTCCGAGAAGCCCACCGAACGTGTGTCCTGTTCTCCCGGATAAAAGTGATTTTTTCTTTGGCGATTTTTCGCTATTTTTCTCCGGTTCGACACCGGTTCCCCTCCCGCCGGGTTCGGTACACCGGTATCGAGCCCGCTTATTTCTTTTTCGGTTTTTGCCTTCGTGGCTGGCGTTCACGCCCCTTTTTTCATTTTTCCCTGGAAGGCCGGTCTTTTGACCTCGCAGGGGCTCTTTTTTCCCCAATGGCTTCCAGTGGTTTCAAAAAGTGTGATCGGTATAAGAAACCTATGTCTCTCACCGACACACACGACTGCTGCCTTCGGTGCCTCGGCCCTGACCACGACCCCAAGTCGTGTGTGCCATGTGGGAAGATGTCTTCCAAGGCACTTAAAAGTCGACAGCATCAGAAGGAGAGGTTTTTCTCGGACTCTGCCTCCGGCCGGGCCCGGACCTCGTCTGAGGCCTCGACATCTCGGGATTCCGATCCCGAGCACCTTGGAAATTCCTCGGACAGGGGGTCCCCCGACCAGGAACGCAAGAGGAAGAAACGGCTCACGAGGGCGGCGTCGGAGGAGGTCCCTGGTCCCTCGAGGGCCAGGTCTAAGACCCCCCGTCTGCCGTCCCGGGCCCGTGGACCAAGAGAAGCCTGCCAAAGTTCCTCACATGGAGCTGGCGTCTGCTGGACACGTAAGCCCCGTAGTCCTCGTGGACTGTCCTCCCAGAGAGCCGACGTCGGGCCCAGCACCGCCGGGGCCCGAGTCGGTGGCTGCTGCGTCTCCCGAGCTGAGTCTCAGGATGACAGCCTTGGAGTGCAGATTGTCTGCCTTCATGGAGCAGCAGCGGGCACTGATGGCCAGCCTGTCTGGTGCATCTGCCCCGACCACCGGGACGTCGACTTCGAAGTCAACCCCGGAGACCGAGCCGATACTCGAGACCCTCGTGGCTCGAAGTCGTCCTCGGTCGAGGTCTCCCTCGACCTCCCGTTCGGGACCGAGGGTGTCGACGCCGGTGCCCCCGGTGTCGGGGCGGGTGCCTCGGGGCCCCGTGGGGTCGGACTCTGACTCCTCCTCGGATGAGTCCGCCTGGGAGACGGAGGACGAGGAATCTCCCGATACTTTTAAGACTCGGTGTGTCACGTCGGACTCACCACAGTCTGAGCCCCGGAGTAGATCCCTTCCGGAGGACACTAGGTTCTCGGAGTTCTTCCGGGATATGGCCGCTGCCTTGGCTATCCCTGCCGATCCTGAGGAAGAGCCTCGAGCCGAGGAGCTCGATGCTCTACAGTATGACTCTCCTCCGAAGGAGGCCTTTACTGTCCCGGTTCCTCCGATGCTGGAATGGCTCCTCTTCCGGATGTGGGAGGCACCGGCCTCGGCGCCGGTTTTGAGCAAGCGAGTCGATTCCATCTATTGACTCCGCAAAAGCCCTGGTTTCCAGAAAGCACAGCTACCACACCATTCCATGGTTGTGGAATCGGCCATGCATCGTCTGAAGAGCCAGAAGATGCACTCTGCGGTTCCCCCCGGCAGGGAGGCCCGCAACCTCAATGGCGTCGGTAGAAAGTGATTCCAGGGGTCTATGCTTGCTTGCCGTGTCCAGTCTTACCAGCTGTACATGGGCATGTACTTGCGAAACCTGGCCAAGGAATTGGCCGGATTCTCTGCTGGTCTCTCCGGGGAACCCTTACAGAGATTTAAGACCTTGTCCTCGGGGATTCGGGAATGCTCAAAGTTCATTTCCCGCGCCGCCTATGATGGCTTCGAGGCTTCGGCCCGAGTTGCGGCTGCCGGCATCGCGGCTCGACACCAGGCGTGGCTGCAGTCATTGGACCTCGAGCCATGGGTTCAGGACAAGTTGGTCGATGTCCCCTGCCGAGGTGAGAACCTTTTTGGCAAACCCATGACCGAGACGGCCGCTCAGCTCGAGACCGAGCACCTTACCCGGACAAGGCTGTCGAGGAAGACCTCTGCCCCTTCACATAAAAAGAAGGGCTCGGGTAAAAAGTCCTTTTACCCGAAGAAGGGCACTGCCTACAAACAGTACCCTCAGTATCAGGCTGCCCAAGCTGCCCCCCAGGGTCAGCAAGCCAAGGGCCAGGGTAATGGGCCCCGTAGGCAGAGGACCCCCAAGCCTTCTGCCCCTGCTTCCACTCAGCAGGGTGGAGTTTTTTGACTCCTTGACCGTAGCCACTCCGTCCCTACTTTCCCAGCACTGCACAGGCGGTCGCCTTGTACTCTTTGCTCATCAGTGGCCTCTCATTACCACCGACAGTTGGGTGCTGGACATAGTCCAAAAGGGCTATGTCCTGCATTTTCATCAACTGCCTCCTCCTTACTTCCCAGGGGAGCCCTTGAGGCCTCCCCTGCACACAGACCTCCTCCTTCGAGAGCTCCAAGGTCTGTTGTGGACAGGGCGGTGGAGCCTGTGCCTCCCCACTTGCAAGGTCAAGGGTTCTACTCCAGGTATTTCCTGGTACCCAAAAGAACCGGTGGCCTTCGACCTATTCTGGATCTCAGGAACCTAAACAAGTTCCTAGAGAAAGAAAAGTTTAAGATGCTTACTCTTGGAACACTTCTGCCCTACCTCCATCAGGGAGATTGGCTATGCTCCTTAGATCTAAAGGATACGTACACTCACATCCTCATTCATCCAGACCACAGAAAGTACCTCAGGTTCATTGTGGGAGGAAACCATTATCAGTACAGAGTACTGCCTTTTGCCCTAACCTCCGCTCCCAGAGTCTTCACCAAATGCCTGGCAGTGGTGGCGGCCTACCTGAGAAATCAAGGCATCTTTGTCTTCCCCTATCTGGACGACTGGCTCATCAGGGGTCAGACGTCCCTGGAGGCCAGACAAGCCACCCTCAGAACCATTGCTCTGCTTCAAAACGTGGGCTTTGTCATAAACTTCGCAAAGTCCACTTTGCTCCCCTCCCAGAACTTGGAGTTCATAGGGGCAAGGTTGGATTCTCAACTGGCAAATGCATTCTTGCCAGAAGACAGGGCTCAAAGACTGATGGACGTGGCAAAACAGTTTCTAAACAGGTCCCTGGTCTCCGCCAGACTCTGCCTCAGGCTTTTGGGCCACATGGCTTCGACGGTGCATGTGACTCCCAATGCCAGGCTCCATATGAGGCCTGCACAGTGGTGCCTTCGGACTCAGTGGTCTCAGGCCAGAGGCCGCCTACGAGACAGGATAAGGGTGTCCAAACCCCTTTTGGCCTCCCTCAGCTGGTGGCTACATCCACCCAGTCTGCTGAAGGGGATGCCCTTCCAAATGCCAGAATACTTGGTGGTCCTCACCACCGACGCCTCTCTGCAGGGCTGGGGTGCTCATTGTCTGGACAAGTGCACTCAAGGCCTCTGGTCTTCCTGGGCGGCAGCCCAACAGATCAATCTCCTCGAACTTCGAGCTGTCCGCTTAGCTCTCAAGGCTTTTTCTCCTGCCCTAGCTCACCGCTCAGTCTTGATTCAAACAGACAACCAGGTAGCCATGTTTTATGTGAGTCGGGAGACTCAAGACCTTTGTTCCTTTGCCCTAAAGCACAACATGCTTCTCAAGGCGGTGTACCTTCCAGGCCAGGAGAACTGCCTGGCCGACCGGTTGAGCAGAATTCTGCAGCCCCACGAGTGGCAGCTGCATCCCTTGGTCATTCAGAAGATTTTCCTGAAGTGGGGTCTCCCTTGGATAGATTTCTTTGCCAGTCCGCTGAACAAGCAACTGCCCAAGTTCTGCTCCAGGCAACCGCATCCTCTGAGGATAGCACCAGATGCTTTTCTGATGTCCTGGTCTCAGGGCCTCCTGTATGCATTTCTTCCCACGCCCTTGGTGGCCCGAGCTCTTTTCAAGACTCTTCAGGACAAGGCCTTGGTCCTGCTGGTAGCTCCCAGGTGGCCGAGGCAGCCTTGGTTTTCACTTCTGCTTCAACTGGCAGTGGATTCCCCACTACCTCTGGGGTTGCAGCCCGACCTTCTCTCACAGGAGCAGGGTTCCCTTCTGCAACCCAATCTCAAAGCTCTCAATTTGATGGCCTGGAGGCTGCAAGGGTAGTTTAGCTCCCTGGGGCCTGCCTCAGGAACTTGAGGAGGTTGTCCTAGCCTCTAGGAAACAGTCCACTAGGAAAACCTATGCCCTCAAATGGAAGAGGTTTTCTGTGTGGTGTCAGCTTCGTACAGAGGATCCTTTCTCCTGTACTGTGCCAGTAGTCCTTCAGTACTTACTGCACTTATCAAATCAGGGACTTAAGTCCAATTCTGTTCGGGTCCACCTCTCAGCTCTAGCAGCTCACCACTCACTGGTGGAGGGACATTCTCTGTCACGTCACCCCTTGGTGTCCCGCTTTCTCAGGGGCTTGCTTTTGCTCAAGCCCCCCATCCGTCGTCCTGCTCCTGAGTGGGAGCTGAATGTGGTCTTGCAGCAACTGACTCGCCCACCCTTTGAGCCGATGGCTACTTGCCCTCTACGCTTCCTTTCCTGGAAGACTCTCTTCCTGATAGCCCTTACCTTGGCTAGGCGAGTGAGTGAGCTTCAGGCCCTGGTCTGTGATAGACCTTACACCAGGATTTATAGGAACAGGGTAGTCCTTAGGACTCATCCAAAGTTCCTCCCTAAAGTTGTTTCCTCTTTCCACCTCAACCAGGAGGTGGTTCTTCCAACATTCTTCCCTAGGCCTCATGCTAGCCAGGCTGAAGCAGTCCTGCATACCCTGGACTGTAGGAGGGCCTTATCCTTCTACCTTGACCGTACGCAGGGACATAGAAGAGCTACTTAGCTCTTTGTCTCCTTTGACCCCAATAAGTTGGGGTTGGCTGTGTCCAAGCGTACCTTGTCCATCTGGGCTTACAAGGCGGCTGACCTTGCTTTGCAGGGTAGGGGCACGGCCCATCGTGTCAGGGCAATGGCTGCCTCAGTGGCTCATCTCTGCTCTGTGCCCTTGGTAGACATATGTGAGGACTGATTCCTGCTGCTCCTGGAGAACACCTGTTACAGGTGAGTAACTATCTCCCCCCCCCCCCCTCTTTTATACAATTTACCTTGTGGCAAAATCACCCCACAATCAAACAGAAAACATATCCCCTTTCCCCACAACCCTCCCCTCCCCCTCTGAAAGCTTCCTAAATAGTCCAGCAAGGGTTGCCAATGCCTGCAGAATCCCTCGCTCTTATGGCATCGCAGAGCTATAAGTTGCTCCATCAAAACCTGCCTGCCCAACCGAGTCCTCCACTGTTCCATTCCCGGAAGCACAGCCTGTTTCCAGGCCTGGGCAGTCTCACTCCAGGCCACTTGAATGCAGGCCCGACTGGTTGGACCCACTTCCTGGGCACACAGGCCAGCCAAATTCCCAGCAAACAGAAACCCATGTCAGGGCCTATATCTAAACAAAATATCAATTGCACTTGATTCCTTATCTCCCCCCATAAGAGAGAACCAAGGGGCAGTCCCACCAAATATGTATAAACGTGCCCAGCATGCCACATTGCCTCCAACACTACTCTGATGTAGCAGGGTATATCTTGTGAAGTCGAACAGGCATATAGTACCAACGATAAAGAAGCTTATAAGAAGTCTCTCTCACTGATACTGATAGCGCCTGACGAACTGGATTCTCATTCACCCTCATCCACTCTTGTTCATCCATCACCCTCCCCAGATTCCCTTCCCACGCCTGTTGATGCGGGAACTTCTCAGAAGGAGCTTCCTGTAGCGCCCGATACAATACCCGAATAAGTCCCCTACTATGCCAGTAGCTCATACACAGTGATTCCAAAGCATTTTACCCCTCCTCATAGGTACTTTGGATAGTTCTCTGCTGTAGAAAATGGGTGATTTGAAGATGGGCAAAAAAGTCCCCATTAGGCAGGTGGTACTTTATTCTGCGTGCAGGAAAAGAGAGCAACTCCCCTTCAATAAATTTGGCAAAGGTATCTAGCCCTACCGTCTCCCATCGTCGGAAACACCCCCTCCCTCCCCGGGAGAAACCCTGACGTTGCTCAGACAGGGGCCAAAACCGAAAAGCACGCACCCGGTTCTATTCGTTGCCTCCCTAAGTGCTACGAATACGGATTCTCTTGCCACCATCCCCCGGAGGAGGGTCCATCATCCATGGCAGATATTGTAGTGCCAACTCACCCAATCAATACTGTTCTATCTCTCAAAAGCGCTTAGGGCTTCGGTCGCTCACCCCCCATTCAAATACTTGGCGCACCTGTGAGGCCAGATAGTACAGTAAAAAATCGGGTACCCTTAATCCGCCCCTCTGACGGGTGGCGTATATAACCCGGCGACTCATTTGAGGTCGACTAGCTCCCTAAACAAATTCAAAGGCCTTGCCTCTGCAGGCGACAAAGATCTACTGCCCCCACCTGCACGGATGGGGTTTAAAACAAGTATAACAGTCTGGAGAGGACATTCATTTTTAGAGCAGTCACCCGACCCTGCCAGGACAACTTAAGCAAGTCACCACTAATCTGGCAAAATAATGTTGGGTAGTTGGCCGCATATAGATCAACAGAAGTAGGAGATACCTGGCCACTGTTGGAAACAGGATACTGGGCTTGATGGACCTTGGTCTGACCCAGTATGGCATATCTTATGTTCCTAAATATTTGATGGACTGAGTCATCCAGTGAAAAGGGAATGAGGCCTTCAAGCCCTGCACCACCTGGGGCCGAAGGGTGAGGGCTAAAGCCTCCGTCTTATCAAGGTTAAGTTTGAACCCAGACAGCCTTTCATACGCCTTTAACTCATGAAAAAGCACTGGAAGAGAGGTGACAGGTGCTGTTATAGAAAACAGGAGATTGCAAATAAAGCTATTTTGTGCTGGGAAGACCCTACCGCAATGCCCCCCAGGGCCCTCACCCTAGCAACCAAGGGCTCCATAACTAATGTGAAGAGAAGGGGGTGTAGGGATTATTAGTAGCACACAAAAGGTAAGTAATGCTCTCAGTTATGTCCAGGGGAAATTAGCTACTAATACCCAGCCCGAAGTTCTATGAGTGTGCTGGTAATGAGCCACGGAAAAAGTCTCGTCTGTATATGTATATGTGTGTGTGTATATGGTAGAAAAATATACAGACATATAGCTAAAAATATGTAATTAGAAATATGAAGTAAGAAATTGTAGCAGTATAAGATTACAGTTAGACAAAGTGATAAATCACTGATTAGCAACCAGAAGTCACTGATTCGCTCTGCACTGGGAAGAGTTATGGAATAAGTTTCTAGCTAACCATTGCCCATTCGGAGGAGGAGAAATAAGACTGTACCTTAGCTCCTGCTGGCACTCTGGTGGCTGAGGTCCGATAAGTCTCTGGAGCAGCACAAGTCCAAAGAGGCAGCTAGGCTAGATAACGCAGGCTACAGCCCTTTCGGAGACAAGCCGCGGGAGAACACAGAACCGAAAGTATCTGTGAAAGTCTCATCTCAGTCCTTAGGAGAACAGCCTCACACACACGTGTGTCTGTCTTGCAGACAGATCGGGTAGCAGACACAAGGTAAACGGGGCACAAACAGCAAAAAGACGCGAAGGTTCTTCTGTGCAGACTGTATTCTTTGTGATGAGTCTCCGTCATAGGTCTGGTGATTGGTTGGCACAAGACAGTCTGAGTTGTTCTCAGCAAATCAGAAGGTAATGAACAGGTGTTCATCCTGCAGACCTAGGAGCCATAATGAGGAAAGTTAACAGTATGCAGTTCCAGACATCCCAAGGCCAGTAGCATCGTTAGTGGATGATGAAGATCAGAGAAGCAGATGTTCTTGCATGTAGACAACTAATTAGCCTGGGAAACTAATTGGACAGAAACAATAGTCTTCTGTATGCTCAGGTATGATCACTTGGCAAGCATTTGTGTGAAGGTCAGGTCTGAGACTGTAAGCTCAGCAAAAAGTCCTTAGTAGCAGGAAACCATCTTGTTTGGTCAGCTTTGGTTCAGGCTTCAGCATCTGAGTAGGCCGGAGATCTGCAGCCGCAGAATTTCAGGGGTACCAGCCCTACAGGGGACAGTGGGCACCCCTGCTGTGTACCTCCCCCCCCCCCCCCCCCCAGTGGAAAAAACTGAGTAACCTCCATTTACATAGATCGCAACCTCCGGAGATGTATAGAGCGCTCAAATCCAAACTAAAAAATTTGGGCCCATTCCCACGTGCTTCAGCACTGCAAAAAGAAAGTCCCATTGGATCCTATCAAAGGCCTTCTTCGTATCAATTGATAGAAGCATCGAAGCTTCCTGTTGCTCTCTGCATGCCAACAAGGACAATTGCAGTATTCTCCGCACCCCATCTGCTGCCTGTCTACCCTGAATAAACCCGACTTGGTTAGGGTGTATCACCCCAAGGGTGCAGGACTTTTGCCAAGATTTTAACATCAGTGTTTAATAAGGAGATTGGGCGATAAAAGTCACACAGCGCTGGATCTCTGCCGGGCTTGAGGCTCACAGTGTTGGCTGCTTGGCGCATGGAGGATAGAAGCCCCTCAGCACTGCATTAAACACCCGCACTAATAGAGGTTCTAGTAACCCCACTAATTTCTTATTTAACAACGCTGTGAAGCCATCTAACCCCGGCGCTTTATGGGGCACTAGCCCCTTTATAACCGATTGAACTCCGTCCACCATTACAGTGTATTCCAACAGTTCCCCATTGGATGTTTCCAATTGCCCACTCCCATTCCCTCTATTATGCAAGTATTCTAATATACCCATAGCATCTGCCGCGGGCTCCGCTGTATACAGGGTTTTATAATATCTCAAGAATTGATCCCTAATATCCTTCACCTTAAACAATAATTTGTCCTGGGGCCCTTTTAGTTTTGCAGTTGCCTGGTGCCGTGCTCAAGTGCACAGCTTGCTAGCCAGGATAGTGCCGGACTTATTATCAAACTCCTAATAAATCTGATGGACTCATTGCAACTGATATGATATCCTTTCTAGTTGCAGTGCTTTTAGTTGCCGTGTGGTCTCTTACATCTGCGCCCGCACTTTCAAATTCCCCCACTGTTTGTGTCCTCTCCAGCAATTCCAGCCGAAGGGTAAGCTGCCTAGCCTGTTCCTCACGCTGACGCTTCCTCCAGGCCTCCAACTGAATCAGGTGGCCCCGGAGCACTGCCTTTAAACCATCACACAGCACCCCTGTCGAGACCTCCCCCGTATCATTAATGGCCACATAATCCGCTATCACCTTCTCCAGCTGTTTAGTCACCTCTTCCTCCTGCAACAGATGCTCATTAAGTTTCCAAAAAGTCCGTCGATTTGGCTCCAACAAAGTCCCAAACCACACTTCCAAAGGAGCGTGGTCAGACTAAGTGATGGGGCCGATTTTAGCTCCACCTAACATATCCCCCAGTAGGAGTCCCCAAATACATAATCAAGCCAACTGTATGACGCATGTACTGCGGAGTAGAAGGTGTAATCCTTCATAGACGGGTGAACTAGCTGCCATAGATCAAACAACCCGTAGTCCCGCAAACACGCCTGCATCGCCAGCAAACCTGGATCCCTTGCCCCTCCCCCCCTGGAATGCCCGTCCAAGGCTATGTTTCAGTCCCCTCCCACTAAAAGTCTCCCATGAACTCGCCCTGCCAACCAAAAACACAAGTCCCCCCAAATGACCTTTTGCTCCGTGTTGTGTCCATACAGGGAGACCAGTGTTATGGTCTCTCCATACAATTCCCCCCAGACCACTATGGCTAGTCCATCTGACCTCTGGCACGTCCCCGTTCCCTCCCCCCCCCCCCCCCCCACATAAAGAGGATATCACTTTGAATCATAATCGTGACTCCCGCTCGCCGATGGTCCCCCTCTTCTGCAGCAAAAAGGTTTGAAAGGTCCAGGGGTTAAGTAAGCGCTCATCTCGTTTCCGCAAATGTGTGTCCTGAACAAACATCCCCTGCCACTGATGCTCCCAAAGTTCCCGCAACAACAGCTTCCTTTTCTGTTGGGAATTCAGACCCCGCACATTCAAAGTCCCTACTTTTAACCTACAAGCCATGCTCACTGCTTCTGGCTCCCCGGTCCCCTGCTTCGATATTGTAGATACCTGTCCCACCCCTCCATTCCCCCCTCCCCTCTTCCCCTAGTACATGGAGCTCCCCTCTGTTCCAGTGTTTGAGGAAGAGACCCCCTGTGGATTCTTTACTACCCCCCCCCCCTTACACTCTGAACCCACATTTGCGCCCCCTGCATACATTCCACACTCCAGTCAGGTCCCACAAGTCAAATCAAGCACTCATAAACCCCTCTCCATCTTCCCCTCCCAGCCCTCCCCTTCCCCCATATGCAAACCCACACAACAATACACCATGACAGCCCCTTATTACCACACAGTTGTATTAACAGTCCTCCTGCCACTCTCCCTTCATTGACTGTACCCCCATTAAGACTTTCAGCATATCCAAAGGAGTTCATGTGTGCAGACAGTGGTCAGCCACACTGGAGCCCCCACTTTTACTTGGACCTCCTGACTTTCTCCTCGGTCGCTGTCCTTCAACAGGTACTCTTTCCCATTCCGATAAAGCACATGGTTGAATGGGCTCGCCTAGGCCCTGGGGATGATCCAGCAGATTCGGGACTCCCTCCCGCCGCAGTATGGATCATGCCTCCTCCACTGTGCGTACCCGGAAGCTCCTTCCATTGATATCCAGCAGGAGGGCGAAGGGGTAAAGCCAGCGATATTTGGCCTTTTCTGCTCTCAGATACTATTGTCGCATAGCCCGCCATCGTTGCAGCGTACCTGTGGACAAGTCGTGGAACATTTCAATCTCAATGCTGTTCCAGGTAAATTGCCCCTTTCTGGTAGCCACTCGCAGCACTTTTTCTTTCTGCGTGCATGAAGACAAACAGGCCACAATATTCCTCGGCCTCCCCGCGGTTGGTGGGGCCAGTGATCTATGGGCCCTGTCCACTCCAGCGTGTTCAGACTCTCCCTCGCTTCCCCCATCCTGTAGGAGCCACCAACAGTTTTTGCACCACCAAGGAAGCATCCATGTAGGACTCTGCTTCTGGGTCCCCCCGAATCCGGATGTTACTACGATGGATGCAGTTCTCCAAATCGTCTAATTTGTCTTTAAGAAGTTCCTGCTCTGCTCGACTCGAAGCTGCTGAATCAGCAGTGTTCTCTTTCTCGGCCTGCTGCTCCGCTTGTTCCTCCAAACTCTCCACCCGGTTCCCCAGCTCTCGTAACTCACTCTTAATTTCAACAGATGCCTCTCGGATTTCACCTCGAATGGAGACCAGTTCTTTTTTTAAGATGCGCATCCAGCTCCAGATATCACCACGTGTGCAATTCTCGTTTGCACGCTCCAAATCCTCCTCTGCGTCCTTCTCTGAAGCCATGTGGTCCTCCGAGTCTCACAGCTTGTACTGATCATCCTGCACATAGAGACTTAAGCTTCACCAACTACTTACGGACCGATATCACACTTAATTTGGAGGACGAGGGGCTCGAGCTCTTCAATGTGCAAGGAGGTAAATATGCTATTTCCATACTTTTTATCGCGCCCCGACGGGAGCTCAAGAATTAAGTCGCCATCTGCCGGGTGATGTCACTTCCTCCTCCAGTTTTGTTTTTAAGCTCTGCCAGACACGAAACAGTACTCTCCCAAATCATAGTTTTTTGTTTTATCGTAGACGCTGTTTTTCATAGTTTTCTATACATACATTCTCTGAATCAATGAACATATCTTCATGCGGGGTTTTGACCCTGCCCAAAATGTGACATTAAACTTCAGAATTTTGGCGCGCAGACTCCAAGTATCTGCTTTGTCTCAGACTGGACCATGATGAAAAGGATTTAAAACTTTGTGCTCACATTTCTCCACAAGCAAGGCATGAAAAAGCTGGCCACACAGAAGACTTAAACACCATTGCAGTCACCTTCAAGGTACAATGACTATAAATGTCCAGTTGCCCAGGAGGACTGCCAGTCTACTCCTGAAATAGTGGCCTTTCTATGAGGTTTTCCATGCAGCTGATTCTTGCGCGTCTGCTAAAGCCTGAGGAGAAGCTGCTTTCAGCAATACCAACAAAAGCGTTGATAAAATAAAAGCATATCAATATATCAGAGCTCCCCTTTAAAAGACAGTGCTTAGACTTTTTGAAGCTGCTTTTGCACTGAAGAAATGTCTGCATCTCTGCCCCAAACACAACCAAAGACCTCTTTAACATGGAACCCTCTGCCTCTGCACACTCTTTTGTTCAGTGACATGCTACTGTGTGTTACAGTGGACTGCGACTCCTTATCATTGCCTTCCTGTTCGACATCTGGAGCCATCCTCATTTTATTATGAAAAAGTTGTTTGAAGACTTAATAAAATGCTACTTCAAAAGCATGATTGACATTTCTTTGCCGCAACTGCCTGAGCAAACCTCTCATTCTCCTAGCCTCAAGCCAGTGTAGAGAGATCCTCGGACTGACTCTATTGTGTCTCACCGTTGTCCACTTCAGATTCTAAGCAAGAGTGACTGCATTCACTTCCACCATCCTCTTCAGAGTCTCTCTATTCTACCATTGGCAACCTCCTGGATCCTCTTAATACTCCTCTCCCTTTTCCAGATGATGGAACTGAGGGATACCCTCTGGTCCCTTTCATTCTTCTAGGAATGAATCTCCCTATGAGGACATTTCTTATCTGAAATTTGTTCAAAAGATGTCAAAAAAGTTTCCTTTTCCACTGCAACAGGAATCGGAGCCAGGATCTGATGTTTGGATGGATTTCAACAGGCCGAAATCATTGAGGCTCCAAAAACAGTAGCAGTCCCAGTGCATGGCTTGCTCAAAGAGTAACAACAATGTATGTGGCTAATTCTGCTCACTATTCAACCAGTGCCAAAGAAATTGGGCTCAAATATAAAGTTCAACCGTCCTGAGGTTTTAATATAGTTCAGCTCTTGCACACTTCTGTTGAGGAAGGCAAAGGAATGTAGAGATTTCTCTAATACCCTTTTGGGCAAACTACTGCTTAACACTTCTATAGCGCTGTACATATACACATGAGAGACTCACTTCTCAATAGAGCTTACAACCTGTTGAATACAAACACAACAAATAGGGGTTCAGGGTAAACTATCAGGAAATGGTTGTAAAACACAAGAGTGATAAACAGGAGAATAAGGGGGTCAGGATCCAAAGTTAGCCTCAAAGAGGTGGGTTTTTTGTCTGGATTTGAATAGGACCAGGGATAGATCCTTGGGTTTCTAACTCAGGTAGTCTCTTCCCAGCATATGGCACAGCAAAGTGGAACGACAATAATCTGGAGTTGGAAGTGGAAGAAACGGGCACAAAGGCAGTATTTTTAAGGAGCTATGCTCATTGCCAACTTGCTGCAGTCAGCTGTATATGGCTCAATGCATGCATGCCATCTTCCAGAAGGTACAAGATTTTTCTTCTTATCTTCCCAAGGCTCAGCAATCTCAATTGACTTCTATTTTGACTGAAGTAAATGAGTGTGACATCTATCTTATTAGATCTGTCTATGACAGGTTTGAAACCTTGTCTTCAACATCTGCTTCTCCTAGTGCAGCTTGTTGACTAGCCTAGCTATGAGTTTCCTGGCTACATGAAAATGTCCAATCCAAGTTGGCTGATGCCTCTTGTATTGGGAACTCACTTTTAGAAGAAAAATGAAATAGTGAACATGATTAAAACCATTCTACTATTGGGGTGTAGGGGGCTTGCTTCGGGATGGCTGGATGAGAAACTTGCTCCAGACTTGATCCTCATATTCCCCCATGGAAGAATTATAACCCTAAAGGGTGGCTGTTTTGAAAGCAGTGAAGATTGGCGTCTCAGCAGCTAGCAGTCAAGCAGTAAAATGAAGGAAGCAGATATGTCCCTGCATACTTTTATGAATGAAATATTGCAAATGAAAGATATACTCAAGACAAGTTGTGATGCCCTAAGTGAGGTATGAGCAGAGATTGCAGTGTGAAGGAGTGAGTGTATGTGATTGTTAAATACAAAGACAAAAAATTTAGAGCACAAAGCGGTAGTGGTATCGGAGCAAATATCAAAACTGCAATGCCAGAGCAAGAAGGTAATGGCGCTAAACATAGATCTAGAAGACTTCAATTACAGGTACTCCTGCAATAATTTGCACATTTTAGGTTTATTCAAGAAGCAAATTCAGTAACCTTTTTTGAAATAGCTGTTGCCTAACTTACTGAAGCTAAAGTTCAAAATGCCTTTTGCAGGAAGTGACTGGCACCTAGATGAGCACGTGAACATGTTTGATCTGACCAAACATGAATCTGCTTATGGATAGGGCTTTGTCATTATAACCTTTGGCCCTTCAGGAAGAATGTCTTATGAATTGGTTTTAATGTTGCAACTAGAATCAAAAGTTAATTTTGTACTGATCAGCTTGCTGTGCCGGGACCAGGAGAGAACCTTTCATGGAGTAGCCGTGCTGCATTAGATACTGATATTGTCAATGGTGATTGGGAGGCAAATTCTACAGGCAACGTATTGATTCCCCTTGTTGATAGTGTTTTTGTTTAAATGTAAAGCAAGTGAAATGTGATGTTCTGAGTCTGTGTAATGGATTCACACTACCCTTTGGATATTGTACGTGGTGTTTTTTCAACAGTTCACACTAATCTTCGAAGACTTCTTGGATTAATTTTTCTCTTCCCGCCATGTCCTCAGATTCTTGACAGTTCCATGAACAGAAAATCTCTTAACACTGCAAACTGTAGTCTTTGGAGATGGCCTTGTACCCCGTTGAAGTTTGTTTGGTGATAATGGCTTTTCTGACAGTTTCATTAGCTCTCTTGTCTTCACTATTGTGAAAATGGAACAGGGAGTGAATGTGGCCATTTTAAACATTACAGCCATCATTCATTTGTTGATTTCATGTCATTTGAATACTGACAATTGATCACAGGTGCATCTAATTTTACTGCAATGGGAATGTGGTTCTTCTGTTCATACAGATTTGAATTGTTTATAAGGGTGCCAATAATCCTATACCTAATATAAAGGCTGCTAAGAAAATAGATTTTTGTTGAACAGTCAAAATGAAGGTGCTATTGAAAAGCATACTCCAATATGTCCTTTTCAATATATTTTAAGTGATCATGCATCTAAAAACTGCCATAATATAGCTAGTAAGCCAATGCGTTTTGAACCACAACTTCATATAGGTTCTGCTTCAAGGCAAGGCAGTACTTATCTGAATCTTTAAATCTCCCACTCCAAAAACTCTAGGAGAACCCTTCTTCTTTTGGAGCTCAGCTGACTTATGTTAATCTAAAATGGCCGCAGCGTCTTTTTCTCTTCCTTTGAACTCTGCCCTCCAGAGTACATTAAAGGGCTAGGCAGATCATATTACCATATGCTTTTCAATCTATAAATTAAAATCTTTAGGCGACACGGTATCAGGATAAAAAATCCAAAACCATTCCCACATGTTTAAAAAAGCATCACAATCACCTCCATGCCAAGGTTGATGCACTTGCAGTAAAATTTGCCACTGTAGTTGATCAAATATGTGATGCTTCTGTATACAATGTTCAACAATTGCGGCATACCAGGTATTTGTGTGGCGTCGATCTATGTTCACAAAGCCACATTATCATGTTTCTTCATGTGCGACCTACATACAACTTCTTGCACAGGCACATTGTCAAATATACTACATGAGTAACTTCTAGGAATGGGAACAATTCTGGATATTTCAATTACAAACTGTACACCCAACAGGATTAAATAAGGAACTTGATTGGTCTAGCGTCATTTGATGTCATCCTATTGAACATGGGGTTTCCCTGTAGTAGTGGGTATACCCTGATGGTTCTATTGGTTGACTCTTTTGATTGATGGCAGAGTTTAGCCATTCTCTGAAGAAGAAACCCTTTGAATGGATCAGCTGTGTTTCAGCGTTGTGAATGGTTGCGAGAAGACATGATGGTGGCACTTGAAACAAGGTGAAAACCCGAAACCTGCACGTCGTGCCAGGTTCTTTAGGATTTTCACGCATCTGGATTGAGCTAAGTTGTGGAATTATACTCCACGTTTCTATTTATAACAAATTTTTTAAGTTTACACTTAATTAAAAAGGAGGGAACCGAGTGGAGGACATAGTTTGTAGTACTTGTTCCTTTCCGGTAACGTCCGACAAATAGAGTAGATTCATAAAAAGAAGGGGGTGGTGATTTGTTTTTGTAAGTAAGGTTCATTGCAGGAGCGCCAGTGATCACTACCCGAGGACCTTGACTTCATCCGCAGTATGACGAAGGCCCTCTCCTTTGTGGAGCCAGAAGGTGAGCCTCGTGCTGAGGACCTGGAGATCCTCCAGGTCAGTGCCTTTCCGAAGAAAGGCACTGATGGTGCCAATCCTCCCCCTGCCCCCCATCCTCGAATGCTTATTGTTCAGGATATGGGAGAGCCCTGTGATGGTGCCTATAGTGAGCCGCCAACCCGATTCCCAGTATCGAGTCAACAAGAGCCCCAGGATTCCAGAAAGTACAGCTTCCTTACAACTCTATGGTGGTGGATTCAGCTATGCATCAAATCAAGAGCCAAAAGATGTACTTCTCTGTGCTCCCTGGCAGGGAGACCTGCACCATGGATGACTTTGGCAGACGGTGCTACCAGGGCTCGATGCTGAATGCCCAGATTGAGGCATACCAGCTGTACATATGCATGTACCTCCGGGACCTGGCAAAAAGGAGCTTGCTGGGTTCTCGGCTGGTCTGGCAGGAGAACCCCTTGAGCGTTTCCGGACCCTTGTCTCCATGGTCAAGGAATGCTCCAGGTTTCGGACTAGGGCAACCTTCAACAGCTTCGAGTCTGTATCCCGTGTGGCTGTGGGGTGAGCATTAGAGCCGCCACCTGGCCTGGCTACAATTCTCAGACTTGGAGCAGTGGATACAGGACAAGCTGGCTAATGTCCCATGCCAGGGAGACAACTTCTTTGGCAAACCCATGATGGATAAGGTGGCTGAGCTGGAGACAGAATTACTGACCAGGACTAGGCTGTTCAGGAAGATTGCTGACCCTTCCCGTCGGAAGGCTTCAAGTAAAAAGACCTTCCACCCAAAAGGGAAGAAGACCTCTGGGAAATACTCTCGGTTTCTGGCCTACCAAGCACCCCAACAGGGTCAGCATGCCAAGGGTCAGGGCACAGCCCCCATAAGCCAAAAGCCCCCCAAGTCCCAAACAGCATCCCAACCGCAGCCTTGGAGGGACTTTTGACTCCTTGGGCATAGCCTGTCTTCCCCCGGGAGGCCAGGGCCCCAAGCACATAGGAGAACATCTGTTCTATTTCGCCCACCTCTGGTCAGGCATCACCTCCAATATCTGGGTGTTGCAGGTGGTTCGCAAAGGCTACCTTCTGCATTTCAGCCAGACTCCTCCTTCCTTCTTTTCAGGAGAGCTTCCCATAACTTCCCCGTCCAGAGAGCTCCTGCAGAAGGAATGAGTCCCTCCTTGGGGACCAGGCTGTGGAGCCAGTACCTCAGCCCCTCTGGGGCATGGGGTTCTACTCCTGGTACATCCTCATCCCAAAAAAGACAGGCGGCTATCTGCCCATCCTGGATCCTGTGGGACCTAAATCGCTTTCTGTTCAAGGAGACGTTCAAGATGCTATCCCTTGGAACATTTCTGCCCTACCTCCTCCGAGAAGACTGGCTATGCTCCTTGGATCTAAAGGATGCCTATACCCACATCCTGATCCACCCCCTGGCACCATCAGTACCTCCTCTTTGTCGTCTGAGGGTTCTACTGCCAGTACAAGGTACTTCCCTTCGCCCTCTCCTCAGCCCCCAGGGTATTCACCAAGTGCCTGACGGTCATTGCTGTTCACCTCAGCTTGCTGGGCATTTTTGTCTTCCCCTATCTGGACGACTGGCTTATCAAAGCAAGCTCGCCAGAGGAGGCATGCAATGTGACGCGATGCATTATCAGGGTGCTGCAGTCTCTGGGGTTTGTAATCAACTTCCCCAAGTTGCATCTGCTCCCAACTCAGCGCCTGGAGTTCATTGGAGCCCTCCTGGACTCGACACAGGCCAGAGCGTTTCTACCTCCAGACAGAATGCAGCACCTTGCGTCACTGGAAGGGGAGATGCAGACCTGATCAATGTCATCTGCCCGGCTTCTGCTGCGCCTGTTGGGGCACATGGCCTTGACTGTGCACGTAACCCCATAAGCACACCTCAGGATGTGACAAGCCCAGTGGACTCTGAGCTGTCAGTGGACTCAGACCATGGGTCATCTGGAGGATTGGGTTCGGATCACCCAACCCCCCCTCACAGTCTTTCACCTGGTGGCAGAGCCAATCGAACCTCATGGCTGTCCTGCCCTTTCAGGTCCCGCCAGCACAGCATGTCCTAACGATGGATGCCTCCAAGCTGGACTGGGAAGCCCACTGCAACAGCCTGCAGTTGCAGGGCACCTGGACCCAGAAGGAGAGTGACCTCCAAATCAACCTCCTCGAGCACAGGACGGTAACAAATGCCCGCAAGGTGTTCCGCACCCACATAATGGGTCAGGATAACCAAGTAGCTATGTTCTACATCAACAAGCAGGGCGGAATGGGCTCCTCCTGGAGGCTGTTCGCCTGTGGAATTTCACCCTGGAGAATGGCATGACGCTCTGGGCAGTCTACCTGCCGGGCCAGGACAATCTGCTTGCAGATTGGCTCAGTAGGGTGCTTCCACCCCACAAGTGGAGACTCAACCCAGAGGTGCCCAAGTCCCGAGAACATGCAGTTGCTGCGTTTCTGCTTGTGGAGGCCGGCTGAGTGGCAGCAGACACCTTTTATTCTGGACACAGAAAAGACATTTGACTATATAGAGTTTCCCCTACCTGTTTCACATCTGGAATGGTTTGGATTTGGGCCTAATTTTATTAAGTAGTAAGGGCACTTTAAGCAGTCCCTAAAGTTTCCTTTTGTGTGAATGGATGCTTCACCATTCCTTTTCTTTTATATAGGGGCACAAGACGGGGGTCCCCTTTCACCTCTTCTTTTTACTCTAGAGTTAGAACCCCTAGCAATTGCAATCAGGCAAGCAGTAGATATTCAAGGGTTCATATGAGAGGATGTACACTGCAAGTTATCCATATATGCAGATGCCATTATGGCATTTGTAACAGTAGACTCAGTTTTCAAATTGTTTGATCTTATAGCAAAATTTGGTAAGATCTCCAGGTATAAGGTACATTGGGCAAAATCTCTTAGTCCCTCTTAGTACCTACATAACAAAATCAGATATAGCTGAGTTCCCAGTGCGTGGAGCCCAGATGTTTGCAAATATTTAGGCATCTTGTATAGCAAAGATTTATACTAGACGCTGAAGAGGAATCAAGTTGCCTGCCATATTGGAACGGGTCTGCTGTACTCCAGAGGCCTACCGCCAATGATTCAGAAGGGAGGACTCCAGATAGAGGAACCTCCGAGGACTCTCTTTAATCGGTTGAAGGATCTTGCATGGAAGTGGCTACAACCAGAGGAAAAGACTAGGCCCAAGATAGCCAAGATTGTGCTATTTGAGCAGTTTTTTAGGGGCTTGACCACCCCGATGAAACAGTGGGTACGTCGCACCCCAACCTTACACTGGAGAGTGCACTGGTAATAGCCAAGGGGTATCGTGAAGCCCAGCCGGTGACTGAAGCGCACAGTGAGAAGGGGAAGAAGTCACCCATTAGCCCAGAAGGGACTAGCCGGAAAGGGAAGCTGGACCGAATGTTGGCTCCTATATTTCAACCCTCAAAGTCACCTCCTAGGTGAAGGCATGGCTCCAGCCATGACCCCTTAACTTGTTTTAGATGTGGAGCCCGGGGACACTTTGCTCTGGAATGTTCTCTGGGTAGAGAAGAACCTATGGATGTCAGCCTGACTACCCCTAACACCTGTGCTCTTGTGGATAGTCCCCACCCAGGGACAAAGAACTTTGTGATTCCTGTGGAGCTGGAGGGGACCTGCCTCCAGGCCTTGATAGATTCTGTAAGTGTGCGAACCGTCATTCGTCTGAAAACAGTAACCTCATTTTAAATTGACTATCAAAGACTGTAACACTGGCCTGTGTGCATGGAAACCAGAGGCAGTATCCAGCAGCACAGGTTTTACTTAAAAATCCAGCAGGGCAAGCTGAGTTTGAGATTGTGGTGCTACACTGGCTCCCCTTATCCAGTGATGAATGGCTGAGACCACACAGACTTCGGAGCAATATGGGCCCGACTAACTGACGACTGCTGAGTCGGACCAGGAAGATTTCCCAGAGATTTTTCCTCTGGAAGACCCGGATTTATATGTCGAGGATCCCAAGCCCACTATTCCCAGAGTAGATGTCGCTGGGAAAAGCTGCACCACCAACAGAATCTGGGGGCAGCTGTGGGGAGGAATCGGGGGAGGGGGAGCCTAGGAAGAAACGGTTGAGGATAGCTCAGGACTCAGCAGTAATGACCCAAATACAATTGTCCCCTTCCCAGACTTGGGGCTAGGAGAAGACCCAGGGAGCTTCAGGAGGGCCCAGCAAGAGGAAGAGTCCCTTAAACATTCTCAAGAATGGGTTTTGGAAGTGGATTGGGTTCCAGTAGGTAAGAGTCCCCTTCAAGAACCTTTCCCTATTTGTGCTATTGGGAGATTTATTATAGAGTGGTCAAGGGTGCCCTAGAGAGGGAAGAGATAGGGCCGGGGAACTATTTTCAGAAGGTGTTATCGTTGGCTCATAATCATTTATCAAGGAGACACCTGGGGTGTGGAAGAAACACTAGAGTGTGTTTAGTCTGATTTTTCTGGCCCAGGGTCCATAAACAGGTGTCCCACCTGCCAGTCCTCTCCCACCTGCCAACTTCATAACTTCGCCAGAGTCAGACCTGCCCCTCTAGTGCTTATGCCCATCACTGAAACTCCATTTGAAAGAGTGCCCATGAATCTGTTAGGGACCTTGGAGCAAGCCACCCGAGGCAACGAGTATGTTTTAGTCATAGTGGACTACACTGCCCAATACCCAGGGGCCATTACTCTAAAGAACATGGAGACTACTATGATCGTATATGCCTTCTGAAAAGTATCCTTGCGGTTGGGAATACCCAATGAGATCCTCACAGATCAAGGAACACCGTTTGTAACCAAGGTGATGAAGCAAGTGTGTGCCTTGGGGAAGGTCAAGGTGCTGCAAACATCAGTTTATCACCCCCAGGCGGATGGCCTCGTTGTGCAATTCAATAAAACTTTTATTTTGTTTATTTTATTATGTTTAAAAAGTTCATGCAGGAGGATGGGAAAAATCGGGACATTCTCGTACCCTATTTGATGTTTGCCCATCCGTGAGGCATATTAGATGTGGTAAGGGAAACCTGGGAAGAAGAAGCCCGTGCTGGACGTAGTTTGGTGGAATACATTATACAAATGCAAGACTGGCAGAGGAAAGCTGGAGAGGTGGCCAAATTAAGTCTGGTAAAAGCACAAGCCGAGCAGGCCAGGGGCTATAATCGGGCAACCATGCCTTCCAACCGGGAGATAGAATTTTAGTCTTGCTGCCCTCGTCAGAGAGCAAGTTACTCTGCAAATGGCAGCTGCCCTATGACGTGGAAGAGAAAGTGGGACCTGTTCACTACAAGATTGCCCAGCAAGATAAATGGAAGAAAGTCAAAATTTACCAAATTAATCTATTAACTGAGTGGACTCCTGTAACTGTTGATTTTGGGCCGGACATTTCAACCCCATTGGATCCGACTCAAGTCCTGATTGGAGACCAGCTCTCTGCTGCCCAGAGCAGAGATCTAGAAGAGTTGAACCACTGGCACCTAAAGGTGTTCTCCGCCCACCCGAGACAAACTCATCTCATTTGTCATGATATCATTACTGACCCTAGGGTGGTTATCTGGCAATGATTCTATTCAATTCCAGAGGCCCAGTGACAGGCCATCGTCAAGGAGCTGGACGAGATGCTTAATCTGAGAGTTATAGAAGAGTCTATGAGTGACTGGTCATCACCCATCATCTTGGTTCCTAAATCTGACGGAAGCATCAAGTTCTGCATTGACTTACAGAGGGTCAATGCAGCTTCTAAACTGGAAGCGTATCCCATGCGCAGAGTAGATGAACTAATCAAGTGACTTGGTGGAGCACGCTTTATATCATCCTTGGATCTGAACAAGGGATACTGGTAGGTGCCCTTGACTCCGACTTCAAGGAGAGAAGACTGCTTTTTCGACACTGCAAGGTCTGTTTCAGTTTACATTGTACTGCCCTTTGGATTACATGGGGCTTCTGCCATGTAGTCGACTGCCTACTGAGACCGCACAAGGAGTATGCGACTGCATACCTTGATGGCATCATCATCTTCAGCAGAGATTGGACCATCCATTTAATACAAATACCAGCCATGTTGACCAGCCTGCAGAAGGACGGGTTTTCTGGGAGATCGGGACATTCAATACCTGGGACATTTAATTGGGAATGGGGAGATACAACCTCCACTACGGATGGTGGATGCCATTGCCCAGGTCCCCACCTTGAAATCTAAGAAAGAGGTTTGTGCCTTCCTTGGATTGATTGGCTATTACTGCCAGTTCATCCCTAATTTTGCAGAGGTGGCGGAGCCATTAACCAGTTTCCTCTGGAAGAGAGTTCCCAAATGGATTCAGTGGTCATCATCCTGGAGAGTAGCAGTTGAGTCAGGAGACCTTTCAGTTCATTCTGCAGCACTGGGGTCACCTAGAAATGGATCTGATGGTGACCTGCCAAAGCCAAAGTTTGCTGCTGCTTCAGTTGCTGCATTTAGATGGGGGTGTCGACACCCTGACCCAACCTTGGCTGAGTCAACAACTGCTGTACATGTTTCCTCCGTGGCCCCTGGTAGGGCGTGTGTTTAAGCATATAAAACACCACCCGGGCAGGATTGGTTCTGGTGGTGCCAGATTGGTTGAGGAGAGCATGGTTCATAGACTTGATGCGACTCCTGCAGGCGCCTCCTTTTCAGTTGCCTCTGTCTTGGAGCCTATTAAGGCAGGGACAGGTCGTTCTGGAGGACCCAGTTCACTTCTCGCTTATGGCTTGGGTGTTGGAAGGAGACTAGTGCATACGGGCTACTCTCCAGCAGTGGTCTCTACTCTGCTTTGAGCCCAGAGGAGGTCTACCAAGCTAGCATATGGGCGGATCGGTTGCCTCTTTGAGCAGTGGTGCAGTGCTCGGCAGTTGGCTCCTGAGGTGGCCAAGATAACCTCTCCATGGGACGTTTTACAGAGCAGCCTAGAGAAGGGCCTTTCCTTTAGCTCCCTGAAAGTTCAGGTGGCAGTTTTGGCCTGTTTCCGAGGTCCCAGTGGCTGGTAAGTCTCTAGTTTTGTACCTGGACGTCTCATGCTTTCTCATGCATCTGTGTCCTCCACTCTGGTCTGTTGTGATCCTTTCCTGGGATCTATGTCTGGTGCTCAGGCCCCTGATGGCAGCACCTTTTGAGCCATTGAAGCACGCTATCTTAAAGGATATGGTGCTCAAGGTGGTCTTGGTTATGATTTGTGCCGCAAGGCAGATTTCCAAGTTGCAAACTCTGTCCTGCTGAGATCCTTATCTGTCTTTTCTAAGGAGGTTGTTTCCATTTGGCCTGTACCTTCCTTCTTGCCTAATTTGATTTCTCCCTCCATGTGAACCAGGTAGTCTGCCTGCCTTCCTTTTCTAAGGAGCAGTGTCTGGGGAGGGATAAGGAGCTTCGCCTAGTGGATGTTCGGAGGGTGCTTCTCTGGTACGTGGAGGTTACGAATGCCCTTCGTAAGTCTGACTGTCTTTTTGTGCTGTTTGCTGGCCCGCTCAAGGGTGATGTGGTGGTCAAGTCTAATTTAGGACGCTACATTAAGGAGGCCATTGCTTTGGCATCTCTGTTGCGGAACTAGCCTTTTCTGGAAGGTTTGTGTGCCCATTCTACCCGAGCACAAGCATCCTCGGTGGAGCGGAGCTTGGTAGCCCCTGCAGACATTTGTCAGGCAACAATGTGTGCATCACTTTCCACTTTTGTCAAGCATTACCGTTTGGATGTCCACGCGTGGGTGGATACGGACTTTGGCTCTGGGGTTTTGTGAGCTGCTGTGTCTTCTTCCTGCCCAGTGGAATTACAGCTTTGGTACATCCCACTTGTCTGGATTGGTCTAGCAAGATGATATGGAAGGTAACATTTTACTTACCAGTTAATGTCCTTTTTTTGAGTCCTGCTAGACCAGTCCAGGGCCTGCCCCTGAAACTCTAGCTGATTTGTTCTTCGGCTGTGGTTCCCTTGGGTCCACTATGATTTTTATGCTTGGCTCTGCAGATTAATCTTCTATGGACAACTTTCTGTTTATCCTTTCCTGTACATAGATTTCTACTGTTGCTTACTCCTTGTTGCCCACGATTGAGGTAGTGAGGCTTGCCATGTTTTTCCTATATGCTTTGGGATGAATACTGAAGGGACCTCTGGAGGCTGAAGCAAATAGAGGCATGGGAGTGATGTCATTGAAACCTGGGCTTTTCATTGGTTCTTTGTGTCTGCCACTTGTCTGGACTGGTCTAGCTGGATTCAGGAAAAGGACATTAACTGGTAATTAAAATGTCACCTTAAGTACATTCTATATTTTTCCAAGTCTGGTTTAAAAGCCAATTCTGAAAATGTTCATCCCAGTTCAGTAGGCACCTGCCACTATCATGTAGAAGATAAACCCATCTCTCTACATCCTTTAGTTCACTTCATCCAGGGCTTCTTCTGAAGCCTCCCACTGTGTCTTGAGATGGCAACATTGTTCTAATTCAGCTAATGAAAGCTCTTTGAGCTGCTAGATACTGTACCTGTGGACTGAAATATCTGTCCTGGAAAAATCTTTATTTTGGTGGCGTAACTTCAGCATGCAGAGTTAGCAAGGTCCAGGCTCTCTAGTATTGGATCATCATCACCCTTTACAAAATTTTACAATAGGGTGGTATTAGCATATTCATTAGAAGTTTCTTCTTAAAGTGGTGTTGGAGTTCCACCTTAATCAGTCAGTAGTCCTCCTAGCATTTTTCCCAAGACCACATGCTTACAAAGGGGGAGAGCACATTCCATTCATTGACTTGTAAGAGGGCCTTGGCCTTATATTTGGAGCGATCTAAAGGCCATAGAAGGTCCGCCCAACCTTTTGTTTGTTTTGACCCCAGTAGATTGAGGGCTATCATCAACAAAAATGCTCTTTCGATTTGGCTAGCAGATTGCACCTCTTTCAATTATGGCTTGAAGTTGCTTTTGTCAAATGGCATGTTGTGACTCATATATTGAACAATGGCTGCCTTGGTGACCCAGTTATACTCATCCTCCATGGAAGAGATTTGCAAACCTGCGACTTGAATTACTGTCTACACATTCATATCTACTGTCTGGAACAGGACTCCTGATGTGACTGTTTCAGCCAGTCAGTTCTATAGAATTTGTTCGGAGGTTAAAATCCAACTCCATTCCACCAGGCCTTTTTTCTTCAGTTTGGTGCTGCTTTATTCCTTTGCTTGAGAATCTTTTTTTTTTTTTTTTAAAGATATTTGCTCTTTGGTGTCTGCTAGTTGTGACACCTTGTTCCTTTATTTGTTTACAAGGCAGCTAATAGCTACAAGTGCTATATGTGAGCACTTAACCTGCTTGTTCATGAAGAAAACAGTCACTCACCTCTACCGGGTGGACAGCAGGATAAGTCCTCACAAACCACTCTCCTCCCCCTTGGCGTTGTATTCAGCCTTTAGCTAGTATCCAGACTAAGGAGATGAAGTGCAGCAATGATTGGTCGGAAGGTGCTCGTATGTGCAGAAGAACCAATCTAAAAGCTTCTGGAAGGAGTTGAGAAGTTCCTGTGTGGGGCTCCATCAGTGACGTTCATATGTGACAACTTATCCTGCTGTCCACAGAAAACACCCACTACAGGTGAGTAACTTTGTTTTCCTCCAAACTGTTGGTAAATGGGAAGGGGGGGAGGGGGTGTTCAGTTTGTTCTTCGTTACAGTAATACTGGTCTTCAGTGGCTGCACGGTGTATATATAGGGGAGAACCTTTTCTGATTGATCTCTGTCTTCATCTGCTTATAGACAGACACTGCTGATTGCTGCTGCTAATAGCTCTGCAAAGCAATATGCAGCACTGTACATGCACTTAAGAGACAGTGCCTGCTCCACAGAGCTTACAGTCTATTTGAGATAGACAAAAAACAGACAGGGGACTAAGGTAGCTCTTTAAGAGAAATGATTAAAACATACATTGGTTCTGGACTGGTCTGATAGGACTCAAGTAAAGAACATGAGTAGGTAAGACCAAATTTTTCCTCAAATGTGGAATACAAAATTATAAAATGCTTGTATTTGGAAAAAATCTATCATTTAGGTTTTGCTTTGTGGATGAAAAATTATGTAATACCCACTTATCTTGTAGCTTCCCTATATTCTATCCTAGTTTGATATGCATTAAAATCCTCATTAGTGAGAACTGAAATACTTGAATAGAAATCCCACATGTTTTGACTGACACTCAACCTTTTGCTTATTTCACTAACCCATTATCTCTTATATTATCTGAGGTAAATGGAAAATTTAGTACAAGAGGTGCAAAACTGTTTTAAATTACAATATTAATATTTGAATTTAATTTAAAAATTTTTCCGGGAGGTTTATAATTATGATTAGTAATCATTGCAGAACATTTTAGTGAATCCATACTAAGGTCTCAGCATGGCATTAATTGCTAATTTGCCCTCTTGATCACGTTTACTAAATTAACTTATTTTTTAACTTGCCTGCAGCAACTACTGCTGTGCACACTCTGTTTTTTAGTAGAGAATGCTTTTGGGTTTCTTATAGTTAATTTAATCCCATTTACTGCTTATACTTGTGCTTGATAACCTCTACAAGCATTCCAGAGTCCTGATTAAATGTATTATGCTCTCAGTGCTCCTTTCCTATTGCATAGAGGAAGACCTGGTGTGTCCCCTTTCATTTGTATTTACACAGGTCTTATATCATCTAAATCTGGTTTAAATCTCTAATTTGCAGCACCTGGTTCTTGCAACTGGCCACTCCCATGCTTGCTAACTCTTAAAATATCATGGTGTCTTTCTTTTGTTCTCCCTGAAGTTGCTTTCATCAAATGGTAGAATTTTGTCTTTTCAGAGTACAAAGGCTGCTGGGGGTGATGCAAGTGGAGTCATCGACCTCACATTGGATGACGAAGATGATGGTTCTTCACAAGGTAGGACAGGTAAGGTCTCAACATGCAGCAATAATAATGAAAATGTGAAAAATAATCCAGAGGCATTTAATAGAAACACAGATTTTGGTAGGTAAGGTTCACTTGGTTCTCCCAGTCTGCCATTAGTATCTACCTACTGTGCTATCATAGGTCTTAGTCAATTTCTGGTCTTCTTTCCTTTCCCTGCCACTGAGTTCCCCATGTATCTGCCTAATGTATGCATGAGTTTGACCACTATGAATGACTTTTTCCATCTTTGCTGGAAGTTTATTCAAGATGACAATTACCCTCTCTTTGAAAAAGTATTTTCTTTGAGTCTCCCTTCTTTTTGCTTAATATGACTATTGTCAGACGGCTGCCTAGGGTGAGAACTTACACAATCTTGACGATGCATATATTCATATGATTCTTGCAAGGTATTGTGGGTAATGTAGTTCATTCACTCCCAAACACAGCTGAAGACAATAATTGAGTTGTGAAACCAGTGGTAAGGCCAATAAAATACTTCTTTTATTGATGGGGTTTAATTCACCCAGCACAAATATGCTTGGTAGCAATATAAATGAGGTTACTTGCTTGCAGTGTTTAAATGGATAACATAAAGTCACAAAGCAAATCAGAAAAACAACCTTCAGCTTGTCAGGCAATTAGCTAATGTCTTCTTAGCAAATAATTACCAAATAAAAAGGCACAAAGAAATGAATAAACTTTGCTTGTTAGATTAACTTCTGCTTATTTTCCACGCAGATCCCAGCAGTGATTCTCCCTTGCTCTCACACACAATCAGGTGCAGCTTTAATTACTATCAATTGACCAGCTGAAACCCTTTAGCTGGCTGGCTGCTACTGTGTGAGCCCAAATCCTGCTTTAAGAGCTGTTTGCAGTGGAAATAAAGAACAAAGTTAGGTTTCTTTGTGATGGCTGATGTGTTTGCTCACAGAAAGCTAGCAATAGCATTTAGATAGAGAACAGTCCATGTAATTAATAGTTTCATCTGCTGTATCTCCCCCTTCATCAATCAGCATAGGGTCACTATCATACATTGGCACAGACGAGTCTTTCATTAAGGCACTATCATGAGAATGCTTATTCCCTTGCTGCCATTCACTATTATAGATAGGGTCTGGATCAGTGTTCATACCTGAGCCTCTCCTGCTATCATAATTCCTCTCTGTATAGCCTGGCCAGTATATAATCCAGTTCTGATGTCCAGCCTTCCAATCTTGATCCCTGGACACTGGATCTTTCCTCACATACCTTCTGGCATAGGTCTGAAAGTCCTTTCCACGTGCAGACTTCTCTCTTCCAGGTAGCCACTGGTGATTCCTATCTCTGCCATTCCATTCCTCTGGCTGACTCCAGTCCAATGGACTCTGCTGGCATTTGAAATACCTCCCAGTATAGGTACTGCCTTGGAATCTCCCAGACCTTCCAATGGCCTTTCTTCTCTTCCTTCCAGAGAGTTTCCTTCTCTCTCTATCCGCTTGGCTTGGCTTCTGCTTCTCGAGATGATGTTGGTGCTTGAGCTTGAAGCTGTTGCTGTATCTCCCTCTGTAGCTATTATCTGTAGAATAAGCTCTATTCTTATTCTGTCCTAATGGGTGCTCCTCCCTAACACAGCGCAGCTGTGTTGAATCAGGCCCTGCCCTTTGAGATGAGTGCTTAGGGATTACCTCATAGCTCTCTTGATTGCACACACGTTTTCTCACTTCAGCCCCTCTCATGGCTGCTGGAAACCTGGTGCATTCTGGGACTGGTAGTCTTTTATGTGAAAACTCTGTTTTCTTACTTCTACCAGAACTGACAGGTTGCTTGTTCAGAGTCACATCATCTTTTCTATAGCTCCTACCTGAGCTATGTTAAGCTTCCTTATCACACTATCCTTTGTTCTTGAGCCTTTGATTCTATGCAAAATGCTACATTTTGGTGCTTCTTTGAAGCCTGTTAAACCTTTGAATCGTATGTCTCCTTTCCTTCCCTTCTGCTTCTTCATTTTATGAACTTATAATGCAACCATGCACACCATTAGTGATTCCTTTTCGTCCCTCTAGTCCAGTCCCGGAACCATAGAGTTTAGAATCTCTTCCAGCAGCCTTGGAGACTGAATGACATCACAGCTCTTCTCTCTCTGGTATAAATAGGCAAGGACCGCCCCCTTCCACCAGTACTTCAGTCTCCAAGCAGCTGAGGAGATTCTGGGCCTAGGGATAGGCCCAGCACAAATAGGCAGAGCTAGGAATTTTTTCTTTGTTTTCCTTTTCTAATTCTTGATGTTTTTTGTTTGGTTGCCTTTCTAAAATAAATAGCCACTTTTTTCTTCCCTCTGGCTCCAGTCCTGCTTCCTCCTTTCTCCCTCAATTTTCCCTCTCGGAGGGGGGGGGGGGGCTGCCCCTTGGTGAGAAGGAGCAGCTTTACAGAGCAGAAGAAGTAGCCTCCCTGCTCCCGAACCCGCAAGCAAGGGTGAGGAGTAGGTGGAAGGCTTAGCCCCAGCCATCTCTAAGGGACAGTGAGATTGGTGGTGGGAGCACCGTCGGAGCCGAAGCTACGAGCAGGCTGAGCTCCGGCGCGTGTCTGCCTCATTGCAGCACCTCAGGTTGAAGCAGGGAACTGTAAGTAGGTCTCGCCGACTTTAACGGCGTTTTTTCTTTCTTTTTGAATTTTCTTTTACTTGTTTCTTGGAGGGGAGTTGAGAGGAAAGTCCCTGCCTCAGCGGGGGATCTCATAAAGGAGTTCTTTGCCCTCCGGACACTTTTTTGCTGCGCGGGAAAAGTCCTGGCGGCCATTTTGAAAACTGTGTTTTTTTTATAGTGGCTTTTTGGAAGCGTTTTAAGCCTCGTTTGCTGCAGACCTGCTATAGACTCATCAGGCGCTTACAGAGCGTTGACCTGTTAAAAAAAAAAAAAAAAAGAGAAGTTCAAAGGGAAACGAGCTATGCTGTACTTTTCCCTTATTGAAATATTGAGCAGGTGTATCTAGGCTGTTTTTTGCAGGGCTCCAACCCGGAGAGAGCCCTTCCTTCCGGGGCTGGCGGTCAGGGCCAGCGGGGGGAGGGGGAGTTCCCGGGGTGGTTTAGAGCAGTTCTTTGAGGCGGCTGCTATACCTGCAATTCCACGCTGTCTAGTGTGCGGCAGGAGGAAAAGTTCAGTGCTGGAATCAGGAGTCTGTGTCCCTTGTTCCCTAGAGGCGCAGCATATGGGCAGAGAGCCGGGACAGCCCCTAGCAGGCCGGAAGGCTATTCGTACAGGCGCTGAGGCACTGTTATCTCCGTCTCTAGATCCTGAGGAGCCAGTGCCGGGGCCCTCCTCGGGCGGCGGCTCCGCCGGGTCACAGGAGCAGGGACAGGCGGGGGAGGCGACCGGGATTCCGCCGAACTTCGTTGCCTTGAGGCAGCAGGCTTTTGCCTTCCTTCAGCCTGCAATGTCGGCTCTTCCTCACGGACCCCAGAGTCAGAAGCGCTCAGCCTCTCTGGTCGGTTCGGGGAACAGTGCTCCGGTGGCTAAAAGGTGTAGGGCCACTTCAGAGGGTCCCGCGCCTTACCTCGCTGATGACCTGAGCAAGGGAAGCGCCAAAGAGGGAAGAGTTCTCGGAAGATGAGCTGGAAGACGGAGAGTTGCCTGACTCGGAGCAGCAGTGCTGGGTAGTCAGAGTCTTTCGGTGTGAAGGGCTTCCAGCCCTGGTTTCGGAGACGCTATAGACACTAAACCTGCCTTTCAGCGAGGAAGCAGCGGAAGAGACATTAGAAAATCCGCTGTTGCAGGAGGTGCGGACATCCCAGAGAGTGTTTCCTCTCCATAGGGTATTTCGGAATATGATACAGGAAGAATGGGATTTGCCAGAGGCGGCCCTGAAGGGGGCTTGAGCGTTGGCTTGCCTTTATCCGCTCGCAAACCGTGATAGGGAGCTGTTTCGTTCTCCAAGGGTAGTTGCGGCGGTATCGGCGGTCACTCTGAAAACCACAATTCCCGTGGAGGCGGACCGCAGCGCTGAAGGATGTTCAGGACAGGAGGTTAGACACTCTGTTGAAGCAGGTGTTCAATGTTTGCGCGCTGTCCATGCAGACCGGCTTCAGTGGCACGTGGCTGTTTGAGGTGGTCCCAGAGGTTGCAGGAGACCATCTGGAAGGGCAGCTTGAAGGTGCCACGCGACTGGAGTCGGGAACCGCGTTCTTGGCGGATTTTCATTCTGATCTCCTCACGGCTTGGCTAAGGGGATGGTCTCCGTAGTTGCAGCTCGGGGGTATCTCTGGTTGAGAACCTGGTCGGCAGACAGTTTGTCTAAGGCTCGGCTTAGCAAGTTACCCTTTGGGGGTACACTTTTATTTGGGGAGGATTTAGATAAGTTGGTCCAGGACTTCGGGGAGTCCCAGGGAGGACGTCTTCCAAAGGACAAGCCGAAGCAGGGCCGCAGTTCTGCGGGATTCAGGGAGGTCCCGAGAGACTTTCGTAGTTTTTGTTCTCCCCGTTATGGACAGTCCCAGCGGGGAAAGTTCCCGCTTAGGGATCAGGGGTTTTGAGGATTCAGGGGAGCAGGCTGGGAGTTCGCTCCTTTCCAGTCCTCGGCCACAAAACAGACACAATGAGATAAGGCGGGCTCAGGAGAGGGTAGTTCCCAGGGGAGTTCGGTTGTGGGAGTTTTACCCTGCCTGGGTCCGAATTAAGTCAGATTAGTAGGTCCTGGAGGTCATGCGAGATGGGTACGTATTAGAACTCCATCGACCCATCGTAGGTTCTTTTGTCCGTTCTCCCTGCTCAGTCCAGGACACGCTACAGCGGCTGCTGCAGCTTGAGGCGGTGCTGCCGGTGCCCGCGGAGCAGTGCGGTTCCGGTCGCTACTCCATCTATTTCGTAGTGCCAAAGGAGGAGGGCACATTTTGTCCGATCCTGGCTCTGACAAGGGTGACCCGTTGTCTCCAGATTACCCGTTTTCGGATGGAGACCTTGCATTCCATGCTGGCAGCGGTCCAGACCGGGGAGTTCCTGACGTCATTAGATCTCACGGATGCTTACCTGCACATCCAGATTCGGCAAGAGCATCAGAAGTGGCTGAGATTTGCGGTACCCATGGGACATTTCCAATTTCAAGCGCTGCCCTTTGGGCGCCACAGACGTTTCCCAAGGTCATGGTGGTGGTGGCGGCGGCGCTCCGCAAAGAGGGAGTACTGGTGCACCCATATTTGGACGATTGGTTGATCCGAGCACAGTCGAGAGAGGACAGCTCGGCAGCGACGGCCCGGGTGGTCCAGATGTTCGAAGGCCTGGGCTGGGTAGTCAACTTTGCAAAGAGCAGGTTGGTACCATCGCAATCCCTGCAGTACCTTGCGGCGCGCTTTGAAACAAAGCAGGGGAAGGTGTTCCTGCCCAGGGCCCGGGCTCTAGGTCTGCGACAACTCGTCAGGCGTTTCTTTTCGAGTCCGGCTCCAACAGCATGACAGCACCTGCAGTTGTTGGGAACAATGGCAGCCACGATAGAAGTGGTTCCCTGGGCCAGAGCGCACGTGCGGCCGTTACAGGCGGCGCTTCTCCATCGTTGGTCGCATCAGTCGGATGTCCTATCGCAGAGGTTAGTTTGCCCTCTGAATGTGCGTCACGAGCTGCGATAGTGGTTGCGAACGGAGAATATAGAAGCCGGCATGCCACTGGACCGCTGTCCTGGGGACTGCTCATGACAGACGCGAGCTTCCTGGGTTGGGGGGGGCTCATTGCGAAGGCAGGTTTGCCCAGGGTCGTTGGTCTCAGAAGGAGACGTCTCGGTCCATCAACAGGTTGGAGATGAGAGCGGTGTTTCTGGTGCTACCGGAGTTTCAGGACACTCTCGGTTGGGAGGCGGTCCGAGTCTTGTCAAACAATGCGACAACGGTGGCCTACATCAATCGGCAGGGGGGCACAGGAAGTGCTACACTGGAAGCCGAAGCGGGTCAGCTGTGGGTGTGGGCCGAACACAATCTCCAGGCTCTCGCAGCTCAACATGTGGCCAGCGTAGACAATCTCGAAGCGGATTTCCTCATTCGTCGCAGAGTAGACCCCGAGGAGTGGGTGCTACATCTGGGGGTGTTTGCTCTTCTGGTGAGGTGCTGGGGAGTTCCGGTAATGGCTCTCTTGGCGAGCTTCGAGTCAGCGCAGGTAGCAAGGTTTTTCAGCAGGCGCGGGGAACGGATGTCAGAGGGGCTAGATGCATTAGCGAAAAGGTGGCCAGAGGGAGTTCTCCTTTGTTTTTTCCACCTTGGGCCCTCATGGGCAGGGTGGTGCAGCGCATTGGGAGACATCGCGGTCGGGTGATTCTGATCACGCCCGATTGGCCCTGAAGGCCGTGGTATGCAGATTTGGTACGGCTGTTAGTGGACGATCCATGGTAGTTACCGCAGCGGGAGGAGCTCCTACGGCAGGGTCCATTGCGCATGCCCTAGGTGAGTCGGTTCTCGCTTACGGTTTGGCTCTTGAACGGGCTAGGATGACAGCTAAGGGTTATTCGGCGGCGGTCATTTCTACCTTGCTAAAGGCACGCAGGCGTTCCACCTCGCTGGCGTATGTCCGGGTCTGGAGGATCTTTGCAGCTTGGTGTGTGGAGCGTAATATTCAGCCGTTGTGGGCTTCAATTTCGCAGGTCCTTTCCTTTTTGCAGGATGGAGTGCGGAAGGGATTGGCGGCCAGTTCCTTGCGAGTGTAGTGGGTGGCGATTTCCTGTTATAGGGGGAAAGTGCTCGGTCAGCCGGTAGGATCTCACAGTGACAGGCTTTTTCTGAGAGCTGTCTTGCTTCTTCGTCCGTTGGTACGCTGTTCGGTGCCGATGTGGAAGCTGAATCTGGTATTGGAGGCTTTGCTTGAGCTACCGTTTGAGCCACTAAGCATCGCAACCCTGAAGGATCTCGCGTTAAAGAAGGTATTTCTGGTAGCTATTTGTTCCGCAAGGAGGATTTTGTAGTTACAGTCAAACCTCGGTTTTAATGATTAATCCGTTCTAAGAAGTCTGACTAAAACCGAAACGTACGAAAACCGAAGCAATATTTCCCATAGGAAATAATGTAAATTCAATTAATCCGTTCCAGACACCCAGCTCCTGTCACTTCTCTCACCTGCCCGATCGTCCACAGGACAGCAAACACACTGTACGGCACTGTAATCTGATCGCTGACTCCGTCTCAACAGCAATTTGCAAGCGTACCCTGCAAGAGAAAGAACTGCCTCCCACATTCATGCAACATCTCCTGCTTACATTGACAGCTACCCTGCTACCTCCGAGCCTGAGGGGGCGCTCCAGAGAACAGGCAGGCGGTGGAGAGATCGGGGCCTTCCTCTCTGTGCAATCCTTGCATCTCTGGCTCGAGGATGTTGCTCAGCTGACTTTGGCTTCTCAACACGCGATCGGTGAGTCCGGGGGGGGGTAGTGCTGCCGGGACTGGGCGGGCAGACCAGCGCGAGGGTGTATGTATTGCAGTACAGTATACAGTATAGGTTTTCAGATCTGGCAGCACTGGCTCACCATTCTTGACGAAAACCGAGGCGATATACGATAACCGAGACAAGATCTCAGTCAGAAAAGACGTCGAAAACCGAAACGAACGAAAACCGGGGCACACGAAAACCGAGGTTTGACTGTACAGGCTTTATCCTGTAGGGCACCTTATTTGTCTTTCTTCCATGATAAGGTCGTGCTGCGCTCAGTGCCAGACTTTCAGCCGAAGGTGGTCTCGGCCTTTCATGTCAATCACGTGGTGTCGCTTCCAGTATTCTCTAAGCAGCAAAAGGAGAAATCAGAGGGCAGGTTACATCCCCTAGATGTTCGTCGGGTTCTTCGGAAGTATCTTCAGCGGACGCAGCCGTTTCGGAAGACTTGACAGATTGTTTGTGGCTTTCGGGGGGCCGCAGAAGGGTGAAGCGGCAGCGAAAGCGTCCATTTCTAGATGGTTAAAGGCGGCTATTGCGTCGGCTTCCCTTTTGAAAGGTAGGGTAGTTCCAGAAGGTCTCAGAGCGCACTCGACCAGGGCGCAAGCGGCGTCGTGGGCAGAGTACAGTTCGGTTTTGGTCGCGGACATTTGTAGAGTGGCGACTTCATCGTTGCATTCAATCTCCAGGAACAAGCAGGAATGAGTCTTCACACATGGGTACATCGGCGCCGACGGAGCCCGCACGAGAATGCTCCCCAGCATCCAATCAGAAAGCCTTTGGGAGCATCCCTCGCGCCTGCACGGTGACTTCCCGCCTTTCCCACTGCCTCTCCTCAGTTTTCGTTTTTCCGCGGAGCCAACAGGACGTACCTCCTGTCACCGCAGAAACTTTTTTCTTTAAAATCCTTAATTTCTTGCTTTCTTGTGGTCGCGGCTGTCTTTCCCGCCGATACCGGTATCGCCGGTGCTTTATTTGTTTCTTTTCCAACTTAGAGAAATAACTTCTCCTCAGTTTTTTTCTTTTATCTTTTTGAGGCTTAACAGGCCTTTCCAACATGGAGCCTTCTTCCCCTAAGAAGTGCCTTCACTGCGGAAACTTAGTTTTCTTTTTAGACTCCAGTTCCTGGTGTCTAACCTGTTTGGGTCCTGACCCCTTTTCCCCTGGTCCATCAGGCTTTAGTATTGGGAGAAGACCTTCCCTTTTTCGGGTATCTCTTGATGCTGTTTTTCCTCCTGAGGTGAGGACGCGGTTTTATTCTTCTCTCCAGGATCAGGTAACCCACAAACAGTCTGTTAAGACTAGCCAATTCTTGATGGGTAGGTCTCATGCCCAGCATGACGACGGCTCCGGCCTTGCCCTCAAGACCCCATTGGCAATAAGACCCCGGCGGGAGTCTTCGGGCTCCAAAGCATTTACGGGGTTTCAGGTTGTTCCTGGGGTTCACTCCTCACAGAACATACCTGAGCCATGCTCGGGGATGGTATCCGCTTCGAGCGGTACCGATCCCCCGGCATCGGCGCCGATGTCGAGTGCTCCACTCTTCACCGAGGATCGTCAGCTGGTGTCCTCGGTACCTTCGGGGCCGATCGGCACGACCCAGACTGGCTTTCCTGCGTCCCCGCCATGCGCGGGGTTGGTACCGGCTTCGAGCGGTACCGCTCCCCCGGCATCGGCACCAGTGTCGAGTGCTCCACTCTTCACCAGGGGTCGTCGTCTGGTGTCCTCGGTACCTTCAGGACCGATCGACCCGACCTAGACTGTTTTTCCTGCTTCCCAGCCATGCGCGGGGTTGGTGCCGGCTTTGAGCGGTGCCGATCCCCCGGCATCGGCACCGGTGTCGAGTGCTCCGCTCTTCACCAGTTTTCGTCGTCGGGAGTCCTCGGTGCCTTCGGGGCCGATCGATACGACCCAGTCTAGATTTCCTGTATCCCAGCCAACTGCGGGGTTGATACCGGCGTCGAGCGGTACCGATGCCCCGGCGTCGGCATCGGTGTCGAGTGTTCCACTCTTCACTGGGGATCGTCATCTGGTGCCCTGGGTACCTTCGGGGCCGACCGATGCGCCCCGGATGGGCTTTCCTCTATCTACGCCATGCTTGGGGGGGTACCGGCTTCGAGCGGTACCGATACCCCGACATCGGCGCCGGTGTCGAGTGTTCCTCTCTTCACCGGGCATCGTCCTCGGACATCCTCGGTACCTTCGGTACCGATCGATACGATTCCGATTGACCTTCAGGTAGCGGCATCGCCGATTCCACCACCGACGCTCGGTTCGATGCCCAGTCTGGAATCCATATCCAGTCTAGATGACTTGGTTCCGGCGCGTTTCGGAGCCGATCCATGTCGCCTCCGACTACGCAGTACCGGGGATAATCACCAAAGCTCTTTGGTTACCTCGGTACCACTTCGGCAACCTCCGATACCTGCTACGATGGCATTACCGTCCCCGATACCGGTACCGGTGTCGACGTCGTTTCCTGCAGTTCCATCGGTGCCATCGATCCTTTCTATGCCTAGCTTGGAATCGATACCGGGAACCGACGACGCAGTACTAACTGCCTCGAATCAGAACTGTCAGTATCGTTCTCCATCTAGCAGGATTCTTTTTATGCACCAGTCCAGTAGGTCTTCTGATGTTCACGGTGCTCATTCAACCTCAGCCTACCCAGGAATAGTTCCTCTGGGAGATCCTTCTTTTCAGAAATTTCTCCTTGACATGGCAGCCTTTCTTGCCATTCCTGGTCCTACTCTTGACCAAGATCCTGCAGGAAAGGACACCATAATGCTTCCTTTGCATCAGTCTTTGCAGGACCTTCTTCTGAGGATTTGGGAATCACCTTTAAAGGTTCCTGCGCCTTCTACAGCCATGAATGTTCTGTATCAGGTGCCTCCCTCTCCGGGGTTTCAGAAAAGCCAACTTCCGCATCATTCCATTGTAGTGGAATCAACAATGAGGAAGGTCAGAAGCAAGAAGAAGCATTCTTCTTTCCCACCAGGTCGTGCATCTAAAGCACTTGATGCCTTTGGACGTCAAACCTTCCAAACTTCTATGTTGGCTTCAAGAATTATTTCATATATTTTTTATATGAGTCTTACACTTCAGGAGGTCACAGAGAAGTTATCTCTTTTGTCTCCTTTTTTGTCAGAACCTAAGGCCTATGACTATTCCTTGCTTCTTAATCATAGCAGGAATATCTCTTGGTTTCTTTCCCGGGCTTCTCTAGACTCTTTTGAGTCTGTTAGCAGATCCTCTGCTATTGCCATTGGAGCGCATCATACCACGTGGCTGCAGGCTTCAGACTTGAGCAGATGGACACAACATACACTGGGTAATTCTCCTTGTACTGGAGAAAACCTTTTCAATAGAGAAGCTTTACGTCAGGTTGCTCATTGCTCCACTGACTTTCCTGGTTCTGGAAACCATCCTAAGCCTTCTTTTTCCCCAGGACGTAGGAAATGTCCTACCAAACCGTCTTTCCCGAAGAAGAGAAAGTTTCATCCTTCTTCTGCCCATCCTCCCGGTGTTCCCAAGCAAGGGACATCTCATCCTGATCTGAAGTCTCCAGACTCTACCCAGTCTACTCATAACCAGCACCCATAGGTTCCTGTGTATTGCAATCTACAGTTAACTTCTCCTTAGCGGAAGTTTATTCTTCAAACTCTACACTGGTTTTTCTTTTCCAGTATGCTATGCTCTTGGGATACTTTTGTTCATGGGTTACAGGCTTCTCCCTTTCTTACTACCACGAAGGGAGGTTACAACTATCCCATGATAGTTCTGTCCCCATATGGACATCTTTTCCCTCAGCTGACTTACCACATGGTAAGTCACTTTCCAACCCCCTCTCTTCCAGGGTCTCCCCTGCTTGAGTTGGTGCCATACTGAAACACTTCCTTTTCTTCCAGTGTAGACTGTTTGTTTTTCCTTCCACGCGTGCTCTGAACAACTCATCAGGCTGGAACGGAAATCTTCTCCGTTTCCTTTGTCTGCTTTCTCTCTGTTTTCATACAGGAGAATCCCCTCTGTTGTTTGGTTCAGTTGCTGTATATGCAGGAGTTCCAGTGATTACTTTAGTGCTCATTGCAAGCTACTTGTAACTATCTTGCATAATACTATTCACTGCAGCTTCTCTGCTTCTAGCCATATCCTTTCCTAGGATATGGCGACACACCTGACTTCTGTCAGTTTTATCTTATAATTCTCCTGCACTCTGCTCTCTGCAACCTTCAGAGGAGCTTTCTGCTATGGGCCCTTGCCACAGAGTATTGAACTTGTCTCTGAGGGTCTTTCATATACAGAGGACAAGTTTTTTTCTACGTGAATGTCCACGGAGTTTCCAATCTGGCCGGAATATACTCCTGTTCCTTCCAGCTTGACATTATGTTTTCTACTCCACTTGGACAACGCATACTCTTTTACCGTACATGATGCCACTGAACCCCTTGGCTGGGTCACGTTGGTATCCCTGTCTCTGCGTTCTTCTTGTCCTTTGGACATATCAGAGTCCTAAGGTACTGCTAACGTACTCTTGCCAGACTGCTGTTGTCCTCTGTGTTTTCACGCAACCATGCGGGTTCTTCCACTGACCTACATTCCTGCTCCACAGAAATAATTTCTCTATATTTCTTCAGATGGGTCTCACCCCCTATTATTGGATGAATTTTTTTTCCCATCACATTCCCCATGTGGATGTTTTTCTGTGGCTCGGTTGCAGGCATGTATTTTTAAAATTATTTTCCTGTATGTATGTGTCCTGTGCATACATGTTTTTATACCCTGGGTGGGCATCGGCCACCCCGTCTCTATCTATACATCTATCTATCTACATTTCTATATGTAGATATATATATCACGCTTGTCTTGGCATATATATATTCTCATCTGTATAGATATGTATGTCTTTCCATATATATATCCATATATATATATATGTATGCGCATATTGGGAAATGTCCATAGCACCCTAAGTCTAACCTATCTCCCTGACTGTCGGTGCTTAGGTTTTTATTTTCTTATGGGGTCCAGACAGTAAACTGCCTATTATCATACGGCTCAGTAACTGGGACTAGTTATACTAACAATTACTGCTGTGACGTCAACAGCTTCTATTTTTGTTATACATCTCCCTTTCTATGCAGTCTCAAACTTCAATGTCTTCCTATCTCTTACCAGCTAGGAAGACAGTGTACATCTTCAGTATTCCTGGGTACACTTCTGTTCTCCTTGGGAATAGGGGCTTTTTTCCATACCCTCTCTTCCCTTCCGGACTGGGCTTATTTTCCAGATCGGTCAGTTTTCTTCTTTTAGTCCTCAATGTTTATGACTCTGTACCTAAAAGAGTTCTCAGCTTTCCCTTAAAGCTTTCCATTGGAGGCCTGCCGATCTTCTCCTGCCCCAGTTGACACCTGGGTCACCTGCCCATTCCAGATTGGAACTTCTTCCTCACTGCTGTGGAGTTACCTCGAAGATTCCGCTACTGCATCTACTGTCTACTTCCTACAATCCAGTAGGCAAGCTCTATATTGTGCTAGTTCATTAAATATTTTACTGGTACTTGACATACATTCTAAAGACTTTTTCCCTGTAGTCTTTAGATTCGCTGTTCCTCTGCAGCTCTGCTCTATTCAACTCCTACCCCCCATCCCCCAGGGGATGCCGGAGATCCAGGTTTGGGAAATGCCGTCCTGTTCCAGGGATACGCATTTTATGGGATCTCCCTTGGCACCCGCAGTTAGGGAGTCCCCATGTGTGAAGACTCATTCCTGCTTGTTCCTGGAGATAGCACAGTTACTTACCTGTAACAGGTGATCTCCGGAACAGCAGGAATTAGTCTTCACAACCCACCCACCTCCCCTAGGAGTTGTATCTATCTTTCTCAAAGCACTATCGGTTAGATGTGCAGGCGGCAGAGGACGTTCGTTTTGGCTCAGCGGTGCTTCAGGCTGGGTTTTCTGGTCTCTCCCATTGATGTGCACTGCTCTGTTACATCCTCTATGGTTCCGGGACTGGACTAGAGGGACGAAAAAGAAGAATTAATTAGACTTACCTGCTAATTGTTCCTTAAGGAACTCTAGTCCAGTCCCGGACCCCTCCCAGGGTATGCAGCCTGAAGCTGTTGTCCGTTGTATCTTAGTAAAAAGGGGTCAAATTGGAGAGGATGTCTCCGGAAGAGGAGTGGCATTCCGGAGGACGCGGAGTGGAGCCACAATGGGAACCCCGCAGAAGCGGGGTTTTGTTTCTACGTTTTTGGCATTTCTACAAGGTCCTTCGTCGAAGAGAAGGTTAGAATATGCACAGGTTTTTAGATTCTAGCCAAAGTTTATTTAGTTTATCTTGTTCTTTATCTACTTATTTGTTGCTCTGCTGAGTTGCTTTGTCAATAGGTACTGGTGGAAGGGGGTGGTCCTTGCCTATTTATACCAGAGAAGAGCTGTGATGTCATTCAGTCTCCAAGGCTGCTGGAGGAGATTCTAAACTCTATGGTTCCGGGACTGGACTAAAGTTCCTTAAGGAACAACAATTAGCAGGTAAGTTTAATTAATTCTTCTTTTTGAATCACATCCACCTTATCAGGGCCCATTTGTAAATGAGGTCTTCAGAATTGCAACTAGCATCCGCAGAGGCTTGTGTCAGGAGTATTGCTTCTCTTTTTTTTTTTTTTTTTAATTATTTATTTATGAATTTCACATAAACAAGCAAGAAAAGCAAAGCACAATCTTGCAGGAAAATGAGATTATTACATAGGAGCATAAATTTGAGCAAGATTCAAACAAAGAAAATAGTCCTTTGACACCCATACAGGCCAACATATACAAGAGGGGGGAGGGAAAATGGAGACCAAAACAAGAGAAGAGTGGTCTACAAAACTATAAGAAATAATGACATGAGGAACTCATGTGGCCGTGAGGTACCCCAGACAACTCCATTAAGCAGATAACAACTATCTTGGAGCATCATCAGTAGAAATCCTAGCATTTATAAAGGTAGCAAGATCCGATGTATTAGTGAAAAAATAACAAATAGATTTATATATAACTAGGCATCTACATGGATATCGCAGGAAAAAGGACCCTCCCAGTTGCAACACTCCGGCTTTTAATAACAAAAACTGTTTACGACACTTCTGAGTTTCCCGAGTTAAATCAGGGAACATAGAAATAGTCAAACCCAAAAAGGACTCTAACCTCTTCTTAAAAAAACATTTTGAGAAGCCAATCCTTATTGGAGATTAAGGCACATTGAACTATCAAAGTAGCTGGTACACAACCCCCACCTCCAGTATCCTCTAAAAGATTAGAAACATTAAGAACATCAAAATCAATATTTGATACATCAGAAGGAACCACAGAATCTTTTTTTCCTCGAGGGAGATAATAAACCTTATTCAATGGTGGAAACAAATCAACCGGGACCTTGAGAATTTCATGAAGATATTTTTTAAACATATCAGTCGCTATTGCCCCTTGAGATTGTGGAAAATTTAAGACCCGCAAATTAGCGGCTCTAGCAGCATTTTCCAAAATTTCTAATTTGTAACGAAGAATCCCATTGTCCTTAACCAAAGCAGAGGACTGGTCAAAAAGAGAGTTCAACTGGGTTCCATGATCAGCTACCGACGTTGCCAAAGAGTCACAGGTAGATATAACTGTCTCGATCTTACCAGCGTTCTCAAGAATGCGCGAAGCATTGTCCTGGATACTTGAGGCAAAGGCTGCTGATTGAGACTGCACTGCTCCAGATAAGGTAGCTATAGCGTCCCAAATGGATTCGAGTGTGAAGGTCTTCGGCCTAGAAAGACAAAAGGCTGGAAAAGGCAACACAGGAGAGGCAACCTGAGGGCTCCGTTCCTCCAATGATGATGACTTTAGGAGTTCCGCCAGGGAGGAAACGTCCAATGCCTCCCTGCAATCCACAGGGGTCTGCAAAGCCTCAGCATCGTACAGCTTCCTTCGAGCAGCAGGCTCATCCCCCAACACGGGAGGAATAGGCGTCGCAGCTGCCAAAGTAGGGCCAGCAGTAGCAGGACGTACCGGCGGTGTTCTCTGCGCGGGGGCCCATTTGTAAATGAGGTCTTCAGAATTGCAACTAGCATCCGCAGAGGCTTGTCCCAGGAGTATTGCTTCTCTAAATTTTTTTTTATTGATACTACTTTATGCAGATGCTTTTGTCACATTTATAGTATGGAATATACAGAAAACATGTACCAAGAGCTTGGCAAGCAGGATAGTTCTGCCATAAAAGTGGGTAATATCATATGATTGTGTCAGAATGATGCAGCTCTCTGAGTTCAAAACCAACTAGAAAGTTTGTGTGTGCTTGTACCTTCCTGCACTTCACACCCCTAGAGGAACTTCTCACTAATCTTTTTTCTGCTTTTCAAATTTGAGATGTTCACCCTGCAGCTTAATGTCTTTAAATTGTTTCCTATAAAAACAGAACAAAGAAAGAAATCACCTATTCTTTTTTTTTCTTTTATTTCTCCCAGAACCATTGAGTTTTGCCTGGCTAACCTCCTCTTTGATATGTCCAAGAACAAACCAGTATATAAAAGATATATCCTACTTGTAACAGGAAAATGGTTAGAAAGGACAAACAGGCTGGCATGTAACAAAGAAAATTGTTACAGCTATGCAAGATGTCACCCAGGGCCTGTTTTATCAGGGAGACAAACTGGCAGAACTGCTGTCAGTGTAGGACTCTGCTATGAGGAAGAAAAAGGAGGTAAAATGGCCAGCTTGAAGTTGTTCTCGATCTAGGAACTGTGATGAAAGGAAGCACCAGAAAGGAAGCCTACTCGACCTAATCTTCGCCCCCATCTCTGCGGTAAGACACAAACCTGACCTCAACTTATCCATCACCCCTGTTTCTTGGTCCGACCATAACCTGATAACCTTCCAAATCCCCTCGCAGCATGACCTAACACCACACAATGCTGCCACAAATGCCGCGAACACCACACGCCCCAGACCTCTTGTCATAGATGAGTTCTCCAAAAATGTCCTTCCGACCCTCCAACAAAAGTCATCCAACCTGGAAGAAGCAATCCTCAACTGGAACAGCACTTTGAAAGCCTTCGCCTATCCAACCTCTTCAGACAATTCAGAGACTCACAAGAGCAACAAAAGAAAAAGACGGCAAGTTCCATGGTTTTCAGCAGAACTCCGCACTTCCCTCATCGCACTCAGGAAGCATGAAAGGAAGTGGAGACGCTCTCGCTCCCAAGCCCACAAAACAGCGTACCTTGAACACCTGAAGTCCCACCGTGAAACAATATACCGCAGAATGAGCGATTACCATGCCCAGCTCCTACTCCGCTCAATTAACAAACCTTGAGACCTATTCACCCTAGCGAGATCCCTAATTAAAGAACCATCCCCCACCCAACCGGACCCAATACCCCCTCAGTCATACGCTGACTTCCTCCATTCCAAGACCCGCACAGCAAATAAACCCCCAGCATCAACTGCGTCCACTCCCTGCCAAACACCCACCTTGCAACCACCACTCACAGAATTTTATCCACCTGCAGTGAAGAATATCCAAGACCTCATTGCTAGCATCAACACGTCCACAGCCCCGAACGACCCCTGCCCAGCTTACTGGATTAGAACACTTCAGGTTGAACTCAGCCCAATCTTGCTGAACATCAGTAGTCTATCATTTGCAGCAGGAGCATTCTCACCACTCCTCAAACAAACCTCAATAAGACCACTCATAAAAAACAGCAGACTCGATCCTATGAAACCAGACTCCTACCGCCCAATCTCGAGTATTCCTCTACTTGCCAAAATAATCGAGAAGGTGGTCTATAGACAGATCCAACAATATATAGACATAGCAGCCCCTCTTGACCCCTGCCAGCACGGGTTTAGAGAATCGCATGGAGTAGAAACACATCTCACCACCCTCAGCAATGACCTTAACAAAGGAATTGACAATGCAGAAAATGGATTCGCTCTTATATTCTTGGACATCTCAGCTGCCTTTGACTCAGTCAATCACAACCAGCTACTCACCCGCATCCACGACAAGGGTATTCACAGCCTCACCTGGGAGTGGTGTAAATCTTATCTATCTGATCGCTGGCAACAAGTCCAGGTTGGCTCTCACACCTCGGCACCTTTTCACCAACAACAAGGTGTTCCACAAGGCTCTACTTTTCAATATCTACATGCAGCCGATATGCAATCTCATCCGTTCTTTTAATATCTCTACACTAATGTACGCTGATGATGTGCTACTATTTACTCCGTTCAAAGTCAAACACCCGGATTTATCCAACCTTGTCAACTGCTTCAACGCAATTGCAGACTGGCTATTCACCCAAAACCTCTACATAAATCTCAAGAAAACTGAAGTTCTATTTATATCAAGGAACAAGAATTTCTCCCCTCCACCCATCCTAAGAGTAAGAGATGCAGAGCTTCCAATTCGAAGTACCATACGATATATCGGAATCACACTGGACCAGCATCTTGACTTTAAGGAACACATAAAAATTATAACCAGATCCATCTACAACAAAATCAGAACACTGCGACACCTCAAAACCATGCTACCCCCTAAGGACTTCCGCACCATCTTCCAGGCCCTCATACTACCACATTTCGACTATGCAAACGTAATTCTATATGGTCTACCAAAGAACACCCTCAACCCCCTTCAACTAGCTATGAACGCGGCTGCCCGCATCCTCTGTGGTCTATCCAGATCAGACCATATCACGCCAATACTTAAAGATCTCCACTGGTTACCGATATACTGCAGGCTAACATACAAGATCCTGCTGATTACATTTAAGATTAACAACAACATAGCCCCCAAATCTCTCAAGAACCTTATTACACCAACTCCACAAATCAGATCTAGAAGGACAGCAACAGCCAACACATTGATCTTCCCTAAAGACTTCATAAAGTGCACCCAAACAACCAGGAGAAGAGCTTTTGCACACTACGCACCAAAATGCTGGAATGACCTCCCACCAGAAATAAGAGCAATCAAAGACCTCCTACGGTTTCGGAAGGCAATAAAGCACCATCTCTTTCTGCTACATTTTGCTCAATCAGCTACCCCGGCCCAGAGAAATCTCCCCCCATCCCCTACAAACACCTCACTCACAACATAACACTCATGCTTTAAGCAATCACACTCATGCCCGTAAACACTTCACGTCTATTCACACCATGTAATATTTATTACTCCATGTCAACCTGTATATACTTACCATGTATTCTCTATCTATTCTGACCAAACTCAGCGTGTATATAGTTACTCTGTATTTGTATCGTTTAAAGCTATCGCAACATGTAAATAGTTACCCTGTATGGTCCAAGTTCTAACTCCTGTTATAATGTAAACTCAAACAGTCTTGACTGCACTGAGCCCTCGTTGTTGAATGTAAACCGCACTGATAACAAATAGCGCGGTATATAAGAATTGTTAAATAAATAAATAAATAAATGTTGGGCCAGCATGCAGTGACTTTTATGTCCAGTTATGGCCTGAGCAAATCTAGGCTTGGCAGGGTCTCAAAAAAAATATCTGCACAACTTCTTAGGGCCCAACATCTGAATAAAGGGAGTTCCTTAGCGTTCCTCCAGCTTAGTCCTCCACTTCTGGGTTGTGAACCTCCTCCTGCAGCATGAAGACTGGATATGACAAACTTGTGACATCACGGGATATAGCATGCTGGAACCTCCTGTCAGCCCCAGTGTGTCCAGTCTTCATGCAGCAGGAGGACTTTGTGAGCCTAGGGGCTGGGCTCACTAGAGGAACGGATAAGGAGTAGTTAGGATTAGGTTTAGATTTTTTGGGGGGTTACTCTGTTTGATTTGATCCTATACCATTCTTTCTTTTGGCTGAAAAAAAAAAAAAACATAACAGGAAAACCCGCAGAAGACATAAAGAATTGGAGGAGGGGGGGGGGGTGCTGGCCAGTTCCCCTGTCACACCAGGACCTCCAGATCATTTAGGGTATTCTCTCCCCGGACAGCGTGGGAGAGAGCCCCTGAGGTGCATTGCCTGTTTCTGAGCATCAGCGGCTTATTCTCTGCTCGGCCCCGACGCGCTGCTTTCTGAGCGGGAGCATATTCGGTGGCGGGGTTGCAGGCGCAACGGCAAGCTCTCGCGGCAAACGTTACTCCTAGATCGGGGTAACGTCGCTGCTTGCAGGGCTCAGAGTTCTTCCGGTGAGTACATATTTTGGTTCATCGGGAGGGCAGAATGGTGCAGCGGTGTAAAAAGGCGCCAAAACCGGCTCTCATGTGAGGCCGTGGACATTTTAAAGTCGCGGTCTTTTTCCCGCGTGCAGACTTCGGCAGCGGGGTGCGGGGAACAGTCCTCTGTGGGTGGCCAAGTTCTCAGTTCCAGCTTGTTCCCTCTCATGGGTGTTTTATTTCCTTTCTCTTTCATTTTATTTCATGTTCTTGTATTTCATTTCTTCGTGGATTAGCACTTGATAGTTGGCATTCCCTATCAGGGCAGGGTACTCTTGTTTGCCTGGCTATCTTCAGAGCAGAAAGGAACGATTCGGGAGCGGAGTTCTTTCATTGATTAGGGCTCCTTACAAAAAAAAAAAAGGGAACGAACAAGCAAACACTCAATAACAGGAAAGATAGTTTTTGAGTTTAATCAATTTCGGGGTTTTAAGGTGTATTGCCAAGTCAGCACATGTCTGTGCGCCCGCAGTGCGTGGTTTGTGGAACCCACAGAGGCACGGTGGCAGATACTGGCATTTATAGGGGCTGTGCTGCAGTTTCTATCAGTGTAGAGCAGCAGATGGACAGTGCTGCTTCCCCGCCTTTGCAAGGGGCCACGGCTACGGGGGAGGGTGAGCAGTGGGGGTCTCCTCCGTTGGCGGTGGTTCCAGAGGCTCCGGCAGGGGGTCCTTCAACGTCCTCCGGAGTTGGAGCGGACGCGCAGCAGATGGATTTTTCTCCTGACTTTGTCCTGTTGATGCACCAGGCATTTTGTTTAAGACGTCAGGGTAAGGTGCCGGAGGCCTCTCTGATTCCATCGGCTGTCTTGCCATTAGCTGGTACGGATGGGGGGGTTCGTTCTCCATGGCCGCCAAAGAGGTCTCAGCCATTGGACCAGCCCACTTCGGAGCTCGGGTGGCAGGAGATGGAAGACATAGATCTCGATGTGGATGCTGATATGGAAGAGTTGGAAGAAGGAGAAATTCAAGAGCCCGAGGATCAGTCCAAAATTATTTGCGTATTCCGGAGAGAGGAGCTAGTGGCATTAATCTCGGAATCTCTCCAGACGCTGAAGCTCGCCGCTGCTCCACCGGTTGTAGAGGACGAAGGAGAGGACCCTATCATTCAGGTGGTGCGTCAAACTCAGGTAGTGTTTCCGGTCCACAAGGTGGTGGATAAGATGATCCAGGATGAGTGGGATCTGCCCGGAGCGGCGCTCCGAGGGGTTCGGACTATGAATAAGCTGTATCCCTTGGCAGATAAAGACAAGGAAAAATTCCGCTCTCCCCGGGTTGATGCTGAGGTTTCTGCGGTTACTAAAAAGACCACCATTCCGGTGGAAGGTAGTGCAGCCTTAAAGGATGTGCAGGATCGTAAAGTAGATGGCTTGTTGAAACAATCCTTTGAGGCGGATGCGGTGTCGTTGCAGGCTTCCATTTGTGGTGCTTGGGTGGCACGGGCCTGTCTCCGATGGTCAACACTTGCGTCAATCGGCTGCCTTAGACCAAGACAGTGTGAGGGAACTTGAGCTTCTGGAGTCGGGTACCGCGTATTTGGCGGATGTGCACTAAGACCTAGTCAGGGCACTGGCGAATAGCATGGCCTTGCTTGTAGCTGCTCGCCGGTCTCTCTGGCTCAGGTAGTGGGCGGCAGATGGGGCGTCCAAGTCTAGATTGAGTAAACTTCCGTTTAAGGGAAAGTTATTGTTTGGAGAGGATCTTGACAAGCTGGTCAAGGATTTGGGGGAGCCCAAGGGCGGGAGGCTGCCGGAGGACAAACCTAAACCAGCAAAATTCTCCCCGGCTTCCAGAGGACAGTTTAGAGATTTCAGGAGATTTCGGTCTTCTCGTTTGGGTGATTTCCAAAGGGGAAGATTTGCTTCATGAGCGCAGGGGTTTCGTGGCTTTCGCGAAGCAACTAGAGGTTTCACCGCGTCGTCCGCTGGATCCGCACGAAAACCACAATGAAAGGAGGCGGGTTCAGGTAGAGGTTCTCCCGTAGGGGCGCCTTCGGGGGTTTCTCTCTGTCTGGGCCCAAATAACGACGGATCAGTGGGTGTTGGAGATCATTCGCGACGGATATGCTCTGGACCTGGCAAGGCCGATTCGGGACTCTCTTGTACTGTCTCCTTGCAGAGGCCTCGTCAAGACCTGGACAATTCAACAGACGCTCGACAGGCTTCTGCAGCTAGGAGCCGTGGTTCCGGTGCCGTTGGAAGAGTATGGCATGGGTCGGTATTCCATTTATTTCGTGGTGCCAAAGAAGGATGGTGCCCTCCGGCCTATCCTAGACCTCAAGGGGGTAAACCGTTCTCTCTGCGTACCACATTTCCGGATGGAAACTCTCAGGTCGGTCAGGCAGGAGGAATTTCTGTCGTCCCTCGATCTCACGGAGGCTTACCTTCATGTCCCGATCAGAGCGTCCCATCAACGATATTTGCGCTTCGCGCTGCCCTGGGGGCATTATCAGTTCCAGGCTCTTCCTTTCGGGCTGGCTACAGCTCCGTGGACTTTTACCAAGATCATGGTGGTGGTCGCGGCAGCTCTTCGAAAGGAAGGGGTTCTGGTTCACCCTTATCTCGACGATTGGTTGATCAGGGCAAAGTCCGAAGCCGAGAGCGCGGCGGCCACAGCCAAGGTGGTGTCGTTCCTTCAGAGTCTCAGTTGGGTGATCGATCCACTCAAAAGCCAGCTGGTGCCGACTCAGAGCCTAGAATACCTCGGAGTGCGCTTCGATACGCGAAGGGGAGCGATCTTCCTTCCGGATCGCAGGATAGAGGCACTACAGCGTCTGCTACGGGAGTTCCTTTTGATTCCAGCGCCCTCGGCTTGGAGTTACCTTCGGTTGCTGGGCGCTTCCATATGCGTCCCTTACAGAGGTCCTTGCTGCGCTGGTGGTCGCATCAGCATCAGACGGATTCGTTAAGCAAACGCCTTCCTTGCCCGTCCAAGGTCAAGCAGGCCCTTCGTTGGTGGCTGAGGCCCCAGTCCCTGTCCTTGGGTATGCCTTTGGAGCCGCCTCGGTGGCTCCCTTTGATGACGGATGCCAGTCTGGCGGGCTGGGGGGCCCATTGCGGGGAGCTTTTCGCGCAGGGCGTTTGGTCTCCGGAGGAGAGCATGTGGTCGATCAATCGCCTGGAGCTCCGCACGGTCTGGTTAGCCCTCGGCCGGTTCGAGCCACAGGTGACGGGACGGGCGGTCCGGGTGTTGTCCGACAACGCAGCGAGGGTAGCCTACATCAGTTGGCAAGGAGGTACAGGAAGTGTTGCGATGGAAGAGGAAGCAGACAATCTGTTCTCTTGGGTGGAGTCTCGATTGACGGCAATCTCGGCAGCACACATTGCAGGAAAGGACAACGTGCAGGCCGATTTCCTCAGCAGAGTCCAAGTGGATGTGGGGAAATGGGAGCTGCATCCGGATGTGTTCGAGCAGCTGGTTCAGAGATGGGGCCCACCAATCATGGATCTGATGGCGACTCTTCAGTCCGCAAAGGTGTCGTGTTTCTTCAGCAGAAGGCGAGAGAGAATGTCGGAAGGCATCGACGCGTTAATGCAACCTTGGCCGACGGCGGGGCTCCTGTATGTCTTCCCGCCATGGGCGCTCATCGGTCGAGTGCTTCAGCGGATCGAGGCGCATCGCGGTTGGGGACTGCTGGTAGCTTCAGACTGGCCGAGATGCCCTTGGTACGCCGTTCTCATACGGTTGCTGGACGGAGTCCCGTGGAAGTTGCCGGTGTCCGAGAAGCTGTTAATCCAAGGTCCGCTTCAGATGCCTCAGGTGGATCGATTCTCGCTTACGGCTTGGCCATTGAAAGGGCGCGACTGAGAAAGAAAGGGTATTCCAGAGAGGTTATTTCCACTTTGCTTCAGGCATGGAAGCGCTCCTCATCGTTAGTATATGTGTGCGTTTGGCGGATTTTTGAGGATTGGTGTTCGCGACGGCAGTATCGTGCGGCTACGGCCTCTGTTCCGGTGCTGTTAGCATTTCTGTAAGATGGTTTCGATAAAGGCTTAGCGGCCAGTTCTCTAAGGGTTCAGTTAGCGGCCCTAACCTGTTATAGAGGAAAGGTTCGAGGGGTATCTCTTGGAACGCATGTCGATGTGGTGCGTTTTCTTAAAGCGGTGGCCAGGATGCGGCCGGCTCGTCGGATTTCGGTCCCGCCCTGGGATCTTAATCTGGTCTTGGGGGCCCTGGTCAAGGAGCCCTTTGAGCCCTTGAATCAGGTGTCAGTTAAGGATGTCACTTTGAAGACTGTCTTTTTGGTGGCCATTTGTTCGGCGTGGCATATTTCGGAGTTACAGGCGCCTTCTTGTAGGGAGCTGTTTGTGTTTTTCTAAGAAGGTGGTTCTTCGCACGGTTCCGTCATTTTTGCCGAAGGTTTCCTCCCCGTTTCATTTAAGTCAAGCGGTCTCTTTGCCGGTTCTTGGGGCTGGCGGGGAAAGCGTTTCAGATCGGGGATTGCGCTGCCTCGACGTCAAAAGAGTGTTGAAACATTATTTGAAAGTTTCCGAATCCTTTCGCAAGTCGGATAGGCTTTTCGTGGTCTTTGGAGGTCCGCGGAAGGGGGAAGCGGCGGCAAAGGTGACTATCGCCAGATGGATTAAAGAAACCATCGTGTCAGCCTATGTTTTGTGCGGTCGGCCAGCGCCGGTGGGCTTGAGGGCGCATTCCACTAGAGCGCAGGCGGCTTCCTGGGTGGAGCATAGCTTGGTTCCGCCGGTGGAAATTTGCAGAGCGGCTACGTGGTACTCTCTGCATACTTTCAGTAAACACTACCGCCTGGATGTGTGGCGGCAAATGATGCCTGTTTCGGGGCGGCGATGTTGCGCTCCGGATGGCATGGTCCCGCCCGTTAGTGCTGCTCTGATACATCCCAGAAGTGGAGGACTAAGTTGGAGGAACGCTAAGGAAGTAGTAATTACACTAACCTGGTAATTGTAGTTCCTTTAGTGACGACAGCTTAGTCCTCCTTCCCACCCTGGAGAGTACCAGTTATCAGAGCGCGTTCGATGAAATTCAGTGCAACTGTCAGGTAAGTGGTCAGGTTCGTTCGTGGCTGTGCCGTACTCTCGGGCTTCCGTCTTTGGTGTGGCAGGGGAGCTGGAGAGTGGCTGCAGTCGCAAGTCGTTTAGCCCGAAAGGGAATTGGTTGGGCCGACAAGTTATCGGTTCAATGTTAGTAATTTTAGAAATTGTTAGGATTGAGTTATTGCATTATTGTTGATAATTAGCTACTTATTTGTTGCTCTTTTGAGTCTGCTTTGTCAGTAGTTCACTGGGGCTGATAGGAGGTTCCAGCATGCTATATCCCGTGATTTCACAAGTTTGTCATATCCAGTCTTCATGCTGCAGGAGGAGGTTCACAACCCAAAAGTGGAGGACTAAGCTGTCGTCACTAAAGGAACTACAATTACCAGGTTAGTGTAATTACTACTTGCACTATGGAAAACCAATTGGTGCTGAACCCACCCTGTGATGTAGAGGTCAGTATACTTTTCAATGTGTACCCTTAGTGCAGAATCCCCACACTGACATATTGGCACAGAAGGTTTTGGTGTAGCTCCTACATACCAGAGTTTTTATACTAAGGTTGTCAGACGGCTGCCTAGGGTGAGAACTTACACAATCTTGACGATGCATATATTCATATGATTCTTGCAAGGTATTGTGGGTATTGTAGTTCATTCACTCCCAAACACAGCTGATGACAATAATTTGAGTTGTGAAACCAAGTGGTAAGATCAATAAAATACTTCTTTTATTGATGGGGTTTAATTCACCCAGCACATGTATGCTTGATAGCACTATAAATGAGGTTACTTGCTTGCAGTGTTTAAATGGATAACAAAAAGTCACAAAGTAAACCAGAAAACAACCTTCAGCTTGTCAGGCAATTAGCTAATGTGTTCTTAGCAAATAATTACCAAATACAAAGGCACAAAGAAAAGAATAAACTTTGCTGGTTAGGTTAACTTCTGCTTATTTTCCACGCAGATCTCAGCAGTGATTCTCCCTTGCTCACACACACAATCAGGTGCAGCTTTAATTACTATCAATTGACCAGCTGTAAGCCTTTAGCTGGCTGGCTGCTACTGTGTGAACCCAAATCCTGCTTTAAGAGCTGTTTGCAGTGGAAATAAAGAACAAAGTTAGGTTTCTTTGTGATGGCTGATGTGTTTGCTCATAGAAAACTAGCAATAGCATTTAGATAAAGAACAGTCCATGTAAATAGTTTCATCTGCTGTATTTCCCCCTGCATCAACAATCATAGGGTCAATATCATACATTGGCACAGATGAGTCTTTCATTAAGGCACTATCATGAGAATGCTTATTCCCTTGCTGCCATTCTCTATTATAGATAGGGTCTGGATCATTGTTCATACCTGAGCCTCTCCTGCTATCATTATTCCTCTCTGTATAGCCTGGCCAATATGTAATCCAATTCTGATGTCCAGCCTTCCAATCTTGATCCCTGGACACTGGATCTTCTCTCACATACCTTCTGGCCTTGGTCTGAAAGTCCCTTCCACATGCAGTCTTCTCTCTTCCAGGTAGCCACTGGTGATTCCTATCTCTGCCACTCCATTCCTCTGGCTGAATCCAGTCCAATGGACTCTGCTGGCTTTTGGAATACCTCCCAGTATGAGTACTGCCTTGGAATCTCCCAGACCTTCCAATGGCCTTTCTTCTCTTCCTTCCAGAGAGTTTCCTTCTCTCTCTATCTGCTTGGCTTGGCTTCTGTTTCTCCAGGTGATACTGGTGCTTGTAGCCGTTGCTGAAGCTCTCCCCTCTGTATCTCTTCCTGAAGCTGTTCTTGAAACTGTTATCTGAAGAATAAGCTCTACTCTTATCCTGTTCTAATGTGTGCTGCTCCCTAACACAGCGCAGCTGTCTTGAATCAGGCCCTGCCCTTTGAGATGAGTGCTTAGGGATTACCTCATAGCTCTCTTGATTGCACACACATTTTCTTACTTCAGCCCCTCTCATGGCTGCTGGAAACCTGGTGCATTCTGGGACTGGTAGTCTTTTATGTGAAAATTCTGTTTTCTCACTTCTACCAGAACTGACAGGTTGCTTGTTCAGAGTCACATCATCTTTTCTATAGCTCCTACCCGAGCTATGATAAGCTTCCTTATCACAAGGTTCAGCACTAAGCTCTTGGACATCGTGCCAAGATCTGGGCATGAAGATGTTGGTATAGATAAACTTAATGATTGTGAAATTACTGTACTCTTTCCAAAGTGTTTAGACATTCAGGTTCCAGATTGCACTTGGCAACTCCTTTGGAAGTGAGTCTCTTGCCCATGAAGAAGCAGAAGGTGGCATCGGGTGTAGGAGGCAGGAAGCAGAAAGCCTCCCTGCCCCCCACCGCAAGGACATTCAAGCCCTGCACACCAGCAGCTGCCATAAAAGAAGCGCCTCCAGGCACACAGACCATCACAACTCAGGCCGATCACCATCGGGATAGGAGGCAGGAAGCAGAAAGCCTCCCTGCCCCCCCACCGCAAGGACAGTCAGGCCCGACACACCAGCAGCTGCCATAAAAGAAATGCCTCCAGGCGCACGGGCACCACGATCGCCATTGGGGTAGGAAGCAGAAAGCGTCCCTGTCCCCCACTGCAAGGACAATCAGGCCCGACACACCAACAGCCTCAATAAAAGAAGCACCTCCAGGCACACCTGCGCCTGAGGGCCTCACCAGAGGGCCCTTTGGTGGGGACCTCAAGTGAGGGCAACAGCCTCTGCAGAGTGCATAAGACAACCTTCATAGCTCCCCTGGTACCCACTTACTTGCATGTAAGTCATTAACGCTATGAATATGGTAATGTTACAGTTCTTATCCAGTTCATTCCGCCTGAAACAGCATTACCCTAATGCAATGTAATTCTTCTGAACCAATGTATCTAAAGTAACGCTAATGCATTGAACCCTAGTCATACTGCTACATTGTAATTGATTGTAATCTCCTGAAGGATAGCCAAAGAAGGTGAGCCTTCTAAACTCACTGCCACTAGGAGAACAAACACTCCAACAAGCATGTCGTACACCCACAAATGGCTCGCACTCATCTGCCTCACTACCCTAGTCATAGGCAGTTTAACTGCTCACTCAGCCCTTCCCTGCCCATTCCCAATTATCCACTCTCCGAAGTCCATCACACTCTACAAGGCACACACAAACCACGCACTACAACAAAAGGCCTGTAAGTCTTCTCCACATTCCCACAGGCCCCCCTCTCCGAGCCACTAATCCCTCAGAGCACCTACTCAGACCACGCCATCAAATGCAGCCTGAACAACGCACGCTCCTCCTGCAATAAAATTCAGACTAGCTGACCAATCATCGACAACGGAATTGACCTTCTATGTGTCACTGAGACCTGTTTCTTGGACTCTGACAATGCCCTGCTCAAGCAACTCAACACTGACACCCACAACATGCATAACTGCCCACCTAGCAACAGCAGAGGAGGTGGTGTCTGCATCCTTTCGACTAAGCACCTGCCCTTTACCACCGCAAGTGCAACCTCCTCGCAAGGCTTGGATACCCTCATAATAGCCAACAGCAGTTCATCATCTGTCTTGTATACAGAGCACCGCATTACAATGCTGATCAGCTGGACACCCCGCTCAAGACAGTCTGCTCCCATTCCTCACACCAACACCACCTCATTCTTCTCAGCGACCTCAATCTCCCTTCAGCGAACACCAGCCAATGCAACACCTTCAAGCAATAAGCGACCTACAGTACACGCAGCTCATCACCACCTCAACACACTCAAAAGGAGGAACCCTTGATCTGCTCTTCCTCCCCACCGACCTACTCACCGCATCTCACTGCATTTCACCCACATCCACCCCGTCCCCTGGTTGGATCACCATTTAATAACCTTCACATTCATCTCAACTACCCTCCTCATACTGAAACTCCCACAGCAAGAAGATTCCTAGCTTTCAACAAATCCTCCTCCATCAAAAAGACTCTCCCAGCCCTAGAAGACACATCAGAAGATACAGACCACGACTCGGTGGTAGCTGCCTGGAACTCCATCTCCAAATCCTCCAAGACTCCAGCTCAAGCTCCTTCCAAAGCATGCCGATCCTGCACACCCTGTTGTTCCACTCACCTCAGAGAACAGAAACGTGCACTTCGAAGAATTGAACACAGATGGAGAAAGTCCAAGGACTCTCAGCTACTTGGACATGCTGACAGCCTACTGCAACAATACCCTAAGTGCCAAACGTGGACACCATAGCAACATCCTCCTCTGTGCCCTCAACAAGCTGAGGGAACTTTTCAATCTGGTCAGAACCCTCACGAGAGACCCTACCCAACATCATCAGAACCATGCCCTCGATCCCCAAGAGATTGCTAGATTTCCTCAAAGCCAAACACAACCATTATAACACCACTGCCCTTATCATACCAACGCTTTGTAGTGCAACCTCAATCATCCAACCCTGGATCACATTCAGAGACGTCCCTCCTGATGAACCTCTGGAGATCATTTCACACATCAACACTACCACCTCTCCACTAGACCCATGTCTGGAATCATGGGTCAAATCAACAAAACTGCAGCTCCTATTGTTCATCTCCATCATCCTTCAAACTTCCCTCTCACAAGCCTCCCTCCCACCCTCTTTGAAACAAGCCTCCGTTAGACCCCCTCCTAAAGAAACGCAACCTAGACCCAAGATCACCCACCTTGTACAGGCCCATAGCCAGTGTTCCATTCCTTGCTAAAATCACCGAAAAGGCAGTTCAACTCCAGGATATTTACCTGACATCTAGCCCTACACCAAGTATAGAAACTTCCTGTTCATTGTATCATAAGTGTTTTTTTTTGTTTTTGTTTTTTTTTCCTTTATATTTATAAAGTTTATACAATACATCGAGAATACAATCTTGAAACAGAAACTGAGCAGGGTAAGGAAATAAAACAATACATCACAAAAACAAACCAGGAAATATAAGACAATTTAAATTTTACCCAGCCCACAAAAATAAAGCCAGGGAGGAGGTAAAGAAAGACAAGAACACAGATCAGAATACGAAAGGAAAATGTAGGCATACACAACAGTTAGATTCCTAACACACTCGGAGGCAGAAGGAGGGATACCCCCACCCTCCAGATGCCGAGCATTTATGAAGGCCAGCAGTTGGGAAGGCTCATAGAAAATATATGAGGCAAACTGATACTTGATCAGGCACTTCCAAGGAAATTTAAGGAAGAAAATCCCTCCCAACTGCTGGACCCCGGGACGTAGAAGAAGAAACTCCCATCTCCTCTTCTGAGTTTCCCTGGAAAGGTCCGGAAGCATACGAACAGTCCACCCCTTGAATAACGTATGTCGCTTCCTAAAGAAAAGTTTCATAAGCCATTCTTTGTCAGTCAACAGAGCTAATGTAATCACTAACATAGAAGGAACATTTTCTTCTTGTGATGACTCCAGCAGGGTGGTCACATTTAAAGCATCAACACTTGATAATCCCCTAACAACTCCAGACCCCTCATCTTTTTTCCTAGATGGTAAATAATATAACTTAGTTATAGGGGGATGATATTCAGAAGGAATACTCAAATTCTCAATTAAATATGCATTAAACATATCCCTTGCAGATACTGACGCAACTCTTGGAAAGTTCACCAAACGCAGATTCACTGCACCAGTTGTATTCTCCAAACTCTCTAATTTAGCATGTATGGCAAGAGTAGCCTTCTTAGAATCTAAATCTCCTTCAACAGCCATAACCTTAGTTTGTTAATGGGAAATATCAGTCTGAAGAGATGATATTTTATTTACGTTCTCCTGAATAGCGGATACATTCGTTGAAATCTGAGTCACTAGGATGGACATCCATGGAGCCAAATCTTCTCGAAGTTGCATAATAGCAGCCCATATGGATTCCAAAGTTATAACCTCCGGGGGAACAGAAGACACCAAAGGGAGGACCTCCACACTCCCAGGCATAACCTCCAAACAGCTCAGCAACGGGTCGGGCGTCCTCAAACCAGAAGCTGTTCTTTCACTCCCCTCTGCCGAAACCTCTAACCTCTGACCCTGTTCTGGGGAAGCACCAGCAACCAATCCAAGTCCCAAGACCAGCCCCTGCTCGCAGGCAGAGTCTGCCAAAGCGGGTCCTTCAGCCTGACTTGCCGACTCAGGAACTTCTTGCTGGAGGTCTTTTGAGACCCAAACTGAGCCAGGGGAGCTAGAATTGTTGCCCGATGCGGACACTGAGGCCCCCACCTCCAATGGTCGCAATGCCAAGCTGACCTCCACCTCCTCCAACTGACTGCCACAGCACAGGAGAAAAGAAGGAATCCAAAGACCCAGAAGCCACTAACGGTAAAGGCGTCAAAGCCAGGGGAGCCATAGAAGGCTGTTTAGCCCCTCTAGCTTTCCACTTCCTCCCCATAGAGCAAACCGTGCCGCATAGCACGCCTACAGAAACGCCATCTTGTCTTCTCCCCTCTCATCCTGTATCATAAGTTCTGATGTTATAACGATCTGCAGGTTCCCTCAATCCCCTTGTTTTTTTGCTGTTCTACGTTTAATAAGTTCAATGTAACCTACATGCCCCATTGTTCAATGTAACCTGTTTTGACTGGTAGAAAAATAGTATATTAAAACCAGTTAAATAAATAAATCTTTAAAGACTCTAGTGAAGCAAGATAAACAATTACCTTCCAAGACTGTACCTACTCATGTAATGCCACCTATTCAAACCATGATTAGTGCTTCCATATCGTCTTGCTAGACTAGAGACAAGTGGGCTGTAATCCCCTACCAGCAGATTGGTGGAGACAAAGAACCAGTTAAAAGCCCATATTTCAGTGACATCACTCCTATACCTCTATTTGCCTCAGCCACCAGAGGTCTCTTCAGCATTTCTTTGTCTCCAGTAGGTGGTGGTTGGATTTTCGCAACTCTGAAGAAAATCTGAACTGAGGAAAAAGTGTTTCGTTCATGAACGACCACCTTGAGAGTGACTCTCAATTGAGCGCGACATGGGAGACTCCACTAGACTGTGGTCTGTTTGGTAGTCATAAAAGGAAGGAAAATTGGTTCAGCTCCACGCCCTTATCATAAGAGCCTGTTGAGCAGCCAGAAATTGGAAGAGTCTTGAAGAGTGCAGCAGCCTCACACAACCTCAGTGCCCCCTCCCTCCTCCTCTGTTCCCCCCTTCTCTCTCCCAAAGATTGCAGAAGGCTCTCAGAGGGATTTGCCTGCCAGCCACCTTAAATGCAGTGCTGCAAAGCCAGTGGAACTGTTTCAGGGGAGCCCAGCATGGATTCTCTACCTGGGGCTCTCAGGAGGTGAATGCCAAGGCTTGACCTCATCATTATCCTTGTTGGGGGCTCCCGATTCAGTCTGCCTGGGATGCAGTTTGGGGTGGTCCGCTGGCATCTATTGGCATGGTGCGGGGTTTCCTGCCATTTTCTGCACACGTTAAGGCATTTTTACCTATTGTACACCTGGCAGTCGCATGGTCCTAGCATGCGTTTCACCCAAGCAATGCCTTTGCGCATTGCTGCCCTAGCACCTCTAATGCGTTGCAGTAAAAGCACAGTTAATGAGTGCCTTCAGGCCACCGTGGCCTTTGCATGTGCTGTTGTGATACTTATCTAACTCTCTTCTTCCAGGAAACATTGTTTGACCTCTGGCAGCAAGGTGCCTCTTCTCTGGATTGTGGACTTTTCTCTTCTTATATGGCAGCTTTTGAATTGTCCCTGGCTGGGGGATGCAGTTAGTCTGGGCTTGCCTGCCTCAGGGCAAGAGGTGACGGATGGCGCTTTGGGTAAGGATATCCAGCCCACTGGATGGTCCGGTGACAGTGCTGCAAGCCGCTCCTCTTCCTCTAGGGGTCTGCAGCAGCTGTGCCCCCCCTGGTGTTGGGGGGGGGTCATTTCTGAGAGGAAAGCTTCCTGGATTGTCCTCTCTGGAATTCTTTTCTTTTTGCAGCAGCCTTGGTTCTTCCACATGGAAATTCAGTCTCATATGGGACCGGTGGAGTGTGGAAGCTCTGTTTGATTGCCTTTGACTAAGCATCCCTGGCAAGGGGCTCCTCCTGGAGATGGGAACAGCTGGGAACTGTCCAAGATTTTGACTATGGCTTGGATTCAGATGGCTCGATACTGGGTTCTGATGTGGATGAAGTACTCTGACCATCATAGGATTGTGAAGAGGCTGATGTGATTCACCTATTCTGAAAGAAGGAGCTGGTGGCATTGATTGCCAGGGTCTCATCTGCCTTGAACTTGACAGATGCTTCTGGCATAGAGCAGGAGCCGAAGGTACACCCACTCCTCCAAGGGGTGCGGAAATCCACTACTGTCTTTCAGTTCCCAGATGTGATCAAGGATGTAATCCGGTTGGAGTGGGATTCTCCTGACTCCTCGCCTAAAGGGCTAAGGGTATGTAAGAAGATCTGTGTTGTCCTGGAGAAGGAATGCATTTGAGTGGTTTTGGTATTACCAAGGTGGATGTGCAGGTCACAGTACCAGATGGACCACCATTCCTGTGGAAGGGCGAATTGGTCTTAAAGGATTTTCTGGATCATAAGGTGGATTCGTTGTTGAAGAGACAGTTTGCTGTGGCGGCTGCTATTTTTCAGTTGCGGTATGTGCAGGCCTGACGTCTCGAGGCCTGCTCCAGTGGATTCAGTCTCTTCTGCCAGATGATACTACCCCTCTTGAAGTCTGCTATGGCCTTCCTTTCTGATGCCATGTTTGACTTGATACATTTGGCGGTTAGGGATGGTGCCTTGACGATGGTTTCACAGTGTTGGATTTGGCTGCAGCACTGGGCAGTGAACTCATCTTTCAAAGCCCGGTTGGTTCAACGGGCTTTTAAGGGGAAGCTTCTTTTTGGAGCCAATTTGGAGAAGCTGATGCAGGACCTGGGTGAGACTAAATCTTACTACCTTCCAAAAGACAGAAACAAGGGGCCTGTGAAGCGTGCTGGAGCCTCTTTCTCATCAGCCTCTGCCCATCTACCAAGGGCTCACTGATCGGATCCCTGAGGGCCTCGGGACGTTCGTCATTGCTGACCTGGAAAACCTTATTTCCCCTCTGCTTCCGGGCTTTGGGCTCATTCTCATCCTTTTGTGGAGTGTGTGTGCACAGGGACTTGGTCTCCTCCAAAGAAGGACCCTCTCAGGCTATGCATTGAAGGTTTGGGGGCACATTCCCTGGTTCCTCCAATTGGAGGCAGGCTTCGCCTTTTCCTTCAGGAATGGGCTCGGGTTACCAAGGATTGCTGGCTGCTAGACACCTTTCAGTTCAGCTGTGTCCTGGAATGCAAATAGCCAATTCCGGATGCTTTTGTTACCTCTCCTTGTGGATCTGCAATCAAAGGTGGTGTTGTGCAGACCACTTTGGACAAGTTGGTGTGCCTAAAGGTGGTGATGCCTGTCCCCTCAGACAAAGCAGGTCAAGGGCAGATACTCCCATCTATTTCGTGGTGCCCAAAAAGGGCTGTTCCTTTTGGCCCATTCTGGACCTCAAGAGGGTCAACAAGCACTTGTGCATCCTGTGCTTCCGGATGGAATCCTTGTACTTCGTGATTCAAGCAGTGCGCCGAAGGGTGTTTTTGGCTTCTCTGGATCTGGCTGAGGTGTATTTTCATATCCCAGTGCGGGAGTTTGAGCGCAAACTCCTGCTTAAGTCCAGTCTGCAGTGGTGGCAGCAGCTCTATCATCTGAGGAAAGGTGTTGCCACTGGACAATTTCTCCTGGATTCTCTTGACTATGGATGCCAGTCTCTAGGGCTGGGAAGCACACTGTCAAGACCGTACGGTCCAGGACCGTTGGAACCACAGGGAAGCAGATTGGTCCATCAACCGCCTCGAAGCAAGGGCCATCAGGTTAACTCTTCTGCGTTTCCAGCTCCTGGTCAAGGGCCGGGTGGTTTGTATTTTTTCAGACAGTGTCACGGTGGTGGCTTATGTCAATCGGCAAGGCAGTACAAGGAGTGCAAGGGTAGTTCAGGAGATGACTTGCCTGCTTTCCTGGACGGAGAAGAACCTTTTAATATTGTTTGCTCAGCACATTGCTGGGGTGGACAGTGTGGAAGCGGACTTCCTCAGCCGGCACTCTCTGGATCCTAGGGAGTTGGGTCAGGAGATATTTCAATTGATTCTTCCAAACTGCATCTGATGGCGACCTGCTCCAGTGCCAAAGTTTGCTGGAGATGGGGTCCGAAGACATCAACACCCTGGCCCAGCCTTGGCTAGCTCAGTACCTGCTGTATGTGTTTCCTCCATGACCCATGTTGGGGCATGTGATTCGTCATATAGAACGCCACGGCGGCACGATTGTCCTGGTGGTGCTGGATTTGCTGAGGAGACCGTGGTTCGGAGAACTGTTGCAGCTCATGCAGGTGCCTCCTCTTTGATTGACTGTCTCTGGGCTTATTACAGCAGGGACCGATCTCCCTGGAAGGATCCAGTTTCCTTCTCACGGCTTTGCTCTGAAAGGAGACAGCTAGCGTGTAAGGGCTATTCTCTGGCAGTGGTCTCCACTCTGCTCAGAGCCTGGAGGAGGTCTTCCAAGCTAGCATAAGTGTGAGTCTGCTGCCTCTTTAAGCAATTTATTTATTTTTTATTTAGACAGATTTGTATACCACCTTATCCTACAATCAAAGTGGTTACATCACAATTGGAGGGTTACATTTAGCATGAGGGTACTTAACCAGTTTTCTATACCGCCTTATCTTTCAATCAAAGCGGTTTACATTATGTATTCATTAAAAACAGGTACTGGATTCATTCCCTTGTCCCCAAAGGGCTCACAATCTATGTGTACCTGAGGCAATGGAGGGTTAAGTGGCTTGCCCAAGGCCACAAGGAGTGCCTATAGGACTAGAAACCTCAGCCCCTCCAGCCTGAGATTGATGTCTCCATGGTGCGGCAGTTGGCCCCTGAGGTGGCTAAGGTGCCATTTCTGAGTGAGTTTGTTTTTACAAGATGGCCTGGAGAAGGGCCTTCCCTTAGCTCCCTGAAAGTTCAGGTGGCAGCTTTGGCCTGTTTCTGAGGTCCAGTGGCTGATAGGTCTCTAGTCTTGCACCTGAAGGTCTTGTGCTTTCTCCTGGGAGTTCAGGGTCTGTGTCCTCCCCTCTGATCTGCGGTCCCTTTCCGGGATCTGTGAACGGTGCCCAGGACCTTGATGCCAGAGTCCCTTGAGCCATTGAAGCACACTACTTTGAAAGATTTGACGCTCAAGAAGGTCTTTTTGGTTGTGATTTGTTCCGCGGGGTGGGATTTCCGAGCTGCATGCTCTGTCGTCTTATCTGTCTTTTTCAAAGGAAGCCGTTTTCATTTGGCTTGTGCCTTCCTTCTTGCCTAGGGTGATTTCTCCCTTTCATTTGAACCAGGTGCTCTGCCTGCCTGCCTCCTCTAAAGAGCAGGGTCAGGGAAGAATAAGTTTCTTTGCCTTATGGATGTCTGGAGGGTTCTTCTCCTGTACTTGGAGGTTGCAAATGCTTTTTGTATGTCCGACCATCTTTTTTGTGCTGTTTACTGTCCCGCGCAAGGGTGATGCAATGGCTAAATCGACTTTGGGGCGCTAGATTAAGGATGCAATTGCCTCGGTGTATATGTTATGGAATCAGCCGGTTTTGAAGGATTTGCGCGCCAGTTCCACCAGGAGCATAAGCATCTTGATAGGCGTAGCGTAGCTCAGTAGCCCCTGCAGACATTTGTTGGATGGCAATGTAGGCATCACTTTCCACTTTTGTCAACCATTACTGCTTGGATATCCAACATGCAGATGGACACTGCCTTTGACTCAAGGGTTTTGCAAGCTGCTTTGTCGTCTTTCCGCCCAGTGGAATAATAGCTTTTGTATGTCTCACTTGACTGGACTGGTCTAGCAGGATGATATGGAAGGTGACATTTTATTTACCAGTTAATGTCCATTCCCTGAGTCCTTCTAGACTAGTCCATAGCCTGCCCCTGTAACTGTATTTTCTTTGTTCTTCTGCTGTGGTATGGGTCCGCTATGATTTTTATACTTGGCTCAGCAGGTTCATCTTCTACTGACAGCCTTCTGTTTAAGCTTTTTTGTACATAGTTCTCTACTGTTGATTACTCCTTGTTGCCCACGATTGAGGTTGTGCGAGGCTTGCCATGTTTCTCCCATATGCTTGGGATGAATACTGAAGAAACCTCTGGTTGCTGAGGCAAATAGAGACATAGGAGTGATGTCATTGAAATCTGGGCTTTTGATTGGTTCTTTGTCTCCACCAATCTGCTAATAGGGGAACACAACCCACTTGTCTGGACTAGACTAGCAGGACTCAGATGACTTTAACAGGTAAGTAAAATGTCACCATCTCTCAGATCTGCAGAGATCTCGGGTTGCTTCAAATTGGCCTATTCTACTGTGTGCTATCTCCACAATAGCCTCTTTCTACAAGAAGTTGTTTTTTTTCTCCAACTAGGGAGAAACCACTAGTGTGACAGATTCATCCTGCTTGTCAACAGTGGAAGAAAAATTGCTTACTTGTAATAAGTGCTGGGTGGGCCTACCACTCCTTTTTATTTTTGCACCCTCTATGCTGAGTGTGCTTCTCTGGATTGTGTTGTACTCTATACAGATTCAGGATTGGGTTTCTTCAGATCAGTCTTTCCTATTGATTGATGATGATTCCCTTTGTGCCTCAAAGTATTCTCTCTATCTTTGTTTCATTGTCATTTTCATCAAAGTTTCCTGATTTTCCAGTTTTATCATGTTTCCTTTTTCAGATTCCAGGAAGACAAACCAGATCAATGCATCTGGTAGTAGCCAGTCTACCCAGGTCCTTTCTAGACCATTGCAGTCACCACAGGCGACAACTCTACCACCAGCTGTTGTACCAGCAGGATTACCTTCCCAGACCACCATCCATGTACTGCCTACAGGTAGCTCGATTCTGCTGTTCAGCATCTAATGCTTTATTTACAGTATAACATTCAGAAGCAATAAACTGAGTAAAATTTTCAGAACTTTCTAGCCAGCCAAATGAGTTAACTGACTAGATAGGCAGTGTGAAAATTGCACCCCTCCCCCCCTCCGAGCTCAAGATCTAAATATAGCTGTCTCGTTTCATTAGTTAGCTGTATTTAATCACTCAAAAATGGCCATTTTTGGAGGTGTGATAAATTTGGAGGAGTGGGACAATGGGTTGTATGCAAACTTATTAAACTTGCAAATATACATGCATATTTTCCAATGTATATGTAGTCCAGTGGTTCCCAAACTTGGGGTCAGCATCCCCAATCGGGTCACAGAAACATGGTCATTTCCCTCTCTCTCTGGATTTTCACTGTGATCTATACAAAGTTGCCAGTCAGCATGTGGTCTGTGAGTCATTGAACATTCATAGACCTTCCTTCCTATTAGACTGGAAACTCATGCTGAGTATTGGGCTCTGTAAGCACACACTGCCTGTGCTCGGTAGAATGGCGCATAAATCCTCCAGAACCAGCCGGTTCCACAACATATACACCGAGGCAATGGACTCCTTAATCCAGCACCCCAAAGTTGATTTAGCCGTCGCATCACCCTTGTGTGGGCCAGCAAACAGCATGAAAAAGATGGTCAGACTTATAAAAAGCATTTTGTAACCTCAAGTATGGGAGAAGCACCCTCCAGACATCCACAAGGCGAAGAAATTTATCCTCCTTAGAGGAGGCTGCTGCTATTGCCAATGCTGTTGCTGCTGCCTTCCTGCTTTTAGAGGACAGAAGGGAGGGGAAGGAATCTGGAGATCTGCCAGTTTGAATTCATCATCATCTAGGGCAGGGGTTCTCAACCTTGTCCTCGGGACCCACCTAGCCAGTCGGGTTTTCAGGATAACCACAGTGAATATGCATGGGATAGATTTGCATATAATGGAGGCAGTGTATGCAAATCTCTCTCATACATATTCATTGTGGTTATCCTGAAAACCTGACTGGCTAGGTGGGTCCCGAGGACAGGGTTGAGAACCCCTGATCTAGGGTCATGTGAATTTTCATTTGTTAAAATGGGATCATACAGGATTAAAGTTTGAAAAGCACTGAAGTCTATTCACTAATCGTCAGGATTCTGTATGATCTATTCTTTGGGACCAAGCAGGAATGCAGTCTTCACATATGGGTGATGTCGCAAATGGAGCCCATACGGGAATGCCCCCCAGCTTCTAAAGGAAGTTTTTGGCAGGTCAACCATGTATGTGTGCTTGTCTTCCCACCTGAAGGAGCCATCTTACCTCAGTCTTCTTTCTTCTGCTGAGCCCTTCAGATGCTATCTTAAGTCCCAGAAAATTGTTGATACACTCTGGTTCATTTTTTAATCTTGCTTCAACTATTTTTGAGTCATGTATTTCATCACAGTCTTCCTGCCCATCTCTGGGAACGTCTGTGCCTCAGCACTGTATCCTTCTCGGTGGTTCTTTTTCTTTTTTTTATTTGACACACAGGATTTTTCTCTTGTGCCCCCTGGTCGGCTAGGACATTGGAGTCCTTTGACTTGGCAGAAGCTGTCTTCTCCAGGAACAAACAGGAAGTCAGCCCTCACATATGGGTGACGTCGGTGCCGACGGAGCCCTCGTGCGGAGCAATTCCCCAGCTTTCAAAGAAAGCCTTTAGGATTGCATCGCGCATGCGCGGTCTCCTTCCCGCCCAAGGGTGCCATCTTGCTCATTCTCCCTTTTTCTGCAGAGCCCAACGGACGTGGAAAAAGTGTGTCAAACGTCACAGAAGATTCTTCTCTTCGACCGGGTTCGATGCTGGTTCCCCTTCCCGCCTCGATTTGGTACACCGGTATCGAAGCCAGTCCCTATTTTTCAGTTTTTGTCCTTAGTGACTAGCGTTCACACTCTTTTTATTTTTCACTGGCAGCCCGGTCGTTTAACCTCGCAGGGGCCCTTTTTCCCCCGATGGCTGCCAGCAGGTTTAAAAAGTGTGATCGGCGTAAAAAGTTAATGTCCCTCACCAACACACATGACTGATGTCTCCGATGCCTCGGGGCCGACCATGACCCAGTGGCCCGTGTGGCAAGATGTCTTCTAAAGCTCTTAGAAGTCGGCAACAGCAGCGTGAGAGGATTTTCTCAGAGTCCACCTCCACTCGGATCCGGACCTCGTCAGAAGCCTCGACATCTCGGGAGTTGTCAGACTCCGAGCATCGTCGTGGGCCTTCTGAAAGGGGGTCTCCCTCCAGGGAACACCAGAGGAAGAAAAAACATTGTTAGATGCCTCTGATAGGCCTGGTTCCTCGCGGGCCGGGTCTCAGAGTCCTGACTGCCACCCCAAGTCCTCGGAGTCGGAGCGTCCTGCCAAACGTACCTTGCACAGAGCCGGAGACCCCGAGAAAAGTAAACACTGTTGTCCTCGTGGACTCTCCTCCGGGAGAACCAGCGTCATACCCGACACCGTCGGGGCCTGAGCCAGAGGCTGCGGAGCCTTCTGGACTCAGTCTCAGAATGGCAGCCTTGGAGCGCAGCGTGTCTGCCTTCATGGAGCAGCAGCGGGCACTGATGGCCGGTCTTCCCGGTCCGTCTGCCCCGACCACCGGGACCTCAACGTCTAAGTCAACCCTGGAGGCCGAGCCGATCCTCAAGGCCCTCCGAGCTCGAGTCGATCCTTGGCCAAGGTTTCCCTCGACCTCCCATTCGGGACCGATGTCATCAGCGGCGGGGTGGTCGAGATCGCAGCCCGCATGGCCAGAGCCCGTCGATTCCTCCTCAGAGGACTCAGCTTGGGAGATGCAGGAAGAAGACTCGCCGGGCACCCACCAGACCCAGTGTGTCCCATTGGACTCGCTGGAGTCCGAACCTTGGAGAAGGTCTCCCCCAGAGGACGCCAGGTTCTCGGAGTTCGTATGAGACATGGCCAAGGCCTTGGCCTTCCCGGCAGATGCCGAGGAGGAGCCTCGAGCCGAAGAGCTTGATGCCCTCCAGTATGATTTTCCACCGAAGGATGCCCTTACTGTACCGGTTCCTTCGATGTTGGAACGGCTGTTATTCCGTATGTGGGAATCCCTGGCCTCGATGCCTGTGCTGAGCAGGCGGTTCGATTCCATTTATTGAGTCCGCAAGAGCCCTGGATTCCAAAAGGCACAGCTGCCGCACAACTCCTTGGTTGTGGAATCGGCCATGCAAAGGCTCAAGAGCCAAAAAATGCACTCCGCGGTGCCTCCTGGAAGGATAGCCCGGAACCTGGATGCCCTTGGCAGAAAGTGCTACCAGGGCTCGATGCTATCATGCCGTGTCCAAACCTACCAGCTGTACATGGGCATGTACTTACGAGACCTGGCAAAGGAGATTGCCTGGTTCTCAGCTGGCCTCTCCAAGGAACCCTTGCAGAGATTCAAGGCCTTGTCCATGGAGATTCGAGAGTGTTCGAAGTTTGTCTCGAGTAGCCTATGACGGCTTTGAGGCTTCGGCCCGAGTAGCCGCAGCCGGCATCGGTGCCCGATGCCAGGCTTGGCTGATGTCCTCAGACCTAGAGTTATGGGTACGGGACAAGTTGGTAAGTGTCCCCTGCCGAGGTGAGAACCTGTTCGGCAAACCCATGAGTGAGAAGGCTGCGCAAATAGAGTCTGAGTACTTGACTCAGACAAGGCTATCCAAAAAGACCTCTGCCCCTTCTAAGAAGAAGGGCTCGGGTTAAAAGCCCTTTTTCCCAAGGAAGGGTACTGCTTACCGCAACTACCCCATTCACCAGGCCTCCCCAGCTCCCCAACATGGGCAGCAGGCTAAGAGACAGGGGCGTGGCCCGCGTAAGCAGAAGACCCCCAAGCCTCAGGTACCAGCTCCCTCCCAGCCAGGCGGTTGGGGTTTTTTGACAGCCACAATATGGTCTCTCTCCAGCCAAGGGGGGAACAGAGCACAAGAGGGAGGCTGACCCTGTACGCCTACAGGTGGCCAGCAGTCACCACAGACACCTGGGTCTTGCAAATAGTCCAGAAGGGCTACTTCACTTCAGCCGGGTGCCGCATCCTACTTTCCAGGAGAGCCTTTACGACGACCTCTGCACAGGAACCTCCTGCAGGAGTTGGCCAGTCTCCTAAGGAATCAGGCGGTAGAACCAGTGCCCCACCGCCTGGAAGGTCAGGGCTTCTATTCCAGGTATTTCCTGATACCAAAGAGAACAGGAGGCCTCAGACCCATCCTCGACCTGTGAAATTTAAACAAGTTCCTAGTAGTATGCTTGTTTGATGTACACCGCGCTGATTTTAATAGCGCGGTATAGAAGCAAATGTTAAATAAATAAATAAAATAAATAAAAGAGAAGTTCAAGATGCTCTCTCTTGGAATTTTGCTGCCATACCTCCACCAGGGAGATTGGCCCTGTTCCTTGGATCTGAAGGATGCCTACACACACATCCTCATACACCCAGAACACAGACAATATCTCAGATTTGTCGTGGGAGGAAACCGTTTTCAGTACAGGGTACTTCCATTTGGCCTAGCCTCCGCCCCCAGAGTATTTACCAAATGCCTGGCGGTGGTGGCGGGGCTTCTCAGAAACCAGGGTATCTTTGTCTTCCCATACCTGGACGACTGGCTCATCAGGGCCCCGTTGTCTCAGGAGGCCCAACAGGCCACAACTCGCACTATCAACATAATGCAACATCTAGGCTTTGTCATAAATCAGGCAAAGTCCACCTTGCTTCCCACACAGAACTTAGAGTTCCTGCCACTGGACAGGGCACAAAGGCTTCTGGAGCTAGTGCGCCAGATACATCACAGGTGTCAAATATCAGCAAGGCATTTCCTGCGTCTTTTGGATCACATGGCTTCCACAGTGCAGATGACCCCAAACGCCCGGCTCCACATGAGGACAGCTCAATGGTGTTTCCGGGATCAGTGGATACAGGCCACAGGTCGACTTTGAGACAGGTTAAGGTTGTCCAAGCGACTGCTGAAGTTGCTGATCTGGTGGCTTCACATGCCCAACCTGCTCGTAGGAGTGCCTTTCCAACTTCCGGTGTCTTCAAGAGACTTGACAACGGATGTGTCCCTGCTGGGCTGGGGAGCCCATTGTCAGGACTCCTGCACTCAGGGATTGTGGTTTCCCCAAGAGAGGACAATACGCCTAGCTCTGCAAGCCTTCTGCCATGTTCTCTCACATCAATCTGTGCTCGTACAGACAGACAATCAGGTGGCTATGTTCTGTGTGAACAAGCAGGGAGGTACAGGGTCCCGGGTCCTGTGTCAGGAGGCACTGGACTTCTGCTTCCTCGCCATCAGACAGGGTATGTCTCTCAAGGCGGTTTACCTGCCAGGGCAGGAGAACGACCTAGCAGACAAGCTAAGCAGAATTATTCAACCTCACGATTGGCAACTGAATCTGGAAGTGGCCCAGCAGATCTTCCTCTTCTGGGGACATCCATCCAGCCCACAGAATCATCAGTTGCCCAACTTTTGCTCCAGACAGCCACATCCCCAAAGGATGGCTGCTGATGCTTTTCTGATCTCCTGGTCTGTGGGCCTCCTGTATGCATTTCCTCCCACACCCCTGGTGGCCCGAACTCTGTTCAAAATCCTGCGGGACAAGGCCTCGGTCATCCTAGTAGCCCCCAGATGGTTAAGATAACCTTGGTTCCTGCTTCTCCTCCAGTTGGCAGTGGAGACCCCACTCCCGCTGGGGACAAAGCCCGATCTCCTATCCCAGGAACAGGGCTTACTCTTACATCCCAATCTCAGGTCCCTCAACCTGATGGCATGGCTGCTGAAAGGGTAGTGCTGGCTCCTCTCCTCCTACATAGGAATATAGAAGAAGTGTTACTGGCCTCCAGGAGGCAGTCCACCAGAAAAACCTATGCCTTCAAGTGGCGGAGATTTGAGGTGTGGTGTAACCAGCACAATGAAAACCCTTTCTCTTGTCTTGTGCCTGTGGTGTTGCAGTACCTGCTGCACCTTTCTGACTTGGGCCTCAAGTCTAATTCTGTAAAGGTCCACTTGAGTGCTTTGTCAGCACATCACTTACCAGTGGAGGGACATCCTTTGTCACTTCACCCTTTTTGTATCCAGATTCCTAAGGGGTCTGCTTCTGCTAAAACCCCCGGTTCGCCCTCCGGCGACCGAGTGGGATCTGAATGTGGTCTTGCAACAATTTACGCGCCCACCGTTTGAGCCGATGTCTACTTGCCACCTGCACTTCCTCTCCTGGAAGGTTTTCTTCCTGGTGGCACTCAACGTTGGCAAGGCGAGTGAGTGAGCTGCAGGCTTTGGTTTCAGAAAGACCATACACACGGTTTTACAGGAATAGGGTAGTTCTGCGAACCCACCCTAAGTTCCTCCTGAAGGTAGTCTCTCCTTTCCACCTCAACCAGGAGGTGGTTCTTCCGACATTCTTTCCCAGACCGACCGCATACTAGCCAGGCAGAGGCGGTCCTGCATACCCTTGACTGTAAGAGGGCAGTGTCCTTCTACTTAGAGCGTACAAGGGGACATCGAAGGGCTCCACAGCTCTTCGTCGCTTAGTAAGCTGGGGCTTCCCGTCTCCAAACGTACATTGTCCACTTGGGTAGCAGACTGCATCACCTGGGCGTACAGGGCGGCCGAGCTTCCTTTGCAGGGTAGAGTCACGGCTCACCGTGTCAGGGCTAAGGCCCCCTCAGTGGCTCACTTCTGTCTGCCGGACCGCCACCTGGTCTTCAAGCCAGACTTTTGCAGCCCATTACTGCTTGGATGGAGCGTCCTGCCGAGACAGTGCTTTCGGCCAGACGGTACTCCGGAACTTATTTGAGGTTTAGGCAACTCCTTACCTCCGGCCCTCTGGAGTCAGGCTACCGGGGGTGGTGTGTCTCTGCTGGGTTCCTATCACAGCTGCTGCGACTCTTCTAGAGGGAGCCATTTTTCACCTATGGGTTCTCGGTAGCCTGTAGCTCGGGAGTCCCATATGTGAGGACTGACTTCCTGCTTGTTCCTGGAGAAAGCGTAGTTACTCACCTGTAACAGGTGTTCTCCAGGGACAGCAGGAATTAGTCCTCACAACCATCCTTCCTCCCCTGGAGTTGCAGTCATATCATTGCTTTTCTTCTTTTTGCCATCTTTTTAGCTATGTCATTATACTGAGCAAGATGGCACCCTTAGGCAGGAAGGGGACTGCGCATGCGCGATGCAATCCCAAAGGCTTTCTTAGAAAGCTGGGGAATTGCTCCACACGAGGGCTCTGTCGGCACAGACGTCACCCATATGTGAGGACTGATTCCTGCTGTCCCTGGAGAACACCTGTTATAGGTGAGTAACTACGCTTTCCCTACCATGTCAAAGCTGGCCAGGCTTCAAGAAGTGCACTCAGTGTGGCCGGACTAGTTCCATCACAGATCGCCACAATTGGTGCCTTCAGTATCTCGGGCCACACCACCAGCCTTCAGATGACGCCTAAAGGGCTCAGGAATTGGGAAAAACAGTGGGAAGCACTGTTCTGGTCTTCAGTGTCGTCGGCATTGACCTCTACATTAATGTCCTTGAAGGCCTCAAACAAGGCTTTGGCTTTACGCGGAGGCCGGGCCCTCTCGCAGCTGAGAGGTCATGGAGCATTGAACCGGCGGCTCTCCTTCAACAAGGAGCGCTCCCAGAAGGACCAGACTTCAGACCTGTTGATGTCAAAGGGCAATGCAGAGTCCAGTTTAAAGTCCCATGGACATTGGCATCGTAATCCTCAGTGCAACTCCAAGGATCAGAGCTGGGAGCGGCCCCCCAACTTCCCTGGCAGGAGGAACTGCTTCCCAAGACCCTGGAGGGCCAACGTGGGACTCCTGAGGTTGTAGCCATTGAGGAGTCCTGCCGAGGAAACCGGAATCTGCCCCGAAGGCTGCGGCACAGACTCCAGCGACATTGGACTCGCTCCTCACAGAGCAGATTCAGGCCCTCGAGTGTAGCCTAGCTGTGTTCCTGGCCAAACAGGCTGCCTGAGACCTGGACACCTCAGATTTCTCGGCACTGTTGACGCCCCCATCCACGGCGGGAGTCTCACCATCGGAGGTGCAGCCAATCCTAGAGTTCATGCTCTCCCTAGAGCTGACAGCTGTTCTGGTGGACACTCGAGATCCCTCTCTGTGCATCAGGTTCCCCCTCCAAGTGCCTCAGAATTAGATCGCCGGGAGCCAAGGACTCTTTTGACTCTGCCTAAAGGCCGCTGGCGCCATGCGGATTCCCTGCGGTACTTCGAGTTCCTCTCGGACTCTGACTGGGAAACCGAAGAGGAATCTCCAGAGACCCTGTGTCAGTGTGACTGCCCTCCAATCCCTTACACCCCGTATGAACAATGGAAGTCCCCCCCAGGGGACATATCCTTCTACGAGTTCATATGTGACATGGGGAAGGCCTTGCCTTTCACCATTGCAGCAGAGGAGGAACCCAGAGTGGAGGAATTGGAGATCCTCCAATACAGCACTCCCCCTAAAGAAGGCCATCACGGTGCTTGTTCATCACATACTGGAGAGACTACTCTTCCATATGTGGGAGACACCCCTCACGGTGCCCCCAGTCAGTCAGTCGATTCGATGTATTGAGCGCATAAGAGCCTCAGTCGGGGAATTGGCCATGCGTCATATAAAGAGTTTGAAGCACTCCTTGGTGCCCCCGGCCAGGAGGTATGGACCATGAAACGAGTTTCGTAGGAAGTGGTACCAGTGCTTGATGCTGGTTGTCTGGATCCAGGCGTTCCAGTTATATATGGGGATGTACCTCTGAGACCTGTTGGGATCTCACCGGATTCTCAACTGGACTATCAGGGGAGGCTCTCAAGCGCTTACAGAGCCTTTTTGCCAAGACCAGTGAATGCTCCAAGTTAATCACCAGAGTAGCCTATGACTGGTTTGAGTCCGTGGCTAGGATGGCCATGGTAGGCATCTGTGCCCACTGCCTGGCATGTCTTCAGTCCTTGGATTTGGAACAATGGGTTCATGCCAGGGAAATAATCTCTTTGGCAAACCCATGGCAAGAAGGCCAGAGAACTGGAATTGAACAACTCAAAATGAACAGGCTCTCTCGGAAGACCTCTGACCCTTCCAGACAGAAGTGTTTGGGGACACCATAAGTGTTCCTCCCGAAGAAGAAGAATACTTACGGAACCTACACCCCGTACCATTCTTACCGGACGCAGTCAAAAGGTCAGGGCCAGAGGCAGCAGTGCAAGCCGAAACCCCAGAAAGCTCAACCAGTGCCACAGCTGTAGCCTGGTGGTAAGTGGGGGAGGTTTGACTCCTACCTCTGGAACATAGCTCTTCTTCTCATTCTGGACTCTGTTCTATTCACTAGTCACCAGGATTCTGTATTATCTATATTTGACATAAAGAACTCTTTAAATAGTTTTCATGCAGTAGCATTTACTTTATGATTTGCATTGAATTTTCATAAGATACTTTGTTTCTCTTTATCTAATTTAAGAGTAGCTGAGTAACTGCTGCCTGTAGTGTTTAAGACTAGATCATACTTCTAAGAGTTTATTTGTTATGCCCCAACGAATCTGTCTTGAATTGTAAAAGCCAAGATGTATAGATTTAAAAGCCACTGGTCAGATCAAATCATTCCAGTGCAATTGGAGAATGATTTTATAAATGACTTGAGCATGCACATGCTCTTCTATGTGATGTGTAGATGATCCGCGGAGCAGGATCGACACTTACACATGTTTTATAAAGTACACACACAAAGGTGGTTGTTAACGCAGGATATGCACAGTTATGTGACAGCTTTCCAAGGGAAAGAGGGTGGTAGCACTATTTCAAAAGGGCGGATATATTGCTTTTATAAAATAGGCTCAAATATGCACTTATATGCCTTCCCTGCCTAGGCGCCCTGTTATGAAATTGCCCACATGTGTTAGAAAATATTCATTTGATTTCAAAGTATAAATGCAGGAGAACATAGGAGATCCAAGATAGCTGCTTAGACAGCCGTGCTGCTGGTCGTGCTTTTACTCGTGGTGCCGAAGAGAAAGGGGAAGCTGGGCAAGAAACCTCCTGAACCTGAGATACCCCCTTCAGCTTCACTTACCTCAACTGTGTATGGTCCGATGAGCGCTTTTGTGGTGCATCTGGAGAGTCAGCAGGAGGACACCGGTGTTTTCCCGATTGTGTCGATGCTCGGCGTCCTCCTCGGGTTGTGAGTTGTCGCCGGAACTGCATCTGCCTCTTGTGTTATCTGCCGGGTTTCTTCGCCATGATGCTTCTGAATCTCCAGATCCCATGCTGTACTGTGTTGTTGATACAGTTGGAGGGAATGTATCCGGGCTGAGACCGACCTTGACACGGACGAATGAGTCATCAATTTCAGTAACAGGAGGTGAGAGAGGGGTCTTGAGTCTCTGGAGAGCGTGCGGATGTTGGATCTACAGCGTGACATGGTAGGAATGACTCTGCCTTTTTCTGGACTTGTGGGAGAGTGAAAACGTAAATGTGCCTTTTCCTTAGAAAGACCCGACTCCTTTACTTTGGAGTCTGTTTGGAGTGCAGTCTCTATGTTGGGGGACGTTTTTGTCAAGCAGACAAACAAGATCGTTACCCAGGTCCAAGGTAACATTGTATTGTCTCAAAAAAGTGCAATTGAATTGTTCACTGTGAAAGAGACTGTGGAGGCTTTGAAGTCTAGTTTCAAAGCATGAAAATTTCCATTCCATGTGTGTTAAGGATTTTGCTGCTCTGAAACTTAAAACTGAGGTATTGGAGAACTAAGTTTGATCTGCTAATCTTCGTTTGGTTAATTTTCCTCAGACTTCCCTAGCTTCGGCAAGGGATATGTTTAAACAGTATTTAGTGGATATTCTTGGGGTACCTCCTGAATCCCATCCTCCATTATCTAAGATTTATTATGTTCTATCCCGCAAAAAGGCACCTGCTGGTTCTCAGTAGCTGTCTCTTGCTGATTCGCAGCACATTGATAGTCTTAATATTTCTAATATTTTAGAGTCTTCTGTTGCTGAAAATATGGTTTCTTTTACTTTGGTGATAACGCTGGCCCTACCCTCAGATTGAGAATGGTTGTTTAAACTATATTTTAAGAAGTGCTCTTTACTGTTTAAACATTTATAGGTTAGTATCTATCCAGATGTGGTCCGAGAGACGCAGAAGAGGAGGCATGACTTCCTTCTCCTTAAGCCTGCGGTGATTCAGTTGAGGGGTGGTTATTCTTTCTCAAATTTCCTTGCAAGTGTTTAGTAAAGCTCCATTCAGTGAGTTGTGTTTTTTGACCCCCCTCAATTAACTGCTTTTGTTAGTTCACATCTCCCCCTTTATACCCCAAGCCAGTGTATTGGAAACCGCAGTGTATAGTAGTATTGGGTCTGCTGATTAGGCTGATCTTGGCTTTTCCTATATGTTAGTTTAGTTTTTGTTCCCTATTTCTGGGATCTCCACTGGAGGGATGTGGACATCTGTTTGATTTCCTGATTTATTATTGTATGATTTTAGTGATTTTATGTATGTCCTCTTCATTTCTTGTACAAGTGTATTTGCTTGGATATTGTTTTGAAATGTATAAATAATTAAAGGAAAAAAAAGTATAGATCCGGATGCAATAAGAAATTCTTAAGCCTCTTTGAAGTGCTACTATTTTTGCTAGAATTAATATGTAAATATCACGGAGTGGGGTAGGAAGGAATAAGAATATTGTCTCTCCCCCCTCCCTTCCCACCCCCCGGTCTAAGGCGTGTCTCGAAATACATCTCCTTTAATAACAAGTATATCTAAGGATATCAATTTTGGGGATTGTCCCAGATTTTAGAGCTGTGTCCCCAACTCCAACAGTTTGGCTGCCTCCTATCCCCATTTCCAGCAATAGGGACAGAGGGGGTAGAAAAGAAATTTTATTTTCAATTTTGTGATTTTTAATGTCAGTTTTTCAAATTTGTATCCATTATCGTTATATTTTGTACAGTGTGGGGAAATGCTTCACTGTTTCTATCTTTGTCAATTTTATCTGTTTGGAAGTGATTATTTGTTGCTATTATGGGATGGAGGGGAGAGGCAGGGTAATGACTCCTCTTCCCTCCTTGCCTTGTAGCTCAAACCTGAAATTAAGATAGCCTTTCCTCCTCCCCCTTTTCTCTTCTCCCGGATTTGCCTGCAAAAAATCTAGTAACCTTAAGTATATCGGGACCTACCACTTTTATTTTGTAAGCAATTTGTATCACTTTAACACAAGATTTGCTACTCCTGGTGATGGGCCTTTTTATCATGGTCATTTTACATTTTTAAAATGTATTACAGACCTGGTGGCTTAGTGGTAGTGCTGTGCAGCTCCACACAGAGGATCTGCCACTTTGATTCCCAGGTCAAGTATACCTTTTTCACATAAAGATAGGTGGAGTTTGAGTCAGGCAGTGAAAGTACACTCAAAGATGTCATTTTTAAATCTACATGCACACTTTCAGACTTTTCCTTTGTACCAACTTGTAAAGCCTGGGCTATTCACTCATTCATTTTGATGTGCCCTTACCTTGTCCTTTTAAAGATTTTATATACTGTATCTCCAGGAACAAGCAGGAATGTAGTCATCACATATGGGTATCGTCGGTACCGACGGAGCCTGCGCGGGAACGCTCCCCAGCGTCCAATTAGAAAGCTTTTGGGAGCATCCCACAGTGCCTGTGTGTGCTGCCTTCCCGCCTTTCCCAACTGCCTCTCTTCAGTTCTTCTTTTTCCGCGGAGCCAGCAGGTCGTTGTTCCTGTCACCGCAGAAGAATTCTTTTTTTCTTTCTTTTTTGTGGTCGCGTCTGCCTTCCTCGATGCTTTACCGGTACCGCCGTTTTTTTCTTCTTATTTCTGTCTTTAAAAAAAATATATATATATTCTACTTTTTTTCTTTTTTCTTCAGGTGCATGTCCCTTTTTGGGCCTTAGGCCCAAAAACCTTTCCTTACCATGGAGAAACCTGCCTCAGGTTTCAAAAAGTGCACCAAGTGTGGCGGTACCATTTTTGTCACCAACACCCATTAATGGTGTCTAAAATGTTTAGATCCTGACCACTCCATCACGGATTGTATGTCCTGCACCATGATGTCTAAAAGAGGTCGGCAGAACCGAGCTCAGTACCCTGTTTCCCTCTGATGCAGCTTCGGTGGCATCGACGTCTTCCAGGGCTGCTTCTTCCTCCCGTGGATCTCAGGTAACTAAACATAAGTCCAGCCGGTCCTCAAAGGGTAGATCTCCTCTAAGCATCGAGATGCCTCTGGCGTTGCCCTTGAGGATTCTGCACCGGCAAAATTGCCCCGGCGGGAGGCTTCGGCTTCCAAAGCATTATCGGGGCTCCAGGATGTTCTCGAGGCCTCGACCTCGGCAGAACTACTGGTGCCATGCTCTGGGGTACCGGCGGTCTCCTCCGGTACCGACATCCAGGCATTGGCAGCGTCAATAGACCAGAGTCCTGGCTATTGAGCGCAGTCTGGCGGCTCTCCTTGTGGCATCGATGCCCTCGGAACCACGACAGACAATTCGACCGGTACCGGCCCCGGCATCGGTACCGGTACCGATAGCATCAGCATCGGTGTCTGCTTTGCCGGTACCCAGTCATCCGATGCCCTCTGGTACTGATACCCCGGTGCTGGTTACTCCCGGTACCAACTTCGGTCGGTACGGGTATCGGGCTCTTCAAGAGCATCCGGACAGACGGTACTTCGAGTCCTCAGAGGAATATGAGGATTCTGACAGTTCTGTCGATGCAGGAATGCTTCTCCCGGAGGAGCCCTCCTCCCCTAAGCGCAGGATGACTCCTCCAGAGGATATTTCCTTCCAGGATTTTATCAGGGAGGTGGCTTGGGGCTTGTCCATTACTGTGGCCCCTGAAACAGAGCCAAGGCCAAGGAGTTGGAAATTCTACAATATCCCAAAACTCCTAAGGAGGCAGCTACCTTACCCATTCATAAGATTTTATGTGATCTCATGTTAAGGATGTGGGAGACACCTCTTACAAATTTATAAAAACAAAACAAAATGGAAAACCTGCAAACGACACAGGAAACTAAACATTTTTTTTTTTGCCTGCACACCTGTAGCTGCCTCATCTCCTACTTCCTTTGCTGCTTTGCAGTAGTAAAGAGTCCCTCTCAATCAGTCCCCCTCCCAGCATCAACTGGGGTCCCCCTATTAGGTAGTGGGGACAGGAGCAATTCCTGGTTGCTCTTGCCCTGGTGGTTCCTTAAGTAGAAATGACAGCAGCTGACCCTAGTGGTAGTCTTGTGGCACTTGTTCCTCCACTTCTACCAGGAAGACTCCAGTAGGTGCTGGGGCAGGGATCTTGTTGATATTCAACCAAAAAATACAGGACTGGGTAGGGTGAGCATGGGGGCCTCTGCCCTTTGTGATATATATATAGAGAGAGATAGATAGATAGATGTTTTATAAGGGGATGAGGAGACCATGTTGATTTTGCTTCTTTTTTTTTTAACCTGATAAACACATTTCCCAGTATCTCTGGGACTATCCGCTAGTGGGTGTTGGCTGATGCTCCTGGTGAAAATTAATTACTCTTGAGTTAGTGTTAATTTTCAATAAATACAATTATCTTCTGAATTTTAAATGCAAACTGAATTATTTACATAATAATGAGCTATTTTGAATACATATGCACGTTTCATAAATCATTATTTAACATGTGCTGCATTAAGCTGTGATCTCCAGGAACAAGCAGGAATGTAGTCTTCACATATGGGTATCGTCGGTACCGACGGAGCCTGCGCGGGAACGCTCCCCAGCGTCCAATTAGAAAGCTTTTGGGAGCATCCCACAGCGCCTGCGTGCTGCCTTCCCGCCTTTCCCAACTGCCTCTCTCCAGTTCTTCGTTTTCCGTGGAGCCAACAGGTCGTTGTTCCTGTCACCGCAGAAAATATTTCCTTATTCCTTCTTTTTTGTGGTCGCGTCTGCCTTCCTCGACGCTATACCGGTACCGCCGGTTCTCTTTTCTTTTTTTTGTTTTAAAAAAAAATATATCTATATTCTATTTTTTTCCAAACTTTTCTTTCCATGTGCGCGCGCCATTTTGGGCCTTAGGCCCAAAATTTCCTCCAGTATGGAAAAACCCGCTTCGGGTTTCAAAAAGTGCACCAAGTGTGGCAGTACCATTTCCGTCACCGACACCCATGAGTGGTGTCTCAAATGTTCAGGTCCTGACCACTCCATCTTCGAGTATATGCTTGTGCCATGATGTCCAAGAGGGGTCGACAAAACCGAGCTGCTAAGCTCAGCGCCCTTTTTCCCTCCGATGCAGCTTCTGTGGCATCAACATCTTCCAGGGCTTTGTCTTCCTCCCATAGATCTCAGGTAACCAAACATAAGTTCAGCCAGTCCTCAAAGAGTAGATCTCCTTCCAAGCATCGAGATGCCTCTGGCATTGCCTTTGAGGGTTCTGTACTGGCAAAATTGCTCCGGCGGGAGGCTTCGGCTTCCAAAGCATTATTGGGGCTCCAGGATGTTCTCGAGGACTCGACCTCAGCAGAACTACTGGTGCCATGCTCTGAGGTACCGGCTGCTTCCGGTACCGATACCCAGGCATCGGCAGCGTCGATAGACCAGAGGTTCCTGGCTATTGAACACAGTCTGGCGGCTCTCCTTGTGGCATCGATACCCTCAGAACCGCGTCAGACAGTTGAACCGATATCGGTACCGATAGCATCGACATCGGTGTCTGCTTTGCCGGCACCCAGTCATGCAATGCCTTCCGATGCCGATACACCGGTACCGATTCCCCCCGGTACCGACTTCGGTCAGTACGGGTATCGGGCTCTTCAAGAGCATCCGGACAGGAGGTACTTCGAATCCTCGGAGGACTCCGAGGATTCTGACAGCTCTGCCGGTACCGGAGTACTTCTCCCAGAGGAGCCTTCCTCTCCTAAACGTAGGATGTCTCCTCCAGAAGATATCTCCTTTCAGGATTTTATCAGGGAGGTGGCTCGAGGTCTGTCCATTACTGTGACTCCTGAAACAGAGCCCAGAGCTAAGGAGTTGGAGATTTTGCAATATCCCAAAGCTCCTAAGGAGGCAGCTACTCTGCCTATCCATGAGATCTTACATGATCTCATGTTGAGAATGTGGGAGACACCTCTTACCACCTCTCCTCACTCTCGCAGACTGGATACCATGTATCGAGTCCCTCCTTTTCCTGGTTTCCAGAAAACTCAGCTTCCTCACCACTCTACTGTAGTGGAATCATCTATGAGAAGGATCAGGAGTGCAAAGAGGCATGCCTCTAATCCTCCAGGACGTGAGTGTAGAACCTTGGATGCCTTTGGACGTCGTACTTTCCAGGTTTCCATGCTTTCTGCCAGGATCAGTTCCTATAAGAAGTCACAGGAGACCTGGAGATTTTAAGTCCTCCTTCCTGATGACAAGAGGCAGGATTTTCTCACACTGGTTAAACATGCCCAGGATGTTTCTAAATTTGTCAATCATGCAGCTTTTGACTGTTTTGAGTTCATAAGCAGAACCTCTGCCATTGCCATAGGTGCACGTAGAATTGCCTGGCTCCAGGCATCTGATTTGGAGCTCTGGGTGCAGGACAAACTGGGCAATATCCCTTGTACAGGTGAGAATCTATTTGGCAAAAATTGGCAAGAGGAAGCCAATGAGTTGGATGCTGACAACGCCACTTTGGATAGGTTATCCAAAGCCACAGCTGATCCTGCAAGAAAGAAATCTTTCAAGAAACCATTCTTCTAAAAAAAGAAGAGGTTTTATCCCTCTTATTCCCAGCAGGGACGTTCTGCAGGTCAGCCTGCCCGAAAGAGTCAGCAACCACCTAAACAAAGGAAAGCAAAGACTGCTAAGCCTCAACCGTCTCAGCAGTCTCAGCCTCCACAAGGCCTTTGACTTTCATCTAGAGAACTTAGCCTTCCTGGCCCTCAATGGACCAGAGCCTTCCACCATTCCAGGAAGGTTGTGTCACTTTGCCCCCAGATGGGGGCAGATAACAGCAGAACATTGGACACTCTCCATTATAAAAGAGGGGTACAAACTTCACTTTTTGTGCATGCCCCCTCCCACAATGGTAAGACAGTTCCATTCTCAGACCTCTCTCATCAACCTGTTAGGTCAAGAGGTCACTATGCTTCTTGCCCAAGGGGCAATAGAGGAAGTACCCATTCATCAACAGGGTACAGGGTTTTACTCCCCCTATTTCCTTATCCCAAAAAAAACAGGGGGACACAGACCTATTTTAGACCTCAGAGAATTGAACAAATTCCTGTTCCAAGAGAAATTGAAAATGGTTTCTCTGGGAACTCTGCTGCCATACCTTCAGAGTCAGGATTGACTTTGTTCTTTAGATCTCAAGGATGCGTACACTCATGTTCTCATCCATCCAACTCACAGAAAGTTCCTTCGGTTCCTTTTTCAAGGAAAGCACTACCAATACAGGGTGCTTCCTTTCGGCCTGGCCTCAGCACCAAGAGTGTTTACGAAGTGCATGGCTGTGGTAGCAGCATTTCTCCGCACTCTAGGAGTATTCGTCTTCCCCTACTTAGACGACTGGCTCATTCGAGCCCCATCAGAGTCAGAGGCCAGGATTTCTCTATCTTGCACAATGCGTATCCCAAAATCCAGTCTAACTCCCACTCAGTCTCTGGAGTTCATAGGAGCTTTGCTGGATACCAGAAAAGCAAGGGCCTATCTTCCTCAGACCCGTTGCCTTCACATGGTGCAGTTAGCTTCTCAAGCAGTGCTAAAATCTCATCTCACTGCCTGAGAAATGTTACAGCTACTAGGTCACATGGCATCTTCAGTGCATGTTGTTCCTTATGCTCGCCTCCATATGAGAGCAGCCCAGTGGACTTTATCCGCTCAATGGACCCAGGCATCAGGGTGCCTGTCAGACAAAATAGCAAACACAAATCGCCTTAGTTTGTCTTTCCAGTGGTGGCAGTCCACTCAGAACCTGTTGCTGGGATCCCCATTTCAACAACCTTTACCACAGGCAACTCTTACGACAGATGCTTCACCAATGGGTTGGGGAGCTCATCTGTAGGACCTCTCCACCCAAGGCACTTGGACTCCACAGGAGACTCATCTACATATCAACCTCTTAGAGCTCAATCTTCCTTGCTCTTCGAGTGTTCCACACCCTGCTCAGCTACAAGACAGTCCTCATTCAAACGGACAATCAAGTAGCCATGTTCTACATGAACAAGCAGGGGGGGGGAACAGGCTCTCTGTCGCTTTGCAACAAAGCTTTGCGACTATGGGCCCTCGCCAGAGAGCATCAGATTCATCTCCTGGCAGTGTATCTTCCAGGCATACAAAACTCTTGGGCAGACAGGCTCAGTCGAGTTCTGCTTTCACACGAATGGTCTCTACATGCAGACCAGGTGGCCAAGATTTTTCAAATTTGGGGAACCCTGGACATAGACCTCTTTGCAAGTCCGTTGAATGCCAAACTTCCCCGGTTCTGTTCTAGAATTCCGGCTCAGGGCTCTCAGGCCAGGGATGCTTTCCTCCTTTACGGGGGTCAAGACTTCCTTTATGCCTTTCCACCCATTCCCCTAATTCCCAAAAGCCTGTTCAAGCTCCAGAGAGACAAAGGGCGTATGATTCTCATAGCTCCACATTGGCCACGGCAAGTGTGGTACCCTCTGCTTCTACATCTCTCTCAAGCTCCCTCCCTGGAGTTAGGATCTGCTTCAGATCTCCTGTCACAGGAGGACGGAATGTTATGGCATCCCAATCCCCAGTCTCTGCATCTCAGAACTTGGTTGCTGAAGGCCTAGATCTTCATGATCTTAACCTCCCTCAGCAAGTAAAGGATGTCCTTTATGCTTCCAGAAAACATTCCACAAGACGCTCTTATGCTTTTAAGTGGAAGAGGCTTACCATATGGTGTTCGCAGAAGGGTCTTAACCCCCTTGTGATACCTCTGGAATCATTACTGGAGTATCTCCTTCATTTATCCAGTGCAGGACTTAAGACTAACTCAGTAAGAGTCCATTTGAGTGCTATTGCAGCTTCATTCAAGCCTCTAAATGGACAACCTATTTCCTCCCATCCTCTTATAGCAAGATTTATGAGAGGCCTTCTTCTAACTAAGCCTCCCATTAGGCCACCACCGGTGGCATGGGACTTAAACCTGGTTCTTGGTCAGCTCATGAAGCCACCTTTCGAACCTTTAGCTACTACCTCTTTGAAATTCCTTTCTTGGAAAGTTATCTTTCTCATTGCAATCACATCAGCACGCGCATCAGTGAGTTGCAGGCACTAGTGGCTGATCCACCTTATACAAGGTTCCATCATACAAGGTAGTCCTTAGGACTCATCCACACTTTATGCCAAAGGTGGTCTCGCCTTTTCATCTAAACCAAGCGGTCTACCTGCCTGTGTTTTTCCAAGGCCTCATGCGTCAAATGCAGAAAGGAATCTTCATACTTTGGACTGTAAAAGAGCTTTAGCCTTTTACTTACAAAGAACACAGCAACATAGAAAGTCCTCTCAACTCTTTGTTGCTTTTGATCCTTCTCATTTGGGACTTCCAGTCTCCAAGAGAACACTGTCCAACTGGATTGCTCAGTGCATTTCATTGCCTATCAGAGTAAGAATCTTCCTCTGGAGGGGCATGTCACAGCTCACAATGTGAGAACCATGGCAGCTTCAGTGGCTCATCTACACTCTGTGTCGGTGTCTATCGATGACATCTGTCGAGCAGCCACTTGGGCCTTGGTTCATATCTTCACAGCCCATTACTGCTTGGACAAGGACTCCCGCCGGGATGCCTTGTTTGGTCAGGCTGTTCTCCAACACCTGTTCCATACCTAATCAACTCCTACCCACCATCCCTGGTTGGATTCCAGAGATCCATGGGGGGAAGTTGAGCCCTTTCACAGGGACACACAACTTCTGGGGTCTCTCCCTGGCATCTAAAGCTAGGGAGTCCCCATATGTGAAGACTACATTCTTGCTTGTTCCTGGAGATAGCATAGTTACTCACCTGTAACAGGTGATCTCCGGGAACAGCAGGAATTTAGTCTTTACAACCCACCCACCTCCCCTAGGAGTTGTATCTCTCTATCTCTTTCTCGTTCCCTCCCTCTCTCTCTGTCTCAGCTTTAAACTCAACTGGAGAGAGGCAGTTGGGAAAGTTGGAAAGGCAGCACGCAGGCGCTGTGGGATGCTCCCAAAAGCCTTCTAATTGGACGCTGGGGAGCGTTCCCGCGCAGGCTCCATCGGTACCGACGATACCCATATGTGAAGACTAAATTCCTGCTGTTCCCAGAGATCACCTGTTACAGGTGAGTAACAATGCTCTATTAGGAAATAGCTCATGTTATTGTTAATTACTTAATTTTATTTGACAAATAGCAAACATTATTGCCATAGTGCTCCCTAAAAAAATATGGACCCAAAATTGTTAACATAACAAGAAAATGATAGCCTTTGTCTAATGTTACTCATACATTTGGTATAATTTTGAAGAACCAGATTTGCACCTAAAATGATGTTGGGCTTGAGTAAGGTGATATTGTTTGCAGTATATGGCCTTACGTGTGTTTAAGCATATAATTAGGGCTTCTAATTTTAGGTTTTAGGCATTAAACAGAAATAAAATAGCCCCAATGCAAAACAAATTAAAATTGGTGTTTGTTGGATAAACATTGGAAAAACACAACTGCCCCAGATGTCTCCCTCCCCCCAATGACATGCATCTTATACTTGGTTTTGTCTCTTCCACACTGACAAACAAACCCCTGAGTGACATAGACATACATATCTGATTTTTCCAAAAAAGGTATCCAGCAATAGTACTTATGTTGTCAAAAACACTGTACTCACAAAGATCCCCTAATTAGCTGGGAAATAAACATCTAAATTTATGATTTATTAACATCTAAGAATAGAAACTTAATATAATATAAGCTTAATGTAGCTCTACACATGGTGGAGCTCATTTACCTGATTGCTCTGTAGAATTTTTTATAATGTAACCTTCAGCACTATTTTGTGATTGCTTTCAGCTCAAACAACTGTGAATGTGACACATCGTCCAATAACTCAGACTACAGCAAGAGTGCCCATCCCAAGAGCACCTCCTGGTCAACAATTAGTGTATACTACTCTTACCACTACTGCAGGTCAGACGCCAGTACGAAATGGAGTCATGCAAAGCCAAGGACTACGACAAGTTAATCCGCAGACTGGCGGTAAGATTCTTTGTTCTGCATCCTCTAATTCAGCATAATGCTTCAGCGCAGCACTTCTATAGTTTTTTCAGTCACATATATAACTGACTTTTGTATGCATTTTGATTATTCCCCTCCCCCCTTCCCTTTGTTTTAAACTCACTCTTACTGTCATTGCCGTCCCAATTTCTTTTGTGTAGCACATTGCCTACTCTCCTTTGCTCCCCCCCTCCCAAATGTTTCAGCCTATTAGCCAATACTTTTGCTAAATAAGTATATGCCTCATCTGATGTACTTGGATCAGGTGGGATTTATCCCTCAAAGGCTGGAGGCCAGCAGTATAAGGAAGTTCTTTAATTTTATTAATGTAGTTAAGGGCGAAAAAATCGGACCTTTCTCTTATCCATTGATGCAGAGAAGGCATTTAACTGCCTGCACTGGGGATATTTGGAGGGGAGGACTGGCCAAAGCATGTATATGCCCCGCCTTCAGGATCTGGATTGCCCAGATGGTAGGCCAGATACATGTGTCATGATAAATGGAGGGAATTCAAAATGTTTGTCAGGACTGTCCTCTCTCTATTATTATTTGTCTTGGCTATAGAGCTTCTAGCCATGAAAGGTATGGGCTGATGGTAATATTAGGGGAATCTTGGTTAGTCAAGTTAAACACAAGATGCTTTTGGTTGAATTACTTGGTGAGTATGCCAGGGCCTCTGGATTTAAAGTAAACATGGGAAAATGTTTATATGCCCCAGAGCTTGCTTTGCAGGATGAAGAGTAGCTTTCGTTTTAAGTTGGCAGAGAAACAGTTTAGGTACTTGAGGGTCTTCCTAATGCCAGTTAGTAAGACACCATCTCCAGGAACAAGCAGAAATGTAGTCTTCACATAAGGGTGGTGATGGTACCGATGGAGCCTGCACGGGAACGCTCCCCAGCATCCAATAGGAAAGCTTTTGGGAGCATCCCACCGCGCCTGCTTAGCTGCCTTCCTGCCTTTCCAGCTCTCCCTCAGTTCTTCGTTTTGCGTAGAGCTGACAAGAAGCAATTCCTGTCACCAAAGAAAATTTGGTTTTTTTCTTTTTTGTGGTCGCATCTGCCTTCCCATCGATACTGGTACCGACCCCATTGGTACTTTATTTCTTTATTTCTTTCTTCAAAAAAACCCCCACTTTTCTGAAGGGAGAAACGTCTTCTCTCAGGGCGCATCAACACGCCATCTTAGGCTTAGGCCTTTTTTTCCCAAAATGAACAAACCAGCCAGTGGTTTTAAGAAGTGTTCCAAATGTGGCAGTACAATTTCAGCCACGGACACCCATGACTGGTGTCTAAAATGTTTAGGACCGGATCATCAACCGTCAGAATGGTCCTCTCTGTAGGAAGATCACAAAGAGAGGCCTGCAGAACAGAGCTGCGAAACTCGGCACCCTCTTTGTCACTGATGCAATGTCGGTAGCATCGACGTCATCGAGAGTTTCCTCTTCCTCCCAGGGATCTCAGATATCAAAACCCAGGTCTTCATCGAAGACTAGCCAGCCCTCAAAGGGTAGATCTCCTTCTGAGCATCGAGATGCCCTAGGCATTGCCCTGGAGGGGGACACACCGACCAAACAACCCCAGCAGGAGGTCCTTGCCTCCAAAGCCTTAGTGGGGTCCCAGGATGCTCCCAAGGCCTCTACCTCCGGAGAGCTCTTGGTGCCATGCTCAAGGATCATGGCCCACAACTCCAGTACTGATACCCAAGCATTGGCAAGCTCCATAGATCAATGTATCCTGGCTATTCAACGGAGCTTAGCAGCCTTACTGGCAGCTTTATCACCAGTAAAGCCTCTACAGTCAATTCCTTAGCCATCGGTGCCGACAACTGTACCGAAAGTGCCTGCATCAACTTTTTTGCCACTTTACCAGGCTACCACCCATGTCAGTCCTCAAATCCATCTCTGGTACCGAGGTTTCGGCACCACAACTTTCAGATACCGGCTTCGAGTGGTATTGAGTACGTGCTGAGCGCGAGCATCCTGCCTGTCGATATATTTCAAGTCTTCTGACTCCGATTCGTCGGATGACAAATTGGCCGGTACCCAGGAAATGAGAACTCTCCCGGAGGATCCATCTTCATCCCCACAACATCGCATGTCCCCTCCGGAGGACATGTCTTTTCAAGACTTTATCCACGATGTTGCTCGGGGCCTGTCTATAACGGTGACTTTGGAGAAGGAACCTAGGGCTGAGGAGCTCGAAATTCTTCAATACCCTGCAGCCCCAAAGGAAGCTGCTACTCTCCCTATTCATCAAATACTTCACAACCTTATGCTTCGAATGTGGGAGACACCCTTAACCATCTCTCCACATACTCGAAGGCTCGATACCGTGTACCGGAGTGCCCTGGCTTTCAGAAGACACAATTACCACACCCATTCCATGGTGGTTGTATCAGCAATACGTCAAATTAAGAGTGCTAAGACTCATTCCTCGAACCCTCCAGGCAGGGAATCGAGAACCCTCGATGCTTTTGGTCATAGATATTTTCAGGCCTCCATGTTATTGGCCAGAATTAGTTCCTACATACTCTACATGGGTATGTTCCTTAGGGAGATGGCTAGGGATTTGGAGTTGATGGTTCCTATAATCCCTGACGACAAGAGAGCTGATTATATCACCATGGTGAAACATGCCCAAAATGTTTCCAAATTTGTTAACAGGGCAACTTTCAACAGTTTTGAATGCATCAGCAGAACTTCAGCTATATGCATTGGTGCACGCAGGATTGCTTGGCTCCAAGCCTCTGATCTTGAACAGTGGGTTCAAGATAAGCTGGGTAATATACTTTGCACAGGTGAAAACCTTTTTGGCAAAGACTGGCAGGATAAGGCTTCTCAGCTAGAATCTGAGAACACCACTCTTAATAGACTTTCTAGATTACTGCCAACCCAGCTAAGAAAAAGACATTGAAGAAGCCTTTTTTCAATAAGAAAAAGTAGTACTACCCTTCTTACGCCCCTGCGGTGCACTGTCCCATCCATGCTCCCCTAAAAGGGCAGCAACAACCAAAACAGCAAAAAAAGGCTCAGACTCTCCCAGGTCTCAGCCAACCCAGCAGACCCAACCTCCTCAGAATCTTTGACTCCTTTCTGGAGAACATAGCCGTCCTGCCTTTGGAGATTCCAGATCCCATCCGCATTCCCGGCGGACTATGTCACTTTGCCCACAGGTGGCATCTTGTAACATCAGAACACTGGACTCTCTCCATAGTAAGGGAGGGGTACAAACTTCACTAACGAAGTCTACCCCCCCAGTCTTCTCCAAGAGAGTTCAGTTCTCAACCCCCTCTCACCACTCTGTTATTGCAGGAGGTCACCTCCCTTCTCTCACAAGGTGCAATAGAGGAAGTGCCACTCTCCCAGCAAGGTCTGGACTTCTATTCTCCTTACTTCCTCATTCCAAAGAAGACAGGGGGATACAGGCCCATCCTGGACCTCAGAAAACTGAACAAGTATCTACTTCGGGAGAAATTCAAGATGATCTCCCTAGGTACTCTTCTCCCCCATCTCCAGAGTCAGGATTGGCTCTGTTCTCTAGATCTAAAGGACACATATACTCACATTCTTATCCACACAGAAAACAGAAGGCCCCTGCGTTTCCTGTTCCAGGGGAGACATTATCGGCACAGAGTCCTACCTTTTGGCTTCGCCTCTGCCCCAAGAGTCTTTAAAAAGTGCATGGCAGTGGTAGCTGCATTCCTAAGGACTCTAGGGATATTTGTCTTCCCCTATTTAGACAACTGGCTCATTCAAGCAAGCACATCTCTAGAGGCCAATCTTTCTCTTACATGCACCATGCAGGTGCTACAACACCTGGGATTTGTAATCTTCCAAAGTCTCATCTCTTTCCCTCTCAAACTCTAAAGTTTATAGGGGCTCTCCTAAACACTCAACAGTCAAGGGCTTTTCTGCCCCAAGCCCGCTGTGCTCAACTCATCCAGCTTGCATCCCAAGCATGCCTCAAGACCTTTCTCACGGCTCGAGAAATGCTGTGACTCCTGGGCCATATGGCATCTATTGTACATGTGGTTCCATAGCTCATCTGCATATGCATAGAGCTTAATGGACCCTGGCTTCCCAGTGGTCTCAAGCATCCGGTTGTTTGGGAGACAGGATAATATTCTCTACACGTCTCATCTCGTCTCTCCAGTGGTGGCAATCCCCAGAACACCTTCTTGTAGGGTCACCTTTTCAGAAGCCTCCACATCAATGTACCCTGACGACGGATGTGTCCAGATTGGGCTGGGGAGCTCATCTGGAAAACTTCTCCACTCAGGGTCTTTGGTCTCATCAGGAGTCACAACTCCACATAAATCTGCTGGAACTCGGAGCCATCCACAATGTTCTCAAGGTAGGTATTCCACGACCACCTTCACTTCTGCACAGTTCTAGTCCAGACGGACAATCAGGTAGCCATGTTCTACTTGAACAAGCAGGGTGGAACAGGCTCTTGGACACTTTGCAACGAAGCCCTACACCTGTGGTCCTTCGCCATACAGCATCAGATTCACCTACTTGTGGTGTATCTCCCAGGCAACAGAATCTCTTGGCGGACAGTCGAGTACTGCTACCCACGAGTGGTCTCTCCATGCGGACAAGGTTGCTCACATTTTTCAAATCTGGGGAACCCCAGATACAGACCTGTTTGCAATTCCTCAGAATGCCAAACTTCCCCGCTTCTGCTCCAGAACGCCTGCTGAGAACAGCCAAGCGGTAGATGCCTTTCACCTTCACTGGGGTCAAGGCTTCCTATATGCCTTCTCTCCCATTCCCCTCATCCCCAAAACTCTCTTCAAACTCCAGAGAGACAAGGACTACATGATTCTTATAGCCCAACATTGGCCACAACAACCGTGGTATCCTCTGCTTCTATGCCTCTCTCAAGTTCAACCAATAGATTTGGGGTCTGTTTCAGATCTCCTCTCACAGGAGGATGGGACACTGCTGCATCCCAATCCGCAATCCCTACATCTTACAGCATGGCTGCTGAAGGCAAAGCATTCCAGGACATCAGCCTCTCTCAACAGGTGAAAGCTATCTTTTTGGCTTCTAGGAATCCTTCCACAAGGCACTCCTACACCTTCAAGTGGCGTAGATTCTCTCTCTGGTGTTCGAAAAGGGATCTTAACCCCTTTTCAGCTCCAGTGGAAGCATTACGTGAATACTCCACCTCTCTTCTTTTGGACTCAAAACCAATTCGGTAAGAGGCCACCTAAATGCCATTGCGGCTTCTCACATGCCCTTAGATGGTCAATCCATATCCTCTCAGACGCTTGTAGCACGCTTCATGAGAGGTCTTCTATTATTAAGCCTCCCATTAAGCCACCCCCAGTGGCATGGGACCTTAATGTTGTTTTAGGACAGCTTATGAAGCCTCGCTTTGAACCCCTAGCCACTACTTCTCTGAAGATTTTTACCTAGAAGGTCACTTTCCTTATTGCCCTCACTTCAGCAAGGCGCATCAGTGAGCTTCAAGCTTTGGTGGCTGATCATCCTTGTACACGATTCCACCATGATAAGGTAGTCCTTAGAACTCATCCTCACTTTATGCCAAAGGTGGCCTCGCCTTTTCACTTGAACCAGTCGGTGTACCTCCCTGTTTTTTTCCTTAGACCTCATTCTTCTAGGGCAGAAGTAACCCTTCATACTCTGGATTGCAAACGTGCTTTGGCCTTTTATCTCCAGAGAACTCGGGAGCACAGAAAAGCTTCCCAACTTTTCATCGCTTTTGACTCCAGTCACCTAGGTCTACCAGTATCCAAGTGAACTCTCTCCAGATGGATAGCAGATTGTATCTCTTTTGCTTACAACAGTGCAGGACTTTCTCTTGAGGGTCACGTCACTGCACATAATGTTCAGGCAATGGCTACCTCCATGGCAAATCTGCACTATTTAGCGATTGATGAAATATGCAAAGCAGCAACCTGGTCCTCTGTCCATACTTTTGCTGCTCACTATTGCCTGGACATGGACTTCTGCCGGGATGCCTAGTTTGGCCAAGCTGTTCTCCAGCATCTCTTTCAGACTTAGATCAACTCCTACCCCCCCGTCCTGGGTTTCGATACCAGACATCCTTGGAGGATATATGACCTACTACTTAGGCCTGTGTTCCACAGCTCGTTCTGAGGTCATCTCTGGTATCTCCAAGCTAGGGAGTCCCATATGTGAAGACTACATTCCTGCTTGTTCCTGGAGAATAGCGTAGTTACTCACCTGTAACAGGTGATTTCCAGGAACAGCAGGAATCAAGTCTTCACTACCCACCCACCTACCCTAGGAGTTGTACTTTTCCTCTTTTTCTCCTTCTCTCCTTTTATCTCAGCTACAAACTCAACTGAGGAGCGAGAGCTGGAAAGGCGGGAAGGCAGCTACGCAGGCGCGGTGGGATGCTCCCAAAGGCTTTCCTATTGGGCGCTGGGGAGCGTTCCCGTGCGGGCTCCGTCGGTACCGACGTCACCCATATGTGAAGACTCAATTCCTGCTGTTCCCAGAGATCATCTGTTACAGGTGAGTAACTACGCTTTCTCTGTGGACCAGCAGAATAAGGGCCCACATATGAATGACATCACCAATGGAGCCCCACATGAAAAACCTTTCCCAGCTTCTTTTAAAAGCTTTAAGAGTGGCTGTAATATACCTTTTCACTCTTCCCGCCTACCACCATTGCACGTCAGCTTCTCAAACTTCTCTTCTGCGGAGCTTTGCAGACTTGTTTGTCCCCATGGCCCAAGATATTTCTCAGCTGGTTTTTACATTTTACCTCCTTTTCTCTCTGCCACTGCTATGTGTTTCTTCCCTTTTTAGTTTCCTTTGGGTTTTTTTGGCCGTTTTAAAGTTTCCTTTTTTTACCTTGCCTCCATTATAGGCTGAATTTAGGCCTCAGGGACCCCGGCGAGGTTTAATTTTCACATTCAAGTTTGATTTTGCTGCAGCTATTGTTCCAGGCAATATGTCCCAGAAACTCTCCAGTGGGTTTAAAAACACTCCGGGTGCAGCAGGACCATATATGTCTCAGATGCTCACAATTTGTGCCTGTAGTGGTTGGGGGTCCAACCATGAACCCACTCGTCTCTTGTATTCAGAGATTACAAAAAGAAAGATTCAGTAGTTATGAAGAACAGTACAGAAACATATTTGGCACAGATAAGACTGGTCCATCGACTTTGGCATTAATCTCCATGGCCTGAGAGGTGCATCGACATCAAGGAGTCATTTGAGCCACCCTGAGTCAAGCATCGATATGGTGTCCTGGGATCATCCACCATATCCTGCCTGAAGAAAAGGAAGGATTCATCCTGTGCTTCATCAACATCAAGGACAGAGAACACTGAGCATCAGGCGGAGGCTGAGATGTCTTGGTATCGTAGTTCATTGGAGCACGATGCCTCGAGTATTGAGGTATCAGAGGAACTAATGTCTTCAAAGAGGTCCCCATGTGTGGAGTGGTCATCCTCCTTGGTAGCAGAGAGTCTGCAGTAGTCTCCAAAAGGCAGAGACCTGCCTGCCAGTCTTCTCCAATGGATTAGGCTGTGACTCCTCCACCTTTGTTGATGGCAGCCATTCCAAGTGAGTCTCTCGAGGAACTTTGAATAAAGAATGGTGGTCTACTTTGCCCAGCGCGAAGCTACTACTTGGCAGTTGTCCACCTTCATTGTGTCACGAGGTGATCTTTTCCAGGGCATTGGATAGTACCATTGATGCACTGACACTTCCAGAGGAAATCCAAAACCCACAAGGTGCAGTGGTTGGCCCAGGCAAAGACTCTGACCTCTTTTGAGTACCTCTTTGATTCAGGATCAGAGCACTCCTGGGAGCCAGAGTATGACTCAAAGTATTTCTCAGAGGAGAAGTTTCCTGATTTGTCCTAGGATCCCTCACCACTTCACGAGAGACGCATGTCCTTTCCTGACGAAATCTCCTTCCTTGATTTTGTGCAGACAAAGGTCAAGTCTATTCCATTTAATATGGAAATGGAAAACGAACCCAGGGAAGAAGAATTGGAAATCCTTCAGTTTTGTGATCCTCCTAAGGAAGCCGTGACAATGGCCATTCATAAGATCCTTTAGTGGCTTCAGATGAAAATGTGAAAGACACCCCTTCTCTGTACAACTTGTTAACCGGAAGATTGACTCCATGTATAGAATCCAGAAGGCTGCTGTATTCATAATGCTAACTCTGCCACATCATTCCATGGTCGTCAAATCTGCTCTCAAAAGGACCAAGAGTTTTCACTATTTGGCACCCCTGGGAGAGGGAGGTTAGGACTTGCACAACTTTGCTGATTCTCTCCGTCCAGAGAGAGCCAGTTGCTAGTTAGTGAGCCAAGGGGGGATGGGTGCAGAAAAATATGGTCCAAGCAACACATGATATTTTTGATATGGCATTGAGATCCTCCTTTGAGTATTGGTGCCCAGATACTCTCCTGACTCTGGGTCTCAGACTTACAATACAGTATATAGGAGAAACTGGTTGACATGCTATGTCATGGAGGGAATCTCTTCGGAGATATGATACAGGAGGCTGCTACCCTCATCAAGCATTACAGTGACACTCTTAAGACTTTCCAGGTCCACTTCGGACCCATATTCCTCATCTAGGGAAGTATCAGAATAGGGGGGCAAAGGAGGACCTGTTACTTTCCAAGGCATATAGGTTTCCTTCTCCTTCCCATTCATTCCACACCAAGCTGGGTCCTCACTCTTGGTCTTGTCAGCAGAGAGCCCAAACGTCTCCAGCCTGTTTTCCAGCCAAAACTGGAAATGGGGTTTTGACTGACTCCTAGAGAACATGAGCAACACTCCTGTAGTTATGGACAACCTTCCAGGAGGAGGAAGGCAACATTCTTTGTGGAGCATCGGTCCCTTGTAACCTCAAACAGATGGATTCTCAAGATAAGATTACATCTTTCTCCAGGACCAAGCAGGAAGTCAGTCCTCACATATGGGTGACATTGACGTCGATGGAGCCCTTGCAGAGCATTTCCCCAGCTTTCTATGAAAGCCTTTGGGAATGCAGGCACGCATGCGCGGTCCCCTTCCCGCCTAAAGGTGCCATCTTGCTCAGTCTCTCTTTTTCCGTGAAGCCCGTCGGACATGTGTCCTAGTCCTCCTGGAAAATAGTTGGATTTTTTTGCGATTCCTTCGCTATTTTTTCTCCGGTTCGACGCCGGATCCCCTCCCGCCGGGTTCGGTACACCGGTATCGAGCCCGATCTTATTTTTTTCGGTTTTTGCCCTTCGTGGCTGGCGTTCGCGTCCTTTTTTTCTTTTTCCCTGGAAGGCCGGTCCTTTGACCTCGCGGGGACTCTTTTTTTTTTTTCCCCGATGGCTTCCAGTGGTTTCAAAAAGTGTGATTGGTGCAAGAAACTAATGTCTCTCACCGACACACACGACTGTGGCCTTCGGTGCCTGGGTCCTGACCATGATCCTAAGATCTGTGGACCATGTGGAAAGATGTCTTCCAAGGCGCTTCGAAGTCGTCAGCACCAAAAGGAAAGGCTTTTCTCTGACTCAGCCTCCGGCCGGGCCCGGACCTCGTCCGAGGCCTTAACATCTTGGGAATCGGATCCCGAGCACCGTCGGGGCTCCTCGGACAGGGGGTCCCCCGACCGGGAACGAAAGAGGAAGAAGCGGCTCGCGAGGGCGTCATCGTCGGAGGTCCCTGGCTCCTCGAGAGCTAGATCTCAGACCCCCGACCGCCGCCCCGGGCCCGTGGAACAGGAGAAGCCTCCAAAAGTACCTTGTGTGGAGCCGGAGTCTGCTGGACACGTAAGCCCTGTAGTCCTCGTGGACTCTCCTCCCAGAGAGCCGACGTCGGGCCCGGTGCCGCCAGGGCCCGAGTCGTTGGCTTCTGAGTCTCCTGAGCTGGGTCTCAGGCTTGACAGCCTTGGAGTGCAGATTGTCTGCCTTCATGGAACAGCGGCGGGCGCTGATGGCCAGCCTGTCTGGCGCATCTGCCCCGACCACCGGGACATCGACATCGAAGTCGACCCCGGAGACCGAGCCAATACTCGAGACCATGAAGGCTCGAGGTCAACCTCGGTCGCGGTCTCCCTCGACCTCCCGTTCGGGACCGAGGGCGTCAACGCCGGTGCCTTCGGTGTTGAGGCGGGTGCTCACAGGCCCCGCGAGTTCGGACCCCGATTCCTCATCGGACGAGTCCGCCTGGGAGACTGAGGATGAGGAGTCCCCCGACACCTTCCGGACTCGGTGCGTCCCGTCGGACTCACCGCAGTCTGAGCCCCGGAGTAGATCCCCTCCGGAGGATACCCGGTTCTCGGAGTTTGTCCGGGATATGGCCACTGCATTGGCTATCCCTGCGGACCCCGAGGGGGAGCCTCGAGCCGAGGAGCTCGAGGCCCTACAGTATGACTCTCCTCCGAAGGAGGCATTTACTGTTCAGTTTCCTCCGATGCTGGAACGGCTCCTCTTCCAGATGTGGGAGGCACCGGCCTCGGCGCCGGTTCTAAGCAAGCGGGTCGATTCTATCTATCGACTCCGGAAGAGCCCTGGCTTTCAGAAGGCGCAGCTACCACACCATTCCATGGTGGTGGAATCGACCATGCATCGCCTGAAAAGTCAGAAGATGCACTCCGCGGTGCCCCCTGGCAGGGAGGCCCGGAACCTGGATGGTTTTGGTAGAAAGGAGTGGAGGAGTGGCCTAGTGGTTGAGGCAAGGTACTTCAGGCCGGAAGGTCGGGGGTTCAAATCCCACTAGAGGACAGCAACCTTGGGCCGGAAGGATTGGGGTTTCTAGTCCCACAGGTGCTCCTTGTGGTCTTGGGCAAGCCACTTAACCCCTCCGTAGCCCATGTTCCCTGTAAAATAGTTATCTCCAAGTTATAATGCCCTGTTCAATGTAATTTCAGTTTGTTCAATGTAAACCGCACTGATGCAGAATAGCGCGGTATATAAGAGAATGTAAATAAATAAAAGTGCTTCCAGGGCTCGATTCTTGCTTGCCATGTCCAGTCTTACCAGCTGTACATGGGCATGTACTTGCGGGACCTGGCCAAGGAGCTGGCCGGGTTCTCTGCTGGTCTCTCCAGGGAACCCTTGCAGAGGTTCAAGTCCTTGTCCTCGGGGATACGGGAATGCTCCAAGTTTATGTCCCGCGCTGCCTACGATGGCTTCGAGGCTTCGGCCCGTGTTGCAGCGGCTGGCATCGCGGCTCGACGCCAGGCATGGCTGCAGTCATCGGACCTCGAGCCATGGGTTCAGGACAAGTTGGTCAATGTCCCTTGCCAAGGTGAGAACCTTTTTGGCAAGCCCATGACCAAGAAGGCCGCACAGCTCGAAACCGAGCACCTCACGAGGACAAGGCTGTCCAGAAAGACTTCTGCCCCTTCTCACAAAAAGAAGGGCTCGGGTAAAAAGCCCTTTTACCCGAGGAAGGGTGCTGCCTACAAACAGTACCCACAGTACCAGGCCTCCCAAACTCCCCCTCAAGGTCAGCAGGCCAAGGGGCAGGGCAATGGGCCCCGTAGGCAGAGGACTCCCAAGCCTCCGGCCCCTGCTCCCACTCAGCAGGGTGGGGGTTTTTGACTCCTTAGGCATAGCCTCTCCGTCCCTGCTCTCCCAACCCTGCACAGGAGGTCGACTTACCCTGTTTGCACACAGGTGGCCACTCATCACTGGAGACAGTTGAGTGCTAAGCATCATCCACAAGGGCTATATGCTACACTTCCAACAGCTGCCTCCTCCATACTTTCCAGTGGAGCCTCCAAGGCCTCCCCTGCACACAGATCTTCTCCTTCAGGAGCTCCAAGGTCTGTTGCGAGATAAGGCAGTGGAGCCTGTGCCTCCCCACCTCCAAGGTCAAGGGTTCTACTCCAGGTACTTTCTCGTACCCAAAAGAACCAGTTGCCTCCGGCCTATTCTCGACCTCAGAAATCTCAACAACTTCCTAAAGAAAGAGAAATTCAAGATGCTTACTCTTGGAACGCTGCTGCCCTACCTCCAGCAGGGAGATTGGCTATGCTCCTTAGATTTAAAGGATGCATACACTCACATCCTCATTCATCCAGATCACAGAAAGTACCTCAGGTTCATTGTGGGAGGAAACCATTATCAGTACAGAGTACTGTACTGCCTTTTTCTCCAGGACCAAGCAGGAAGTCAGTCCTCACATATGGGTGACGTCGGCGCCGACGGAGCCCTCGCGGAGCAATTTTCCCCAGCTTTCAAAGAAAGCCTTTGGGAATTGCAGCGCACATGCGCGGTCCTCTTCCCGCCCAAGGGTGTCATCTTGCTCAGTCTTCTTTTTTCCGCAGAGCCCTACAGACGTTGTTTGTGAATCCCCGCAGAAAAGTTGATTTTATTTCTCTTTTTTCTCGGTTTCGATGCTGGTTCTTTTCCCGCCCGGACCCGCGACGCCGGTTGCGAGTCCGTTCTTTATTTTTCGGTTTTTTGTCCTTCGTGACAGATTTCGCGCCTTTTTACTTTTTCACTGGCAGCCCGGTCTTTTGACCTCGCAGGGGCCCTTTTTCCCCCGATGGCTGCCAGCGGGTTTAAAAAGTGTGACCTCTGTAAGAAACTCATGTCTCTTACCGACACACACGACTTCTGCCTCCGCTGCCTCGGACCCGATCATGACCCGATGATCTGTGGTCCGTGTGGCAAAATGTCCTCAAAAGCGTTGAGGAGTCGGCAGCATCAGCAGGAACGTATCTTCTCTGACTCCGGCCGGGCTCAGACCTCGTCAGAGGCTTCGACGTCTCAGGACTCTGGTCCTGAGCATCGTCTAAGTTCCTCTGAAAGGGGGTCTCCTACCCGGGAACAACATCGGAAGAAGAAACCCGCGAGGGCGGGATCGGTGGACGCTCCTGGTTCCTCGAGGGCCAGGTCGCATAGCCCCGATTCCCGTCCTGGGTCCTCGGAGGTGGAGAGGCCTTCCAAACATCCTCGTCTCGAGATGGACTTGCCCGCTCACATGAGTACTGTTGTCCTCGTGGACTCGCCTCCGAAGGAGCCGACGTCGGGCCCGACGCCGTCGGGGCCCGAGTCGGGGGCTGCTGGGTCTCCTGAGCTCAGACTCAGGTTGACGGCCTTGGAGAGCAATCTGACTGCCTTCATGGACCAGCAGCGGGCATTGATCGCTGGCCTCGCCGGTGCTTCTGCCCTGACTGCCGGGACGTCGACCTCCAAGTCGACCCCGGAGACCGAGCCGATCCTCGAGTCCATGAGGGCTCGAGTCGATCCTCGGTCGCGGTCTCCTTCGGCCTCCCGTTCGGAACCGAGGTCGTCGACGCCGACTCCCTCGGCGTCGGGGCGGATGGCATCGATGCCCGCCCGACCGGAGCCGCTCGACTCCTCCTCCGAGGAGTCGGCCTGGGAATCCGAGGACGAAGAGTCACCTGGTTCCTTTCGGACTCGGTGTGTCCCATCGGACTCCCCCGAGTCCGAACCTCGGAGACGGGTCCCCCCCAGAGGATACCCGGTTCTCGGACTTCGTGCGGGATATGGCCAAGGCCTTGGCCTTCCCCGCGGATCCCGAGGAGAAGCCTCGAGTCGAAGAGCTCGATGCCCTCCAATATGACTCTCCCCCGAAGGAGGCCTTTATTGTACCGGTTCCTCCGATGCTGGAACGACTTTTCTTCCGCATGTGGGAGAGCCCGGTGTCGTCGCCGGTGTTAAGCAAGCGGGTCGATTCCATTTATCGAGTCCGCAAGAGCCCCGGCTTCCAAAAGGCACAACTACCGCACCATTCCATGGTGGTAGAATCGGCCATGCATAGACTTAAGAGTCAAAAAATGCACTCCTCGGTGCCCCCGGTAGGGAGGCCCGAAGCCTGGATGCCCTCGGTAGGAAGTGTTTCCAGGGCTCTATGCTTGCTTGTCGAGTCCAGACCTACCAGCTCTACATGGGCATGTATCTCCGAGACCTGGCTAAAGAAATAGCCGGGTTCTCTGCTGGTCTCTCCGACGAACCTTTGCAGAGGTTCCAAACCTTGTCAACTGGTATTCGGGAGTGCTCAAAGTTTATCTCTCAAGCAGCCTACGATAGTTTTGAGGCATCGGCTCCCGCCGCCAGGCTTGGCTTCAGACATCCGACCTCGAGCCATGGGTGCAGGACAAGTTGGTCGATGTCCCTTGCAGAGGTGAAAACCTCTTTGGCAAGCCCATGGATGAGAAGGCTGCACAGATCGAGACCGAGACTCTCACCAGGACTCGTCTCTTAAGGAAGACCTCTGCCCCTTCTCAAAAGAAGAAGGGCTCGGGGAAAAAGCCCTTTTACCCGAGGAAGGCGGCTGCCTATAAATACTACCATCAGTATCAGGCCTCAGCAGCTCCCCCACAGGGTAAGCAGGCCAAGGGATGGGGTAATGGGTCCCGTAGGCAGCAAGCCCCCAAGCCTGCACCACCGGCCCCTGCTCAGCAGGGTGGGGGTTTTTGACTTCATCAGCATAGCCTCTCCCCCTCAGCTGGTTTCTCTCAGCACAGGAGGCCGGCTGGTCCACTTTGCCCACAGGTGGTCCAACATCACCACAGATACCTGGGTACTTCACATAGTTCAGAAGGGCTATCTTCTTCACTTTTACCAGGTACCTCCCTCCTACTTTCCAGGGGAGCCTCCGAGACTCCCTCTGCACAAGGACTTACTCCTTCAGGAGTTAGCAAGTCTCCTTCAGGAACAGGCTGTGGAACCGGTGCCCCACCACCTGAAGGGTCAAGGGTTTTACTCCAGGTACTTTCTGATACCAAAAAGAACAGGAGGCCTCAGACCCATCCTGGACTTGCGAAACCTCAACAAGTTCCTTGCAAAGGAAAAGTTCAAGATGCTTACCCTTGGAATCCTGCTGCCCTACCTCCAGCAGGGCGACTGGCTATGCTCCTTGGATCTAAAGGATGCGTATACTCATATCCTTATTCATCCAGACCACAGACAATATCTCAGGTTTGTTGTGGGAGGAAATCATTACCAGTACAGAGTATTGCCCTTTGGCCTATCCTCCGCCCCCAGGGTGTTCACCAAATGCCTGGCAGTGGTGGCGGCCTATCTAAGACTTCAAGGCCTTTTTGTGTTTCCATACCTGGACGACTGGCTCATCATAGCCCAGTCTTCCCAAGAGGCCACTCATCGCACTGTGACTCTACTCCAGCACTTGGGATTTGTCATAAACTTCGCAAAGTCCACTTTGCTCCCCTCTCAAAATCTCGAATTCATCGGCGCCAGGTTGGACACTCTTCAGGCGCGGTCCTTCCTCCCTCTGGATAGGGCCAAGCGGCTCCTGGATCTCGCCAGCCACTTTCACAGCAATTCCCTGGTCTCGGCCAGGCAATTTCTGAGACTGATCGGCCATATGGCTTCCACGGTCCATGTGACCCCCAATGCCCGCCTGAACATGCGACCTGCTCAATGGTGCCTTCGCACACAATGGCATCAGGCCACTGGGAGCCTAGCGGACTCCGTAAAGATCTCCGACCAGCTGGTTTCTTCTCTACAATGGTGGCTTCATCTGCCAAACCTAGTACTAGGAGTGACTTTTCAGCCCCCTCCGCATTCTCAGGTCCTGACGACCGATGCTTCTCTCCTGGATTGGGGAGCACATTGCCAAGGGACATGTACTCAAGGTCTCTGGACTCCTTGGGAGTCTGCTCAGCAGATAAACTTCCTGGAGCTCAGAGCCATCCGCCTAGCACTCAATGCATTCTCTCACCTGATTTCTCACCAGTCGGTGCTGGTACAGACAGACAATCAGGTTGCAATGTTCTACGTGAACAAACAAGGCGGAACGGGCTCCTTCCTTCTCTGTCAGGAGGCACAGAAACTATGCTCTTGGGCCGTCCACCACGGCATCATCCTCAAAGCTGTCTATCTCCGAGGTCAAGAAAATTACCTGGCCGACAAGCTAAGCAGGATCCTCCAGCCACACGAGTGGAGGTTGGATCCGATGGTGGTTCAGCGGATCTTTCTCAAGTGGGGCCTCCCCACCATGGATCTGTTTGCCAGTCCTCTGAACCGACAACTTCCCAGATTCTGCTCTCGACAACCGCATCCTCTCAGAGTAGCAGCGGATGCTTTTCTGATTCCATGGTCCACAGGCCTCTTATATGCCTTTCCTCCCATGCCGCTGGTGTCTCGGACACTCTTCAAAGTTCTCAGAGACAAAGCCTCGATGATCCTAGTGGCTCCCCGGTGGCCGAGACAACCTTGGTTCCCGCTTCTAATGCAGCTGGCGGTGGACACCCCTCTTCCTCTGGGGTTTCAGCCCGACCTCCTGTCACAGGATCAGGGGACTCTCCTGCACCCCAACCTCCGGTCCCTTCATCTGATGGCCTGGCTGCTGAAAGGGTAGTCCTTGCTCCCCTCCGCCTGCCTCCAGATGTGGAGGAGGTCGTCTTGGCCTCCAGGCGGCCCTCCACCCGGAAGTCCTACGCTCTTAAGTGGCGTCAGTTCTCTGTCTGATGTGCTCAGCAGTCTCAAGATCCCTTCTCCTGTTCAGCATCAGTGGTCTTGCAGTACTTGCTTTCCCTCTCCAATCTTGGACTTAAGTCCAACTCGGTCAAGGTCCACCTCAGTGCTCTTTCTGCGCATCACATGCCGGTGGATGGCAGACCTCTTTCTAGCCACCCTCTGGTGGCTCGTTTTCTCAGAGGCCTCCTTCTCCTTAAACCACCTATGCGCCCACCAGCCCCAGACTGGGATCTCAATGTGGTTTTACAGCGGATTACCTGTCCGCCTTTTGATCCTATGGCTACCTGTCCTCTTCGTTTTCTTTTTTGGAAAACCTTGTTCTTGGTGGCCCTCACTTCTGCTAGACGCGTTAGTGAGCTGCAGGCCCTGGTATCTGATCCTCCTTACACTAGGTTCTACAAGAACCGGGTAGTCTTACGGACTCACCGTAAGTTTCTTCCCAAAGTGGTTTCCCCTTTTCACATCAACCAGGAGGTGGTGCTTCCGACCTACTTTTTCAGGCCACACTCCAGCCAAGCTGAAATGGTCCTGCATACCCTGGACTGTAGAAGGGCGTTAACCTTCTACCTTGACCGTACGCGGGAGCACAGAAGGGCTGTTCAGCTCTTCGTCTCTTATGACCCCAATAAGTTGGGGCTCCCTGTCTCCAAGCGTACTCTGTCCATCTGGATTGCTGACTGTATCGCTTGGGCTTACGAGGCAGCCGGCCTCTCGTCGGAAAGTCGAGTCACGGCCCATCGTGTTCGGGCGAAGGCTACGTCAGTGGCTTACCTCCGCTCTGTTCCATTGGCAGACATCTGCCGGGCCGCTACTTGGTCTTCAAGCCAGACTTTTGCAGCCCATTACTGCCTGGAGAGGGAGTCCCGCAGGGACAGTGCTTTCGGACAGGCAGTCCTCCGTAACCTCTTCGAGGTATAGGCAACTCCTACCCTCCATCCCGGATGTTGGGCTACCGGTTGGAGACGTATTCAGAGAAGATTCCTTCCTTCTGTGCTACTGAGCTTTGAGGGAGCTCCTTTTTGTGCTTAGGGTCTCCGGTAGCCTTAAGCTTGGGAGTCCCATATGTGAGGACTGACTTCCTGCTTGGTCCTGGAGAAAGCGTAGTTACTCACCTGTAACAGGTGTTCTCCAGGAGCAGCAGGAATCAGTCCTCACAACCCTCCCTCCTCCCCTTGGAGTTGCAGTTCTATGCTTTCGTTTTTGCTAATTTTTTGCTGTCTTTTAGCTATGTCATCTGACTGAGCAAGATGGCACCCTTGGGCGGGAAGAGGACCGCGCATGCGCGCTGCAATTCCCAAAGGCTTTCTTTGAAAGCTGGGGAAAATTGCTCCGCGAGGGCTCCGTCGGCGCCGACGTCACCCATATGTGAGGACTGATTCCTGCTGCTGCTGGAGAACACCTGTTACAGGTGAGTAACTACGCTTGGCCTCACCTCCGCTCCCAGGGTCTTTACCAAATGCCTGGCAGTGGTGGCGGCCTACCTGAGAAATCAGGGTATCTTTGTCTTCCCCTATCTGGACAACTGGCTCATCAGGGGTCAGACGTGTCAGGAGGCCAGACAAGCCACCCTCTGAACTATTGCTCTTCTTCAAAACCTGGGGTTTGTCATAAACTTTGCAAAGTCCACTTTGCTCCCCTCCCAGAACTTGGAGTTCATAGGGGCAAGGTTGGACTTTCTGCTGGCAAAGGCATTCTTGCCAGAAGACAGAGCCCAAAGACTGATAAACTTGGCAAACCAGTTTCTCAGCAGGTCACTGGTCTCCGCCAGACTCTGCCTGAGGCTTCTTGGCCACATGGCTTCGACAGTACATGTGACCCCCAATGCCCGGCTCCATATGAGGCCTGCACAGTGGTGCCTTCGAACTCAGTGGGCACAGGCCACAGGCAGCCTCAGAGACAGAGTAAGGGTGTCCAGACAATTTCTGAACTCCCTCCGCTGGTGGCTGCACCCACCCAATCTATTGCAAGGGGTGCCTTTTCAGATTCCTGGGTTCACAGTGGTGTTGGCCACGGATGCCTCCCTGCAAGGCTGGGGGGCTCATTGTCTAGGCAAGTGCACCCAGGGCCTGTGGTCTCCCTGGGAGGCCTCACAGCAGATCAATCTACTGGAACTCAGGGCTATTCGTTTAGCCCTCAAGACTTTCTCTCAAACACTGGCTCATCAGTCTGTCCTAGTTCAAACGGACAACCAAGTAGCCATGTTTTATGTGAACAAGCAGGGCGGAGCTGGGTCCAGGCTCCTTTGTCAGGAGGCACAGGACCTTTGCTTGTTTGCTCTCAAGCACAACATGCTCCTCAAGGCAGTGTATCTACCTGGCCAGGACAACTACCTGGCAGACAGGTTGAGCAGGATTCTGCAGCCCCATGAATGGCAGCTCCATCCCTTAGTGGTTCAGAAGATTTTCCTGAAATGGGGACTTCCAACCATAGATCTGTTTGCCAGTCCATCGAACAAACAACTGACAAGATTCTGCTCCAGGCAACCACATCCTCCGCGGCTGGCAGCAGATGCTTTTCTGATTTCCTGGTCCCAGGGCCTCCTGTATGCGTTTCCTCCCACGCCCCTGGTGGCCCGAACCCTTCTGCTTCAGCTGGCAGTGGATCCCCCACTGCCTCTGGTGTTGCAAGCCGACCTTCTCTCTCAGGATCAGGGTTCCCTTCTGCACCCAAATCTCAGAGCTCTCAATTTGATGGCTTGGAGGCTGCAAGGGTAGTTTTGGCTCCCTGGGGCCTACCTCAGGAAGTTGAGGAGGTTGTCCTAGCCTCTAGAAAGCAGTCCACTAGGAAAACCTATGCCCTGAAATGGAAAAGGTTTTCTGTGTGGTGTCAGCTACGTACAGAAGATCCTTTCTCCTGTGCTGTACCAGTAGTGCTTCAGTACCTACTGCACTTATCAAATCAGAGACTTAAGTCCAATTCTGTTCGGGTCCACCTCTCAGCTCTAGCAGCTCACCACTCACTGGTGGAAGGACATTCTCTGTCGGTTCACCCCTTGGTGTCCCGGTTTCTCAGAGGCTTGCTCTTGCTCAAGCCTCCGATCCGTCGTCCTGCTCCTGAATGGGAGTTGAATGTGGTCTTGCAGCAACTGACTCGCCCACCTTTTGAGCCGATGGCTACTTGTCCTCTCCGCTTCCTGTCCTGGAAGACACTCTTCTTGGTAGCCCTAACCTCGGCCAGGCGAGTGAGTGAACTTCAGGCCCTGGTCTGTGACAGGCCTTACACCCGCTTCTATAGGAACAGGGTAGTCCTTAGGACTCATCCAAAGTTCCTCCCAAAGGTTGTCTCCTCCTTCCACCTTAACCAAGAGGTGGTTCTTCCTACATTCTTCCCTAGGCCTCATGCAAGCCAGGCTGAAGCACTTCTGCATACACTGGACTGTAGGAGGGCCTTATCCTTCTACCTTGACTGTACGCAGGGACATAGAAGGGCTACTCAGCTCTTCATATCTTTTGACCCTAATAATTTGGGGTTAGCTGTGTCCAAGCGTACCTTGTCCACCTGGGTAGCTGACTATATCACCTGGGCTTACAGGGCAGCTGACCTTCCTTTGCAGGGTCGGGTCACGGCCCATTGTGTCAGGGCAATGGCTGCCTCAGTGGCTCATCTCTGCTCTGTACCGTTGGTAGACCTCTGCAGGGCTGCAACTTGGTCCTCAAGCCAGACTTTTGCGGCCCATTACTGTCTGGAGAGGAAGTCCCGTAGGGACAGTGCTTTTGGCCAGGCAGTACTCCGGAATCTCTTTGAGGTTTAGGCAACTCCAGCCCTCCGTTGGGCTACTGGTGGAGGTTCTTTCAATGAAAAGCCTTTCTTTGATGCTGGGACTAGAGGGAGTTCTCTTGTTCAGCCTAGGTTCCCTGGTAGCCCAGAGCTAGGGAGTCACCCATATGTGAGGACTGACTTCCTGCTTGGTCCTGGAGAAAGAGTAGTTACTCACCTGTAACAGGTGTTCTCCAGGAGCAGCAGGAATCAGTCCTCACAACCCTCTCTCCTCCCCTGGGAGTTGCAGTTGTACATAGTTTATTTTTACATTTTTGTGTGCTGTTTTTAGCTATGTCATTTGACTGAGCAAGATGGCACCTTTAGGCGGGAAGGGGACCGCGCATGCGTGCCTGCATTCCCAAAGGCTTTCATAGAAAGCTGGGGAAATGCTCCGCAAGGGCTCCATCAACGTCGATGTCACCCATATGTGAGGACTGAATCCTGCTGCTCCTGGAGAACACCTGTTACAGGTGAGTAACTACTCTATTTGACCTATCACCAGATTGCCCAATCCATCAGCTCTCAGCAGCCGGAAATACTTCTACAGGAACTCTCTGCCCTTTAACAGGCCAATGCAGTCAAATCTGTTCCACCTGGACAGGAAGGACTGGGATTCTGCCCTAGGTACTTATTTGAACATGGACTAGATATTTGTTCAAATTTCTCAGATCTAGGTCTTTATTGTGACAATGTGGTTTCCCTTCCCCACCCTACTTCCCTGTCTTCAAAAGGAAGATTGTCTATGTTAGGATGTATATACCCACATTCAGGTATATCCCAGTCACAGGAAGTATCCACGATTCGTCATAGGGCAACACCACTTCCAATCTTATGTACTGCCATCTGGCCTCATGTATTTACAGAATGCCTCGCGGTAGTTGCTGTGTACACAGACTGAGGATGCAGTATTTCCCTATTTCGACAATTGCCTGGTCAAGAGCACAACTTGAGAAGGAAGATCAAGAATTTGTGCACTCAACCATCTGGTTGCTAGAGTAACTAACACCCTAAATTCTTAGCACTCGATCTCATTGTACATATGTAATTAGTTCAGTTTGTATCCCCCTTGTTATCCAAGTTGTTACCCCTGTTCTCTGTAAAGCCAAACATGTTATCCAAGTTGTTTCTCCTGTTCTATGTGAAGCCAAACAGTCTGTTATGGTCATTTTGTTGTATGTAAACCGCGCTGATAAATAGTGCGGTATATAAGAAATTGTAATAAATAAATAATAAATAAATAAATAACTAGGGTTTGTCATACACTATCCCAAGTCAAATTTAAGCCCAGATATGAATCATGCAAAAGCCTTTCTTTCACAGGACAGGCTTTCTCAGCTGGACTATCATGAAAGAACTAAGAGTCACAGAACTCGGCGAGAAACATGTTGAGGATGTTGAGTCTTATGACCTCAACAGTTTATGTAACACTCTTAGCACATTTCAACATGAGACGAGCTGTTGACCTTGAACATACACCAGTTGCAGTCCACTCACAGGTTCAACATCATCATATCTGTTACAGTTCCTCTCCGGGACTCCCTGTCCTAGTAGTTGTCCAGTCCAGGATTACCCTTCCAAATTCATCCCTTCAAAAACTACCCACGACAGATAAGTCCAAACTGGCCTGGGGGGCCCATAGGGATGGGTTTCACACTCAGGGACTGTGGTCCTCCCAAAAAAATCTCCATCAGATCAATTTTGAATTCTGTTTAGGCTTTTAGAGATTGGTTGGCCAAGCAAATTGTCAAGATTTAAACAGACAACCAAGAAGCCATGTATTAATAAGCAGGGAGGAACAAGATCGTACCTCTTATGTTGGGAAGCGGTCAGGATGTGGAACTATGTCATCTCTCACAGGATGACTCTTGGGCACTGCCTCGATAGATTTGTTTGCCACCCCTCAGAGCAGGTAGGTTCCTCGGTTTTGCGCCAAGTTAAGGATGCATCGCAAACCAGCCTCTGATACCTTCATCCACTATTGGGGGAGGGACTTATAAACATCCTCCTATATCCCTCTTAGCGAAGACTCTCTGAAACTTAGACAACAAAGGCACTATTGGCCTAGTGACCCCTTACTGGCCAAGACAGCTACGGTTCCGTCCTCTTCAGGAACTTTCTGTCAGGGAACTACTTTGACTGGACATTTTGTCATCCCTGATTGTGCAGGATCAGGGGAAACTGTTACATCCCAGCATCAATTCCCTAGACCTCACAGCTTGGATTTTGAGGGGTTAACTTTATAATCTCTGAACCTGATGGCTAGTGTGACAAAACGTTCTCTTGGCTTCTAGGTGATTCTATAGGAGGTCTTATGGCTTTAAGTGGAAGAGGTTTGCTGTCTGGTGTGAGGAAAAAGACCTAGATCCTTTCTCAATTCCCACACAAAAATTGTTTGAATACATTCTACATTTGTCAGTCTGACCTTGAAAACCAAGTCTGTAAGTTTACACCTCAGTGTAATTGGTGCTTTATGTATAAGGTAAATCCTCTCTACAACCTTTAGTTTGCTACATGAGGAGCTTCTTCTTTTGAAACCTCTCCTTAAGCTTCCCGCAGTGTCTTGGAATCTCAGCGTGGTTTTGACTTATCTGATGAAAGCTCCTTTTGAGCTGCTGAGACCTGTGGATTGAAGTACCCTGACCTCCCTTGCTTTCTGAACACATTAACAAGATCCTTATCTATTCTGTAGTCACCTCCCACTCAGCCTATTGCAACCTCTTTTGACAAGGTCCCTCATGAGAGACTCTTGGCCAAATTAAAAAGTCATGGGATTGGAGGCAATGTAGTATTGTAGATTAAGAACAGGTTAAAAGATAGAAAGCAGAGAGTAGGGCTAAATGGCCAATTTTCTCAATGGAGAAAGGTGAATCTCCAGGAACGAACAAAGTCAGTCTTCACATATGAGTGACATCTGCATCAATGGAGCCCTGTGCAGGAACACTCCCCAGCATCCAATAGGAATGCTTTTGGGCATATCCCTCCACACATGCGTGCCTACCTTCCCGCCTTCCCAACAGTTTTCCTCAGTCATCTTTTTTCCGCGGAGCCATCAGGACCTTGTCCTAATCCCGCTGTGAAAGAATACTTCAAAGTTTTGTTTTTGGTTCCTTTTGGTACTTCTGCTTGCCTTCCTGTTGACCGGAATGGTACTGCATCGTCTGGTACTTTTCTTCATTTTTGAATTTTCTTTTTCTTTTCTTTTCTACGGGTTTTTGGGCTGCCATTGCCCAATTTGATTTTGCCTCCATCATTTTTTCCATGATGGAAAAGGCACGTAGTACCCCAACATTTAGTACACTTTTTAAAACCACTATCTCAGCAACTGACCAGCACAACTGGTGCTTAAAATGTTTGGGCTGTGACCAAGACATTTCTTCTTGTACCCACTGTCAGCAAATGTCACCACGGGGACTTAAGAATGGGAACAGAAAAGGGTAAAGCTGTTTCAGTCAGACTCGGCCACTTTGGCACACTCTTCGGTGGCTTCCATACTGTCGGCACTATCACATGGTTCCCATACATCATCCAAGTCCAAACATAGCAGCAAGCATCGATCTGCTTCACCGGGAAAGATCTCTGTATCGGCAGTCAAGGGATCCTGATCCTTGGTGTCTCATCGGACTCCAATGCTCGACATTGACGTTGGCATTCAGCTTCAGGTGACTCGGGCCGTCCGGCCAAAGAGCCCCGGCAGAAGGAAACTTCCTCCAAAGCCTCGGAGAAGCTCGAGGATACTCTGTGGGCATCATCCTCAGTGGAGCCCCCCGCTACCTTGCTCTGGAACGATAGCACCTGGCTCAGTGCTCGATTCCTCCCATTCAACTCCAGTCTCCCTCGATTAGTGTGTCCAAGCTATCGAGAGGAGTCTGGCCATGATCCTGGCAGCAGTAGTGCTGGGGCCTTCGAGGCCCTCGGGTTCCACTGCTCCGATACCATCTCTTGATGTTGATGTATCGCAGGTTTTGGGAGCATTGCTCAGAGAGTTGGCGCTGTTTGCACAGAGCCTCAACCTGCTTCGCAGCACTCTGTAGCATCGGGTATCGGACACTCCAGTTCTGATACCATTAGCACCGAGCCTCAAGGTCGGTGTCAGATCATCATCGATACCATGGAACAGACTTTGTACTTTGACTTTCTCCTGGATTCCGGTACCACTTCTTTGAACTCTGATGCTGTCTCTCAATTCTGAGCCGCTCCGGGATATTCCCTCACATTAGTCTCCATCACAGGAGAGGCATCGATCACCCCCCCCCCCCCTCGAGAACATGTCCTTCCGAGATTTTATCTAGGACATGGCAGCGGTTCTGTCAGTGTCTGTGACAACTGAATCCGAACTGTGGGCAGAGGAACTTGACATCCTTCAGTATCCCTCATCTCCGAAGGAAGTTGCTACACTTCCCATCCATGACATTCTCCATAACTTAATGCTCTGGATGTGGGAAGTACCACTAACAGTTCCTTCCATTAGTAAGCGACTGGACACTCTGTATCTACTTCCTCTATGTCCAGGCTTTCAGAAACCACAACTGCCACACCATTCTGTGTTTGTGGAATTGGCTATGAGAAGGATTAAAAGTTCTAAGAACCACTCATTGGTTCCCCCAGTCAGGGAGTCCAGAACACTCGATTTTGGCCAGAAAGCTTTTCAGGCTGTTGAACTTGGGTCAAGAATTAACTCCTACATGCTGTATATGGACATGTTCTTGAGGGATGTATCAAAGGATCTCTCTGAATTCCTCTTTACTGCCAACAGACAAACAGGCCCCACATGAGACTCTGGTGTGTTATGCTCAGAACACTTCCAGGTTTCTGATCAGGGCAGCCTTTAATGCTTTTGAGGCCACTAATAGAACAGCAACAATCTGCATTGGAGCAAGATGAACAGCCTGGTTGCAGGCCTCTGATCTTGAGCAATGGGTTCAAAATAAACTAGCCAATATCCCCTGTAATGGAGAGAACCTTTTTGGCAAAGGATGGTGTGAGAAAACCGGTGAGATAGAGACCGATGATCTCACCATGAAATGTTTACCCTGAAAAACAACAGATCCTACTAAAAAGAAGGCTTCTACCAAGAAGGCTCTTGTCCTAAAAAGAAGAGGTACTACCATTCCTACTCTTACTCCTCCTATCAGGCTCAACAGCCCCTTCAGAAACAGCAGGGGAATCGTCAGCCCAGAAAGCCTAAGACTGCGAAGCCCCAGCCAGCTTTACAGCCACAACCTCAGGCTAATTTTTTACTGCTTTCTTGAGGGCATAGCCAGTCTACTCCTAAAAGAGCCACACCCCTCCCACATAGCAGGCAGGTTAACTCATTATGCCTATAGATGGCCCCCTTATAACTTCAGAACCCTGGACCTAGGCAGTGGAGAGTGCAGGCTATCAGCTCAATTTAAAAGATCTGCTCCCCACTTATTTTGTGGATGAGTTTCCCATGGATCTCCTTCACTCCACTCTGCTGCAGCAGGAGACTGCCACTCTAACAACTCATGGGGTCATTGAAGTCCCACTCCTCAACAAGGTCTAGGGTTCTACTCCCATTACTTCCTCATTCCAAAGAAGACAGGAGGCTTCAGGCCTATCCCTGAATCTTTGGAATTTTGACAAATTTCTAGTGAGGGAGAAATTCAAAATGATTTCGCTAAGGACCCTGTCCCCTTACCTTTAGGAAAGAGACTGGCTCTGCCCTCTGGATCTCAAAGATACCCACACATACATCCACCCCTTCAATAGAAAATACCTCTTTTTTTTTTCTTTCTTTTTTCTTTCAGGAGCACCACTATCAATACCGTGTTCTCCCCTTTGGATTGGCCTACTTCTGTTCCCTGGACATCTTCGACTTTCCTTACTTAGATGACTGGCTGATCAGGGAAGATACCCCTCAGATGGTCTCAACATCATGTCATCACACCATTCTGGTTCTTCTGCATTTGGGGTTTGTTGTCAAATATCCAAGTCACACCTAACTCCTACTCAAACATTGGTGTTCATAAGAGCTCTTCTGGATTCTACAAAGGCTGGAACCTTTCTAACAGAGGACCATCTTCATCATCTCATTTCCTTGGCAAGCCATTGCCAACAGCAAACCAGTATCATGGCAAGAGACGTGCTACACCTCCTAGGTCACATGGTCTCCACAGTCCATGTTCCATATGCCCATCTTCACATGTGACCAGGGCAGTGGACCCTCAGATCCGTGAACACAGTTCATGGGTCACATCTCACCCCAGTCTGTGACCTCCCTCAACTGGTGGTGCACCACTCAAAATCGGGTTACCTTTTCAAAGGTCTACACCACATTGTACCCTGACCACCAATGCATCCAAACAAGGCTGGGGAGCCCCTCTACAAGATCTCACCACACAAGGCCAGTGGACCCCAGGAGAGGCCTCTTATCACATCAGTCTGTTGGAGTTCTGAGCGATTGTCAACGCCCTCCGTGTCTTCTGTCCCTATCTTTTGGGACAGACCGTACTCATTCAGACAGATAACCAGGTTGCCATGTTCTACATCAACAAAGAGGGCAGTACTGACTCTCGCCTCCTTTGCAAAGAGGTAATCAGACTTTGGACTTTTACGATAGCTCATCAGATTCTTTCAGGCTGTTTATCTCCCAGGGGGAGCAAAATCAGCTAGCCGATGAGCTCAGCTGTATCCTTCGCCCACACTAGTGGATGTTTCATCAGGAAATGTCGCAACACTTGTTCCGATTATGGGGAATGCCCATCATCGATCTCTTCACTACTCCAATGAATGCCCAACTCCCTTGCTTCTGTTCAAGAATCCCATCACCACGGAGTGAAGTTTCAGATGCTTTCCTGCTTTATTGGGGTCAGGGCTTGCTTTAGTCATTCCTGCCACCTCCACCGGTTCTGAAGACTTTCTTCAAATTGCAGTTGGACAGAGGGAAGGTGATTCTCATTGCCCCATTCTGGCCCAGTCAGCTTTGGTTTCTCTTACTCCTTCAGCTGTGATGGACACAACCTCTCAATCTTGCACATACATCCAATCTTCTCTCGCAGAAACGGGATACTTCTTCACCCTAACCTGAGAGTGTTGTAGTTGACAGTGTGGCTGCTGAACGTTTCGTCTTGTCTCACCTATTTCACCCAGAAGATGTGACCAAGGTCTTACTGGCTTCAAGGAAAGATTCTACTAGGCATACATATGCCTTTAAATGGTGTTTCCAGAGAACTCTCAACCCATTCACTTATCCAGTGGAGTACTTGCTTCAATATCTTCATCTCTCCACATCTGGACTACAGACTAACTCAGTGCAAGTCTGCCTTAGTGCAATCTCGGCCTCTCGCTGCTCAATTGCAGATCATCCAATTTCTTCACATACACTTGTGACGTGTTTTATGCATGGCCGCCTTTTAACAAGACCCCCAATCCACCATCCTACCGCAGCCTGGGACCCCAACACTGTCCTGTCACAACTGCTCAAACCCCCTTTTGAGCCACTAGTTACAGCTTCACTGAAGTTCCTTACTTGGAAGGTCATTTTTCCGATCGCTCTCACCTCTTCCCATCGGGTTAGTGAGTTGCAAGCTCTGGTGGACTATGCTCTTTACATTCACTTCCACCATGATAAAGTGGTCCTCCAGAGTCATCCCAAGGTTTCTACCAAAGGTGGTTTCTCCTTTCCACCTTAATCAATCCATTTCTCTCCCAACCTTTTTTCCAAGGCCTCAATCTTCAAGGGCAGAAGCCTCGTTGCATACGCTCGATTGAAAAAGAGCTTTTGCTTTCAATCTTGATAGAATGAAGGGTCATCGTCAATTCTCACAGCTCTTTGTCTCCTTTGACCCTAGCCATCTAGGTCTCCCAGTCTCCAAGCAGACCCTTTCTAACTCGATTGCCAATTGCATATCTTTTGCGTATGCATTGGCCAGACTGTTCCTGCAAGGGAATGTCACAGTCCACAATGTCTGTGCGATAGCCATCACAATAGCCAACCTACGTTTTGTCTCCATCTCAGAGATTTGCCGAGCAGCCACTTGGTCTTCAGTGCATACCTTTGCTGCCCATTACTGTCTTGATAAGGACTCTAGTCGGGACACACTATTTGGCCAAGCTGTCTTAAAGCATCTTTTTGGCATTTAACTACACCTCCTCCCACCATCCTTGACCGACTACCTTATGAAGAGCGTGCCCAAGGGGCTAGGTCTGACAAATCTCTGCTTTACCCTCCTTGTAGTTCAGGTTTCCTCCCTATTCGCACGGGCTTATTTCTATTCTTCATGGTAGCCAGGAGCTGTGGACCATATGTGAAGACTGACTTCCTGCTTGTTCCTGGAGATAGCGTAGTTACTCTCCTGTAATAGGTGATCTCTGGGAACAGCAGGAATCGGTCTTCACAACCTGCTCACCTCCCCTCGGTTGTAGATGGGACTAAGTTCTTCTTCTCACTTTTGGTTTTCCAATTAGGTTTTTTTCTCTATGCTATATACCTGACTGAGGAGAACTGTTAGGAAGGTAGGCACACATACATGGAGGAATACTCCCAAAAACATTCCTATTGGATGCTGGGGAGTTTTCCCAAGCAGGGCTCTGTTGATGCTGATGTCAGCCGTATGTAAAGACTGATTCCTGCTGTTCCCAGAGATCACTGTTAAGGTGTGTAACTACACTATAGTAGAGTACCCCAGGGATCTGTGCTAGGCCCGCTGCTTTTTAAAATATTCATAAATGACCTGGAAATAGGAATAATGAGTGAAGCGATCAAATTTGCAGATGAGACAAAATTATTCAAAGTTGTTAAAACGGAAAAGAACTCTGAAAAATTGCAAGAGGACCTAGAAAAATTGGAAGACTGGACATCCAAATGACAGATGAAATTTAATGTGGACAAGTGCATAGTTGTGCACCTAGGAAAGAACATCCCAAACTATGGTTACACAGTGCAAGGCTCCACATTAGGAACCACCACCCAGGAAAACAATTTAGGCTTCATCGTGGATAATACTTTGAAACCCTCCGCCCAGTGTGCAGTGGCAGCCAAGAAAGCAAATAGAATGCTAGGAATTATAAGGAAAAGAATGGAGAATAAAACCAAGGATATTATAATGCCTCTGTATCGTCCAATGGTGCAACCACACCTTGAATATTGTGTGCAGTTCTGGTTGCCATATCTTAAAAAAGCTGAATTAGAAAAGGTACAAAGAAGAGCGACAAAAATGGTAAGGGGAATGGAAGGATACCCCTATGAGGAGAGTCTTTAAAGGTTGGGGCTTTTCAACTTGGAAAAGAGACAGTTGAGGGGGGATATTATAGAGGTCTATAAATTAAAGAATGCAGTGGAACAGGTAAATGTAGATCGGATTTTTGCGCCATCAGAAAGTAGAAAGATTAGAGGAGACATAATGAAGCTATAATGCAAACCATTTAGGACTAATAAGAGAAAATATTTTTTTACTCAACGCATAATCAAACTCTGGAATTCGTTACCAGGGGATGTAGTAAAAGCTTTTAGTGTAGCTGGGTTTAATAAAGGTTTGGACAAGTTGCTGAAGTAAAGGTCCATAAACCATTATTTAAAAAACAAAAACGGGAAATTCACTGCTTGCCCTGGGACAAGCATTGTGGAACCTATGTTCCTCTTTGGGAACCTGCCAGTTACTTGTAGCCTGGATTGGCCACTGTTGAAACAGGATACTGGGCTTGATGGACCCTTGGTCTGATCCAGTAAGACATTTCTTATTTTCTTATGCTTCTCACTGGTCTCCTATTGACTCCTCTCACTCATTCTCTCTCTCTCCCTCTCTCCTTTTTAATCTATTCAAAACTCAGCTGCACGGTTAATCTTCCATTGTTGCTATGCCCACATAACTTCTCCTTTGAAGACACTTCATTGGCTCCCTATCCATTTCTGCATCCAATTCAAACTTCTCCTGACAAAAGTGCATTCACTCTACAGCTCCTCATTACCTCTTGTCTCTAATTTCTCACTACACCCCTCCTGGGGAACTCAGCTTATCAAGTATTTGTTTATCTGTGCCCTTCTTTTCCCTAACCAACTCCAGCCTCAGTTTGTTCCATCTTGTTGCACCATATACCTGGAATAGACTACCAGAATCAGTACCCTAGGCTTCTTCCCTTATCCTATTTGGATCCAGACAAAAGACCCACCTCTTTGAGGCTGGCTTTGGATCCTGACACCCTTTTCCTCATAGTTTACCTGGTCCCTGTTTGTTGTGGTTGTCTTGAATAGGTTGTAAGTTCAATTAAGTGCTGCATATGCCTTGTAGTACTATAAAACTTGTCAGACGGGTGCCTGGGTGAGAATGTTCACAGTCTTGGCAAAGGCATATATCAATATGATTTGCAAGGGATTGTGGGAAATGCAGTCCATTCACACCAGACACAGCCGCTCACAATAATTAGTTGTGCTTGAGTGTAAAGCCAATAAGATATTTATTTATGGGGTTATTTCTCCCAACACAGATATGCTTGGTAGCACATAAAACAGGATACTTGCTTTCAGTGTTAAACTTAGAAAAACAAAATCAGGAAAACAACAGCTGAACTTGTCAGGCAATCAAATCAAAAGAATAAAGACCTGGTTGGTAACAAACTGGTCTTTTCTGTAGGCTTTAGCTAATATTTTCTTAGCAGTGCATCAAACAACAAACAAAACCCACAAAGTAGGGAAAAACTGTTATTTTCAGGTTAACTTCTTATATCTTCACACATAGACTCAGAAGTGATTCTCTCAGAGCTCACAAGCAATTAGGTAAGGCTCAATTGCTAGCAGTTACCCAGCTGAAACCCCTTAGCTGGCTTACTTTCTACTGTGTGGCTCAAATTCTACTCAGGAGCTTTTCTGAGTAGATTAAAGAACAAGTTTGTATTTCTTTGTGATGGTTGTTGTACTTTGTAACAGTAAATTACCAAAGGAGTTTAGACAGAGAGCAATCCATGTATTCACAGCCTGTATCTACCACCTCTTCCCCTTCTTCAACAATCATGGGTTCAAAATCATGGATTGGCACAGAGGAATTTCTCAATGGAGCACTTTCAGGAGAATACTTGTTTCCCTGCTGTCTTTCAAGGGTATAGCTAGGGCATAGATCAGTGTTCATACCTGAGCTTCCATTGCTGTTAGAGTTCCTCTCTAAATAGCCTGGCCAGTATGTAGTCCAGTTCTTATGTCCAGCCTTCCAATCCAGATCCCTGGACACTGGACCTCTCTTCACATACCTTCTGGCACGGGTCTTAGGATCCCTTCCAAGTGCAGCCGTCTCCCTCACAGGTACCATCTGGAGGTTCCTAGCTCTGCAGCACCATTCCTCTGGCTTTCCCCAGTCCAATGGTGTAAGCTTGCCTTTGGAATGCCTTCCAGTATACGTACTGCTCTGGACTCCTTTAGACCTCCCAAATGCTTTTCTCTTCTTTCTTCCAAAAGGTTTCTTGCCCTCTCTGTCCGTCCGCTCTGGCTTCTGCTTATCCTCCAGATGATGAAGCTGTCCAAGATCATGAAGATTCTGAGGATGATTCTCTGTAGAATAAACTCTACCTTTATTCTGCTTAGATGAGTGCTCCACCTTAGCACAGCGCAGCTGTGCTGAATCAGACCCTGCCCTTTGAGATGAGTGCTTGGGGATTACCTCATAGCCCTCCTGATTGAACACACGTTTCCCCACTTCAGCTCCTCTAATGGCTGTAGGAAACCTGGTGCATTCTGGGACTGGTAGTCTTTTATGGAAAAATTCTGTTTTCTTATTTCTACCAGAACTGACAGGTTGCTTGTTCAGAGACACTTCACCTTTACTATAGCTCCTTCCTGAGCTATGATAAGCTTCCTTATCACAAACTAGTAATATTTTTCGGTGACAGCGACCTAAGCATATATTGTTAGTGCTCTCCAGCTTCTACTAACTCATTCGTCCTAAACCTTTTCAGCAGTAAGTATGGTTTTAAGTACTACTTCCTAAATTCCTTCTTAAGGTGGTATTAGATTTCCACTTTAATCCAACACTAGTTCATCCCAAGACCTCATGCTCACAAAGAGAAAAGAGCATTGAATGTTTTGGACTACAAAAGAGGATTAGCCTTTTTTCTAGAGTGGACTAAAGCCCTTAGAAAGTCCCCCAACCTTTTCTTTTCTTTGACCCCCCCCAACAGGTTGGGGGCTTCCATCATCAAATATGCACTTTGGCTAGGAGATTGCATCTCCTTCACTCTTACCCAGGTTGGCTTGATTCGTGAGGATCATGTCACAGCTCATAATTTCTCCGGGATCAAGCAGGAAGTCAATCCTCATATAAGGGTGATGGCACCGACGGAGCCCTCGCGGAAGCATCCCCCCAGCTTTCAAAGAAAGCCTTTGGTAGATGCCACCACGCATGTGTGGTCCCCTTCTCGCCCAAGGGTGCCATCTTGCTCAGTCTCCTTTTTTCCACGGAGCTCTTCAGAAGTTTGTCTGGCTTCTCCCTGGAAACAGTTGATTTTTCTCTCCGAGTTTCATACTCACCTCCGGTATTGTACCGGTACTCTTCCTGCCTATCGACCTTGTTGCTTCTGTGTATTTTTGTAGTCTTTTCTTTTCCCGGCATCTTCGGGCCTTTCTCCCACTGGCAGCTTGGAGAGTCTTTGACCTCGCAGGGGTACGTTTTTCTCCCATGGCTACCAGTGGTTTTAAGAAGTGTGATTGGTACTCTAAAATCATGTCTTTGACCGACACACACGACTGCTGTTTCCTCTACCTTGGGCCAGACCACGACCCGGCAGCCTGTTGTCTCTGCAAGAGGATGTCCGGTAAGGCCCTCAAGAGCTGCCAGCAGCAGAATGATAAGGGTTTCCCCCCCCCCCCCCGAGTCCCCAGTGCCTTCAAAGGCCAGGACCTCGTATGAGGCCCCAACATCTTGGGTGGAACCTTTCGAGCTCAAGCCTCATCGTGGGTCCTCAGAAAGGGGGTCTCCCTCGAGGGAACCCAGGAAGAAGAAGAAACCGTCGAAGGCGGCGTCCTTGGATGGTTCCGACGGGCCGTGTGCTCTCTGGGCCCGGTCCAGCAATCAGAGACGTTCATCTGAGGCATCGGAGAAGGAGTGGCCTGCGAAGGTCCCCCGGAAGGATCCGACTGCGGACCGGTCAGTCCCCAGACATTATCCTCATCGAGGATTCCCCTTCGGGGGAGCTGGCGACAGGCCAGAGTCCCTTGGTTCTCGTGCCAAAGGCTGCAGAGCCTTCTGGTCTGGATTCCAGAATGGCGGCTCTGGAGCGCAGTTTGTCTGCCTTCGTGGACCAGCAGCAGACACTGTTGTCCTGTTCGACCGGTTCATCTATCTGACCACTGGGCCCTCGACATCCAAGATGTCCTCAGAAGCCGAGCCGATCTTCGTCCGAGGTTGCAATCCAAGTACTGCTTGATGGGACCGCGGTCATGCCCGGCAAGTTTGCCGGGCACCAGCCACAGGGCATCAGGGGCCCCGAGACCCACGAAGCAGCCCTCCTATGAGTCCTCGACAGATTACTCCGAGTGGGAGATGGAGGACGAGGAGTCCCCCAATACCTATCACCACTGCAACATCCCATCTGACTCTCCCATCTTGGAGCCTCGACGGTGGTCCTCGCCCGAGGATATGGGCTTCTTTGATTTTATCAAGGACATGTCTAAGGCCCTGGCATTCCCGACTGAGTCAGAGGAGGACTCTCGGGCGGATGAGTCACAAATACTCCAGTATGAGGCCCCTCCACGGGAATCACGGTGCCCATTCATTCCCATCCTGGAACAGCTGATACTCCGAATGTGGGAGACACCAGCCTCGGTGCCAGTGGTGAGCAAACAGCTCGACTCGATGTATCAAGTCCACAGGAGCCTGGGCTTCCAAAAGTCACAGCTGCCGCATAACTCCATGATGGTGGAGTCGGCCATGCATCGGCTGAAAAGCCAGAAGATGCACTTCTCGGTGCCCCCCGGCAGGGAGGCCCGCACCCTGGACACCCTCAGGAGAAAGTGCTCCCAGGGCTCAATGCTCATCGACCGCGTCCAGGCCTACCAGCTGTACATGGGTATGTACCTGAGAGATCTGGCGAAGGAACTTGCTGGGTTTTCAGATGGTCTCTCCAAGGAACCTCTGCAGTGGTTCAAGAACCTGGCAAAAGCAGTCCGTGAATGCTCCAAATTCATGTCTCGAGTGGCCTATGATGGTTTCGAGTCGACGGCTCGAGTAGTGGCGGCTGGCATCGGTGCATGCTGCCAAGCTTGGCCATAGTCGTCCGACCTCTAGCAGTGGGTTCAGGACAAATTGGTCGATGTCCCCTGCCAAGGAGAGAATCTCTTTGGCAAACCCATGACAGACAAGGCTGCTGAGCTGGAGACCGAGTTCATGATGAGGACCAGGCTCTCCAAAAAGACCACTGCCCCTCCCCAACCGAAGGGCTCAGGTAAAAAGTTCTTTTACCTTAGGAAGGGAGCTACTTACCGAAACTACCCACCTTATCAGTCCTTCCCAGTCCCCTAACAGGCCAGCAGGCCAAGGGACATGGGCTTGGCCGCGTAAGCAGAAGGCTCCAAAACCCCAGGCACCGGATCCATCCCAGCCAGGGGGGAGTTTTTGATAACTTGAGCACAGCCTATCTACCCCAAGGAGATCAACAGCCCACAGGGGGGCGTCTGGCCCTCTATGCCCAGAGGTGGATGTCCATCACCACGGATTCCTGGGCACTGAGGGTAGTTAGGGAGGGTTACCTTCTCCACCTGACTCAGACACGTCCCCCTTATTTTCTGGGAGATCCCCTCAGGTCTCCCCTCCACCGGGACCACCTTCTGAAGAGGTTGGCAGGTCTTCTCAAGGAAAAAAGTGGTGGAACCGGTGCCCCACCATCTCAAGGGCAAGGGGTTCTACTCCAGGTACTTCCTCATGCCAAAAAGGACAGGGGGCCTAAGGCCCATCCTTGACCTGTGCAACCTGAGCAAATTCCTGGTGAGGGAAAAGTTCAAGATGCTCTTCCTTGGAACATTGCTGCCATACCTCCATCATGGAGACTGGCTATGCTCCTTAGACCTCAAGAATGCTTATACCCACATCCTCATCCACTCCAAACACAGGCAATACCTGCAGTTTGTTTTGAGGGGGCAGGCATTTTCTCTGCCCCCCAAAACCTAGTCTCTGCCTTGTCTGCCTAGTCTCTGCCTCAAGAGTTTTCACAAAATGCCAGGCAGTCGTGCCGCCTTCCTCCAACTACAGAGGGTCTTCGTCTTTCCCTACTTGGACGACTGGCTCATAAAGGGAGGCACAGCCTCAGAGGTGCAGCAGGCTACTGCACACACCATCCAGGTTCTGCAGTACTTGGGTTTTGTCATAAACTACCCCAAGTCTCATCTCCTCCCAACACAGTGTTTGGAGTTCATTGGAGCAAAGACCAACATTCTCCAGTCGAAGGCTTTCTTGCCCAGTGACCAAGCCAATTGTCTCAGGATTCTAGCTCGGGACGTACAGTACCGGCCCTCGGTGCCCGCTCAGCTTCTCCTGTGCCTCCTCGGGCACATTGCCTCCACGGTCCACATCACCCCAGACGCTCGCCTCCACTTGAGAACAGCACAGTGGTGTCTCCGGGACCAGTGGTCTCAGGCAAAGGGCCGTCTCAGACACAGTGTTTCTGTGACCTGTCAGTTGGCGGATTCTGTGGTCTGGTGGTAGTCTCCCTAGCATCTCGAGACGGGCATGCCCTTTCAGGCCCCAAACCACTCTAAGGTCCTCACCACGGATGCCTCCCTGCTCGGCTGGGGAGACACTGCGGAGATCTCTGCACTTGGGGCAACTGGTCACCGGACAAGAGCACCCAGCAGATTAACCTCCTGGAGCTCCGAGCCATATACTTAGCTCTGAAGGTCTTCTCTCACCACCTGTGTCACCAGCAGGTTCTGGTCCAGATAGACCACCAGTTGGCGATGTTCCACATGAACAAGCAGGGAGGCACGGGGTCTCGTACCCTTTGTCAGGGGGAACGGGGTCTCTGCTCATACGCAGTCCAACAGGGTATCCTCCTGTGGGCAGTGTTCCTGCCAGGCCAGGACAGCCTGTTGGCCGATAGGCTCAGCAGAGTTCTCCAGCCGCACTAGTGGCAGCTGGACCCCAGGGTAGCCAATCGGCTTTTCTGTCTCTGGGGGGGACCCGTGATGAACCTGTTTGTCAGTCTGGACAACTTCCAATTGCCCCACTTCTGCTCCTGGCAGGCCCACCCCTCGAGGGTGGTAGTGGATGCTTCCTGGTCTCATGGTCGGAAGGCCTTATGTACGCCTTCCCTCCTACGCCGCTGATCGCCAAGACCTTGTTCAGGACCCTCTGCCACAGGGCCTTGCTCATCCTCATAGCTCCCCGGTGACCCAGGCAACCGTGGTTCCCACTGCTTCTACAATTGACGGTGGAGACCCCCATCCCCTTGGGGACTGCCCCGGGACTCCTATCTCAGGAGGGGTGCTCTCTCCTGCACCCCAACCTGGGGTCCCTATCACTGACAGCTTGGCTGCTGAGAGGGTGACTCTGGCCCCTTTCAACCTTCCGGTTGAGGTGGAAGACATTCTGCTGGCCTCTCGCAAGGCTTCCACTAGGAAGGCTTATGCCCTCAAATGGCGCAGGTTCTCTGTTTGGTGCGCCAAACACAGGGCTGACCCTTTCTCCTGCCCGGTGGCTCTGGTGTTACAGTACCTTCTCCATTTCTCTCATTCCAGGCTCAAGTCTAACTCTGAGTGCACCTTAGTGCCCTGGTGGCGTACCACCATCCGGTGGATGGTAAACCCCTCTTGGTCCAACCGTTGGTGACCCGGTTTCTTCGGGGCATGTTCTTATCAAAGCCCCCAGTATGCCCTCCGGCAACCAAATGGGACCTCAACGTAGTTTTGGGGCAGCTCACTTGCCTGCTCTTCAAACCTCTGGCCACATGCTACCTTCGCTACCTCTCTTGGAAGGTGGTTTTCCTGGTCGCACTTACCTCAGCTTGCAGAGTTAGCGAGCTTCAGGGCCTTGTGGCGGAAGTGCCCTATACCAGGTTCTTCCTGCCGAAAGTAGTATCGCCCTTCCATCTTAACCAGGAAGTGGTGCTCCCTACCTTCATTCTAAGACCTTACTCCAGTCAGGTGGAGACAGTCCTCCATACCTTGGACTGTAAGACGGCTTTGTCCTTCTATATCAAACGCACTCAGGGACACCGTAAAGCCTCTGAGCTTTTCATCTCCTTCGACCCCAGCAGGCTGGGGGAAGCGGTGGCCAAGCGTACACTGCCCACATGGGTGGCAGACTGTATTGCCCTCTGTTATGAGCAGGCGAGACTCCCACTGGAAGGCCATGTCACGGCGCACCGTGTCAGGGCCATGGTGACCTCGGTAGCAAACTTGCGCTCCGTTTCGATGGTGGACATCTGCTTGGCAGCCACCTGGTCTTCAGTCCATACCTTCACAGCCCATTACTGCCTGGAAAGAGTCACGATGGGACAGTACCTTTGACCAGGCTGTGCTCTGTAACCTTTTCGGGGTTTAAACAGATCCTTCTGTGTTCAGGCTACCGGAGTGCTGGTTCATCGGACACAGGGGTCCTACTTTGGTCTGTGTACACAGAGTAAATTGCTGCTGCTTGCGGCTCCCCCCGAGGGAGCCCCTATTTTTTCTATGGGCTCTCGGTAGCCTGTAGCTGGGAAGTACCATATGTGAGGACTGACTTTCTGCTTGTTCCCAGAGAAAGCATAGTTACTCACCTGTAACAGGTATTCTCCGGGTACAGCAGGGATCAGGCCTCACAACCCTCCTTCTTCCCCTTGGAGTTGCTCCTTTACCATCTTCTGTTTTTGCCGTCTTTTAGCTATATCCATATAATATATATATATATCCATATATATACCCATACAAGCCAGGATCTCATTCAAGATCCTAATTATGACCCATAAAGCCATCAATAAATACCCTGCTACTGCCATTACTGATCTAATTTCAATCACACCTCCCAATCGAGCAAGGAGATCGAATGCCGCAAATACTCTCATATTACCTAAGGCAAGCACGAAGTGTTCTCAATTCACTAGATCCAGAGCCTTCTCCTTCTTTGCTCCATCCTGCTGGAACGCACTACCAGCAACTATCAGAACCATCAGTGAACTCTCCCAATTTAGGAAGGCACTGAAATGGCACCTCTTTCTTCATCACTACGATGATGCAGTCTTCTCCCCACACTCACCCACTCTCACATCTCAATGCAGCACCTCAAACTCATGCACATCACATTCCCAGACTGATCACTCGCAATCACACCTTCCCCTCCAACCACCATGAGAAACTTATGCAGTGCCGCATAACTCATTATCTCCAGGAACAAGCAGGAATAAGTCATCACATATGGGTACGTCGGTACCGACGGAGCCCGCGCGGGAAAGCTCCCCAGCTTTTCAGATTAAAAGCTTTTGGGGCCTCCCACTGCACATGCGCGCTGCCTTCCCGCCTTCCTGACCAGCTCTCGTCAGTTTCTTTTTTTCCGCGGAGCCAGCAGGTCGTGTTCCTGTCACCGTTGAAGAAATTGTTAATTTTATTGTTTTCTTTAGACCGCATACCTGCCTTCCCCATTCTGAAACCAGTACTGCCGGTCTGTCTTTCTTTTGAAAAAAAAAAAATATATATATTTTTCTTCAGCACAGCTTGGTACTTTGTTAGGCCTTCAGGCCTACACAAATTCTCCTCATGGAGAAGCCAGTTCCTGGTTTTAAAAAGTGTACTAAGTGCAGTGCTGTCATTCCTCTTACAGACACCCATGAATGGTGTCTTAAATGTTTAGGACCTGACCATTCCATACCGGACTGCCCATCCTGCTCCCAGATGTCGAAACGTGGATTGCAGAACCGGGCCAACAAGTTCCATGTGCTGTTTCCTTCAGAAGCATCACAGTCATCCAGGTCTTCCTCTCCGGATGGATCTCAGGTAACCAAAACTCCAGTGGGCAAATCCTCTAAAAGCAAATCTCTTTCTAAAGATCGAGAGGCTCTCAATTCTGAGTTCGAGGATTCTGCCCAGGCCAAAAAACCCCGGCGGGAGGCTCCGGCCTCCAAAGCAATCATGGGGTCACAGGTTGACATCGATGGCGCGGCCTCGACAGATCACCTGTTGTACTGCTCTGGGGTACCGGCCCATACCGGTACCGACATCCAGGCAGCAGTGGCGTCTATGGGCAATACTGTCCAAGTCATGCAGCAGGCCATTCTGGCTTTTATTAATGCTGCTACGCCCTCGGTACCGCAGCCAGCGATACCGGGTCCGGTTCCGGTAATGGCTTCCATACCGGAACCGAGGCCATCGTCTTCCAAACGCAGATCGGTTCCGCATGCCGGATCCGGGCTTTTGCCCGGTACCGATCCCATACCCGGTACGCCCGATGTCGATACCGAACGGTATGCGTATCGTGCGTTGGAAGCACATAGAGGATACTCTGCTTCTTCAGAGGATTTTAACTCCTCTGATGATTCTGATGAGTTCTCCCTTGATCTTCCTGAGGAGCCTTCTTCTCCTAAAAGGAGAATGTCTCCACCAGAGGATTTGTCCTTTCAGGACTTCATCATAGAAATGACTAAAGGTCTTTCTATTGCTTCATCCTCTGAAAAGGAGCCCAGATCAAAGAAACTGGATATTTTAGGATACTCTAAGTCTCCTAAAGAGGCAGTTACCCTGCCTATCCATGAAATCCTTCAAGAACACTTGATGGACTTATGGGAGGCTCCTCTAACATTGTCTCCTTTTTCTCGCAGGTTGGACACCATGTACCGTGTCCCCCCTTCTCCTGGTTTCCAAAAAACTCAGTTGCCTCACCATTCTATTGTGGTGAAGTCTGCAATGAAGAAGATAAAGAGTACCAAAAGGCACTCTTCTACTCCTCCAGGGCGAGAATGTAAGACTCTAGACTCTTTTGGCAGAAAAATTTTCCAGGCTACTATGCTTATAGCCAGGATTAATTCCTATAGTCTTTACATGGGCATGTTTCTCAGTGAAATCGCTCTAAAAGTTCGGCATTTTGCCCCCTTTATCCCTGAGGATAAGAGGGAGCAGTTCATTTCCTTAGTGAAACACCTTTTGGATATTTCAAAGTTCTCCAACAGGGCAGCTTTTGATTCCTTTGAGGGTGCTGGTAGGGCTTCGGGCATTGCTATAGCAGCCCGACGTCTTGCTTGGCTCCAGGCTTCTGATCTAGAACCTTGGGTCCTAGATGGCTTACGAAATCTGCCCTGTACAGGTGAGAACTTATTTGGTGAGGAGTGGCAAATTAAGGCCACTCAAATGGATGCAGAAAATGCCACCTTAGATAGACTTTCTAAGTCTACCTTCACTCCTGCCAAGAAGAAGTCTTTTAAGAGGCCTTATTACAAGAAGTCCAGATTTTCCACAAATACTGGCCAACAATCCTCTCAGCCTCGTTTTGCTGCTAAACGTCAGCAACCTAAACAGGCAAGGTCAAAGCCTGCGGCGTCTGCTACGCCTCAGCAGGCTCCACCCCCTCAGGGGTTTTGACTTGCCCCTAGAGAACTTAACTTTTCTGGCTCTAGAACAACCAGAGCCCCTCACCATACCCGGAAGGTTAGCTCACTTTGCTCCCAGATGGGAGCAAATTACATCAGAGCAATGGACCCTCTCTATCATCAGAGAGGGTTACAAACTCCATTTTTCCGACCTTCCTCCTTATACTGTGGTGAGGCAGTTCAATTCTCCCCATCTCTCCTGGCCCTCTTGGGTCAGGAAGTCTCCTCCCTCCTTGCCCAGGGGGCAATAGAGGAGGTCCCTCTTCTTCAACAGGGGACGGGATTCTACTCCCCTTATTTTCTAATACCAAAGAAGACAGAGGGCTTCAGACCAATTCTGGATCTGAGAGAATTGAACAAATTTCTTTTCAAGGAGAAATTCAAAATGCTTTCTCTGGGCATTCTCCTTCCATACCTTCAGAGTCAGGATTGGCTTTGTTCTCTAGACCTAAAGGATGCGTATACACACATACTCATCCACCCATCCCACAGAAAATACCTTCGATTTCTGTTTCAGGGAAAACATTTCCAGTACAGAGTACTCCCCTTCGGTCTAGCCTCTGCTCCAAGAGTGTTCACCAAATGCATGGCAGTCGTAGCTGCCTTTCTAAGAGGCCTGGGAATTTTCATATTCCCATACCTGGACGACTGGCTCATCCGAGCTCCCTCTCAGTCCAGGCCCAAATTTCCCTGGACCGCACAAGGCATCTTCTGCAGTATCTAGGACTGGTAGTAAACCTTCCCAAGTATCAACTAATCCCTACTCAGTCTCTCGAGTTCATAGGGGCCCAGTTAGACACCATCACTGCAAGGGCCTACCTGCCTCAGGTCAGGGCCCAACGCCTGCTGAGTTTGGCCTCCCAAGCTCAGTCCAGCAGTCATTTGACAGCCCGGGAAATGCTGCGACTTCTGGGCCACATGGCCTCCACGGTACATGTGGTGCCCTACGCTCGTCTGCATATGAGAGCAGCTCAATGGACCTTGGCCACCCAGTGGACTCAAGCATCTGGAGCGCTCTCCGACCAAATACTCACCTCAAGCCGTCTATTTTGGTCCCTCCAGTGGTGGACATCCACCAAGAATCTGTTGTTGGGGGCCCCCTTCCAACCTTTGTTGCCCCAAGCAACCCTCACAACAGATGCCTCCCAGACAGGGTGGGGAGCTCATCTTCAGAACCTCTCCACTCAGGGCACTTGGTCTCCACAGGAGGCCACCCTTCATATCAACCTCCTGGAACTGCGAGCAATTTACCTTGCCCTCAAGGTCTTCTATACCCTCCTTGTCAACCTGACTGTCCTAGTTCAGACAGACAATCAGGTAGCCATGTTCTATATAAACAAACAAGGAGGGACAGGCTCTCTGTCGCTTTGCAACGAAGCTCTCAGATTATGGGCCTTCGCCAGAGAGCATCAAATTCACCTTCTTGCAGTGTATCTTCCAGGAGTTCAAAACTCTCGTGCAGACAGACTCAGTCGAGTTCTGCTTCCACACGAATGGTCCCTACATATGGACCAGATACGCAGAATCTTTCAGGAATGGGGGACCCCGGACATAGACCTCTTTGCAAGTCCGTGGAATGCCAAACTTCCCCGGTTCTGTTCCAGAACTCAGTGTCAGGGAGCTCAGGCCCACGATGCCTTCCTCCTGCATTGGGGTCAGGAATTCCTCTATGCCTTTCCACCCATTCCTCTAATATCCAAGACTCTGTTCAAGCTCCAGAGGGATCACGGGACTATGATCCTCATAGCTCCCCGCTGGCCACGCCAGGTGTGGTTCCCTCTACTTCTGCATCTCTCCCAGGGATCCTCCCTGGACCTGGGAGCTGCGCCAGACCTTCTGTCTCAGGAGGAGGGGACTTTGTGACACCCAAACCCCAAATCCCTACATCTCAGAGCTTGGTTACTGAAGGCCTAAGTCTTCAAGACTTTAATCTTTCTCAACCTGTGACAGATATCCTTCATGCCTCTAGGAAACCTTCCACGAGGCATTCTTATGCTTTCAAATGGAAACGTTTTTCCATTTGGTGTGCTCAGCAGGGTCTTGACCCTCTAGCACTTCCTTTGAATTCCCTCTTGGACTATCTCCTGCATCTTTCAAATGCAGGCCTTAAGACGAATTCAGTAAGGTCCATTTGAGTGCTATTGCAGCATCCTTAAAACCTATAAATGGACAACCTGTCTCCTCTCATCCTCTTGTTGCACGTTTCATGAGAGGCCTGACTCTAACTAAACCTCCCATCCGACCTCCCCCGGTAGCATGGGATTTGAACCTAGTTCTAGGTCAGCTTATGAAGCCACCTTTTGAGCCTTTGGACTCTACCTCCTTCAAATTTCTTTCCTGGAAGGTTGTTTTCCTTATTGCAGTCACTTCGGCTCGCCGCATCAGTGAACTGCAGGCTTTAGTGGCTCATCCACCTTATACTAGGTTTCATCATGATAAGGTGGTCCTTAGGACGAATCCCCACTTTATGCCCAAAGTGGTCTCGCCTTTTCATCTTAATCAAGAGGTATATCTACCTGTCTTTTTCCCGGCTCCTCATGCATCCAGTGCAGAGAGGAACCTTCATACTCTGGATTGTAAAAGAGCTCTTGCCTTTTACCTCAACAGGACTCAACCACATCGAAAGTCTTCCCAACTTTTCGTGGCTTTTGATCCTTCTCATTTGGGACTTCCAGTCACCAAGCGTACACTTTCCAATTGGATCGCTCAGTGTATTTCTTTTGCTTACCAGAGTAAGAACATTTCTCTGGAGGGCCATGTCACAGCTCACAATGTGAGAGCCATGGCCACTTCTATGGCTCATCTTCACTCTGTGTCCATAGATCAGATCTGTCGAGCAGCCACTTGGGCCTCGGTTCATACCTTCACAGCCCATTACTGCTTGGACAAGGACTCCCGCCGGGATGCCTTGTTTGGTCAGGCTGTCCTCAAACACCTGTTCCATACTTAAACAACTCCTGCCCACCTTCCCTGGATGGATGCCTGAGATCCATGCGAAGATGGTTTACCCTTGGAGGGGGATCTCCCAGGCATCTTAGCTAGGGAGTCCCCATATGTGATGACTTATTCCTGCTTGTTCCTGGAGATAGCACAGTTACTTACCTGTAACAGGTGATCTCTGGGAACAGCAGGAATTAGTCATCACAACCCACCCACCTCCCCTAGGAGTTGTATCTCTATCTATCTATCTTCCTGTCCTCTCTCTCTATTGTCTCAGCTTTAAACTCGAACTGACGAGAGCTGGTCAGGAAGGCGGGAAGGCAGCGCGCATGTGCAGTGGGAGGCCCCAAAAGCTTTTAATCTGAAAAGCTGGGGAGCTTTCCCGCGCGGGCTCCGTCGGTACCGACGTACCCATATGTGATGACTAATTCCTGCTGTTCCCAGAGATCACCTGTTACAGGTAAGTAACTGTGCTATATTGTTGCATAAAGTAGACTGTATTTATTCATCGTGTCTCCTTGTTAAGGGACTGGTTATTTATACCCTATTTTACCTGTTATACCTGCTTAATGCATACCCAAGTTTAATTTTCCTGTTTAATGTATACCCAAGTTATTATACCTGTTTCACTGTAAGCACAAATCACGAAATTGAGATGTGCAACTCTTATGTTCATTGTAAACCGCACTGATGTCGAATAGCGCGGTATAAAAGAGACTGCAAATAAATAAATAAATATCATCTGACTGAGCAAGATGACACCCTTGGGCGGGAAGGGGACTGCGCATGTGTGGTGGCATCTCCCAAAGGCTTTCTTTGAAAGCTGAGGTGATGCTTCCGCGAGGGCTTCGTCGGTGCCGACATCACCCATTTGTGAGGACTGATTCCTGCTGTCCCCATGGAACAGCTGTTACAGGTGAGTAACTACGCTGTCCGAGCTGAGGCTGCATTGTTAGCTCACTTGAGATCAGCTTCCGTGGAAGAGATTTGGAAACCACAACATAGCCTTCTGTTCACAATTCATTTCTCATTACTGTTTGGAAAGAGACTCCTGCCATGACAGTAGATTTTGTCAGTGTGTTCTGCAGAATCTGTTTGAGGAATAAAACATTCCCCTTTGGGGCCAGTTACATTCAGTTCCAGGCTTCCTCCTGCTTGTCCATGGAAAAAATAGTTACCTGTAGCAGCTGTTCTCCTTGGAAAGCAGGAGAAGTCCCTCCCACCTCCCCTTGGAATTATATTCTTCTCCAGGAACAAGCAGAAAGTCAGTCCTTACTTATGGGTGACGTTGGCACCAACTGAGCCCGCGCGGAGCAATTCCCCAGCTTTCAAAAAAAGCCTTTGAGATTGCTGCCACGCATGCGTGGTCCTCTTCCAGCCCAAGGGTGCCATCTTGCTCAGTCTCCCTTTTTCCGCGGAGCCCTTCGGATGCACGTTCTCGTCCCTCAGAAAAAGCATTTTGTTTTTGGTCTACCGGCCCACGATTTTTCCAGTTGCACCAGTCCTCTATCATCCTTCCCCTGCTCTATCTTTTTAGAGCTATTAGGGGACATTTTTCTAAGCTTTTTTTGCCTTTAACGGGCTTCGTGACTTTTTTTCCTCCAACTGCTGGCCGCATGGGTCTTCATCCTCGTGGGGGCCATTTTTGCCCCTATGGCCACCGGATTAAAAAATGATAGATGCTCTAAGAACATGTCGCTTACGGACACCCATGACTGTTGCCTGCAGTGTCCCGGGGCTGAACATGATCCGGAGCTCTGTTCGCTTTGTAAGAAAATGTCCTCCAAAGCCCTGCTCAGTCGTAAGCAGAAGTCTGAAGACATTTTCAGGAAGGCCGCCTTGGGGTCCCCCACCTTGGCCCCGCGCTCTTGGCAGCACTCCGACCAGGGGTCCCCTGAAATGGAGCGGCGCAAGAAGGCCTCGAAGTTGCTGTCGGGGGCTCCCATGCTCGGTCGCTTAGCCCCCTTCGGCGTTCCCGAGAGTCGGACAAGGAACGGCCATGCAAGGTACCTCATACAGATACGGAGGCCTCCGGCAATGACGCCTGGTCTCCTGAGGGCCGTCCCAGGGAGGACCCCCCTCTCCTCCTCAATGCCCGACCCGATGACTCCAGGGTCAGAGTCGCAGGGCCCCACGCCCGCGTGGGAATCCCGCATGCTGGTGCTAGAATGCAGCATTTCTGTGTTCGTCGCTTCCAAGCAGGCACTCACAGCCAGCTTCGCTGACTCGCTCCCAGAGACCGAGGTTCCCTCGCATGGGACTCCGAAAACCATCCAGAAAAACCCCCAAGATCTGCGGGCCTCGCGAGGGTCCTCGACGTCAGTCTCGCTCGTCTTCCCATTCCTCGGGGGCGAGATCTTCCAGGGCCTCTGGCTTCAAGCGGGCCTCGGCCGTTGGACAGGGCGACCAGCCCGGTTTGGATTCCTCATCTGACTTCTCTGACTGGGAGTCCGAGGGGGAAACCCGTGCCCATCGGGACTTTCCTTCAGACCCCTCCTCGCCCACGTTTCAGCAGTGCTCGCCACCTGAGGACACCTCCTTTCTTGTGTTCGTTCGGGATATGGCACGAGATCTCAACCTGGCCACCCAGGCCGAGGAGGACCCTCGAGCTGAAGAACTCTACATCCTTCAACATGAGTCCCCACCTTGGGAGTCTTACTGTCCCAGTTCCTCCCATCCTGTCCAGGCTGCTGCTTCGCATGAGGGAGGCGCATCGACACCATGTACAAAGTACAACGCGTCCCTGGGTTCAAGAAAACCCAACTTCCCCATACTTCCATGGTGGTGGAGTCGGCCATGAGAAAGCAAAAGAGCCCGCAGTCGCACTCTTCAGTCCCCCCAGGCCGGGAATCGAGAACTCTCGACGCCCTAGGCCGCAAGGCCTACCAGGGGTCCATGCTCTCCTGCTGGATTCAGGCATACCAGTTATACATGGACATGATCTTGCGCGACTTGGCCAAGGAGCTTGGAGGTTTCTCCGTGGGCCTTGAGGGCGAGCCCCTCAATAGGTTCAGTACGCTGCTGACGTCTGTCGCAGACTGCTTAAAGTACCTCTTCCGTGCCGCCTACGATGGTTTCGAGTCCTCCCCTCGAGTGGCGGCCATGAGCATCAGGACCCATCGCCAGGCATGGCTCCAATCCTCAGATTTGGAGCAGTGGGTACAGGAGAAGCTTCTGGACATACCCTGCCTCAGTGAGCAGCTCTTTGGCAAACCGATGGAGGACAAGGCTGTGGAGATAGAGACGGAGTTCATCACCCGGACCTGTCTCTCGCGCAAGACCTCCACCCTCCCTCGGAAGAAACAACAAACCATAAAGCCTTTCTTTCCGAGGAAGGGCCTGCCCTACAGTAGCTACCCACCATACCCACCTACACCCACACAGACAACTACGGTGCAAGGGAAGTCCTGCCAGAGTCATTGGAAGCTGAAAGGGCCCAAGGCCCAAACCCCGGCACCGTCTCAACCCTCACAGGGGTTTTGATGTAGCCACATAGCCTCTTGCCTCCCGGCATATCAGCAGCTGGTGGGAGGACGCCTGTCCTCCTTTGCCCCTCAGTGGACTTCCATCACTTCGGACACCTGGGTCCTCCAGGTAATCCAGGATGGCTATCGCCTCCGCCTAGACAAGCTTCCCCCTCCCTTCTCCCCGGCGGAGCCTCCTTGACTCCCCGCACATCAGGTCATCCTGCAGTGGGAATTAATCAACCTTCTTGCCCAGCGGGCGGTTGAGAGGTGCCATTGCACCTCTGAGGTCGGGTATTCTATTCCCATTTCTTCCTCTTCCTGAGGAAGACTGGGGGTCTGCGGCCCATCCTCGACCTCTGAAAGCTAAACAAGTTCTTGGTGCGGGAGAAGTTCAAGATGTTATCCCTTGGCGTTCTGCTGCCCTTCCTCCGGCAGGGCAACTGGCTATGCTCCTTGGATCTAAGACGCTTACGCCTACATTTTGATTCACCCCCAGCACAGGCAGTACCTGCGCTTCATGGTGTGGGGGGAGTACTTGCAATACAGGGAGCTCCCTTTCGGCCTCGCGTCCTCCCCGCGGGTCTTCACAAAGTGCCTCTCCATGGTCACCGCCTCCCTCAGGCATCAGGGTGTACCAGTCTTCCCCTACCTCAATGACTGGTTCGTCATGGAATCCTCGGTTGAGGAAACCCGCCTGGCGGCGTCGCGCACGATCCTCCTGCTCGAGTGCCTGAGATTCTTGGTCAACTATCCCAAGTCCCACCTTGAACCGGTGCAGGCCCTGCAGACCACCTCGGAGCTCTGTGACAGCCCAGGTCCAGAGCGCCCCTCAGGTCACAGCCCGAACTATGCTGCACCTCCTGAGCCACATGGTCTCTACTGTCCGTGTGGTTCCCCATGCCCACCTGCACATGCAGACAGCTCAGTGGTGCCTGAGCGCACAGTGAAGCCTGTCCGTCGGCCACCTCATGGACCCCGTAAAGGGGTGCGTATGGCTGTCTAGAATGTTTTTTTCTTTTTCAAGCAGACCTGTTTGTTCTATGGTCACAGTAGTCTGTCTAGTTAGGTTTTGTTGTTTTTACATACAATAATAGTTTGAGTATTTTCTGCTTTGTTACCGTACGACTGATTATCTGACACCAGGGGGAACTGGGTACACTGTCAAGAAAACTTTCAGATTTCAGTTCTCAGCTGCTGGAGCGGATTGACCACCCAAATGTCCTGGACTGGCCCGGAGAGAACTCAAGGAAAGACAATTAGCAGGTAAGGTCTAATTTCTTCATTGTATCTGCTCTGGGATCCAGGCCATTTATTTGCTACATAAAAAATTGAATTGGGCTTGGGGAACCAGAAACATTTAATAAAGCATTTTTTGAATGCAGCTAAATTTGTGATAGCTGCATGTTGGAAGCAGGTGAAAGCTCCTACATTTAACAGATAGCTTGCAAGATTATGGGATATTAGGAACATGGACTGACAGCCTATAGAAAGGAACCTCTGGGGAGATATAATAGGCTTAGGGAGCCATTCCATAAAATATGTGGTTCTAAATGGCCAAGAGGTGGTCGGTGCTTAGCAGTAGGAAAGAGGGGGAGGGGAGTTGAAGGTTTATTGGTTGGTCTTTTTCGAGAGTGGGGGGTTATAAAAAGTTTATTCTAAACTGTTAAGATAGGTCATTGATATGTGTTCAGTAAAAGGCAAAGGTCCATTATGTGATAGCAAGAACGGAGAAGTTTTCTAATGTTGTGCTTATTTTCTCTGGAATTTATTGAGACCTTGAAAGCACACATTAAGAGCCACCAAGGCCCATTTTATTCCTAAGGGCGTGGAGGCACTTGGTGCATGCTGATCTTTAGTAAACGTGCCCCTAATTAATGTCTTGGCTTTCCTCTCCCAATTTCTTTGGAAGGAGCATTTTGCTGCTGCTCCAATTCCTGACTGAATTTTCTAGAAACATTAGGGGTCTACGAATCCTGTTGCAGGCATAGTCTTCTATGGCATACCCAGAAAAGGTTGCCCTTACAAGTGGAATGAACTACATATATATATATTTTTTTTACTCCTGGAGGAATTCTGCACCAAAAAAATGCAAACTTCTGCAACGCATAGTATTCTAAAATTTTGCATGCTTTATTAGTAATTTTTTGTGCAAAATTTCCCCATCATAAGGGTTGTCGACGTGAATGTTGAAATCGCCAAGAATGAGAGTGGGGGAGGAGGGATCCATAAAGGCAGAAAGCCAGGAGTCAAAGTCGGTGAGGAAGGTTGATTTGGAGTTGTCGGGTGGGCGATAGATGACAGCTACACGGAGGGGAAGTGGTGTGAGGCGGCGAATGGAGTGGACTTCAAAGGAAAGGGGGGAGTGTGATTGGGGTGGCAGGAGGGGTTGGAATTGGCAGGAGAGGGAGAGTAGGAGGCCAACACCACCACCGCGGCCAGTAGATTGCGGTGTATGGGAGAATTGGTAGCCCCCATAGCAGAGAGAGGCAATGGATGCGGTGTCATCTGGGGGGAGCCAGGTCTCGGTCAGGGCAAGAAGGTGTAGGGCATTAGAGATGAAGAGATGTGAATAAAAGTAGTTTTTTTAGTGACTGAGGATGCGTTCCATAGGGCGCAAGTAAACGGGAGAGCGAAGTGGGGGAGGAGAGGGATATGGATAAGATTACTCTTTCTTCCATCCCCCTCCATGCATCCTCATCTCTCATTCTTCCCCCACCCCCACTCCAGGCACACACTTACACCCACCTTGTTGTTTCTCCCTACACCTGTGACAGACCACCAAGCTTATTCTGTCCTTAAACCCCTATCTCCAGGAGCAAGCAGGAATAAGTCCTCACATATGGGTAAGTCGGAACCGACGGAGCCCGCGCGGGAAAGCTCCCCAGCTTTTCAGATGAAAAGCTTTTGGGGCTTCCCACAGCGCATGCGCGCTGCCTTCCCGCCTTCCTTACCAGCTCTCTTCAGTTTCTCTTTTTCCACGGAGCCAGCAGGTCGTGTTCCTGTCACCGCTGAAGAGATTGTTATTTTAATTTGTTTCTTTTGACCACGTACCTGCCTTCCCCATACCAAAACCGGTACTGCCGGTCTCTCTTTCTTTCTTTTAAAAAAAAAAATCTTTTTTTATTTTCTCAGCACAGCTTGGTAACTTTTGTTAGGCCTTCAGGCCTACACAAATTCTCCTCATGGAGAAACCAGCTCCTGGTTTTAAAAAGTGTACCAAGTGCAATGCTGTTATTTCTCTCACAGACACCCATGAATGGTGTCTTAAATGTTTAGGACCTGACCATTCCATACCGGACTGCCCATTCTGCTCCCAGATGTCTAAACGTGGTATGCAGAACCGGGCCAACAAGTTCCATGTGCTGTTTGCTTCAGATAATCCAGCATCACAGTCATCCAGGTCTTCCTCTCCGGATGGATCTCAGGTAACCAAACTTTCTGTGGGCAAATCCTCTAAAAGCAAATCTCTTTCAAAAGATCGAGAGGCTCTCAATCTTGAGTTCGAGGATTCTGCCCAGACCAAAAAACCCCGGCGGGAGGCTCTGGCCTCCAAAGCATCATCTATGGGGTTACAGGTTGACATCGATGGCACGGCCTCGACTGATCACCTGTTAGACTGCTCTGGGGTACCGGTCGATACCGGTACCGACATCCAGGCAGCAGTGGCGTCCATGGGCAATACTGTCCAGACCATGCAGCAGGCCGTTTTGGCTTTCATTAAGGCTGCGACGCCCTCGGTATCGATTCCATCGGTACCGACCCCGGTTCCGGTATCCACACCGGAACCGAGACCATCGACTTCCAAGCGTCGATCGGTTCCGCTTGCTGGATTCAGGCTTTTGCCCGATACCAATCCCATGCCCGATACGCCCGATGTCGATATCGATCGGTACGCGTATCGTGCATTGCAAGCACAGAGAGAATACTCAGATTCTTCTGATGAGTTCAATTCCTCTGATGACTGCTGAGTTTGATCTTCCTGAGGAGCCCTCTTCTCTAAAGAGGAGGATGTCTCCTCCAGAGGATTTATCCTTTCAGGATTTCATTGTTGATGTAGCTAAAGCACTTTCTATTGCTACATCTGCTGAAAAGGAACCCAGATCAAAAAAATTGGATATTTTAGGATACTCTAAACCTCCTAAAGAGGCAGTTACTCTGCCTATCCATGAAATCCTTCAAGAACACTTGATGGATTTGTGGGAGACTCCTCTAACCCTGTCTCCTCATTCCCGTAGGTTGGACACCATGTACCGGGTCCCTCCTTCTCCTGGGTTTCAAAAGACTCAGCTGCCTCACCACTCCATTGTGGTGAAGTCTGCTATGAAGAAGATAAAGAGTCCTAAAAGGCATTCCTCTACCCCTCCAGGGCGAGAATGTAAGACCCTCGACTCTTTTGGTAGAAAGATCTTTCAGGCTAGTATGCATATAGCCAGGATCAATTCTTACAGCCTTTATATGGGCATGTTTCTCAGAGAACTTGCCCTAAAGGTACGGCATTTAGCCCCCTTTATCCCTGAGGATAAAAAGGAGGACTTCACTACTCTGGTGACACAACTTTCAGAGGTCTCCAAGTTTTCCAACAGGGCAGCCTTTGATTCCTTTGAGGTTGCTGGCAGGGCTTCGGGAATCGCTATTGCAGCCCGACGTCTTGCTTGGCTCCAGGCTTCTGACCTAGAATCCTGGGTCATGGATGGCTTAAGGAATCTGCCCTGTACAGGAGAGAACTTATTTGGTGAGGACTGGCAAATTAAAGCTGCTCAAATGGACGCAGAAAATGCCACTCTAGATAGACTTTCTAAGTCTACTTCTACTCCTGCCAAAAAGAAACCTTTTAAAAGGCCGTACTACAAGAAGGCCAGATTTTCCACAAATACTGGCCAACAATCTTCTCAGCCTCGCTTTGCTGCTAAACGTCAGCAATCTAAGCAAGTAAAGTCAAAGTCTGCAGTGTCTGCTACACCCCAGCAGGCTCAACCCCCTCAGGGGTTTTGACTTGCCCCTAGAGAACTTACCATTTCTGGCTCTGGAACAACCAGAGCCTCTCACCATACCGGGAAGGTTAGCTCACTTTGCTCCCAGATGGGAGCAAATAACATCAGAGCAATGGACCCTCTCTATCATCAGAGAGGGCTACAAACTTCATTTCTCCAGCCTTCCTCCCCATACCATGGTGAGGCAATTCAGTTCTCCCCCATCTCTTCTGACCCTGTTGGGTCAGGAAGTCTCCTCTCTCCTTGCCCAAGGGGCAATAGAGGAGGTTCCTCTTCCTCAACAGGGGTTAGGGTTCTACTCCCCTTATTTTCTCATAACAAAGAAGACAGGGGGCTTCAGACCTATCCTAGATCTGAGAGAATTGAACAAGTTTCTATTCAAGGAGAAATTCAAAATGCTCTCTCTGGGCATTCTCCTTCCATACCTTCAGAGTCAGGATTGGCTTTGTTCTCTAGATCTCAAGGATGCGTACACTCATATACTCATCCATCCATCCCACAGAAAATATCTTCGATTTCTGTTCCAGGGAAAACATTTCCAATACAGAGTACTTCCCTTCGGTCTCGCCTCTGCTCCAAGAGTATTCACAAAATGCATGGCAGTCGTAGCCGCATTTCTAAGAGGCATGGGAATCTTCGTGTTCCCATATCTGGACGACTGGCTCATCCGAGCTCCATCTCAGTCAGAAGTCCAGATTTCCTTGGACCGCACAAGGCGTATTCTTCAATATCTGGGACTTGTGGTAAACATTCCCAAGTCCCAACTCATCCCTACTCAGTCCCTGGAATTCATAGGGGCTTATCTGGATTCCACCACTGCAAGGGCCTACCTTCCTCTGGTCCGAGGCCAACGGCTAATAAGCTTGGCCTCCCAGGCTCAGTCCAGAAGTCACTTGTCAGCCAGAGAAATGCTGCAACTTCTGGGCCACATGGCCTCCACGGTTCATGTGGTGCCCTATGCTCGTCTCCATATGAGGCAGCTCAATGGACATTAGCCACCCAGTGGTCTCAAGCATCGGGACTGCTGTCAGACCAGGTACTCACCTCAAAACGTCTGTTTTGGTCTCTCCAGTGGTGGACATCCTCCAAAAATCTGTTGTTGGGGACCCCCTTCCAACCTTCGTTGCCCCAAGCAACCCTCACAACAGATGCCTCCCAAACAGGGTGGGGAGCTCATCTTCAACATCTCTCCACTCAGGGAACCTGGTCTCCCCAAGAGACCACCCTTCATATCAACCTTCTGGAACTGCGAGCAATCTTCCTTGCCCTCACAGTCTTCCATACCCTCCTTGCCAACCTGACTGTCCTAGTTCAGACAGACAATCAGGTGGCCATGTTCTATGTCAACAAGCAAGGAGGGACGGGCTCTCTGTCGCTTTGCAACGAAGCTCTCAGATTATGGGCTTTCGCCAGAGAGCATCAAATTCATCTTCTGGCAGTGTATCTTCCAGGAGTTCAAAACTCTCGGGCAGACAGACTCAGTCGAGTTCTGCTTCCACACGAGTGGTCCCTGCATATGGACCAGATACACAGAATCTTCCAGGAATGGGGACCCCGGACATAGACCTCTTTGCAAGTCCGTGGAATGCCAAACTTCCCCGGTTCTGTTCCAGGATTCCGTGTCAGGGAGCTCAGGCCAACGACGCCTTTCTCCTGCATTGGGGTCAGGAATTCCTGTATGCTTTTCCACCCATTTCTTTGATTCCCAAGACTCTGTTCAAACTTCAGAGGGATCACGGGTCGATGATCCTTATAGCTCCACGCTGGCCACGCCAAGTGTGGTTCCCTCTACTTCTACAGCTCTCCCAGGGCTCCTCCCTGGACCTGGGAGCTGCGCCAGACCTTCTGTCTCAGGAGAAAGGGACTTTGTGGCACCCAAGTCCCTACATCTCCGAGCTTGGTTACTGAAGGCTTAAGCCTTCATGAGTTTAATCTTTCTCAGCCAGTGAAAGATATCCTTCATGCCTCTAGGAAACCCTCTACCAGGCGTTCCTATGCTTTCAAATGGAAACGTTTTTCCATTTGGTGTGCTCAACAGGGTCTTGACCCTCTGGCACTTCCTTTGAATTCTCTACTAGACTATCTCCTGCATCTTTCCAATGCAGGCCTCAAGACGAATTCAGTACGAGTCCATTTAAGTGCTATTGCAGCATCCTTAAAACCTATAAATGGACAACCTGTCTCCTATCATCCTCTCGTTGCAAGGTTCATGAGAGGCCTGACCCTAAGTAAACCTCCCATCCAACCTCCGCCGGTAGCATGGGATTTGAACCTAGTTCTAGGTCAGCTTATGAAACCACCTTTTGAGCCTTTGGACTCTACCTCCTTGAAATTTCTTTCCTGGAAGGTTCTTTTCCTTATTGCAGTCACTTCGGCTCGCCGCATCAGTGAACTGCAGGCTTTGGTGGCTAATCCACCTTATACCAGATTTCATCATGATAAGGTGGTCCTTAGGACGAATCCCCACTTTATGCCCAAAGTGGTCTCGCCTTTTCATCTTAATCAAGAGGTATATCTACCTGTTTTTTTCCCGGCTCCTCATGCATCCAATGCAGAGAGGAACCTTCATACTCTTGACTGTAAAAGAGCTCTCGCCTTTTACCTCAACAGGACTCAGCCACATCGAAAGTCTTCCCAACTTTTTGTGGCTTTTGATCCTTCTCATTTGGGACTTCCAGTCACCAAACGTACACTTTCCAATTGGATTGCTCAGTGTATTTCTTTTACTTACCAGAGTAAGTACATTTCTCTGGAAGGCCATGTCACAGCTCACAATGTGAGAGCCATGGCTACTTCTATGGCTCATCTTCACTCTGTATCCATAGATCAGATCTGTCGAGCAGCCACTTGGGCCTCGGTTCATACCTTCACAGCCCATTACTGTTTGGACAAGGACTCCCGCCGGGATGCCTTGTTTGGTCAGGCTGTCCTCAAACACCTGTTCCATACTTAAGCAACTCCTGCCCACCTTCCCTGAATGGATGCCTGAGATCCATACGAAGATGGTTTACCCTTGGAGGGGGATCTCCCAGGCATCTTAGCTAGGGAGTCCCCATATGTGAGGACTTATTCCTGCTTGTTCCTGGAGATAGCACAGTTACTTACCTGTAACAGGTGATCTCTGGGAACAGCAGGAATTAGTCCTCACAACCCACCCACCTCCCCTAGGAGTTGTATCTTCTATCTATCTACCTTCCTTTCCTCTCTATTGTCTCAGCTATAAACTCGAACTGAAGAGAGCTGGTAAGGAAGGCGGGAAGGCAGCGCGCATGCGCTGTGGGAAGCCCTAAAAGCTTTTCATCTGAAAAGCTGGGGAGCTTTCCCGCGCGGGCTCCGTCGGTTCCGACTTACCCATATGTGAGGACTAATTCCTGCTGTTCCCAGAGATCACCTGTTACAGGTAAGTAACTGTGCTATCAGCTTGCTCCATTGCACATGCACAACAGATTTCTAATGTGTGATATATGTGGTGAGGGATCTGAGAGGGTGAAAAATAAAGGTGTGAAATAGGAAAGGAAACTCATCCAGCCACTCAGGTAACTGCAGAAAGTCAGGCCTGGTTCATCCTTCCCCATCCCCCCCCCCCACCCCCCCAATATCTACCATAACTCGCTGCCCTGATAGCTTTCCACCCAGTGAACCCCCCCAAGATTACCCATTTTGTAAATAATATATTCCCAAATCTATAATGTCACTCACATGTTTCCCACACACTAACAGAACCATGTTCCCCACAGGTTGCACCATACCAATAATTTTCTTTGACTCCCCCCCCCTCATTGCTCACACCATCATCCTCATATCTACTAGTAACCCACATTCTAATACCTCTCACATGCATCCCCCCAGCTTCTTTACCATCACTTGAATCATATCAGAACAACACAGCTAAACTCAAATTAATCGCCTAAAGGACTTCTTTAGTCCAGTCTTGAGCACCATGACAAAGTGATGATCTTGTTGCTCTGAGTCCTTCATCACCAATCAATAATGTACTCTGTCTCTATACAGTTTCAGGATAAGACCCTCCCTAGTTATAGATCATCTTCTTCGCCAATGGCTTGCCAATTTGCCAATCCACTTTCTTTACTACCACTTTTACAGCTTCCTTCCATGGGAGTTCAACACCTTTGAATTTTGATGTGCAGCTGCACATTAGGCCACTTCTGCACATCAGGTCGCAACCTTCTCCCCTGCCATCCTAGGCCCAAACTGCTCATTGGAACTGCATGGTCCTCCATACAGCTGTGCAGTTCCAATGAATAGTGGGGCCCAGGATGGCAGGAGTACATTACCGCATGTCCAGGCAATCATCACATCTGATCCCTCTCCCCTCCCTGCAGAGATCATGAAGGAGCCACCAGTGCCTGTGCATAATTCTGCATAAATTTTTCATTGCGCAGTTGTGCAGAATTCCAGTTCATCCTGCTAGACCATGCCAGACAAGTGGATTGTGTCCCCTGTCAGCAGATGAGACAGAGAAAATTCCAGAAGCTGAGTGACATCACCCTTGATAGATAATCTTGTATCTCTAGGGGTCGGCTTCAGTGTTTTCTGTCTCAACAGATGGTGGACATCTTCTTGGTCTGACTACCAATCTAGTCTATTCAGAGATTTTTGGCACAATGCGGTGCTTTTCTTTTCCTAATTTCCATTACTGAGGGGACCCTGATCAAGAGGATCACTGGTCCGCCTCTGAGTGGCAGGGCTCCTATTCAGGAAGAGTAGTGTAGCCTTCCCAACTTCTGCCTCACAGAACTGGCTTCAGCATTTTTATTTAGCAGCAGTTCCATTTTTGTTTTTTCTTCTCCTTAGTGACAAAACAAACCCAAAAAAAAAAGGAAATGGTAACACGGCAGAGGAGTGAACAAGAAATATTACAAGGAGCACTGCCGTGGTCTGTCAGCCCAGGTCTCCCGGTTCCAGCCAGCCAGCTCAATCTCCATCCTACTTTGGACCCGCCAGCAGTGAGCACAGATGTGGTGCCTCCCGCCCCCTCAGGAGACTGGCACCCTGATGGGGAAAGCAGTGATTGCCTTTCTGAGGTTCACTCTCTGCTCTCAGATTCGGATAGGGAGGAGGGTGAGCTCTCGCATCCTGAGGACGAGCCAGAGGCAAGAGAAGACAAGCCAGGACATATGTCTGTTTCGCAAGGAGAAGTTTCCAGCAGTCATTGCACAAATCATGGAGCCCTTCACCTCGCTGGCCTTCAGCCATAGCAAGCTTCGGATTCCGATAAGCTTCAGGCAGATCCCATTATTGTGGGTATCCGGAAACCATCAAGGGCTTTTTCTTTTCCCCCTGAGTTACAGCAAATGGTCACTTTAGTGGGATTCTCCGGAGGCTTTCTTGTGTTCCGTTCGTCGCCTAGGGCGTAATTATCTCTGGGCTTTTGATGACCTGGCTTCACTTCCCGAAGGTAGACTCCTTAGTAACAGCTGTCACAAAGCATACCGCTTTTCCGGTCGAGGGCGGCACAGCTCTCTGGGATTAGATCGACTGTAAGGTCGAAGGTCTTTTGAAGACGACCTTTTCTGCATCTTCCATGTCGCTCCAAGCCTCAGCCTGTAGTGGTTTGGCAGAGCAAGTGTTGTTGCATTGGCTACAGTCGCTCCCAAAGGATCCCGCTTTGGCCTGCGTGGAATCCATCACGGCATGTGTAGCAGATGCATTCTATGACTGACTTTGTTTGTCAGCTCGTTCTATAGCAGCAGTTACAGTTGCGTGGCATTGGATTTGGCCTTCGCCATTGAAATGCAGATGCTGCCTCCAAGGCACAACTTGCCAAGCTTCCTTTTAAGGGTAAACTGTTTGGAGAAGATCTGGACAAGCTGGTCAAAGACTTGGGTGAAGTTATCATCAGCCCCAATCTGCCTCTGCCATTTCATCTTCCTGCAGATCTCATTTCAGGGACACACGCTGCTACCGGCCGGGTCGTTCCAGTGCTTATATGGCTAAGGCTGCGTCTAAACCCCAGTCCTTTTGTGGGGTCCATTGTAGAGAGACCTTCTCCTCAGCCAACAAGTTTGCAGGGGTCACCAGGTCCTCCTGTTGACGGGCTCAGGGTCCATTCCAGGGTGCCTCCTGTGGGCAGCCGGCTTCAACTTTATTCTCGCGAATGGACCCAGATTAAACACGTGGGTTTTCGAGGTTACTTCTCAAGGGTATGCCCTTGAGCTCAAGAAGCCTGTTCCACCCGTCTTCCTGAATTCCCCCTGCAAGGTGCCAAACAAACAGCTTGCCGTCAGAATGACCCTGCAATGCCTCCTTTAGCTCCAGGTGGTCTGTCCTGTTCCCCCCGTGGAGACTGGCTCTGGGCATTATTCTATCTACTTTGTCATTCCCAAGAAGGACGGCTCGTTCTGGCCAATTCTAGACCTCAAAGGCGGCGTCAAATGTCTGCATGTAGCACATTTCTGGATGGAGACGCTCAGATAAGTCATTCAAGCAGTCAGGTCCAGTGAATTCTTGGCATCCCTCGACCTCACTGAGGCTTATTTTCACGTTCCTATTCACCCGGCTCATCAGCAATAACTCCACTTTGCAATCCTGGGGCACCATTATCAATTCACAGCCCTACCATTTGGCCTGGCCACAGCACTCTGCACCATCTTCAAGGTCATGGTGGTGGCAGCGGCCACCCTCTGTCGCTGAGGCATAAGGGTTCACCCCTACCTGGACAACTGGCTCATCCGAGCGAAGTTACGTGACGAGGCAATTTCAGCAGTGGTGCAGGTGGACAGCTTTTTGAGTCGCCTCATTTGGATAATCAATCGAGCCAAGAGCTGCTTACGACCTTCACAGTTGCTGGAGTTTCTAGGGGCTCAATTCAACACACAGTTGGGTCGTGACTTCCTCACTCAGGACAGATGTGAAAGCTGATCACACAGCTCCAGAACTTCTCCAGGGAGTGGGAACTCTCTCCAGGGGCCTTCCAGAAGATTGTGCAGCGGTGGGGCCACCTGACCTTAGATCTGATGGCCATGACCTCCAACTCCAATGCTCCAGTGTTCTTCAGTCACCGCAAGGAACTCAAGGGCCCGATGCCCTAGTCCAACTCTGGCCTCTGGATCAGCTGCTCTATGCCTTTCCGCCATGGCTGCTGATAGGCAGAATCCTCAGATGCATTGAGACCCATTCTGGACACATTATCATGGTAGTGCCAGACTGGCCAAGCGTCCATAGTATGTCAACCTGGTTTACCACTTGCTCACAGCGCCACTGCCCCTCCGCTCCTGCAGGGGTCTCCTGCACCAGTGGCCAATTGTCATGGACAACCCAACTCCTTACTTGCTTTTGGCTTGGCTCTTGAGCGGCACTGCCTAACATGGAAGGGCTACTCGCTGCAGGTGGTGGCTACTCTTTTGAATGCAAGGCACCCCTCTACCTCTCGGGCCTATGCTAGGGTCTAGTGTCTATTTACCGCATGGTGTTCTCACAGACGTTGTCTCCATGGAAGGTGCAAGTTCCTGACATTCTGGCCTTCCTGCAGGATAGGTTCGATCGAGGCATTGCCCTGAATTCCTTGAAAGTTCAGGTTGCCCCACTCACGTGTTTCTGGGGACCTCTCTGGGTACCCTCACTGGCAACTCATCCAGATCTTGTCCATTTCTTGCGGGGGTGCGCGCCCTATGTCCACCTCTCCGACCAGTTGTGCAAGCCTGGGACCTTTCCTTGGTCCTTAAGGCACTCTCCAGACCTCCCTTCGAACCACTCTGCCAGGCGTCACTGAAGAATTTGACTCTTAAAGCTGTCCTCCTAGTGGCAGTTACCTCAGCCCAGCGCATATCAGAGCTTCAGGCGCTTTCTTGTCGTGACCACTTTCTGGTCTTTCACCAGAGGGCATCACCATTCGCTCAGTCCCTTCCTTTTTACCGAAGGTCCTCTCTGCATTCCATGTCAGTCAGTCGGTGGTCCTCTCTTCCTTCCCGAAGGAGCATCTCTCGAGAAAGTCACATTCTCCATGTTCTTGATGAAAGCAGGATGTTATGCGGTTACCTCAAGGTCACCACTCCCTTTCGCCTTTTCGATCACCTCTTTGTTCTGATCGGAGGTCGGCGCAGGGGGGCATCAGTTTCCAAAGCTACCATTGTCTGTTGGATCAAGCAGGCCATTGAGTCTGCTTACGTCCTTCAGAACAAGCTGGTCCCTAGTGGTCTCAGAGCTCATTCCACTAGGGTGCAAGCCGCAACTTGGAAGGAGAAGGGTGCAAGTCGCACCCCTTGACATCTGCAGGGCAGCCACTTGGTCTTCCCTCTCTACCTTGGGAAGCGGCTTGGTTTGGGGCCAGCGTATTGGCTGCAGCCATTACTTCCCACCCAGAGGGGACTTAGCTTTGGTACTCCCCACTTGTCTGGACTGGTCTAGCAGGATGAGCTGGAAGGAGAAATTTTAGTTACCTTTAATTTTCTTTCCTGGAATCCGTGCTAGACCAGTCCAGGATCCTCCCCTCTATTCTGCTTTTACCTGTTTTCTTGGACTTGGCTGTCCAGCTTGGACTTGTCTGTCCAGCTTGTCTCTTCCTTGTACATACCTTGGCTCCCGCCGTGTATATAGTTCATACAGGGTTGATCAGTTTGTTACAGAGTTACTTCTAGCCAGTTCATGGCCAGTTCCGCCCAGTCTGCTTGCTACGGACATACTGAAGCTGACCCCTAGGGGTACAACGTTATCTATCAAGGGTGATGTCACTAAGCTTCTGGAATTTTCTCTCTCTTCATCTGCTGACAGGGGGACACAACCCACTTGTCTGGACTGGTCTAGCAGGGATTCAAGAAAGGAAATTAACGATAAGTAAAATTTCTCCTTCCCCCAGGTGTAGTTTTATATAAGCAGATATAGTAGTAGTGGGAAATATAAGTGGTCTGCACATATAGATATTACAACCTGTGGAGGAGTGGCCTAGTGGTTGGGGCAAGGTACTTCAGGCCGGAAGGTCGGGGGTTCAAATCCCACTAGAGGACAGCAACCTTGGGCCAGAAGGACTGGGGTTTCTAGTCCCACAGGTGCTCCTTGTGATCTTGGGCAAGCCACTTAACCCTCCATAGCCCATGTTCCCTGTAAAATAGTTATCTCCAAGTTATAATGCCCTGTTCAATGTAATTTCAGTTTGTTCAATGTAAACCGCACTGTGCAGAATAGCATTGTATATAAGAGAATGTAAATAAATAAATAAAATAAATAACCTTAGTTGGATAATGATCTGTTGCTGGAGTGTCCTTCAGTTAAGGAGTGTTGATTATCCTTAACAGGAAAAGTAAAGTCAGATTGAGCCCCATCTGCATGGAACTCGCTTCCCTATGATACACAAGCTAAAAAAAAATCATATTTTTCGTGAAAAGCTTAAGACCTGGCTTTTTTTTTAATGATGAGTCTTAGTTAATATATTTGACCTGTTACCTGTGATAGTAGAGATTTTAGTTATTGGTGCTAGCCAAAAAAGCTTTTGTTAGGCATTGGAGAAATCTTGTGATTATGCATTATCTGCAGGAACAAGCAGGAATGTCGTCTTCACATATGCGTGATCGCTCCCCCAGCATCCAATAGGAAAGCTTTTGGAAGCATCCCACTGCATCTGCGTAGCTGCCACCTTGCCTGTCCAGCTATCCCTCCTCAGTTCTTCGTTTTCCGTGGAGCCGACAAGAAGCAATTCTGGTCACCGCAGAAAATTCATGTTTTTTCATATTTTTTGTGGTTCGCGTCTGCCTTCCCATTGACGCTGGTACTGACCTCCGTTGGTGCTTGCTTGCTTTCTTTTAAAAAAAAAAAAATCTGTGAAGAAAGGAATTATTTCTTCAGACACATCAAAGCCATCTTAGGCCTAGGCCTTTCATTTTGTCACAGACACAATGGAAAAACCATCCAGTGGTTTTAAGAAGTGTACCAAATGTGGAGGTACCATTTCGGCCACAGACACCTATGACTGGTGTCTAAAATGCTTAGGACCGGATCATCAGCAGTCAGAATGTCCTCTCTGTAGGAAGATGACAAAGAGGCCTACAGAATCGAGCTGCAAAGCTTGGCACCCTCTTTGCCTCAAATGCAGTATATTTAGCATCGTCGTCATCAGGAGCTTCATCTTTCTCCCAAGGATCTCAGGTATCGAAACCTAAGTCTTCATCGAAGGCTGGCTGATCTCCTTCTAAGCATCAAGATGCCTCGGGCATTGCCCTGGAGGGGGGACACACCGGCCAAACAACCCCGGTGGGAGGACCTTTCCTCCAAAGCCTTAGTGGGGCCCCAGGATGCTCCCGAGACCTCCACCTCCTGAGAGCTTCTGGTGCCATACTCGGGGATTGTGGCCCGCAATTCGAGTACCAATACCTAGGCATTGGCAAGCTCCATGGATCAATGTAACCTGGCCATCAAGCAGAGCTTAGCAGCCTTACTGGCGGCCTCGGTATCAGTAAAACCCTTAGAGTCTGTTCCACAGGTGTCTGTATCAGCTTCGGTACCGATACAACCTGCATCAACTTTTTTTGCTGCTTTCCACACTACAGCTCATGCCGGCCCTCAAATCCATTTCTGGTACCGAGCTTCCAACAGCACAGGCTTCAACTACTGGTTTTGATCGGTGTCGAGTTCGTACAGAATGGGAACACCCTGCCTGTCAATACTTCGAGTCTTCAGATTCCGATTCATTGGATGATGAATCGGCCAATACCCGAGACATGAGAAGTATCCTGGAAAACCCATCTCCATCTCCTTAATGTCACATGTCCCCACCAGAGGACATGTCTTTTCAAGATGTTATTTGCCATTTTACTAGGGGTCTGTCCATAACAGTGACACCAGAGAAAGAGCTTAGAGCCAAAGAACTGGAAATTCTTCAATACCCTAGAGCTCCAAAGGAAGCTGTTACACTCCCTATCCATCGGATACTTCACAACCTCATGCTTCGTATGTGGGGGACACCTCTTACCATTTCTCCCATACCCGGCGGATCGATAACCATGTACTGGGTACCGGAGTGTCCTGGTTTCCAAAAGATGCAATTGCCGCACCATTCCATGGTAGTGGACTCAGCAATGCTTCGAATCAAGAGCGCTAAGACACATTCCTTGAACCCTCCAGGTAGGGAATCGAGAACCCTCGATGCCTTTGGTCGACGTTGCTTTCAGACCTCCATGCTATCGGCCAGGATTAGTTCCTACATACTCTATATGGGTATGTTCCTTAGAGAGGTGGCTAAGGATTTGGAGTTAATGGCTCATCTTCTCCCCGATGACAAGAGAGCAGATTATCTCACCCTTGTAAAGCATGCTGAGAATGTTTCCAAGTTTAACAGAGCAACTTTTGACTGTTTTGAGTGCATCAGCAGGACCTTATTTATTTTATTTATTTATTTGGTTCTTCTATACCGCCTCTTCCAGAGATCAGGGGCAGTTTACATTTAACACAACATATTACAAAGAACAGAGGTTGAACTATTTACATAGAGCCATCTGCATCGGTACACGCAGGATTGCTTGGCTTCAAGCATCGGATCTTGAATAATGGGTTCAAGATAAGCTGGGTAATATCCCTTGCACCGGTGAAAACCTTTTTGGCAAGGATTGGCAGGACAAGGCCTCTCAGTTAGAATCTGAGAACACTACCCTCAATAGGCTATCTAGATCTACTACCAAAAAGAACAACGTTCAATATAACCAAATATAATGGTTGCAAACTCACTTTTAGAAACAGTGCTTATTCTATCTCAGGGAATAACATTATTTTAACAGAATAAAGAGGTCTCAGACTTACAGTAGCAACCGTCCTTTAGGCCAACATGCCAATTGTAGGAAACAGTTTTGCTAGTTAGCATCAATGACCTCAGTAACACCGTGCGGTTAATAATATAAGAAGCAATAGCTGATATGATGTTCAATGTCCACAGATCTTTAAACAATTAGAGCCTCGATGTATGCTGTATTTGTAATGTTTGCAGTCTTTTGTCCTTATTCATATAGAGAGACTCTGTTCACAGTAATCTTTAAACAGCAATTCTTATACAAATCGGCCCCTAAAATTTTCACAGCTTTAGCTCCATTAAAGTACTTATACCGCACTAAAACTTAAATTCCTTCAAGTGTTCAAATATTCAGGTTGCCCCCGTTCCCGACGCCTCCCCTCAGCGCCTCAGAGCGTTTCTCCTGTTACGGTTCTTCAGGGGATGGGGTGTAAATCCTAAAAATATATATAAAACACCGTGTCTTAGCCTAAACCTATCAACCTATTATTAAAACTCATACTAAAAACCTAAATTATCGTTAACTCAGGACCATGTCCCCCTTATACTCACAAACAGCTGCCCACGTTTTCTTTTTTAGAATCTTTTAAGGTACTCGTTTTTCAATGCTCAGTCCTCCAAGATGAAAGCAAAAAGACGCTTTCATCTTGGAGGACTGAGCATTGAAAAACGAGTACCTTAAAAGATTCTAAAAAAGAAAACGTGGGCAGCTGTTTGTGAGTATAAGGGGGACATGGTCCTGAGTTAACGATAATTTAGGTTTTTAGTATGAGTTTTAATAATAGGTTGATAGGTTTAGGCTAAGACACGGTGTTTTGTATATATTTTTAGGATTTACACCCCATCCCCTGAAGAACCGTAACAGGAGAAACGCTCTGAGGCGCTGAGGGGAGGCGTCGGGAACGGGGGCAACCTGAATATTTGAACACTTGAAGGAATTTAAGTTTTAGTGCGGTATAAGTACTTTAATGGAGCTAAAGCTGTGAAAATTTTAGGGGCCGATTTGTATAAGAATTGCTGTTTAAAGATTACTGTGAACAGAGTCTCTCTATATGAATAAGGACAAAAGACTGCAAACATTACAAATACAGCATACATCGAGGCTCTAATTGTTTAAAGATCTGTGGACATTGAACATCATATCAGCTATTGCTTCTTATATTATTAACCGCACGGTGTTACTGAGGTCATTGATGCTAACTAGCAAAACTGTTTCCTACAATTGGCATGTTGGCCTAAAGGACGGTTGCTACTGTAAGTCTGAGACCTCTTTATTCTGTTAAAATAATGTTATTCCCTGAGATAGAATAAGCACTGTTTCTAAAAGTGAGTTTGCAACCATTATATTTGGTTATATTGAACGTTGTTCTTTTTGGTAGTTACGATTAGCGTTCAAAAATTAGACCACTTGATACGTGAGTACACGATATCTAGATCTACTGACAACCCAGCTATGAAAAAATCAGCAAAGAAAGCTTTTTTCAATAAGAAGTACTATCCTTCTTATACCCCTGCTGTTCAGTGTCAGCATCATGCTCCTGAGAAGGGGTAGCAACCTCCAAAGCAGCAAAAGAAGGCTCAGACTCCTAAGTCACAGCCACCTCAGCAGACCCAGACTACTCAGGGTCTTTGACTCCTCTCTAGAGAACATAGTTGTCCTGCCTCTGGAAAGTTCAGATCCTGTCCACATTCCCGGCAGACTCTGTCACTTTGCCACAGGTGGCATCTCATCACATCATAGCAGTGGACATTGTCCATAGTATGGGAGGGGGTACAAGCTTTATCTACAAAGTCTACCCCTCCAAGAGAGTTCAGCTCTTAACCCCCCACTGCACTTTTGCTACAAGAGGTCACCTCCCTTTGATTGCAGGGTGCAATAGAAGAGGTTCCATCATCCTAAAAGGGAATGGGCTTTTATTCTCCATACTTTCTCATTCCAAAGAAAACAGGAGGATACAGGTCCATTCTGGACCTCAGAGAACTGAACAAGTACCTACTACGGGAGAAATTAAAAATGATATCCCTAGGGGCCCTTCTCCCCTATCTCCAGAGTCAGTATTGGCTCTGTTCTCTAGATCTAAAGGAAGTGTACACTCACATACTTATTCATCCACAGCACAGAAAATTTCTGTGCTTCATGTTCCAAGGAAGACATTATCAATGCAGAGTCCTCCCTTTCGGCCTCGCCTCTGCCCCAAGAGTCTTCACAAAATGCATGGTGGTAGTAGCTGCATTCCTAAGGACTCTAGGGATATTTGTCTTCCCTTACTTAGACGACTGGCTCATTCGAGCAAGCACCTCTCTAGAGGCCAGCCTATCCCTCTCACGTGCTCTGCAGGTGCTACAACACTTGGGATTTGTAATAAATCTTCCAAAGTTCCAACTCGTCCCCTCTCAAACTCTAGAGTTCATAGGGGCTCTCCTTGACACTCAGCAATCAAGGGCATTTCTGCCCCAGCTCTGTTGCGCTTGACTCAATCAGTTAGCATCTCAAGCATGCCTCAAGAAATTTTTTTCTGCTTGAAAAATACTACAGCTTCTGGGCCATATGGCATCAACGGTGCATGTTGTTCCATATTTATTTATTTAACATTTCTTCTATACCGCGCTATTAAAATCAGCGCGGTGTACATTGAACAAAACATACTGCAATGCATACAGGCAACATTGAGTTTACAAAGAACAGGGAAAAATAACACATGGGATAACCGGGAGAACTATGTACAGGTTAACTTTATACTATATACTTTAAACTATATACAATACTCTAAACTCGTTTGGATATTGTAAGTGATTTCGTGTGGATGGTGCAGGTAAATGGTTATCATGTGGGCTAACGTGTAGGCTAACCATTTTCTGGTTGTATTAAGGTGCTAAGGCGTCTGGGGTATGTGGGAAGCTTGCCAGATGTGTGAGTGTCCGGGATGACTTCTGGGTAACATTTTGTGAACAGATGGTGTTTCAAAGCTTTTCGGAATAGTATTAGGCTTTTGATGCCACGGATTTCATGGGGAAGTATATTCCAGTTTAGAGGAGCGAATATTGAGAAAGCTCTGTTTGAAGTAGCCTTAGTACACGATGTCATCATCCTAGGAACTATTAAGGTGTTCATAGCAGTAGGCCTCCTGTTTCTATTTTCGAGGGTGCTGTGAATTAGCTTGCTGATTGGTGTAGGTGGGTAGTTATTCAAGGCTTTGAAAGTAGAGACTAGTGACTTATAGTGGAGTCTGGCTTGTAAAGGTAGCCAATGCAGATCTTTCATGATAGGCGTTATGTGGGCAGATCTTGGTGACCCAGAGAGGACTCTTGCAGCTGCATTCATAGCCAGGCGAAGCGGATTTAAAGTTGATTGAGAGATACCGTGGAGGATGATGTTCGCAAAATCTAGGTGTGGGAGGACTGTACACATATGCTCGCATTCCAGTGGTCTCAGGCATCGGGTCATTTGGGGGGGACAAGATAAGTCTCTACCCTCCTGATCCACCTCTCCAGTGGTGGCAATCCCCAGAAAACCTCCTTGTAGAGTCACCTTTTCAGATGCCAGCACATCAATGTACTCTGATGACAGATTGGGCTGGGGAGCTCATCTAGACACTCTCCAATCAGGGACTCTGGTCTCATCAGGAGTCACAGCTCCACATAAATCTGCTGGAACTCAGAGCCATTCTCAATGCTCTCATAGTGTTCCAGGACCATCTTTGTTGCCGCAAAGTCCTAGTCCAGACAGACAATCAAGTAGCCATGTTCTATGTGAACAAACAGGGCGGAACAGGCTTTTGGACCCTCTGCAGTGAGGCTCTACATCTCTGGTCCTTTGCCATACATCATCGCATTCACCTACATGCAGTAAATTTTCCAGAGAAACACAATGTCTTAGTGGACAGACTGAGTTGAATCCTTCTCCCCCACAAGTAATCTCTTTATGCCGAAGGTGATCTCGCCCTTCCATTTAAACCAGTCAGTCTGCCTTCCTGTCTTTTTCCCTAGACCTCATTCCTCTAGGGCAAAGGCAACCTTCCACACTCTGGATTGCAAATGTGCCTTAGCTTTTTATCTCCAGAGAACTCAAAAGCACAGAAAAGTTTCCCAGCTTTTCATTTCCTTTGACTCGAGTCACCTTGGCTTGCCAGTATCCAAACAAACTCTCTCTCTGATTGTATCACTTTTGTCTATGAGAAGGCAGGATTTTCTCTCGAGGGTCATGTCTCTGCCCATAATGTTCCTCTGCCTAAACACATGACAGCGGAAACACCCTTGACCTAGTATTCGTCCCTTCCAACCTCCATTATCACATCAACTGCAATGTATCCCCAGTACCCTGGTCTGACTATCATATGATCACCTTCAATTAACCTGTCAACCCGATTCAGCCAAGACACAACTGCTCCAATAACCTATGACGCTTCAAAGAATTTAGTAAAGACACCCTCCTAAAGCAACTCTTTCCAACCTTAGACAACAATTCTACAGACCTCCCAGTACTTATATCTAACTGGAATAACACCGTCTCATCAGCAGCCCTTGCATCACTCAAGAAGAACACAACTCATAGAAACAATAAAGCTCCCTGGTACTCCTCCGAGATAAGACGAGCAAAACTCATATTACGAAGACTGGAACGTAAATGGAGAACTAAAGATCAGACAGACAAGAGTATAGAGCAAAGCAACAAGAATACAACAAATTGATACTGGACCACAAAAGACAACATCATACAAACATCATAATGAAGTCACTCAACTGTCCTAGAGAGCTCTTTGCAATAGTCAAAGACCTAACCAGAACACCTCATAACAACACAGACTTACTATCCCCCGAGACATATGCAACTCATCTACAAAGCAAGGTCAATTGCCCACATACCTCAACGAACCTGCCTCCCCCTCCAGTATCACCATCACAAAAACAGGATACCTCAAAGAATTGAACAGCATTCTGCTCAATCTCCGAAGAATACTGCACCAACTTACTAAAAGCTCTCAATACATCACCTCTCGGCCCCGCCCCACCACCTGGATAAAAGCCATGTCACAAGAACTAGCACCAATGCTATGCAGAATTGTAAACCTTTCCCTCGCACAAGGAATTATGCCACCACAGCTCAAAACCTCTTCAATAAGACCACTCATAAAGAGCACAGCCTCTGACCCAAAACTCACCATCTTCATACAGCCCAATATCAAGCATCCCACTCCTTTCTAAGATAATTGAAAAAAACGTACAGCGCCAGCTCCAGGACCATGTTGACTCAAGCTTCCCCCCTCGACCCACAACAGCACGGATTCCAAAAATCTCACGGAGTTGAAACACTATTCACATCACTGATGGACACAGTCCTTAAAGGGTTCAAAAATACCAAACATGGCTTCTTACTTATTTTCATTGACATTTCTGCCGCATTTGACTCAATAATACACTCCTCACTCCTGGACAGACTGGCAGAGATTGGAATAAGTGACACCCCACTGACTTGGTTCCGTTCCTATTTAATTGATACAACAGCAGAGGTGAAGATAAAGAACAGCAAATCAAGACCATTCACTCTATATCAAGACCTACTTCAAGGCTCAGCCTTATCTGCTTTACTCTTCAACATATACATTCAACCAGTCTGCAAGATCATACAAAAACACAACATGCACTATCATCTATACACAGATGATGTTATGATATACTCCTCAATTGACACCACAACCCCAGACTTCTCATCCATCTCCGCATGCATGATAGAAGCAACCGAATGGCTAGCACAGCGAAATTTAATAATCAACTACAAGAAATCTGAAGCCCTCGTGATCACAAGAAACGCTTCATTCAACCCCCCCAAATAATATACTAATCGGAAGTTGTCCAATCACAATCAAAAATGAGGTAAAATATCTGGGAATACACCTGGACTAGAGGCTCAACTTCCAAGCTCATATCAACAAAACCACCTCCAAGGTCTACTACAAAATTAAGATCTTACAGAACCTATGACCTGTATTAGAACAGAACCACTTCAGAACTGTTTGTCAGGCAATAATCACCCCGCAGCTAGACTACAGCAATATGATACTCTATGGCCTACCCAAAGGCACAACTCACACTCTGCAACTGGCACAAAATAAACAGGCGACTTATAAACAAACTGAGCACCCTAGGGATGGACCCTAAAGTTACTGCTTGGGTTAGAAGTTGGTTGGGTGGGAGGCGACAAAGAGTACAGGTAAATGGAGCTCACTCTGAGGAGAAGGATGTTGCCAGTGGTGTGCCCCAGGGATCTGTCCTTGGTCCGATTCTTTTTAACATCTTTGTTAGTGATATAGCGGAAGGGCTGTCGGGTAAGGTTTGCCTCTTTGCGGATGATACCAAAATCTGCAATAGAGTAGACACCCAGGAAGGGGTAGATAACATGAGGAGGGATCTAGCTAAGCTTGAAGAATGGTCTAGAATTTGGCAGCTGGGATTTAATGTTAAAAAATGTAAGGTCATGCATTTGGGCTGCAGCAATCCAAGGGAGCAATACAGTATAGGAGGTGAAGTACTTTTGTCCACTAAAGAAGAGCGGGACCTAGGCATGGTTGTGTCTGATGATCTTAAAGTAGCTAAACAGGTGGAAAAGGCGACAGCAAAAGCTAGAAGGATGCTTGGGTGCATACGGAGAGGAATGGCTAGCAGAAAAAAAGGAGGTGATAATGCCTCTGTATAAGTCTTTGGTGCGACCTCATTTGGAGTATGGTGTGCAATTCTGGAGACCGCACCTTCAAAAGGATGTGAACAGGATGGAGTCGGTGCAGAGGGTTGCTACCAAAATGATTAATGGGCTTCATTATAAAGCATATGAGGACAGACTTAAGGATCTTAATATGTACACCTTAGAGGAAAGGCGGGATAGAGGTGATATGATTGAGATGTTTAAATACCTCCGTGGCATAAATGTTCAGGGAGAGAGCCTCTTTCAATTGAAAGCAAGTTCTGCTACGAGGGGACATGGGATGAGGGTGAAGGGAGATAGATTCAGGAGTGATATGCGGAAATATTTCTTTACGGAAAGAGTAGTGGATCCGTGGAATAGTCTCCCAGTGGAGGTGGTAGAGATGAGGACAGTAACTGAATTCAAGAAAGCATGGGACCAACACAGAGGATCTCTAAAGGCAAAAAGTGGACTGTTGTAGTTGTTATGGAAGGACAGACTAGATAGGCCATGTGGTCTTTTTCTGTCGTCATATTTCTATGTTTCTATGTTTCTAAATACAGCTGCTAGATTGATTACAGGATCAGAGAACACGAGCATTTTACCCCCGCCTTAAAAGACCTCCACTGGCTACCTATCAGAATTGAATATAAAGCCATAATGATGACATACAAGATATTAAATGATCAGTCTGCTGAATGTTTAAATGACATAATCAGAAGAGTACCAAACACACGCTCGAGGAGATTCCACCAAACATCCTATCAATAGCCTCCATACTGCCCAACTCCTCACAGAGGGTGCTTCACAGAGCATTTAGCGGGCCTGACATCTTTCCCGCTTGGGGATCTCCAGCCCAATCAGGGCTGTTTGAGAAGGAGGAGGAGCCAGCCACCAAATAAAAGAAACCGCCGTCGGCAGGACAGCTGAACAGCCCGCAGCCATCTTCTGCTCCCCCGATCGGGGTCGAGCGCCCTGAGCGGGCCTGCCATCTTTCCCGCTCGGGGATCTCCAGCCCAATCGGGGCTGTGGGAGAAGGAGGAGGAGCCAGCCACCAAATAAAAGAAACCGCCATCAGGCAGTCTCGTGCTTGGCGGGCCCGTGCCTGAGGGCCTCGCCAGAGGGCCCTTTGGCGTGGCCCTTAGGCGGGGACCAAACGCAGGCCAGTAAGCTGAATTAAGAAGACAGTCCAGATCATAGCATAATCAGCTAAGAGCTAAACAGGTACTTTACCCTGAACGTCTTCATAGGCATCAATATACGGCAGACCCTGCCCAACGGGTCTCTGCTAATTATATGTATGTCATGCCCGTCCCCGTGCTAAAACGTCATATCACTATTTCATCACTGTTGTAATCACTAATGGTTGACAATTGTCTGCTTATGTGAAATGTCAGTATTTATACCTTTGCTGTGCAATTACATTATTTGCCTGTAATGATACATGTGTTCTGATCTACACCCATGCCATATGTTTATATCTACCTATGATGCTTAGCTAATTATTTATAGTTCATTCCACCAGTCAAATCGACGCATTGACCAGCACGCTTAATCAGCATTATCTAAATGACTTATCCACCCACACGTCTCCTTCAAACACGCCCAATCGAAGTGTACAAATGGCCTTCCACTTCATTGCCTTTGTCAGTTTCTATCTTCTCACAGACTGGCTTGGGAACTCCCTTGCCCTTTCCCCCTCATACAATCATATCCCCATTCTTAAGAATCATGGAAAAAGATAGTCTGGGCCCCCATACCATTATCCAGGAGGTGATGCCCACATGCGTCACTCTCACTTGATACACATCGCAATCCAACAATCTAAGACATCTAAACAAGAGGAATCTCCACTTTCCCGAAGCCTAAAATGTGCCTCATAAATGCACGTTCAATTCATAAGAAATGGCCAGTCATCCTAGACATAATTTCCCTACATGATCTAGATATATTCATGATCACTGAAACCTGGTTATCATATGAAGACAATGTCTTCCTTAACCAACTCCTACCCCCCAACTTCTCTATACACACACGACATAGAGAAAACAAGAAAGGAGGAGGAGCGCTCATACTCACCAAGTCAGACCTTCATTTCTACACCACTGACTCCTCTAGCACTAACAACTTGGATATAATTTCCATTGCAAACAAACAGTGCTCTATCAACCTGCTATACAGAACCCCCTCAGCCTCCCCGGACGACCTCCCTACCATTGTTGACCTAGCTGCCAATATCCACAATCCCAATACACCTAACTGGATAATGGGAGATTTCAATCTCCCTTCATTGCATCAAAATCATGCGTCCGCCCTCCTCGATGCCATTGAAGATCTAGGATACAAGCAAATAATCAAGGAACCCACGCATATAAAGGGAAACATTCTCGACTTGGTGTTTGCTCCACAGTCTGTCTTTGAACAAAGCCGCGACCTTGTGATGTCTGTCACCTCTGTACCCTGGTCAGACCACAAACTAATCAATCTCCAGATACCCATTAACAACAAGCAACCACAGGACAACAGAAGATTGAACAGCACCTCAAGAACGTCAACAAGAAGCTTTCGACCGTTCAACAGAGAACTCATCCTGTCTGAGACCCAACCACTCCTCAATGACACAGCTCTCAACCTCGAAGATCTGATTTTCTCCTGGAACAGCAAACTTAACGCAATTGCACAACGACCGCACCCCAATAACACCTAAAGGAAAAGAAACTCTGCTCCATGGTTCTCCCCTGAGCTGCGGTCTTCTCTTACACATCTATGAAGACTTGAGAGACGATGGCGCCGATCATTCTCCATTGAGGATCAGACAGCTTACAAACTCCACTTATCAATTCACCGAGAGGCAATCACAGCCAAAATAAAGCAATTTTACACTGACACTCTCAAAAGATCACTGAACAAACCACAGGAACTTTTCAATTTAGTCAAATCCCTTTCGAATGAACCTTCTCCTGAGCAACATGATGAGATTCATCCACAAAAATTTGCCGACTACCTGCAGTCTAAACTCCTACAGACAGATAAGGTCTCACAAGCCTCTGCACAAGAACCAACCTGCCTAATGTCTCTACCTATGTTCTCCACACCATCTGCAAAATACATTGAGGACACAATCACATCTCTCAATACCACCACGGCTCAAACTGATCCCTGCCCAGCATTTTGGATAAAGGAGCTACGCTGTGAGTTCAGTCCTTTCATCGCAAGACTTATGAACCTATCTTTCACAACCGGATCCTTCCCCACAGCACTCAAACAAACATCCATTAGACCTCTCTTAAAAAACTCCAAACTAGACCCCCAAAGAGTCGACTCATACAGGCCCATAGCTAGTATTCCTCTCCTAGCTAAGATAATCGAGAAAGAGGTACAAAGACAAATCCAAGATCATATAGACTCTGCAGCCCCGCTAGACCAGTGCCAACATGGGTTCAGAGAGTCTCACGGAGTAGAAACCCTCCTTACCACCCTCTTCAATAATATAATCACAGGCATCGACAACATCCGGCAAAGTTTTGTTCTTATCTTCTTAGACATCGCTGCAGCATTCGACTCAGTAAGTCATGAACTCCTCGGGCGACTGAAAGAGAAGGGCGTTTGCAGCACTGCACTTGAATGGTGCAAATCATATCTTGCCGGAAGATTGCAACATGTAAAATCCGGATCAGAAGAATCAAAACCCTTCCATCAAACGCAAGGTATACCGCAAGGTTCCTCTCTATCATCACTCATGTTCAACATATACATGCAGCCCATCTGCAGTATCATCAGATCTTTCAATGTGAACTGTTTGATATATGCAGATGATATACTCTTATGCATGCCATTCTCTATGGATCAAATTGACCTTTCCCCCCTGATAGAATGTTTCAACGCAGTTTCAGAATGGCTCCAATCTCAAAACCTCCGTATTCAACACAAGAAAACTGAGGTACTCTTCATCACGAGAGACCCCAATTTTACTCCACCATCCCATGTAAGAGTTAAGGAAGCGGATCTGCAGACAAAAGACACAATAAGATACCTTGGGGTCACGTTGGACCAATGTCTTGATATGAAATCACACATAGGCAATATAGTAAAAGCAATATACTTCAAGATCCGTACTCTCAGGCATCTGCGTTCCATATTAGATCCAGATGACTTACGGACTATATACCAAGCACTAATCTTACCCCACTTGGACTATGCCAACGTCATTTTACAAGGCCTCCCACAATCTACCTTGAACCCGCTACAGCTTGCCATGAATGCTGCAGCAAGGGTCCTCCATGGAGCCTCTAGGTGTGACCATGTGATGCCTATCCTGAAGCAGCTTCACTGGCTCCCCATACACGGAAGGCTTGTTTTCAAGAACTTACTACTGACCTTCAAGGTCATCAATGGTCTCTCATCCTCCTCACTTACAGAGCTCATTCACACCGTGCCACCTAACAGATCCAGAAGACCAACAGCTTTAAACTCTCTAATAATTCCGAAGTCCTTGACAAAATGCAACCTGACAACGGCGAATAGGGCCTTCAAATTTTTCGCCCCAAGATGCTGGAATGCTCTACCATCTGACATTCGTGCTATCGTTGACTTAGCTCAGTTCAGGAAGGCACTCAAATATCACCTTTTCCTCAAATACTACCCAGTCAGCATTGAAGCCTAGATAACCCCACCAAAGAAAGTAACCACATGCTACTTCTAGAGCTTTATTATCACGCCTACTTGTAGATATTTTATATATATAGTTCACCCATGTTATCCAAGTTTGTATACCTGTTCTCTGTAAAACCGAACAGCCTGTTCTTCTGGTCCTTTTGTTTTAATGTAAACCGCGCTGATGTCGAATAGTGCGGTATATAAGAAATTGTAATAAATAAATAAATAAATAAATTTAAATATTATACACCTCCATTATGGAACTCACTCCCACACAACCTAAGAGATATTACAGACATCACCAACTTCAGAAAGTATCTAAAAGCCTACCTCTTCAACAAACACTACAACAGCATGTGAGAAACACAACCACAGGATTGAATTCCCTACACAACTGTCCCCCCTCAACAAGATGTCATCCAAGCTTGTACCTATACATTGTACATAGTTATAGAGCTGTAAACAGTTAAATGTAAATAGTTCTATTACCATTCCTTGTAAGAATGTTTTGTTTTCTGTAAATCGCTTTGATAAGATGAAAAGCGATATAAAAAATGTTAAATAAATAATGTTCGAGCCATGTCTGCCTTTATGGCAAATCTACGCTCTGTAGCTATTGCTGAGATATGCAAAGCAGCAACTTGGTCTTCGGTCCACACTTTTGCTGCTCACTATTGCCTGGACAAGGACTCCCGCTGGGATGACTTGTTTGGCCAAGCTGTTCTCCAGCATCTCTTTCAGACTTAGAGCAATTCTTACTCTCAGTCCCAGGTTTCAATACCAGACATCCATGGAGGATACACGACCTCTTTAGGCATACCTGTGAGATCCACAGCTGACTCTGAGGTCATTTCTCTGACATCTCCTAGCTAGGGAGTCCCATATGTGAAGACTACATTCCTGCTTGTTCCTGGAGATGGCGTAGTTACTCACCTGTAACAGATGGTCTCCGGGAAGAGCAGGAATTTAGTTTTCACAACCCACCCTCCTCCCCTAGGTGTTGTAGGTCTTCTTCTCTTTCTCTCCTTTTATCTCAGCTACAAACTCAACTGAGGAGGGAGGGTGGGAAGGCAGCTACGAAGGGATGCTCCTTAAAGCTTTCCTATTGGATGCTGGGGAGCGTTCCCACCCGGGCTCCGTCGGTACTGACATCACCCATATGTGAAGACTAAATTCCTGCTGTTCCCGGAGATCATCTGTTAAAGGTAAGTAACTACGCTTTATTTGACTTTACCTGCCTTGAACTTGTAAAAAAGTGGGATATATAAATGCCTTTTTAGATTAAATACTTAGCAACTATGACCTTAATCTGAAGAGTTTATTATTGGGAGAGCTTAGCTATGGCTCAATTCAATTATGTGCTATTTTTTCTGGGTTTTTCTAGGAGTGACTGTGAGAGTGCCTCAGACTACAGCTTATGTTGTAAATAATGGACTTGCCATTGGATCTGGAGGACCTCAACTAACAGTTCATCACCGACCCCCACAGGTATATTCTCTTAAATGTGATCATTCCATGCTCAGAAATGTGCTCTTCTCCAGGACCAAGCAGGAAGTCAGTCCTCACATATGGGTGTCATCGATGCCGATGAAGCCCCAGCGGAGCCTTTCCCCAGCTTTCTATGAAAGCCTTTGGGAATGCAGGCACGCATGCGCGGTTCCCTTCCCGCCCAAAGGTGCCATCTTACCTCAGTCTCTCTTTTTCCGAGAAGCCCACCGGACGTGTGTCCTGTCATCCCGGATAAACGTTTGATTTTTTCGGCGATTCTCGCTATTTTTTCTTCCCGGTTCGACGCCGGTTCCCCTCCCGCCGGGTTCGGTACACCGGTATCGAGCACGATTCTCCTTTTTCGGTTTTTGCCCTTCGTGGCTGGCGTTCATGCCCTTTTTTTGCTTTTCCCTGGAAGGCCGGTCCTTTGACCTCGCGGGGACTCTTTTTTTCCCCAATGGCTTCCAGCGGTTTTAAAAAGTGTGATCCGTGTAAGAAGTTGATGTCTCTCACCGACACACACGACTGCTGCCTTCGGTGCTTTGGTCCTGATCACGACCCTAAGACGTCTGGACCATGTGGGAAGATGTCTTCCAAGGCACTGCGAAGTCGCCAGCAGCAGAAAGAAAGGCTTTTCTCGGACTCAGCCTCCGGCCGGGCCTGGACCTCGTCTGAGGTCTCGACATCTCGGGATTCGGATCCCGAGCGCCGTCGGGGCTCCTCGGACAGGGGGTCCCCCAACCGGGAATGCAAGAGGAAGAAGCGGCTCGTGAGGGCGTCGGAGGAGGAGGTCCCTGGCTACTCGAGGGCCAGATCTAAGACCCCCGACCGTCGCCCCTGGCCCGTGGAACAAGAGAAGCCTGCCAAAGTTCCTCGCGTGGAGCCGGAGTCTGCTGGACACGTAAGCCCTGTGGTCCTCGAGGACTCTCCTCCCAGAGAGCCGACGTCGGGCCCAGCGCCGTCGGGGCCCGAGTCGGTGGCTGCTGCGTCTCCCGAGCTGAGTCTCAGGATGACAGCCTTGGAGTGCAGACTGTCTGCCTTCATGGAGCAGCAGCGGGCACTGATGGCCAGCCTGTCTGGCGCATCTGCCCCGACCACCGGGACATCGAAGTCGACCCCGGAGACCGAGCCGATACTCGAGTCCATGATGGCTCGAGGTCGACCTCGGTCGCGGTCTCCCTTGACCTCCCGTTCGGGACCTAGGGCATCGACGCCGGTGCCTCCGGCGTCGGGGCGGGTGCTCCAGGGCCCCGCGGGGTCGGATCCTGACTCCTCGTCGGACGAGTCTGCCTGGGAGATGGAGGATGAGTAGTCCCCCGACACATTCAAGACTCGGTGCGTCCCCTCGGACTCACCGGAGTAGATCCCCTCCGGAGGATACCCGGTTCTCGGAGTTTGTCCGGGATATGGCCACCGCGTTGGCTATCCTGGCAGACCCCGAGGAAGAGCCTCGAGCAGAAGAGCTCGAGGCCCTGCAGTACGACTCTCCTCCGAAGGAGGCCTTTACTGTCCCGGTTCCGCCGATGCAGGAACGGCTCCTCTTCCGGATGTGGGAGGCACCGGCCTCGGCGCCGGTTCTAAGCAAGCGGGTCCATTCGATTTATCGACTCCGGAAGAGCACTGGCTTTCAAAAGGCGCAGCTACCACACCATTCCATGGTGGTGGAATCGGCCATGCATCGCCTGAAAAGTCAGAAGATGCACTTTGCGGTGCCCCCCGGCAGGGAGGCCTGGAACCTCGATGGTATTGGTAGAAAGTGCTTCCAGGGCTCGATGCTTGCCATGTCCAGTCTTACCAGCTGTACATGGGCATGTACTTGCGAAACCTGGCCAAGGAGCTGTCCTGGTTCTCCGCTGGTCTCTCCGGGGAGCCCTTGCAGAGATTCAAGTCCTTGTCCTCGGGGATTCGGGACTGCTCGAAGTTTATCTCCCGCGCCGCCTACGATGGCTTCGAGGCTTCGGCCCGAGTTGCGGCAGCCGGCATCGCAGCTCGATGCCAGGCATGGCTGCCGTCATCAGACCTCGAGCCATGGGTTCAGGACAAGTTGGTCGATGTCCCTTGCCGAGGTGAGAACCTTTTTGGCAAGCCCATGGCCGAGAAGACTGAGCACCTTACAAGGACAAGGCTGTCTAGAAAGACCTCTGCCCCTTCTCACAAGAAGGCCTCGGGTAAGAAGCCCTTTTACCCAAGGAAGGGCACTGCCTACAAACAGTACCCTCAGTATCAGGCTTCCCAGGCTGCACCCCAGGGTCAGCAAGCCAAGGGGCAGGGTAATGGGCCCCGTAGGCAGAGGACCCCCAAGCCTCCGGCCCCTGCTCCTACTCAACAGGGTGGGGGTTTTTGACTCCTTGAGCGTAGCCTCTCAATCCCTGCTCTCCCAACCCTGCACAGGACGTCGCCGCACCCTCTTTGCCCACCAGTGGCCCCACATAACTGGGGACAGTTGGGTGTTGAACATAGTCCACAGGGGCTATGCACTACATTTTCACCAACTGCCTCCGCCATACTTTCCAGGGGAGCCTCCAAGGCCTCCCCTGCACACAGATCTTCTCATCCAAGAGCTCCAAGGTCTGTTGGTGGACAGGGCGGTGGAGCCTGTGCCTCCCCACTTTCAAGGTCAAGGGTTCTACTCCAGGTATTTCCTGGTACCCAAAAGAACCGGTGGCCTTCGACCTATTCTGGATCTCAGGAACCTAAACAAGTTCCTAGAGAAAGAAAAGTTCAAGATGCTTACTCTTGGAACACTTCTGCCCTACCTCCAGCAGGGAGATTGGCTATGCTCCTTAGATCTAAAGGATGCATACACTCACATCCTCATTCATCCAGACCACAGAAAGTACCTCAGGTTCATTGTGGGAGGAAACCATTATCAGTACAGAGTACTGCCTTTTGGCCTAACCTCCGCTCCCAGAGTCTTCACCAAATGCCTGGCAGTGGTGGCGGCCTACCTGAGAAATCAAGGCATCTTTGTCTTCCCCTATCTGGACGACTGGCTCATCAGGGGTCAGACGTGCCAGGAGGCCCGACAGGCCACCCTCAAACTATTGCTCTTCTTCAAAGCTTGGGATTTGTAATAAACTTTGCAAAGTCCACTTTGCTCCCCTCCGAGAACTTGGAGTTCATGGGGCAAGGCTAGACTCTGTCCTGGCAAAGGCATTCTTGCCAGCAAACAGGGCCCAAAGACTGATGGACTTAGCAAATCAGTTTCTCAGCGGGTCAGTGGTCTCCGCCAGACTCTGCCTGAGGCTGCTTGGCCACATGGCTTCGACAGTTCATGTAACCCCCAATGCCAGGCTCCATATGTGGCCTGCACAGTGGTGCCTTCGGAGTCAGTGGTCACAGGCCACAGGCAGCCTCAGAGACAGAATAAGGGTCTCCAGACCATTTCTGGACTCCCTCAGCTGGTGGCTGCACCCACCCAATCTACTAGAAGGGGTGCCCTTTCAAATTCCAGGGTACACAATGGTACTGACTACAGACACCTCCCTGCAGGGCTGGGGGGCTCATTGAACAAGTGCACCCAGGCCCTGTGGTCTCCTTGGGAGGCTGCACAGCAGATCAATCTCCTAGAACTCAGGGCTATTCGATTAGCACTCAAAGCTTTCTCTCCTGCCCTAGCTCATCAATCTGTCCTGATTCAAACAGACCACCAGGTAACCATGTTTTATGTGAACAAACAAGGCGGGACTGGGTCCAGACTCCTTTGTTGGGAGGCACAGGACCTTTGCTCGTTTGCCCTCAAGCACAAAATGCTCCTCAAGGCTGTGTACCTTCCCGGCCAGGACAACTACCTGGCCGACAGGTTGAGCAGAATTTTGCAGCCCCACGAGTGGCAGCTGCATCCTTTGGTGGTTCAGAAGATCTTCCTGAAATGAGGTCTTCCTTTGATAGATCTGTTTGCCAGTCCACTGAACAAGCAACTGCCAAAGTTCTGCTCCATGCCTTATCTTCATAAATATAAAACCAAACTCTTCTCATTCGCTTCTTATTCACCGAAGTAGTTGCTAATAACAAAAGTTGCACTTCTGATTGGTTGATCCCCTGTTTAAATATCAGGTGTCTATCTTGTGCCATTGAATGAAGTTCAACCCGGGACCGCGAGGACGGCGTTTTTGTTGCATGAATGAATAGTTTGGAGCACTTGAAACAAGGTTTTCCCGAAACGTGCACGTCGTGCAACTTTTGTTATTAGCAACTACTTCGGTGAATAAGAAGCGAATGAGAAGAGTTTGGTTTTATATTTATGAAGATAAGTGACTGTTTAATTACTATTTGGGGTGATAATAAAATAAAAGAAGTTTGCCGTCTGGAAGGGGTTGGTTATACTGTTCCAGCCCTCCCTCGGCAGGCTCCGACACAAGAAATGCAGTAAGAAGGATGGGTTTTTGTTTGTTGATGGATGGGTATTAGGCAAAGTTCTGCTCCAGGCAACCGCATCCTCTGCGGATAGCAGCAGATGCTTTTCTGATTCCCTGGTCTCAGGGCCTCCTGTATGCGTTTCCTCCCACGCCCTTGGTGGCCCGAACTCTGTTCAAGATTCTTCAGGACAAGGCCTCGGTCCTGCTGGTGGCTCCCAGGTGGCCGAGACAGCCTTGGTTTCCACTTCTGCTTCAGCAGGCGGTGGCTCCCCCACTGCCTCTGGGGTTGCAACCCGACCTTCTCTCTCAGGAGCAAGGTTCCCTTCTGCACCCCAATCTCAAAGCTCTCAATTTGATGGCCTGGAGGCTGCAAGGGTAGTTTGGGCTCCCTGGGGCCTACCTCAGGAAGTTGAGAAGGTTGTCCTAGCCTCTAGGAAACAGTCCACTAGGAAAACCTATGCTCTCAAGTGGAAAAGGTTTTCTGTGGGGTGTCAGCTACGTACAGAGGATCCTTTCTCCTGTACTATACCATAGAAACATAGAAACATGATGACAGAAAAAGACCACATGGCCTATCTAGTCTGTCCTTCCATAACAACAACTACAACAGTCCACTTTTTACCTTTTAGAGATCCTCTGTGTTGGTCTCATGCTTTTTCTGAATTCAGTTACTGTCCTCATCTCTACCACCTCCACTGGGAGACTATTCCATGGATCCACTACTCTTTCTGTAAAGAAATATTTCCGCATATCACTCCTGAATCTATCTCCCTTCACCCTCATCCCATGTCCCCTCGTAGCAGAACTTGCTTTCAATTGAAAGAGGCTCTCTCCCTGAACATTTATGCCACGGAGGTATTTAAACATCTCAATCATATCACCTCTAATCCCGCCTTTCTTCTAAGGTGTACATATTAAGATCCTTAAGTCTGTCCTCTTATGCTTTATAATGAAGCCCATTAATCATTTTAGTAGCAACCCTCTGCAACGACTCCATCCTGTTCACATCATTTTGAAGGTGCGGTCTCCAGAATTGCACACCATACTCCAAATGAGGTCGCACCAGAGACTTATACAGAGGCATTATCACCTCCTTTTTTCTGCTAGCCATTCCTCTCCGTATGCACCCAAGCATCCTTCTAGCTTTTGCCGTCACCTTTTCTACCTGTTTAGCTACTTTAAGATCATCAGACACAACCACGCCTAGGTCCCGCTCTTCTTTAGTGGACAAAAGTACTTCACCTCCTATACTGTATTGCTCCCTTGGATTGCTGCAGCCCAAATGCATGACCTTACATTTTTTAACATTAAATCCCAGCTGCCAAATTCTAGACCATTCTTCAAGCTTAGCTAGATCCCTCCTCATGTTATCTACACTTTCCTGGGTGTCTACTCTATTGCAGATTTTGGTATCATCCGCAAAGAGGCAAACCTTACCCGACAGCCCTTCCGCTATATCACTAACAAAGATGTTAAAAAGAATCGGACCAAGGACAGATCCCTGGGGCACACCACTGGTCCTTCTCCTCAGAGTGAGCTCCATTTACTTGTACTCTTTGTCGCCTCCCACCCAACCAATTTCTAACCCAAGCAGTAACTTTAGGGTCGATCCCTAGGGTGCTCAGTTTGTTTATAAGTCGCCTGTGAGGAACAGTGTCAAAGGCTTTACTGAAATCTAAATACACCACATCTAGAGCTCTCCCTCGGTCCAACTCCCTGGTAACCCAGTCAAAGGAATCAATCAGATTTGTCTGACAAGACCTGCCTCTGGTGAATCCATGCTGCCTCGGATCCTGTAATTCGCTGGACTCCAGAAGCTTCACTATTTTCTCTTTCAGCAGCATTTCCAATAATTTACTCACCACCGAAGTTAAACTAACCGGCCTGTAGTTTTCAACCACATCCTTACTTCCGCTTTTGTGTAAAGGCACCACATGAGCCTCTCTCCAGTCCTTTGGCACCACTCCCGACGCCAACGAGGCATTGAAAAGGTCAGTCAGTGGAGTTGCTATAACGTCCCCAAGTTCCCTCAGTATTCTAGGGTGTATCCCATCCGGTCCCATCACTTTGTCTACTTTAAGTTGAGCTAGTTTCTCACGAACACAGTCTTCTGAAAATTGTTCAAGATGTCCCTCGCTTCTGTTATTTGTCGGTGTTTTCTGAGGTCCTGCTCCTGGTTATTCATCTGTGAACACAGAACAAAAATATTTGTTAAGCAATTCCGCTTTATCCTTATCAGCTTCTACATATTCCCCCCCCCCCCCCCCCCCGCACCCTTGAGTCTGACAATGCCACTTTTGCCCTTCCTCTTCTCACTAATATGTCTGAAAAATGTCTTATCCCCCCATTTTATTGCATTGGCTATTTCCTCCTCCTTTTGAACCTTTGCCTTCTTGACTACTTTGCTAGCTTCTCTAAGTTTTTCCAAATACAGATGCCTGTCTTCCTCTCTCTGTGATCTCTTGTATTTCATGAAGGCCTCCTTCTTTTTCTTCACTTTTTCAGCTACTTCCTTCGAAAACCATAGCGGTCTCCTGTTCCTTTTGCCTTTATTTACCATTTTAACAAAAAGGTTGGTTGCCCTTAAAATACCCCCTTTCAGTTTTGCCCACTCTTTTTCTACATCCCCCAGCTGTTCCCATCCCTCTAACGACTCCCTGAGGTATTGGCCCATCTTCGCAAAGTTAGTCTTCCTAAAGTCTTCGATCCTCACCTTGGAATGGATTCTAACAGCCCTAGTCCTAATACTGAACCACACCATCTGGTGATCACTGGATGCAAAATGATCTCCCACTACAACATCAGAAACACTTTCACCATTGGTAAGCACCAAGTCCAGTATGGCCCCTTTACGTTTGGGGTCTGTTACCAATTGCCTGAATAGTTCTCCCTGTAGAGAATCCAGGATCTCCTTACTTCTAGATAATACTGCAGCAGGAATGTGCCAAACAACATCTGTCATATTGAAATCTCCTATCAGTAGCACTTCCCCTTTCCTAGCAATGCTGCGTATGTCTTCAATTAACTCTCTGTCCACCTCTTCCTCTTGTGAGGGAGTTCTGTATATCACACCAATGCAAATAGATTTCTCTTTCCCTCTTTCTAGTTTATCCCACAATGCCTCCTCTCTCCCTTTTAAGCTCTGTAATTCCAAAGCTTTAATAGTAGTTTTTACATATAGTGCCACTCCTCCTCCCCTTCTTCCTACCCTGTCCTTTCTGAATAAAGTATAGCCAGGTATAGTTACATCCCAGTCATGGTTTTCTGTGAACCATGTTTCTGTAACTGCCACTAAATCCAAGTCAGCCACTCCCACCAAAGCTTCAACTTCAGGGATCTTATTTCCCATGCTACGGGCATTAATACACACTGCTTTCCATATGTTACCCCTGTTACCCATTTCCATAAAGGTATTTAATGTATCACCTACCTGGGGGCTTTCACTTACCTGGGGGCTTTCTTCACCCATCCCCAATGAATCTAGTTTAAAGCCCTCTTCAGTAGATTAGCCAGTCTACTACCGTAGATGCGTTGACCTTTCTTGGACAGATGGATGCCATCTCTGCTCTGCAACCCTTGGAACAGCATCCCATGGTCTAGGAAACCAAAACGCTCTCGATGACACCATCCACGCAGCCATGCATTCATCTCCAGGATGCGAGCCTCTCTGCCTTGACCTTTACCCTCAACAGGGAGGATTGAAGAGAACATCACCTGTGCACCTAACTGCTTCACCCTCTGTCCCAGAGCCATGAAGTCACTTTTGATACGTTCCGAGGTATACCTGGCAGTATCATTTGTTCCAACATGGATTAGCAACATTGGGTAATAGTCAGTGGGCTTGATGAGTCTCGGCAAACTCTCGTAATATCTTGGATTTTGGCACCAGGCAGACAGCATACCTCTCTGGACATCAAGTCTGATCGGCAGATGGACGCCTCAGTACCCCTCAGAAGAGAGTCTCCAACCACCACTACCCTTCGTTTCCTTCTGGTCACTGATTCTGCAACTTTGGGGTACTTGAACTCTGGTTCTTCCCTTTCCAGGGATGCTTTCACCTCCTCCACCTCCAGGGCTGCATAATGGTTCTTCATTTCAAGGGCTGGAGAAGTTGGATTGGTGATTTTGCAGGCCCTAGTGACTTGTGTCCAACCATCGACATTCTGTTGGCACCATCTTCTCCTGTGCTGGAGAGCTTGATTGCTGCAAGAAGCATCTCATCAATGTACTTCTCACTGTCTTGAATGCTCCTCAGCCTCGCCACCTCCTCTCTGAGTTCCTCCACTTGTTTCCTCAGAGCTTCAGCATGCAGGCACCCTGCACATGGAACCGGTCCTTCAACTGGCATTAGGACCTCTGTCTGGACCGAGGCAGAAGCTGTAACAGGGGCAACAGCTTTAGCAATACGATTTTTCCCAGCCATTGTTCTGTTCGTGGAGCTTAGGTGTCTGTTAAAGCAAAAGAGAGATCTACCAAGTACCAGCCGGTTTCGCCGCTGTCCTTTCAGAGAAAAAGCAGTTAAATCTCTTTAATTATATTCAAAATGTGCTGGTCCAATTCTCTGTGATTTGTTAAAGGGGGAGGTGACCTATAAAGCAAGACTGCTCACTAGGGGTGGGTGGGAGTCGGGGTGGGTAGGGAGGGAACTAACACCTAATTAGGTGTTAGCAGTTTCTAAACTTGAGGAGGTTACTGGAGTTCAGCAACCTACTGTGCTCAAGGAAAGTTCCCCTAAAGCAGCAAAAAGAAAGTAACCTTGCTTTAAAAAATATATAAAAAACCCTTTTAAGAGCTCCCAGTCAGAGAGCTAGCAATGTAATATAATAAAACAAACAAACAAACCCTCAAATCTTTACTGTTTGTTTGATCTGTGGAGCCCTGGTTAGGAAAGCCTCAAAAGGGCAGGGCACTGGAGCCTTTTATGCAGGCTTCAACTGCACTCAGGAAACAGGCCCACTAACTCCTGATTAGGTGTTAGCAGTTTCTAAACCTGAGGAGGTTACTGGAGTTCAGCAACCTACTGTGCTCAAGGTGGTGCTTCAGTACTTACTGCACTTGTCCAATCAGGGACTTAAGTCCAATTCTGTTCGGGTCCACCTCTCAGCTCTAGCAGCTCACCACTCACTGGTAGAAGGACATTCTCTGTCGGTTCACCCCTTGGTGTCCTGCTTTCTCAGGGGCTTGCTTTTGCTCAAGCCTCCAATCTGTCGTCCTGCTCCTGAGTGGGAGTTGAATGTGGTTTTGCAGCAGCTGACTCGCCCACCCTTTGAGCCGATGGCTACTTGCCCTCTACGCTTCCTGTCCTGGAAGACGCTCTTCTTGATAGCCCTTACCTCGGCTAGGTGAGTGAGTGAGCTTCAGGCCCTGGTCTGTGATAGGCCTTACACTCGCTTCTATAGGAACCGGGTAGTCCTTAGGACTCATCCAAAGTTCCTCCCAAAAGTTGTCTCCTCCTTCCACCTTAACCAAGAGGTGGTTCTTCCAACGTTCTTCCCTAGGCCTCATGCAAGCCAGGCTGAAGCGGTTCTGCATACCCTGGACTGTAGGAGGGCCTTATCCCTCTCCATAGACCGTACGCAAGGACATAGAAGGGCTACTCAGCTCTTCGTATCCTTTGACCCTAATAAGTTGGGGTTGACTGTGTCCAAGCGTACCTTGTCCATCTGGGTGGCTGACTGTATCACCTGGGCTTACAAGGCGGCTGACCTTCCTTTGCAGGGTATGGTCACGGCCCACCGTGTCAGGGCAATGGCTGCATCAGTGGCTCATCTCCGCTCTGTACCCTTGGTTGACATCTGCAGGGCTGCAACTTGGTCTTCAAGCCAGACTTTTGCGGCCCATTAATGTCTGGAGAGGGAGTCCCGTAGAGACATTGCTTTTGGCCAAGCAGTACTCCGGAATCTCTTTGAGGTTTAGGCAACTCCTGCCCTCTGTTGGGCTACCGGTGGAGGGTGTGTCAGTGAAAAGCCTGCCTTTGCTGCTGAGACTAGAGGGAGTTCTCTTGTTCAGCCTGGGTTCCTCGGTAGCCCAGAGCTAGGGAGTCACCCATATGTGAGGACTGACTTCCTGCTTGGTCCTGGAGAAAGAGTAGTTACTCACCTGTAACAGGTGTTCTCCAGGAGCAGCAGGAATCAGTCCTCACAACCCTCCCTCTTCCCCTGGGAGTTGCAGTTGTACATAGTTTGTTTTTTACATTTTTTGTGTGCTGTTCTTAGCTATGTCATTTGACTGAGGTAAGATGGCACCTTTGGGCGGGAAGGGAACTGCGCATGCGTGCCTGCATTCCCAAAGGCTTTCATAGGAAGCTGGGGAAATGCTCCTCTGGGGCTTCATCGGTGTCGATGACACCCATATGTGAGGACTGATTCCTGCTTCTCCTGGAGAACACCTGTTACAGGTGAGTAACTACTCTTTCTGTGATTATGTACTAATTTTCATTTCATTTATTCTATTTTTTAGATGCTAAAACTGTAAGCCTCAAAGTAACTTACAGCAAAATGTAACTGCAATACAATGCAAAAGCAATGACTAGTGACTAAAGGACTAACCAGCACCAAGGAGTTATTATTCTGTGTTCAATAATACATACATATTTATGATTAAAAATACATCTTGATGTCCTCTGACAGTCAGGTTCAATGGGGATTGCATATAACTCACATGGCCTCCCTTTGCATGTGTCATCACAGGAATGTCTACAGAGGCTTTCCAAGAGCAACTTCTGGGTATCTTTGGAAGAGACATGGATGACACAAGACCAATTACCACTATTTCATTTTTCTCTGTCCAAAGAGATTCACTGCACCAGATATTTTTCAGCACTTCATTCACGAAATCAGTTTTTCATTCTGCTTTATTTATGCTTGCAGTGTTGTTCTTAGGCTTTTTGCCACTTTGTTAGCACAGAGTTGATCACTGAGTTGATCAGCGTCCAACTGATTTTATTTATTTATTTTTAAGTCTTTTCTAAAATTTATTGTTTTCACTATGGAGCAAGTACTTTCCCTTTAAAGGTGCTAAGCAGGCCAGTGGCATCTCAGTGTTCTTTCAAAATGTCTGTGATAGATCATTACCAGGCATGTTACAAACACTTTAATAAAAATCATGAGATCTCGCTAGGATAGTTTTATTCACTGATGGTCCTTAAAGGCAGTAAAGAGATTGGGTTTTCAGAATACCCCTAATATACATGTGAGAGATTTGAATGCGTACTAGGTTTATTTTTGTGCATATTTATTAGGGATATCCTGAAAACCTGGTGTGTTTGACCCTCAAACTGGAAGTGAATAATACTGTCCTTTGAAACATCTGCTTGAAATTGTTGCCTCTAGTGGTTCAGGACAGGTCAGGATTCTGTCATAATATACTAAGCTCTATCGGCCTGATATCCAATTGATTAATGCAGTTAGCAGAGTTGCTAACTGCGTTAATTGCCATGAATGGGATTTTCAGGGGCACTAACATGGTTAGTGCCACTGAATATCAGACTGCCAACCCTACATGCCCTGATAATAACCGTTTAACATCGGGATGTGTCAGGGGCATTCCGGGGCGGATCAGAGGTGGCTCCAATTGGTAACCGGGCAATGGTGATATTGAGGACCCAGAAATCTACTATTTGTCCTTGTCAAAAGTTAGCAACTGTTTAGTATATCATCATTAAAAGCCAGGGGTTGGAGCAGTGACTGCCACTACTCAAGACCACTTTGAAATAATTCAGCCATATACTTTGTTGTTTGTTTATTGTACTTCACATAGAATTAAGAATACTGCAGATTACAAACATTTTAATTACACAAAACATAAAAATGCTTTTAAAAAAATGCCCCTCCCCCACAATTGCAGGTAAAAGGGGAATAACTGGGGTAGAGAAAGCAAATTGCACATACCTGCAGACCTCTAAGCTCTCACAAGAAGCCTGAATTTACGGAAGTATATTATGACAATGCACAAAATCATTTAAATGGAAGCTTTGAGTGCCTTGAGCTTGAAGCCAGAGATTTGAGTCTTAGTACACTAAGTGGCAGCTAAAGACCTTTTTTATTCTATTTCAAAATGTGTTCATACATTGTGACATAATGCTAGGTTTTAGAAAACAATTATTTTTATAGCCCAATAAGAAGTAAGTAAAGGACTTCTTCCTTATCGTCCCTCCAGTCTAATCCCAACATCTGGGTTTAAGCACCTCCTCCAGCAGCTATGGAGACTGAGAAACGTCATTCTTCTAATGACACTGGTACAAATACTCCCAGGACCATCGCCTCTGTCCAGTAATTTCAGTCTCCATAGCAGCAGGAGGGTGGTGAGCCTGGAGGTAGAGGCTCACTGGAGAAACATTTAAGGAGCTAGCTTAGAGGAAGAACTAAATTTTCTGCTGGGTAGTCTTAATAGTTGAGGGCTACAGTGAGGTAAAAAAAAAAAAAAAAGCAAAGCTTGGTTGTGAAGCTGTGCTGAGGCCCCCTTCCTGGCTCCCTCCCTCTATTTCTTTCGGGGGGGGGGGGGGCAGGGGAGGAAGGCGATACTTCGCAGATTCCAGGGCCAAGCTCCGGTTCCCGAACCCACGATTTGGGTGAGGAACCGGCAGCGGAAGTGGAGGAGCGCAGTCGCTGACTTGCTGCGAGTTCAAGAGGCAGCTGGATGCTGAACTACCGGCTCCTCAATTGCAGTTTTTCTCCCGTCGTGGAAGCCGCTATTCGGCTGAGGGTGGGGAACTCGCATCACCAAACGAACGGTCAGCCGTCTGGAGGTAAGCTTATTGCCCGCAAGTCGTTAGCACGCAGGGGAACCGTTGCGGATACGCCATTCATCTTAGGAGAGTTGGGCCGCGTGGTGGCAGCGCGGGAAAGCCGCACTAGCATTGGCCTGCAGGCGGGTTGCCATGAAGAGGTTCTCAGCGGGGTGAATGACACAGAGGATATTATTCTTAGATATTTTATTTTAGAGCTGTTTTCTGGCGATATATATGTATATATGAGTATTTATGTGTATATATTGTGATGAAGCAGACGCCAGTAAACCCATGGAGGTAGAAGAAAACACTGATCTCTTTAAAGGAAATGATATACATAAAGTGCAGTTAGTGAGAAGTGCAGCTAGAGGGAGCATGCACGGAGATTTAGAAGGTAGGCTGACACACCCAGGTTGGGATGATGCAAGAACTAATTCAAAGCATAATCAGATACACCTGGTCAGAGGGACAGAATCCTTACCTAAGAAACAGCTTTATAAGCAAAGCATAGACAAGCCAGAGGGGAGAGGAGTGGCACGAGCCGCAGCAGCTGCTGATAGAGAAGAAAGAGAAAGGAGACAGCTCTAAAGAGAGGAGAAAAGGCAGTTGGACTTTGCAGCCCTTACAGGAAAGGAACAAGTTCCAGGAGAGCCAGTTTCAGGCTGGGAAGTTCCAGAAGGAAGTCTTCAGGAAGGACAGAAGGAGAACCGGGAGAGTGCCTGGTAGGGAGAATACCAGAGACACAGACCCAAGAGTTCAGAGGTACCTTCATGCTTCTTCCCCTGTTTGTGAGCCACAAGGAGTTCAGAGGTGGGTGAACCAGACTCAGCCCAGGAGGCTAAGAGGCACAGATCTGAACCAGGAACTGAGGCCAGGTCACAGAAAGGCCTGGAAGCCAGGGAGCCGTAAGAGCAGCCAACGCAGCTGGAGAAAGGTTTGGGAACCTATAGAAAGAGTGCTTACCAAAAGTCCTATTGCATATTTGCCAGACCAGGTACAGCCAGGCTGGAGAGCCTTAGAAAGAAGTTCTGAAGTAAAACCAGGAAGATATGGGGAAAGCTCAGGGGCAACAGATATCTCAGCAGAACAAGAGGCTATGCAGATAGACCCTGCTGAACCTGACCCTTTGCTAACTGAATGCCCTATGGACTGTACGTTTTGTTGTACTGGGAGTTTAGAATCCTTGAGAGAAATATAGCATGCAGGATATACTTTTGAAACACAGTTTTGTTTGACAAGCTGAAAGAAGAAGCATTGCTTTTGTTTGTATAACCTGTTTTGTTTGAACCCTGCATAACTAACAAAGACTGTGATGCATATCCAAGTTTTTGACCTATGTAAATACCTTATGTGAAAATCCTGAACAAGGTGAAAATCCTGTTGTCTTCGTTTGAACCTTTTGTGCATTAAAGGAATAAAACCCTATACTTTACCATTCACATGGCTTACACAACTATTCATTATGAAGAAAGGAACTACTAATCTCCAGGAACAAGCAGGAATGAGTCTTCACATATGGGTATCGTCTGTACCGACGGAGCCTGCGCGGGAACGCTCCCCAGCGTCCAATAAGAAAGCTTTTGGGAGCATCCCACGGCGCCTGCGTGCTGCCTTCCCACCTTTCCCAACCACCTCTCTCCAGTTCTTCTTTTCCGCGGAGCCAGCAGGTCGTGTTCCTGTCACCGCAGAAGTTGTTCTTTATTTTTTCTTTATTCTTTTGTGTCGCGTCTGCCTTCTTCGACATCGGACCAGTACCACCGGTCTTTCTTTTCTTTCTTTCATTCAAAAAACAAAAAACCGCTTTCTTTACTGTGCATTTTCAGTTTTTGGGCCCTAGGCCTAAAAATATTTTCCTCATGGAGAAGCCCGCTTCTGGGTTTAAAAAATGCACAAAATGTGGCGGTACTATTTCTGTCACCGACACCCATGACTGGTGTCTAAAGTGTTTGGGACCTGACCATTCCATCACGGATTGTATGTCCTGTACCATGATCTCTAAAAGAGGTCGGCAGAACCGAGCAGCTAAGCTCAGTACCCCGTTTCCCTCTGATGCAGCTTCGGTGCCATCGACGTCTTCCAGGGCTGCTTCTTCCTCCCATGGATCTCAGGTAACCAAGCATAAATCTGGCCGGTCCTCGAAGGGCAGATCTCCCTCCAAGCATCGAGATGCCTCCGGGCTTGCCCTCGAAGATTCCACACCGGCAAAATTACCCCGGCGGGAAGCTCCGGCTTCCAAAGCATTATCTATGGGGTCACAGGTTGACATCGATGGCTCGGCCTCGACAGATCATCTGTTGCCATGTTCTGGGGTACCGGTGGCTCCCACTGGTACCGACATCCAGACTTTGGTGGCATCTGGATCAGAAGATTCTGACCATGTAGTGTACCTTAACAGCTTTCATACAGGCTGCGACGCCTCCGGTACCGCAACAATCCCCGTTGCTGGTACCGGCATCGCTCCCGGTACCGGTAACGATTGCATCGACATCGGCTTTGGTGTCGACTGCAATGGTACCCTGTCCTATGATGCCCATCGGTACCGAACCGGTACCGATTACTCCCGATGTCGATCCCACTCGATACAGTTATCGGGCTTTACAGGAGCATCCAGACAGGCGATACTTTGATTCCTCTGAGGACTCTGAGTCTGAGGGTTCTATAGAAGCATCGATACTTCTTCCTCGGGAGTCTTCTTCACCTAAACCAAGAATGTCTCCTCCAGAAGACTTGTCTTTTCAAGACTTCGTTAGGGAAGTGGCTAGGGGCCTCTCTATCACAGTGGCCCCTGAGTCAGAACCCAGAGCCAAGGAATTGGATATTTTACAATATCCTAAAACTCCTAAGGAGGCAGATACTTTACCTGTTCATGAGATTCTGTATGATCTCATGTTGAGGATGTGGGAGACACCTCTCACCACCTCTCCTCATTCTCGCAGGTTAGACACCATGTATCGTGTCCCTCCTTGTCCTGGCTTCCACAAGACTCAGCTTCCTCACCACTCTATTGTGGTAGAGTCTGCCATGAGGAAGATAAAGAGTGCAAAAAGACACTCATCTAATCCTCCAGGGCGTGAATGCAGGACCCTGGATGCTTATGGCCGAAGGGTTTTCCAAGCTGCTATGCTAGCTGCTAGGATCAATTCCTATAGTCTCTATATAGGAATGTTTCTAAAAGAAGTCACAGATCATCTGCAGACTTTAACCCCTTTCATTTCAGAGGATAAAAGACAGGAGTATCTCACTTGGCTCAAACATGCCCAAGATATCTCCAAATTTTCCAACCGTGCAGCCTTTGACTCTTTTGAGTGTGTAAGCAGAGCTTCGGCTATTGCCATAGGGGCACACAGAATTGCTTGGCTACAAGCTTCTGATTTGGAGCTCTGGGTCCAAGCTCGGGAGAAGATGGCGTCAGGCTCGCTCTACCGAAGCACAAAGTACTTACATCGCTCACCTAAGAGCACACCGTGATGAATTAACAAAGAAGCGGAAACAATATCATTCTGACATCTTGAAGCAGTCTTTAAACAAGCCCCACGACCTCTTCAATATAGTGAAATCTCTTATAAGAGAACCTCCCGCAGACCAATCACATATGCCACAGCCCCAGGCATACTTCAACTACCTACAATCAAAAATGATCCAGACTGGTGCAACCTCAACCAACTACCTACAACCAAAAGTGATCCAGGCTGGTGCAACCTCGAGCTCCGCAGACAACACCCTTCAGCATAACTTGCCCCAACCATCACCACTATCCAAATTTGACAAAATATCACGCAGAGAGATTGAAGACACTATAGCTGCAATCAACCCCACTACCGCGCCCAATGACCTATGCCCAGCTCTATGGATAAAGGAGTTACGCTGCGACTTAAGCCAATATCTGAGCGAATTAATAAACCAATCCCTTACAACCGGATCGTTCCCACAGAGTTTGAAACAAACATCAATCAGACCACTGCTGAAGAATAACAAGCTGGACCCAACGAAAGTGGAATCATACAGACCAATTTCAAGTATCCCCATGCTTGCCAAAGTAATCGAAAAGTTAGTACAGCGCCAAATTCAACAGCATATTGATACTGAAGCCCCACTGGATCCTTCCCAGCATGGGTTCAGAGAAGCACACGGGGTGGAAACCCTCCTCACCACCCTATTTGACAACCTAGTCTCTGGAACCGACAAAATTCACCAGGGATTCGCCCTCATCTTCCTCGACATTGCAGCGGCCTTCGACTCGGTGAGCCACGAGATCCTCATACAACGCCTCAGCGAGAAAGGAATTCAAGGAACGGCTCTAGAGTGGTGCAAGTCATACTTGACTAATAGATGGCAACATGTAAGGTCTGGCTCCACAACCTCTGAACCGTTTTTGCAAAACCAGGGTGTGCCACAGGGCTCGTCACTATCTGCATTGATGTTTAACATCTACAAGCAGCCCATATGCGCCCTAGCACGTTCATTCAAGGTCAACTGTCTAGCCTACGCAGACGATATCCTGCTGTACATCCCATTCAGGACCAACCAACCAGACCTCTCCCCTCTAACAAGATGTTTTGAGGCAGTAGCAGAATGGCTCAACACACAAAACGTGAGAATCAACTACAGCAAAACAGATGTCCTTTTCATCTCAAGGAACCATGACTTCACCCCTCCACCCTCTTTAAAAATCGGCAACACAGAACTGAAAACCAAACCCACAATCCGCTACCTTGGCGTTACACTGGACCAACAACTGGACCTGAAAACCCACATAAAAAACACCGTAAAAACAGTATACATGAAAATAAGGACCTTAAAACATCTCCGACCACTACTTGACTCCAGCGACTACCGATCGATCTATCAAGCATTAATATTACCACATTTCGACTACGCCAACGTAATTTTACACGGTCTCCCTCAAGCAACACTAGCACTGCTCCAGCTCGCAATGAACACTGCTGCGAGAGTACTAACAGGGGCTTCACGGAGAGAGAGCACATAACGCCAGTACTGATGAACCTCCATTGGTTACCGGTTCAAGCAAGAACCCTCCACAATGTTCTAACCTTGACCTGCAAAGCCTTAAACACTCTGACCCCCACAGCTATCAGTAAGATGATACACAAAGTACCACATAACAGAAACAGAAGACCCACGATGCAAAACACCCTAGAGGTCCCAAAAGCAATAACGAAATGCACAAAAGCAACAACAAATAGGGCCTTTACGATTTATGCACCCAGAGCATTGAATGCCCTCCCCACCTATATTCGAAACATCACCTACCTAACCCACTTCAGAAAGGCATTAAAGCATCACCTGTTCACTACATACTACCCCGAATCCAGCCTTAGTAATCATACATGTTGCCCCTCAGACAATCACTCACTACACCTAAACAATCAGACTCAGTATGAAAAAGGATAATCAACTTGATCCCTCAAAAATACTCCCTGAAATAGAATTCAGACTCCCCAGTGTAAATAAGATGTAGATATACCCTGCCTGAAAATAGGTACCAGTGTAAATACAATGTAGATAGTTTCCCCAGTTACTTCCAAGTTGATCTCCTTGTTTTATTGTAAATGCAACTCAGAGTGCCTGTGTTGTATGGTTGATGTTGAATGTAAACCGCACTGATCTAAAATAGCGCGGTATAGAAGAACTGTTAAATAAATAAATAAATAAAGATGAATTGGGAAACCTCCCTTGTACAGGTGAAAACCTTTTTGGTAAGGATTGGCAAGCAAAGGCCACTCAGATGGATGCTGAAAACTCTGCTTTGGATCGACTTTCAAAGTCTACCTCTGCTCCTGTTAAGAAAAGATTGTTCAAAAAGACATCTTTTTCCAAAAAGGGAAGATACTATCCTGCTTATGGTCAGCAGGCATCTTCTGCAGGTCGTTTTGCTGCAAAGCATTAGCAACCACCTAAACAGGCCAAGTCAAAGGCTGCTAGGCCTTCCACGGCCCAGCAGCCTCAGCCTCCTTGGGGCCTTTGACTTGCAACTAGAGAACTTAGCCTTTCTAGCTCTGGAAGGACCAGAGCCCCTTACCATCCCAGGAAGGTTGACTTACTTTGCTCCCAGATGGGAGCAAATCACAGCAGAGCAATAGACACTCCATCATAAGGGAAAGGGTACAAGCTTCATTTCTTAAGCCTTCCCCCTCACACCATGGTGAAACAGTTCAATTCTCCAACATCTCTCCTCAACCTTCTAGGTCAGGAGATTGCCATCCTTTTTGCCCAAGGGGCAATAGAAGAAGTACCTCTTCTTCAACAAAGCACAGGGTTCTACTCCCCTTATTTTCTTATCCCAAAGAAAACAGGGGGCTACAGACCCATCTTAGATCTCAGAGAATTTAACAAATTTCTATTCAAGGAGAAATTCAAGATGATTTCTCTCGGTGCTCTGCTTCCATACCTTCAGAGTCAGGACTGGCTTTGTTCTCTAGATCTCAAGGATGCGTACACCCATGTCCTCATCCATCCAACTCACAGAAGGTTTCTTCGGTTCCTTTTTCAAGGAAAGCACTACCAATACAGGGTGCTTCCTTTTGGTCTGGCCTCTGCACCAAGGGTGTTCACGAAATGCATGGCAGTAGTAGCTGCATTTCTACACACTCTAGAAATATTTGTCTTCCCATATCTGGACGACTGGCTCATTCGAGCTCCATCTCAAGCAGAGGCCAAGGCTTGTCTAACCTGCCCAATGCGTGTCCTTCAGTATTTGGGACTAGTAATAAACATCCCAAAATCTAATCTCACCCCTACTCAGTCCCTCAAGTTTATAGGGGCTTGGTTGGATACCACAACTGCAAGGGCCTATCTTCCTCAGGCCCGTTGCCTACGCTTGGTGCAGTTAGCCTCCCAAATACAGTTAAAGCCCCATTTAACTGCTCAAGAAATGTTACAACTCTTAGGCCACATGGCATCCACTGTGCATGTGGTTCCATATGCTCGCCTTCACATGAGGGCAGCTCAATGGACTTTGTCTACCCAATGGACTCGGGCATCAGGTTGCCTGTCAGACAAAATAGCAAACTCCAGTTGCCTCTTTTGGTCTCTCCAGTGGTGGAAGTCCTCTCAAAACCAAACAACAGATGCTTCTCCAATGGGTTGGGGAGCTCATCTGCAAGATCTCTCCACCCAGGGCATCTGGTCTCCACAGGAGACTTCTTTCCACATCAATCTCTTGGAGCTCAGAGCAATCTTCTTAGCTCTGAGTGTTCCATTCCTTACTCAGCTACAGGACAGTCCTCATTCACACGGACAACCAAGTAGCCATGTTCTATGTAAACAAGCAGGGCAGGACTGGCTCTCTGTCGCTTTGCAACGAAGCTTTGCGACTGTGGGCCTTCGCCAGAGAGCATCCCATTCATCTTCTGGCAGTATATCTTCCAGGCGTTCAAAACTCTTGGGCAGACAGACTCAGTCGAGTTCTGCTTCCACACGAACGGTCCCTCCACAGGGACCAGGTAGCCAGAATTTTTCAAATTTGGGGAACCCCGGACATAGACCTATTTGCAAGTCCGTGGAATGCCAAACTTCCCTGGTTCTGTTCCAGGATTCCGTGTCAGGGAGTTCAGGCCAAGGATGCCTTCCTCCTTCACTGGGGTCAAGACTTCCTTTATGCCTTTCCACCCATTCCCCTAATTCCCAAAACACTATTCAAGCTTCAGAGAGACCGAGGTTCTATGATCCTCATAGCACCACATTGGCCACGCCAAGTGTGGTACCCTCTACTTCTGCATCTCTCTCAAGCTCCGTCCCTGGAGTTGAGCTCTGCTGCAGATCTTCTCTCCCAGAAAGACGGAACGTTGTGGCACCCAAACCCCCAGTCTCTCCATCTCAGGGTCTGGTTGCTGAAGGCTTAGACCTTCAAGTTTTCCATCTCTCTCAGCAAGTCAGAGATATTCATGCTTCTAGAGAGCCTTCCACTAGACGTTCCTATGCTTTCAAATGGAAAAGATTTACCATTTGGTGTTCAGAGAAGGGTCTTAACCCTCTTGCAATACCTTTGAATTCTTTACTAGAGTATCTTCTGCATCTTTCCTATGCAGGCCTCAAAACGAATTCGGTAAGAGTCCATTTGAGTGCTATTGCAGCGTCCCTCAAGCCTCTCAATGGACAGCCTGTATCTCCAGGAAAAAGCAGGAATGAGTCTTCACACGTGGGAGACGTCGCCGACGGAGCCCGCACGGGAATGCTCCCCAGCATCCAATCAGAAAGCCTTTGGGAGCATACCCTGCGCCTGCGCGGTGGCTTCCCGCCCTTCCTACTGCCTCTCCCCAGTTTTTCATTTTCCGCGGAGCAGGCAGGACGTCCCTCCTGCCACTGCAGAAATTTTTCCTTTTTTCTGTAGTCGCAGCTTTCCCGCCGACGGTGGCACCTCCGTGCCCCCCTTTTCTTTCTTTCTTTTAATTATTTTCATTTAATTTTCGTCGCCCCCTCCGGGCGCTGAGGACCGGGGCATGGAGCCTTCTTCCCCCAGCCTCAAGGCGGGGACTTAATTTTCCACGTGGACTCCAATGCCTGGTGCCTCTCCTGTTTGGGGCCTGACCCCTTTTTCCCGGATTCCCCGGGCTACAGTGTCGGAAGAAGACCCTCCCTCTTTCGGGTATCCCTCGACGACGTCTTCGCGCCCAAGGTGCGGTCGTCGGGTTGTTCTTCTCTCCAGGATCAGGTAACCACACAACAGTCTGTTAAGACTAGCCAAGTCTTGAGGGGCGAGTCTCATGCACGGCATGGCGACCACTCCGGCCAACCCCTCAAGTCCTCCTTGGCTGATATACCCCAGCGGGAGTCCTCGGGCTCCAAAGCATTTACGGGATTTCGGGATGTTCCTGAGGTTCGCTCCTCACAGAACATTCCCGAGCCATGCCCGAGGGAGGTACCCACTTCGAGCGGTGCCGATTCCCCGGCGTCGGCGTTGAGTGTTCCACTCTTCGCCAGGGATCGTCAGCCGGTGTCCTCGGCGCCTTCGGGGCCGATCGACTCGACCGGGTCTGACCTCCCTACATCCCAGCCATGCTCGGGCGTGGTAGCCGCTCTGGGCGGTACTGAGCCCCCGGCGTCGGTGTCGAGCGCTCCGCTCCTCACCGAGGATCGTCGGCTGCTGTCCTCGGCGCCTCCGGGGCCGATCGACTCGGTCCAGCCTGGCGTTCCTCCATCCCTGCCATGCGCGTGGGCGGTACCCTCTTCGGGCGGTACCGACCCCTCGGCGTCGGTGTCGAGCGTTCCGCTCCTCACCAGGGATTGGCGGCTGCGGTCCTCGACGCCTCCGGGGCCGACCGACTCGCGCCGGTATGGCATTCCTATGGGGGTGGTATCCACTTTGGGCGGAGCCGACCCGTCGGCTTGGTTGTGAAGCTGTGCTGAGGCCCCCTTCCTGGCTCCCTCCCTCTATTTCTTTCGGGGGGGGGGGCAGGGGAGGAAGGCGATACTTCGCAGATTCCAGGGCCAAGCTCCGGTTCCCGAACCCACGATTTGGGTGAGGAACCGGCAGCGGAAGTGGAGGAGCGCAGTCGCTGACTTGCTGCGAGTTCAAGAGGCAGCTGGATGCTGAACTACCGGCTCCTCAATTGCAGTTTTTCTCCCGTCGTGGAAGCCGCTATTCGGCTGAGGGTGGGGAACTCGCATCACCAAACGAACGGTCAGCCGTCTGGAGGTAAGCTTATTGCCCGCAAGTCGTTAGCACGCAGGGGAACCGTTGCGGATACGCCATTCATCTTAGGAGAGTTGGGGCCGCGTGGTGGCAGCGCGGGAAAGCCGCACTAGCATTGGCCTGCAGGCGGGTTGCCATGAAGAGGTTCTCAGCGGGGGTGAATGACACAGAGGATATTATTCTTAGATATTTTATTTTAGAGCTGTTTTCTGGCGATATATATGTATATATGAGTATTTATGTGTATATATTGTGATGAAGCAGACGCCAGTAAACCCATGGAGGTAGAAGAAAACACTGATCTCTTTAAAGGAAATGATATACATAAAGTGCAGTTAGTGAGAAGTGCAGCTAGAGGGAGCATGCACGGAGATTTAGAAGGTAGGCTGACACACCCAGGTTGGGATGATGCAAGAACTAATTCAAAGCATAATCAGATACACCTGGTCAGAGGGACAGAATCCTTACCTAAGAAACAGCTTTATAAGCAAAGCATAGACAAGCCAGAGGGGAGAGGAGTGGCACGAGCCGCAGCAGCTGCTGATAGAGAAGAAAGAGAAAGGAGACAGCTCTAAAGAGAGGAGAAAAGGCAGTTGGACTTTGCAGCCCTTACAGGAAAGGAACAAGTTCCAGGAGAGCCAGTTTCAGGCTGGGAAGTTCCAGAAGGAAGTCTTCAGGAAGGACAGAAGGAGAACCGGGAGAGTGCCTGGTAGGGAGAATACCAGAGACACAGACCCAAGAGTTCAGAGGTACCTTCATGCTTCTTCCCCTGTTTGTGAGCCACAAGGAGTTCAGAGGTGGGTGAACCAGACTCAGCCCAGGAGGCTAAGAGGCACAGATCTGAACCAGGAACTGAGGCCAGGTCACAGAAAGGCCTGGAAGCCAGGGAGCCGTAAGAGCAGCCAACGCAGCTGGAGAAAGGTTTGGGAACCTATAGAAAGAGTGCTTACCAAAAGTCCTATTGCATATTTGCCAGACCAGGTACAGCCAGGCTGGAGAGCCTTAGAAAGAAGTTCTGAAGTAAAACCAGGAAGATATGGGGAAAGCTCAGGGGCAACAGATATCTCAGCAGAACAAGAGGCTATGCAGATAGACCCTGCTGAACCTGACCCTTTGCTAACTGAATGCCCTATGGACTGTACGTTTTGTTGTACTGGGAGTTTAGAATCCTTGAGAGAAATATAGCATGCAGGATATACTTTTGAAACACAGTTTTGTTTGACAAGCTGAAAGAAGAAGCATTGCTTTTGTTTGTATAACCTGTTTTGTTTGAACCCTGCATAACTAACAAAGACTGTGATGCATATCCAAGTTTTTGACCTATGTAAATACCTTATGTGAAAATCCTGAACAAGGTGAAAATCCTGTTGTCTTCGTTTGAACCTTTTGTGCATTAAAGGAATAAAACCCTATACTTTACCATTCACATGGCTTACACAACTATTCATTATGAAGAAAGGAACTACTAATCTCCAGGAACAAGCAGGAATGAGTCTTCACATATGGGTATCGTCTGTACCGACGGAGCCTGCGCGGGAACGCTCCCCAGCGTCCAATAAGAAAGCTTTTGGGAGCATCCCACGGCGCCTGCGTGCTGCCTTCCCACCTTTCCCAACCACCTCTCTCCAGTTCTTCTTTTCCGCGGAGCCAGCAGGTCGTGTTCCTGTCACCGCAGAAGTTGTTCTTTATTTTTTCTTTATTCTTTTGTGTCGCGTCTGCCTTCTTCGACATCGGACCAGTACCACCGGTCTTTCTTTTCTTTCTTTCATTCAAAAAAACAAAACCGCTTTCTTTACTGTGCATTTTCAGTTTTTGGGCCCTAGGCCTAAAAATATTTTCCTCATGGAGAAGCCCGCTTCTGGGTTTAAAAAATGCACAAAATGTGGCGGTACTATTTCTGTCACCGACACCCATGACTGGTGTCTAAAGTGTTTGGGACCTGACCATTCCATCACGGATTGTATGTCCTGTACCATGATCTCTAAAAGAGGTCGGCAGAACCGAGCAGCTAAGCTCAGTACCCCGTTTCCCTCTGATGCAGCTTCGGTGCCATCGACGTCTTCCAGGGCTGCTTCTTCCTCCCATGGATCTCAGGTAACCAAGCATAAATCTGGCCGGTCCTCGAAGGGCAGATCTCCCTCCAAGCATCGAGATGCCTCCGGGCTTGCCCTCGAAGATTCCACACCGGCAAAATTACCCCGGCGGGAAGCTCCGGCTTCCAAAGCATTATCTATGGGGTCACAGGTTGACATCGATGGCTCGGCCTCGACAGATCATCTGTTGCCGTGTTCTGGGGTACCGGTGGCTCCCACTGGTACCGACATCCAGACTTTGGTGGCATCTGGATCAGAAGATTCTGACCATGTAGTGTACCTTAACAGCTTTCATACAGGCTGCGACGCCTCCGGTACCGCAACAATCCCCGTTGCTGGTACCGGCATCGCTCCCGGTACCGGTAACGATTGCATCGACATCGGCTTTGGTGTCGACTGCAATGGTACCCTGTCCTATGATGCCCATCGGTACCGAACCGGTACCGATTACTCCCGATGTCGATCCCACTCGATACAGTTATCGGGCTTTACAGGAGCATCCAGACAGGCGATACTTTGATTCCTCTGAGGACTCTGAGTCTGAGGGTTCTATAGAAGCATCGATACTTCTTCCTCGGGAGTCTTCTTCACCTAAACCAAGAATGTCTCCTCCAGAAGACTTGTCTTTTCAAGACTTCGTTAGGGAAGTGGCTAGGGGCCTCTCTATCACAGTGGCCCCTGAGTCAGAACCCAGAGCCAAGGAATTGGATATTTTACAATATCCTAAAACTCCTAAGGAGGCAGATACTTTACCTGTTCATGAGATTCTGTATGATCTCATGTTGAGGATGTGGGAGACACCTCTCACCACCTCTCCTCATTCTCGCAGGTTAGACACCATGTATCGTGTCCCTCCTTGTCCTGGCTTCCACAAGACTCAGCTTCCTCACCACTCTATTGTGGTAGAGTCTGCCATGAGGAAGATAAAGAGTGCAAAAAGACACTCATCTAATCCTCCAGGGCGTGAATGCAGGACCCTGGATGCTTATGGCCGAAGGGTTTTCCAAGCTGCTATGCTAGCTGCTAGGATCAATTCCTATAGTCTCTATATAGGAATGTTTCTAAAAGAAGTCACAGATCATCTGCAGACTTTAACCCCTTTCATTTCAGAGGATAAAAGACAGGAGTATCTCACTTGGCTCAAACATGCCCAAGATATCTCCAAATTTTCCAACCGTGCAGCCTTTGACTCTTTTGAGTGTGTAAGCAGAGCTTCGGCTATTGCCATAGGGGCACACAGAATTGCTTGGCTACAAGCTTCTGATTTGGAGCTCTGGGTCCAAGCTCGGGAGAAGATGGCGTCAGGCTCGCTCTACCGAAGCACAAAGTACTTACATCGCTCACCTAAGAGCACACCGTGATGAATTAACAAAGAAGCGGAAACAATATCATTCTGACATCTTGAAGCAGTCTTTAAACAAGCCCCACGACCTCTTCAATATAGTGAAATCTCTTATAAGAGAACCTCCCGCAGACCAATCACATATGCCACAGCCCCAGGCATACTTCAACTACCTACAATCAAAAATGATCCAGACTGGTGCAACCTCAACCAACTACCTACAACCAAAAGTGATCCAGGCTGGTGCAACCTCGAGCTCCGCAGACAACACCCTTCAGCATAACTTGCCCCAACCATCACCACTATCCAAATTTGACAAAATATCACGCAGAGAGATTGAAGACACTATAGCTGCAATCAACCCCACTACCGCGCCCAATGACCTATGCCCAGCTCTATGGATAAAGGAGTTACGCTGCGACTTAAGCCAATATCTGAGCGAATTAATAAACCAATCCCTTACAACCGGATCGTTCCCACAGAGTTTGAAACAAACATCAATCAGACCACTGCTGAAGAATAACAAGCTGGACCCAACGAAAGTGGAATCATACAGACCAATTTCAAGTATCCCCATGCTTGCCAAAGTAATCGAAAAGTTAGTACAGCGCCAAATTCAACAGCATATTGATACTGAAGCCCCACTGGATCCTTCCCAGCATGGGTTCAGAGAAGCACACGGGGTGGAAACCCTCCTCACCACCCTATTTGACAACCTAGTCTCTGGAACCGACAAAATTCACCAGGGATTCGCCCTCATCTTCCTCGACATTGCAGCGGCCTTCGACTCGGTGAGCCACGAGATCCTCATACAACGCCTCAGCGAGAAAGGAATTCAAGGAACGGCTCTAGAGTGGTGCAAGTCATACTTGACTAATAGATGGCAACATGTAAGGTCTGGCTCCACAACCTCTGAACCGTTTTTGCAAAACCAGGGTGTGCCACAGGGCTCGTCACTATCTGCATTGATGTTTAACATCTACAAGCAGCCCATATGCGCCCTAGCACGTTCATTCAAGGTCAACTGTCTAGCCTACGCAGACGATATCCTGCTGTACATCCCATTCAGGACCAACCAACCAGACCTCTCCCCTCTAACAAGATGTTTTGAGGCAGTAGCAGAATGGCTCAACACACAAAACGTGAGAATCAACTACAGCAAAACAGATGTCCTTTTCATCTCAAGGAACCATGACTTCACCCCTCCACCCTCTTTAAAAATCGGCAACACAGAACTGAAAACCAAACCCACAATCCGCTACCTTGGCGTTACACTGGACCAACAACTGGACCTGAAAACCCACATAAAAAACACCGTAAAAACAGTATACATGAAAATAAGGACCTTAAAAACATCTCCGACCACTACTTGACTCCAGCGACTACCGATCGATCTATCAAGCATTAATATTACCACATTTCGACTACGCCAACGTAATTTTACACGGTCTCCCTCAAGCAACACTAGCACTGCTCCAGCTCGCAATGAACACTGCTGCGAGAGTACTAACAGGGGCTTCACGGAGAGAGCACATAACGCCAGTACTGATGAACCTCCATTGGTTACCGGTTCAAGCAAGAACCCTCCACAATGTTCTAACCTTGACCTGCAAAGCCTTAAACACTCTGACCCCCACAGCTATCAGTAAGATGATACACAAAGTACCACATAACAGAAACAGAAGACCCACGATGCAAAACACCCTAGAGGTCCCAAAAGCAATAACGAAATGCACAAAAGCAACAACAAATAGGGCCTTTACGATTTATGCACCCAGAGCATTGAATGCCCTCCCCACCTATATTCGAAACATCACCTACCTAACCCACTTCAGAAAGGCATTAAAGCATCACCTGTTCACTACATACTACCCCGAATCCAGCCTTAGTAATCATACATGTTGCCCCTCAGACAATCACTCACTACACCTAAACAATCAGACTCAGTATGAAAAAGGATAATCAACTTGATCCCTCAAAAATACTCCCTGAAATAGAATTCAGACTCCCCAGTGTAAATAAGATGTAGATATACCCTGCCTGAAAATAGGTACCAGTGTAAATACAATGTAGATAGTTTCCCCAGTTACTTCCAAGTTGATCTCCTTGTTTTATTGTAAATGCAACTCAGAGTGCCTGTGTTGTATGGTTGATGTTGAATGTAAACCGCACTGATCTAAAATAGCGCGGTATAGAAGAACTGTTAAATAAATAAATAAATAAAGATGAATTGGGAAACCTCCCTTGTACAGGTGAAAACCTTTTTGGTAAGGATTGGCAAGCAAAGGCCACTCAGATGGATGCTGAAAACTCTGCTTTGGATCGACTTTCAAAGTCTACCTCTGCTCCTGTTAAGAAAAGATTGTTCAAAAAGACATCTTTTTCCAAAAAGGGAAGATACTATCCTGCTTATGGTCAGCAGGCATCTTCTGCAGGTCGTTTTGCTGCAAAGCATTAGCAACCACCTAAACAGGCCAAGTCAAAGGCTGCTAGGCCTTCCACGGCCCAGCAGCCTCAGCCTCCTTGGGGCCTTTGACTTGCAACTAGAGAACTTAGCCTTTCTAGCTCTGGAAGGACCAGAGCCCCTTACCATCCCAGGAAGGTTGACTTACTTTGCTCCCAGATGGGAGCAAATCACAGCAGAGCAATAGACACTCCATCATAAGGGAAAGGGTACAAGCTTCATTTCTTAAGCCTTCCCCCTCACACCATGGTGAAACAGTTCAATTCTCCAACATCTCTCCTCAACCTTCTAGGTCAGGAGATTGCCATCCTTTTTGCCCAAGGGGCAATAGAAGAAGTACCTCTTCTTCAACAAAGCACAGGGTTCTACTCCCCTTATTTTCTTATCCCAAAGAAAACAGGGGGCTACAGACCCATCTTAGATCTCAGAGAATTTAACAAATTTCTATTCAAGGAGAAATTCAAGATGATTTCTCTCGGTGCTCTGCTTCCATACCTTCAGAGTCAGGACTGGCTTTGTTCTCTAGATCTCAAGGATGCGTACACCCATGTCCTCATCCATCCAACTCACAGAAGGTTTCTTCGGTTCCTTTTTCAAGGAAAGCACTACCAATACAGGGTGCTTCCTTTTGGTCTGGCCTCTGCACCAAGGGTGTTCACGAAATGCATGGCAGTAGTAGCTGCATTTCTACACACTCTAGAAATATTTGTCTTCCCATATCTGGACGACTGGCTCATTCGAGCTCCATCTCAAGCAGAGGCCAAGGCTTGTCTAACCTGCCCAATGCGTGTCCTTCAGTATTTGGGACTAGTAATAAACATCCCAAAATCTAATCTCACCCCTACTCAGTCCCTCAAGTTTATAGGGGCTTGGTTGGATACCACAACTGCAAGGGCCTATCTTCCTCAGGCCCGTTGCCTACGCTTGGTGCAGTTAGCCTCCCAAATACAGTTAAAGCCCCATTTAACTGCTCAAGAAATGTTACAACTCTTAGGCCACATGGCATCCACTGTGCATGTGGTTCCATATGCTCGCCTTCACATGAGGGCAGCTCAATGGACTTTGTCTACCCAATGGACTCGGGCATCAGGTTGCCTGTCAGACAAAATAGCAAACTCCAGTTGCCTCTTTTGGTCTCTCCAGTGGTGGAAGTCCTCTCAAAACCAAACAACAGATGCTTCTCCAATGGGTTGGGGAGCTCATCTGCAAGATCTCTCCACCCAGGGCATCTGGTCTCCACAGGAGACTTCTTTCCACATCAATCTCTTGGAGCTCAGAGCAATCTTCTTAGCTCTGAGTGTTCCATTCCTTACTCAGCTACAGGACAGTCCTCATTCACACGGACAACCAAGTAGCCATGTTCTATGTAAACAAGCAGGGCAGGACTGGCTCTCTGTCGCTTTGCAACGAAGCTTTGCGACTGTGGGCCTTCGCCAGAGAGCATCCCATTCATCTTCTGGCAGTATATCTTCCAGGCGTTCAAAACTCTTGGGCAGACAGACTCAGTCGAGTTCTGCTTCCACACGAACGGTCCCTCCACAGGGACCAGGTAGCCAGAATTTTTCAAATTTGGGGAACCCCGGACATAGACCTATTTGCAAGTCCGTGGAATGCCAAACTTCCCTGGTTCTGTTCCAGGATTCCGTGTCAGGGAGTTCAGGCCAAGGATGCCTTCCTCCTTCACTGGGGTCAAGACTTCCTTTATGCCTTTCCACCCATTCCCCTAATTCCCAAAACACTATTCAAGCTTCAGAGAGACCGAGGTTCTATGATCCTCATAGCACCACATTGGCCACGCCAAGTGTGGTACCCTCTACTTCTGCATCTCTCTCAAGCTCCGTCCCTGGAGTTGAGCTCTGCTGCAGATCTTCTCTCCCAGAAAGACGGAACGTTGTGGCACCCAAACCCCCAGTCTCTCCATCTCAGGGTCTGGTTGCTGAAGGCTTAGACCTTCAAGTTTTCCATCTCTCTCAGCAAGTCAGAGATATTCATGCTTCTAGAGAGCCTTCCACTAGACGTTCCTATGCTTTCAAATGGAAAAGATTTACCATTTGGTGTTCAGAGAAGGGTCTTAACCCTCTTGCAATACCTTTGAATTCTTTACTAGAGTATCTTCTGCATCTTTCCTATGCAGGCCTCAAAACGAATTCGGTAAGAGTCCATTTGAGTGCTATTGCAGCGTCCCTCAAGCCTCTCAATGGACAGCCTGTATCTCCAGGAAAAAGCAGGAATGAGTCTTCACACGTGGGAGACGTCGCCGACGGAGCCCGCACGGGAATGCTCCCCAGCATCCAATCAGAAAGCCTTTGGGAGCATACCCTGCGCCTGCGCGGTGGCTTCCCGCCCTTCCTACTGCCTCTCCCCAGTTTTTCATTTTCCGCGGAGCAGGCAGGACGTCCCTCCTGCCACTGCAGAAATTTTTCCTTTTTTCTGTAGTCGCAGCTTTCCCGCCGACGGTGGCACCTCCGTGCCCCCCTTTTCTTTCTTTCTTTTAATTATTTTCATTTAATTTTCGTCGCCCCCTCCGGGCGCTGAGGACCGGGGCATGGAGCCTTCTTCCCCCCAGCCTCAAGGCGGGGACTTAATTTTCCACGTGGACTCCAATGCCTGGTGCCTCTCCTGTTTGGGGCCTGACCCCTTTTTCCCGGATTCCCCGGGCTACAGTGTCGGAAGAAGACCCTCCCTCTTTCGGGTATCCCTCGACGACGTCTTCGCGCCCAAGGTGCGGTCGTCGGGTTGTTCTTCTCTCCAGGATCAGGTAACCACACAACAGTCTGTTAAGACTAGCCAAGTCTTGAGGGGCGAGTCTCATGCACGGCATGGCGACCACTCCGGCCAACCCCTCAAGTCCTCCTTGGCTGATATACCCCAGCGGGAGTCCTCGGGCTCCAAAGCATTTACGGGATTTCGGGATGTTCCTGAGGTTCGCTCCTCACAGAACATTCCCGAGCCATGCCCGAGGGAGGTACCCACTTCGAGCGGTGCCGATTCCCCGGCGTCGGCGTTGAGTGTTCCACTCTTCGCCAGGGATCGTCAGCCGGTGTCCTCGGCGCCTTCGGGGCCGATCGACTCGACCGGGTCTGACCTCCCTACATCCCAGCCATGCTCGGGCGTGGTAGCCGCTCTGGGCGGTACTGAGCCCCCGGCGTCGGTGTCGAGCGCTCCGCTCCTCACCGAGGATCGTCGGCTGCTGTCCTCGGCGCCTCCGGGGCCGATCGACTCGGTCCAGCCTGGCGTTCCTCCATCCCTGCCATGCGCGTGGGCGGTACCCTCTTCGGGCGGTACCGACCCCTCGGCGTCGGTGTCGAGCGTTCCGCTCCTCACCGGGGATTGGCGGCTGCGGTCCTCGACGCCTCCGGGGCCGACCGACTCGCGCCGGTATGGCATTCCTATGGGGGTGGTATCCACTTTGGGCGGAGCCGACCCGTCGGTGTCGAGTGACCCGCTCCCCACCGGGGATCGCCAGCCGCTGCCCTCAGCACCTCGGGGGCCGATCGACTCGACACTGTCTGACGGCCCTACGTTCAGGTCATGCGCGGAGGTAGTACCCGCTTCGAGCGCGCGGGCGTCGGTGGTTCCGCCCCACGCCGGGGATGGTCATCTGGCCTCCCTCCCCTCGGGGCCGCTCGCTTTGACCCACGCCGGGTCGCCGGTATCCCAGCCCTGCGCAAGGGTGGTACCGGGTTCGAGCGGCGCCGCTCCGCCGGCGACGGCAGGGGCGTCAAGCACGAGGGACCGCCATCGACCTTCCCCGGGGACCTCGGGGTATGTCGGCCAGCGCACGGGCGACTCCCCGGCATCGACGCGGCCGTCGAGAGCCCCGCCCTTTCCTAGAGAAGGGGCCTCGGGGTCTTCGACCACTTCGACCCAATCTGGATCTGCGCCGCCCCGCAACGGTACCCCGATGTCGGCACAGGGGCTTTGCACTCCCCCACTCCCCACAGGGACTCGTCGTCGGGTGACCGGGGTCCCCTCGGGGACGGGCCGTATGCCCCGGAAGGATTTCTCTCCGGGTCGGACGGGTTCGAGAGGGAGCCCGGCATCGGGCAGTGCCCGCCGATCGACATCGGCGCCGGCGTCAGATGACCCCCTCTCCACCGAGCTCTGCCCTCGGGGACCCCTGATGCTCACGGCTCCGATCGGCGCGGTTCCGATCCGCGCTCCGAGATCTCCACCACCGGCGCGGTCGCCCCCGCCGGGGCCCTCTAGAAGGGAGTCGATCTCCTCGCTCGGTTCGATGCCCAGCCTGGAGTCTGTATCCAGCCTTGAAAGCCTGGACACTACACGTCTCTGGATCGGTCCCTGTCCCCTCCCGCGACGCAGAGTGGAGACCGCTGGCCCCTGCCCTCCGGCGGCCGCAGAACCGCTTCGATCGCCGGGAGCAGCACCACCCCCGGGTTCGGGGCCGAGGCCGATTCCTGCGGCGCCGTCAGTGCCATCGACCCCTTCGATGCCTAGCTTGGAATCAATCCCAGGAGCCGACGACGCCATGGGGACTGCCCCGATCCGGGTCGGTTGGTCCCCTCCTCTGCCCAGCGGGCATCGGCCCGAGCGGCCTCTGTGTGCCCTGACAGCCTCCCCCGCCATAACTCCTCCGGCAGAGCCACCTTTTCAGGATTTCCTCCTTGACATGGCGGACTTGCTGGCCATCCCTACCCCTTACCCGAGCCCGGGCCCTGCGGAACAGGCAGCCGTGATGCTTCCTCTGCATCCCTCCCTGCAGGATCTCCTGCTGGGGGCTTGGCGGTCGCCTTTGAGGGTTCCGGCACCGTCGACTGCGATGCAGGCTCTGTACCCGGGTGCCTCCGTCCCCAGGTTTTCGGCAGCACCAGCTTCCACATCGGTCCATTGTGGTGGAATCGGCGCTGAGGAAGGCCGGAAGCAAGGAGAAGCATGCTTCTCGCCCCCCAGGCCGCGCCTCAAAGACGCTAGATACTCTAGGACGTCAAGCCTTCCAGACGTCTATGCTGATGGCCAGAATTATTTCATATATATTTTATATGAGTCTGTCGCTCCGGGAGGTCACCGAGAGGTTGTCTCGGTTATCCCTCTTCATATCTGCAACCAAGTCCTTTGAATATTCCCTGCTCCTTTATCACTGCAGGAATATCTCCGGGTTCCTTTCTCGTGCTTCGCTGGACTCCTTCCAGTCGGTCAGCAGAGCCTCTGCTGTTGCCATTAGAGCACACTGTGTACAGCATGGTTGCAGGCGTCCGAGTTGTGTAGACGGGCACAGCACAACCTGGGTAATTCTCCCTGCGACGGAGATCACCTCTTCAATAGCGAAGCCTTGCGTCAGGTCGCACAGTGCTTCGCTAACCTTCCCAGAGTTAGCAGCCAGCCTAGGGCCCGGCCCCCCGGCGGTGGTAAACGCCTCTCTAGACCCCCCTTCCCTAGGAAGAGGAAATATCAGCCCTCCGCCCACCCTCCAGGCACGCCCAAGCAAGGGACCTCTCACCCCGGGTTGATGACCCCGGGCCCGCGCCAGGACTCTCATACTAAGCATTTTTAGGCTCAGGCGGGCGGCTGCCTGCACTTAACCCTCTTATCGGAAGTTTAAAAATTGAGCTCTACTCTGGGGCTCGTTCAGTTGACAAATGGTTCGGAGGTTTATCTAGGGGTTCAGGTATTCTCCTTCCGTTTGGAAGGGAGACCACCTCTATTCCGTGATAGCTATGGCCCACGGCCAACTTAATTACCCTTCGGTACGTCTCCGAACCCTTCTCAGCCAGTATCCACCTGCTGATTGCTTCCGTACCGGAATTCCCCTCCAGCCGCTATAGTCCCCCAATGCTTGCCAGGACTATACCCTCCTGTCCCCCGTCTGTGCGGGGGGCGAGTTTTCTGCGTGCCGGTCTTGGGGACACATATAGGGCCTCCAGCCCCTGTGGCGTTCTACCGGACTGATGCTATCCTCCGTCCCCCACGCTACCGCGCTGTTGGTTCGCCGATCTGCCCTTGTCCTCCGGAATAGATCCCTCTACTGACGGATCTTGCTGCCACCTTCCCAGGTGGACGTTCTGTGGATCAATGGCAGATCCGCCTTACCAGGGTGATGCTCAGGGAGGTAGGCCCCTCGGCATACCTGCGTTAGTACCGGAGTGGGCGCCCTCATGCCCACCGGCTTAGATATCACCTGCGCGATAGGCGCATATTGGGGGGATGCCCGCAGTACCTGTGTTCTACCGCCTAATTTCCCTATGGCCGGTACTCATGCCCCCCCCCCCCCCCCGGGGTCCGGCCAGTCCGCCTGCCTATTCCTCGATCGGGCCGCGGACTGATGGTACTCTACCGCTGTGCAGTCTACAGCTCCCTTTTCAGTTAGGTCCTCCTCCCGGGGGTTCGGACCCTTGTCTCCCTATCTTTCGCTAGGGTAGCCTGTGTACTCCTTCTGCTCCGGGGTACACCCCTACTCTTCTCCGGAATGGGCTCTCTGGTTCGGCCAGTCTTCTACTGTTAGTCCTCTGGGTTCTGGACTCTACTCCTAAGGGAGTGCTCTGCTTTGCACTAAGCCTCCTGGAAGACCTGCCGTCCTTCTCCTGACCCAGCTGACGCCTGGATCTCCTAGCCTTCTGGATTTGGAACTTCCTCCTCGCTGCGGCAAAGTTTCCTTGACGACTTCGCTACTGCGTCTACGGTGCCTTCATCACAGGTCTGCTTCCGGCAACCTGGTAGGTAAGCTCTACAGGGTTCCACACCATTAATTCATTAAAACTTAATGGCCGGTAAGCTCTATGTGGTACTAGGTCATTTACTCATTAAATGCTTACTGATACTCTTTATGCATCCCTCTGACTACTCTTCCTGTAGCCTGGGGTTTTTTTTGCTGTATCTTAATGATACCTGTTCTGCACTCTAAAGACTTCCCTCTGTAGTCTTTAGATTCGCTGTTCCTCTATTCAACTCCTGCCCTCCATCCCTCAGGGGATGCCGGGGATTCAGGCGGGGCAAATGCCATCCCGTCCTGGGCTGCGCTTATGGGATCTCCCCGGGCATCCTTAGCTAGGGAGTCCCCATGTGTGAAGACTCATTCCTGCTTGTTCCTGGAGATAGCACAGTTACTTACCTGTAACAGGTGATCTCCGGAACAGCAGGAATTAGTCTTCACAACCCGCCCACCTCCCCTAGGAGTTGTATCTCTTTTTTCTCTATTCCTTCCTCTCCTCTCCTGGCTCAGCTATGAAACTCAACTGGGGAGAGGCAGTAGGAAGGGCGGGAAGCCACCGCGCAGGCGCGGGGTATGCTCCCAAAGGCTTTCTGATTGGATGCTGGGGAGCATTCCCGTGCGGGCTCCGTCGGCGACGTCTCCCACGTGTGAAGACTAATTCCTGCTGTTCCGGAGATCACCTGTTACAGGTAAGTAACTGTGCTTTCCTCTCATCCTCTTATAGCAAGATTCATGAGAGGCCTTCTTTTAACTAAACCTCCCATTAGACCACCTCCAGTGGCATGGGATTTAAATCTGGTTCTTGGCCAACTTATGAAGCCCCCCTTTGAACCTTTAGCCACCACCTCCTTGAAATTTCTTTCTTGGAAGGTTATCTTTCTCAGTGCAGTCACCTCAGCACGCCGCATCAGTGAATTGCAAGCCTTGGTGGCTAATCCACCTTATACAAGGTTCCATCATGACAAGATAGTCCTTAGGACCAATCCACACTTTATGCCCAAAGTGGTCTCGCCTTTTCATCTGAACCAAGAGGTATATTTACCTGTTTTTTTTCCAGGACCTCATGCATCAAGTGCAGAGAGGAATCTTCATACTTTAGATTGTAAAAGAGCTCTCGCCTTTTACTTACAAAGAACACAGCAACATAGAAAGTCTTCTCAACTCTTTGTTGCTTTTGATCCTTCTCATTTAGGACTTCCAGTTTCTAAGAGAACACTGTCGAACTGGATTGCTCAGTGTATTTCTTTCGCCTACCAGAGTAGGAACCTGTCTCTGGAGGGCCATGTCACAGCTCACAATTTGAGGGCCATGGCAGCCTCAATGGCTCATCTAAACTCTGTGTCCATCGACCAGATCTGTCGAGCGGCCACCTGGGCCTCGGTTCATACCTTCACAGCCCATTACTGTTTGGACAAGGACTCCCGCCAGGATGCCTCGTTTGGTCAGGCTGTTCTCAAACACCTGTTCCATTCCTAATCAACTCCTACTCACCTACCCTGGTTGGATGCCAGAGATCCATGGGGGGAGGTAGAGCCCTTTTCAAGGACACACAACTCTGGGGTCTCTCCCTGGCATCTGCAGCTAGGGAGTCCCCATATGTGAAGACTCATTCCTGCTTGTTCCTGGAGATAGCACAGTTACTTACCTGTAACAGGTGATCTCTGGGAACAGCAGGAATAAGTCTTCACAACCCACCCACCTCCCCTAGGAGTTGTATCTCTCTATCTATCTTTCCCTCTCTCTCTCTCTCTCTCTCTCTCTTTGTCTCAGCTTTAAAACTCGAACTGGAGAGAGGCAGTTGGGAAAGGCGGGAAGGCAGCACGCAAGCGCCGTGGGATGCTCCCAAAAGCTTTCTTATTGGACGCTCGGGAGCGTTCCCGCGCAGGCTCTGTCGGTACCGACAATACCCATATGTGAAGACTTATTCCTGCTGTTCCCAGAGATCACCTGTTACAGGTAAGTAACTGTGCTGTACCAGAATGCTTCTAGGCTAACAAAGTTTCTACCTTCAATACAACAATAATGTCCACCCTGACCTTTAAGCACGTGGCTAAAGGGATGGGGTTGTGACAATATATCTATCTATATATATATATAGATATATAGATATAGATATATAGTTAGGTAGTTAGTTAGATTTGTGTTATCACTGTGGAGTGGTCTCACGTTCATAGCATTTAGGAGAGTCCATAGAGGCGGCGGCGAAGTGTTGCAGGGATGCCTTCTAAGCCTCTGTGTGTAATGTGTGGGATTAGAAAGGCATTGTCTGACACTGGGGTCTGTAAGCAATGCTCCCAAGAGGCCAGTCCAGTAGAACCGGTGATTGAGGTGGCCGGTGAGGGCCAGACTGTTCTGGGGCCAGCTCAGAGTTCTCCTTCAGTTCCTTTGCTGGAGCCGGTAGCGGGGCCCTCCTCTGCTCTGGATAGGCCATTTACTCAGCCTGCATGGCCAAGGAGGACTTGCAGCGATTTTTTTCTCAGGATTTTCTAACTTTGCTACAGCAGGCCCTCGGAGGCAGTAATAGGGGCCCTGAGGCAGCTTCAGTGGAAGCGGACCTAAGCGTAAAGTGTCCGGGGACTCCTCTAGACTTGGGACTTTTGGAGGTGCCGTCTAAGAGGTCCAAGAAGGGAAACCATCTGCAGGAGCAGTCAGTGGCTTCAGAGGGACCTTTGTCAGAGGACGGAGAACAGGGCGCGGAGTTAGAAGATGAGTTAGAGGAAGGAGAGTTAGCGGAGCACGAAGATCAGGCGAGGGTGGTCAGGCTGTTTCGATGAGAGGAGTTGCCTGCCCTCATTGGGGAGGCTCTATCCGAGGCCCACCTATCTGGGTACTGTTATTTCTCACAGCAGCTACACCTGTCCCCATTGTGGCGTATGTCGGTCTGTATACATCTGCTATCTGTGGGGCAACCCTGTCTACCTTCCCACAGTCAGCTTTTGTAGCACTGCTCCCTTGGTCAGGGCTGTGTGGGCATTGGAGGTGAGATCCCTGTGCACCGAGTAGCCAGACTCCAGATATATCAACATTCTCATAGCTCTCATTGATCCTGCCTGGGTAGGGATGTAGGCCGCATGGGACAATCCGGGGTATGTTGACACTGTATCAGTTATGTCTCCCAGTGCCTGGCACAGTGGATGTATGGCTGCTCTATCATACTGCCAACAATATCTGATTTTATTAGAATACCGTATGTAATCATAATCCAGAAGGAATCAGCATAAGTTCCCTATGGCTAAATATCAAAACATATCCCTGTTAATAATAAGGGACCCTCAGAATATGGGCATTCAGCAGTGCAAACAGCACTAATACATGCTCAACAACAATACTGTTGATCCCAGAAAATGTGCATTTATTTATTTAATATTTCTTATATACCGCCTTTCATGATATCAAGGTGGTTTACATTGAACAAACTGAAATTGCATTATAACTTGGAGATAACTATTTTACAGGGAACATGGGCAATGGAGGGTTTAGTGGCTTGCCCAAGACTACAAGGAGCACCTGTGGGACTAGAAACCCCAGTCCTTCCAGCTCAAGGTTGCTGTCCTCTAGTGGGATTTGAACCCCTGACCTTCTGGTCTTGAGCTACCTTGCCCCAACCACTAGGCCACTCCTCCACTCCATATGCATTATGGGCATGCATTTGTGCTGTTTTCACTGTTGAGTGACTTTATTCTGAGGGTCCCTTATTATAATAAGATTATCATATTTCTCCAGGACCAAGCAGGAAGTCAGTCCTCACTTATGGGTGACATCGGCGCCGACGGAGCCCTCGCAGAGCAATTTTCCCCAGCTTTCGCAGAAAGCCTTTGGGCATTGCAGCGCGCATGCGCGGTCCCCTTCCTGCCTAGGGATGCCATCTTGCTCAGTCTTCTTTTTTCCGCGGAGCCCTACAGACGTAGTCTGTTACCGCCGCAGAAAAGTTGATATCTTTGATTTGTTTTTACGTTAAATTTTTCTCGGTTCGTGTGTTCCTCTTCCCACCGGGCCTCGATATCCTCTATTGGGCCCGTCTACGTTTTTATTTTATTCCAACTGGCGTTCCCGCCACTTTTTTCCTTCATCCCTGGCAGCGCGGCCTTTCGACCTTGCCGGGGTTCTTTTTCCCCCGATGGCCGCCAGCGGTTTTAAAAAGTGTGATCGTTGTATCAGACTCATGTCTCTCACCGACACGCATGACTGCTGCCTCCGCTGCCTCGGGGCTGAGCATGACCCTATGAGCTGCAGCCCGTGCAGCAAGATGTCCTCGAAGGCGCTCAGGAGCCGGCAGTCGCAAAGGGATCGGATCTTCTCTGACTCCGCGCGGACCTCGTCAGAGGCCTCGACGCCTCGTGGCTCTGGTTCGGAGCATCGTCGGAGTTCTTCTGAGCGGGGCTCCCCCGGCCGGGAACACCGGCGGGAGAAGAAGCCCGCGAGGGTGGAGCCGGGAGGCGACCCAGGTCCTTCGAGGGACAGGTCACCTAGCCCAGCCCGACACCCCGGGCCGTCGGAGGGGGAAAGGCCTTCGAAGCTTCCTCGTCTCGAAGTAGAGTCTCCTAGACACGTGAGTGCTATAGTCCTCCTGGACTCCCCCACAGATGAACCGACGTCGGGCCCGAGTCGGCGGCTGCTGGGTCTTCTGAGCTTGATCTCAGACTGACGTCCTTGGAGCGCAGTATATCTGCCTTCATGGACCAGCAGCAGGCATGGATCACCGGCCTCGCCAGTGCATCTGCCCCGACCACCGGGACGTCGACGCTCCAGTCGACCCCGGAGGCCGAGTCGATCCTCGAGTCCATGCGAGCTCGAGTCGATCCTCGACCTAGGTCTCCCTCGGCTTCCCGTTCGGGACCGAGGTCCTCGACGCCGGCCTCGGTGTCGGGGCGGCGGTCCCCGGGCCCCGCCCACACGGAACCGCTCGATTCCTCCTCGGAGGAGTCGGGCTGGGACACGGAGGAGGACGAGTCACCCGGTTCTTTCCAGACTCGGTGCGTCCCCTCCGATTCACCCGAGTCGGAGCCTCGGCGGCGGTTCCCCCCGGAGGATACCCGGTTCTCCGACTTCGTGAGGGGCATGGCCAAGGCTTTGGCCTTTCCCGCGGATCCGGAGGAGGAACCCCGAGCCGAGGAGCTCGAGGCCCTTCAATACGACTCCCCCCCCCGAGGGAGGCCTTCACTGTACCGGTTCCCCCGATGCTGGAGCGGCTTCTCTTCCGCATGTGGGAGAGCCCAGCCTCTACGCCAGTGTTGAGCAAGCGGGTCGATTCCATGTATCGAGTCCGCAAGAGCCCCGGGTTCCAGAAGGCGCAGCTTCCGCACCACTCCATGGTGGTGGAGTCGGCCATGCATCGACTTAAGAGTCAAAAGATGCACTCCTCGGTGCCCCCGGATAAGGAGGCCCGGAACCTGGACGCCCTCGGTAGGAAGTGCTTCCAGGGCTCTATGCTTGCTTGTTGGGTCCAGACATATCAGCTGTATATGGGTATGTACCTCCGAGACCTGGCGAAAGAAATTGAGGGTTTCTCTGCCGGTCTCTCCGAGGAACCCTTGCAGCGGTTCCAGGCCTTATCCTCAGGGATTCGAGAATGTTCGAAGTTCATTTCTCGAGCGGCCTATGATGGCTTCGAGGCATCGGCTCGGGTAGCCGGAGCCGGCATCGGGGCTCGCCGCCAGGCTTGGCTTCAATCATCCGACCTCGAGCCATGGGTGCAGGACAAGTTGGTCGATGTTCCTTGCCGAGGGGAAAACCTCTTCGGCAAACCCATGGCCGAAAAGGCGGCGGAGTTCGAGTCCGAGACTCTCACCAGGACTCGCCTCTCCAGGAAGTCCTCGGCCCCTTCACAGAAGACGAAGGGCTCGGGCAAAAAGCCTTTTTACCCGAGGAAAGTGTTTGCTTATACGCATCACCAACCACAATGTCAGGCCACCACCCCCCTTCAGGGGCAGCGGCTTAGGGGACAGGGTAACAGTTCCCGGAAGCAAAAAGCCCCCAAACCCACCACGCAGGCCCCGGCCCAGCAGGGTGGAGGTTTTTGACTATGCCAGCACGGGGGGTCGGCTGACCCACTTTGCTCACAGGTGGTCAGCCACTACATCCGATGCCTGAGTGTTGCAGGTGGTCCACAAGGGCTACCTCCTGCGTTTTCACCAGGTGCCCCCTCTACTTCCCAGGGGAGCCTTCCAGACCCCCGCTTCACGAGGACGTACTCCTTCAGGAGCTGCAAAGCCTGCTTCAAGAATGGGCGGTGGAGCCAGTGCCCCAACACTTGTGGGGTCACGGGTTTTACTCGAGGTACTTCCTGGTTCCAAAGAGAACAGGAGGCCTCAGGCCCATTCTAGACTTGCGCAACCTCAACAAGTTCCTGCAGCGGGAAAGGTTCAAGATGCTTACCCTTGGAACCCCTACTGCCCTACCTCCAGCGGGGAGATTTGGCTATGCTCCTTGGATCTAAAGGATGCTTATACCCACATCCTTATTCATCCGGACCACTGACAATACCTAAGGTTTGTGGTGGCAGGGAATCATTATCAGTACCGAGTGCTGCCTTTTGGCCTGTCCTCCGCTCCCAGGGTGTTCACGAAGTGCCTGGCAGTGGTGGCAGCCTTCCTGAGGCTTCAAGGCCTCTTCGTCTTCCCATACCTGGACGACTGGCTCATCCGGGTGTCGTCGGCTCTAGAGGTCGCCCAGGCCACCCAACGTACGGTGGCTCTGCTTCAGCACTTGGGCTTCGTCATAAACTTCGAAAAGTCCGCTTTGCTCCCCTCTCAGGACCTCGAGTTCATAGGGGCACGGCTGGACACTCGGCGGGCTCGTGCCTTCTTGCCTCTGGAACGGGCCAACAGGCTCATGGCCCTAGCTGGCGGGTTCAGCGGCGAGTCGCCGGCCCCTGCCAGACAGTTCCTGCAGTTGCTCGGGCACATGGCCTCCACGGTCCATGTCACTCCGAACGCCCGTCTACATATGAGACATACCCAGTGGAACCTTCGCTCTCAGTGGCATCAGGCCACAGGGAGGCTGTCGGACCTGCTACAGGTTTCCGACCATCTGGTCTCCTCCCTGCAATGGTGGCTTCACCTGCCCAATCTAGTGCTCGGCATGCCCTTTCAGTCTCCACCGCTGTCCCGGGTGCTCACGACAGATGCTTCCCTCCTGGGTTGGGGGGCGCACTGTCGGGGGACATGCACTCAAGGCCTTTGGACGCCTTGGGAAGCCGCCCAGCAGATAAACTTCCTGGAGCTCCGGGCGATCCGCCTAGCTCTGCGGACCTTCTCTCACCTAACGTTCGGTCAGTCCGTACTGGTGCAGACGGACAATCAGGTGGCAATGTTCTACGTGAACAAACAGGGGGGCACGGGCTCCCTCCTTCTATGTCAGGAAGCCCGGAGGCTGTGCTCTTGGGCGGTCGATCACGACATCCTCCTCAAGGCGGTTTACCTGCCAGGGCGGGACAACTGCCTGGCTGACAAGCTGAGCCGGATCCTGCTACCACACGAATGGAAGTTGAACTCCGCGGTGGTTCAGCAGATCTTCCTCCGGTGGGGCTCTCCCACCGTGGACCTGTTTGCCAGTCCCCTGAACAGGCAGCTCCCCAGGTTCTGCTCCCGGCACCCTCATCCTCTTCGAGTAGCGCCGGATGCTTTCCTCATCTCGTGGTCCACGGGTCTGCTGTATGCCTTCCCTCCCACGCCACTGGTGTCCCGGACATTGTTCAAAGTTGTCCAGGACAGGGCCTCTGTGATCCTGGTAGCGCCCCGGTGGCCGAGACAACGTGGTTCCCTCTGCTTCTACAGCTGGCGGTGGACACCCCTCTCCCTCTGGGGTTTCAGCCCGATGATCTGACCCAGGATCAGGGAACTCTTCTGCACCCCAACCTCCGGGCTCTGCACCTGATGGCTTGGCTGCTGAAAGGGTAGTCCTAGCTCCGCTTCTGCTACCCCCGGAGGTGGAAGCCGTCGTCCTAGCATCTCGGCGACCTTCCACCCGGAAATCTTACGCCCTCAAATGGCGTCGTTTCTCGGTCTGGTGTTCTCAGCGATCTGAGGACCCCTTCGCTTGTTTAGTATCGGTGGTACTGCAATATTTGCTTCACCTATCCGATCTAGGTCTCAAATCCAACTCTGTCAGAGTCCACCTCAGTGCTCTCTCTGCACATCATTCACCGGTTGAAGGCCAGCCTCACTCTTCGCACCCCTTGGTGGCGCGTTTCCTCAGAGGCCTCCTTCTATGTAAGCCTCCGTTGCGCCCTCCAACCCATGACTTGGGACCTCAACGTGGTTCTGCAAAGGCTTACCTGCCCACCGTTTGAGCCCATGGCTACCTGCCCTCTTCGTTTCCTCTCCTGGAAAACTCTCTTCTTGGTAGCCCTCACTTCCGCGAGGCGAGTGAGTGAGCTACAAGCCCTAGTGTCGGAGCCCCCGTACACTAGGTTCTACAGGAATAGGGTAGTCCTGCGGACCCACCCCAAGGTTCTTCCAAAGGTGGTCTCCCACTTTCACATCAACCAGGAGGTGGTTCTTCCGACCTTCTTTCCCAGGCCGCACACCAGCCGAGCTGAGACAGTGCTGCATACCCTGGACTGTAGAAGAGCCTTATCCTTCTACCTTGACCGTACGCGAGAGCATAGAAAAGCGGTCCAGCTTTTCGTCTCGTTTGACCCCAATCGGTTGGGGGTACCTGTCTCTAAGCGTACTCTGTCCATCTAGGTAGCCGACTGTATCGCCTGGACTTATGGGGCAGCCGGTCTCTCCTTGGAAAGTCGTGTCACGGCGCATCGGGTCAGGGCGAAGGCCGCGTCTGTGGCTCACCTCCACTCTGTTCCATTGGCAGACATCTGCCGGGCCGCTACTTGGTCTTCAGGTCAGACCTTTGCGGCTCATTACTGCCTGGAAAGGGAGTCCCGCAGGGACAGTGCTTTCGGTCAGGCAGTCCTCCACAATCTCTTTGAGGTTTAGGCAACTCCTACCCTCCGGCCCCGACGTTGGCTACTGGCCGGATGCGTATTCAGAGAAGATTCCTTCCCTCTGTACTGTTGAGCCTCAGGGAGCTCTTTTTAGGCTTGAGGTCTCCGGTAGCCTTAAGCTTGGGAGTCCCATAAGTGAGGACTGACTTCCTGCTTGGTCCTGGAGAAAGAGTAGTTTCTCACCTGTAACAGGTGTTCTCCAGGAGCAGCAGGAATCAGTCCTCACAACCCTCCCTCCTCCCCTCGGAGTTGCAGTCATTCTTTTTGCATATTTTTGCTAACCTTTGCTGTCTTGCCGCTATGTCATCAGACTGAGCAAGATGGCATCCCTAGGCGGGAAGGGGACTGCGCATGCGCGCTGCAATGCCCAAAGGCTTTCTGCGAAAGCTGGGGAAAATTGCTCCGCGAGGGCTCCGTCGGCGCCGACATCACCCATAAGTGAGGACTGATTCCTGCTGCTCCTGGAGAACACCTGTTACAGGTGAGTAACTACTCTAAATGCGCGTAATGTGGGAAATAAGATCCCAGATATTGAGGCTTTAATGAAAGTGACTAACTTGGATTTGGTGGCGGTTACAGAGACATGGTTCATGGACAACCATATCTGGGATGTAATTATACCAGGCTATACTTTATTCAGGAAGGATAGGGTAGGAAGAAGGGGAGGAGAAGTGGCACTATATGTAAAAGATATTATTAAAGCTATAGAATTACAGGGCTTAAAGGGAAGAGAGGCACTATAGGTTAAACTAGAAAGAGGAAAAGAGAGAGCCATTTGCATTGGCATGATATACAGATCCCCTTCACAGAGAGAAGTGGACAGATTTAATAGAAGACATACACAGCATTTGCCAGGAAAGGAGAAATGCTACTGATAGGTGATTTCATTATGCCAGATATTGATTGGCACATCCCTGCTGCAGTGTCATCTAAAAGTAAGGAGATCCTGGATTCTCTACAGGGAGAACTAGTCAGGCAACTGGTAACAGAACCCACTTGTGAAGGGGTCATGGGAGACCATCTCGCATCCATTGATTACCAGATGGTGTGGTTCAGTAGTAGGACTAGGGCTGATAAAATCCATTCAAAAGTGAGGGTCTTAGACTTTAGGAAAATTAAATTTGCCAAGATGGGCCAATACCTCAAGGAGTCGTTAGTGGGATGGGAACAGCTGGGAAATGTAGAAAAACAGTGGGCAAAACTGAAAGGTGATATTTTAAGGGCAACCAACCTTTTTGTTAGAAAGGTTAATAAAGGTGAAAGAAAAAGGAGGTCACTATATTCTCAAAAGAAGTAGCTGAATAGGTGAAGAAAAAGATGGAGACCTACATGAAGTACAATAGATCACAGAGAGAGGAAGACAGGCATCTATATTTGGAAAAACTTAGAGAAGCTATCAAAGTAGTCAGGAATGCAAAGATACAAAAAGAAGAAGAAATAGCCAATTCAGTAAAATCGGGGGGATAAGACATTTTTCAGATATGTTAGTGAGAGGAGGAAGGACAAAAGTGGTATTGCCAGACTCAAGGGTGAAGGGGAGGAATATGTAGAAGCTGATGAGTATAAAGCGGAATTGTTTAACAAATATTTCTGTTCTGTGTTCGCAAATGAAGGGCCAGAAGCAGGACCTTGGAAAACACCCACACAAAGGAACAGAAGTGGCGGGGATCTCGAACAATTTTCAGAAGACTTTGTGAGGAACTAGCTAAACTGAAAGTAGACAAAGCGATGGGATCGGATGGGGTACATCTGAGAATCCTGAAGGAACTTGGGGACATTCTAGCAGGTCCAATGACTGATCTTTTCATTGCCTTTTTGGAGTCTGGCGTGGTGCCAGAGGACTGGAGAAAGGCACATGTCCCTTTTCACAAAAACGGAAGTAAGGATGTGGTTGAAAACTACAGGTTGGTTAGTCTATTCTCCAGGACCAAGCAGGAATCAGTCCTCACATATGGGTGACGTCGGTGCCGACGGAGCCCTCGTGCGGAGCATTTCTCCAGCTTTCAAAGAAAGCCTTTTGGAATGCAGCGCACATGCGCGGTCCCCTTCCCGCCCAAGGGTGCCATCTTGCAGGCTGCTCAATGGTGCCTCAGAGATCAGTGGACACAAGCCACCGGCGACCTCCGAGACAGAGCAAAGGTGTCCAGACAACTTCTGAACTCCTTACAGTGGTGGCTACATCTGCCAAACCTGCTCAAGGGCGTACCTTTTCAGTCCAGGAGACCACACAGCAGATCAACCTTTTAGAGCTGCGAGCAATCCGCTTAGCTCTGCAAACTTTCTGCCATGCTCTTTCTCAACAGTCAGTCCTAGTTCAGACGAACAATCAGGTGGCAATGTTCTACGTGAACAAACAAGGAGGCACAGGGTCCAGGCTCCTATGTCAGGAGGCACTGGACCTTTGCTCCTTTGCGGTCAGACAAGGCATGTTTCTCAAAGCAGTTTATCTACCTGGTCAGGAGAACTTCCTAGCAGACAAGCTAAGCAGGATTCTCCAGCCCCACGAATGGCAGTTGAATCCATTGGTGGTCCAGCAGATCTTCCTCAGATGGGGCCTCCATCCATCAATCTCTTTGCAAGTCCACTGAACCGTCAGCTGCACAGGTTTTGCTCCAGACAGCCGCATCCCCTGAGGATGGCAGCAGATGCTTTTCTAATCTCTTGTTCTACGGGCCTCCTGTATGCGTTTCCTCCCACGCCCCTGGTGGCTTGAACTCTGTTCAGGATCCTCCGGGACAAGGCCTCGGTGATTCTGGTAGCACCCAGATGGCCGAGGCAGCTGTGGTTTCCGCTTCTTCTGCAGTTGGCGGTGGAAGCTCCGTTCCCTCTGGGGCTGCAACACGATCTCCTATCTCAAGAACAGGGTTCCCTTCTGCACCCCAATCTCAGGTCCCTCAATCTGATGGCCTGGCTGCTGAAAGGATAGTGCTAGCTCCCTTACTTCTACCTAAGGAGGTTGAGGAGGTGGTCTTGGCCTCCAGGAGGCAGTCCACCAGAAAGTCCTATGCCCTGAAGTGGCGTAGGTTTACGGTATGGTGTACTCAACGCAAGGAGGATCCTTACTGCAGTATCTACTTCACCTTTCAGACCTAGGCCTCAAGTCTAACTCTGTTTGGGTCCACCTCAGTGCTTTGTCAGCGCACCACTCACCTTTGGGCGGACAGTCTGTCGATTCACCCCTTGGTGTCCCGATTTCTCAGAGGTCTACTTCTACTCAAGCCTCCGGTTCATCCACCGGCTACTGAGTGGGATTTGAACGTGGTCTTGCAGCAACTTACTTGCCCACCGTTTGAGCCGATGGCTACTTGCCATTTGCGCTTCCTCTCTTGGAAAGCGCTCTTCCTGGTGGCTCTTACCTCGGCCAGACGTGAGTGAACTACAAGCTCTGGTTTCTGATAGACCGTACACGCGGTTCTATAGGAACAGGGTGGTCCTCAGGACCCATCCCATGTTCCTACCAAAAGTGGTGGTCGCTTTCCACCTCAATCAAGAGGTGGTTCTTCCAACCTTTTTTCCCAGGCCGCATGCCAGCCGGGCTGAAACAGTCTTGCATACCCTGGACTGTAAAAGGGCGTTGTCCTTTTACATAGAACGTAAGAAGGAGCATCGACGAGCTACTCAGCTCTTCATCTCTTTTGACCCTAATAGGATGGGGTTACCTGTCTCCAAGCATACGTTGTCCACTTGGGTAGCAGATTGCATCGCCTGGGCGTACAGGGCAGACGACCTCCCCTTGCAGGGTCTGGTCACGGCTCACCGTGTCAGGGCGAAAGCCGCGTCAGTAGCTCATCTCTGCTCTGTTCCGTTGGCAATCTGCCGGGCCGCAACTTGGTCTTCAAGCCAGACTTTTGCAGCCCATTACTGCCTGGAGAGAGAGTCCCTTCCTAGCGGGACAGTGTTTTCGGCCAGGCGGTACTCCGTAATCTCTTTGAGGTTTAGGCAACTCCTACCCTCCGGCCCTTGTGTTGGGCTACCATACGGGGTGCGTTCTCAAAGAAAATTCTTATCACGGATGCTGAGGCTCTTGAGAGGGAGCCATTTTTTGCGGCTCTGGGTTCAGGGTAGCCTAGAGCTGGGGAGTCCCATATGTGAAGACTGACTTCCTGCTTGGTCCTGGAGAAAGCGTAGTTACTCACCTGTAACAGGTGTTCTCCAGGAGCAGCAGGAATCGGTCCTCACGACCCTCCCTCCTCCCTTGGAGTTGCAGTCCTATCTTTCTTTTTGATTTTTTGCTGTTTTTTAGCTATGTCATCAGACTGAGCAAGATGGCACCCTTGGGCGGGAAGGGGACTGCACATGCGCGCTGCATTCCCAAAGGCTTTCTTTGAAAGCTGGGGAAATGCTCCGCACGAGGGCTCCGTCGGTGCCGACATCACCCATATGTGAGGACTGATTCCTGCTGCTTCTGAAGAACACCTGTTACAGGTGAGTAACTATGCTAACTCTTTAGTTAGTAAATTATTGCAAATGCTGCTGAAAGAGAAAATAGTGAGGTTTCTGGAGTCCAGTGGATTACAGGATTAGAGGCAGCATGGATTCACCAGAGGCAGGTTTTGTCAGACAAATCTGATTGATTTCTTTGACTGGGTGACCAGGGAGTTGGATCGAGTGAGAGCCCTAGATGTATGGTGTATTTAGATTTCAGTAAAGCCTTTGACACTGTTCCACACAGGCGACTTATAAACAAACTAATGTTGAGCCCCCGGTTTTGGGCCCCCCCCCCCCCCCCACTATTTGATTTCCACACCCCCTGTTATATGTCCCACCGCTTTGACCCGGTGAAAAGCGGGATATAAATACAGATAAATAAATAAATAAAACTGAGCACCAAAGAGGTGGACTCTAAAGTTACTGATTGGGTAAGAAATTGGTTAGGTGGGAGGTGGCAAAGGGTGCAAGTAAATGGGACCCACTCTGAGGAGAAGGAAGTTACCAGTGGTGTGCTGCAGGGATCTGTCCTTGGTCTGACTCTTTTTAACATCTTTGTTAGTGATATTGCGGAAGGGCTGTTAAAGGTTTGCCTCTTTGCAGATGATACCAAAATCTGCAATAGAGTAGATACCCAGGAAGGAGTAGATAACATGAGGAGACATCTAGCTAAGTTTGAAGAATGGTCTGGAATTTGGGAGCTGAGATTTAATGCTAAAAAATGCAGGGTTATGCATTTGGACTGCAAAAATCCAAGGAAGCGGTATAGTGTAGGGGGTGAGGTACTTCTGTCAACAAAAGAAGAGTGGGACCTGGGCGTGATTGTGTTTGGGGATCTTAAAGTAGCTAAACAGGTAGAAAGGGCGATGGCAAAAGCTAGAAGGATGCTTGGGTGCATAGAAAGAAGAATAGTTAGCAAAGAAAAGGAGGTGATAGTGCCTCTGTATAAGTCTTTTGCGGGTCCTCATTTGGAGTGTTGTGTGCAATTCTGGAGACCACACCTTCAAAAGGATGTAAACAGGTTGGAGTCTGTGCAGAGGGTGGCTACTAAAATGATTAGTGGTCTTCATTATAAAGCATATGAGGACAGACTTAAGGATCTTAATATGTATGCTTTAGAGGAAAGGCAGGATAAAGGAGATAGGATAGAGATGTTTAAATACCTCCGTGGCATAAAAGCACAGGAGGAGAGCCTCTTTCGATTGAAAGCAAACTCTGCTACGGAGGGGACATAGGATTAAAGTGAAAGGGGATAGGCTCGGGAGTAATATGCGGAAATATTTCTTTACAGAAAGGAGTGGTAGATGCATGGAATAGTCTTCCAGTGGAGATGGTAGAGATGAGAACAGTATCTGAATTCAAAGAAGCATGGGACAAACACAGAGGATCTCTAAAAGAAAAAAGTTGACTATTGTAGTAGTGGATATGGAAGGGCAAACTAGATAGGCCATGTGTTCTTTTTCCGCTGTCATGTTTCTATGTTTCTATTATTAACAGGGATATGTTTTGATATTTAGCTATAGTGAACCCTTTCTGAGTTTGACTGCCCAATCACACTAGCACCTGATGACGCTGCGATCGTCCATATGGTCCAGGTACTGGCCAGGCTTTCCTGTCCCCCTGAATTGCAGATGAGCACACCAGATCCCCCCTGCACCTCTCAAACCAAACACACACACACTTTCTGTCATAAAAACATGATTCTGCCAAAAAGATGCCCTGAACCTATACATAACAGCTTTGACATAACATAACCGCATGGGGTACTAGGACTATAAATATGATCTCTGTTTCTCACCCAAAAGAGAATCCTTTCGCTGCTCATGCTCATACTATCCCTGCATCAGCAGTCCCATTTTTCAGAACATGGGAATTATTAGGGTCCCATAGATTGGCTCCTTTAGCACAAAAAGCACATTAGTGCATAGCCAAAATAAACACTATTGCTCTTCCTAAATTTTAGTAAAGGTGTTTATTAATGTGTCTAGAATTTACAACATTTTCTCTCCTCTGCTCCCTGTACCTTATAACCGCATTTTATGTTTTTCCAGACTTTGCAGTCACACTATTTCAAAACATACTTGTCACAACCATTCTTCCATATGGGCCGCATTGCAAAGAACAGAATTTTTTTCTAAGTCCTGGCTTTATTTCATGTTTTAGCAGGAATAACATGGACCTTTCCGGGAAACATTTAATTCGTACACAGACCTTTCTTGAATACACCTTCTATGTCTCTGCAGCTGATCATGACCCCGTTCCACCCCTTCTGGGCATGTTATGAGATCCCCCTGCTAACGCCATGGACATGCATGTCGGTAGTGTTTTAGAATATGGTCTGGGACGTTTTCGGCGTATAAACGCTCCCGCCACTTGTACAAACCCCTTATTCGTGTTCTGAAATGACCCCCACAACCTCTTAAGTCTTGTCTGGCCACGCTTGCCTTTTTAAGGAAAGCTGCTATTCAGTGAGGACCTCAAGAAACTTGTGAAAGACCTGATGAATTCCAAGCCCTAGCACCTCTTGAAGGATAGGCCTAGGGGATCTTGGAGGCAGGTGCCCTCTTCGCTGTTTTCTTCAGTCTCGTTTTTTGGATTCTAGGGATTCTCAGAACTCTTGGTGGTACAGACCACGAAAGCTGGCTCTAGGTTTTTCAGGTTCAAGGGCCAGGACTCAGCCCTGTTGTGGAGGTCCAGTGACTCTTCCTCCTCGGATCAACCCCTCCTATCCAGTGCAATGATGGGTGGGGTGCTCAATCTGAGGTTCCTCCAGTGGTTGGCTGTCTAGGTCTCTTTTACCAGGAATGGGCCTGGGTCACTGCTGAACATTGGGTGCTCAATGTTAGCACAGTTACATTCTGGAGTGCAGGAACCCCTTTGTTGTCTATTCCTGTGTGCCACCCTTCGTGGTCTGCTGTTTGGGCCATCCTGGAAAAGCAGATGCATCTCCAGGCCATTGTATCTATAACCCCTGCCCAATGGGGTTGCAGAAAGTACTCCATATACTTCTTTGTGCTGAAGAAAGGCAGTTCCTTTAGACCTATCCTTAATCTTAAAGAAGTCATTGCCTCCCTGAGGGTTCCTTGCTCCCAGATAGAAATGTTCCACTCAGGCATTCAGTCACTTTGCTGCAGGGAGTGGCTGTTTGGATCTGTCAGAGGCATGCTTCCACATTCCCATTCAGGAGGACCAGCAAAGTTTTCTATGTTTTGCCATTCTGAGTGATCAGTTTCAGTTGTGTTCTCTGCCCTTTGGCCTCGCCACATCCCCCAAGAACCACCTCCAAGATCATGGTAGTTGCAGCAGCCTCGGCAACTGACTTATTAATGCCAGGTCACAGTCTGAAACCGTCAAGGTGACAGCACGAGTGGTCCAGTTTCTGGATGGGTAGTGAATCGAAACAAGAGTCACCTGGATCCTTCTGTCATTGGAATATCTTAGAGCCCTGTTCAATAACCATGCCGGCAGAGTCGTCTTGACCTTGACCTTGTTCAAGCTTATTCTGGTAGCACCAGATTAGACATGAAAGCTTTGGATAGCATTTTTATATGGCTCCTGGAGGGTCTGCCTCTGCGTCTTCCATAGAGTCGGGGTCTGATGTGCCAAGTACCATTCTGATAGATGATCTGCTCCCTTCTCGCTTATGGCTTTGGCCCTTCAGAGCATATGGTGCATTCTTGAGGGCTATTGTTGGTAGCACCGTTTGCTCCTTTGGAAGGCGGGATTGCCGTCCTTGTTGACCTTTCTGCAGGATGAGTTTGAAAAAGTGGGTCCCTCAGTTCTTTGCGGTACAGGTTGCCATCTTGTCTTGCTTTTGAGGACCAGTAGCAACGACTCCATAGTCTCACACCCAAATGTGATCTACTTCCTTAGAGGGGTACGTCACTTACATCGTCTTGTGGTCAGTTGTCCTGTCGTAGGGTTTGGATTTTATTCTTTAGGCCTCTTTGTCTGCCCCCTTTGAACCCTTGAAGCAGGCCACTCTTACGGATCTTTCACTTAAAGCAGTCTTTTTGGTCGCCATTTGTTCGTCATATCACATTTCAGAATTGCAGGCTCTCTCGTGACATTCTCGAGGGAGGCCATATCTATCCCACTGGTCCTCTCTTTTCTGCCTTAAGGTAGTTTCAGCCTTTCATTTCAATCAAATGGTTTGCTTTCCATCCTTTTTCAGACACAAATAATTGGTCTCTTTCGTTGAGCGTAAATACCAAAAAATCTGCTTGTGTACACTCAAAAAATAACCGAGGGTGATTACGCACTACTCTGGTTCCAATAATATTCTTTACTTCTTTACTGTTTATGTGATACAACTTACATGGAAGGAAGGTCTCAGACTCATCAACACTACACCAACATAAACTGGCTCATGTGTTGTATTTGCATCAACTACCTTCACAAATCACATTTTAAAACGCTGCTATCACTGCCAGAGTGTCCCATGAGATTAAAACAAAACTTTCCCTCTTATCTCCAGGAACACTTCCGCTGCGCTTAACGAAATCCCCAATGCCTTAAGTAGTACTGCTTCTGCGTTTCACTATACGTTTCTTCAGGGGTGTACGCAAGATGTATCAATCTACAAAAACCAAAACAGTAAAACAATACCACTCAGAACTCACTTACTCAGAAAAAATCCCCCATCCTCTCGAGTATCCAAACTATATCGAACACTTACCTCCTTACTGGGGATGGGGGATTTTTACTGTTTTGTTTTTTGTAGATTGATACATCTTGCATACACTCCTGAAGAAACGTATAGTGAAACGCGAAAGCAGTACTACCTGAAGGCGTTGGGGATTTCGTTAAGCGCAGCGGAAGTGTTCCTGAAGATAAGAGGGAAAGTTTTGTTTTAATCTCATGGGACACTCTGGCAGTGATAGCAGCGTTTTAAAATGTGATTTGTGAAGGTCGTTGATGCAAATACAACACATGAGCCAGATTATGTTGGCGTAGTGTTGATGAGTTCCATCCTTTTTCGGCAGAGCAGTGTCAGGAAGGACAAGGATCTTCATGTGCTGAATGTTTGCAGGTTGTTGCTCTAGTACTTGAAGGTCGCTGATTTTTTCCGATAGTTTGATAGACTTTGTGCCTTTTGCGGGTCTGTGTAGGGGCAAGGCAACATCTAAGGCCACCTTGACTAATTGGATAAAGGAGGCCGTGTCCTCTGCCTATCTCTTGCAGAAACATATGATCCGGTAGGGCTTGCAAGTGCACTCTACTCGGGCTCGGACTTCTTCCTGGACAGAGCACAGTTCAGTTGTCTCTATTGACATTTTCAGAGCAAATCTGGACATTCTTCATTTTTGTCAAGCACTATGTAGTTGTGTGGCTTTCAGCGGGAAGGGGTTTTCTCTGCAACACAAGCCAGACAGCAGTTCAGGGAAAACAAAAGCAGTTTTATTTCTGTCTCAGCTTGTTAAACTTCAACATGCTGGGTCTCGTGGCCCTTCCTTCAGCCCCTGTTAAAGTTCCTACCTCAGAATTCCTCTGTACGGATTGCCTTGGAAGGACCTCTAGCTCCACGGGCCTCTCTCCCTCCTGCAGCCTGCTGGGTTCTTAACCTCTCCCTGTGAGTCATGCCCTCCCAGTCCTGAACTCTGGGCTTCAGACTCTTTTAAAGGGGACTGTTGATAATCTCTTTGGAGAGGGATGGGTAACATTCTATAGACCACATCACACACTACCACTTGGATGTCCAAGCTAGGGCAGATGCGGCCTTCAGTGCAGAGATCTTGAAGGTAGCTACAAAGTGCGATCAAAAAGAATCGAGACTTGTACATTAACACAAGAAGTATAACACTGACAGTTATTGCATGATTCATCACCAGTAATAATTTTTTTTAATGAAAGTGAGTCATTTTCAGTGTATTGCAACAACTCTCTGGCTGCAGACAGTCTTCTTTTTAGTCAGGGGACAGGAGTTTCGGCATGAATTTTTCAGATACACATCTCATCCCCAAATCGACAGTAAGAATGGACTGTACCGACCCAAAATTGATGTCCGTGTCCTCAGCAAGCTCCCTGATAGTCAATTGATGATTTGAACGTATTGCGGCACACACTGCTTCAACTTTGTTGTTATTCCTGCACGTGGATGACTTTTTAGAATGTTTGTCACGGTCAGCACTTTGGTGGCCCTCTTGGAAACGTTTGTACCAGTCATAAACTCGAGCATGATTCATGGATTCATTGCCATACACTTTCTGTAACTTGTCATAAGTCTCTCTGTTCGAATCTCCAAGTTTGTGTCAGAATTTAATGCAAATTCGCTGTTCTATTTTTTCACTCATCGTAAATCTGATGAACTGCTTTTACACAATATCAAGCATCATGTGATTAAAAAAAAATACAGGTGTGCTGCAGCCACGTTACAATCTGCACATTCAGAGCACATAACTAGGTCACTGCATATTTAATAGCATCGTGGTGTGATGTATTATTGTTTGTTTATTCACATTTAATATACCGCTCCCCATAACATCGGAGCGGTTTACAAAATTTAAATTAAAAGAAAAAGAAAGAGGAAAAAGAAATTACAATAACCGGTAGAAAGAGAGAAAAAACAAAAGGCAAGAGCAGAAAAAAAACATGCAAAGCAACAGAGAGAAGACAAAGAGAGGAAAATTCAAGGGGGGAAAGCTAGAGAAAATAGATGGGTTTTTAGAAGAGAACGGAACCTTGGATAGGACTCTTCAGTACGGAGGTTGGTGGGAAGGGAATTCCAGAGAGAAGGCCCTAAATAGAAGAATGCTGATTTTCTGGTGGATTGTAGATGAGCTCTGGAGGGTGCTGGTAGATGGAGGCGGTTGATGTGAATAGACCGGAGACTGCGTGTGGGAGTATGGTAAGAGAGCAAATCTGAAAGATAAACAGGAGTAGAAAGATAAATGGCTTTGTGAATTAAGTTAAGAACCTTGAAGGATATCCGAAAGTCAATGGGCAGCCAATGGAGATGATGGAGCAAAGGAGTAACATTGTCCCATGGTGAAGCGTGAAAAATCATACGAGCAGCTGTATTCTGAATTAGTTGGAGTCGGCGTTTCTGGTATTGGGGGAGTCCGGCAAAAGCAATATTACAGAAATCTAGCCTAGTGATGATCAGTGAGAGAAGCAAAGTAGTGATAGCCTGAGTGGACAGGAAGGGGCGAATAGCGCGAATTTGGCGAAGGCACAGAAAGGAGCACCGAGAGACGTGAGAAATGTGATCATGGAAGCTGAGAGCACTGTCAAGAAAAACTTGTTATATAAGTACACAACAAGTCTCAATATTTTTAATCACACCTCATATGCCTTCCTGCCCAGTGAAGTAGTACCTTTGGTACTTCCCACTTTTCTGGATGATCTGGAAAGTGACATTTTACTTATCAGATAATGTTCTTTCATGAAGAGCTGCTTGACCAGTCCAGGATCCTCCCATATGCTTTGCTATCTCTAGCTTTCCAGGCTTGAGCTTCTGACAGTTGCTGTGTTTGATGGCTATTCTGTACATAGTTGTACATAGCTCTGTCTCGTTACCCTCAATAAGATGGTGTGTGGTCACGTTCTTGACCATTTGCTTGGGTATTAATACTGCAGTATTCCCCTAGCTGCACTAGCTTAAGTACTAGGATGATGTCCCTAGACATTTCTAGTTCTCTGTCTTCACGTTTGCTGGCAGAGGGACACAGCCCATTTGTCTGAACTGGTCTAGCAGGACTCAAGGAAAGGACAATCTCCAGGAACAAGCAGGAATGAGTCTTCACATATGGGTACGTCGGTACCGACGGAGTCTGCGCGGGAACGCTTCCCAGCGTCCAATCAAGAGCTTTTGGAAGCATCCCAGCACGCCTGCGTGCTGCCTTCCCGCCTTTCCCAACTGCCTCTCCTCAGTTTTCGTTTTTCCGCGGAGCGGCAGGACGTCCTCCTGTGACCGCAGAAAATTCTTGTTTTTATTTTTCTTGTGGTCGCGGCTGTCTTCCCGACGCCACCAGTACCGCCGGTGTTTTCTTTTCTTTTCTTGTAAAATTTTCCTTTTCCACGGGATATTTTTTCTTCATAGTGTCCCACGGTCTCTTAGGCCTTTTAGGCCTCTTCTTTTTCCTTCATGGAACCGCCAGACTCTTTCTCCAAGAAATGTTCAGACTGTGGCGGTAGAACTTTATTTTTAGACCCTCGAAGTCGGTGTCTAACCTGCTTGGGTCCTGACAACAGTTTGGTAAGAAGAGGTTTTCAACATCGAGGCTCCCTCAATACACGGTTGCCCTCCAACTTCGGGGCACCGTCCCCTTCTTCTTCCACACAGGATCAGGTAACCCACAAACAGTCTGTTAAGACTAGCCAGTCCTCGAGTGGTAGGTCTCATGCGCAGCATGTAGACGGCTCCGGTCTTGCCCTCGAGGGCTCACTGGTTTCAAAACCCCGGCGGGAGTCTTCGGTCTCCAAAGCCTATAAGGGGTTTCAGGTTGTTCCTGGGGTTCACCCCCCACAGAACATACCTAAGCCGTGTATGGTGGTGGCATCCGCTTCGAGCGGTACCGATACCCCGGCATCGGCACTGGTGTTGGATGAAACACTCCTCACCAGGGATTGTCATCTGGCGTCCTCGGTACCTTCGGGACCGCTGGATACCCTCCAGATTGACTTTCCTTTATCGGTACCAACACCGATACTGCAACCGACGTCGGTACCCTCCAGATGTGCATCGATAGCCTCGCTTCCTTCGATGCCGAGTCTGGAATCGATCTCCAGTCTGGAGGACTGGGTACCGACTCGCCTTGGTACCGGCTCTCGACGGTACCGAAGGCTCGGTTCCGATGATTCGGATCCGCAACTTTCGGTTCCCCCAACGCCGATTGAGTTGCCACTGGTTGCCCTTCCTTCACTGGTATCAGACACGGTACCGAAGTTGGTACCGATGTCCTCATTACCTTCACGGTCGGTGCCTTCCATGCTTCGCTTATCAGGCTCTTTGCCCTCGATGCCGAGTTTGGAATCGATCTCTAGTCTAGAAGACTGGGTACCAATAGATTTTGGTACCGACACCGATCGATACCAGTGCTTCAGTACCGAGGATAGTGGCTGGAGGTTTTCAGTTACCTCGGTACCAATTGAACTGTCACTAATGACTGCTCCGATGTCTTTGTCGGGTTCGACTCCGACATCAGTACCGGTATTGGCATCGGTACCGGTACCCACAGTAGCATCGTGGCCAACTCCTGCCATGCCTTTTTCAACAGGATCACTCCATTCTGTACCAAGCTTGGAGTCGATACCTGGCATGGACAATGTGGTAAGGGTGGTGGCTGCTCCTGACAGCCAGTACCAGCAACCATCTTATAAGCATTCCACACTGCACTCTGCAGGATCTTCTATTCCTGTATATTTGGATAACTCTGTGGATGCTCAGGCTAGTTCTTTGGATCTACCCTGCCCAAAGGAGATTCCTGTTTGGGATCCCTCTTTTCAGAGTTTCCTCCTGGATATAGCAAGATCCCTTGCCATTCCTATTCCAGGACATGATCCTGCACAAGGCTCTGTTTCTACAAAAGCAAAGGACAACATAATGCTTCCTTTGCATCATTCCTTGCAGGATCTCCTTCTAGGAATGTGGGAAACACCTTTAAGGGTACCCCCACCTCCCAGGGCAACTGATCTCTTATATCAGGTGCCCCCCTCTCCAGGGTTTCAAAAGACTCAACTTCCTCATCATTCCATAATAGTGGAATCAGCAATGAGGCGGGTAAAGAGTAAGAAAAAGCACTCTTCTTATCCGCCAGGTCGTGAGTCTAAGACACTAGATGCCTTTGGACGTCAAATCTTCCAGACATCTATGCTTTCTGCAAGAATTCTCTCATATATTTTTTATATGAGTCTTTCTCTTGAGGAGGTCACAAAGCAGTTACATCTTTTCACTCCTTTCCTTCCAGATTCTAGGAGTAAAGACTATTCTTCACTGCTTAAGCATATCCAGAATAATTCTTGGTTTCTTTCTCGTGCTTCCCTAGACTCTTTTGAGTCTGTTAGCAGAACGTCTGCTATTGCTATAGAGGCACGACGTAGAGCCTGGCTCCAAGCTTCAGACTTGGACAAATGGGCACAACAACGTCTGGGACATACTCCTTGCACTGGAGAAAATCTTTTCAACAAGGAGTCTTTACGTCAGGTTACTCAGTTATCCACTGATTTACCTGTTCCTAAGGGTTGTTCTACACCACCTTCTATCCCACTAGGTAGGAAATCTCCTACCAAACTTTCTTCCCACAGGAGAAGAAGGTTTTATTCATCACTTGCCCATCATACAGATGTTCCCCAACAGGGGAGGCATCGTCCTGGTCTGAAGAATCCAACCTCTCACCAGGCTCAGCAAACCCAGCATCTGCAGGGTTTCTGATCAATCATCATCAGATGCTTGTGACTCTGGGGGTTAGCATCTACAGTTGTTTCTTCTCAATGAAGACAATCCACCGCTTCATTCTAACCCCTACACATGGATCTCTTTCCAAAAGATATCCATTTTTTCTATATTTCTATGAGCTGTCAGGATATTCATGCCTATAGGTCACAGGTTTCTCCTCTTTTTCCTGCTAGGGAAAGAGGTCTAACCACTTTCAAATGATAGTTCCTGTGCCAGCATGTATTTTTCCTTTCTATAGACTTCCTACTTCGTAAGTCTTCTTCAGCTCCATTCTCTTCACCCTCTACCAAGTTTTTCCCCTGTAAGAGGGAATTACTGGGAGGCTTTTTTATTCAGCCTCTCTACTTTTCTCACTTTCCAGTGCGGAGTTTTTCTCTGAGTTACCTCCTCTGCTTCAATCTTGCTTTGGGGCAGCTTATCAGACATGTCCAGAGTTTCCTACTCCTGTTCTGTCTGTTCTTTCTGTTTTCAACATTAAGATTCTTTCTGCTGTCTTGCTAGCAGCTGCCTATGCAGGAGCCTTAATGTTTGGACCACTGGTTCTTGTCTTCAAACAACCAGATTGTCCTCCACTAACATTCTGTCTAGTCTTAGTAGTGGCTCCAAGTCAGTGCTTCATCTCTCTTGGAGATCATCTCACTACAAGCTTCTAGATTGTCTTCCATTCTGCCATCTCCATTTTCCTGGGTTTGGCAGCATAGTTGGCAGAGATACTGACTCTCTAGCAGCCATTTCTATCTCCTCATTCTCCTGCATCATGCTCTCTGCAATCTACAGAGAAGCTTTCCACTATGGGCCCTTGCTAGAGAGCATGGGGTTTTTTTTCTCCAACAGCTATCCTAGCTGGTTAGAAAAGGCTTTTCAGTCATGTCTCCCATGACTAGAAGGTTCTCCCTTCTTTTACTATCTCCTTTTTTGATATAAAGGACATAGGCCTTCTCTTACGTGAAAGCTCAAGGAGTTGCCAGTTCCCTGCTTTGGTCCATAGTATTCCCAATCGGGGATATGCTCGTCCTCATGGTAAGAACGCATGATACTTTTGCCCTTAAGCAGGTCAACATGGTATCTCATCTCTAGGCGTCTTCTGTCTACTTACCATGCTAGAGTCCTGGAAGACTCGGGACTTGCTGGCTGCACATTGATATTATCCTTTGTTTTTCACGTAACAATCCTGGTTATTTTTCACTACCTAGCATTCTTGCAGATCATGACCAGGAGGAATAGATTCTCTATACGTCTTCTCAAGTAGGTTCCACCTCCTTGTTATTAGATGAATCTTTCCTCTCCATATATCCTATGTGATCACTGTGCTGTAGGCATATCTCTGTCTGTTTAATTGCAGACACCCATATGTAGGCCTACATATCCATATTTATTTTTTTGTGTGTATTTTATGCCCTTCCATATCTCACTATAGATATATTCTTATATGTCTATCTATATATCTATATCTATCTATCTATCTATCTATATATGTATCTGTATCTGTTGAGATATTTTATTATAGATAGATATGTATCCACATACTTATCTATCTCACTGTCTATCCTCATATAGCTATATTATTCTGACAGAGGGGCTTTACGCATACCTATGCTATCTAGCAAGTTTGGGGTTCTACACACTCAACCACTCCTGTGGTAGTCAACAATTTTTATACCATAACCTAACGGTTTAGGTACCTCTGAAGCTCTCCGTGCCCAATATCTCTCCTAGCTTACCCCAGTTAGGAGAGACATTGTGGATCTTCAGTTAATCACAGGCTTTAACGCCTCAGGCCTTTGTCCTCTCTTTTTGGGATACAAGGAGTTCCCACACCCTTTCTCCCCACAAGGACTGTGCCTGTTTGTCCAAATCGGTTAGCCTTTCTCTTTTTGCTCCTAAGAGTGACTCACTCTGCCTCCAAAAGAGCTAGGTTTTTTGTCATAAAGCCTTCCGCTGAAGGCCCACCGTTTTTGGACTACCCCAGTTTTCCTACTGGGGTTACCTGTTACCTTTCAGGATTCTGACCTCCACTGGTTTTCCTACAGGATTATTACCTCCACTTACAGTGAGATCCTCTTCAAGGTTCCTCTACTAGGTTTCCCAGTAGATCCATGAACCTCCATACTTCTGTGAAATCCTGTCAGGGGAGGTCCATATTGCAATATCCTTTGCAATATTATTGATGACCATCATCATCCTCACATGGACTCCTTCTCTGCAGTCCTATGCTAGCTTAGCTGTTCCACAGCATCCTTCTTTCTTCAACTCCTACCCTCCATCCTCAGGATGCCTGGTGTTCTGGGAGATAGCATGTTCCAACCTATGACATGCTGGGACTCCAGGCATCTCAGCTTGGGAGTCCCCCATATGTGAAGACTCATTCCTGCTTGTTCCTGGAGATAGCACAGTTACTTACCTGTAACAGGTGATCTCTGGGAACAGCAGGAATAAGGCTTCACAACCTTCCCACCTCCCCAGGAGTTGTATCTCTATCTTTCCTTTCCTCTGTCTCTCTCTTTGTCTCAGCTTTAAAACTTAACTGAGGAGAGGCAGTTGGGAAAGGCGGGAAGGCAGCACGCAGGCGTGCTGGGATGCTTCCAAAAAGCTCTTGATTGGACGCTGGGAAGCGTTCCCGCGCAGACTCTGTCGGTACCGACGTACCCATATGTGAAGACTTATTCCTGCTGTTCCCAGAGATCACCTGTTACAGGTAAGTAACTGTGCTTTATCTGGTAAGTAAAATGTCACCTTAAGTTACAGGATTCCTTTCTATTTTATTTATTTATTATAAATTTTTATACTGCATTTTCCGGGCGATCAAATGTGGTTTACAATGGAAGGTAGTATTCATTTACAAAGAGCGTTTTATATAACTATTTACATTAATATTGCTTAAAAGAAAACAGTCGTAACATAAAACTATATACTATATACCCTTTCTAGAGGGAAAGAACAGTTTTCTAAGTGTTTTGTACTCGTAGAAGCTTTTTGGTTGTCCATGCTGTATACTGCAAAGCATTTGTGAGGATGAGATTAATTTTGGGAAGGTAATGTATAGTTTGACACAGGAAAAGATACCCCCTTAGAAAAAGCAGGCACAAATTTAAATATATATATACATGCACCTATTGCCTGGCAGTTTCTCTCTCGGGGCTTCCAGCTTAGTTGAAACTGGTATCTCCAGGAACAAGCAGGAATGAGTCTTCACATATGGGTATGTCGGTACCGACGGAGCCTACGCGGGAACGCTCCCCAGCGTCCAAAAAGAAAGCCTTTTGGAGCATCCCACACGCATGCGCGCTGCCTTCCCGCCCATTCACTTCCCTCTCTTCAGTTTTCCACGGAGCCGGCAGGACGTATTCCTGTCACCGCAGAAAATTCTTCTTTTTATTCTTAGTTTTTTGTGGTCGCGTCTGCCTTCCCTCGATGCCACCGGTACCGCCGGTGCTTTTCTTTCTTTTTACTAAAAAATTTCTTCTTTTCTCTAGGAATTTTTTTCCTGTTTAGTGCCTGACAGTTTCTAGGCCACTAGGCCTCTATCCTTCCATTATGGAAAAGCCAGCCACTATCCTTAAGAAATGCTCAAAGCGTGGCGGTACAGATATATTTTTAGACACTCATAGTTGGTTTCTAAAATGTTTAGGTCCTGACCATTGCCCACTGGAGTGTCTCTCCTGCTGGAGCTCAAACAGAAGAAGTCTTCAGGATCGAGCACAACTCGATACCCGGTTCACATCGGACTCGATGTCACCAGCCAGAATATCTTCTTTTTCACAGGATCAGGTAACCAAACAAAAATCTGTAAAGACTAGCCAGTCCTCGAGTGGTAGATCTCCTTCTAAGCATCGAGATGCCTCTGGCATTGCCCTCGGACATTTTGGCAATAAAGCCCCGGCGGGAGTCTTCGGGCTCCAAAACATTAAGGGGCTTCAGGTTGTTCCCGGGGTTCTTACCTCGATGAACATACCTGGGCCATGCTCGGTGGTTGTGGCCGCTTCGAGCGGTACCGACACCCCGGCATCGGCTATGGTGATGGATGAAACACTCCTCACCGATGAACGTAGTCTAGCGCTCTCAGCTACTTCGGTACCACTAGAGTTGCTGCAGACCGTTCCTCGAGTATCGGCTTTGGTACCGGTATCGGTATCGACCTCGGCATCGGTGTCGGTACCGTCCATGCTTGCTTTGACAGACTCGCTTCCTTCGATGCCGAGCCTGGAATCGCTCTCTAGCATGGAGGATTTGGTACCGACTCGTCTCAGTACCGACCTCAGGCGGTACCGAAGACATCGCTTTAAAGAAAATCCGATGCTTCGTCCTTTCAAGTCTTCCGATCCCGATGACTGGGATGAATCCATCAGTACCAAGGCTGAATTTTCAACAATTCTAGCCTTTACCCCTCATTTTAGGGGGTTCTCCTCAGGAGAGATTTCTTTTCAAGCTTTTCTGCTTGATATGCAGAGTTACTTGCCATTTCTATACCTGGTAAAGAATCCATACCAGGGGATTCAGAGAGACTGCAATTCCTCTGGATTCCAAAGGAGGTGATCATGCTTCCTTTGCATCAGATCTTACAGGATCTACTATTAAGAATGTGGGGAAACTCCTTTAACGGTATCCCCACATTCTGACACTTGACACTATGTACAAGGTGCCACCTTCTCCAGGTTTTCAAAAGACTCAGCTTCCTCATCATTCTATTGTTGTAGAATCAGCAATGAGGCTTATTAAGAGTGCAAAGAAGCACTCCTCTTATCCACCAGGTCATGAGTCTAGGACTTTAGATGCCTTTGGACGTCGATGCTTCCAAGCATTCATGCTTTCAGCAAGAATTATTTCATATATTTTCTATATGGGATTATCTCTTGAAGAGGTCACAAAGAACTTAAAGCTTTTGAACCCTTTTCTTCAAGAACATAAAAGAGCAGACTATTTCTTAGTCAGTCATGCTCAAAATGTCTCTAAGTTCCTTAATCGTGCTTCCCTGGACTGTTTTGAGTCTATTAGTAGAACTTCTGCTATAGCCATAGGGGCACGACGTATGGCCTGGCTTCAAGCTTCAGACTTGGACAAATGGGTACAAGAAAGGCTGGGAAATACGCCTTGTACTGGTGAAAATCTCTTTAAGAAGGATGCTTTATTCCAAGCTAATCAGTTAAACACTGATATTGTTGCTTTCAGAGGATTGCCAAAACTTTCCTCTATCCCAGCTAGTAAAAAATCTCCTAACAAACTTTATCCCCCTAAGGGGAAAAAGTTTTATTCATCTTCTACCCATCATGCAGATGTTTCCAAAGAAGGGCAGTATCATACCAAGCTCAGCAAACCCAGCAGTCGCAGGGTTTCTGATATTTTATTCATTAAATCTCTTTTTTTCCTGTTTGAGGTTCAGAACCGCTAACCTACTTCTTATCAACAGAAGCATCTACAGTTCTTCTCATCCTTACTGAGAGATCAGTGATACACTGACTCAATCCTCCACTCTAGGCATGAATCTCTTGCCGCAAGAGAAATCCATTCTTTTAGCTCCTAGAGCTATTGAGGATAATCATGCCCTACAGGCAACAGGTTTCTACTCTCCTTTTTGAAGGAAAAGGAGGAGTAGCAACTAATAACAAGGTAGTCTATGCCCTTCACCTTGACAGTTTTCCTGTACAAGGATATCTCATACTTTTGACTGCAGGGGGGCTTTACCTGTTTCAGAGGCTTACCAAATTGTAAGTCTTCACAACTCTGTATTACTTTCTATCCCTCTTAGTCGAGACATTCTGTCTAAGAGTGATACTATTCAACTGGAGGGCTTACTTTTTAAGCCCATAGGATTTTCTTCAATACCTACTCCAGTAAGTGGTTCCCATACAGAGTTTTCTTCCCCTTTGCAATCTTCTCAAATATTTCTTTTAAGGCAGCTATCGGACCATAATTGAGTTTTACCACTCCTAATTATGTCTGTCGGTCCTTTTCCAATCTATGGGACCTAACTTTCCTGCTGTCTTAATAACAAATAATTCCAAGACAGGTTCCAAAATCTACTTGGGCATTTATCTTTGCAGGCAACCGGCCTGTCTACTATTCTTAGCCATCTTCAATTTTTTTCTGGCACCAATAGAATAGATTAGGTTGCACACTGGCAATTAAACAGCCAGATCTCACCTAAGCAACCTATAACATGCTCACTGCAATTATACAAAAAGCTCTGCAATTATGGGCCTTCGCCAGAGAGCGTCATAGCCATTCCTGGTGAGTAACTTCCAGATGGTTAAAAAGGCTTTGCCCAGTCATGCTCCCACATGACTGTTTTTTTCCTATTCTTACCATCTTCCTTAAAATTTCCTTTTAAGGAAAACTAACCAGGGCTTAGACCACATGAAAGCATAAAGAATTGCTTAATTCCCTGAGTAGTTCCACATCTCCAGTGGAGCTCTTGCAACAGGGATGCATTCCTTTTCACTGCAGTCGGTCCTTGTCTAATGCATTCCTTCTAATTCCCAATACTTCATTGGAGCTTATGCTGAACAAAGAACGCATGATACTCATATTGCCCTCATAGAGGAGCAAACAGGGTATCCTTATATTGCGTCTTTTTCTCCACACTGAAGTTATAGAAGGATCCAGACTTGTTGCCTTAAGACTAAGGATCTCCTCTGCACCCCTTCACGTAGGTCTCCATTTCTGGTTATTCAAAGTCTAGAATTTTTAAAGAAATCTAGACCTCTCCTTCTGACTAGGAACATTCCACTGGTTTCCATGTAACCACCTTCATGGTTCTTCCACGTGTAACCAGTAAGGGGTTCTCTATCCATATTCTCAAGCGGGTCTTACCCCTTCTTGTTATTAAGTGAATCTCTCTTTATATATATATTTATATGTTTATATAAACACATATATCTGACTCTGAAAGATTTGTTACTGTCCATATTAATGCTGTCTCAGCATACCATAGCGTTTTAATGGACAACCAATTTCTATAGGAATTAGAAACTACCTTATTTTACCGTAACCTTCCGGTTATGGTACATCTGAAGCTCTCCATGTAAAGTCATTATCCTAAGTGACATCACTTAGGGAAGACATTACTGATCTTCAAGAAATTGGAGGCTACACCGCCTACTACAAATGTTTTTCTTTCACTTCCATAGAGGGGTCTTAAAGACCCATCCTTTTTCTGCAAACCAGTCGGATTTACCTCCTCTCTTTCCTAGAGCCTTATTCCGCTACAAGGACAAAGAGCTTCAAACTTTGGCCTACAGAAGCTTTTGCTTCTCCTCCAAAGTCCAACCTCATTAAACTCCCCCAGTTTTTTCTTCTGGGATTAGTTCTAGCCATTAAGGCTTCTGACCTCTCCCTGTATTGCAAAATTTATTTTCCTCTACTTCACAGTGAGGTAATTTCTTTGGGGATAATGTACTGGCTCTTAGCACCAGACCATATTACCCTCAACAAATACTTTCGCAATACTTTTGAGTGAGGTCCACATTAGAAAATTGGAATTCAATTTTTACTAACATTTATTATCTACACAAGGACTTCCCTCTAGACGCCTTGTTTAATTAAGCTGTTCCACAGCACACCCCTTTTAATTCAACTCCTACCCCTCCATCCCTTAGATGCCTGAGGTTCTGGGAAATAGCATGGCCCATCTATTAGATTTGCAACATGCTGGGACCTCCTCTAGGCATCTCTAGCTTGGGAGTCCCCATATGTGAAGACTCATTCCTGCTTGTTCCTGGAGATAGCACAGTTATTCACCTGTAATTGATGATCTCTGGAAACAGCAGGAATAAGTCTTCACAACCCACCCACCTCCCCTAGGAGGAGTTCTCTCTCTCTCTCTCTAATTTGTCTACTTCCCTCCTTCGGTCTCAGCTACAAACCCAACTGATGAGAGGGAAGTGAATGGGCGGGAAGGCAGCGTGCATGCATGTAGGATGCTCCCAAAGGCTTTCTTTTTGGACGCTGGGGAGCGTTCCCGTGCAGGCTCCGTCGGTACCAACGTACCCATATGTGAAGACTTATTCCTGCTGTTCCCAGAGATCACCTGTTACAGGTAAGTAACTGTGCTTTCTGCTGGGGTAGAATGCCATGAGCCTTCATTCATAACCAGCCAGGGATTTTTCTCCTATTTTTATATTCCACTCATTCTTCAACAAGAGCTCCCTCCAGGACCTAGCTAACATGGACCTTCAATCTGGCCTCTAGGTGTTGCAGTTGAATAATGACTGAGATGTCCTTCCATCCAGGGACTGTGAATGCTGTCTGTATGCCATTCTTAGCATGTGAAGCAGATCTAATCTGGAATTAATTACATTTCCTCTGTATAACAGTATGTAGCATTTGCCACTGGGCTGACATGATGTACTTTTTCTGCTACTGAGATTTTTGTCTGATGCCATATCTGCATATCACAAAAAGAAAATTAAGGTTTCATTGCAGTTGCATTGTGGTGATATAGTGGAGAGAAATGGAAAGCTGATGCAAAACAGTTAAATTTGGAGATGACATTAGGACAGAAAGAAACATAGAAACATGATGACAGAAAAAGACCACATGGCCTATCTAGTCTGTCCTTCCATATCAACAACTACAACAGTCCACTTTTTACCTTTAGAGATCCTCTGTGTTGGTCCCATGCTTTTTTGAATTCAGTTACTGTCCTCATCTCTACCACCTCCACTGGGAGACTATTCCATGGATCCACTACTCTTTCCGTAAAGAAATATTTCCGCATATCACTCCTGAATCTATCTCCCTTCACCCTCATCCCATGTCCCCTCGTAGCAGAACTTGCTTTCAATTGAAAGAGGCTCTCTCCCTGAACATTTATGCCACGGAGGTATTGAAACATCTCAATCATATCACCTCTATCCCGCCTTTCCTCTAAGTTGTACATATTAAGATCCTTAAGTCTGTCTTCATATGCTTTATAATGAAGCCCACTAATCATTTTAGTAGCCACCCTCTGCACCGACTCCATCCTGTTCACATCCTTTTGAAGGTGCGGTCTCCAGAATTGCACACTATACTCCAAATGAGGTCGCACCAAAGACTTATACAGAGGCATTATCACCTCCTTTTTTCTGCTAGCCATTCCTCTTCGTATGCACCCAAGCATCCTTCTAGCTTTTGCCGTCGCCTTTTCTACCTGTTTAGCTACTTTAAGATCATCAGACACAACCACTCCTAGGTCCCGCTCTTCTTTAGTGGACAAAAGTACTTCACCTCCTATACTGTATTGCTTCCTTGGATTGCTGCAGCCCAAATGCATGACCTTACATTTTTTAACATTAAATCTCAGCTGCCAAATTCTAGACCATTCTTCAAGCTTAGCTAGATCCCTCCTCATGTTATCTATACCTTCCTGGGTGTCTACTCTATTGCAGATTTTGGTATCATCTGCAAAGAGGCAAACCTTACCCGACAGCCCTTCTGCTATATCACTAACAAAGATGTTAAAAAGAATCGGACCAAGGACAGATCCCTGGAGCACACCACTGGTAACATCCTTCTCCTCAGAGTGAGCTCCATTTACTTGTACTCTTTGTCGCCTCCCACCCAACCAATTTCTAACCCAAGCAGTAACTTTAGGGTCCATCCCTAGGGTGCTCAGTTTGTTTATAAGTCGCCTGTGAGGAACAGTGTCAAAGGCTTTACTGAAATCTAAATACACCACATCTAGAGCTCTCCCTCGGTCCAACTCCCTGGTCACCCAGTCAAAGAAATCAATCAGATTTGTCTGACAAGACCTGCCTCTGGTGAATCCATGCTGCCTCGGATCCTGTCATCCGCTGGACTCCAGAAACCTCACTATTTTCTCTTTCAGCAGCGTTTCCAATAATTTACTCACCACCGAAGTTAAACTAACCGGCCTGTAGTTTTCAACCACATCCTTACTTCCGCTTTTGTGTAAAGGCACCACTTCCGTTTTTGTGTAAAGGGTGAGCCCTGTTAAACTGTCATGCAGCAGCCTTCTGAAAGGTTTCAACCATTGAATTGATAGAAACTTAAAAATTTAGGGCCATAGTTACTAAGGTGCTCTACTACTAAGGCACATTTTTATCATTAATGCACATTATTAGTGTCTATGTCCCATTGCATAAAATAGGACCTGCTGTAAAACAATGTAAGTTAAGAGTACAGCACCTTAGTAACTTTGGCCATTAATGCCTGTTTGAGAGAATGGTAAGATTGTTTTATTCGTATTTTCAAAAACTATTTTTTTATTGAAAAAACATTCCCTCCCTTTTCTGATTATTAGGAACAAGTCCGTCCTTTGCATCCAGCACCACTCCCAGAGGCACCACAGCCCCAGCGACTGCCACCTGAAGCGGCTGGTACCTCCCTGCCTCAGAAACCACACTTAAAACTGGCCCGGGTGCAAAGTCAGAATGGCATTGTACTTTCTTGGAGTGTCTTGGAGGTGGACAGGAGTTGTGCCGCTGTTGACAGCTACCATCTATATGCTTACCATGAAGATCCTACAGCCACCACACCCTCCCAGTGGAAGAAAATTGGTGAGGTGAAAGCACTTCCACTGCCTATGGCATGTACCCTCACTCAATTTGTGTCTGGCAGCAAGTACTACTTTGCTGTAAGAGCAAAGGATATTTATGGACGTTTTGGATCTTTTTGTGACCCCCAGTCAACGGATGTAATATCCCAGAGCAGTTAAAAAAAATATATAATAAAGACCTGAAAAAAACTGGTATTCTTAAACTATTCCCATATGAGGGTTACTTTTTTATTTTAACTATGTGCATGAAATTTACAGTAAATTATCAGCCAGATTTCACAGGAGTATGTATACACTACATCTGTTCATTACCAAAAGCAAAATTATCAACTAAAAAACATTTTCTTGGACAGTTCAGCCTTGAGTTGTTTTTTAAACTACCGCATCTTCATTCCTTGCCCCCCACCCCCTACAGTACCTATTCCTGTTTCATGAATTTACATTTGAATGCAAGTTCAAGGGGCCATGCTATGGACCAGTGCCTGAACACTGAGTTCGTGTTGATGGGGACAGGATCATATTGCTGGATTGGAAGCTTGAACTTTTATCAGCTAAAGTCAAGTTATCATGATTGCTGAAAAAAGCCTATTTCCTTTTGTATACTTTTCCTTAAAAGAAGGTTGCACAACAGAGCTGCCCAGTAAGGAAGACTGATGCTTTGTATTCTCCTTGGTGTCTCTGTACTTAATCAACTGGGTACACTGTTGCACAGACTATCTGTATTTGTGGTTTAGCAGGAGCTAACGATGATGAATATTTTAGAACGGAGTTATGTGCTGTGAAATGCCTGTACCATACCATTAAGAACCAGGTTGAAAAGACTGGTTCTTATTTTAAGAAGTCTGAAATTGTTGCTTGTGAAGCAGAATTTGTATTTTTTCCCTAGGTCAAAGATTTTGCTTCCTGTTTTTTCTTGTCATGTGGCTTTTGTTTTTTGTTTGGGGTTTTTTTTGTCTAAAGAGTAACTTTGAATGTGACCAGAACATATCGTTGCTTAGTTTCTCAACTGTGCTTGTGCATAAATAAATTCTGCTGTTTTGCCTCCTGCAACATACTCTCACAATAGCCTGGTAATATATTGAGCTGAACTATCACATCCTGTTTATCTTCCAAATTTTTTATTGAATTTTGTTCCATAATTGTATATATGTTTACAGAAGGTATTCTGGCAAACATACATAAAGAACATTTCATATAATGTGGCACACTTCAATTTAACTTGGATATTTGGCAGTGTATAACTCATACTTGCAGTAAAAGAGTTATTTTATAAGGATAAGGTTCTCCTTATAGTTGTGTATAGACTGTTCCCATGGCACAGACTGTACTTATTGCACTGCAGATACAAATGTATTAATACTTCACCCTTATGTAGTGTTTTGCGCTCTCTGTTCAAAATCTGTAATATTTTCAGTGTAATTGCCTCAGGAGTTGAACCAAGATGACACATTAGTTCCTGAAGAGCAACATCCTCCTTTGCCTTTATCTTTTCTGATGTGGCCTATTATCCTGGACCCCCATCCAGGCTTTCATTTTAAGGACATCATATAGGCACCATCTTCTGTTAAAGTGGCTTTGTTGTCTTTTTCTGATTTTTCATCATTCTCCAGTTCTTATCCGTTGCCATTTTCTCATTCTTTCATTATATTCCCCCTTTACTGGAGCTCAGTTGGTATTTGAACCATAGAACATATGTAAAATAAAATAGGAAAATTTGTTGTTCTGGATCTAGTTGGAGACTTGCATTACATGCTGTGACAGAGTAAACATAATTTCAAATCTCCAGTAAGTCTGATTTATGTATTTGTATGTGTCTCATTCTGCCTCAGAATAGCTCACAGCACTGATGGAACGTCTTTTTAACTGATACAGGGTCAGATATAGTAAGCATTTTACCTGTAAATACAAAATGGAGAAATCTTGTAGTATATCTGACCTATAATTAGGAGTATGAATGAATGGAGTTATTTTAGACTCCTGGGAAGAAAGCTTTTGCATCATTTTTTTCCACTACGAGAAGTATTTTCTGCTTCTTGACCAAAGCTTGCTTATATTTGCGTTGTGCCCCTTTATCTGGGTGCTACTGACCACTGACTCCACACTGTAATTGTCAGTACGTTGTCTGCTGGCTTGTTGCAGGAAAAATAGCAGATCTTTGAGTCCCTAGTCTGTAGCATACAGTGTGCGTAATCTTGTATATAATAGCCATGTTAGGGCCCCTTTAATCCTAGCTATGTGTAGGCACCTCTTCAAATGGTATATTAAAGGGAAATAAAAGGTGGAGAAAGATGGTAGGTTTGAACTTACATATCGCATATTCTGTATTTTCCACCCTATGTGCATGCCTTCCCTGATTTAACTACCAATTAGTTTGCATATAACTGTAAATAAGAGACGGACAGAAAATGCTACCCTCCCCCTCCAAAATAAAAAGTTGTGAGCTATGGGACAGTCATTCAGAACTCATAAAATAAAACCTGTACCATACTGGTTCCCTTGGTGTGTACACACGAGCCTGTGAGTGTATGTATAATATACTCTGTGGGGCATGTTTACTAAAGGTTTTAATGTACATTAATAAAATTAACGCACGTTGTATCCACACCCAATGTTTCATCTGTATATCTACATCTATGAAAATGTCTGTGAACATAGACACAGAGAGATCAAGCATGGCAGACAGTGCGTCAAGACATGGATTGAAATATAAACTCTATGGTGAGTGTATTTCTTTTGATCACTGACCGTGACACTCATGTATGTTCAGTGCTTCTGTCTGGATAGTGAGCAACACTGAATATATTTAGAGTGGCAGCATGACTTACCTGGATAATGACAATATTCAGTCCACTATCCAGATAACTGTCTGAATAAGTTTGTACAGCCTTTTTGCGGTCCTAAAGTTAGCTGGACAGAAAATTAAATATCGCCATTATCCAGATAATTTCTGAGAACTCTCATGTTCTGTCCTGTATGGATAGTGCCAAGGCAGTCTGGAAGGATTTTCAATGGCACTATTTTTATATAGTCAATAAACAAACTGGCTTAATAGGTGCAAACTAACACTATCTCACCACCACAAACTGTCATAAAACAACTCCCTTATAAATATTTTTTATTTGATAAAAATATTTTTAAATTCATATGAAATTGTTAATCTTCCTAATAGAGAAAAAGACCTGAGTTAGTCTCTTGGATTTATATCTGGATCCATGGATATCTCCAGGAACAAGCACGAATGTAGTCTTCACATATGGGTATCATCGGTACCGATGGAGCCTGCGCGGGAACGCTCCCTAGCGTCCAATAGGAACGCTTTTGGGAGCATCCCTCAGCAGATGTGCGCTGCCTTTCCAACTGTCCCTCTTCAGTTCTTCATTTTCCGCGGAGCCGACAGGATCTATTCCCTGTCACCGCAGAAAATACCGTCTTTAAATTTGTTTTCATGTGGTCGGGTTTGCCTACCGCACGACGCTTACCGGTACCGCCGGTTCTTTTCTTTTCCTTAAAAAAAAACAACCTTATGCTTTAAACTGTTTCTCTTCAGAAACTTTTCTCTTTTGGTGCTAGGCGCCATTTTGGGCACTAGGCCCCATATTCCTAAAACATGGAAAAACCAACTAGTGGTTTTAAAAAATGTACTAAGTGTGGCGGTACCATTTCCGTCACTGACACCCATGATTGGTGTCTTAAATGTTTAGGGCCTGAACATTCTCCAACTGAATGTCTCTACTGTATGGGGATGACTAAAAGAGGAAGACAGAACCAGGCTGCAAAGCTCGGAACCCTCTTTTCTTCAGATGCCAGATCCATTGCATCGACATCGTCAAGGGCCTCTTCTTCCTCCCATGGATCTCAGGTAACTAAACATAAAAGCCGGTCCTCAAAGGGTAGCTCTCCTGCTAAGCATCGAGAGGCCATTGGCAATGCCCTTGAGGGACCACACCGGCAAAACAGCCCCGGCGGGAGGCTTCGGCTTCCAAAGCATCGATGGGGCTTCAGGATATTCTCGAGGCCCCAACCTCGCAAGAACTACCTATGCCATGCTCAGGTGTTCCAGACGTTTTTACCGGTACCAACACCCAGGCATCGGTAGTGTCGATAGACCAGAGGTTCCTTGCTGTCGAATGCAGCATCGCAGCTCTTCTTTCAGCTGCGATACCGTTGGTCCAGTGGGTACCGACATTGACATCGATGCCGGTACCGACACCGGTACAGACAGCGGCCCCGGTGGGAACTCTTCCCATGCCATCTCTGGCTGGAATCGACAGATCAGTATCGGGTCAACTCGGTACCGACTTCGATCGATACCGGGACCATGCTTTGCAGGAGCATCGGGGTCAGGAATACTCGGATTCCGAAGACTCTGACAATTCTGCTGGTACTCGAGGGTTTCTCCCAGAAGATCCCTCTTCTCCCCAACGCAGAATGTCACCTCCAGAGGACATGTCTTTTCAGGATTTTATCCGTGATATGGCCAAAGTCTTTCAATCACAGTAGCTCCTGAAGAGGAACCCAGAGCAAAGTAACTGGAAATTCTCCAATATCCTAAAGCTCCTAAGGAGGCAGCCACTCTGCCTATCCATGAAAGTCTGCATAACTTGATGCTCAGAATGTGGGAGACACCTCTGACTACTTCTCCTCACTCTAGGAGACTTGATACTATGTATCAAGTTCCCCCATGTCCTGGATTTCAAAAAACTCAGCTGCCACACCATTCAATGGTAGTGGAATCAGCCATGGGTAGGATGAAAAGTGCAAAGAGGCATGCATCCAATACTCCAGGTCGTGAATGCAGGACTCTGGATGCTTTTGGGCGCCGAACTTTTCAAGCTTCCATGCTTTCAGCTAGGATCAGTTCATATATTCTATATATGGAAATGTTCCTCAAGGAAGTCACAGGAGACTTGGAACTTATGAGCCCATTTCTCCCAGATGACAAGAGACAAGATTTTCTTGCTCTGGTTAAGCATGCTCAAGATGTCTCCAAGTTTGTTAATCGTGCAGCCTTTGACTGCTTCGAATGCATCAGCAGAACCTCTGCTATTGCCATTGGCACACGACGGATGTCCTGGCTACAAGCATCAGACTTGGAGACCTGGGTACAGGACAAGTTAGGCAGCATTCCTTGCACGGGGGAGAATCTCTTTGGCAAAAACTGGAAGGAGAAGGCTAACAAGTTAGATGCTGACAATACTACTCTAGATAGATTGTCAAACTCTACAGCCACTCCAGCCAAAAAGAAGCCTTATAAAAAACCCTCTTTCAGCAAAAAGAGGAAGTTTTATCCTCCTTATACCCAGCAGAGTCAAACTCAAGGTCAGGTTGCCCAAAAGGCACAGACTAGACAGCAAAAGAAGCCAAAAGGCCCGAGAGCCCAACCAGCTCTCCAGGTTTAGCCCCCTCAAGGGTTCTGACTCCTTCCTAGAGAGCTTTGCCTTCCTGCCTCTGAGGGGTCCCCAACCCCCCAATATCCCGGGCAGGTTATGCCACTTTGCCAACAGATGGCATCAGATAGCAGCAGAAGATTGGACTTTGTCCATTGTAGGAGAAGGGTACAAGCTTCATTTTCACAGCATGCCCCCTCCTACAATTCTAAAGCAATTCAATTCTCAAACCTCCGCAGACAATCTGCTAGATCACGAGGTCTCGACACTTCTTGCCCAAGGGGCAATAGAGGAAGTACCCATTCTTCAACAGGGTAGAGGGTTCTACTCCCCCTATTTTCTTATTCCAAAGAAAACAGGAGGACACAGACCCATTCTGGACCTCAGAGAATTGAACAAATATCTGTTTCAAGAGAAGTTCAAAATGATTTCTCTAGGAACTCTTCTGCCATACCTTCAAAGCCAGGATTGGCTTTGCTCTCTAGACTTAAAAGATGCATACACTCACATTCTCATCCATCCAGATCACAGGAAATTCTTACGGAAAACATTTCCAGTACAGGGTTCTTTCCTTTGGTCTGGCTTTAGCACCAAGGGTGTTCACGAAATGCATGGCAGTAGTAGCGGCATTTCTACGAACCCTGGGGATATTCGTCTTCCCTTACTTAGACGACTGGCTCATTCGAGCCCCTACAGTTGCAGAGGCCGGCACTGCACTGTCCCGTACAATGCGAATCCTCCAATACTTGGGATTGTAATAAACTTCCCAAAATCCTAACTTGTTCCTTCCCAATGCCTGGAATTCATAGGAGCCTGTCTAGATACCAGACAGGCAAGGGCTTTCCTTCCACAGGCCCGGTGTCTTCGCATAATACAACTAGCTTCTCAAGCAGCAGGCAAATCCTCCCTCACTGCTCGAGAGCTACTACAGTTACAGGGACATATGGCATCCACAGTTCATGTAGACCCATATGCTTGCCTCCACATGCAAGCAGCTCAGTGGACTCTTTCCACACGGTGGACACAGGCCACAGGTCATTTGTCGGACAAAATAATAAACTCTCAATGACTAATTTTGTCCCTTCAATGGTGGCGATCACTAGAAAACCTGACAGTGAGGTCTCCCTTTCATCAACCCCTTTTTCAGGCCACCCTAACAACAGATGCATCACAGGTGGGTTGGGGAGCACACCTGAATCATCTCTCTACCCAGGGAACCTGGACTCCACAGGAGGCTGGTTTACACATAAACCTCCTGGAATTAAGAGCAATCTATTTAGCTCTTCGAGTATTCCACGCCCAGCTCAGCTACAAGACAGTCCTAGTCCAGACGGACAATCAAGTAGCCATGTTCTATGTGAACAAGCAGGGCGGAACAGGCTCTCTGTCGTTATGCAACGAAGCTTTACAACTGTCGGCCCTCACCAGAGAGCATCAAATTCACCACCTAATGGTATATCTTCCAGGCATTCAAAACCTTTGGGCAGACAGACTCAGTTGAGTACTGCTGCCTCACGAGTGGTCCCTCCACCTAGACCAGGTGGCAAAGATATTTCATCTCTGGGGCACTCCAGACATAGACCTCTTTGCAAGTCTACTGAATGCCAAACTTCCCCAGTTCTGTTCCAGGATTCCGGCTCACAATTGTCAGGCAAGGGATGCCTTCCTCCTTCACTGGTGTCAGGACTTCCTTTATGCCTTCCCACCCATTCCCCTCATCCCCAAAACACTCTTCAAGCTTCAGAGAGACGGGGGTCGCATGATTCTCATAGTACCACAATGGCCACGCCAAACATGGTATCCCCTGCTTCTATAGCTCTCTCAAGCAGAACCTCTGGAGTTAGGGCATGCTCCAGATCTCCTTAAGAGAACGGGACGCTATGGCACCCGAATCCCCAGTCCCTGCACCTCATGGCCTGGTTGCTGAAGGCTTAGACCTCCAGGATCTCAACCTGTCCCAACATGTAAAGGATATCCTTCAGGCTTCTAGGAAATTTTCCACAAGAAGTTCTTATGCCTTCAAGTGGAAACGTTTTACTATATGGTGCTCCAAGAAGGGATTAAACCCCCTTGTCATACCCTTAGAATTGATACTAGAGTAAATCCTTCACTTATCAAATTCTGGTCTAAAGACCAATTCAGTAAGAGTCCATCTTAGTGCAATTGCAGCTTCTTATAAGCCTCTGAATGGACAACCAATTTCCTCTCATCCACTCATATCAAAATTTATGAGAGGTCTTCTATTAACCAAACCTCCCATCAAGCCACCACCGGTGGCATAGGATCTAAATCTAGTTCTCGGGAAGCTTATGAAGCCGCCTTTTGAACCTTTAGCCACTACAGCCCTTAGGCTTTTGACCTGGAAGGTCATCTTCCTAATTGCAATCACCTCTGCACGTCGCATTAGTGAATTGCAAGCTTTAGTGGCTGATCCTCCTTATGCTAGGTTTCATCATGATAAGGTTGTTCTTAGAACTCATCCACACTTTATGCCAAAGGTGGTTTTGCCTTTTCATTTGAATCAATCAATTTATCTTCCTGTATTTTTTCTGAGGCCTCATGCCTCTTATGCAGAAAGAAACCTTCATACTTTGGATTATAAAAGGGCCTTAGCCTTTTACATACAAAGAACACAGCAACATAGAAAGTCCTTGCAACTTTTTATAGCTTTTGACCCTAGTCATTTGGGACTTCCAGTCTCCAAAAAAACTTTATCTAAATGGATTGCCCAATGCATATCCTTTGCTTAAGAGAGTAAGGGTCTTCCTCAGGACCATGTCACAGCTCATAATGTGAGAGCCATGGCTACTTCCATGGCTAATCTCCACTCTGTGTCTATCGATGACATTTGTCAAACAGCCACATGGGCTTCGGTACACACCTTCACAGCCCACTACTGCCTGGACAAAGCCTCCTGTTGGGATGCCTTCTTTGGTCAAGCTGTTCTTCGAAATCTCTTTCAGACCTAATTCAACTTCTACCCACCAACCCTGGTGGAATGCCAGAAATCCATGGGAAGAAGGATGCCTATCTTTCTGGGTTGGCACCTTCCTGGGGCTATCTCCCTGGCATCTTCAGCTAGGGAGTCCCCATATGTGAAGACTGCATTCCTGCTTGTTCCTGGAGATAGCATAGTTAGTCACCTGTAACAGGTGATCTCCGGGAACAGCAGGAATTTAGTCTTCACAACCCACCCACCTCCCCTAGGAGTTCTCTCTGTCTCTTTGTCTCTTTCCTCTCTCCCTCTATCCTTTCACTCAGCTACAAACTTAACTGAAGAGGGACAGTTGGGAAGGCAGCGCGCATGTGCTGAGGGATGCTCCCAGAAGCATTCCTATTGGACGCTGGGGAGCATTCCCGCGCAGGCTCCGTCGGTACCGATGATACCCATATGTGAAGATTACATTTCTGCTGTTCCCGGAGATCACCTGTTACAGGTGAGTAACTACGCTTTCTCAGAAAAGGACACCAATTCATTAGTTTGAAAAAACCCTTATTTTTATTATTCATGAGTAATTTAAAGTCAACTCATTATTTAACAAAAAAAACTCATTCCACAATGCTTTAAATTCAAAAAATCGTGAAAAAGAACGTATCTATATGTATCAGCAGTTTGCGATGACTAGCGCACACCCAAAGTGTGCAGAACTGTATTATTGCAAATAGATGTTGAACCGTGTCTTGATCCACATCCGATCATTCACCAGATGTGGCCCCGTTTCGCCTTACGGCTGCTTCAGAGGTAAGGCCAAATGACTAAAGAAATGAGGATAAGAACACATTTAAAAATTGCTCTAATATATGGGAGAACTATTTATTTTAAACCGGCAATTCAATTACCCATTGTGGTGTGTAGTAAACTCCACTAAATACTGATAGCACAATGTGATCTTAGTTCACAATCTAAAATATCTCATCTATACAACGCAATAAGTAATTGCAGTTTAAAATGAAGATAAATAGTTCTCACATATGTTAGAGTAATTTTTAAATTTGTTCTTATCCTCATTTCTTTCGTCGTCTGGCCATACTCCTGAAGCAGCCGTAAGGCAAAACGGGGCCACATCTGGTGAATGACCAGATGTGGATCAAGACACGGTTCAGCATCTAGGCATGAGGTTTTTTGTTAAATAATGAGTTGACTTTGTTATGCATGAATAATAATAAAAAAAAATTTAAAAAGAGGTTTTCAGACCAATGATTGGTGCCCTTTTTTGAGAAATCCATGGATCCTGATATGGACCCAAGGGACTAACTGAGGTCTTTTCCCTCTACTAGGTAGATTCGAATTTTCATATGACTATAACAATTATTTATATAGTGCCACTGAAATCCATGCATAGTGCTGGCAAGAGCAGCAATCTATATAATGGCAGCAGTTATCCGGATATTTGCTTTTGAATATTGGACTCTTTTTATTTCTCAAAAGTGGCCATTCTTTCTCAGTAAGTGAAATAAAATTGTATGGATACCCACAGAATGGTCTTCCTTTGATTACATGTGCAATGAAAGGAGGATAGATATACACACACCCAAATTCTTACCTCTGCATACGACAAAGTATATATATAGATCTCTTCTCTTAGAGGAGAGCTACATTTCAAATAGTTTTGATGCCCTTCTTTCCTTTTGAATTTTATGAGAAATGGTGCTATTTATTCTCAAGGTACTGGCACTGTCCTTTGCATATTGCAATGGCAGCTATTTTGTTTAATTTTCACAAGTGTGTAAAGATAAATAAAATGGTTCATTTTCTTAAAGAGCAAAAAGGCTGCAGCTCTTTCTACTGCTGGAATAGTAACCATCAATTTAATCAGTTATGAACTCACTAAAAGTGAGTCCACTTCCTTCTTCACATGCAGTTTCAAGATGACTGCTTTAGTCAACATTGCGACTGAAAAAGGTTGCCACTCCCCAGACCATATTTGTAAATATTAGATCAGTTATCTTTTTTTTCTTAAACAATATTGTCTGCTATCCCTTCCCAAAACGTATGGAATAAATTTAACTTAACCTTAATAAACAGCATATTTACGGTATTCTGATATCAGAGCACAAGACATCTAATTATGTTGTGCTTACCAGACTTAAAAGTCCATACAAAACCTTAAAACCTTTAACAAACAAATTTGTTCAAAAGTAAGATGATTAATTAGAGGAATACTTTTGACATTTCTACTATCCCATACAACATAAGCAAGTGACTTTGTACTCTAGCAACAGTCTTACACATAAGATGCATTAAGTTGTTGATTATGAATACAATATGAAGATGTCAAATTAGTTTGCTCACTTCTTTTATTGAAATTCAAATGTTGCAATGTTTATTTACCAGTTACCCCAGAACTGGAACTCTTATTTCCATTGACTGGTAAAACTATTGGTGGTTTGGGCATGCTTTTCTACCATAAACGTTGTCTAATTTCCTAGATAGGGACAGCAACAAATATTACATTATATTCAAAAATCTTTTTAAAATTATAGTCCTTGTAACTATTGGTGTTTCCCTTTGCAACCAGAAAAGAAACATCTATTCATAATTTGAAGTGGTTGAACTTCAAGTTAAATGTGGGTATGTTAGAAGAGCATTATGCCTCACCTCAGCTTTTTTTGGAAGTAACAACAGACTGAATTTAAAGTGAATGAACTGCAATTATTTCCCTAGCAAATCTGATCCGTTAATTTTTTCACTTTAAATTAGCCTCACTTAGGGCTTTTAACTTGGCTTTTACTGCATCAGAAATGCGGCCTTTTGTATATTTCAGTATTGCCAGGCTTTTAACAAGTTTTGGGTCCTATTTACTAAGCATTTTCCCAATAGAAACAAAATGGAAGACGTTTAGTAAATATGCCCTTTATAAGTTAAAATGGGACTGGCTATCCTTACACTCAACCCAGTGTCACAAGCACACTCCATTCATCTTGTTCCTGCTCATTCTATTAAATTATTAGCCATAAAATGGGAAACCCCTTGTAAGATACAATAACACTGATTTTGAAGCTGTATTTGTAAATAATAATAATGTAGGATATGCCTCATGTTAGATTCAGATTGGTTGAGTGCAGCCTTACCCTAATTTTTGTATGTATTGTAGACTGGTGTTTGTTCAAGTGTACCTGTTAGTGGGATTTTGTCTGGCAAGCCTGAAATTTATACTTTGAAATAAACTACTGGATTTTTAATATTCCGAGTCCATTTTTCCTTTTAACCTATTGTAGTTAAACTCAAAAATATGTTTAAAGCATTATTCCTTGCTGCTATGGTCTGACCAGCAAATTAATTATGAACAGGACAGATTGCATAGCATCCAGTTTGTTCTCCAGGAACAAGCAGGAAGTCAGTCCTCACATATGGGTGACGCCGGCGGAGCCCTCGTGGAAGCACCACCTCAGCTTTCAAAGAAAGCCTTTGGAAGATGCCACCACGCATGCATCATCCCCTTCCCGGACAAGGGTGCCATTTTACTCAGTCTCTCTTTTTTCGCGGAGCCCTTCAGACGTACGTCTTTCTTCCCCCCAAAAAAGTAGATTTCCTCATGTACATCTGTGTACCTTCGAGTTAGCACCAGTCCTTTTCCTGCTTCCGGGACCAGTTGCCCTCTGCTTCGGAACCTGTTAGGTTTTTTCCACTCTGCACGTTTTCCCGCTCTTTTCAACCGCTAGCCAAATTGAGGATCTTCGAACTCGCTGGGGTCCTTTTTGCCCCATTGGCCACCGGGTTTAAGAAGTGTGATTGGTGCTCACTAAATATGTCCCTCACTGACACACATGATTGTTGCCTCAGGTGTCTGGGTGCCAGCCACTACCCAGAGGCGTGTTTCCTGTGTAAGAAGATGTCTGCTAAGGCCATCCAGAGTCGCCTGCAGAAGCAAGGCAATATCTTCCACAAGTCAGTCTCTGCCCTGGTATCCCTGGAATTTGTTACCAGAGGATGTCGTAAAGGCTGTTAGTGTAGCTGGGTTTAAAAAAGGTTTGGACAAGTTCCTGGAGGAAAGGTCCATAAACCATTATTAAGAAGGGTCCCAGGATATCCATGCTAGACCCAGTACAAGCATTGTGGAACCTGTGTCTTTTGAGGAAACTGCTAGGTACGTATGACCTAGACTGGCCACTGTTGGAAACAGGATACTGGGCTTGATGGACCTTGGTCTGACCCAGTATGGCAAATCTTATGTTCTGGTAGCTGTGCACTCTAAGGCCCCGTTGGAGACCTCTGTCGCATAAACGCCTCAGCATCCTCTGTCTTAGTGAGTACCTTTTTGGTAAACTGATGGAGGACAAAGCAGTGGAGATCGAGACAGAGTATGTTACCAAGACTCGGCTGTCGAGGAAGATATCCACTCTTCGAAGGAAAAGACCTCCCTTCCACTGGGAAGGCCAGCCTTACCAAGGCTACCCCGCATACCAGGCCCTTCAAACCCCACAGCAGGGTGATCAGGCTAAGGGAGCTGGCCAGAGTCCACATAAATCTAAGGGGCCCAAACCCCAGACTCCGGCCCCAGCCCAGCCTTGGTCGTGATTTTGACTTGCACAGCATTGCCTCTCTCCCACTGGGGGGATCATCTACCCACAGGGGGATGCCTGATTCACTTTGCCCATTGGTGGGCCTCCATCACCACCGACTCCTGGGCACTCTATCTGGATCAGATGCCCCCACCCTTCTTTCCAGGGAAGCCCCCTCAGACTCCCCTACACCAGGTCCTGCTCTTGCAGGACCTTGTGAGCTTTCTCAGGGACAGGGCTGTGGAGCCCATACCGCATCACTTGAGAGGGAAGGTACTTTCTGGTCCCAAAATGAACAGGAGGACTAAGACCCATCCTGGACTTGAGGAACCTGAACAAATTCCTGGTGCAGGAGAAGTTCAAGATTCTCTCCCTTGGAACATTGCTGCCCTACCTGAAGGATGCCTATACCCACATCCTTATTCATCCCAGTGACAGACAGTACCTAAGGTTCATGGTTGGGGGCGCCAACTACCAGTACAGGGTACTTCCCTTCGGCCTAACCTCCGCACCAAGAGTCTTCACCAAATGCCTAGTAGTGGTGGCCGCTATCTCCGTCTCCCATATCTGGACGACTGGCCTTCATCTAGTAGTGGTGGCCTTCATCTAGTAGTGGCCTTCATCTAGTACTGGCCTTCATCTAGTAGTGGTGGCCTTCATCTTCCCATATCTGGACGACTGGCTAGTAAAAGGAGACACGGCCTCAGACGTGCTGCACCATCCAGGTCCTACAACATCTGGGGTTTATGGTAAACAACCCCAAGTCTCACCTCACTCCAACACAAGACCAGGAGTTCATAGGGGCTCGCTTGGACAGCCTACAAGCCAGGGCCTTTCTCCCTCTGAACAGAGCAGATCAGTTCAGAGCCCTGGCGTCCGAGGTGCAATGCTGCCACACTGTGTCGGCGAGGTCCATGCTTCACCACCTCAGCCACATGGCTTCCATGGTCCATGTGGTTCCCAATGCGTACCTCTGCTCACAGTGGACCTAGGCCACAGGAAGGCTCTGGGACACTGTTCCCTCTAAGCTGTGCGCATGTGCGCGCGCACACACCTCGCTGAGCGAGCGCACATACTTTACAACAGAGCGCACAAATATTATGGTTCTGATTCTGATAGAAAACAACAGACATCTTAAAATTTAAAAGTTGTTGTGTATTTATGGTTTTCACAAGTTCTACAATATTTTCTAGTGCAATCAATGTGGTGTACATACTGTATTCTGACGTGTAGTCAAGTTTTAAAGTATATAACTCTGAGTGTCGTTATGTGGCGCACAAAAATTTAACCTTCCTTCAAAAGCTGCACAGCTGATATTTTATGCGCACACAGCCTACAGAAAATTAGAGGGAATATTGCTCTGGGACAAGGTCTTGGTGTCCTGCCAGCTGACAGAGTCATTCAACTGGTGGCAGGATGCAGAGCACCTGCAGAAGGGTATGCCCTTCCAACACCGAAGCCCCCAGAGGGTCCTTACAATGGATGCCTCCCTGTTGGGCTGGGGTGTCCATTGTGAGGAACTGTGCACCCAGGGCAACTGGTCCCTCGAGGAGAGCCAGCAACAGATCAATCTGCTGGAACTCGGGGCCATCTTCTTGGCAATCGGGGCCTTCCAGCTATGCCTGCAGCATCAGTCAGTGCTCATCGAATTGGACAACCAGGTTGCTATGTTCTAGCTGAACAATCGGGGGGCACAGTGTCCCACCACCTGTGTCCGAGAGGCAGTAGCCCTCTGCTCTTATGCGATCAGTCAAGGAATGTTCTTCAGGTGATCTATCTCTTGGGCCAGGACAATACTCTTGCAGGCAGGCTGAGCAGGGTCCACCAACCACACGAGTGGCACTTGGACCCCAGGGTAGCGCAGCAGCTGTTACAACTATGGGGCACCCCAAGTCTGGACCTTTTTGCCAGCCCAGTCAGCACACAGCTGCCCCCTTCTGCTGCCCCCAACCGCATCCATCCCAGATAGCAGCAGATGCCTTCCGTATCTTGTGGTTGGAGGGCCTATCATATGCCTTCCCTCCCACACCACTGATCATGCGGACCCTTTTCAAGGTCCAGCGGGTCAAGGCTTCCATGATCCAGGTGGCACCTCGGTAGCCCGACAGCCTTGGTTTCCCCTGTTACTCCATCTCTCGACAGAACCTCCATTCCCCCTGGGGAGTTCCCCAGGACTGTTGACCCAGGAGGAGGGCTTGGTTCTCCACCCCAATCTGGGATCCCTATCGCTAACAGCATGGCTGCTGAACAGGTCACGCTAGCTCTCCTCAACCCTTCCCAAGGAGGTGGAAAAAGTCCTCCTCGCCTCTCATAAGGACTCCACAAGATGGGCTTATGCCTTTAAATGGAGAGAGGCTAAAAGGTTTAGGGCTCTTCAACCTGGAAAAGAGATGGCTGAGGGGAGATATGATAGATGTCTATAAATTAATTAATGGTAAATGTAGATCGATTGTTTACATCATCAAAATATAGAAAAACCCGGAAATGTGCAACAAAACTACAGGGTAACCTATTTAAGACTAATAAGAGACAATATTTTTCCACTCCATGTGTAATCAAACTCTGGAATTCGTTACCGGAGGATGTAGTAAAAGCTGTTAGTGTAGTTGGATTTAAAAATGGTTTGGACAAGTTCCGGGAGGAAAGGTCCATAAACCATTATTAAAGGGGACCCGGAATATCCACTGCTTGCCCCAATACAAGCATTGGGGAAACTAGTAGGTACTTGTGACCTAGATTGGCCACTGTTGGAAACGGAATACTGGGCTTGATGGACCTTGGTCTGACCCAGTATAGCATATATCATGTTTTTATCGCACAGAGTCTCAATCTGTTGCACAGAGTGATGAGTAGATCCTATCTCCTGCCCAGTGCATTCGGTACTGCAGTACCTGATCCACCTCTCATAGTCTGGACTCAAGTCCATCTCTGTCAGGGTGCATCTGAGCGTGCTCTCCACAAACCATCACGCCATAGAGGGCAAACCTCTTTCTGCACAGCCCCTCATTACCCGATTCATGCAGGGCTTTGCTGCTCTCTAAGCCTACCATCTGGATGCCTCCAATGGAATGGGATCTCAATGTGATTCTAACTCAGCTTACCAAGCCTTCCTTTGAACTCTTGGCTACCTGCCATCTCCTTTACCTGGAAGGTGGCCTTTTTGGTGGTGCTCATCTCTGCCGGCAGAGTCAGCAAGTTTCAGGCCTTGGTGGTCGAGCCACTCTGCACCAGGTTCTACAAGAACAAGCTCGTGCTTCACACCCACCCTAAAATACCTTCTGAATGTGGTATTGACATTTCACCTCAACCAGGAGGTAGTATCCCTACCTTCGGTCCATGGCCTCACACCAACAAGGCGGTGGCAGCCATTCTCCATACTTTGGACTGCAGAAGGGCCCTGTCTTTCTACCTGCAGCATACTCAGGGCCACTGCAAAGCTTCACAGCTTTTTGTTTCCTACAGCCCCAGTCGCCTGGAGGAGGCTGCCACCAAGCGGGCCTTGTCCACCTGGGTGGCGGACTGCATCACCTTTGCCCACAATCAGGCTGGGCTATTGTTGGAGTGCTGGGTCACGGCATACAACATCGGGGCTATGGCAACCTCAGTTGCAAGCCTATCCTCTGTCCCTATGGCAGACATCTGCCAGGTCGCCACCTGGTCCTCAGTCCTTACCTTTGTAGCTCACTACTGCCTAGAGAGGGAGTCACGATGGGACAGTGCCTTTGGCCAGGCTGTACTCCGTAATCTGTTTGGGGTTTAGGCAACTTCTGCCCTCCGACCCTTCTTGTTCGGGCTACCAGAGCCATGGTTCTCCCTGGACACTGGAGTCCTCAGAATCTGACCTCAGATTCGCTTGCGGCTACTCACAGTGGGACCATGTTTTTCTACAGGTTCTCGGTAGCTTGTAGCTAGTGAGTCCCATATGTGAGGACTGACTTCCTGCTTTTTCCTGGAGAAAGCGTAGTTACTCACCTGTATTAGGTGTTCTCCAGGGACAGCAGGAATTAGTCCTCACAACCCTTCCTCCTCCCCTTGGAGTTGCTGTACAGTTTTTGACATCTTCTTTTGTCAGTTCTAGCTATGTCATCTGACTGAGTAAGATGGCATCCTTGGGCAGGAAGGGGATGGTGGCATCTCCCATAGGCTTTCTTTGAAAGTTGAGGAGATGCTTCCAGGAGTGCTTCATCTACATCGGTGTCAACATCACCCATAAGTGAGGACTGATTCCTGCTGTCCCTGGAGAACACCTGTTACAGGTGAGTAACTGCGCTAAAAAGAAGGTCCTGATTGCTCAAAAGTGAGTGAAGTTTTGAATGCTTTTGTTCATGGGTGATTACTGTAGGTTGTGAGAGTCATGGAAGAAGTTGTGTACCTTACTGAGGAGAGTTAGGGAAAACCATTAGGAATGTGCATTCATTTGAAACGACATGGGAAATTTCCTATTTTGTTTTAAATCGTTTTTAATCTGAAATTTGTTTTTCTCACCAGTTTCATTATGGGCATGCTTCAAACTGATAACCTCGGACTGGGAATGCAGGCATTTTGCAGAACAGCTGTCACTTTTCAACGGTAGCTGTTTCCTGATTGGCCCAAAGTTTGCTCTGGCAATGTATGGAAATGTTAATTGGATTTTTTTTCTTTGTGAAATCTATTGACTCCTGTTGTAAAGATACTAAGGAAATATCCATAGTTTTATAAGAATTGCAGGTATGGATAGGGAAGTCCTAAGACAGAGACTAGTTCTTCTCTTTGAGAAAATTCATCTTTTTGAACTTAACAGTCAAAAGAAGGCTCAGCTTGGTCACCCTGTTTTAGCTGCTGAATTGTATAAAGCAATTCTCCAGGACCAAGCAGGAAGTCAGTCCTCACTTATGGGTGACGTCGGTGCCAACGGAGCCCTCGCGGAGCAATTTTCCCCAGCTTTCGCAGAAAGCCTTTGGGAATTGCAGCGCGCATGCGCGGTCCCCTTCCCGCCTAGGGATGCCATCTTGCTCAGTCTTCTTTTTTCCGCGGAGCCCTACAGACGTAGTCTGTTACCGCCGCAGAAAAGTTGATTTCTTTGATTTGTTTTTAAGTTAAATTTTTCTCGGTTCGTGTGTTCCTTCTACCTTGACCGTACGCGAGAGCATAGAAAAGCGGTCCAGCTTTTCATCTCATTTGAACCCAATCGGTTGGGGGTACCTGTCTCTAAGCGTACTCTGTCCATCTGGGTAGCTGACTGTATTGCCTGGACTTACGGGGCAGCCGGTCTCTCCTTGGAAAGTCGTGTCACGGCGCATCGGGTCAGGGCGAAGGCCGCGTCTGTGGCTCACCTCCGCTCTGTTCCATTGGCAGACATCTGCCGGGCCGCTACTTGGTCTTCAGGTCAGACCTTTGCGGCTCATTACTGCCTGGAAAGGGAGTCCCGCAGGGACAGTGCTTTCGGTCAGGCAGTCCTCCACAATCTCTTTGAGGTTTAGGCAACTCCTACCCTCCGGCCCCGGTGTTGGCTACCGGCCGGATGCGTATTCAGAGAAGATTCCTTCCCTCTACTGTTGAGCCTCAGGGAGCTCTTTTAGGCTTGAGGTCTCCGGTAGCCTTAAGCTTGGGAGTCCCATAAGTGAGGACTGACTTCCTGCTTGGTCCTGGAGAAAGAGTAGTTACTCACCTGTAACAGGTGTTCTCCAGGAGCAGCAGGAATCACTCCTCACAACCCTCCCTCCTCCCCTCGGAGTTGCAGTCATTCTTTTTGCATATTTTTGCTAACTTTTGCTGTCTTGCCGCTATGTCATCAGACTGAGCAAGATGGCATCCCTAGGCGGGAAGGGGACCGCGCATGCGCGCTGCAATTCCCAAAGGCTTTCTGCGAAAGCTGGGGAAAATTGCTCCGCGAGGGCTCCGTCGGCGCCGACGTCACCCATAAGTGAGGACTGATTCCTGCTGCTCCTGGAGAACACCTGTTACAGGTGAGTAACTACTCTTTATGAGCTTACCTTCTGAAAAACGTCTGAGAATTATCCCACCAAGCAGTACAGTTCTAACTATGAGATCTTGTATTAGATATTGTTGGAGCTGTTCAAATATCTAAGACAGGGGTTCTTAACCTTTTTACAAATACAGACCCCCCCCCCCATATGGATTGCCCAGTATGTCCCTAACCCCCTTCTCCAGACTGTTGAAATCATATATACTGTATATATGTAGATAGCTAGAAACAGAGAAAGCGAAACGTAACCGAAAAAGTCCTTTATTTGCATTCAGCGACCCCAACACAGCTGTGTTTTTCAGTTACGTCTTGCTTTCTGTGTTTCTACTGTTTTTTGCAAGTATGGTATGTATTCTAAGGACTATAGCTAGAAACAGAATAGTTTAAAGAAAATGTTGCTGATTTTATCATTCAAATCACAAATACACAAGCTAGCTTCAACTAGTGAGATTTTTGATGTTTTTGTGCAATCAAAACGGAATCAAGGTACAGTTAACAGGCAATGTTATGTACATGTCATCTGACACATAAAGTCGATTTCTCCACTTTGATTTCTGATTTAGTAATGCAGAGAATCCTGTTTCACAGAGATAAGTAGTTGTATAGGGAGCTAAAACATTCATTGCCCTCATCGCCAAGCTAGGGTAAGCTGCGATTTGCTCACACCAAAACTGTCTGATATTCAGTCCAGCCTTTTCGAAATCAACTTTTTCATGGGTCAGCTTGGAAGTCAATGAAATCAACCTTTGCTAAATCATTGTCACTCATCATATATATATCAAATGAGAATGGGTTCTCCAGGACCAAGCAGGAAGTCAGTCCTCACATATGGGTGTCATTGGCGCCGATGAAGCCCCAGCAGAGCATTTCCCTAGCTTTCTATGAAAGCCTTTGGGAATGCAGGCACGCATGCGCGGTTCCCTTCCCGCCTAAAGGTGCCATCTTACCTCAGTCTCTTTTTTTCCGTGAAGCCCACCGGACGTGTCTCCTGTTTTTCCGGTTAAAATTAGATTTTTTCGGCGATTTTTGCTATTTTTTTCTCCGGTTCGACGCCGGTTCACCTCCCGCTGGGTTCGGTACACCGGTATCGAGCCCAATTCTTCTTTTTCAGTTTTTGCCCTTCGTGGTTGGCGTTCGCGCCCTTTTTTCCATTTTTCCCTGGAAGGCCGGTCCTTTGACCTCGCGGGGACTCTTTTTTCCCCGATGGCTTCCAGCAGTTTTAAAACGTGTGATCGGTGTAAGAAATTGATGTCTCTCACCGACACACATGACTGCTGCCTTCGGTGCCTCGGCCCCGACCACGACCCTAAGTCGTGCGGGCCATGTGGAAAGATGTCTTCCAAGGCACTCAGAAGTTGACAGCAGCAAAAAGAAAGGCTTTTCTCGGACTCAGCCTCCGGCTGGGCCCGGACCTCGTCTGAGGCCTCGACATCTCGGGATTCCGATCCCGAGCGCCGTCAAAGCTCCTCGGACAGGGGGTCCCCCAACCGGGAACGCAAGAGGAAGAAGCGGCTCGCGAGGGCGTCGTCAGAGGAGGTCCCTGGCTCCTCGAGGGCCAGGTCTAAGACCCCGACCGTCGCCCCGGGCCCGTGGAACACGAGAAGCCTGCAAAGGTTCCTAGCGTGGAGCCGGAGTCTGCTGGACACGTAAGCCCCGTAGTCCTCGAGGACTCTCCTCCCAGGGAGCCGACGTCAAGCCCGGCGCCGCCGGGGCCCGAGTCGGTGGCTGCTGTGTCTCCCGAGCTGAGTCTCAGGATGACAGCCTTGGAGAGCAGATTGTCTGCCTTCATGGAGCAGCAGTGGGCACTGATGGCCAGCCTGTCTGGCGCATCTGCCCCGACCACCGGGACATCGACTTCGAAGTCGACCCCGGAGACCGAGCCGATACTCGAGTCCATCGTGGCTTGGAGTCGACCTCGAAACTGAGCACCTCACACGGACAAGGCTGTCGAGGAAGACCTCTGCCCCTTCTCATAAAAAGAAGGGCTCGGGTAAAAAGCCCTTTTACCCAAGGAAGGGCACTGCCTACAAACAGTACCCTCAATATCAGACTGCCCAAGCTGCACCCCAGGGTCAGCAAGCCAAGGGGCAGGGTAATGGGCCCCGTAGGCAGAGGACCCCCAAGCCTCCGGCCCCTGCTACCACTCAGCAGGGTGGGGGTTTTTGACTCCTTGAGCGTAGCCTCTCCTCCACTGCTCTCCCAACCCTGCACAGGAGGTCGCCTCGCCCTCTTTGCCCACCAGTGGCCCCTTATCACCGGGGACAGTTGGGTGCTGTCCACAAGGGCTATGCCCTCCATTTTCACCAACTGCCTCCACCTTATTTTCCAGGGGAGCCTCCAAGGCCTCCCCTGCACACAGACCTTCTTCTGCAAGAGCTTCATGGTCTGTTGGTGGACAGGGCAGTGGAGCCTGTGCCTCCCCACTTACAAGGTCACGGTTTCTACTCCAGGTATTTCCTGGTGCCCAAAAGAACCGGTGGCCTTCAACCCATTCTGGACCTCAGGAACCTCAACAAGTTCCTAGTGAAGGAGAAGTTCAAGATGCTTACTCTTGGAACACTTCTGCCCTACCTCCAGCAGGAAGATTGGCTATGCTCTTTAGATCTAAAGGATGCGTACACTCACATCCTCATTCATCCAGACCACAGAAAGTACCTCAGGTTCATTGCGGGAGGAAACCAGAGTGCTGCCTTTCGGCCTCACCTCCGCCCCCAGAGTCTTCACAAAGTGCCTAGCAGTGGTGGCGGCCTACCTGAGAAACCAGGGCATCTTTGTCTTCCCCTATCTGGACGACTGGCTCATCAGGGGTCAGACGCGCCAGGAGGCCAAACAAGCCACCCTCAGCACTATTGCTCTTTTCCAAAGGCTGGGGTTTGTCATAAACTTCGCAAAGTCCACTTTGCTCCCCTCCCAGAACTTGGAGTTCATAGGAGCAGGGCTGGACTCTCTGCTGGCAAAGGCTTTCTTGCCAGCAGACAGGGCCCTAAGGTTGATGGCCTTGGCAAATCAGTTTCTCAGCAGGTCCCTGGTCTCCGCCAGACTCTGCCTGAGACTTCTAGGCCACATGGCTTCGACAGTACATGTGACCCCCAAAGCCAGGCTCCATATGAGGCCGGCACAGTGGTGCCTTCGGGCTCAGTGGTCACAGGCCACAGGCAGCCTCAGAGACAGGATAAGGGTGTCCAGACCATTTCTGCACTCCCTCAACTGGTGGCTGCACCCACCCAATCTACTGAAGGGGTGCCTTTTCAGATTCCAGGGTACACAGTAGTGATGACCACAGACGCCTCCCTGCAAGGCTGGGGAGCTCATTGTCTGGGCAAGTGCACCCAGGGCCTCTGGTCTCCCTGGGAAGCTGCACAGCAGATCAATCTCCTCGAACTCAGAGCTATTCGATTAGCACTCAAAGCTTTCACTCCTACCCTGGCTCACCAGTCTGTCCTGATTCAGACAGACAACCAAGTGGCCATGTTTTATGTGAACAAACAGGGCGGGACTGGGTCCAGGATCCTCTGTCGGGAGGCTCAGGACCTTTTGTTCTTTTGCCCTCAAGCACAACATGCTCCTCAAGGCTGTGTATCTACCAGGCCAGGACAACTACCTGGCAGACAGATTAAGCAGAATACTGCAGCCCCACGAGTGGCAGCTGCATCCTTCGGTAGTTCAGAAGATCTTCCTGAAATGGGGTCTCCCTTTGATAGATCTCTTTGCCAGCCCAATGAACAAGCAACTGCCAAAGTTCTGCTCCAGGCAACCACATCCTCTGCGGATAGCAGCGGATGCTTTTCTGATATCCTGGTCTCAGGGCCTGCTCTATGCATTTCCTCCCATGCCCTTGGTGGCCCGATCTCTCTTCAAGATTCTTCAGGACAAGGCCTTGGTCCTACTGGTGACTCCCAGGTGGCCGAGACAGCCTTGGTTTCCTCTTCTGCTTCAATTGGCGGTGGATCCTCCACTACCTCTGGGGTTGCAACCCGACCTTCTCTCACAGGAGCAGGGTTCCCTTCTGCAACCCAATCTCAAAGCTCTCAATTTGATGGCCTGGAGGCTGCTAGGGTAGTTTTGGCTCCCTGGGGCCTGCCTCAAGATGTTGAGGAGGTTGTCCTAGCCTCTAGGAAACAGTCCACTAGAAAAACCTATGCTCTCAAATGGAAAAGGTTTTCTGTGTGGTGTCAGCTACGTACAGAAGATCCTTTCTCCTGTACTGTACCAGTAGTCCTTCAGTACTTACTGTATTTGTCGAATCAAGGTCTTAAATCCAATTCTGTTCGAGTCCACCTCTCAGCTCTAGCAGCTCACCACTCTCTGGTGGAGGGACATTCTCTGTCTGGTCACCCCTTGGTGTCCTGCTTTCTTAGGGGCTTGCTTTTGCTCAAGCCTTCCATCCGTCGTCCTGCCCCTGAGTGGGAGCTGAATGTGGTCTTGCAGCAATTGACTCGCCCACCTTTTGAGCCGATGGCTACTTGTCCACTATGCTTCCTCTCCTGAAAGACACTCTTCCTGATAGCCCTTACCTCGGCTAGGCGAGTGAGTGAGCTTCAGGCACTGGTCTGTGATAGGCCTTACACCAGGATTTATAGGAACAGGGTAGTCCTTAGGACTCATCCAAAGTACCTCCCTAAGGTTGTCTCCTCTTTCCACCTCAACCAGGAGGTGGTTCTTCCAACATTCTTCCCTAGGCCTCATGCAAGCCAGGCTGAAGCAGTTCTGCATACCCTGGACTGTAGGAGGGCCTTATCCTTCTACCTTGACCGTACGCAAGGGCATCGAAGGGCTACCCAGCTCTTCGTCTCCTTTGACCCCAATAAGTTGGGGTTGGCTGTTTCCAAGCGTACCTTGTCCATCTGGGTGGCTGACTGTATTACCTGGGCTTATAAGGCGGCTGACCTTCCTTTGCAGGGTCGGGTTACGGCCCACCGAGTCAGGGCAATGGCTGCCTCAGTGGCTTATCTCCGCTCCGTGCCCTTGGTAGACATCTGCAGGGCTGCAACTTGGTCTTCAAGCCAGACCTTTGCGGCCCATTACTGCCTGGAGAGGGAGTCCCGTAGGGACAGTGCTTTTGGCCAAGCAGTACTCCGGAATCTCTTTGAGGTTTAGGCAACTCCTGCCCTCTGTTGGGCTACCGGTGGAGGTTGTCTCCTTGAAAAGCCTTTCCTTGCTGCTGGAACTAGAGGGAGTTCTCTTGTTCAGCCTGGGTTCCTCGGTAGCCCAGAGCTTGGGAGTCACCCATATGTGAGGACTGACTTCCTGCTTGGTCCTGGAGAAAGAGTAGTTACTCACCTGTAACAGGTGTTCTCCAGGAGCAGCAGGAATCACTCCTCACAACCCTCCCTCCTCCCCTTGGAGTTGCAGTTGTACATAGTTTATTTTTCATTTTTGTGTGCTGTTCTTAGCTATGTCATTTGACTGAGGTAAGATGGCACCTTTAGGCGGGAAGGGAACCGCGCATGCGTGCCTGCATTCCCAAAGGCTTTCATAGAAAGCTGGGGAAATGCTCCGCTGGGGCTTCATCAGCGCCGATGACACCCATATGTGAGGACTGATTCCTGCTGCTCCTGGAGAACACCTGTTACAGGTGAGTAACTACTCTTTCATGATCCAAACAGATTCTATGCTAAAATCATTAATATCTGAGAAGTAACCCTCAAAATTTGTACTTAAGACTTCCAAATGGTTCTTGACTACTTGAAGTATTTCCTCAGGCAATGCTTTACCATCTCATTCCATGTTGATAATTGTGAGGAGTGGCCTAGTGGTTGGGGCAAGGTACCTCGGGCCGGAAGGTCGGGGGTTCAAATCCCACTAGAGGACAGCAACCTTGGGCCGGAAGGACTGGGGTTTCTAGTCCCACAGGTGCTCCTTGTGGTCTTGGGCAAGCCACTTAACCCTCCATTGCCCATGTTCCCTGTAAAATAGTTATCTCCAAGTTATAATGCCCTGTTCAATGTAATTTCAGTTTGTTCAATGTAAACCGCCTTGATATGAAAGGCGATATATAAGAAATGTTAAATAAATCTAAATTTTAATCTAACAACATCTTTAATTGTTCAGAGACCCAGTCCCATACCCCAAATCTTTGGTTCCCATATCCCCAAGGGATATGGAAACCTGGGGTTAAGAATCCCTGATCTAAGAGCTTGGGATGCCTCTGAGGCAATTTATCCAATGCTGATATAGTCTTGCCTAGGAACCTCTCTGGACACACCAGAATTCCACTGACCTGATAGACACAGGTCACCTGCATTGCATCTTTCTAGATGTTCTTTTCAGCCATAGCTGCCTGTCAGTTACACAAACTGAAGTCGTGAAATGTTTATTTCTCCGTGAACAAGCAAGAAAGCCCTCACGTATGGGTGACATCACTGACGGAGCCCTGCATGGAACACTCCCGAAGTTCCAAAGGAAGCTTTTGGGGGGTACACCAGGAATGGTTGCCTGCCTGCCTTTCTGCACACCACAGCGCAGTACTCTTCAGTCTTCTTTTTTTCCGTGGAGCCCCTAGGATGTGTTCCTGCAATCCGGAAAAAAGGTTTCTTTCTGGCCCTCATGGCCAAGATTTTTTGGTTATTTTCCCACCTGTCATCGGTTAGCTGGTTTGTTTGTTTTTTCCCCTCTTTTAGGGTTTATTGTGTTTCTCCAGGAACAAGCAGGGGTCAGTCCTCACTTATGGGTGACGTCGGCACCGATGGAGCCCACACGGAAAAATTCTTCAGCTTTCAAAGAAAGCCTTTGGGATTGCTGCCACGCATGCGTGGTCCTCTTCCCGCCCAAGGGTGCCATCTTGCTCAGACTCCCTTTTTCTGCAGAGCCCTTCGGACGCACGTCCTCATCCCTCGAAAAAGCTTTATTCTCTCCCAGCCCTTCGGCCTTTTTTCTGGTTGCACCGGTCCTTTCCCATCCTCCCCCGTGCCCTCGTTTTGGCCGAGGGCCAGGGGATCCCCTTTTTTTGCCTTTTTTTCCTTTTTCCTTGATTCAGGCCCTTTTCGTGCCCTTTTCTAACTGCTGGCCTTGAGGGCGTTCGACCTCGCAGGGGCTCTTTTTGCCCCCATGGCCACCGGCTTCAAAAAATGTGACAGATGCTCCAAAAATATGTCGCTCACGGACACCCATGACTGTTGTCTGTGGTGCCTTGGGGCTGACCACAACCCAGAGCTCTGTTCGTTCTGTAAGAAAATGTCTGCTAAAGTCTTGCTAAGCCGAAGTTGGATGACATTTTTCGTAAGGCAGCCCCGGGGTCTCTGGTGGCTGCCCACTCCACCGATCCACCACTTGCAGGGTCCCCTGCAGTGACTCCGTGTCCCAGGCGTCACGCCAACCAGGGTTCACCCGAGGTGGAACAGCGAAAAAAGACCTCGAAGTCACTGTCGGGGGCTCCGGATAAGCATGAGCTGTCTCGCACTCGTTCCCTTAGCCCTCCCTGGCGTTCCTGAGAGTCGGACAAGGAGCAGCCTCGAAAGGTACCTCGTACATATATGGATGCCTCTGGTGATGGTGCCCGGATTCATGAGGGTTGTCCCAGTGAGGATCCTCTCTCCTCCTCCACGCTAGACTCAGTAACCCCGGCGTCGGCATCTCAGGGACCCACTCCTGAGTGGGAGTCCTGTATGCTGGCACTAGAGCGCAGTGTTTCTGCCTTCCTAGCTGCCCAGCAGGCGCTTTTGCCCGGCATGTCTGGCACGCGCCTTGAGACCGAGGGACCCTCTCCTGTGGTCCCGAAAACTGCCTTGGAAACCTCTGGGAGTCATGGGCCTCATGAGGGTCCTCGGCACCGGTCTCACTTGCCGTCCTGTTCCTTGGGGACGAGGTCTTCCAGAGTCAATGCCTCCGGCTCCATGCGGGCTTCGGCCACGGGACATGGGTATCAGCCTGACTGAGTCCTTCTTGGACTGGGAGTCGGACGGGAACACGTCCCCTGAAACCAATGCCCATAGGGATCTTCCTTCTGACCCGTCCCCACCCACCTCGCAAAGGCGGTCGCCTCCCGAAGATACCTTCTTCTTGGTATTTGTGCGGGATATGGCTCGGGCCCTCAATCTGCCCATGCAGACTGAGGAAAAACCAAGGGCAGAGGAACTCGACATTTTGCAATACAAGTCTCCCCCTAGGGAGTCTCTCACAGTCCCTGTGCTGTCCATCTTGACCTGGCTGCTCCTCTGCATGTGGGAAGCACCCACCTCAGTCCCTATTGTCAGTAAAAGACTCGATGCCATGTACAGAGTCCAGCGCGGCCCTGGGTTTCGAAAAACCCAACTTTTCCATACCTCCATGGTAGTGGAATCCACAATGCGGAAGCAGAATAGTCCGAAGTCACACTCTTCTCTCCTGCCTGGTAGAGAATCCCGTGTCCTCGATGCCCTTGGGCGCAAGGCCTACCAGGGATCCATGCTGGCATGCCGCATCCAGGTATACCAGCTATATATGTGTATGTTCCTTCGCGATCTCATTAAAAAGCTTGGCGGTTTCTCCATGGGCCTTGGAGGTGAACACCTCCATTTTCAGACACTCTTGAGATCTGTCACAGACTGCTCGAAATACTTTTCCCGCACCGCATATGACGGGTTTGAATCTTCTGTCTGTGTGGCAGCGGCTGGCATCGAAACCCGGCATCAAGCATAGCTCCAGTCCTCAGATATGGAGCAGTGGGTCCAGTAGAAACCCTTGGATGTCCCCTGCCTCGGCGAACAGCTGTTTGGTAAACTGATGGAGGACAAAGCGGCCGAGATCGAGACGGAGTTCGTAACCCGCACCTGTCTCTCTTGCAAAACCTCATCTCTTCCTTGGAAGAAGCAGCACAGGAAGAAGCCCTTCTTCCAGAGGAAGTACCTGTGTTTCAGGGTGCAGGGGGTCACTTCCAGTACAGAGTGCTCCCTTTCGGGGCTCATGTCTGTTCCGCAGGTCTTAACAAAATGCCTGTCAGCCGCTTCAGCCCACCTCCAGCTGCAGGGCATATCTGTCTACCCATATCTAGATGATTGGCTCGTCACGGGTGCATTGGCAGAGAGACTCGCCTTTCGGCATTGCTCACAATCCTCCTCGAGTGTATGGGTTTTCTGATCAACTATTCCAAGTCCCACCTCGAGCTGGTGCAGACACTTGAGTAGATCAGCGCTCTGCATGACACGGAACAGCCTTCCTTCCCTGAGCACACATGGACTGCCTCTGTGCTCTGGCTGCAGAGGTCCAAAGCCAATCCAGAGACTCTGCGCGGACCATGCTGTGCCTTCTAGGGCACATGGCCTCGACTGTGCATGTCGTTCCCCATGCTCACATACATATGTGAGCGGCTCAATGATGCCTCAGAATGCAATGGTCCCAGGCCTCGGGCCAGCTCCGGGACCCCATCTTGGCCTCACGCAGTCTATCCAGTTTCCTGGTGTGGTGGCAGAATCCCCGAAGCCTCCTTTGGGCTATCCCCTTCCAGACCCCGCCACATGAGCTCATTTTGATGACGGATACCTCACTGTCGGGCTGGGGAGCCCACTGTGACAAACTCTGTACCCAGGGATGATGGTTACCCGAGGAATCCCTGCAGCAGATCAACCTGCTCGAGCTTTGAGCAGTCCGGTTGGCCCTGAAGGTCTTCGAGCACCACTTGCGAGGCAAGTTGGTGCTCGTGCAGACCGACAACAAGGTCGCAATGTTCTACATAAACAAGGAAGTGGGTACGGGCTCCTGCCTCCTCTGTCGGGAGGCAGTCTTCCTCTGCTCCTTCGCCGTACATCAGGGCATGATGCTAAGAGTGGTCTACCTCTTGGGCCAAGACAACGTCCTCACGAACAGACTCAGCAGGCTTCTCCACCTGCACGAGTGGCGCCTGAGTCCAGAGGTATTTCTCCACCTGTTTCGCTGCCGGGGGACTCCATCCAGGCTGACAGGGGCACCATGATACTCATTGCTTCTTAATGGTCCTGGCCACTGTGGTTTCCTCTGCTCTTTTGGCTTGCTCAGAGGGAGTATCTTTGCCTGTGCTGCGCCCCAGACCTCATCTCTCATGATGATGGGGCCCTCCTCCATCCCAATTGCGGTCCCTGGCCCTAATGGCATGGATGCTGAGTGGTTAGTCCTCCAAATTTCACCTTCCTGTGGAGGTGGAGAACATCCTCCTGGTGTCTTGCAGGGACTCCACACACTGTTCCTATGCCTTTAAGTGGTGCCGTTTTTCTCTCTGATATACTGATAGGGCTCTGGACCTTTCTCTTGTGCTGTGGAGGGCTTACTAACGTATTTTCTCCCTCTCTCCCCCTCTTTCTGACTTATGTCTCAAGTCCAATTCCATCCTGGTGCACTTGAGCGTGATTGGGGCATACCATCGCAAGTCAGCTGCAAACCCATCTCCGTGCTTCATGTGGGGCCACCTCCTCTTTAAACTTCTGATCTGACCCCCACTGGTAGCATGGGATCTTTCGAGCCATTGACCTCTTGTTCACTGAAGTTCCTGACCTGGAAGGTTGTGTTTCTGGTGGCAGTCACTTTGGCCCACTGCATCAGCAAGCTTTAGGTGTTGATGGTGCATGTGACCTACACCAGGTTCCCCCAGAACAGAGTGGTCTTGCAAACATATCTACATTTCCTGCCCAAGATGGTCTCATCATTCCACCTGAACCAGTCAGTGGTTCTACCTACTTTCTTTCCCTGGCCTCATACCCGGTCTGAGGACACATTGTACACATTGGATTACAAGAGAGTTTGGGCTTTTTACCTGGCAAGAACAAAAGCCCATTGGCGCTCTACTCAACTCTGTTTCCTTTGACCCTAATAGGTTGGGCATGGCCATTTCAAAGTGCATGCTATCAGTTTGAGTGGCCAATTGCATCTCCTTCACGTATTCTCATAACATTTGAGCTACTGCAGCTTCTGTGGCCAATTTACACTCTGTCTCTATGGTGGAGATTTACAGGGCTGCTACATGTCCTCTGTCCACACTTCACTGCCCCCTACTGTCTGGATTTAAATTCCCAGCGTGATGGTAACTTAAGCCAAGCCGCACTCCAGCAGCTCTTTGGGTCATAGGTTCAACTCCTTCCCACTGGCCTTTCTGTGTAGCCAGGCTACCATAATGTCTTCCTGATGTTGTCAGTGGAGGATGCTGATTTGGTGAGTCCCTTAGAGAGACTACTCATGCTGCTTCTTCAGTTCTCCCCTTGGTTGCCCCTTTGGGCTTATTTGTCTGCTGTTTTTTTCGGAAGCCTGTAGCTGGGGAGTCCCATATCTGTGGACTTCATTCCTGCTTGTTTCCAGAGAGAGCATAGTTACTCACCTGTAGCAGGTGTTCTCTGGGAATAGCAGGAATAAATCCTCACAACCCTCCCATCTCCCCGTGGAGTTGTTTTTCCTCTAAGTTTTGTCATCTTACTGAGGACAGCCGTTATAGTTGGTGATTCGATCATTAGGCATGTAGATAGTTGGGTGAGTGGTGGATGTGAGGATCGCCTGGTAACATGCCTGCCTGGTGCGAAGGTAGCAGACCTCACGCGCCACCTAGATAAGGTCTTAGATATTGCTGGGGAGGACTCTGCTGTCTTGGTACATGTCGGTACCAATGACATAGGAAAATGTGGTCGGGAGGTTGTGGAGGCTAAATTTAGGCTTTTAGGTAGGAAGTTGAAATCCAGAACTTCCAGGGTAGCGTTCTCCGAAATGCTTCCCGTTCCATGCGCAGGACCCAAAAGGCAGGCAGAGCTCCGGAGTCTCAATGCGTGGATGAGACAATGGTGCAGAGATGAGGGGTTTGGATTTGTTAGGAACTGGGGAACATTCTGGGGAAAGGAGGGGCTCTTCCGAAGGGATGGGCTTCACCTTAACCGGGATGGAGCCAGGCTGCTGGCATTAACCTTTAAAAAGGAGATAGAGCAGCTTTTAAACTAGACAATAGGGGAAAGCCGACAGTCTCACTAGAGCACATGGTTTGGAAGAATGTATCCTTGAAGGATACCAAAAGCGGAGAGGTTCCAACAAAGAGTAAAGTAGCCCAAATACCCTCGAGTATGGAGCAGACAGAGCTTAAACATCCCAAATTACCCATGTCTACCAATAGCCAGATTAATATGAATAAAAGTCTCTAAAATGCTTGTACGCAAATGCTAAAAGTCTAAAAAATAAGATGGGAGAGTTAGAATATATAGCACTAAATTAGAGGTTAGATATGATAGGAATATCAGAGACATTGGTGGAAGGAGGACATTAGTGGGACACTGTGATACCTAGGTACAAACTATATTGTAATGATAGAGCTGATCAAATTGGTGGAGGGGTTGCGCTCTGTTAGAGAGGGCATTGAGTCGGAAAGGATTAAAGTTTTTCAGGAAACAAAATTTGCTGTAGAATCTCTATGGATTGAAATTCCATGTAAAAAGGAGAAGGCAATGGCAGTGGGGGTGTACTATTGACCGCCTGGCCAGAATGAACAAATGGATGATGAAATGCTCAAAGAAATCAAGGAAGCTAACAAAGGTTACAGCGCAGTAATAATAATGGGTGATTTCAATTACCCCGGTATCGACTGGATCAGTGTCACGGCAGGACATGCTAGGGAGATAAAGTTTCTAGATGAAATAAATGACTGCTTCTTGGAGCAGCTGGTTCATGAACTGACCAAAGGGAAAGCCATATTAGACCTAGTCCTTAGTGGAACACCAGATCTAGTGCAAGAGATAAGGGTGTTGGGGCCACTTGGAAATAGTGATCATAGCATGATCGCGTTTGATTTAATTAGTGGAGGAGGGATAGTAAGGAATTCCACAGTACTACCTTTTACCTTTCGAAAGGGAGACTATGATAAAATGAGGAAAATAGCTAAGAAAAAACTAAAAGGAGCAGTTGCAAAGGTTAAAGACTTACATCAAGCTTGGGTATTGTTGAAAACTACTATCTTGGAAGCCCAGACCAGCTGTATTCCACGCTTTAAGAAAAGTGGAAGAACGTCCAAAAAAACTGCCAGCATGGTTTAAAGGTGAGGTCAGAGAGGCTGCTGTTGCCAAAAAAGCATCTTTCAGGAAATGGAAAAAAGAGCCAAACGATGAAACCTGGAAACAGCACAAGCACTGGCAAGTCAAATGCAAGGCATTGATAAGGTAGGCAAAGGGAGAATTTGAGAAGAAGTTGCTGCAGAAGCAAAAATGCAAAATAAAGACTTTTTCAAGTACATTCGTAGCAAAACACCTGTGAGAGTCAGTCGGTTCATTAGATGATAGATGGTTTAAGGGGGCACTAAGAGGCGACAAGGTGATAGCGGAGAGACTGAATGAATTCTTTGCTTCGGTCTTTACTGAGGAAGATGTAGGGATGTTACCCATGACTGAAGTGGTATTTAAAGGTGCGGAAGAATTGAAGGAAATATCGATACATCGGGAAGATGTATTACAACTATTAGATAAACTGAAGAGTAGCAAATCACTTGGGCTGGATGGTATGCATCCAATGGTTTTGAAAGAACTGAAATATGAGATCCTGTGCAATCTGTGAACTATCATTAAAATCATCTGTAATACCTGAAGATTGGAGGATCGCCGATGTAATGCCAATTTTTAAAAAGAGTTCCAGGGGTGATCCAGGAAACTACAGACCGGTGACCTGACGTCAGTACCGGGAAAAATGGTAGAAACCATCATAAAGAACAAAATTACTCAGCATGTAGATAGTCATGGCCTAATGGGAACAGGTGGACAAAGGTGAGTCGGTTGATATAGTGTATCTGGACTTTCAGAAAGCCTTTGACAAGGTCCCTTTTCAGAGACTTTTGGCAAAACTAAAGAGTCATTGTATAGGAGGCAGTGTACTATTGTGGATCAGGAACTGGTTAAAAGATAGAAAGCAGAGAGTAGGGCTAAATGGCCAGTTTTCCCAATGGAGAAAGGTGACTAGTGGTGTACCTCAGGGATCTGTGCTGGGTCTGCTGCTTTTTGACATATTCATAAATGACCTGGGAAAGGGAATAACAAGTGAGGTTATCAAATTTGCAGATGACACAAAACATGTTAAAACCCTCGGCCCAGTGTGCAGCGGTGGCCAAGAGAGCAAATAGAATGCTAGGTATCATAAGGAAAGGAATGGAAAATAAAACAAAAGGTATTATAATGCATCTATATCGTTCCATGGTGAGATCGCACCTTGAATATTATGTGCAATTCTGGTCGCCGTATCTTAAAAAGGATATAGCGTTATTAGAAAAGGTTCAGAGAAGAGCCACCAAAATGGTAAAGGGGATGGAAGAATACTCCTATGAAGAAAGGCTAAAAAGGTTAGGGCTCTTTAACCTGGAAAAGAGACGGCTGAGAGGAGATACGATAGAAGTCTATAAATTAATGAACGGAGTGGAACGGGTAGATCGATTGTTTACGTTATCAGAATATAGAAAGACTAGGGGACATGCAATGAAGCTACAGGGTAAACTATTTAAGACTGATAAAAGAAAATATTTTTTCACTCAATGTGTAATCAAACTCTGGAATTTGCTACCAGAGGATGTAGTAAAGGCTGTTAGTGTAGCTGGGTTTAAAAAAGGTTTGGACAAGTTCCTGGAGGAAAGGTCCATAAACCATTATTAAGAAAGGACCCAGGATATCAATGCTTGACACAGTACAATCATTGTGGAACCTGTGTCTTTTGGGGAAACTGCTAGGTATGTATGACCTAGATTGGCCACTGTTGGAAACAGGACTTGATGGACCTTGGTCTGACCCAGTATGGCATATCTTATGTTATTTGGCAGGTGCACATGTGAGATGGAGCTCTCAAAAGCTTCATGTGGAAGCTGGGGAGCATTCCCATGTGGGCTCAGTCAGTGTCATCAGCTATAGATGAAGACTTATTCCTGCTGTTCTTTGAGAACACCTGCTAAATGACATAGTCCCCACTGAGAATAATGGGGCGTATCTCCTAACTATGCACTTAACACATTAACACGTTTTAATGTTTATTAATGCACGTTAGTAAAATAGGCCCTGGGTTAGTTAAGGGTAAATTATCCACTGTTACTCTGTGTGACCTGGAGCAAGTCACTTAACCCTCCATTACCTCAGGTAGATCGTAAGCCCTCCAGGGACAGGGAAATACCTACTGTATGGGAATTTAACTCGCCTTAAGCTACCATTGAAAAAAGCCTGAGCTAAATCCAAAATCCCATCTGTGGATAATAGGAGCTGGGACAATAAGATTTCCTGGGTTGCTAATCTTGTTGGCTGCTGAAAAGAATTTTGATTGTACCAGTGGGAAAAATTAACTTTGATGAGAGTTCTTTACTTAAACTTGATTTGGTTATTCACAAAATAGATTTGGGTATATTAAAAGCACTAATATGACAGTCAGATAAAATATATACAACAGTTAAACAGCTGTGCCCTAAAATATAAAAATAAAACAAAATCAACCAAAATCCCAGTTAACTATTCAGCCTTTAGTGAACGTGAAGTAACTTTTCACTGCCTAGATCTCTTAAATGGATAGAGTTCCACACTACTAGGGCCCAAGCCTACTACATACCAACTTCAGATGGAGCAGGAACTGTCAATCAAATCTACTGTGACAATCTAAGGGGCATGTTTACTAAACTACAGTATGCGATCTTGCAGCCTACTGCGTGGCATAAGCACCAACCCTGCAGATACCATGCAGAACTAGGACTTGCTGTATTTTCCCCTGATCCCGGCATCGGCCGATAATGGGGAGTAGTCCTGCATTGCCTGCAGATGCAGGAATTGTGAGATCCAGGCCAGGAGAAGGGGGAGGATAGAGCAAGTAGTTGCTCTGTTTTCCCCGATTAAGGTGCCACTGGTGTTATTTCCTATTTGTGTCCCCTCCCACTAGTAAACAGGTGCCTGTACCTTCAATCTACTGATCTAGGGCACCAGTAACTAGTATCCAGAGGGCAGGAGCGATCTTATCTGCTCCTGCATCTGGCACTAGCTAAAATTGCACCAGTCTAGCGCTGCTGCCCCCTAGCGAGAAGATACCAATGTCTTCTCACTAGGGGATGGTACAGTGAGGATTGCTCCTGTGGCGCCTGGACACTAGATCACAGGGAAAATTGAGGTAAAGGGGTCAGAGTGAGCGAATAGCTGGGATTTTTTTTTATAGCGGGGTGAGAGCAGGAGGGGGGGGGGGGTTGCTAGGAATGAGGTTCACCTAGGGCACCTCCAGGGCCAGTGCAAGGGTATTTGGCACCCTAAGCAAACCTTCAATCAGGCCCCCCACACACGTGTGCACACAATTTATTAAAACATTGAACATTAGTATAAATAAATTATGTTGCATCTATAATAGACATCAGAAGGAGAATATGATACTGATCAATGTTCTCATTTATTCTCCAGGACCAAGCAGGAAGTCAGTCCTCACATATGGGTGACGTCGGCGCCGACGGAGCCCCCGTGCGGAGCATTTCCCCAGCTTTCAAAGAAAGCCTTTAGGAATTGCAGCACGCATGCGCGGTCCCCTTCCCGCCCAAGGGTGCCATCTTGCTCAGTCTTCTTTTTTCCGCGGAGCCCGACGGATGTAGTTGGTTTTTCGCCGAGGAAAAAGTTGATTTCCCTATTTTTTCTTTTTCTCCTTCGGATCCTTTTCCCGCCTGGGCCCGATACGCCGGTATTGAGCCCACTCTCTTTTTTTCGGTTTTTGTCCTTTGTGACTAGCGTTCGTGCCATTTTTCTTTTTTCACTGGCAGCCCTGTCTTTTGACCTCGCAGGGGCCCTTTTTCCCCCGATGGCTGCCAGCGGGTTTAAAAAGTGTGATCGGTGTAAGAAACTTATGTCTCTTACCGACACACATGACTGCTGCCTCCGCTGCCTCGGACTCGATCATGACCTGATGATCTGTGGTCCGTGTGGCAAAATGTCCTCGAAGGCGTTGAGGAGTCGGCAGCACCAGAAGGATAGGATCTTCTCTGACTCCGCGTCCGGACGGGCCCGGACCTCAGCAGCGTCGGGGTTCCTCTGAGCGGGGGTCTCCTTCGCGGGAACAGTGCAGGAAGAAGAAACCCGCGAGGGCGGCATCGGTGGACGCTCCTGGTTCCTCGAGGGCCAGGTCGCATAGCCCCGATAGCCGTCCCAGGTCTTCGGAGTCTGAGAGGCCTGACAAGCATCCTCGTATCGAGATGGAGTCTCCTGGACACGTGAGTGCTGTAGTCCTCGTGGACTCTCCTCCAGGGGAGCCGACGTCGGGCCCGACGCCGTCGGGGCCCGAGTCGGGGGCTGCTGGGTCTCCTGAGCTTGGACTCAGGTTGATGGCCTTGGAGAGCAGCCTCGCTGTCTTCATGGAACAGCAGGGGCATTGATCGCCGGTCTCACCGGTGCATCTGCCCCAACCACCGGGACATCGACGTCCAAGTGGACCCCGGAGGCCGAGCTGACCCTCAAGTCCATGCGGGCTCGAGTCGATCCTCAGCCACGGTCTCCCTTGGCCTCCCATTTGGGACCAAGGTCGTCGACGCCGGTACCCTCGGCGTCGGGGCGGATGGCATCGGAGCCCGCCCGACCGGAGCCGCTCGATTCCTCCTCCGAGGAGTCGGGCTGGGAGACGGAGGACGAAGAGTCACCCGACACTTATCGGACTCGGTGTGTCCCATCGGATTCGCCGGAGTCCGAACCTCGGAGACGATCCCCACCGGAGGATACCTGGTTCTCGGACTTCGTGCGGGATATGGCCAAGGCCTTGGCCTTCCCCGCGGATCCCGAGGAGGAGCCTCGAGCCGAGGAGCTCAAGGCCCTCCAGTATGACTCTCCTACGAAGGAGGCCTTTACTGTACCGGTTCCTCCAATGCTGGAGCGGCTGCTCTTCCGCATGTGGGAGACCCCGGCCTTGATGCTGGTGTTAAGCAAGCGGGTCGATTCCATCTATCGAGTCCACAAGAGCCCCGGGTTCCAAAAGGCACAGTTACCGCACCACTCCATGGTTGTGGAATCGGCCATGCATCGACTGAAAAGTCAGAAGATGCACTCCTCGGTGCCTCCCGGCCGGGAGGCCCGGAACCTGGATGCCCTCGGTAAGAAGTGCTTCCAGGGCTCTATGCTTGCTTGCCGTGTCCAGACATACCAGCTCTACATGGGCACATATCTCCGAGACCTGGCAAAGGAGATTGCCGGGTTCTCTGCTGGTCTCTCCGAGGAACCTTTGCAGCGGTTCCAAGCCTTGTCCACTGGTATTCGAGAGTGCTCGAAGTTTATCTCTCGAGCAGCCTACGATGGCTTTGAGGCTTCAGCCCGAGTAGCCGGGGCCGGCATCGGTGCCCACCGACAGGCTTGGCTACAGTCATCCGACCTCGAGCCATGGGTGCAGGACAAGTTGGTCGATGTCCCCTGCCGAGGTGAAAACCTCTTTGGCAAGCCCATGGCTGAGAAGGCTGCAGAACTCGAGACCGAGACTCTGACCCGGACTAGGCTGTCCAGAAAAACCTCTGCCCCTTCTCAGAAAAAGAAGGGCTCGGGGAAAAAAGACCTTTTACCCGAGGAAGTCTTCTGCCTATAAACAATACCCTCATCATCAGGCCTCTGCAGCTCCCCAACAGGGTCAGCAGGCCAAGGGGCAGGGTCATGGGCCCCGTAGGCAGAAGGCCCCCAAGCCACCAACACCGGCCCCTGCTCAGCAGGGTGGGGGTTTTTGACTCAGAAGGCATAGCCTCTTCTCAGCCGGCTCACATCAGCACAGGAGGCCAGCTGGCCCACTTTGCCCACAGGTGGTCAGCCGTCACATCAGATACCTGGGTGATCCATATAGTCCATAAGGGCTATCTTCTCCATTTTCACCAGGTACCTCCCTCCTATTTTCCAGGGGAGCCTCCAAGACTCCCTCTGCACAGGGACCTACTCCTTCAGGAGTTAGCAAGTCTGCTAAAGGACCAGGCTGTGGAACCGGTGCCCCACCACCTGAGAGGTCACGGCTTTTATTCCAGGTACTTTCTGGTACCAAAAAGAACAGGAGGCCTCAGACCCATCCTAGACTTGTGAAACCTCAACAAGTTCCTGGAGAGGGAAAAGTTCAAGATGCTTACCCTTGGAATCCTGCTGCTCTACCTCCAGCAGGGAGATTGGCTATGCTCCTTAGATCTAAAGGATGCTTATACTCACATCCTTATTCATCCAGACCACAGACAATATCTCAGATTTGTTGTGGGGGGAAACCACTACCAGTACAGAGTACTGCCCTTTGGCCTAACCTCCGCTCCCAGGGTGTTCACCAAGTGCCTGGCGGTGGTGGCGGCCTACCTGAGGCTTCAAGGTCTTTTTTGTGTTTCCATACCTGGACGACTGGCTCATAAGGGGCCAGTCTTCCCAGGAGGCCAGTCAAGCCACCCTTCGCACAGTGGCTCTGCTTCAGCACTTGTGGTTTGTCATAAACTTCGCAAAGTCCACTTTGCTCCCGTCCCAGAACTTAGAATTCATAGGAGCAAGGCTAAACACTCTTCAGGCGAAGGCTTTTCTGCCAGTGGACAAGGGCCCACAGGTTGATGGATGTAGCCAGGCAGTTTCACAGCAATTCCCTGGTCTCCGCCAGGCAATTCCTGAGACTTCTCGGCCATATGGCTTCCACGGTTCATGTAACCCCCAATGCCCGCCTGCACATGCGGCCTGCTCAGTGGAGCCTTCAAACTCAGTGGCATCAAGCCACAGGGAGCCTTGCAGACTCGGTGAGAATATCCACCCTGCTTGTCTCCTCTCTACAATGGTGGCTTCATCTTCCGAATCTGGTACTCGGAGTGGGTTTTCAATCCCCTCCGCATTCTCAAGTGCTGACGACAGATGCTTCTCTTCTAGGTTGGGGAGCACATTGCCAAGGGGCATGTACTCAGGGTCTCTGGACCCCTTGGGAGGCTGCTCAGCAGATAAACTTCCTGGAGCTATGGGCAATACGCCTAGCTCTGAGAGCCTTCTCCCACCTCACATCTCACCAGTCTGTACTGGTCCAGACGGACAATCAAGTTGCCATGTTCTACGTGAACAAACAAGGAGGCACAGGCTCCTTCCTTTTCTGTCAGGAGGCACAACGACTGTGCTCTTGGGCAGTCAATCACGGAATCCTCCTCAAGGCTGTCTACCTCCCAGTTCAAGAAAATTACCTGGCGGACAGACTGAGCAGGATCCTGCAACCACACGAATGGAGATTGAATCCGTTGGTGGTTCAGCAGATCTTTCTCAGGTGGGGCCTCCCCACCATGGATCTTTTCGCCAGTCCTCTGAACCGGCAACTCCCGAGATTCTGTTCCAGACAACCGCATCCTCTCAGAGTAGCAGCGGATGCCTTTCTGATTCCGTGGTCCCAAGGCCTACTGTATGCATTTCCTCCCACGCCACTAGTGTCCCGAACGCTGTTCAAGGTCCTCAAGGACGGGGCCTCAGTGATTCTGATAGCCCCCAGGTGGCCGAGGCAGCCGTGGTTCCCACTCCTGCTGCAACTGGCGGTGGACACTCCTCTTCCTCTGAGGATTCAACACGATCTCCTGTCTCAGGACCAGGGGTCTCTCTTGCACCCCAACCTCCAGTCCCTTCATCTGATGGCCTGGCTGCTGAAAGGGTAGTCCTGGCTCCCCTACTACTGCCTAGAGAGGTGGAAGATGTAGTCTTAGCCTCTAGGCGGCAATCCACCAGGAAATCCTACGCTCTTAAGTGGCGTAGATTCTCTGCATGGTGTGCTCAGTACAGCGAGAATCCCTTCTCGTGCTTTGTAGCGGTAGTATTGCAGTATTTGCTTTACCTCTCCAATCTAGGCCTTAAGTCCAACTCTGTTAGGGTTCACCTCAGTGCTCTCTCAGCGCACCACTCGCCCGTGGACAGGAGGCCTCTTTCCAACCACCCTTTAGTGGCTCGTTTTCTCAGGGGCCTCCTCCTGCTTAAGCCTCCTTTGCGTCCACCAGCCCCTGAGTGGGATCTGAATGTGGTCTTACAGCGGATTACTTGTCCGCCATTTGAACCTATGGCTACCTGCCCTCTCCGTTTTCTCTCCTGGAAAACCTTGTTTCTGGTAGCCCTTACCTCTGCTAGGCGAGTAAGTGAACTTCAGGCACTAGTGTCTGATCCCCCTTACACTAGGTTCTACAGGAATAGGGTAGTCTTACGGACTCACCCGAAGTTTCTCCCTAAGGTTGTCTCCCCTTTTCACCTCAATCAGGAGGTGGTTCTTCCGACCTTCTTTCCCAGGCTGCATGCCAACCGGGCTGAGATGGTCCTGCATACCCTGGACTGTAGGAGGGCGTTGTCCTTCTACCTTGACCGTACACGGGAGCATCGAAGGGCTGTTCAGCTCTTCGTTTCTTTTGACCCTAATAAATTGGGGTTACCTGTTTCCAAGCGTACTTTGTCCATATGGGTCGCTGACTGTATCGCCTGGGCTTATGGGGCAGCGGCCTCTTGTTGGAGGGTCGAGTCACGGCTCATCGTGTCAGGGCGAAGGCTGCGTCAGTGGCTTATCTCCGCTCTGTTCCGTTGGCAGACATCTGCCGGGCCGCTACTTGGTCTTCAAGCCAGACTTTTGCGGCCCATTACTGCCTTGAGAGGGAGTCCCGCAGGGACAGTGCTTTCGGACAGGCAGTACTCCATAATCTCTTTGGGGTTTAGGCAACTCCTACCCTCCGGCCCTGCTGGTGGGCTACCGGTCGGGGGCGTTCTCAGAGAAGATTCCTTCCTTACGTACTGACGAGCTAGAGGGAGCTCATTTTTTCCACTTGAGGTCTCCGGTAGCCTTAAGCTGGGGAGTCCCATATGTGAGGACTGACTTCCTGCTTGGTCCTGGAGAAAGAGTAGTTACTCACCTGTAACAGGTGTTCTCCAGGAGCAGCAGGAATCAGTCCTCACAACCCTCCCTCCTCCCCTTGGAGTTGCAGTTATATGATTCATTTTTGCTATTTTGCTGTCTTTTAGCTATGTCATCAGACTGAGCAAGATGGCACTCTTGGGTGGGAAGGGGACCGCGCATGCGCGCTGCAATTCCCAAAGGCTTTCTTTGAAAGCTGGGGAAATGCTCCGCACGGGGGCTCCGTCGGTGCCAACGTCACCCATATGTGAGGACTGATTCCTCCTGCTCCTGGAGAACACCTGTTACAGGTGAGTAACTACTCTTTCCTTTTATTTGCCACCTATCTGGTCTGGCTCAAGGCATTCAAAAAAAATACAGAAAAAGGTAAACAAACTGCAGCATGACAAATGCTAAGAGAGTGTGATACATAAGCCCGAGCAAATAAAATAAATAGCAATTAACATACAATAACAGTTAACATGGAGTGGAGGAATAGCTTAGTGGTTACACCAACAGCCTAATACCCAAGAGAACAGGGTTGGATTCCCACTGGCTTGCCTTGTGACCTTGGGCAAGTCACTTTACCCTCCATTGCCTCTGAAGAAAAGGCCTGGCAATCTACTTCCAGTCATACCTTGCCAAGAAAACCCAGGGACTGCTGGGTCACCAGGAGTCAGCATTGACTTGATGGCACTTAAAAAAACAAACAAACAACATTTAACATAAAACATTGTAAACAAATTCAAACGGAACCTGTAGAAAAAAAAATTGTGCTATGCTTTTCATGGGCTACTCACTAGGAGGTCTGCACATTAGAATTTAGAATCTGACTTTCTGTGCTTTCTGTTTAGTAAACATAGAAACAAGCTTTTTCAGGTCAATGCTTTGTGCAATTATGTTTTGATCAATTTCAGCTTGGAAAAGCTTTGTTAATCATTGGCTACAAAAATGGGAAGGGTCAATAGGATATGGAGGGCAACAAACATGTTGAGGACACTATTAGGTTATGTTTGCAGACAACGTTCTGTGCATTTTGTGGTGCTGAAGAATGAAACTAGTCTTGCAATAGTTTGCACTTCACTGCATAAATCTCTAGCATCAATAGCTTTGGAGTCCCCTTGTTGTAAAGCTTGCTCTAGTTTCAAACAATGTTCCAAAATGTCTTATGCTGTTTTAGTCTGCAAACTCTGACTATCTAGAGGAAAACAAAAACAGAACTAACCTGATGCTTCTGTGTAAATCTTCAACTGCTTTTATTGCCATGTCAAGGACTGCAAAATAAAAGTTCACTTTGAATTTTGCCTCCTTGCTCTGAATATACTCATCTGCTTTATATATAAACTGCTGCTGCTTCTTTCTCCTAATCTGGACTCTGTGGTTCAAAATGTGCTGGTATCCCCAACTCCTTTGCAAGCTCATGTGTATCTAGCAGGATTTTAGCAAACCCTTCATCACTCCTGCAGTCCACAATAAATCTCTTGGCTCCTCTCAGTAATTCAACAGCATTATGTATGTCAAATTTCTTAGCCTGAAGCTGTTTGCTAGTCATATTGCTTTCAAAAAGAATATCATGCCACATGAGAAATCACATATTTGAAATTAGAAATGCGTTTTCAAGGGCTTGGGTTTCTACTCATAAAGTGTTGCCAGATTATCCTGCTAAGGTTGTCAGTGATTTCAGTTGATGCAATGGTTCTGAACACAAGGTAAGGGTCATAGGGGGATAAATGTCTAGATGTATGCAGATCTATCTCATGCATATTCATTGTGGAAAACCTGACAGGCCTGGGGGTCCCAGAGAACTGGTTTGAGAACCACTGAGTTAATACATCATAGACATTTATCCCCCTCTGTTCAGCATCTGCCCTCCAACCCTTTGTGGTCCCCCACTTCATATCTACCATCTACTCTCTATCCCCCACCCTCTCTCCAGCATCTGTCCACCACCCCCTACCTGTGTCTTGTATCTGCCTTCCACCCCCTGTACTGTGTGTCCAAAATTTGACTTCACCCCCTCTGTGTCCAGCATTTGTGCTGTCATCTTCACACTTTCTATTTAAATCTGCCCTCTGCACCCCTCATGTGCAACATTTGCCCAGCATTTCCCTTCCAGCCATTCCACCTTCCCCCCTTCATGTCCATTTGCCCAGCATTTCCCTTCCAACCTTCCACATACCCTCCTGACCCCCTACCTGTGCTGCGCCACACCACACTGCTTATGCTACTGCTGCCTTTTTTGTCCCTGCAACGGTAGCGCAGTGGCAGACTGGCCTTCAATTTGAAAAAAAAAATAAATAAAACCCGAGGTGTAAGCACTTTAAATTTAAAACACAGAAAAGAGCTTTCTCCAGGACCAAGCAGGAAGTCAGTCCTCACATATGGGTGTCATCGATGCCGATGAAGCCCCAGCAGAGCATTTCCCCAGCTTTCTATGAAAGCCTTTGGGAATGCAGGCACACATGCGCGGTTCCCTTCCCGACTAAAGGTGCCATCTTACCTCAGTCTCTCTTTTTCCAAGAAGCCCACCGGACGTGTGTCCTGTCATCCCGGATAAAAGTTTGATTTTTTCGGTGATTCTCGCTATTTTTTCTTCCCGGTTCGATGCCGGTTCCCCTCCCGTCGGGTTCGGTACACCGGTATCGAGCCCGATTCTTCTTTTTCGGTTTTTGCCCTTTGTGGCTGGCGTTCACGCCCTTTTTTTGCTTTTCCCTGGAAGGCCGGTCCTTTGACCTCGCAGGGACTCTTTTTTCCCCGATGGCTTCCAGCGGTTTTAAAAAGTGTGATCGGTGTAAGAAGTTGATGTCTCTCACCGACACACACGACTGCTGCCTTCAGTGCCTCGGTCCTGATCGCGACCCTAAGACGTGTGGACCATGTGGGAAGATGACTTCCAAGGCACTGCGAAGTCGCCAGCAGCAGAAAGAAAGGCTTTTCTTGGACTCAACCCTCCGGCCGGGCTCGGACCTCGTCTGAGGCCTCGACATCTCGGGATTCGGATCCTGAGCGCCGTCGGGGCTCCTCGGATAGGGGGTCCCCCGACCGGGAACGCAAGAGGAAGAAGTGGCTCGTGAGGGTGTCATCGGAAGAGGTCCCTGGCTCCTCGAGGGCCAGGTCTAAGACCCCCGACAGTCGCCCCGGGCCCGTGGAACAAGAGAAGCCTGCCAAAGTTCTTCGCGTGGAGCCGGAGTCTGCTGGACACGTAAGCCCTGTGGTCCTCGGACTCTCCTCCCAGAGAGCTGCCGCCGGGGCCCGAGTCGGTGGCTGCTGCGTCTCCCGAGCTGAGTCTCAGGATGACAGCCTTGGAGTGCAGACTGTCTGCCTTCATGGAGCAGCAGCGGGCACTGATGACCAGCCTGTCTGGCGCATCTGCCCCGACCACTGGGACATCGACATCGAAGTCGACCCCGGAGACCAAGCTGATACTCGAGTCCATGATGGCTCGGGGTCGACCTCGGTCGTGGTCTCCCTCGACCTCCCATTCGGGACTGAGGGCGTCGACACCGGTGCCTCCGGCGTCGGGGCGGGTGCTCCAGGGCCCCGCGGGGTCGGATCCTGACTCCTCGTCGGACGAGTCCGCCTAGGAAACGGAGGATGAGGAGTCCCCTGACACATTCAAGACTCGGTGCGTCCCGTCGGACTCACCGCAGTCTGAGCCCCGGAGTAGATCCCCTCCGGAGGATACCCGGTTCTCGGAGTTTGTCCGGGATATGGCCGCCGCGTTGGCTATCCTGGCGGATCCCGAGGAAGAGCCTCGAGCCGAAGAGCTCGAGGCCGTGCAGTACGACTCTCCTCCGAAGGAGGCCTTTACTGTCCTGGTTTCGCCGATGCTGGAACGGCTCCTCTTCCGGATTTGGGAGGCACTGGCCTCGGCGCCGGTTCTAAGCAAGCGGGTCGATTCGATTTATCGTCTCCGGAAGAACCCTGGCTTTCAAAAGGCGCAGCTACCACACCATTCCATGGTGGTGGAATCAGCCATGCATCGCCTGAAAAGTCAGAAGATGCACTTTGCGGTGCCCCCCAGCAGGGAGGCCCGGAACCTCGATGGTGTTGGTAGAAAGTGCTTCCAGGGCTCGATGCTTGCTTGTTGTGTCCAGTCTTACCAGCTGTAGGTGGGCATGTACTTGCGAGACCTGGCCAAGGAGTTGGCCGGGTTCTCTGCTGGTCTCTCTGGGGAGCCCTTGCAGAGATTCAAGTCCTTGTCCTCGGGGATTCGGGACTGCTTGAAGTTTGTCCCGCGCCGCCTACGATGGCTTCGAGGCTTCGGCCCGAGTTGCGGCAGCCGGCATCGCGGCTCGACGCCAGGCATGGCTGCAGTCATCGGACCTCGAGCCCTGGGTTCAGGACAAGTTGGTCGATGTCCCTTGCCGAGGTGAGAACCTTTTTGGCAAGCCCATGGCCGAGAAGACTGAGCACCTTACAAGGACAAGGCTGTCTAGAAAGACCTCTGCCCCTTCTCACAAGAAGAAGGCCTCGGGTAAGAAGCCCTTTTACCTGAGGAAGGGCACTGCCTACAAACAGTACCCTCAGTATCAGGCTGCCCAAGCTGCACCCCAGGGTCAGCAAGCCAAGGGGCAGGGTAATGGGCCCCATAGACAGAGGACCCCCAAGCCTCCGGCCCCTGCTCCCACTCAGCAGGGTGGGGGTTTTTGACTCCTTGAGCGTAGCCTCTCAGTCCCTGCTCTCCCAACCCTGCACAGGAGGTCGCCTCGCCCTCTTTGCCCACCAGTGGCTCCACATAACTGGGGACAGTTTGATGTTGAACATAGTCCACAGGGGCTATGCACTACATTTTCACCAACTGCCTCCGCCATACTTTCCAGGGGAGCCTCCAAGGCCTCCCCTGCACACAGATCTTCTCCTCCAAGAGCTCCAAGGTCTGTTGGTGGACACGGCGGTGGAGCCTGTGCCTCCCCACTTTCAAGGTCAAGGGTTCTACTCCAGGTATTTCCTGGTACCCAAAAGAACCGGTGGCCTTCAACCTATTCTGGACCTCAGGAACCTAAACAAGTTCCTAGAGAAAGAAAAGTTCAAGATGCTTACTCTTGGAACACTTCTGCCCTACCTCCAGCAGGGAGATTGGCTTTGCTCTTTAGATCTAAAGGATGCGTACACTCACATCCTCATTCATCCAGACCACAGAAAGTACCTCAGGTTCATTGTGGGAGGAAACCATTATCAGTACAGAGTACTGCCTTTTGGCCTAACCTCCGCTCCCAGAGTCTTTACCAAATGCCTGGCAGTGGTGGCGGCCTACCTGAGAAATCAAGGCATCTTTGTCTTTCCCTATCTGGACGACTGGCTCATCAGAGGTCAGACGTGCCAGGAGGCCCGACAGGCCACCCTCAGAACTATTGCTCTTCTTCAAAGCTTAGGATTTGTAATAAACTTTGCAAAGTCCACTTTGCTCCCCTCCCAGAACTTGGAGTTCATAGGGGCAAGGCTGGACTCTGTTCTGGCAAAGGCATTCTTGCCAGCAAACAGGGCCCAAAGGCTGATGGACTTAGCAAATCAGTTTCTCAGCGGGTCAGTGGTCTCCGCCAGACTCTGCCTGAGGCTGCTTGGCCACATGGCTTCGACAGTTCATGTAACCCCCAGTGCCAGGCTCCATATGTGGCCTGCACAGTGGTGCCTTCGGAGTCAGTGGTCACAGGCCACAGACAGCCTCAGAGACAGAATAAGGGTGTCCAGACCTTTTCTGGACTCCCTCAGCTGGTGGCTGCACCCACCCAACCTACTACAATTGGTGCCCTTTCAAATTCCTGGGTACACAATGATACTGACCACAGACGCCTCCCTGCAGGGCTGGGGGGCTCATTGTTTGAACAAGTGCACCCAGGGCCTGTGGCATGAATCTGTCCTGGTTCAGACAGACAACCAGGTAGCCATGTTTTATGTGAACAAACAGGGCGGGATTGGGTCCAGACTCCTTTGTCGGGAGGCTCAGGACCTTTGTTTGTTTGCCCTCAAGCACAACATGCTCCTCAAGGCTGTGTATCTTCCAGGCCAGGACAACTACCTGGCCGACCGGTTGAGCAGGATTTTGCAGCCCCACGAGTGGCAGCTGCATCCCTTGGTAGTTCAGAAGATCTTCCTAAAATGGGGTCTCCCTTTGATAGATCTGTTTGCCAGTCCACTGAACAAGCAACTGCCAAAGTTCTGCTCCAGGCAACCGCATCCTCTGCGAATAGCAGTGGATGCTTTTCTGATTCTCTGGTCTCAGGGCCTCCTGTATGCGTTTCCTCCCACGCCCTTGGTGGCCCGAAACAGTCCACTAGGAAAACCTATGCTCTCAAATGGAAAAGGTTTTCTGTGTGGTGTCAGCTATGTACAGAGGAACCTTTCTCCTGTACTGTACCAATGGTGCTTCAGTACTTACTGCACTTGTCCAATCAGGGACTTAAGTCCAATTCTGTTCGGGTCCACCTCTCAGCTCTAGCAGCTCATCACTCACTAGTGGAAGGACATTCTCTGTCGGTTCACCCCTTGGTGTCCCGCTTTCTCAGGGGCTTGCTTTTGCTCAAGCTTCCAATCCGTCCTCCTGCTCCTGAGTGGGAGTTGAATGTGGTCTTGCAGCAGCTGACTCACCCACCCTTTGAGCCTATGGCTACTTGCCTTCTACACTTCCTGTCCTGGAAGACACTCTTCTTGATAGCCCTTACCTCGGCTAGGCGAGTGAGTGAGCTTCAGGCCCTGGTCTGTGATAGGCCTTACACTCACTTCTATGGGAACAGGGTAGTCCTTAGGACTCATCCAAAGTTCCTCCCAAAGGTTGTCTCCTCCTTCCACCTTAACCAAGAGGTGGTTCTTCCAACATTCTTCCCTAGGCTTCATGCAAGCCAGGCTGAAGCAGTCCTGCATACCCTGGACTGTAGGAGGGCCTTATCCTTCTACCTTGACCGTACGCAGGGGCATAGAAGGGCTACTCAGCTCTTCGTATCCTTTGACCCTAATAAGTTGGAGTTGGCTGTGTCCAAGCATACCTTGTCCATCTGGGTGGCTGATTGTATCACCTGGGCTTACAAGGCGGCTGACCTTCCTTTGCAGGGTCGGGTCACGGCCCACTGTGTCAGGGCAATGGCTGCCTCAGTGGCTCATCTCTGCTCTGTACCCTTGGTAGACATCTGCAGGGCTGCAACTTGGTCTTCAAGACAGACATTTGCGGCCCATTACTGTCTGGAGAGGGAGTCCCGTAGGGACAGTGCTTTTGGCCAAGCAGTACTCCGGAATCTCTTTGAGGTTTAGGCAACTCCTGCCCTCCTGCCCTCTGTTGGGCTACCGGTGGAGGGTGTGTCCGTGAAAAGCTTTTCTTTGCTGCTGGGACTAGAGGGAGTTCTCTTGTTCAGCCTGGGTTCCTCGGTAGCCCAGAGCTAGGGAGTCACCCATATGTGAGGACTGACTTCCTGCTTGGTCCTGGAGAAAGAGTAGTTACTCACCTGTAACAGGTGTTCTCCAGGAGCAGCAGGAATCAGTTCTCACAACCCTCCCTCCTCCCCTGGGAGTTGCAGTTGTACATAGTTTGTTTTTACATTTTTTTGTGTGCTGTTCTTAGCAATGTCATTTGACTGAGGTAAGATGGTACCTTTGGGCGGGAAGGGAACCGCGCATGTGTGCCTGCATTCCCAAAGGCTTTCATAGAAAGCTGGGGAAATGCTCCGCTGGGGCTTCATCGGCGTCGATGACACCCATATGTGAGGACTGATTCCTGCTGCTCCTGGAGAACACCTGTTACAGGCAATGTTTATTTATTTATTTTATTTATTATTTATTTATTACAGTTTCTTATATACCGCACTATTGTCAGCGCGGTTTACATACAACAAAATGACCATAACAAACTGGCTTCACATAGAACAGGAGAAAACAACTTGGATAACATGCTTATGCTTTACATAGAACAGGAGTAATAACTTGGATAACATGCTTATGCTTTACATAGAACAGGAGTAATAACTTGGATAAACGGGGAATGCAAACTAAACTACTTACATATGTGCAATGAGATCGAGTATTGGGAATTCAGTGTGAACATGTGTACAATGGAGTTGATATATTAACTTGAGGGGGTGAGGGAGAGGCACTTATGTAGGGGTAGGGTTAATCTGGTAGTATTGAGTAAATAAATGGGATTTGAGAGCCTTTCTGAATTGTGATAGGTCAGCAATTGCACGGATGCCTGGTGGTAATGCGTTCCAACATTTTGGGGCATAGATACTGAATGCCCTGTTAGATGTTGCGGTTGTGTACTTTGTTGAAGCCTTTGGAATTACTAGCACATTTGTAGATGGGGTTCTCCTTGTTCTGTTGGGAGGAGCTGGCTGGATGATGTTAGTTAATGAGGGGGAGGTGATGCCATGGATAGATTTGAAGGTGAGTAACAAAGATTTGAATGTAAGCCTTCCTTGAACGGGGAGCCAATGAAGTTGTATTAGGATAGGCGTTATATGGTCGCATCTTGCTGCTCCTACTAAGATTCTGGCTGCGGCATTCATGGCAAGTTGCAATGGATTTAGAGATGATTGAGGGAGCCCTTGGAGAATAGCGTTGGCAAAGTCAAAGTGTGGTAAGATAAGTGCTTGGTATATTGTCCGGAAGTCTTCAGTGCTTAGAAGGGATTGCAGGTGTCTGAGTGACCGGATTTTGAAGTATACGGCTCTGACTATGTTGGATATATGGGTTTTCATATCTAGTCGTTGGTCGAGGGTGACCCCTAAGTACCGAATTGCTGATTTGGTTTGGAGCTCAGCTTCTTTAACTTTTATATGAGTTGGGGGGCAGAATTTCTGGTCTCTGGTGATAAATAGCACCTCAGACTTTTTGTGTTGGATCCTGAGGTTTTGTGATAGGAGCCATTCGGAGACTGTATTGAAGCATTCAATCAGTGGCGAAAGGTCCATTTTTTCTGTGGAGAATGGCATAAATAGGAGGATGTCGTCAGCATAAATTAGACAGTCGACCTTGAATGATTCGATAATGTTGAAAATAGGTTGCATGTAAATATTAAATAATAGAGATGAGAGGGAGGACCCTTGGGGGACGCCTTGTCGCTGATGGAAGGGTTCGGAAGATCTTGAACCTGATTTTACATGCTGCCATCTGCCATCAAGGTAAGATCTGCACCAATCGAGGGCGACGCCACTTATGCCCTTTTCTTTTAGTCGTTCTATTAGCAGATCATGGTGTACAGAGTCAAAAGCTGCCGCAATGTCTATAAAGATGAGGGCGAAACCTTGATGGATGTTGTCGATACCTGTGACGATTTTATTGAAGAGAGAGGTAAGTAGGGTTTCGACGCCATGGTATTCCCTGAAGCCATGTTGCCGATGGTCTAGTGGGGAGGCTAAGTCTATATGGTCTTGCAGTTGCCTTTGTGCTTCCTTTTCGATTATTTTGGCTAATAGAGGTATACTGGCTATGGGTCTATAGGATTCAACTTTGCTTGGGTCCAGTTTAGGGTTCTTTAACAGAGGTCTGATGGATGTTTGCTTGAGTGGTGCAGGGAAGGATCCATTTGAGAATGATAGGTTCATCATTTTTGTGATAAGTGGGCTGAGTTCTGATCGTAAATTTTTAATCCAATATGCAGGGCAAGGGTCAGTTTGTGCAGTCGTGGTGTTGAGTGCTGCAATAGTATCTTCCACATGTTTCTTGGATGGTGTGGAGAACTTATAAAGTAAAGTTGGACTGGTGGTGCCTTGTGCTATAAAAGTGTTAACTTCATCAGTTTGAAGTAGCTTGGATTGTAAATGGTTGACAAACTCTTGTGGGTGGATCTCTTCGGGATGGTTTGGGGATGGTTCCTTAGAGAATGATTTAACTAGTTCGAAGAGGTCACGAGGTTTGTTTAGAGATCTTTTGAGGGTGTCAGTATGGTATTGTTTCATATTTGATAGGATAGCCTCTTTGTAGATTGCAAGGTGAGTTCTGTAAGCTGACAGGTCTCTGGCTGAGTGGGAACGCCTCCATCTTTTCTCTAGTTTCCGTAAATGAGAGCGGGAGATACATAGTTCAGGAGAGAACCAAGGAGAATGTTTTCTATTATTTACGATGTTGTTCTTCGTAGATTTTTGGGCAATAGCGCTAAGATTCTTATTCCATGAGGAGATTAAATTGTCGAGGTTGAGGGTTGCATTGTTGTATAGGGGAAGAGTTTCAGCCAGTATGAGATCTTTGTTGAAGGCTCTGAAGTTTCGAGAAGTGGTGTTGCTTAAAGTTCCATTGTTGTGTAGAGAGTTGTTGTTGATAGGTATGCTGAAATTGATAAGCTTGTGATCTGACCATGGTACAGAAGTGAGTGATGTTACCAGCTTTTCATTTGGATCTTGTAATGACAGAGGGGCAAAGATCATGTCCAGTATGTTCCCTTTGGTGTGGGTGGGTTCGTTGATGATTTGTCTGTAGCCCAGATCATTAATTGCTTCTAGTAGGGCAGTGGCATGACTGGAGTGAAGTGAAGGGAGATTGAAATCTCCTAGTATCCAGTTTGATAAGTTGAGGTTGCGAGTGTTGGCTGCTAGGTCGAGGATGTTGCAGAGATCGTCAGTTGAGGATGAGGGTGCTCTATATAGCAGGTTGATGGCGCATTGGTCATTTGCAATGGATATGATATCAAGATTGTTGGTACTGGAGGAGTCTGTTGTATGAAAGTGCAAGTCCGTTTTGGTTAAGATAAGGGCCCCCCCTCCTCTTTTGATTCCTCTATGCCGGGAGTGGCTTGTGAAGTTGTTGGGTAATAGTTGGTTGAGAATTACATTGTCTACGTCGGAAAGCCACGTTTCAGTTATTAAGAGAATATCCAGGTTGTGGGATGCAATTAATTCAGTGACAACTGGCCATTTATTACGAATTGATCTTGCATTTATAAGGGCGCAATTAAGAACTAGAGTGGATTTCACTGGTTTAGTTTGTTTGTTATGTTGGAGGGCTATGTGTAACAAATATGATTGACGTGTGTGTGAGTTCTTTAAGTGGTTAGGGTAGGCAGAGTTTGTCCATGTTTTGGCATGGTGCTGGAGTATTGGGATATGATTAGTAGCGTGGAATAAGGCTAGGGACTCAACAATCAGCCAGGAAAAGATCATGAGGCCGCTCATTATGGCCGTGATGGGTGGGGCCATTTCAGTGTTGATCTTGGATGTTGAAGATCTGGTGTCAGCCTTGTTGTTAGTGTATCAGTGGTAAGTCTATGCTGTGTTAGTGGGTATTACTGTCTGCTGGGGTTGTCAAGAGAGCAAATGCAGTATTTTGTAGTGGTTTGGCAGTGAATAGAGATAGGAGTGTAAACAAGTGATTGTTCCCTCTAATTTTCTGTAGGCTATGTGCGCATAAAATATCAGCTGTGTAGCTTTTGAAGGAAGGTTAAATTTTTGTGCGCCACATAACGACACTCGGAGTTATATACTTTAAAATTTGACTACACGTCAGAATACAGTATGTACACGACATTGCACTAGAAAATATTGTAGAACTTGTGAAAACCGTAAATACACAACTTTTAAATTTTAAGACGTCTGTGTTTTCTATCAGAATCAGAACTGTAATTTTTGTGCGCTCTGTTGTAAAGTGTGTGCGCTCACTCAGCGAGGTGTGTGCATGCACACGCGCACAGCTTAGAGGGAACAGTGGTTACAGGTGAGTAACTACTCTTTCTGGTTACATTTAGAACCTAGCAGAGAGCTTCTACTTTAAATTTCATACTCAGTCAGGGCCTAGTAGCAACAAAGAGCTTTAATTTAAATTAAATCAGAATATAACTTAGCAAAAAAGGCAAAATAGGGTCAGTATTCCTTGAGCAATAAATTATTTCTAGAGACCTTTACAAAGAGGCCTTCTACATAGGGGGCAAGAGACTTGTGAAATTTTTTAAATAGGTGTTAAAGCCAGGCAATAGATCAAAAGGCCAATTTGAAAGACTCATACTTTCAAGCAAGGACACTATTAATCACTCAGGAAATTGGTCACAGCTTACCTCAGAAGCACAGGCATAAATAGTTCAACCAGAGTTCTGTGCTCCTCAGTCGTAAAGGACTACAAAAGGGGACTGCTACTTCTGGAGAAAGATCTGCAATTGTAAGTATTTACTTCTGGGAATTTTTCTAAATCTTGGGGAAAAAGGAATTCTTTAGATTAAAGCTGATTAATCTGTGAACCAAGTGTATTTGTTAAATCATTTGCCCAGCATTTCCCTTCCAGCCCATATTCCCTCTCAGGTGCAGCTGTTTATCCTCATCTGACATACATTAAGGTCCTGAGATTAATTAATCTTGAAGTGAACAAAGTCCATTAAACGTATTAGGTATAGTTTTATTAGTATAAGTATCCCCAGCAAAACCTAAGTAAGCAACTTAAATACCTTACAACCTTAAAACTAATATGCAGACACCAGCCCAGCAGCGAGATGGGGGTTTTCCAGTCTTTTGCATTGAGTGTCACATGTGTGATTTGCTCCCAGTTAGTGAGGGGTCTTACATGTGCAGTAGGTGCAAGGAGCTCTTTGCTCTCAGGGAACAAGTCCGATCTCTGGAGGCTAGAGTAGCAAACTTGGAGGACATAAGAAAGATAGGTAAATAGACGAGACCTACAGGGATGTAGTACTGAAGTCCCACCTCCAGTCTGGCAGCATCCCTGTTGCCATGGAGGAGAGAGGTCATGTGGCAGGAGAGCATCACCCTGGTGTGGCAGGAAGTAATCCTGTTGCTAGGACCTGTCCTCCAGGTGATGCAAAGCCCTCTCACACTGAGGAGGTTTCTCCAGGGCCATGTGCCCATGAGGGAAGTGTTAGGACAGCCATTATAGTGGGTGATTCAATCATTAGGCATGTAGATATCTGAGTGGCTGGTGGACGTGAGGAGCACCTAGTAAAATCCCTGCCTGGTCCGAAGGTAGCGGACCTCATGCTCCACCTAGACAAGATCTTAGATAGTGCTGGGGAAGAGTTTGCTGTCTTGATAGATATTGGTACCAATGACATAGAAAGGTGTGGTAGGGAGGTTCTGGAGGCCAAATTTAGGCTTTTAGGTAGGAAGTTGAAATCCAGAACTCCCAGGGTAGCATTCTCCGAAATGCTCCCCGTTCCACGTGCAGGTCCCAAAAGGCAAGCAGAGGTCCAGAGTCTCAATGGATGAGATGATGGTGCAAGGAAGATTGTTTTGGATTTGTTAGGAACTGGGCAACATTCTGGGAAAAGGAGGGGCTTTCCGAAGGGACAGGCTCCACCTTAACCGTGATGGAACCAGGTGCTGGCATTAACCTTTAAAAAGGAGAGAGAGAGCAGCTTTTAACTAGATGATAGGGGAAAGCTGACAGTCGCCCAACAGCGCATGGTTCGGAACAATGCATCCTTGAATGATACTAGCAAAAGATTGAAGTTAGGGCATATCAATAGAGAGGTTCCAATAAAGCAAAAGTAGCCCAAATGTCTTTGAGTACAGAGCAAACAGAGCTTAGAGGTTCCAAATTACCCCTGCCCACCAATAGCCAGATTAATATGAATAAAATACAGCTTCTAAAATACAGCTTGTATGCAAATGCTAGAAGTCCAAAAAATAATATGGGAGAGTTAGAATATATACTGTAGCATTAAATGAGAGGTTAGATATGATTGGTATCTCATGGTGGAAGAAGGATATCCAGTGGGGTCACTATGATACCTGGGTACAAACTATATTTATTTATTATTTTATTTATTTATTTAGTATACATTTGTATACCGCTACTTCCAGCGATCAGCAGCGGTTTGATTACAGATTGGAAATTGTCAAATCATGACAGGAAATTTTTGAGGTATAAACACATTGATTAGACAGGAAAGCACAGCACACAGAGAACATGGGCTATGGAGGGTTAAGTGGCTTGCCCAAGACCACAAGGAGCACCTGTGGGACTAGAAACCCCAGTTCTTCCGGCCCAAGGTTGCTGTCCTCTAGTGGGATTTGAACCCCTGACCTTCCGGCCCGAAGTACCTTGCCCCAACCACTAGGCCACTCCTCCACTCCAATATCATAATGATAGAGCTGATCAAATTGGTGGAGGGGTTGCACTCTTATGTTAGAGAGGGCATTGAGTCACAAAGGATTAAAGGTTTTGCAGGAAACAAAATGTACTGTAGAATCTCTAGGGAATGAAATTTCATGTGAAAAAGAGAAGGGGAAAGAGATGGCAGTTGGGATGTACTATTGACCGCCTGGCCAGAATGAACAAATGGATGATGAAATGCTTGAAGAAATCACGGAAGCTAACAAATGTTACAGCACAGTATTAATAATTGGTGATTTCAATTATCCCAGTTTTGACTGGGTCAGTGTCATGGCAGGATCTGCTAGGGAGATAAAGTTTCTAGATAAAATAAATGACTGCTTCTTGGAGCAGCTGGTTCATAAACTGACAAGAGGGGAAGCAATTTTGGACTTAGTCCTTAGTGGAACACAAGATCTGGTGCAAGAGATAAGAGTGTTGTGGCCACTTGGCAATAGTGATCATAGCATGATCACATTTGATTTAATAAATGGAGGAAGAACGGCAAATTCACAGTACTACTTTTTAACTTTCAAAAAGGAGACTATGATACAATGAGGAAAATAGTTAAGAAAAAACTAAAAGGAGCAGTTGCAAAGGTTAAAGATTTACATCAAGCATGGGTGGTGTTTAAAAATACTATCTTGGAAGCCCAGACCAGCTGTATTCCACGCTTTAAGAAAAGTGGAAAGAAGTCCAAAAAATTGCCAGCATGGTTTAAAGATGATGTCAGAAACGCTATTGTTGCCAAAAAAAAGCATCTTTCAGGAAATGGAAAAAAGAGCCAAATGACAAAAACTGGAAACAATAAATACACTGGCAAGTTAGACACAAGGCATTGATAAGGCAGACAAAGAGAGAATTTGAGAAGAAGCTTGCTGTGGAAGCAAAAACACATAATAAAGTACATTTCAAGTACAATCATAGAAAAAAACCTTTGAGAGAGTCAGTTGGACCATTAGATGATAGAGGAGTAAAAGGGGCACTAAGAGGGGACAAGGCCTTAGTGGAGAGACTGAATGGATTCTTTGCCTTGGTCTTTACTGAGGAAGATGTAGGGATGTTTCCCATGACTGAAATGGTATTTAAAGGTGATGCCGCAGAAGAATTGAAAGAAATATTGATACACCAGGAAGATGTATTACAACTATTTGATAAACCGAAGAGTAGCAAATCACCTGGACCAGATGGTATACATCCAAGGGTGTTGAAAGAACTGAAATATGAGATTGCAGACCTACTATTAATAATCTGTGAACTATCATAAAAATAATATGTAATACCTGAAGATTGGAAGAGGCAAATGTAATGCCAATTTTTAAAAAGGGTTCCAGGGGTAATCCGGGAAACTACAGACCGGTGAGCCTGACATCAGTACTGTGAAAAATGGTAGAAACCATTATAAAGAACAAAATTACTGAACATGTAGATAGTCATGGCTTGATGGGAGACAGCCAACATGGCTTTAGTCAAGAAAGATCTTATCTTACTAATATATTATGTTTTTTTGAAGGTGTGAATAAACAGGTAGACAAAGGTGAGTCGGCTGATAGAGTGTATCTGGATTTTCAGAAAGCCTTTGATAAGGTCCCTCATGAGAGACTCTTGGCGAAATTAAAATGTCATGGGATAGGAGGCAGTGTACTATTGTGGATCAGGAACTGGTTAAAAGATAGAAAGCAGATAGTAGGATTAAATGGCCAATTTTCCCAGTGGGTGAAGGTGAATAGTGGAGTACTCCAGGAATCTGTGCTGGGTTCGCTGCTTTTTAACATATTCGTAAATGACCTGGAAATGGGAATAACAAGTGAGGTAATTAAATTTGCAGATGACACAAAATTATTCAAAGTTATTAAAACCCATGAGGATTGTAAAATATTGCAAGAGAACCTTGATAAATTGGAAGACTGGATGTTCAAATGGCAGATGAAATTTAATGTGGGCAAATGCAAAGTTATGCACCTAAGAAAGAACAACCAAACTATGGTTACATGGTGCAAGGTTCAATATTAGGAACCATCACCAAGAAAAAATTTAGACGTCATCATGGATAACACGTTGAAACCCTCCACCCAGTTTGCAGCGGCATCCAAGAAAGCAAATAGAATGGTAGGAATCATAAAACATAGTAACATAGTAAATGAGGGCAGATAAAGACCAGTATGGTCCATCTAGTCTGCCCAGTACAATGTTAAGAGTAGGTACACCTGCTGCTCCTTGCAGGCCCCCCCTCCCCATGTCTTTGTCCAGGGGTGATCCCACCACTCCATGTAGGATACCGCTATATGTTAAGGAATTAGATGGTTCAGATTATTTTGATATTTTCTTGTTGCTGTAAAGGGATACACTGTGTCTGTCCCATGCCCTTTTGAACTCTGTCACTGTATTTGCCCCCACCACTTCCATTGAGAGCGCATTCCAAGCATCCACCACCCTTTCAGTGAAAAAGTATTTCCTGACATTGCCTTTCAATTTACCACCTTGTAGCTTCATGTTATGTCCTCTAGTTTTGCAGCTTCTCCATCTTTGGAAGAGGTTTGTTTTATTTCTCTTTAAGTATTTAAAGGTCTGAATCGTATCTCCTCTGTCCCTCCTCTCCTCCAAAGAGTACATGTTTAGGTCTTCAAGTCTCTTCTCATAAGGCTTCTGACGCAGGCTCCAAATCATTTTGGTCGCCTTTCTCTGAACAGCTTCCAGTCTTTTTACATCCTTTGCAAGATATGGTCTCCAAAACTGAACACAGTATTCCAAGTGAGGCCTCACCAGTGACTTGTACAGTGGTATAAGTACCATTTCCTTTCTGCTGGTAATTCCTCTTCGTATGCAGCCCAGCATCCTCCTGGCTTTTGCCATCGCCTTGTCACACTGTTTTGCCAGCTTGAGATCTTCAGAAATAATCACTCCAAGGTCTTTCTCCTTATCTGTACACACCAATCTCTCGCCCCCTATCGCGTACATTTCCCTTGGATTTCTGCTTCCCAAGTGCATGACTCTGCACTTTTTCGCATTAAATCTTAATTGCCAAGCATTAGACCATTCTTCCAGCTTTTGTAGATCATTCCTCATGTTAACCACTCCCTCGGGGGAGTCCACTCTGTTGCAAATTTTCGTGTCATCTGCAAAAAGACAGACTTTCCATGCAGTCCTTCAGCAATATAACTCACAAATACATTGAACAGTGCCGGGCCCAGGACCAACACCTGGGGCACCCCGCTAATCACCTTCCCTTCATCCGAGTGAGCTCCTTGTACCATCATCTTCTGTCGTCTGTCAGTCAACCAATTTCTGATCCAATTTACCATCTTGGGATCTATCCCTAAGCTACTGAGTTTGTTGATAAGCCTCCCATGAGGAACAGTATCAAAGGCTTTGTTGAAGTCCAGGTAGATGACATCCATCGCATGCCCCTGATCTAGTTCCCTGGTCACCCAGTCAAAGAACTCAATCAGATTTGTTTGGCAAGATTGTCCTTTGGTAAAACCATGTTGCCTCGGATCTTGCAACCTGTTGGCTTTGAGAAAGTTCACAATTCGCTCTTTCAGGAGCGCCTCCATCGTTTTTCCCGCCACCGAGGTAAGGCTCACAGGCCTGTAGTTTGACACTTCTTCCCTGTCACCACTTGTGTGTAGAGGTACGACATCAGCCATTCTGCAGTACTGAGGAACCTCTCTTGTTTCCAAGGATCTGTTGAAAACATCCTTTAACGGCCCTGCAAGAACCTCCCTGAGCACTTTCAGTATCCTGGGATGTATCTCATCCGGTCCCATGGCCTTGTCCACTTTCAGTTTTGCAAGTTGTTCTAACACATCATCTTCTGTGAATGGTGTGGTATCTACTTCATTCCCAGTTTTATATTTGGGAGTCACAGGTGGTCCTTCTCCAGGACTTTCCTTAGTAAAAACAGAACACAAGTATTCGTTTAGCAACTTCGCTTTTTCAATGTCACTTTCCACGAGTGTGTTCCCAGCACTTCTGAGTCCTGCAATTCCACCTCTGATCCTCCTCCTTTCTCCAATATACCTGAAGAAAGTTTTGTCGCCACACTTCACATCTTTAGCCATCTTTTCCTCTGCCTTTGATTTTGCTATCCTTATTTCTCTCTTTGTCTCTTTGAGTTCGATCCTGTATTCATTTCTGTGTTCCTCTGTTTGCAAGCTTTTGAGTTTTGCGAAAGCTGTGTTTTTTGCCTTTATTTGAGCAGCCACTTCTTTGGAAAACCAAATAGGTTTTCTCCTCTTGTTTTTGCTTACTTTTCTTACATATTTATCTATTGCCCCTTTTATTGCCACCTTTAGTTTAGCCCATTGCAATTCCACTTCCCTTATCTCCTTCCACCCTGTCAGCTCCTCCTTTAGGTACTCGGCCATTTTATTGAAGTCTGTGTTTTTGAAGTTTAGGACCTTGAGCTTGCTATGATTGGCCTGTACCATGGCTTTTATCTCAAACCACACCGTGTGATGATCACTGCTGCTTACAGGGGCACCCACGCAGACATTCGACACGCTATCACCGTTGGTGAGCACTAAATCCAGCATTGAGCTTTCCCTATTTGTTTCCATCACCACTTGTCTAAGTAATGCGTCTTGGAGAGCATCCACAATTCTTTTGCTGCTTTCCAGATTTGCAGAAGGAGTAATCCAATTTACATCAGGTAGATTAAAGTCACCGAATATGATCGCTTCTCCCCTTTGTGGCTATCTTGGCAATATCTATAATCAATTCGTTATCTATCTCTTCAGTTTGTGTTGGAGGTCTGTATACTACAGCAGTGTGGATGACAGTGCCATCTTCTCTTTCCGACACAATCCAGAGCGCTTCTTCTTTTCCCCATGCCCCCTACATTTCAGTAGCTTTAATATTGCCCTTGACATACAAGGCTACTCCTCCTCCTCTTCCATTTTCTCTGTCTCTTCTGAATAGATTATAGCCAGCTATGGCTATATCCCAATCATGCGATTCATTTATCCAGGTTTCTGTAATGGCCACAATGTCCAAATCCATTTCCACCATTAGGGCTTTGAGGTCCGGAACTTTGTTGGCTAAGCTTCGAACATTAGTGCTCATTGCTTTCCAGGATTTAACTGGCTGGTGTGTATTTTGCATTGTTTTTGTTCTGCCCACATCCTCCCGCTTGTTTTTGATGTGTGGTTTAAAAGTGTGGCTGTTTCTGATGATGATCTGCTTTTGCAAGGGGTGACGTCCAGAGCTTGACCTTCCACATCTGTGTTCACTTTCTGCTCTAAGTACGTCAGCAACTTGGTTTGTATTCCTGCTGGCTGAAGAGTCTGAGAGGCACTTGACTATCTTCTCTCCACTGAACTGTGTTCCCAAGTTGGTGCCTCTGATGATGGAATCCCCAATTATTAGTAGTTTGCTGTTTGGTGAGGTTTTCTTCATATTTGGCAGGAGATTGGGCATTGTCTGTCTCATTTAAGGGCCCTTCAGTTTCTTTGGATTGGGCATCCTCATTAGCCAAGGCAGAGTAGGCATTATGCAGGGATGTTTCCTGATGCATAGGATGTCTTTGTGTCACAGGTCACAATCTACCAGATCCCACTGTGATCCATTTATTCCTATGGTATCTGATTCTTTGTTGGAGTGGTGGTGGATGCTGTTCAGTTTGTATCTTAGGAGAGGTGTGTTTTGTTTCAGCCAATGAGGAGTTCCACGTCCTCATTAGGCAAGGCAGAGGAGGCATTAAGCAGGGATATCCAGAGAACCTTCTATGTAAAAATGTACATATGTAAACCTTCTATGTAAAAATGTACATATGTAAACTCTTTCCCCATAGACTAGAAATAGATAATTTTCTGTGTGCCATCCTTTCCTCCCGAATCAATCATGTATATACCATAAATTTCCTGTTTTGATTTGACAGCTTTTTCTATGTAAGCATACCCGCTTCTGATCGCTGGAAGGAGCGGTATACAAATGCTTGCTAAATAAAAATATCTATCTACCCAAATATCTCTTTATGCATAGGATGTCTGTGTGTTACAGGTCGCAATCTACCAGAACCCACTGTGATCCATTTGTCCCTGGGGTGTTTGATTCTTTGTGGGAGCGGTGGTGGACGTTGTTCAGTTTGTATCCTAGAAGAGGTGCGCTTCATTGCAGCCAGCTCCTCCCTCAGTAGGGTCACTTCTTTATGCTTGGCAGCTAGGTCTTCCCATAGTAGAGTCAGTTGTTTATGCATGGCAGCTGACCTGAAGCACAGAGGACAAGCTCTCAGGTTCCAAATGATTTGTCTTGGAATAAATGTACCACAGTTATTGCACTGAATACACGACATGCTGAATAAGCAGCCCTAGAAGAAGAAGAAAGGAAGAAGAAGGGGTGGGCCTTAACACAAGTTGAAAGGATAGATGGCAGCAAAACAAGGAATGGTGAATAAAACAAAGGATATTATAATGCCTCTGTATCGTTCCATGGTGTGACCGCACCTTGAATATTGTGTGCAATTCTGCTCGCCTTATCTTAAAAAGGATATAACATTATTAGAAAAGGTACAGAGAAGAACCATTAAAATGCTAAAGGGGATGGAAGGATACCACTATGAGCTTGGGCTCTTCAACCTGGAAAAGAGACGGCTGAGGGGAGATATGATAGAGTTCTATAAATTAATGAATGGAGTGGAACGGATAAGCCTAGATTGATTGTTTACGCCTTCGAAATATAGAAAGACTAGGGGACATGCAATGAAAGTACAGTGTAACCTATTTAAAACTAATAAGAGAAAATATTTGTTCACTCAATGCATAATCAAACTCTGGAATTCGTTACTGGTTTAGTAAAAAGCTGTTAGTGTAGCTGGGTTTAAAAAAGGTTTGTACAAATTCCTGGAGGAAAGGTCCTTAAATCATTAGGGGACCCGGGAAATCCACTGCTTGCCCCAATACAAGTATTGTGGAACCTGTGTCCTTTGGGGAAACTGCTAGGTACTGGTGACCTAGATTGGCCACTGTTGGAAACAGGATACTGGGCTTGATTGACCTTGGTCTGACCCAGTATGGCATATCTTATGTTCTTATGTTGTTACCACTGCATCCAAACGTGTGAGCAGCCATCAAGGCTGCCTGTATCCCTCCACAGACATGGCATGCACATGCCCTGGCATGGTGGTGGCAACTGGGATTGGCCAACCAACATGGCACACATACGTTGGCTGAGGGGGCCTGGGTGTTGTGGGGATTTGTAAAAACAGCTGAGCAGGCAAGCAGAATAGTGGACCACAACAGCCAGGAAGGGGAGGGGAATGTAAATGTATACCCGGCTGCCACTACCTTGTATATACTCCTGTCATGTCCCATGATGACAGCCATTTGCAGCTCTACTCTTGGCAAAATAGTATGCAACAGGGGAGAGAGGGTCAAGGAGTCCGATCCAACAGTGGAATTGTTGTGACACAGTGCGGCTGGAAGAGGAACACAGATGCATCACACCTCTCCCCTTTCCACAATGCCAAGCAATGGCCACAACCAACTCATTCTGCCATGCCCCTGTACACATGCGATCTCTATCCCCTAGTGGTCATTGGTCACCTCACATACACTGCAATGGTGGTGCCATCTCTTGCAGCCATGCCCATTGTCAGAAGCGTTATGCACAAGGTTCTGCGTCTTCTCTATCTGCACAGTCCTGGTGTCAGAGACATATGAGCAGCAAACTAGATGTTTCCCACTCACCTGCAGTTGATTGTGCTGTTGGCAATGGACTGCAACCAACAAGGGACGATGGCAAGGGGACTGGAAAGTGGGACAGCTAGGAGTCATGTCCAGGCACATCAGGGACAGACAGGCAACACAGCCAGCGGCATGAGGAGCATAGTACCAGAGTGAACAGGCCAGTGGAAGCAGAGATGCAGCCAGACCTGGAAGAGGAAGATACAGATGAGTGCTTTGATAAGATAGAGCTGTGCAAAGAGCCACAGGCTCCCAATGTAACAAGTGACTGACTTGGTGAGAAGGCACCACTGAATCTGTCAAAGGAAGGTCAGCAGCAGAACTGTCATAGTCACCAGCTGATCCTCTGTGGGGAGCGTCTCTGGTGATGGAGAGGGAGCAAACTGTCATCTTTCAAGGCATTCTAAAGGTGCTGTGGGAGAGGAAGGAGACAGAAGATCATAGCCTGAAAAGGCATGATAGTATAAGCCAGACGCTGGACACCCTTGTATCGCATGTTAGTCTTCTAGTTTCCCATCTAACACAACTGTGGGAGCTCCCTTGCAATGTGTCCCCTGCCCCTGCCCCTATTTCCATTATCTCCATACAACCCATACAGATGGCAGGAGCACAAGAGCCCAGCCTCATGAGACCCATGAACCATCACGCAGCAGCATTCTGTGCACACCCTCACAGGCTCCCTCCTGAGATTCCCAGGCTTTCATTCTGCTAGTGAACAGGCTGGTAAGGGGATGGGAGATGAGGAGAACAACTCTTTGGAGTCCACTGACAGTGGTCCGGATACATCAGCCATATCTACACAGTCTGTAGTCATCCCTGAGGGTTGGGACAAAGGGCATGGAGAAGCAGTCAATGTAGGCAACTTACATTTTTGGAGTGTAGGTATGTGTGTTGGAAGCAGATGGGCGTGGTGGAAGGGGGGGCATGGTATGTGATAGGGTGTGATGTGTTGGCCAGGGTTAGCATTCTTCCCACTGGGGCTAGTAGATGGTGGGGCAGTGCTGGACAGAACCAGTAGGGGATTGTTTTGGTACTGAGGTTGTGATGTAAATCGGATTGTCTGGGATGTATACAGTTCAATTGTTCAACATTAGTTGATAACTGAGAAAATACAAATTTTTCTGTAAATTTTGCGAGACAAGGCAAGTTAGAGACTGGGCAATAGTTTTCAGAATCTGTGGGTGATTTTGGTTTATCTTTCAAAATTGGTAGAACTATGGCTTGTTTCCAGGGGCACAGAACTGTGGCTTTAGAAAAAGTGGAATTAATTGATAGAACAAATGATAGTAAATTCAGAGAGGGCTCTGAGATCGAAGATGAAGGGATAGGGTCAAGACGACAAGTTGTCTTATGAGAAGACTACATAATTTCTAGTTAGAACAGGTGCAGAAGCTTCTCTAACAGAGTCCCAGGAATGATGAAGAATTGAGGAGACAATGAAAGTGATTGAGAGATTTCTTGAGATATTTCCTGGAATAAGTTTCCAGATTCCATTTATTTTATCTAAGAAATATGATGCAAAAATACTTGGTTGTAGGGCCAAGCCAGGGGGTTGCTGCTGATATGGCATGTAATGAAGATAGCTGCAATACTAACAAAAACATTTTTTCAGGACAAATAAAAGCCTTCTGAATGAAGCTCAATTAATATATTCTCTTAGCAGCTGTAATCTCATGATGGTAGAAAGTAAGGCATTTCTTGAATAGATTCAATTAGTATCCATTTGTAAACAGCGGCAATGACATTCGGCTTCCACATATTCTGTTTAGCTAGCTGAAGACCACCTTGATACCAGGGCTGAGAGTGATGTCATTGGGTGGCTTGTACAGTAGGCATTGGTGTACTTAACAGCTGATAATGCCAAGGAGAGCTTGTAGTTCCATTGTCCCACTTTCTCTGCCAGGGAGTATGATTCAAAATCATCTGTGAATATCAAATCTGCGTCTGGAAGCCAATTAATAGCACTATGGGGAAAGTGTTTAGGAAATATTCGGTTTGGAACTGCCATTTCTGAAAGATTGATTGGTATGTGGGTGGGTGCAATACTGAAAATGATAATTAACAGGGTTTCTTCATTTCAAAGCAAGGTAAGAGTGTGTGACTTTTAATTACTAGCTCTCTGCCTGAGAGCTCTTAAAAGGGTTTTGGTCTACATTTTTAGAAAGAGTTAGTCTTTTTGCTGCTTTATTTTAAAAGGGGAAATACTTGGGGAGGGGGGTTAGTGGTGTAAGTTTAAAATTCTGCTGTTAATTTCTCTTTCTCTCAGCTCTTTGAAGACTCCATCATAGGGAGAAGATGTGGATGGAGATTTAATAGAAGACATACACAGCATTGCCAGGAAAGGGGAAGTGCTACAGATAGGGGATTTCAATATGCAGATGTTGATTGGCGTATCCGTGCTGCAGTAACATCTAGAAGCAAGGAGATCCTGGATTCTGTACGGGAAGAACTATTCAAGCAACTGGTAACAGAACCCACATGTGAAAGGGCCATGCTAGACTTGGTGCTTACCAATGGGGAACAGTGTTTCTGATGTTATAGTGGGAGATCATCTTGCATCCAGTGATCACCAGATAGTATGGTTCGGTATTAGGACTAGGGTTGATAAAATCCATTCAAAAGCAAGGGTCTTAAACTTTATGAAAACAAACTTTGCCAAGATGGGCCAATACCTCATGGAGTCATTAGCGGGATGGGAACAGCTGGGGAATGTAGAAAAACAGTGGGCAAAACTGAAAGGTGATATTTTAAGGCCAACCAATCTTTTTGTTAGAATGGTAAATAAAAGGAAAAGGAGGCTGCTATGGTTCTCAAAAGAAGTAGCTGAAAAGGTGAAGAAAAACAGGGAGGCCTTCATGAAATACAAGAGATCACAGAGAGAGGAAGACAGGCATCCATATTTGAAAAAACTTAGAGAGGCTGGCAAAGTAGTCAGAAAAGAAGAAGGTGGTACAAAAAGAAGAAGAAATAGCCAATGCAATAAAATGGGGATGGGGGGGGTGGGTTGGATAAGACATTTTTCAGATATGTTAGTGAGATAAGGAAGGGTAAAAGTGGTATTGTCAGATTCAAGGGTGAAAGGGAGGAATATATAGATGCTGATGAGGATAAAGTAGAATTGCATAACAAATAGTTCTGTGTTCACAGATGAAGGGCCAGGAGCAGAACCTCAAACACCCACAAACAGGAACAAAAATGAGGGGCATCTCAAAGATTTTCAGAGGACTGTGTTCGTGAGGAACCAGCTAAATTAAAAGTGGACAAAATGATGGGACCAGATGGGATATATCCAAGAATACTGAAGGAACTTGGGGATGTTCTAACAGCTCCACTGACTGACCTTTTCAATGCCTCTTTGGAGTCATGGGTGGTGCTAGAGGACTGGAGAGAGGCACCTGTGGTCCCTTTACACAAAAGCGGAAGTAAGGATGTGATTGAAAACTACAGGCTGCTTAGTTTAACCTTGGTGGTGAGTAAATTATTGGAAACGTTGCTGAAAGAGAAAATAGTGAGGTGTCTGGAGTCCAACAGATTGCAGAATCCAAGGCAGCATGGATTCACCAGGGACAGGTCTTGTCAGTCAATTCTGATTGATTTCTTTGACTAGGTTACCAGGGAGTTGGGAGAGCCCTAGATGTGGTGTATTTAGATTTCAGTAAAACATTTGACACTGTTCCGCACAGGCGACTTATAAACAAAATAAGCACCCTTGGGATGGACCCTAAAGTTACTGATTGGGTTAGAAATTGGTTGAGTGGGAGGCAACAAAGGGTAGGGCCGGTGTTACCTGGTAAGCCGGGTAAGTGCAGCAGGAGGGCGCCGGCGGCGGAAGGGCGCCGTCACTAGCCGCACACCACCCACCACTTCAAAAAAGAAAGCAGCCGTGGGAACATTTCTCTAGTTCCATGGATCTGCTATCTTTTAAACTTCTGGCCCACAGTGTTTGCAGCAGTAACAAGCATTTCTTGTTTCTCGTAAGAAACAGGGAATGCTTATTATTGCCTTTAGAAACTCCATGATCCAGCAGTGTGAAAGATAGCAGAGCTGCAGGAACAGAGAAATGGGGAGCTAGAAGGGAGCAGACATGGGGTTCTGGACGGGAGCAGACATGGGGGGAAGCTGAAAGAGAGCAGACATGCGGGGGACTGGAAGGGAGCAGACACTTGGGGATGGGGCTGGAAGATGGCTGGGTAATAGGAGGGGATGGTTGGAAGAGAACTGACAGTGGGAAGGTGAGGGCTAAAGGGAGCTCACATGGGAAGTTGGAAGGGAGCGGAAAAAATGGAGCTGGAGGGAAGGTGGGGGCTGGAAGGGAGCTGACAACTGGGGATAGCACTGGAAGGTGGATGGACAGAGGAGAGGGTGACTGGAAGGGAACTGACATGGGAGGGGGCACTGGAACTAGAAATTCGCTGATACCTGGGATGATATTTAGACTAGAAGGGGCTTGGGCGATGGAGAAGGAGGGGGGATTGGAGGGGAATAGACACCAGTGGCGGTGCTGGGAATGCAAAGGGATTGACACTGGGAGGGGAGGCTGTAAAGGGGACTGATACTGTGGAGGGTTACTGGGACTGGAAAAAGGCTGATGGAAGAAAATGAAGAAAGCAAAAGGAGAGACAAGAAATAGAAGATGGACTGTAGACCATAGAAAGAGAGTTAAGACAGAGGAAAACAGAAACCTCAGATCGGGACCAGCATGATCAAAATCATTAGACAACAAAGGTAAAAAAAAAAATTATTTTCAATTTAGTAATTGGACTTTGCGCTATCTTTATATTTCACACAGTATGGGGAACTGCATCTCTTATCTGGTGTGGCATCACATGCAAAGTCTGACTTCTTGGGGTTTCATTTAAATTTTTGTTTACATATTTTTATTTTTACTTTAGGTTGTGCTCACTTACTTGGTGAGTGTTTGTGTTCTGAGTGTGTGACCAAGGCCAGATGTTCTGTTAACATGGAGTTTGTACATAGGGATCTGTACTGTAGTAATTTGACTTGAACAGCTTTTCAAATAGGTGTATGGATGTTTTGGGGCTCACTGCAGTGTTTATAGTGCTGCTTTTTTCTGGGTAGGCCCCTTATTGTATGTGTTTTGGAAGTGTATGCTGGTATGGCATGGTAGATTTGGCCTTGTACATCTTCATTGACTTTTGCAGTGTTTTATATTAGTTCACAATATGCCTGGCACTGGAGAATATTTATGTTGCTGTTAGATGACCAAAATCATTTTTTTTGACTATCACAGCCTATTTGTATGATAAGTATTTAATGCTAAGTATTTTTATTTTGGCTATGCAATTGCTCTTTTGCTGCAATTTTCTTACAACACTGGATTTGAAGGAGAAATAACAATATCACTTCAGAAGAGTTCACAAAGCATATTTGGGAAAAAGGAGGGTAGGGTGCAGCCAAAATTAATAATAATGAGGGAGGGGCGCTGATTTATAGGTTAGAGGAGGTCGCTAGAAACCCTAGCACTGGCCCTGACAAAGGGTAGAGGTAAATGGAGTTCACTCTGAGGAGAAGGAGGTTATCAGTGGAGTGCCTCAGGGATCTGTCTTTGGTCCAATTCTTTTTAACGTCTTTGTTAGTGATATTGTGGAAGGGCTGCTGGGTAAGGTTTACCTCTTTGCGAATGATAACAAAATCTGCAACAGAGTAGACACCCAGAAAGGTGTAGATAACATGAGAAGGGATCTAGCTAAACTTGAAGAATGGTCTAGAATTTGGCAGCTGAGATTTAATGCTGAAAAATGTAGGGTCATGCATTTGGACTGCAACAATTCAAGGGAGCGGTACAGTATAGAAGAAGAATGGGACCTAGACATGATTGTGTCTGACAATCTCAAAGTAGCTAAATAGGTGGAAAAGGCGACAGCGAAAGCTAGAAGGATGCTTGGGTGCATAAGGAGAGGAATGGCCAGCAGAAGAGAGGAGGTAATAGTGCCTCTGTATAAGTCTTTGGTGCAACCTCATTTTGAGTATTGTGTGCAATTCTGGAGACTGCACCTTCAAAAGGATATAAACAGGTTGAAGTCGGTGCAGAGGGTGACTACTAAAATGGTTAATGGTTTTCATTATAAAGCATATGAGGACAGACTTAAGGACCTTAATATGTATATTTTAGAGGAAAGACGGGAAAGAGGTGATATGACTGAGACATTTAAATACATCCATAGCATAAATGCACAGGAGGAGAGCCTCTTTCGATTGAAAGCATGCTCTGCTACGAGGGGACATAGGATGAAGGTGAAAGGGGATAGACTCAGAAGCAATATGTGGAAATATTTCTTTATGAAAAGAGTGGGATCGGCCTCAGTAACGGGGGCAGGGGTTGCACTTGCGGGATGTTTCCACGCTACAGTTCCCTGTCATTTAAAAACCCCGACACTTTCAGTCATAGGCCAACAACTATTTTTTTATGATTTTATGATTTTCAAATGCATTTAAAATTTCAAAATAACTTAACTATTACTTAACAATGCCCAATCCTCAAAGTTCAGTATTGCCGCTTCTCCTACTGTGTCGACTCAAGTTTCGCCTTTCACTCAAGCAGGCAACAAGAACCCCTTTAGGAACAGTGGTGCCCCTCTCTCAGGGGCTTTTAAACCGAAGGCATAAGGCAGACAAACAAGCAAGCGCTCAGCCAATGGTGCTCTGGACACGACTGTCCATCAGTTTGATTGGATGCTGCTCAGATGACGTCACCCAAACACCAGGGTGGCAATTCAAAGAGCTGATATCCAATCCAAAGATTCATTCAAGCCTCCAGGCTTCATGGCATTGAATGTGAAAATCCATTTCTGTTATAGCTGAGCCAGGCGCTGATCTGCCTGACCAGTTTGCAGGTTCTCAATTCCGTCTATAATGAACCATCTCAGGTCTGACCATAAAAGTTCAGTCAACACAATGTGAGACAATTGGTGCTGTCAACACTAACGGGTTCTACAGGTCAAACAACGGTACCTAAGCTCCACGAACAGAACAATGGCTGGGAAAAATCGTATTGCTAAAGCTGTTGCCCCCGTTACAGCTTCTGCCTCTGTCCAGACAGAGGTCCCAATGCCAGGACCGGTTCCATGTGCAGGGTGCCTGCAAGCTGAAGCTCTGAGGAAACAAGTGGAGGAACGCGGAGAGGAGGTGGCGAGGCTGAGAAGCATTCAAGACAGTGAAGTACATTGATGAGATGCTTCTTGAAACATCTCTCTAGCAGAGGAAGAAGATGGGTGCCAACAGAATGACGAAGGTTGGACACAAGTCACCAAGGCCTGCAGAATCACTAATCCAACTTCTCCAGCCCTTGAATTGGAGAACCACTCTGCTTTGGGTTAGAGGATTGATTTCTTTGAAAGGGTGACCAGGGAGTTGGCCGAGGGAGAGCCCTAGATGTGGTGTATTTAGATTTCAGTAAAGCCTTTGACACTGTTCCTCACAGGCACCTTATAAAAAAAATGAGCACCCTAGGGATGGACCCTAAAGTTACTGCTTGGGTTAGAAATTGGTTGGGTGGGAGGCAACAAAGAGTACAGCTAAATGGAGCTCACTCTGAGGAGAAGGATGTTAGTTTATTTATTTATTTACATTCTCTTATATACCGCGCTATTCTGCATCAGTGCGGTTTACATTGAACAAACTGAAATTACATTGAACAGGGCATTATAACTTGGAGATAACTATTTTGCAGGGAACATGGGCTATGGAGGGTTAAGTGGCTTGCCCAAGACCACAAGGAGCACCTGTGGGACTAGAAACCCCAGTCCTTCCGGCCCAAGGTTGCTGTCCTCTAGTGGGATTTGAACCCCCGACCTTCCGGCCTGAAGTACCTTGCCCCAACCACTAGGCCACTCCTCCACTCCATGTTACCAGTGGTGTGCCCCAGGGATCTGTCCTTGGTCCGATTCTTTTTAACATCTTTGTTAGTGATATAGCGGAAGGGCTGTTGGGTAAGGTTTGCCTTTTTGTGGATGATACCAAAATCTGCAATAGAGTAGACACCCAGGAAGGTGTAGATAACACGAGGAGGGATCTAGCTAAGCTTGAAGAATGGTCTAGAATTTGGCAGCTGGGATTTAATGTTAAAAAATGTAAGGTCATGCATTTGGGCTGCAGCAATCCAAGGGAGCAATATAGTATAGGGGGTGAAGTACTTTTGTCCACTAAAGAAGAGCGGGACCTAGGCATGGTTGTGTCTGATGATCTTAAAGTAGCTAAACAGGTAGAAAAGGCGACGGCAAAAGCTAGAAGGATGCTTGGGTGCATACGGAGAGGAATGGCTAGCAGAAAAAAGGAGGTGATAATGCCTCTCTATAAGTCTTTGGTGCGACCTCATTTGGAGTATAGTGTGCAATTCTGGAGACCGCACCTTCAAAAGGATGTGAACAGGATGGAGTCGGTGCAGAGGGTGGCTACTAAAATGGTTAGTGGTCTTTATTATAAAGTATATGAGGACAGAGTTAAGGATCTTAATATGTACACCTTAGAGGAAAGGCGGGATAGAGGTGATTTTATTTATTTATTTATTTAACACTTATTTATATACCGCATCTTCCAGCGATCAGTTGCGGTGTACAATTAACAACAGTTAACAATGCAGAGCTTGTTTTACATGGAACAGAATAACTTTTTACATAGAACATCTTAACATGCACACATAGGTTTAAAAAACTAAGCAGAATAATTCTACTAACACAGATTGTGTAACAATTTAAACAAAGTACTGACTCTACCGCATAGGCAGATCATATCAGTTGCAACTATATACAAGTAGGGTATCAGTGCATAGGAGTGGAGTGTTTATTCGATTATGTTTTGTGTGTTATCCCTTGAAGAAGGGAGTATACGCTTGATGTGGGGTGTTCAGGGGGAGAGCCTCTTTCAAGTGAAAGGAAGTTCTGCTGCAAGGGGACATGGGATGAGAGTGAAGGGGGATAGATTCAGGAGTGATATGCAGAAATATTTCTTTACCGAAAGAGTGGTGGATCCGTGGAATAGTCTCCCAGTAGAGGTGGTAGAGATGAGGACAATAACTGAATTCAAAAAAGCATGGGACAAACACAGAGGATCTCTAAAGGAAAAAAGGGGACTGGTGTAGTTGTTGATATGAAAGGACAGACTAGATAGGCCATGTGTCTTTTTCTGTCGTCATGTTTCTATGTTTCTGTACTTTATTCATAATAAAAGCAGCAAAAAAATACTCAAACCAAGTCTTTTCTTTTACTTTCATGAACAAGAAACAGCTGACAAAGAAAAGACAATACTGATATTTACCAAAAGAAATCAAAGATACAATAGAATCATTAAATAACAATATCTTCCAAAATTACATAAATAAAAGTTTTACTACTACTACTAATGATTGGTATAGCACTACAAGGCATATGCAGCACTATACAGAGACATGTAAGAGACAGTTACTGCTTATCAGAGCTTACAATCTAGCCAAGACAGACAACACAACAACTGGGGACTAGGATATAGAAACATAGAAATATGATGGCAGAAATAGACCACATGTCTTATCCAGTGTGCCCTTCCATATCAAATACTAAACTCCCTTCTTTTCCTTTAGAGATCTTCTGTGTTTGTCTCATGCTTTTTTGAATTCAGATACTATCTTCGTCTCTACTACCTCCACTGGGAGACTATCCCATGTATCTACCATTCTTTCTGTAAAGAAATATTTCCACATATTACTCCTGAGTCTATCCCCTTTCACCCTCAAGCCATGTCCCCTTATAGCAGAGCTTGCTTTCAATTGAAAGAGGTTCTCCTCTTGTGCATTTATGAAACAGAGGTATTTAAACATCTCTATCATACCTCCTCTATCCTGCCTTTCCTCTAATGTATACATATTAAGATCTTTAAGTCTGTCCTCATATGCTTTATAACGAAGACCACTAACCATTTTATTAGCCACCCTCTGCACCGACTCTAACCTGTTTATGTCCTTTTGAAGGTGCGGTCTCCAGAAGTGCACACAATACTCCAAATGAGGTCGAACCAGAGACTTATACAGAAGCACTATCGCCTCCTTTTTTTCTGCTAGTCATTCCTCTTCCTATGCATCCAAGCATCCTTCTGGCTTTCACCGTCACCTTTTCTACCTGTCTAGCCACCTTAAGATCATTAGAAACAATGACGTCCAGGCCCTGCTCTTCTTTCATGGACAGAAGTAGTTTGCCCCTACACTATACCGGGTATCACTCTGTTGGATTTTTGCAGCCCAAATGCATGACCCTGCATTCTTTTAGCATTAAATCTCAGCTGCCAAATTCTTGACCATTCTTAAAGCTTAGCTAGATCCTTCCTCATGTTATCTATGTCTAGGGGAATGCTAAAGGAACACATAGTTGGAGAGCAGGAGACTAAGCAGATCAGGATCCAAAAGCAGCCTTAAAGAAGTGAGTTTTTAGCTTGGATTTGAAAAGAGCCAGAGAAGGAACTTCAGGTAGTTTGTTCCAGGCATAAGGAACAGTAAGGTTGAAGGATTGAAGTCTGGAGTTGGCAGTGGATGAGAAGGGCACAGATAGAAATGATCTGCCAGAAGAGTGGAGTTCCCGAGGAGTGGTGTAGGGGGAGATAAGAGAGGAAAGATAGTGAGGAGTGGCAAAATTAATGCACTTATAGGTCAGTAGGAGAAGTTTGAACAGGATATGGAAATGGATAGGTAGCCAATGAAGTGACTTGAGAAGAGGGGTTACATGAGCACAGCAAGAATGGTGGAAGATTAGCCACGCAGCTGAATTTTGAACAGACTGAAGGGAGAGTAATGATTCAGAGGGAGACAAGCAAGGCGGAGGCTGCAATAGTCTAGACCAGGGGTGGGCAAGTCCGGTCCTGGAGAGCCGCAGGCCAGTCAGGTTTTCATGATGTCCCTAATGAATATTCATGGACCTATTTCCATACAATGGAAGGCAGTGGATGCAAATAGATCTCATGAATATTCATTAGGGACATCATGAAAACCTGACTGGTCTGCGGCTCTCCAGGACCGGACTTGCTCACCCCTGGTCTAGACAGTAGGTGACTAAAGCGTAGATAAATGTCTTAGTAGTGTATTATAGAGGAAGAAATGACAGGTTTTAGCTAGCAGTTGGATGTGTGTGGAGAAGGAGAGGGAGGAGTCAAAGATGACTCCAAGATTGCAAGCCGAGGAAACAGGGAGGATTATAGTGTTATTCACAGAAATAGAGAAAGAAGAAGGGGAAAGAAGAAGCTCGGCTTGATCATGTTCAATTTTAGATGATGACAGGACATCTTGGCAGCAATGTCAGATAAGCAGGCAGAGATACGGGTCTGGATTCCTGTAGAGATTTCAGGTTATGGTTTATTCCAGATTTGATATACTGCAAGTCACACAGTAGGTCTGAGAGAGGTAGATCTGAAAGTCATCAGCATAGAAATAGCACTGAAAACCATAGAAGATGAGTGCATGAAACGATTCAGTGTAGAGAGAGAAAAGGAGAGGTCCCAAGACAGACCCTTGGGATATACCAACTGAGAGCAAGATAGCAGTAGAGGACGATCCACCAGAACATACACTAAAAGTGCAGTGGGAGAGATAAGAAGAGAACCAGGACAGAACAGAACGCTTAAAATCAAGCAAGGACAAGGGATTGAGGGGAAGTTAGTGATCAACAGTGTCAAAAGCAGCTGAAAGGTCAAGAAGGATGAGGACCGAGTAAAGGCCTTGGATTTGGCTAGAAAAATGTCACTGAAAATTTTGGCAAGAGCTGTTTTAGTAGAATGTAAAGGCCAAAGCTCTCAGCATCACTGATGCACACAAGCCCTCACTTGGTTTGCAGCTTGTCGTGCTGTGAGGGCTTGTGTGCATCAGTGATTCTGAGAGCTAAACTATCGGTAGTTTAGCTACTGGCAGGGTCTCCCAAGATGAACAGGTCTCAGCTGAGGTGCCAGACCAAGACAAACCACCCATCTGGGCAGCAGCAGAATGGGATAGTGTTGATGGCGGAGGATCACATTTCTGTGACAACGGCAACACCAAACTTAAACTGTGCGGAAGAAAGGCCAGGCAATCTACTTCTGTATCTTGCCATGAAAACCCAATGGATAGTTACAACAAAACAAATTGTGCTATAGTGCTGGAAGATGAGACCCCCAGGTCGGAAGGCACTCAACTAGCTACTGGGGAAGAGCTGAAGACTTCTCAGAGTAAAGCCAGCATTTATGATGTGGTTGGATCAAAGCCCTCAGGACATCTGACTGCTGATGTAGCTACGCATGAAATGAGAGTCAGAAGCTGTAAAGATGTCTTACGCATTGGAACATGGAACGTATGAAGCATGAACCAAGGGAAGTTGGAGGTGGTCAAGAATGAAATGGAACGTGTACAACTTGATCTGTTGGGTGTCAGCGAACTGAAATGGACTGGCATCGGGCACTTTGCATCAGATGATCACATGGTCTACTATGCTGGAAATGAAAGACAAAGAAGAAATGGTGTTGCATTTATAATAAAGAAGAAACTTGCAAGAACTGTAATGAAATACAATGTAGTCAGTGAATGCTTAATCTCTATTCGTCTACGAGGAATGCCTATCAACACAACTATAATTCAAGTATATGCCCCAACAACAGCTGCAGAAGAGAACGAAATTGAAGAGTTCTATGAAGAAGTACAAGCTGAAATTGACAAAACATGCAAACAGGATATCCTGATAGTCATGGGTGACTGGAACGCAAAAGTTGGCAACAAAGAAGAAGGCAAAGTAATTGGAAAATATGGACTTGGCAACAGAAATGAAGCTGGAGAAAGACTGATAGAATTCTGCAAGACCAACGATCTATTCATCTCAAACACCTTCTTCCATCAACACAAGCGGCGACTGTACACATGGACTTCACCCAATGGATTGTATAAAAATCAAATTGACTACATCTGTGGAAGTCAACGATGGAAAAGTTCTATAACATCAACAAAGACAAAACCTGGAGCTGACTGTGGTACAGATCATCAACTACTAGTATGCAAACTCAAGCTAAAGTTGAAAAAGAGCAAACCACTCATGAATGCAGCAAAATATGACCTTGAGAATATACCACTGGAATTTAAAGATTGCCTGCAAAATCAATTTGCTGCTTTAGATACAAATGACAGAGCTCCAGAAGAGTTATGGAATGACATCAAGAAGGTTGTGTTGGAAGAAAGCGAGAAGTCTCTACAAAAGGTGAAAAAGCGACTTCCGGTTGGGCAATGAGCTGAACAGACGTCTTAAGTTCGGCTCCAGGTACTTGCCCCATACAGCGGCTTTAAAACCTTGCAGCCGTGGTCTTTAACTGCACAATTCTACCTCTGCTATCCCACGGGAACATTACTCAGTGTGGGACGTGATATATTTATCACTTCTAGCCCGATGGCATCTAAAACTCTGCGAAAAGAAAAGCCTCGTGCCATTGAGGGCAAGATGGTGGAAGGCTCACCATCTAGCCCGAAACCGGGCAGCTCGCCAGACTTAGTGGCCGAGGTCAGCGCCGCAGTGGTGCAGGCGCTCAGTGCACGTTTCCAGGACCTGGTGGAGCAGATTCAGTCGGTCGGACAACGCTTTACGGCAGTAGAGGAGCGACTAGAACAGGTTGAGACAAGGGTGTCCGATCTGGAAGACACACAACAATCGGTGGTGGCCAAGGTGGCCGCTCTGGAGACCTTGGTAAAACAGCAGGGAGATAAAATCAATGAACTGGAGAACCGAGACCGGTGAAAAAATTTGCGTTTCATCGGCATCCCTGAAAGTGTCGCTGACAATGCCCTACTTGGATACTTACAATCCTGGATTGGGAGCCTCCTGCCGAACCTGAGAGAAGACTCTTTTAAACTAGAGCGGGTACATCGGCTTGGCCAAAGAAGAGAACAGGCCAGGAGGCCACGTGCAGTAATCGCCCGCTTTCTCGTCTACAGACAAAAAGAGGAGGTGCTGAAAGCGGCAAGGGGCCGACGGAGACAACAACATGACACCGAGCCGATCCTAGTATTCCAGGACTATTCGGTGATCGTTAGTCAACAGCGCAAGGCTTTCTCCGGGATCTGTACCCAGCTGTTCAACCGCGGCATCCGCTTCTCACTCCTCTACCCGGCCCGGCTGCGGATCGACCATCAAGGACACACTCGCGTATTGGCGACCCTGGACGAGGCTACTACCTTTCTGGAATCTCTGCCTACCCAATCGGCCTCGTGACTGTTGGAAGATTGACTGGGCGTGGGGTGCACCTCCCCACGCGTAGTGGGGAGGCCCCGAGCCCCCCTGGGTCGCACATTTCCTGACAGCCTCCCCGCAGCTTCCACTGTCACGGGAGAACTTTTGGTCGTGCATCTCATGTGGTTTGCTGTGCTGAGATACAACGTCTCACTGGCTTGGTAACTTTTATTATGCCAAAGGAGACAATGTATACTTGTTGTTTTGTTACAGTTGCTCCTGCTTTGCCGGTTCCCTGTCTATCTCGCTCCCTGCCTTTTTCTCTGGTCCCGTCTTCCCTCTCGATCCCCCCCCCTTCCTTCTTTTCTCTGCCTCTTTTCAGGTGGGGCTCCGGTATGCTGTGTAGGGGGAAGGGGGTAGGAGGCGATAAATTTGGGGGAACTCTGGGGCTATATCGGCTAAGGATGCATGGCTAGCCTTGTTGAAGCACCTCACAAAATTCTTATTTTATGTTTAGCGTCCTGTCTGCAACATTTTTAGATGGCGAACTGTGCAATTTTACTGTTTCGGTGCTGGTGTCTCTGGCAGTATGTAGTGGTTGAGTGATTGGGGGGGACGGAAGCTCTTGGGGGGGGGGAGGGGGGAGTTGGGAGCAGACTATGGCCGCCACACTCCTTAGAATCACCGGCATGGCCTGTTTGGGACTCACTCTCACCGAGACCCCCTCACTTAGTATTGAAGAGGCGTGAGGCCTCGGTGCTATTACACCCCTGGGATGCCCTTATGGCGACGGAAGCCTCCTTTACTCCTGCGGCCTAGATTGGGGCAGGGCTGGGGTTTAATCACGGCAAGGGCTGGAGAGCTCAACAGCGCGTACGGTTGGCTGACCGCGTCATGACCAGGCCTCAGACCAGTGACCCCTGGGAGCGGCTGGGGTGTAGGGGCGACCTGCGTTTGATGCAGGGGGGAGAGGGGGTTAGCCTCGATAAAATAGATGTGTCCGTGTTTGGAGGGAGAGAGGGATGGAGAGTTGAGAGGTAGTCAGGGTGGATGCGGGTGGAGACAGCTTGAGAGTGGGAGAGTGGGGGGCGGTAGAGCCGACTACGGGAGTTCTCACCACAGCGGTTATTAAAGAAGGATTCTTTTTTTTTTTTCTCTCTCTTTAATTTAGTTGCTAGGTAGGGTGTAGGGTTGAAGGGGTGACCCCGTCTGCCATAGGAAGTTGTCCAGGCTATGGCTGGACTTGAGAGTTTGGGGAGGAGGGTGGAGGGGGGGAGGAAGGGGGGGGAGGAGGAGGGAGGGGCGGGGGGAGGGGACAGGGTACACTCCACTAAATGCTAGCAGATGGCATGATTGCTCACTTATGGCTGGGGGGGGGCGCCAGGCTGGGGGAGTCCCTCTGAAACATTTGGTAATGATTATGTGGTGGCACCTTGGCACTGCCCCGGCGCTTTGAAAATAATTACTTGGAATGTCTGTGGGCTGGGAAACCCCATTAAGAGACATAAGGTATTGCAAGCACTGGCTCGACATAATTGTGACATTGCGTTTCTCCAGGAAACTCACCAGATGGCTGTTGAGCATGGCAAACTATGTCGGAACTGGGTGGGCCAAGTTTGGGGATCCCCCGCCCAGGGGCATAAGGGAGGAGTAGCGATCTTAATTCATAAACGCATACGATTCATGGAGGAGACAGTCTTTGCTGATAATATTGGTAGATCCCTGTTGTTATATGGTCATTTAGATGGTAAACCGGTAATTCTGGGAAGTCTCTACGGCCCCAACGTGGCTGACCCGGGTTTTTACAATGGTCTGGCATCAAGGGTGGAGCAGCTCCCGGAGTGCCCTGTGATTCTGGGAGGGGACTTTAATGGAGTCCTGGATGTAGATCTGGATACTTCTAGGGGAGGAGGTGGACGGGAGAGGGTGGCGCCCTCCCAGATGTTGCTGCGGTTCTGTCGGAGACTAGGTATAATTGATCCTTGGCGGGTAATGCACCCTTTAGAAAGAGACTATACCCATCAGTCTCGGGCACATGGCACTAGTGCCCATATAGACTACGTAGTGATCTCGGGGACTTTGTTTACGCACACGGAGGATGCTCAGATTGGTCCCTCGGAAGTTTCAGACCACGCGATGATATGGCTTGACTTACATTGGGGGCGAGACGCGACTCGGTCACGCTTGTGGAGGTTTCCCCTGGAGCTCTACTCGGATGGACAATTTCGCCAGTTTCTACGTCGGAGATGGGCGGAATTTCTTAGTGATCACCATGTCCATACCGATGATCCCGAATTAGTCTGGGAGACGGCGAAGGTGGTTCTCCGAGGGGACATTATAGGCTGATGGCAGAACGTATTATCTTACTTGAGCGTCAAGTCACTAAACTATGGTGGCGGTGTGCCCATACGCCAACCCAACGATGTTAAATAAGAAGTTGCTGTGGGAAACCCAGACCGAGCTAAATGAGCTATTACATCAGCGAGCAAAGAAATCGGTTCTGTTTTATCGGTTTCGATTACATTGCTATGGTGATAAACCAGGCAAGTTATTGGCGCGATGTCTGAGGGCCCGACGGAGCCCTGCCTACGTAGCGGCACTAAAAGAAGGCCAGGGATGTGTGCATAAGGAGAATGTGGAAATCGCAAAGATTTTTCGCAGCTTCTTTCAAAACTTGTACAAAACCGCAACTGGCCCTCCTGAGGGGCTGCAGGACTACCTTGAGGCCTTGGAGTTGCCTCAACTCACTGCGGCTCAGAGGGAGGCTCTTGATTTACCCCTTACCCCACAGGAGATACAATCTGTAATATCCGCGGCCCAGTGTTATAAAACGCCAGGGCCAGATGGACTAGGGGCCGAAGTTTATAAAATCCTGGGGGACGGCGTGAGTCCATTACTGCGTGAGGTCTTTGCCACCAGAACAGAGAAGGGGGCGTTTCGCTGGGGGCGCAATCACGCTTACATCACCCTGATCCCGAAGCCGGGTAAAGACCCGATGCAGGCGGCTTCATATCGACCTATCTCCTTATTAAACTTCAATCTTAAACTTTTTGCGAAAGTTCTAGCTGACCGCTTGGCAGGGGTATTAGGCCATTTAATCCATGACGCACAAGTGGGCTTTGTGAAGGGCCGCCACGCCGTGCGAAACCTTCGGAAGATTCTGGCCTCCTTGGAGTGGGTGCATGCTCACAATATTCCGTCGTTACTGATTAGCTTCGATGCAGAAAAAGCATTCGACAGGGTGGACTGGCACTATCTCTGGAGGCTGTTACCGCACTATGGCATAGGGGCGGACTTTTGTAAAATGGTGCAAAGCTTGTACATTACACCGACAGCAGGCATATTGTGCAACGGCCTCATATCGGACGACTTTACGTTGGGAAGAGGTACGAGGCAGGGCTGTCCTCTATCGCCCTTGCTATTTGTTCTTTCCTTGGACCCGCTGATCCGCACCATCGTAACTTCGGGGAAGATAGAGGGAGTGCGGCTACGGTCGCAAAACTTCCTTATATCGGCATTCGCTGACGACTTGTTAGTCCATCTGACATCTCTGGCCACCTCTTTACAACCGCTTTTAGACGAATTCCAGCGGTTCGGAGCAATTGCCGGCTTGCGCATTAATAAAGATAAGTCTGAAGTAGTGGATGTCTTAGGACATCTCTGCAGTTCTTGGAGAGGACCCTTCCCTCTACGGTGGGCGGACAAGGAATTCATCTACTTGGGCATAATACTGACCGGGAATCCCCAAGATTTGTATCGGCGTAATCTAGACCGGATACTGCGGCATCTGGCAGTACAATTAAAAGCATGGGAGCCTCTCCCACTGTCTCTGGCAGGGAGGATAGCAGCAGTACAGATGATAATCTTACCTAGAATCTTATATTGGCTGCAGACCCTGCCAGTCTGGTTGCTCAGCCGTGACCTGCGTAAAGTGGAGGTTTTGCTTAAGCGGTTTCTTTGGTGGGGGAAGCGGGCACGGGTCCCGTGGAACTGCCTGCTTGGAAAATGGCGAGAGGGAGGTATGGGCCTACCTGATTTGAAGACTTACGCACTGGCCTGTCAAGCCAGACACTTGGGAGATTGGCTAGGGGGGACGGAAGTATATACGCCTAGGTCTTTAGAGGCGTGTTTAGTGGCTCCTGCGACTCTACTGGGGATTTTGCATGGCTCACAGAAGGTTTTCCCAGATTCTAGTCGGCAGAGTCCGTTAGTGGACTCGGCCCGGCGCACCTGGCAACAACTTAACAAATATTGGAATGATGCGTGGAAGGTGTCTTGTTGGTTGCTGCTGCAGGGAAATGCCCAATTCACTCCAGGGTCCGCGACTGCGGTGTTTCGGGATTGGTGGCTACGTGGCATCCGGACGGTAGGGCACTTGGTTGACCACGAGGGAAGTTGTAAATCATTCCGAACGCTCAGTCGGGAATACGGTCTCCCTGACACGCATTGCTTTGCATATATACAAGTCTCCCACTATGTGGCCGCCTTGCCGCGAGCCCCGCTGCAGGTTGCGCGCTCAGCCCGTATTTTGGAATTTTTCCAGTTGGGGGAGGAGCGCCCACCCTCGATTTCCAACTTGAAACTCAGTTTGGAGCGCTACCGACCCCTCCCCAATTATAGTGGAGTCGAAAGGGCTTGGGCGACTGAACTGGGAGGAGACGTGCCACCGGGGTTGGTACTGACGGCATTGAAACGGATTAGACGGTTGGTGCAAGGGGTGCGCTGGCGTGAGATTCAGTTCAAATGCGTGACTAGGGCTCATTTCTCGCCGAGGCGGGCACTGCGCAGTCGCCTGGAGACGGATGGCTCTTGCCCACACTGTTCAGAGTCCTTGGCCACTCTACTACATATGTGGTGGGGTTGTCGGGGAATACGGGCTTATTGGGCAAGGATATGCAATTTTCTCAGCACATTGCTTCAGCGGAGGCTCCGTTGGATGGGCTTATTTGTAGCACTGGACCAGTTGCCGACCCCCGGACCTGTGAAAGCAGGTGAGAGTTTGCTTATGCGAAAGGCCTGTCTGGTGGGTAAAGGACCGATTCTTCGATTATGGAGAGAACGCCAGCTGCCCACTTTTAGTGAATGGCAGAATAGCTTCCATCAATTAATGCTAACGGAGCGTTGGATGGCGCGGGGCAGTGCCAAGCGTTAGACAGGTTTTTTGTCGGTCTGGGAGCCATATATTCAGCAGTTAGGGCCCCATAGCCGTAATGCAACTCTTCAATGGGGGAGTTGAATGAGTATGGTCCTGGGGAGTAGGTAGGAGGTAGCTGCCATACTGTTTTAGATGATATTTGGTTTAAGAAGTTGGAAGTGGAGTGAGGGTGGGTTGGTGGGTGGGGGGGGAGGAGAGGTGGGGTCGAGATATACTGTAAAATGACCACCTATTGTACTTTCTTTCTGTTGGCTCCCGGGGGGGAGAAGAACCCCCCCCCCCCCCGTGGTGATGTATGTTGATGTGTTGTTTGGATTTAATGGTGGACTTAAATAAAGTTTTAAAAAAAAATTTAAAAAAAAAAAAGTGAAAAAGCAAAAACGGCCAAAATGGATGACGGAAGAAACTCTGAAAATTGCCCAGAAACGCAGAGAAGCTAAAGCCAGAGGAGAAAGAAAGACAATAACAGAACTCAACAGAGATTTCCATCGTGCAGCAAGACAGGACAAGGAAAAGTACTACAACGACGCATGAAAGGAAATTGAAGCAGAAACTATTAGAGGAAGAACAAGATCGGCTTTCCTAAAGCTACGAGAGTTAAAGAAAAAGTTCCAGCCTCGAATTGGAATGTTACAAGATGCTCAAGGTTCTATGTTGAATGATGCTGACACGATCAAGAAAAGGTGGAAGGAATATACAGAGTTTTTATATGATAAAGATCAAGTGGACAAACAGCCGTTTCAACCTGTACCTTATGATCGGGAACCATTGGTGATGAAAGAAGAAGTTAAAGCAGCATTGAAAGCCTTATCAAAGAACAAAGCACCAGGCATTGATAGCATTCCCATAGAAGTATTACAGCAATCTGATGCAGCTGTTACCATATTTACAAGGCTCTGCCAAGAAATATGGAAGACATCATGGCCAACTGACTGGAAAAGATCTGTTTATACCAATACTAAAGAAAGGTGATCCAATTGACTGTGGAAATTATCGCACAATCGCTCTGATCCCACATGCCAGCAAGATTCTACTGAAGATTATTCAAAAGAGCCTACAACCATACCTGGAACAAGAACTACCTGAAGTGTGTAAACGGGGGTGCTGGTCGTGAAAGGCCACAGTCTTAGCAAAGGCAAAATACTATTATGACTTGCAAAGGATTGTGGGGGATGTAGTTCATTCATACCAGAATCAGCCGTTCACAAAATAATGAGTTGTGATGCTCGAGTGTAAGCAAAGAAAAACAGATTTTATTCATGGGGTTAATTCTCCCACACAGATTTACTTGGTAACACAAAAGGACACTTGCTTCTAGTATTATACTCAGGAAAAACAAAACATGATATAAGGTAACTGAACCTCTTAAGCAATAAATCAACAAAGACCTTGATGGGAAACAGAAAAGGTCTTTTTTGATGGCTCCTGCTAATGACCTTCTTAGCAGTGCTCCAAAAAGCAAAAACAAACCCAAAAGTAACAAAACTGTTCTTTATCAAGGATAACTTTCTTCTATTCACACACACAAGGAAGAAGTTTCCTTCTAGAGCTCACGTGCACTTGTGCCTGGCTCAATTACCAATAATTAGCCAGCTGCAAACCCCTTTGCTGGTTCACTCTCTCTCTACGTGGCTCAATCCTACCCTAAAGCTTTCTTGCAGAGACTTTTCTGGGTAGATAAAAGAACAAGTTACAGTTCCTTTTGGTGGTTGTTGTATTAGTGAGAAACTACTTTAAAACAGCAGCCTAGACAGAGAGCAGTCCATGTATTCCAACTGATCATTTGATATATCTCCTTCTTCCTCAAATATCATGGAATCAATATCATGGTCTGGCTCAGAGGAATTCCTTAATTGATCACTCTCAGGATAATATTTGTTTCCCTGCTGTCTTCCAGATGAAGAGCTAGGGCATAGATCAAAGTTCATACCTGAGCTACCCTTGCTATTAGGTTTCCTCTCCTGGTATCCTGGCCAGTAAGTAGTCCAGCTTTTATGTCCAGCCTTCCAATCAAGATCCCTGGACACTGGATCTCTCTTCACATACCTTCTTGCACTGGTCTTAGGGCCCCTTCCAAATGCAGCCGTCTCCCTCAAAGGTGCTGTTTGGGAGTTCCTGGCTCTATAACCCCAATCCTCTGGCTTCCTCCAGTCCAAAGGAGTATGCTTGCCTCTGGAATCACACCCAACACACGTACTGCTGTGGCCTCCTTCTTTAGACCTCCAAGATGTCTTTCTGTTCTTCCTTCCACGTTGCTTCTGCTGTTGTAGTCCTCTCTCTTCTTTCTCCAATGGTTTCTGCTTCTGTCTCTCCTTGTTCTCTCTGTTCTCCCTGTTCTTGTTCTGTCTCTGTGTAGAATATCTTTTACTTTTAAAGTGCTTAGAGGGACACTCCTCCCTAGCACAGCCCAGGTGTGCTGAATCAAGCCCTGCCCTTGGAGATGAGTGATTGGGGATTACCTCATAGCTCTCCTGATTGAACACATGTTTCCCCACTTCAGCTCTTCTAGAGGCTGTTTGAAACCTGGTGCATTCTGGGACTGGTAGTCTTTTATGAAAACATTCTGTTTTAGTATTTCTACCAGCAGGGGTGTAGCAGAGAGACGCTGGAAGGAGTTGGAGCTTGTGATCTGCTCTGGGACTGCTGCTGCTGGTTCGTTGGTGTGTGCAGGGGACTGTGCCTCTAAGGACCGGGCAGGCGCGCTCGGGGCACCCTACTATCCGGCAGGGTCCAGGGACCTTTAAAACCATCTACCTCTGAGTGGCTCTTCGGAGTAGCAGAGAGACGCTGGAAGGAGTTGGAGCTTGTGATCTGCTCTGGGACTGCTGCTGCTGGTTCGTTGGTGTGTGCAGGGGACTGTGCCTCTAAGGACCAGGCAGGCGCGCTCGGGGCACCCTACTATCCCGCGGGGTCCTTCTTTCTTATTTAGTTTATCAGTTTTCTTGACCGCGGAGCGTGGCTCAAAGGGGCGTGATCTAAGGGGATAGTTTGGCCCCTTGAGCGCCCCTTTGGCGCCACTGCGGCGTCTGCGGGGTATTGTCTTTCCCCTGTAGTTGAGCTATGGGGAAACGGAAGGCAAAGGGGGTGAATAAAGGTCAAGAGGCCGGTAGTGGTGGTAAGCCGACCGGTCCTCTTGACAAGCATTTCGCCCCTCCCCCTCTTGCGCAGTCTTCCCCAGATGGGGTCTCCCTGAGTTCTGGTGGGAGAACCCCTCCTCCCCTACCGTTGCCGCTTCAAATGCAGTGTTTGCCTGATGAGTCTTCAGAAACAGCAAGTATATCTAAAATTAATGTTAATGTTCCCTTGCCAGTACAACTTACTGCCTCTGACAGTTTGTTGGAATTTGTTTCTAAATCCTCTGATGATGAGATTACTTTAAAAGACATATGGGGTGCTCTTCAGTCCATTGATAAGAAAGTGTCTTTAACGTTAAATGCCTTGTGTGTATTTTCTCAGGAAGCTGCCGTTGCTTTTCGGCAGCTCGATGAGAAGGTTACCTTAAGTGATAAAGCTGCAGGGAAGTTGAACTCCCAGGTAAATTTGCTCTCAGCGGCTAGTGCCGCTGCAGTTAAAGATTCATTGATACTATATTCTAAGTTGGAAGCCTTGGAGAATTCCTCCCGAGCTTGCAATCTCCATTTCTTAAACTTCCCCCACTCTTCGCTGTTGTCTGCTAGAATTCTCCTTGATAAGTATTTCAAGGAAATATTGAAGTTTTCAGATCCTGTTATTGTTTCTCATGCTTATTACCTTTTAGCTAGTATTAAACGTATCAACACCGAAGAGGGAGGTATGGATGAGATTATCCCCCCTGACTTGACTGCTTTTCTTGAAGACTCTTTAGATACAATTTCTACTAGGTCCACATTAATGGTCATATTACCTTCTGTAGATTGTAAGCAGCGCATTTTGCGTGCGTTCTTTAAAGCTAAGATGGCCAAATTTTGTGGGCAAAGTATAAATATATTTCCCGATGTTTCTCGTGAGACGCAACTACGTAGACGTCAATTCCTTCAGCTGAAACCTTTGGTTTTAGCATTGGGAGCAACGTTTTTTCTTCGATTTCCTTGTAAATGTTTGGTAAATTATGAGGGTGATTCTTTTGTTTTTGTAGATGTCTCACATTTAGAGAAATTTATTGTTGACCGTGTAAGTATAGGGTAAGGATTTGTTTCTGGGTATGTATTGATACTTCTAATTTGTGGGCTTATGATTGGCCTTGTTTTCTGTAATTTATTATTGTATGTAATATTATCTCTGTCTATCTCTCTTGATGTGGACTGCATCTGTTACAATGTGTTATCTGATGTGGTATTATGTTTGTTCTTTTTCCTTTGATTTGCCTTACCTTTCTGTGATATTGTATTTCACTGAAAATCAAATAAAAAACACTGAAAGTATTTCTACCAGCAAAGACAGGTTGCTTGTTCAAAGCCAATTCACCTCTTTTATAGCTCCCTCCTGAACTATGATAAGCTTCCTTATCACAAGTGCAAGCAGGGTTCAGGAAAGGGCGAGGAACGAGAGACGACATTGTGGATGTGAGATGGATCCTTGAAAAGACTAAAGAATACAAAAGGATATCTATTTATGCTTTATCGACTATAGCAAGGCTTTTGACTGTGTAAACCATGAGAAACTCTGGGCCACATTAAGAAGCATGGGTATACCAGAACACCTGATCGTACTCTTGCACAATCTGTACATTGATCAAGAAGCAGCAGTTCGAACGGAACAAGGAGAAACAGAATGGTTTAAAATAAGCAAAGGTGTAAGACCAAGGCTACATACTTTCCCCCTACCTGTTTAATTTATATGCAGAACAAATCAGAGAAGCAGGATTGTATGAAGACCACAGAGGTGTGAAGATTGGTGGAAGACTCATCAACAACCTTCGCTATGCTGATGATACCACATTACTGGCTGAAAGTGAAGATGATCTGAAACATTTGCTTCTCACAATCAAAGAACATAGTCTCAAAATGGGCCTGCACCTTAATGTAAAGAAGACAAAGGTCATGACAACTGGCATAATCAACAGGTTCATCGTTGCAGGAGAAGAAATTGAAATCTTGAACAGCTTTAACCTACTTGGATCAACTATCAATAAAGAAGCAACAAGCAGTCAAGAAATCAGACGACGCATTGCTCTTGGCAGAATGGCTATGAAAGACCTAGATAAGATTCTCAAGAGCAGAGATGTCTCTCTCCATACAACGATTCGACTTGTTCAAGCCATGGTATTTTCAATAACATCATATGGATGTGAAAGCTGGACAGTGAAAAAGATAGACAGGAAGAAAATTGATGCCTTTGAATTATGGTGCTGGCGGCGAATACTGTGTATACCATGGACTGCCCGAAGAACAAACCAGTCGGTACTAGAGGAGATCAAACCTAAGCTTTCTTTAGAAGCTCAGATGACAAGACTTCAACTTTCAGACTTTGGACACATCATGCGAAGAGAGAGATCATTAGAGAAAGACATCATGCTTGGCAAGATAGAAGGTCAGCGCAAAAGAGGAGGGCCAGCAATGAGATGGATCGATACAATAACAGCAGCTATGGGTACCAGTCTGTCAACAATGAGTCGCCTGACTGAAGACCGAACACAATTTAGAATGGCTGTCCAGAGGGTCGCCATGAGTCGACTCCGACTCGATGGCACTTAACAACAACAACAAAGGCCAAAAGCCAGATTGCAATGGATCCAGAAGGGCTTGAGAGGAGAGAGAGTCAAGACAATGGTGGTGAACCACACGTCCAAGTAGTTTCGAACTAAAGGGGAGGAGGGAGATGGGCTGATAATTAGAAGGACAGATAGGGTCTAGTGAGGGTTTCTTGAGGAGAGGTGTAACCATAGCAGGCATGAAGGCTGCAGGAACAGTTGCAGTGGAAAGCAATAGGTTGAGGATATGACAAATGGAAGGGATGACAGAAGAGGACATGGAGTTTAGTAGACAGGTGGGAATAAGATTAGAGGAACAGGTAGTTGAGTTTGAAGGAGGAAAGAAGATGTGTGGTTTCATCCTCAGTGATATTAATAAAAAGAAGAAAGGGTGACAGAGGTTGAGGGAAGGAAGTGGAGTAATTTATTTAATTATTTTTTTCTATGTTTTTTTTTTATCCTCCTCTCCTGTGGTGGTGTCTTGCTTTTTTGGGTTTTGGAAGTCCGAAGCCTGTCACCATTCTCTGGCCTTTTCCATTAGATAGCACACATCTCATTTATATTGTTTTGAGAGTATGTGCAGTTCTATTGTGTGTTTTTGTTGAGCACATGCTCCACTTATGCCTTGCCGATTGGGGGTCATAGGTTTTTAAAACTCTCCCCCCACCTTTATTTTGGGGTGTTTATGCCTATGCTTACAATCTAATTAAGACAGACCCATACAACAACAATGACTGGGGACTAGAGTAATTTCAGGGGAATGGGTAAGATACAGATAGGTGATAAGGGAGAAAATAAGGAGATCAGGATCCAAATGCAGTCTTCAAGAGGTGGGGTTTTAGCTTGGATTTAAATAGGGCCCGAGAACGAGCCTGGTATACCAACTTGCACACAAAAATACATTGAATGCGTCGAAGGAGTCTCCACACAAACAACCACAGTCCTTTTAAAATAATCAAATGCAGGCTTTTTTGTCTTCCAGATCTATTCACTCACTAGTTCATTTTGTTGATTGAAGAGAAATCCCCTTCGTTTATGAAGGACATAAAACAAGAAAAAGTTCAGAGAAGATCCACAAAAATGGTAAAGGGGATAAAGCTGATCAAATTAGGGTTCTTCTGCTTAAAAAAGATACCACAGAGGGACCATGATAAATTTTAAAAAAATGATGGGGGTTGTGGATGAAGCTAATGGGTAATGGCCAGGACTGGCCCTAGAAATGGTTCAAGGTGTAGGTGCTCTAGGCAAACCTTAAACTTTACACTTCCTCTGACTGTACAAATTGATTGTTTAGCATTGAATGCCCTTCTCTTTACCATCTCCAGTAGTTGCCACCTTAGGCAACCACCTAGTTTGCCTAGTGGTTGGGCCGGACCTGGTAATGGCTATTTATGTGTCCACTATCAAGATAATTGCTGTCATTATCCAGATAGTAGTGATTTTCAGCTGCTATTTGGGTAGCATGGGACAATTGTTTTTGCTGAATATCTCACATAATGCCCTTATCCAGAAAACCTCCATGGTTAATGAGGGCTTTGGAATATTCACCCCTTAGTTTCTGATTTTCAGCACTAACTAGCTAAGTTGCAGCCAGAGAACCCCAGTCATATGGGGGGTCATTATATAAGAGGCACCTATAAAAAAAAATCTATAAAAATGCACCCATTTAATGCCTGTTTTAAAAAGGCCAAAAAATACCCCCAAAAGAAAGGGTGGCTTGACGTAGAAATAATAAAACAAGAGAGCAAAGAGAGCCTGAGGAAAATCCTGCTAGGGATCAGTAACACCGATAAAAAGCAAAGGGTAACTTGAAGAGAATTATAGAATTTAATAATGCCAAATTAAAAATAAAAAGCCTGAAAATGATAAATACATTAGTTCTATAAAAATCCTCAACATGGCCATATTTCAGCTAGTTACCTATATAGTTCTCTGAGCTTGAAACATAACAGACTTCAGTGGAGGGTGTTGACAATCTTTCTTGGGTAATACTGCTCATGCATATTCATTCACAGTTATCTCCCTGTGTTTGTCTATCAAAAGCATCATAATCATTCAGCATCTCCACTGTAGACTGCCATATTGCAAGTCTGAATGACTCTACGGTAGTCAATATTTAAAAAGCACCTAGATGTTTGATGCTGTGCTGAACATCTACATGATTTTTAAAAAATGTTCAACAACATTATGCATAGAATAGAATTCAAATATTCTGCTCTACGCATAATGCTATACTTTCTACGGGGAAGGTAGAGTAGGGGTGTTGTCGGGATGAGATTGCCAAAATGCATAGGGCCCAATATTCAGTGCCTTTACCCTCAACAGGGAGGATTGAAGAGCTACTAACATGGCTAGCTGTCGCCGCTGAAGACTAACCTCGGATATTTAATTCTGGGGACATATTCGGCCACCGGCATTGAATATCCACGGTAGCCACAGAACCCGGAAGCTAACCGGGCAGCGGCGATATTGAGCTGCTGCTATGTTAGCTTCCTTTGGTAAAGTTAGGCCATCATTTGTCATGCCTGACTTTATCCACAGGTCACTAACCAGGCAGTGGCTCAATATTGCCGCTACCCGGTCAATGATGGGTATTCCCTACATTCTTCCCCGGAACACCCATGACACGCTTCGATGCTAACTGCATAGCATCAGAGCATGTAGCGAAGGCACCTATGGATATTCAATGCAAGGGTCATATCTGACTACTGGCATTGAATATCAGATATGTCCAGATAGCATTTTAGCTAACCGGGCAGGTTTACTGGAGCGCCGTCCCTGGAAAGTCTTTGGAATGCCACGATGCTATGTAGTTAGCATCAACACATGCAGCGGTGTAATCAGGGGATATTCTGTACAAAATGGCTATGTGCCATTAAATATCCCACTCACTAGGGTGAACGTGATTAGCAGGCCTGCTAACCGTGTTAATCCTTTTGAATATGCCCCCTCTAGTCTCTATATTTGGCTTAGATGCTGGAAAGCCAGGTATAATTTGGTCAAACACATAGTCTAGACCAATGGTTCCTAAAGTGGTCTATATGGACCCCCAAGGGTCGATTTCGACTTGCAGGGGGTCCATGTCGGTGAGAAGAAAAATTGGGGGTGCATGAGATGTAAATGGGGGGTCCATGTGAGCGGATCCCCCATTTAGGCAGATCATCATAAAAACATTTAGGCATTCCGTAAATGTCTTATTACACCTAACACAGATTGTCTGTACATAATACTTATAATAGACACAGAAATTACATATATATATATATATATATATATAAATTGTTTAAGTACCTGTCGTATAAAGACCATACGACCAATTGGTAAAATTTAATATACCTCCTTATGACAGGAGACAAAAGTAGCAGAGGAAAGGAGGCTTCATATACAAAGGAAATATACGAGAAGCATATCATTCCAAAGTTCTCCAGCGATATTGAGATGGCTGAAAATTGCCAAATTAAAAACAAGGAGGTTAAAAAGGGTCAACTCCTTTTTAAAAGCACAAATATAAAAATTGATAGAATAAATAATGTATGGGTTCAACAATTTTTTAAACCTTTTTCCAATTCAAAGGGACGGAGCAGTGAAGCGACTCCCGAGTACTTCAGTACCTATCTGCTTTGTGGTGTGCTACGTTCATGTGCAAGTTTTTACAAGTTTTCATACCAGCAGCAATGCATCGCGCACGTATGTGCAGTGAATAACACTTGTCCAGACTTGTACCAAAGCTTTGCACAGACTTGTTTGATTCATCAATAAATAAGAGTGTTAGAGACAAACATTGTTCATTTGTTTTCTGAGTTTTGAAAAGAAAAGTGGTTTGAAAATACATTTAAAAATATAAATAGGTACAAGTCAAAGTGAATCAAAATCATCTTCTTTAGGAGTGCCTAAGAAAAGTAAGTACAAAATGTTATACATATTTTTGTAGTTGCTTCGATTGCGTTGAGCTATAGACGCTGATCACGACTTTAGGTAAAGTCAATTTTTCCTAAATTCCTAAAAAGTATTTAAAAAATATTTTAAAAATATTTGTGTGCTGTCTGGGCAGGAATCAATTTTGAATTGCTGTCTTGTCTTATATTTAACTAGCTTCATTTTTGTTGACAGATAACTTCTACCCAACATGGCCCAGGCTAAAAAGAAATGTAGGCAGTATAGCGTTGATTATTTGAAGTTTGGCTTCATTCCATCCCTGTCGGACATGTGCCTTTTGTGCAACAGAGTTTTAAGCAATGACGCTATGAAACCATCCAAGCTGGGGGATCATCTGAGAAGGTGTCACCCTGATAAAACAAGTAAAGATTTGACATACTTTAAAACACTGAAAGAAAAACTTCAGAAGAGAACCACGGTGGACAGTATGTTTGCTTCAATGTCAAAAAGAGACGATGATGGTTTGCGGGCGTCTTACAATATCTCACTACTCATAGCAAAATCAGGAAAGTCTCATACTATCGGGGAACAGCTGATTTTGCCAGCCATTGAAGAGGTTTTAAAAACTGTTCTACACAAGCCTGCATATGATATACTCAAAAGAATTCCTCTGAGCAACAACACAGTTCAAAGACGTATTGATGAAATGAGTCAAGATGTTGAAAACTTCTTGTGTAATTATCTGCAAACGAACCATTTCTCTATTCAACTGGACGAGTCAACGTTACCTAGTAATGAAGCACTATTATTGGCATATGTTCGTTTTGTTATGGACCAAGAAATCCATGAAAAACTGCTCTTTGCGAGAACTTTGACAACAGACACTAAAGGCAAATCAATATTCAATGTTTTGAAAGATTATTTCATGGAAAAAGCGATCACTTTATCAAATATAATATCGGCAGCAGCAGATGGAGCACCAGCCATGTTTGGGCGCTACTGTGGTTTTATAAGCTATTTAAAACAAAATGTACCCTGGGTGTTTGCAATTCACTGCGTCATTCATCGACAACATTTAGTAACTAAAAATCTGAGTGCCAGATTGCATCAATCTCAATTCGTCATAAACGCAGTGAAGAAGATTCATAGCAACTCATTGAATTCTAGGTTATTTGCGCAGTTGTGTGAAGAAAATGACGAGGACTTTCATCGATTACTCCTTCACACTGAAGTACGCTGGCTCTCGAAAGGCTTATGTTTGACAAGATTTTTTTCACTTTTTGAGACCATTTTAGAGTTTTTGGATGCTAAACATCCCATTTTGAAAGAAAATTTAATCAAATGGAAACCAGACATTGCTTATTAACAGATTTGTTTACTAAATTTAATGAGGTTAACTTGCAGTTACAAGGTGACAGTCTGAATTTAATAAAAACAAAGTCTATCACTGCAGCTTTTCTTGCCAGAATGAATCTAATGAAACAAAACACTGGACAGAGAATTTTCCCAGTTACCCAACTTGTCATTGACAAACGTCCAGGATGATGACGTTTTGGTCTATGTTCAACATTTAAATGTCCTTCACACAGACTTTAAAACCAGGTTTGAGGATGTTTTGACTATGGAAATCCCACAGTGGATTATTAATCCATACGGTGACATTGAAGAATCAGATGTCATATTACAAGAGCTGATCGGAATAAGCACTAACGAAGAACTTAAGGTGCAGTTCAGAAAGGGGTATCAGCAGTTCTGGCTTCAGAAAGATATACCTATTGCTTATCCTGCATTATGGACTATCGCAAGAAAGTTTTTGATAGCTTTTCCATCTTCATACCTCGTGGAAAGGGGTTTTAGGGCGGTTGCCAATCTTCTTACGAAAAAAAGAAATTTATTGCAAATCACTGGACGTGGAGATTTAAGACTGTACCTCACTAATTTGAAGCCAAATATTGCACAATTGCTATCAGAGCATCAGGTTCATCCCTCTCATTAACAGCATTATTTGTGTATTAATTTTATGTAAGAATTTTACTAGGTTCTGTTTTGTTTCATTTCAAATCCAAATATTTACTTGCATTTTGTGTCTTTTCAATAAAGGCATGAATAAAAATTGTACATGTTTTTCTTTTTTTTACAATTGTCCACTCTACAAAAACCCCTATCAAAGTGAGCAGCACTGTGTCAGCTATCAAAAACACATTTGAAGTTAATAAGTTTAGGAAAATTCAATATTAGGCAGGCAGGGGGTCTACGGAAAACAAAAAAATCGGCAAGTGGTCTACGGGGCAAAAACGTTTGGGAACTTATGGTCTAGACATATAGATGCCTATTTTTGGTGCCCAGATGTATAAACTATGCACATACATTTTTGCAGAACCAAGCACCTAGTGGCACTAAGCATACAAATAGCGCTGATGAATATTGGCATAAATTGAAACATCTTGTTCACTTGTGCAAAAAGTGAACATTCCAAACTTGATGTTATTATCCACCTAGGCACAAACGACTTGGCTAGGAACAGTGCCTCTACAGCCCAAAAGGACTTCCAATCTCTGGGGGAGAAACTCAAGCACGTTGTTAACACTGTTGCATTCTCAGAGGTTCTACCTGTTCTTGGTAAGGGGACAAAAAGACTGCATCGCATTAACAGCTTTAATACATGGCTCCAGACCTGGTGCAGAGAAGAAGGATTCGAATTTATTGGCAACTGGGACAACAGATGGATCAACAAGAGACTATACTGTGCTGATGGACTACATCTCTCTTCCACAGGGAAAAGAATCCTAAGTGAAAAATTCAGGCAGTATGTGGACATGCATTTAAACTAGGAAAAGGGGGTGACGGATGTGGAAGGTCAACATCTGCATGCCACCCCCAACAAAAGCAGAACAACATCAGAAACAGCCACACTTTTAAACCACACATCAAAAACATGTGGGAGGAAGTGGGCAGAACAAAATCAATGCAAAATACACACAAGCCAGGAAAGTGCTGGAAAGCAATGAGCACAAATGCTCGAAGCTTAGCCAACAAAATTCCAGACCTGGAAGCCCTAACGGCAGAAACAGACTTGGACATTGTGGCCATTACAGAAACATGGTTTAATGAATCACATGATTGGGATATAGCCATAGCTGGCTATAATCTATTCAGGAGGGACCGAGAAAATGGAAAGGAGGAGGAGTAGCCTTGTATGTCAAAAGCAATATTAAAGCTACTGAAATGCAGGGGACATGGGGAAAAGAAGAAGCGCTCTGGATTGCGTTGGAGAGAGGAGATGGCACTGTCATCCATATTGCTGTAGTCTATAGACCTCCGACTCAAATTGAAGAGAGAGACAATGAATTGATTAGAGATATTGCCAAGATAGCATCAAAGGGGGAAGCAATCATATTGGGTGACTTTAATCTACCTGATGTGGATTGGATTACTCCTTCTGCACATCTGGAAAGAAGCAAAAGAATTGTGGATGCTCTCCAAGATGCATTATTTAGACAAATGGTGATGGAACCAACCAGGGAAAGCTCAACGCTGGATGTAGTGCTCACCAACGGTGATAGTGTGTCAAATGTCTGCGTGAGTGCCCCTGTGAGCAACAGCGACCATCACACGGTGTGGTTTGAAATAAAAGCCATGGCACAGGCCAATCATAGCAAGCTCAGAGTCCTAAACTTCAAATACACTAACTTCAATCAAATGGCAGAGTATGTAAAGGAGGAGATGACGGGGTGGGAAGAGATAAAGGAAGTGGAATTGCAATGGGCTAAACTAAAGGAGGCATTGAAAGGAGCAACAGATAAATATGTAAGAAAAGTAAATAAAAGCAAGAGGAGAAGGAAACCTATTTGGTTTTCCAAAGAGGTGGCTGCTCATATAAAGACAAAAAACACAACTTTTGCAAAATTCAAAAGCTTGCAGACCGAAGAACACAGAAATGAATACAGGATCAAACTCAAAGAGACAAAACGAGAAATAAGGATAGCAAAATCAAAGGCAGAGGAAAAAATGGCTAAAGATGTTAAGGGTGGCAACAAAAATTTCTTCAGGTATATTCGGGAAAGGAAAAAGATCAGAGTTGGAATTGCAGGACCCAGAAGTGCTGGGAAAGGACTCGTGGAAAGTGACACTGAAAAAGCAAAATTGCTAAACAATTACTTCTGCTCTGTGTTTACTAAAGAGGATTCTGGGGATGGACCAGCTGTGACTCCCAAGTATAGGAATGGGAATGAAGTGGATACCACACCATTCACAGCAGAGGAGGTGTTAGAACAACTTGCTAAACTGAAAGTGGACAAAGCCATGGGACCGGATGGGATACATCCCAGGATACTGAAAGAGCTCAGAGAGGTTCTTGCAGGACCGTTAAAGGATGTCTTCAACAGATCCTTGGAAACAGGAGAGGTTCCTCAGGACTGGAGAATGGCTGATGTCGTACCTCTACACAAAAGTGGTGACAGGGAAGAAGTGTCAAACTACAGACCCGTGAGCCTTACCTCGGTGGCAGGAAAAGTAATGGAGGCGCTCCTGAAAGAGCGAATAGTGAACTTTCTGAAAACCAACAGCTTGCAAGACCCGAGGCAACATGGTTTTACCGAAGGACGATCTTGCCAGACAAATCTGATCGAGTTCTTTGACTGCGTGACGAGGGAACTAGATCAGAGGCATGCAATGGATGTCATCTACCTGGATTTCAGCAAAGCCTTTGATACTGTTCCTCATAGGAGGCTTATCAACAAACTCAGTAGCTTGGGGATGGGTCCCAAGATGGTAAACTGGATTAGAAATTGGCTGACTGACAGACGACAGAAGGTGATTGTACATGGAGCTCACTCGGATGAGAGGAAGGTGATTAGCGGGGTGCCCCAGGGTTCGGTCCTGGGCCCGGCACTGTTCAATGTATTTGTGAGTGATATTGCTGAAGGACTGAATGGAAAAGTCTGTCTTTTTGCAGACGACACAAAAATTTGCAACAGAGTGGACTCCCCTGAGGGAGTGGTTAACATGAAGAAAGATCTACAAAAGCTGGAAGACTGGTCTAAAGCTTGGCAACTACGATTTAATGCAAAAAAGTGCAGTGTCATGCACTTGGGTAGCAGAAATCCAAGAGAAATGTACAAGATAGGGGGAGAAAGGTTGGTATGCACAGTTCAGGAAAAAGACCTTGGTGTGATTATCTCTGCTGATCTCAAGGTGGCAAAACAGTGCGACAAGGCGGTGGCAAAAGCCAGGAGGATGTTGGGCTGCATACAAAGAGGGATTACCAGCAGAAAAGAAGAGGTACTTATGCCACTGTATAGGTCACTGGTGAGGCCTCACTTGGAATACTGCGTTCAGTTTTGGAGACCATATCTTGCAAAGGATGTAAAAAGACTGGAGACTGTTCAGAGGAAGGCGACCAAAATGATTTGGAGCCTGCGTCAGAAGCCTTATGAGAAGAGACTTGAAGACCTAAATATGTATACCTTGGAGGAAAGGAGGCACAGGGGAGATATGATTCAGACCTTTAAATACTTAAAGAGAAATGATGAACAAACAAACCTCTTCCAGAGACGGGGAACCTGTAAAACTAGAGGGCATAACATGAAACTGCAAGGGGGTAAATTGAAAGGCAATGTCAGGAAATATTTTTTCACTGAAAGGGTGGTGGATGCTTGGAATGCCCTCCCGATGGAAGTGGTAGGGGCGAACACGGTGACGGAATTCAAAAAGGCATGGGACAAACACAGAGGATCCCTTTACAGAAATAGGAAAAAAACCCCAAAATAAACGGTACCATCTAACTTCCAAACCATCTAACTTCCGAACCATATAACGTCTCAACAAATAGGGGTGTCCTATATGGAGTGGTGGGTTTACCCCTGAACAAGGATATGGAGAGGGGTGGCCTGCGCGGAGCGACAGGTGCACCTACTCTTGCCATCTCGCTGGGCAGACTGGATGGACCATGCTGGTCTTTATCTGCCGTCAACTACTATGTTACTATGTTACTATGTAGATATTTGTTTGTGCCCCAAATGTCCTGCTGAAAAACTGAGTCCTCCATGTCTGAAGGGGAAGAGAATAGCAGACAGAGGATGAAATGCTAACAGAAATTAGGGAATCTATCAAATCTGACAACTAAATATACTAGCAGCATTAAATTACTCCATTATTGATTGGGTAAATGTCACATCAGGGCAGGGAGGTAAAATGTCTAGAGAAATAAATTATGGCTTCATAAAACAGCTGTTCCAGGAATTGATAAGAAGAGAGCTATTTTAGACCTAGGGGTATGTTTACTAAACCGCGCAATTGTGCGGGGCGCACTTGAGCGTTCGCAAATGATGCACTTAAGTGCCCCGCACGCTTGCGCGTCACACTAACGGGCCCCGCACACGTGCGACGAACACGCGCACGTGTGCGGTGTGCTGATGTGCGATAGAGGCGGGGAAAGGCGAACGGAGGGCGGAGGAAGGCCCCCGAGGGGCGGAGAGATGGGGTTAATGGGTGGAAAGTGGGAGGGGAGAGGCTCCCCGCACAGGAGCGGGGCCGAATTTACAAGTAAAAACAACCGCGAGTGAAAAAGGAATGATTTATGGAAGGGTCTACGGAGCGTAGACCCTTCCAAAAATCATTTTGTTTTTTGGAGCTTACCTGGGAGTGTTTTTAATGTTGCCCATTGATATCACTGTTGCCCAGCTTGATTATGTGTTTTTTCCCCTTAGCGCATATGTAAATTCCGCCTTTCCTTTTTCAGGACGGAACGCCCACTCCTTATATGGCACCCGCACACTACCGGGGCCCGCACTTTAACGGGGTTTTAGTAAACATACCCCCTAGTTCTTAGAATTTGGTAGTGGAGTTACATAATAGTGAACATTAAATGATCAAATTTGATTTAATAAATGGAGGGAGGACTCCAAGGAAAACTACTGTGCTAATACTTAACTTTCAAAAGGGAGACTAATAAAATGAGGACAATATTTAGAAAAATAAAAGGAGCAGCTTCAAACGTTAACAGTTTACATCAGGCATGGGCATTGATTAAAAATCCAAGAAGAAGTCTGTGATGCGCTGAGTAGAAGCAGGCAGTGATCTGTTTTGCTCCTAGGTCCTGGGCTGCCCCTCCCTGCCATTTATTATTCATTTCTTCACATTTTGGGGCATGTTTACTAAAGTGCTGCTGTAGTGTGCGACAAATGTGTGGTTAGAGTGTTTTTCTACTATGGAGGGGGTGTAGCAGCCATGGTAAATGCAAGGGCTGATGTTACAGTAGGGAGGTAATGTCACGCTAGGTGTGTCAGCTACATGGTCATTGCGAACGCATGGCCAGTGCACATTCATGCTGTGAAGGCGCATGCCACATGCACCTCACACTTGCTACCAATGTGATGATATGAGCGACAGTAGGCTACCAAACTCCTCCAGAGAGATCAGACAGCAGTACATAAGAACATAAGATATGAAAGACTGAGTCAGACCAAGGTCCATCAAGCCCAGTATCCTGTTTCCAACAGTGGCCAATCTAGGTCATAAGTACCTAGCAGTTTCCCCAAAAGACATAGGTTCCACAATGCTTGTACTGGGTCAAACAGTTATATCCTGAGTCCCTTTCAATAATGATTTATGGACCTTTCCTCCAGGAACTTGTCCAAATGTTTTTTAAAGCCAGGTACACTAACAGCTTTTACTACATCCTCCGGTAACAAATTCCAGAGTTTTATTACATGTTGAGTGAAAAACTATTTTTTCTTATTAGTCTTAAATAGTTTACCCTGTAGCTTCATTGCATGTCCCCTAGTCTCTTTATATTCTGATGACGTAAACAATTGATCTACGTTTACCCGTTCCATTCCATTCATTAATTTATAGACCTCTATCATATCTCCCCTCAGCCGTCTCTTTTACAGGTTGAAGAGCCCTAACCTTTTAGCCTCTCTACATAGGAGTATCCTTCCCTCCCCTTTACCATTTTGGTGGCTCTTCTCTGTACCTTTTCTAATAATGCTATATCTTTTTAAAGATACGGCGAAAAGAATTGCGCACAATATTCAAGGTGCGTTCACACCATGGAACAATACAGACATTATAATATCCTTTGTTTTATTTTCCATTCCTTTCCTTATGATACCTAGCATTCTATTTGCTCTCATGGCAGTCACTGCACACTGGGCGGAGGGTTTTAACATGTTATCCACGATGATGCCTAAATCTTTTTCCTGGGTGGTGGTTCCCAATGTGGAACCTTGCATCGTGTAACCATAGTTTGGGTTGTTCTTTCCTAGGTGCATAACTTTGCACTTGTTCACATTAAATTTCATCTGCCATTTGGATGCCCAGTCTTCCAATTTATCAAGATCCTCTTGCAATTTTTCACAATCCTCCTGGGTTTTAACAACTTTAAATAATTTTATGTCATCTGCAAATTTGATAATCTCACTCGTTATTCCCTTTTCCAGGTCATTTATGAATATGTTAAAAAGCAGTGGACCCAGCACAGATCCCTAGGGCACTCCACTAGTCACCTTTTTCCATTGGGAAAATTGGCCATTTAGCCCTACCCTCTGCTTTCTATCTTTTAACCAGTTCCTGATCCACAATAGTACACTGCCTCCTATCCCATGACTTTTTAGTTTTGCCAAAAGTCTCTGATGAGGGACCTTGTCAAAGGCTTTCTGAAAGTCCAGATACACTACATCAACCGACTCACCTTTGTCTACCTGTTTAATCACACCTTCAAAAAAACATAACAGATTAGTAAGACAAGATCTTCCTTGTCTAAAGCCATGTTGGCTGTCTCCCATTAAGCCATGACTATCTAAAAGCTGAGTAATTTTGTTCTTTATGATGGTTTCTACAATTTTTCTCGGTACTGATGTCAGGCTCACTGGTCTGTAGTTTCCCAGATCCCCCCTGGAACCCTTTTTAAAAATTGGCGTTACTTGGGCCATCCTCCAATCTTCAGGTATTACAGGTGATTGTAATGGTAGTTCACAGATTACTAATAGCAGGTCTGCAATCTCATATTGCCGTTCTTTCAACACCCTCGGATGTATACCATTCGGTCCAGGTGATTTGCTACTCTTCAGTTTATCAGATAGTTGTAATACATCTTCCCGGTGTAACAATATTTCTTTCAGTTCTTCTACAGCATCACCTTTAAATACTACTTCATTCATGGGTATCATCCCTGCATCTTCCTCAGTAAAGACCGAAGCAAAGAATTCATTCAGTCTCTCCGCTATAGCCTTGTCCCCTCTTACTGCCCCTTTTACCCCTCTATCATATAATGGTCCAACTGAATCTCTCGCAGGTATTTTGCTACGAATGTACTTAAAAAAGTCTTTATTATGCGTTTTGGCTTCCACAGCAAGTTTCTTCTCAAATTCTCTCTTTGCCTGCCTTATCAATGCCTTGCCTTTAACTTGCCAGTGCTTGTGCTGTTTCCAGTTTTCATCATTTGGCTCTTTTTTCCATTTCCTGAAAGATGCTTTTTTGGCAACAACAGCCTCTCTGACCTCACCTTTAAACCATGCTGGCAGTTTTTTGGACTTCCTTCCACTTCCCTTAAAGAGTGGAATACAGCTGATCTGGGCTTCCAAGATAGTATCTTTAAACAACACCTAAGCTTGATGTAAGTCTTTAACTTTTGCAACTGCTCCTTTTAGTTTTTTCTTAACTATTTTCCTCATTTTATCATAATCTCCCTTTCGAAAGTTAAAAGATAGTAATGTGGATTTCCTTACCATCCCTCCTCCATTAATTAAATCAAACGCGATCTTGCTATGATCACTATTGCCAAGTGGCCCCAACACCCTTATCTCTTGCACCAGATCTGGTGTTCCACTAAGGACTAAGTTCAAAATGGCTTCCCCTTTGTTCGGTTCATGAACCAGCTGCTCCGAGAAGCAGTCATTTATTTCATCTAGAAACTTTATCTCCCTAGCATGTCCTGCCGTGACACTGACCCAGTCAATACTGGGGTAATTGAAATCACCCATTATTATTACCGTTCTGTAACTTTTGTTAGCTTCCCTGATTTCTTTGAGCATTTCATCATCCATTTGTTCATTCTGGCCAGGCGGTCGATAGTTTACCCCCCCCCCCCCCACTGCCATCGCCTTCCCCTTTTTACATGGAATTTCAATCCATAGAGATTCTACAGCGAATTTTGTTTCCTGCAAAACCTTAATCCTTTCTGACTCAATGCCCTCTCTAACATAGAGTGCAACCCCTCCACCAATTTGATCAGCTCTATCATTACAATATAGTTTGTACCCAGGTATCACAGTGTCCTACTGGTTGTCCTCCTTCCACCGGGTCTCTGAGATACCAATCATGTCTAACTTCTCATTTAGTGCTATATATTCTAACTTTCCCATCTTATTTTTTAGACTTTTAGCATTTGCTTACAAGCATTTTAGAGACTGTGTTTTATTAATATTAATCTGGCTATCAGTAGGCAGGGGTAATTTGGAATCTTTAAGCTCTGTCTGCTCTGTACTCAAGGGCATTTGGGTTACCTTTGTCTTTATTGGAACCTCTCTGCTGATGTGCCCTAACTTCATTTTTTTGGTAGTATCCTTCAAAGATACATTGTTCCGAACCATGCGCTCTTGGACGACTGTTGGCTCTCCCCTATTATCTAGTTTAAAAGCTGCTCTATCCCCTGGGCCCCTACTAAGTGGTCAGGGAAGGCTAGAGAGGGCAGACAAGGGAATAGGCACATCCTGCTGCACAGATCTGAGCTATGGTCCAAATTCCAAAGGGATGGGGCATATAAATCAGGTATGCAAAGATATGCATACAGACTGTTCTGCAGCCCTTTCTGTGGGAGATAGGGTGCAAATGCAGTAGCTGAAAGAGCAGGGGGCCCCGTATGGGTTTGGGCAGGATGTCCACAGTGCTCACCATGCAGAATCGCAGCATGAACCCCTCTCCCTCTGAGTCATCCATGGTGCTTGTTTACCCAGGCTGCAGTGAACAGGGTACTAGGTCTCTGATGGGGGAAGTCTGAGAACCCTCCCTGTCGGGCGGAGGTTGGGAACCCTCCCTGTCACTCCTCATATGTATCTGGCATAGGACCTAGCTACTGAGGGAGAAGGGTGGCACTAGAGCCTGGAACTGCAGGCCTAACATACTGACCACACAGATATGAAGGGACACATGGCTGGGGTATCCTGCCACCCACCCTTTCCACCTCATTGGGTCCACACTGTCCAGATGCATCCCTTTTCCCACCACCTAGGACACCCACCCCTGTAGCTTAAGTTCTACCAGAGGGAGGCATTCACAAGGGCACCTATGGGGGGGTCTGGGGTGTGCACCCTACATACCCTCATGGAATGGACAATCCAAATCAGCTCCCAGCCACAGCACACCAGCTGTCACAGAACTGAAGGCCCATAGGGCCCGATATTCATTTGGGCATGCTATGCTTTGTGTTGGCAGATAGCCATGCCTACTGACCCTTAAATCTGGACATTTAATGCCGCAGTGATGGCACTGAATATCTGGGTTCTGCGCTGAGTCGACAGTGCCGCAGAGCCTAACTAGGTAGCAGCAATATTGAACCGCTACCCGGTTAGCCATCCATGGCTAGAAGTAGGTGAGCCAAAAGCTCGCTTAGTTCTAGCCATGGATGGCTAACCGGATAGCAGTCCAATATCATCGCTACCCAGTTACTGGGACTCCCTGCCTCTGCTCCGGATAGCATCAGGGCGCATAGAGGACATAGATGGGAATATTCAATGGCACTAATCGTGTAGGTGCCTTGAATATTCCCAACTAAGACATTTGCACAGTTTACAGGGCTGTAAACCGTTTAATTGCCTTTCGAATATCAGGCCTATAAACCTTTGGGAGGCCACAACAGCTCCTCCAAGTGTGGGGAATGCCCTATCCCCTGGGCAAAGGGCCAGGAACACTGATCAGGGAGCTCCAACCAAACTAGCTCATGTTCAATGGTGGAAATATAGATATCAAATGTACATGTGAAAGACATGTCCTCCTTTGGTCAGGATAAGGGGCTATCTGTCTATAGGAACAGGGCCCATGGCACTGGCATGGCACCCAGGTGCAAGTTCACACTGTTACATGGCTCTCCATGCAGTGGAGGTAGTAGTCTGACAGCGCTCTTTGAAGCCAAACCTTCCTTCTGCCAGTGGTTGGACCACCATGTTTACATGCCCCACCCCAGTTATACTCTGCTGTCTCCAACCCTGGCCATGTGGCCAGCATTAACTTTTTCGCTGAGTGCAGTTCCTCTCTCCCAACTCCCCTGCAACTCATTACACCAGCAGCCCTTCTACATTTATCCAGTCCATATGTAGACGTGAACAGCATACTGTCTAGACAGCCATTGCTGTGTATGTAGATATGTGCCCACTCTGCAAGGAGGTACATTCATGTGTTCCAGGCCCAATTTTTGTGACTGTTAAGTTCTAGTGCTCTGCTGCCATGGCAGCCACACCATGCCTCCACCCCAATACAGGTTCCCTAGGCGAGCACCTGATTCACTTGTGAAGATTGCCAGCCAGTGTTGTCAGTCTTAACGATATTTGTGGGATGCTTATGGCCTTTTAACCTTGTGGGATTTGTGGCTGCACCATGCATTTGGGTGCACTAGCAAGGCAGGTGTGAATAACACCTGTTCAGAGGCCGGCAGTAATTGCTCTCATGCTAGCAGTGTCTGTGCCTACAGCACACTGCTAGGTGGCCATGCCTGTTCACACCCATTCTCCACCCCAGCTCCATCTTAACCTCGCCAATTTGCATGCTATTTGGTTAGCGTGGCATTTTGCGGGAGCTTTCTGGCCATGTGCTACTGCAGGCCGAAAACACACGCTAGTCTTGTGCTAAACCCCAAGCTCCCGGCTATCGTGCTTTAGTAAACATGCCCCTGGTTTTCACTTGGTTGTCAAAGAATGCTGGTGTGGGGAGTATCACTGCTGCACTGTTTTGCAGTGGCATCAACTCAAAGACAAGGAGAAGGTGCAGCCTGTTAACAATAAAATGATGAGGGTGAGGGTCCTGTGCTTTTGGGGCATAGGCAGCACCAGTGGTGGAGGTCACAACAGAGGTGAAGATGCTACTTATTTCATGAAATTTCCAATTTTATTTGCTGTACTGTTCAAATTGTTACTGCTATTTTTCCATATTTAAGAAGAATGATGGGAGCACTTGGGGTGGATGTGTATATCGAGTGAATCTGGAGAGGGAACAGAGTGGGGAAAATATATAGGGTGACTGCTGTGGAGCCACTGGAAATATATAAGGGGTGGATTCTGATCATTTAAGGGGTGTAGTGGGCCTGGGCATGTTACATGTGGCTATTCCTCCTTTGTGGAATGATGGTTCTCAATAACAGGAAGGGGGTTGGGAGTGGAAAGTTAGATATGGGATGAGGTAACAAATACAGCGTCGAGCTTTTGAGTGTTATTCAGGCAGGCTGCTGTTTGTGATGGGATAAGGGGGAGGACTGTAGGTTGGGACCATCTCCTTTTAGGAAAGTATCTTTCACTGGCTGCTACTACCTGGACTGGAGATCACTTACATGACTGAGGAATGTGGTTGTGTCTTCTGAAATATTGTAGATTTATTTTTCCTATGAAGAGGCATAAAGTATTGCAAGCTCTAGTGGCAAAGGACGGATATTGCAAGAAACATTTGGATGACCTTGACTATGCCAAACTCCTGCACGGAGCAGTGGCTACAACCCTAAAAGGCATAGGGGGGTGACTTGCACAGAGTGCCGAGTACAACCACTCTAGCCACCTTACTGGGCAGACTAGATGAGCCATACTGGTCTTTATCTGCCATCATATACTGTGTTACCAAATAAGTGAAAGTGAGTTCAGGAGGCAATGTATGCATCATCGGGATGAAAAAAAACTGGGGTGGTTATTTTGTTTAGTAAGATATCAGGATATGATATCAATACAGTCATCAAAGATATCAGGGGTAGATCTGTTTATGTTAAATGCTGTTTATTTGGGCAGAAGTGGGTGTTTTGTAATCTCTGTGCCCCCCGATTAGTTAGGATAGCTTCTTTAGGAGGGTACTTGGCAGCCTAAGGCAGTTTGATAGTTATGGGCTTGTGTTGGGAGATTTCAGCTGTGTAACATCTAAACGAAAAGCAGATTAATGACAGGAAGAGGATATCCTTACTATGTGGCCATTCAGATCTCCTAGAAAGGGATTATACAAATTTATTTAGGGCAGATGCAGTGCAATTCCACCCTGCTTAGATTATTTGTTAGTATCTTCTACATTATAGTCTACGATATCTGCAGTGGACATTGATCCTCTGATGATATTTGACCATGGGATGATCTATTCTGGATAGATTTGGCTTGGAAGCAAGATAGAGGACAGTGGAGATTCCCATTATACTTTTATGAAGATGTCGAGTTTAGAGAGTTTTTGTAGTGGAAATGGGAAGAGTTTTGAGGATTCAGTCAGATGTATATGGACAATCCTGGTCAGCAAAAGCTGTTATGAAAGGAGAGATTATTGCTTTTGTCTGTAAAAGAGAGACAAATTTAGATTGTGATTGTTAGCTCTGGAGAAATAGATGAGGGGAAAGAGACATTTTAGCTAAAACGTGCTCTGTGGAGGCCAAAGTGCACTTGCTGGCAACATAACTAGCTCTTAATATGCTTATTCATCAGAAAGCTAAAAAGTCAATGTTTCACTATGAAAATAAAATGCTTTGATTTGACAGCAAGCTATGGAAGTTGCTGGAATTATTGACTAAAAAATGGTGCAGATTTCACAGAGTAGCAGTCATTGAAAACACAAACACATGGAGGGATTTGCTCTGTGCAGAGACTGATATCTGTTAAATTTTTCATGATATCTTTAAAGACCTATAAACTAGTAGAGGAGGAACTCTTGTAGCATGTGAGCAGTATTTTAAGAAGCTAACATTACTGCAGTTAAGTGATATGCAAATTGATTTACTAATTGTGCCAATTACAAAAGATGAAGTGCTTTTGATCATTAGGAATGCTGATCTTGCTAAGACCCCTGGGCTAGAAGGTTTTGAGGGAGGATTTATAAGATTCTAAAGGAAAATGTAGTGCGAGGGGGGCATTGGTCTTTTTGTATAATGGGGCATTGGTCACCAGATCTCTGTCACCCCTGGTATGAATATGCGCTACATCACTAATCCCTAAACCAGGCAAAAAATCTACAAAATCTAGAGTCCTGTCATCCCATATCACTTATCAATTTTCAGGTAAAGGTATCCCATTATGAATCTGTGGCAAATTTTGGCATCCATGACGACTTGCAGGACAATGTGCAATCTCCAGGAACAAGCAGGAATGAGTCTTCACATATGGGGTACGTCGGTACTGACGGAGTCTGCGCGGGAACGCTTCCCAGTGTCCAATCAAAGAGCTTTTGGAAGCATCCCACCACGCCTGTGTGCTGCCTTCCCGCCTTTCCCAACTGCCTCTCCTCAGTTTTCGTTTTTCCACGGAGCCGGCAGGACGTCGTCCTGTCACTGCAGAAAATTCTTGTTTTATTTCTTTAGTTTTCTTGTGGTCGCGGCTGTCTTCCCGACACCACCGGTACCTCCGGTGTTTTGTTTTCTTTTCTTGTAAAATCTTCCTCCTTCAGGGAATATTTTTTCTTCATAGTGTCCCACGGTGTCTTAGGCCTTTTAGGCCTCTTCTTTTTCCTTCATGGAACCGCCAGCCACTTTCTCCAAGAAATGTTCAAACTGTGGTGGTAGAACTTTATTTTTAGACCTTCGAAGTCGGTGTCTAACCTGCTTGGGTCCTGACAACAGTTTGGTGAGAAGAGGTCTTCAATATCGAGGTTCCCGCGATACACGGTTTCCCTCCAGCTTCGGGGCACCGTCCCCTTCTACACAGGATCAGGTAACCCACAAACAGTCTGTTAAGACTAGCCAGCTCTCGAGTGGTAGGTCTCATGCACAGCATGTAGACGGCTCCGGCCTTGCCCTCGAGGGCCTACTGGCTTCAAAACTCCGGCGGGAGTCTTCGGTCTCAAAAGCCTTTCAGGGGTTTCAGGTTGTTCCTGGGGTTCACCCCTCACAGAACATACCTGAGCCGTGTCCGGTGGTGGCATCCACTTCGAGCGGTACCGATACCCCGACATCGGCACTGGTGTTGGATGAAACACTCCTCACCAGGGATGGTCATCTGGCGTCCTCTGTGCCTTCGGGACCGGTGGATACACTCCAGACTGACTTTTCATTATCGGTACCAGCACCGATACTACCACCGACGTCGGTACCCTCCAGACGTGCATCGATAGCCTCGCTTCCTTCGATGCCGAGTCTGGAATCGATCTCCAGTCTGGAGGACTGGTTACCGACTCGCCTTGGTACCAGCTCTCGGCGGTACCGAAGGCTCGGTTCCAATGATTCGGATCTGCAACTCTCGGTTCCCCCGAGGCCGTTTGAGTTGCTACTAGCTGACCTTCATTCACCGGTATCAGACACGGTAACGATGTCCTCATTACCCTTACGGTCAGTGCCTTCCATGCTTCGCTTATCGATGCCGAGTTTAGAATCGCTCTCTAGTCTGGAAAACTCGGTACCAATACACTTTGGTACCGACACCGATCGATACCGGTGGCTCGGTACCGAGGATGGCACCCGGAGGTTTTCGGTTACCTCGGTACCGATTGAACTGTCACCGATGACTGCTCCGATGTCTTTGTCGGGCTCGACTCCAACATCGGTACTGATATTGGCATCGGTACCGGTATCCACAATAGCATCGTGGCCAACTCCTACCATGCTTTTTTCAACAGAATCGCTCCCTTCTATGCCAAGCTTGGAGTCGATACCTGGCATGGACAATGTGGTAATGACGGTCGCTGCTCCTGACAGCCAGTACCGGCGACCATCCTTTAAGCATTCCACACTGCACTGTGCAGGATCTTCTATTCCTATATATCTGGATAGCTCTGTCGGTGCTCAGGCTAGTTCTTCAGATCTAACCTGTCCAAGGGAAATTCCTGTTGGGGAACCCTCTTTTCAGAGTTTCCTCCTGGATATAGCAAGATCTCTTGCCATTCTTATCCCAGGACATGATCCTGCACAGGGCTCTCTTTCTACCAAAGCAAAGGAGAACATAATGCTTCCTTTGCATCATTCCTTGCAGGATCTTCTTCTAGGAATGTGGGAAACACCTTTAAGGGTACCCCCACCTTCCAGAGCAACTGACCTCTTATATCAGGTGCCCCCCTCTCCAGGGTTTCAAAAGACTCAACTTCCTCATCATTCCATAGTTGTGGAATCAGCAGTGAGGCGGGTAAAGAGCAAGAAAAAGCACTCTTCTTATCCGCCAGGTCGTGAGTCTAAGACACTTGATGCCTTTGGACGTCAAACCTTCCAGACATCTATGCTTTCTGCAAGAATTCTCTCATATATTTTCTATATGAGTCTATCTCTTGAGGAGGTCACAAAGCAATTACATCTTTTGACTCCTTCCCTTCCAGAGTCCAAAAGTGCAGACTATTCTTCACTGCTCAAGCACTTCCAGAATATCTCTTGGTTTCTTACTCATGCTTCCCTAGACTCTTTTGAGTCTGTTAGCAGGACTTCTGCTATAACTATAGGGGCACGACGTAGAGCCTGGCTCCAAGCTTCAGACTTGGACAAATGGGCACAGCACAGACTGGGACATACTCCTTGCACTGGAGACAATCTTTTCAACAAGGAGTCTTTACGTCAGGTTACTCAGTTCTCCACTGACTTACCTGTTCCTAAGGGCTGTTCTGCACCTTCTTCTGTCCCAGTAGGTAGGAAATGTCCTGCCAAACTTTCTTCCCATAGGAGAAGAAGGTTTTATGCATCATCTGCCCTTCATACAGATATTCCCAAACAGCGGAAGCATCGTCCTGGTCTGCAGAGTTCAACCTCTCACCAGGCTCAACAAACCCAGCAACCACAGGGTTTCTGATCAATCCATCAGATGCTTGTGAATCTTGGGATTAGAATATGCAGTTGCTTCTTCTCAATAGAGGCAATCCACTGCTGTCATTCTAAATCCTAAACATGGATCTCTTCCCGAAAGACATCCATTCTTTCTATGTTCTATGAGCTGTCAGGATGTTCATGCTTCTAGGTCACAGGGTTCTCCTCTTTTTCCTGCTAGGGAAAGAGGTCTATCCACTATCAAACGATAGTTTCCTGTGCCAGCATATCTTTTTCCTTTCTATAAACTTACTACTTTGTAAGTTTTCTTCAGCTCCATTCTCTTTACCCTCTTACCAGGTTTTTCCTCTGTAAGAGCGGTATTGCTTCACTGGAGGGCTTTTTCTTCAGCCTCTCTAGTTTTCTTACTTTTCCAGTGCGGAGTTCTCTTCTCTGAGTTGACTCCTCTTTTTCAATCTTGCTTTGAAGCAGTTCATCAGACACGTCCAGAGTTTTCTACTCTTGTTTTGTCTGTTCTTTCTGTTTTTAAACAGTACCATTCTTCTGCTGTCTGGCAAGCAGCTGCCAATGCAGGAGCCTTAATGTTTGGACCACTGGTTCTTGTCCACCAGCAACCAGATTTGTCCTCCACTAACATTCTGTCTGGTCTTAGTAGTGGCTCCAAGTCAGTGCTGTCATCTGTCTTGGAAATCTTTTCACTACAAGCTTGTTGGATTGTCTTCTCTTTCTGCCATCTCCATGCCCCTGGGTTTGGCAGCATAGTTGACATAGGTACTGGCTCTCCTGCAGCCAGTTCTATCTCCTCATTCTCCTGCATCATGCTCTCTGCAATCCTACAAAGAAGCTCTCCACTATGGGCCCTTGCTAGAGAGCATGGGGGGCTTTTTCTCCAACAGCTATACTAGATGGTTTAAAAAGGCTTTTTCAGTCATGTCTCCCATGACTAGAAAAGTTCTCCTTTTTAATATAAAGGACATAGGCCTCCTCTTACGTGAAAGCTTAAGGAGTTGCTAATTCCCTGCTTTGGTCCATAGTATTTCCAATAGGGAATATGTTTTCTCCTTCCAGCTCGTCCTCATGGTAAGAACGCATGATACCTTTTTGCCCTGAAGCAAGTCAGCATGGTATCTCATTCCTATGCGTCTTCTGTTCACTTACCATGCTAGAGTTCTAGAATACTCGGGACTTGCTGGCTGCAGACTGATATCATCCTCTGCTTTTCATGTAACCATCCTGGTTATTCTACTACCTAGCATCCCTGTAGCCATAACCAGTGGGAATTGATTCTCTATATATCTTCTCAAGTAGGTTCCACCTTCTTGTTATTAGATGAATATTTCCTCTCCACATTTTCCTATGTGAATACCTTTTTGTAGGCATATCTCTGTCTGCTTCATTGCAGACTTCCATATAGAGGCCTATATATTCATACCTATAGCACACATCTTACAGATGTCTATATCTATCATTTGTGTGTATTTTATGCCCTTCATATCTCACTATAGATATATTCTCATATATCTATATGTTATATATATCTATATATATATATATATAATGTGTATGTATGTATATGTATATGTATCTGTCGAGATATTTTACTATCGGTAGATATGTATTCTGCTTTATCTACCTGACTGTCAAGGCTCATATAGCTATATGATTCTGACAGATGGGCTTTGCCCATACTTATGCTATCCAGCATGTTTTGGGGTCCTACACTCACAACCACTTTGGTGGTAGTTAACACCTACCATAACCTTAAGGTTAGGTACCTCTGAAGCTCTCCATGTTCCAATATCTCTCCCAGCTGACTTCAGTTAGGAGAGACATTGCGGATCTTCAGCTAATCACAGGCTTTAACTCCTCCGGCGTTTGTCCTTTCTTTTGGGATACAAGGGGTTCCCATACCCTTTCTCCCCACAAGGACTGGGCCTGTTTGTCCAAATCGGTTAGCCTTTCTCTTTTTGTTCCTAAGAGTGAGCCACTCTGCTGCCAAAAGAGTTCGGCTTTTATCATAAAGCCTTCCGCTGAAGGCCCACCGTTTTTGTACTACCCCAGTTTTTCCTACTGGGGTTACCTGTTACCTTTCAGGATTCTGACCTCCATTGCTTTTCCTACAGGTTTACTACCTCCACTTACAGTGAGGTCCTTCTCGAGGTTCCTCTACTGGGTTCCTCAGTAGATCCCATGAACCTCCATACTTCTCTGAAGTCCTGTTAGGGGAGGTCCATATTGCAATATTTTTTCTTTGCAATATCATTGATGACAATTATCATCCACACATGGACTCCTTGTCTGCAATCCTATGCTAGGTTAACTGTTCCACAGCACCTTTCTCTCTTCAACTCCTACCCTCCATCCTCAGGATGCCTGGTGTTGTGGGGGATAGCATGTTCCAACCTATGACATGCTGGGACTCCAGGCATCTCAGCTTGGGAGTCCCCATATGTGAAGACTCATTCCTGCTTGTTCCTGGAGATAGCACAGTTACTTACCTGTAACAGGTGATCTCTGGGAACAGCAGGAATAAGTCTTCACAACCCACCCACCTCCCCAGGAGTTGTATCTCTATCTATCTAGCTTTCCTTTCCTCTCTCTCTCTTTGTCTCAGCTTTAAAACTTAACTGAGGAGAGGCAGTTGGGAAAGGCGGGAAGGCAGCATGCAGGCGTGGTGGGATGCTTCCAAAAGCTCTTTGATTGGATGCTGGGAAGCGTTCCCGCGCAGACTCCGTCGGTACCGACGTACCCCATATGTGAAGACTTATTCCTGCTGTTCCCAGAGATCACCTGTTACAGGTAAGTAACTGTGCTTTCCCTCCTTGTTGACTATTTCTGATGCGGAAAATGCATTTGATTGTGCATATTGGGAATTCCTGTTTTTCATCGTGTGCCGCTTTGTTTTTCAAGGTTATTTCTAGATGTAGTGAGGACATTGTAGAGCCTCAAGAAGCAGTATTACCTAATGGCTGGCTTTCTGATGACTTTCCTCTTCAGTGGAATACAAAGCAGGGATGCTCCCCCCCTCCCCTTTCGTTCATCTTGGCTCTTGAGCCTTTATTGCATGGTATATGGGAGAATCTGGCAATCCATTGTATCAAGCTGGGAGATCAGCTATTTAAAGTAGCAGCCTTTGCAGATGACTTTCTGGTGCACATCATAGACCTGAAGAATTCCTTACCCTGCTTGATGGAAGAATTGAAATGGTTTGGGTCCTTTTCTGGATTACACTTTAATTTAAGTAAATCTGCAGCACTCCTAACCCAGAATGTTCTGAAAAATATTATTGGGAAGGTCATGTGCCCCTGATACATTTAAGTATTTGGGAATTAGCCTCACTGCAGTTCTGGCTTTCTTGTATAAAGGTAATATTGTGCCTCTTGTTACTAGTCTAAAGTGCATCTTTAGGCTAGAATGCATGTTGCTTTTCACTTAGTGGATGAATAAATCTGGTTAAAATGACTCTTTGATGACTCTATGTCTTGCAAATGCTGTTATGGCTGTTAAGGAAGAACCTCCTTGTGATCAATAGATTGCTGGTGTAATTTTGCGAGGGAGAGAGGCAAGCAAGGATTGTGTCTGCAAAGCTGCATGGAGAGTGATGCCAGGGTAAGCTTGGTCTTCCCTATCTAAAATGATGTAATCTAGTATGTCTACTCAGGCACTTGAAAGACTAGCTTTATGATACACATGATTTTATTCTCCTAGTATCTGAAAAAAGTTTAGTTGAATCTTGGAATCTCAAATATCTTACTCTTAATGCCAGCCAAAAAGATATCCACATACCTGAGGAACATGGCCTAGTGGTTTGGACAAGTTGCCTCAGGCCAGAGATCTGGGGGTTTGAATCCTGCTGGAGGACAGCAATCTTGGGTCGGAGGGACTGGGGTTTCTAGTCCTATAGGTGCTCCTTCTGGCCTCAGGTATAAAATGTAGATTGTGAGCCCTTTAGGGGCAAGAGAAATATATACCATACCTGAATGTACATGACTTTGACCCATTCTTCTTAGGGTAGTGTGGTGTTCTCTTTGCCATGAACTGGGGCAGAACTTGGGAAACTCTCTCTTTCCGCCTGTTTGAGGTAATGCAGATTTCCTGCTAGGATATCAGGATATAAAGAATTTGAGGAACGGGAATGGGAAAGCCTATATGAAGCTCTGTGACCGATCTATGGGGAAGGGGTCTTATGTTCCTTCACTGAGTTGAAGCAATGGTTCAATTTGGTGGGATGAATTCTTTTCATACCTTCAGGTTCGAGAACTATGTGAGCTGGATAAAGTACTTCTTCACTGGGCCTTTCAAGACCAGTTACAGGAATTTGTTAGGTTTCATGAATTTGAGTGCACTTCTATAGCTAGATTCCATAGGGTAATTGGTTTGTAGAGGAGGTTAGCTCGTTTGGGATGTAGAGAGCTCAGTGGAAGAGTGACTTCAGATTGGACAGGTCTGAAGTCACTCTGTCCAAATGTTTTGCTAGAATACCTCAGGTGGTCTCATCTGCTCTGTTGAGAGAAACTCAGTATAAGCTATTTCTCAAGGCAGGGCATTTTGATCCAATTGGGCCTAGTCAAACCTGTCTCAAAAGTTTAAGAAAGGGGTGGGTATGCTGAATTTCTGGGGTTCTGAGGTCAGGAAATATTGGCCCCACATAGCTAAGTACTTAATCTTAGCTCTGGGCCAAGATGTGAAGCTTACTTCAGAGGGGACAATATTGGACTTGCCAGATTCCTTCAACGTCAGAGAAGAGTTTGCTAGGCTGTTTGTAAGGAAAGTGAATTTACTGGTGAAAAAAGAGATACTACAGACTTATTTATTTATTTAAAGTCTTTTCTATACCGCACTCTTCAAATCAGCTCGGTTTACAGATAACGGAAACTTTGTCCATGAGTAAGGAGAAACCGTACTGGACTTACATAAAACAGGGTAGAAGAACTTGGGTTGAACTGGGGAAACTATCTACATACTCTAGGCTAAGACTTGGAAAGGGAATGAATTACTCTCCTTTTGGCAGTGGAAGAATGTGTTACATAGTCAAATATTAATGGAACAAGAGGAAGCCATAGGTTTCCTGAAACAGAAAAGACTTTCCTGTCCATCTTGAAGGATTATATACAGTTGCTTCCTCCCCAAGCCCAAGTACAAAATCTAGGGAAACTGCCATGAAGTTAAGCAGCACAGTGAAACAAGCCAGAGAAAACATTTATTTTCACTCAATGCACAATTAAGCTCTGGAATTCATTGCTGAAGGATGTGGTATAAGCAGTTAGCACAGCTGGGATTAAAGAAAGGTTTGGATAGATTCCTGGAGGAAAAGTCCATAAACCACTATTAACAAGGTAGATATGGGGAAAGTCATTGCTTAACCTTGGGGGCAATTAGCATGGAATCGATCTACTTTTTGGGATCCTGCTAGGTACTTCTGACCTGGATTAACCACTGTTGTAAATAGAATACTGGGCTTGATTGATCTTTGGTCTGACCCAGCATGGCAAACCTTATGTTCTTATCGCAACTGGGTTAGATGAAGCAGGTACAATTATTTCAGATAATATGTAAAGAGTTCTGCAGACCCTCTAGCCAGTGGATTTTTATAAAATTTTAAGAAAAGGCAATTTCTCCCAGTATGATAAGAAGTTCCTAGAAAGTATAAACCTTGGGTCATTGTTCTTGAATCCTAGCCCAAACCACTTTGATACTTCAAAACACCATTAGAGTATAAGAAAGGAAATGAAAAGTCCATAATGTATACCAGGCCTTGACAAATTTTTTTTGTATTGAGGAGCCAGTCCAAAATCTTAGGAGTTAGTGGCTGTGACCTCCTCATGCCCCGCCCCCATTGCCTCCATTCTCCATTGACGTTCCTCCATTTGCAAACTCAGGCAAACAGGAGGGGCTTTTGATGTGATCATGACTTTCTCCTCTTCTGCTCGCAGAGATACGATCTCCTGTGAGCAGAAGAGAGCTGCAATCGTGGCTAAGACCCCTTCTGTCTACCCACAGGAGATTGGATCCCTGCAGGCAGACAGAAGGGGTCTCATTCTCTGCTGCCTGTGATAATGGGTTTATGTAAGGTGAGGTAAGAAAATCCCGGATGCCAGGTGTAAATTTCTGGTCACCATGGTGACCTGGCACCTGGGATTTGTTGAACCCTGATATATACCATTTTGTACCTTCACAGTGGATAAAACCTTAACCCTACAATATGATCTCTGAGGTAGGAAAAATACTTACTTAAAATTCACCTGTCAGGTCTCCAAACTAGAGGACAGACCACCTTAAAATACATTGTGACAGCACACCATGGTTGTGAGAAACTCCTAAAATTAATCACACTTTAGTATATCGAATTTTCCTTAGGTCCTGAGAGCAGCTGAAAATGAAGACAATTATTAGATGACTTCTTCTCTTAACAGGCCATCATCTTTTACTTTTGGGAGTGAGCAACAGGGAATGAATATTTCTTTTAGGATCAGCTAGATACGTTCAAGTCACTTGGACATACCCAGTATGGCCACTGTTGAAGACAAGATGTTGAGCTCAAAGAATCATTGATCTGATCCAACAAGGAATTTCTTATGCTCTTATTCTTTCTTTCCCACATACCCATCATTCTGTCCCTCCACCATACCACTTCATTCTCTAACCCTGCCTTTCCCCAGTTCCCCTTGATGCAGGGTTGCTGCCATGGGCAGATTCAAAATTTGCGATGTCCAATAGCTGCTTCTCTTTCATTAAGCTTCTAAGACTAGGAAGTCACTCAGCCTATTGGGTTAATGGGATTGTTACAATTAAAATACCATTCAGACTGTTAAACAGAAATTCAGGTATTTGCTTTCACTTGGGATCTCTTAGGAATATATAACGGAAATTAGGGCTTTGATAAATGATCTTGTACCTAATACAGTCAGACTTATGCCCCGCAGATTGATAACCAACCAATCTGCTTCCTGTACATAAAATAAGGCAAGACGTTCTCTTGGAGGGTCTGCACTCAGCAACATTTTACAGTACTTACCAGCAGCTATCACCATTTCTTCCATTTTCGGTCTGTAAAATGTATCCCTGGAACCTTGCCCCTTATTAGACAAAGTACATAATGGAAACCATTTCAGAAGCCATGCATGGCATATCCATGTGCACACAGCAGCATTTACATGTGTAGATTGCAATTTCAGGCTGGCACTATTTACATAATGCACATACTTAAAAGGGGCATATTTTGGACATGTCATGTGAGACATACAGTACGTAAAATTCTGAAAAGTGCTTGTTTCAGCCAAGGCTTGAAAGAAGTGATTGAGGGAATAATTCTGATTGGCCTCCCTATACTTTTTTTAGCTTTTCAAATGTAAAAATGTACATTTTGGAGCTTTGCTGATTGGTCTCACTTGTGTGTGTCCAGGATATGGGTCTTATAAATATAACTGCTGGTTCTTATATGTGGAAGTAGTGAAAATCAGAACTTCAATGTATAGTTGCCAGCAATTATATGGAAAAGACGATGACCGATGCCAATCTTTCTCTGCAGGTGTATGTTCTCAAATCGTTGCTCCTGCCGTAAGTGCTGGCAAATACATATGCATTGCTCGCATCCTTATACACATTTTACATGCCTCTTGATTTGATCACGTCACTCCCCTTCTCCTTCACTTTCACTGGCTTCCTGTACTCTATCACATTCATTACAAACTGCTCCTGGCCCACAAAGATTTGCATACAAGTACACCATTTTATTTTTCCTCTCTCATCATCCTCCACTCTCCATACCATGCCCTTCAGTCTGTCTACTCTAACTATTTTCATCTTCCTTCTGCCTCACAAGCTAGACTGGAATCCACATGCCACTCTGCCTTCCATTTCATTGGCCCAAGCTCTGGAATGACCTGCCTCCTAACCTCCGCCTTGAGCTATCTCATGCCAGATTCAAAGCCCAACTCATCATAAGACCTTCGATCTTCCTGTTTCCTGATATTGCTAGATAACTCCAGTATTGTTATCTCCCCCGCTACCCCTCAACCTACCTTCTCATGGTATGACTGCGACTCATCCTTCCCTCTCATCAATGGATGTCCTTTCTCTCTTTGATTGTATTTTTATTGTTAACCACCCTACTGTTCCACAAATAAACATAAACAAAGGGCTTAATTTGTGCCAGAATGGGGTGGAACATGTTCTAGCACTTCTTGAGCCTCTTAAAGGAAGTAACATCAGGTTCCACCCAATGTTCCCTCTAGTTTTCTGTAGGCTGTGTGCGCATAAAATAGCAGCTGTGCAGCTTTTGAAGGAAGGTTAAATTTTTGTGCGCCACGTAACGACACTTGGAGTTATATACTTTAAAATTTGACTACACATCAGAATACAGTATGTACACCACATTGATTGCACTAGAAAACATTGTAGAACTTGTGAAAACCGTAAATACACAACTTTTAAATTTTAAGACGTCTGTATTGTTTTCTATCAGAATCAGAACCGTAATTTTTGTGCGCTCTGTTGTAAAGTATGTGTGCTCGCTCGGCGAGGTGTGTGCGCGCGCACACGCACACGCACACAGCTTAGAGGGAACAGTGGTTCCACCCCAGTTCCCTTACTTCCACTGAGGCTACCATCATTCGCTGCCACCATCTCCTTCACCGTTGCATGTATTTTTTTCTTCTCTCTGCTGCTTGCAACGTTGCTGACACCTTTGTGGCAGCAGCAAGAGAGAAGGTGCAGGGCAATTGAGCCCATGTGTACTTTTAAGGCTCTGCTGGCCCTGCCCCTTCCGATGAACATTTCCTGTTTCTGAAGGGGCGGGTGGCGCATGTGCAACCTTAATGGCCCCACACCTTCTCTCTCTTGCTGCTGCCATGTGTTCAGGGATGCAGAAGCTTCATGACAAGCAGCAGAGAGAAGAAGAGAAAATGAACACCCAATCGGTGCGAGGCAGGGAAGAGGCGATCCTGGATCAGGTGAGAACAGAAACTTGCTCAGAGGATAAAGAAGGGGTTGTTGGACACAGTGAGAAGAGAGATGCTGGATCAGTATGAGAGGCCAAAACAAGAGGTACATGGGGGAAAGACTGGTAGGAAGGAAGATGTTGACTTGGGGAAGGGGAAAAGAAAGGGGAGATGATGTATTAGAAGGAGGGGCAGTGGTGAATAGGGGAGGGGCAAGAGATCCAACGGATAAAGACATAGAGGGATACCAGGAGAGAGGAGGGTTGAGTGACAGTGTAAATGCTGACATGTGGGGGGGGGGGGGGTGGTGGGGGGGGGATAGGAAGGCAGAAGATGCTGGGCCAGGGGGGAGGGTGTAACAAGACAGAAGAGGATAATGAATTGCTGGACAACAGGTTAATAGGGAGATAGGGCAGATGCTGGGCATTGAGGAAAGAGTATGAAGAGAGTGGGTGATGGGGGACATTGGGGGGATAAAGACACACAGAGGGTATGCTGGACACTGGGAGGGTAGGGTGATAGGAAATGCTGACATGGGGTGGGGGGCAGGGCAACAGAGATGCTGGACATAGAAGGGGGGATACAGACAGAGAAGGAGGATACTAGACATGAGGGAACAAGGAAATGGGGGCATGCTGGACTCAGCAGGAGGGATAGAGGCACAGAGGGAGGATACTGGACACAAGGAAGACAAAGGAGAGATGTTGGATAAAGAGGGGTACTGAGATAGAATATGCTGGATAAATGGTTGGAGAGAGACAAGATGCTGGACAAAGTATGGAAAGGGAGAAAAGATGCTGGATGAAAGATGGGGTATAGAGAGAAAAGACACAATATGTTGGACAAAAGGTGGAAGAGGAAGGAGATGCTGGATGAAGGGTGGGAGAGAATGAGAGAAGATGCTGCTTGAAGGGTGGGAGAGAGGAGAAAGTTTTCAAAGAATTGGAGAAGAAGAAGGATAATGGAAGGGCTGTAGGTAGATGCAGTAAAAAGAGGGATTTTTGAGAAGTGAAATCTAGGTGGATAAATGAAGAAAAGTAAATGGAAGAAAACTGAAAGAGAAAGATCAATGTCAAAGACATATGTAAGAAATTAAGAAGACAGAAGATGAGAAAAGTAATATCAGATGAACTGGAGATTCTGGAAATAGAGTTAAGAGAAGACAGAGGAAAGCAGAAAGAAGAGATTGGTACCAACACGATTAGAAAGATAAAATGGCCAGACAACCAAGGTAGAAAAATGAATTTTATTCTTAATGGAGCAGTTGGAATATGTCAGTTTTGGGGAATTCACATCTACTGTCTTTATACAGGAAGAAATGCTTTATTCTCTATTTCTCTGGTGTTGCGCTACATATAGAATGTGATAGGGGAAAATAAGGCTTAAAGTGTGTGTGTGCAGCAGGACTAAGAGGCCCGCAGGGGGAAATGGGAATCCTGTACATATCTATATATGGAAAGGAATGTGCTGTGCTAAGACAAATTGATTCTACACGGAGATGACTAACATCTGTGAAGTTACTGATAAGCTGTGGTGGGCCTCAGGGGATGAGTTGATGACGTATGTATGTATTTCTGTTAATGTATAAAAGACAGACAGCCCCTCTAAGCTGTGGAATAAACTTACATACTACTTATATGCGAGTGTGTGTGTTTGTTCCCCTGGAATTCGAGACAGAGAAGGTAAGGTGATTCCTCGGCCCAGGGGATTAACAGACGTCCCGAGAGTAAGTGGTATATAGTGCTGGGAAAGGAATAACCCACACTTACAATTTGGTGTCAGAAGTGAGGATTTCCCTGTTGCACTGGGATTTCCAGACTTCCTAAATTGATGTAGTTTTGGTAGCTCGTCTTGGGAATGCGCTTTGGTAGCGCTATGCATAACAGAGATGTCCCGCTGGGCCTGTAGTAATACCCTTTTCCTTCTCTGTGGCTTGTGTGATTGTGTGAGCTTGGCAAGACGCCCCTGCCTCAGCCTGAAGCGATAGCACTAGTGACGGTTGTTGGCAGAAAGCAAGTGGCCAAGCATGCAATTGTTGGATATTAATTAGAGGATGGGGGGTCCCAAGGTAAGGGGACCGCTCCAGAATCCGCGGGAGTGCATGCGCAGCCAAATGTTGTGATAAGGTTTAAAACTGCAGCTAAGAAGGCATCCTATTCTCGCCATACCCCGGTCCCTCCCGGCGCACCCCCGGCAGATGGGGAGATGCCGAAGGAATACGTAGACAGAGTGGCAGGGGGTTATTATACTAATCCCTGGGTGGATAATATGGCGGGGTGGACAGAAGGTTTACATAGCTCAGATCCTTTTCCCAGGGAGAGTAGCTTCTCTGCCTGACATTTAGATATGATTCGGGATTATGTCTGGGGGATAAGAAAGCTTTTCCCTTTTATTCCGGAGATCCGAAATGGCCAAAATCTTAAATGAAGGAATGTGGTACTGTATGGATACAACTGGCTTCTTATTATAATGGTCAGCAGCAACCGGTGCTTGACTCTCCCCGGGAACTGCCTCCGAAATCGCCCCAACCCCAGGTGTCCTCCTCCCGGGTGCCCAAGGCCCCTCCACCATATCAACCCATTTACCCCTCCCTGGTTGGATCGGCAGCCGTTGTAAAGCCAGCCAGAGACTCTGATTCATTAGAGGAAATTGTTTTGGCGGTGGCTGCTTCTACTGCGCACACCCCGGTAGTAATGGCGAGGCGTGCCCCCACCCACGGGAATTACCTATAGATAAAATGTTTCGTCAGATATGTACCACTTATGAGGCTGTGCGTGGCAAGGTGGAGGAGCCTGCCGGTTCGCCTCCGCCGCCGCCCACTGCCCTATCTTCTCCTGCCCTACCTTCTCACTCAAGCCCATGCTTGACTGAATTTGGGCCCGCCCCTGCTGGTCGGGACGCACCCAGGGAAAACATGTATCACCAATTGTGTAAGACATCCCAGGTGGTCTCTACGGGGGGTTTGGGGACGAGAGCGGGGGCCGTAGGGTCCGCTGCTTCCCTGGTCCCTTTTGCCCCGCTGGAGTCCCTCATTACCCCCCCTAATTCCCCCCTTCCGATGCCTTTAACCGAAGATGGGGGGGGGGGGGGGGAACAGGAGCAGAGTAGGGCTAGGGCTCATAGGGAAGGGCTTAGCCCTCATAACCCCTTTCAAAAGCTGGATTTTCGAATGACGCGAGAACTTCTAACAATGACAGAGCGTCAGGAAAACCTACCTTTAAGGGTTACACATACACCCAGTACCCTTTTTTAACTATTGGTAACCAGCTTGTTGTTAAGCCCCTGGATCCCACCATCCTTTCTTCTATTTTACAGCATGCCCTGAACCCCATGAAAACGCCAGCTGCCACTGTGCATTACTTGCAATGTATGACTCGTGGTTTGCAGTGCACGGCGCAGGACTACCGCCTCATTATTGAGGGTGTCCTGGGGTATGATGAAGAAACCCCATTTGATTTTTCTAGAATTAAGATGCCGGATGATTCTAATTACCCCCTCTGATATCCTGAGGTGATAAAAAAGATGTGGGATGAAGTGTTAGAAGAGAATGAGCGTTTATTTGGGGCGAAACAGAATCTTGCTGCATCTATTGCATGCGTGCAAGAACCAGGGGAAGGAGTTTCACAGTTTGTGCGAAGGTTTTGTAAGTGTTGGAAGGAGGAGGCAGGTTTATCACAGGAAGGCCTGATGGCTTCGATGTATATTCAGATGCTGTTTGGGGCTATGCGCCCCAAAGTGACTGTAGCATATAAGCAAATGACAGATGCTTGGTTTAGCATGACTCCAGCAGAATTAGAGAAGGTAATATTAACAAAGGAAGCGGCGGGATGCTTTGCAGATATGGATGTTAAGAAAGGTAAAATTTCTCATGCTTGTCAGCAGGATATTGGTTGCCAGCAATCCTACCCCGGGGGATATCAACCCCCGGGGCCTCAGTGGTCACAATCTTGGGGGTGGAGGGGACAGCGGGGCTGGATTCAAGGCGGGCGGGGTGGTGGAAGAGGAGTAGGGCAGGGAATACCTAGGAATCAGATTTGTTTTCATTGTAAGCAACAAGGACATTGGAAAAATGAGTGCCCTTACGCGGCAGGTAGCGGTCCCGTGCCGACTCGGGGGGGGGTGGGCCTTGCCCCCCTCCCACAACGCCAACGGCACCACTCCCTCCCCCTTCTAGTAGCCCCGCAACCCCTGTTATCCTTATTACATGGCAACAGCCCCCGCAATGCCCATAGGACTGCCCTGAGGCAACGGTTCCGATCTGGGTTCAGTTAACGGGTGGATGGAAGGAGCCCCCTTGTTTGTACGTTGTACATTAATGGCCAGCAAGTCTCCTTTGTAATCGATATGGGAGCGACTTGCTCTACGTTGCATGCCTCTGTTTGTAGGGAACCTTTAATGCCAGGTCCTGCCTCAGTTGGGATAAATGGAACCTCTACCCCCACATGGATTACACCCCCGTTGTCTGTCTCCGCGCTTGGTAACAATACTGTTCTGTTTACGCATTCATTTACGATTATTCCCTTCTGTCCAGTGAGTCTCCTGAGGCGGGACCTGTTGTCGCTTAGAAGCAGTAACTATTAGTAATTCAGATTGCTCTTTTGCCTTGCACTCTCCTTTTTGTTTATTAAATATGATTTCTACAGAGGCGCATGGGTTGTCTAAGGTTCCTCCTAAACTCTGGGCCACCTCCCCAACTGACGCCGGACTGGTCCCCTGTATGCCGTACGTGGCACGTTTGAAGGATCCTCAAGCTGTCTTTTGTATCCGACAGTACCCTTTGTCTGGCCCTAAGGAAACTGCTTTGCAGTCCATGATCCAGGATTTTGTCGCAGCAGGTATTGTAGTTCCTACTGTTTCTCCTTATAATACCCCTGTGAATCCCATCCCTAAGGGGGATGGGTTCCGTTTTACCCAGGATTTACGGGCCGTAAATCAGCTTGTTGTCCTGTTGGCACTGGTGATGCCCGATATTGCCGGGCTACTTACTCTTATTCCTACGGAAGCCAAATGCTTTACGGTTATTGATTTAGCTAATGCCTTTTTTAGTGTACCCCTGGACCCCATCACGCAGCGTCTTATGGCTTTCACACATGCAGGCAAACAATATACCTGGACTCGCCTGCTGCAGGGATACATTGATTCCCCGGCGGCGTATTCTCTTGTTCTTAAGGCATCAATTGAAATGTGGCATCCGCCTTGTTCCTCCACCCTTCTCCAGTATATGGACGATTTGTTGTTATGTTCTAAAACAATCACAGAATGTGAAAATGACTCTTTATCCTTGCTGTGCCATCTAGCCTCCCATGGACATAAGGCTTCTCTAAAAAAGCTCCAGTGGTGCTGCGAGCATGTTACCTATTTGGGGTTTGTGCTGTTCCCTGGAAACCGGGTGCTCTCTCCCGCCCGAGTACAGGCAATTATAAAATTATCTCCTCCAACAACAGTGAGACAAATGCCGGCTTTCCTTGGATTAGTATCCTTCTGTCGCGCTTGGATCCTGGACTGTGCTTATTGGGATTCCATATTGCGAAGGGCTACTTTGCAGTTACCAGGCTCTGCATCTATTGAATGGACCGAAGAAATGCTTTCTGCATTTGCTACTTTGAAAAAGCTGCTTATCTCGGCTCCTACACTTGGGCTACCCGACTATGGGAAAATGTTTTACTTATATGTAAGGGAAGAGGGAGGAACTATGGCAGCTATTTTGGCTCAAGACCACGGGGTGGGGGGGGGGGGGAATGCGCCCATTCGCATATTTATCGAACAAATTGCCCCTCCAGGTACAGGGTAAGCCTGCATGTTTGCGAGCCCTGGCGGCTTCGGCTATTGCCATACAGATGACTATCCCGATTCCCTGTCTCATGAGATTATTCTGTTTTGAATATGTTAAAGAACCTTACTACGCAACACCTGACAGCCCAGGGCCTTAGTGGGTATGAGGTAATTTTAACAACTACTGAAGGGTTGACAGTTAAACAGCAATCCGCTGCCTTTACCCTGATGCTGGCCTTGCAGGCCTTAATGCGCCCAGTAGATGATTCCGAGTTGCCCCAAGAAGAACATGATTGCTTAAAGTTGATTAACTTTGAGACGTCAGTACGTCCCGATTTGCCCTCCTCCCCGCTCCTGGATGCTCTACATATATTTGTGGATGGGGGCTCTGTCCGTCCCGCAGACAACGCCTACATTGCTTCTTATGCCATTGTAGAACTCCCAAATATTTTGCATGAAGCCCAGTTATTACCTTATGGTTCTGCACAAGCTGCAGAATTGGTAGCGCTTACTAGAGCCTGTGAATTATTTGCTGATAAACATGTTAACATTTATACAGATTCCAGGTATGCCTTTGGGGGGGTGGTGCATGATTTTGGTCTCTTATGGGGGCATAGGGGTTGGAAAACGGCAGACGGTAAACCAATTTCTCATGCACAATTGGTTAATGAACTGCTGGCCGCCTTATGTAAACCCAAAGAAGTCGCCGTTATTAAATGTACTGCACACAGATATGACACTTCTATTGCCTCTCAAGGTAATGCCTTAGCTGATCTTGCAGCCAAATAGTGTGCACAAGCCCAAATTGAACTTTTACATAGTAATAATATCTCTCAGGGCATGCTGACAGTTTCTTATTATTTGTCTGATCCTTTGCAATGCAATGTGTGCCTTCGAGTCAGTCCTGACTCCTGGCGACCCAGAAGCTCCTGGGTTTTCTTGGCAGTGTCACCGGAAGTAGATTGCCAGGCCTTTCTTCCGAGGCAGTGGAGGGTTAAGTGACTTGCCCAAGGCCACAAGGAGTGCTAGTGGGAATTGAACCCTGGTTGCTTGGTTACCAAGCCAGTGTTCGTCTGATCCTTTACTGTCTGAGTATTATTTTTCCCCTCTTGAGTATTCTTTTCCTCTGCACCACTTGCAGGCTGCTGCAGATCCCGAGGATATTATGTATTGGGAACAGCATAATATGAGTTTAAATTCAGCACAGATTTGTCAGGAAAAAAGGGGGGGGGGGGGACGAAGAGAGCTACCGAAAGAGGCAGCCCCTCTCTTAATTGGTCAAGTACATGGGGTAGGGCATAAAAACAGAAAGATGGTTCTTAAGGAGTTACAGGAAATATTTGTTTGCAGAGATTTGCCTCATTTAGTAGAATCACAACTGAGTCAATGCTTAGTATGTGCTAGGAATAATGTTCAGAAGGGAAAAGCAATAGGACAATTGCAACATTTACCCCCACCCCAAGGTTCGTTTCAGGCCCTACAAGTAGATTTCACATGTATGCCACGATCGATAGGGGGTTATAAGTATTTGTTGGTCATTGTAGATAGGTTTTCAAAGTGGCCAGAGGCTTTTACCACGACCAAGGAAGATGCTAGAACAGTAGCAAGAATTCTCTGTAAGGAAGTTATTCCCCGCTTTGGGTGTCCCTTTTCTATAGATTCTGATCAAGGACCAGCGTTCACCTCTAAGGTGTTACAACAGATTGCTCAGATGTTTGCCATTGATTGGAAATTTCATGTCCCATATCACCCACAGTCATCAGGGATAGTAGAACGAATTAATCAAATAATTAAAGAAAAATTAAAAAAGGCTACACAACACGCCCCAGGAAGGTGGCCAGTGTATTTACCGGCTGTATTGGCAGAGATTAGGCTAACCCCCGGGGCATCTGGATTCTCTCCTTTTGAAATTCTGATGGGATGATCCTTCCCCTTACACTGGAAATGGCTCGGGGGAACGGTGATAATGGCGGATGACTTGTTGCTACACAGCTAGCTAAATATTTGTGCACGGTGTCTGAACAAGTGTACAATGCTTTCCCATTTCCTTCTACAGAACCGACGCACCCGTTCTGCCCGAGAGACCGTGTGCTGGTAAAGCTGCTTCATAAGAAGGGCCAGTGGGACCCGCCGTTTGGAGATCCGGAGGAGATTATTGCAGTTACTCGCACAGCTGTGCTGACTGATAAGCATCCGACCTGGGTACACGCCTCACGCGTCAAGAGTGCACTGGAGGATTCTTGGAAGACGCCTGACTCGCCCCAGCCATGAAGTCTGCCTGGCTGGCCCTTTCTTGTTTATTATTGATCTTGGTTGTCATTGTGCTGACTACATACTATTTTACAAACGAAGGACCTTGGACGCAGGCACATCGGACAGAGAACAATGCAACTTGGATTCAGGTATCTCTTAATAGTTCTCTCTGGACTAAGCGAGAACTCCTCTCTCCGAATTTGTGGAAATCCTCTGTTTTGGAGATTGTTAGTCTGATGAACTTAACTGACTGCATTATCTGTACTCCTCTACCAAAGGGTGTAGCATATGCTCCGTACACGTTTCAAAGGTTCCCTTAAATGAGTATGCAGGACAACTAGCTTGTGTAGATAATAATACTTTTTCTGCCAGTTATGGATCTTTCAATTGTTCCCTGACGTGGTATATGATGAATATGATACATGATCCTTTGCATGTATATGCTGACCCAAATATGATATTTGATCTATGTTTGATAACAAATGCATCCATTGCTTTTTCACACAGGTGTAACCTGTCGTATAATGTGTTTAATAGGTCTTTTCATTTTATTAATAATTCAGTCATGATAAATTGGTATAATCAATCCGGTAATATGGACCCCTCCAATATGAAAAATGATTGCAGAAATATTACAAAGAGCCCGGTAGTGTTTAACGGATCTCACTTCTGCTGGTATGTGGGAGTTGGTCCCATTTACCACGATGGTTCAGCTGTAGTGACGCAGGGGTCCCAAAATGAATCCCCATACACTTCATGCTATCTACCAATGTCCAGTTTAAGAAAGAATCTCATCTCATCCACTGTGGGAAGTTCTTTTGTGAAGTGGTTTGATGGGCATAATATGAGTCGCATATGGACCACTGGCACAGACCTCTTCGCTGTGGTGGGTCATTATTGGTTGTGTGGGGAGATGATTTATCAACAAATTAACGCGTCTTTGCTACCTTGTGCGTTAGTTAAAATAACTCCTTATTCGGCTCTAATACCTTTGAATGTGACCCATGGTAAAAGAAAGAAAAGGAATGCAAATCCTTGGTCACCTGATAATCCTGAAGATGAGGCTATTCAAGCTTCGTATCAATATATTAATACTACTTATCCTTTGACCAAAGTTCGCTTGGATGCCCTTAGCAAAACTTCCTGGATCCCAGTTTTCCAGACCCCCGCTATCACCGCTGAATTAGGTATGGCAATTCGAAGATTACAATGCTTGTTACGTATACAAATGAGGTCAGTAACAGAATCCATTTCTAAGCTTGCAGAATCCCTGGAACAGAATACTCAAATGACTTTACAAAATCGTAGAGCTTTAGATCTCTTACTAGCAGCTGAGGGTGGGGCTTTTACCTTTTTAAATGAAACTAATTGTTGTACTGTTATAGCGAACCACACGATTTTTGTCTTAGATGCCATGAAAAAGATTAAGACCTTATCTGATTTGAATATGGCTGATTTCAATGGCGGTATTGATTTCGGTAACATATGGGGTGATGTTGTAAAATGGTTTGGCGGGTTGAGGGGTGGTCTCAAAGGGCTGATTATTGCCCTATTGAGCGGTTTTATAATCCTTGTTCTTTTTTGTTTTTATATTCTCATTTGTCCTTGGCTGTTGTCGGAAGGCCCTGCAGAGCTCCACCACTTTTATGTACTCTTATATACCTGTTTCCACGGTGGCTGATGTACTTGAGCACGCCGCCACCGACCTCCAATTAATAATGTCTGCTTAACTGTCCTTCAGAAGACTGTTTGGCTGTTCTTATAGTGGCTTTCCCATTTCCTTCTACAGAACCGACGCACCCGTTCTGCCCGAGAGACCGTGTGCTGGTAAAGCTGTTTCATAAGAAGGGCCAGTGGGACCCGCCGTTTGGAGATCCGGAGGAGATTATTGCAGTTACTCGCACAGCTGTGCTGACTGATAAGCATCCGACCTGGGTACATGCCTCCATGTGGTATTGTGGAAAAGATTTATTGATGATGTTTTTATGCTTTGGAGTGGCCCCACTACATTGTTACAGGAATTTGTAGACTGGCTAAACAGAGCGACTCCCCATATTAAATTCACCTATACCTCTCATGATCAACGTATAGTTTTTTTGGATGTTAATATTCAGAAGGGCCCACAGGGTTGGGTAACGTCTGTCCATAAGAAGCCCACAGATAAGAACACGTTACTCCATTACCGTAGTAAACATCCAAAACAGTTACGTGACAGCCTACCGTTTTCACAGTTTATACGGTACAGACGAAATTGTTCCAACACAGAAGATTACAAGAAACAAGCAAAAACATTGATGAAAGAATTCCAACAAAGAGGGTACCCCTCACAGACCATTAAACAGGCTTACCGACGAGCACTTTATAACAGGTCTTTATTGTTGCACTCTCGGGCTGACCCATGTAATATTGATAGTACTGTTATCAACTTTATTACTAAATTTTCTCCATTGAGTGGAAGAATTAAAAAGATTTTTAAACGACATCAAAATGTTTTGAGTAGTCTTCCTTGTTTACAGGAAATGAAAATTCGTTGTGTTTGGTCACGGCACTCTAATCTCAAAGAGAAGTTGAGCCCTGCTAAATTAAGATCTGTACGGCAGACTAATTCTGATCAATGGACAGGACATAAACCGTGTGGTCATTGTAACATTTGTTTTGTTACAGAGCAAACAAGTTCCCTCTTTTATCATGATCGACGTTACAAATTGAAGCATTTTACAACTTGTAAAACTGACCACGTTGTATACGTCATTAGATGCCCCTGCAACCTTCTATATGTGGGCAAAACTGTCCGACCACTACGAGTCAGAATAAATGAACATAAAAGTAGGCTCAAGTGTAAAGTGCAGGAAGCCCCCTTGGTATCCCATTGTACCCAATATCATCACGTTTTTGAGGAATTGAAATGCTTTGGGATAGATTGGGTAGCAGCAGGTACGATGGGTAAATCTAGAGAAAAAAACCTGCTGATTCGTGAACAAATGTGGATCCATCGACTCCAATCGATCATTCCAGGTGGTCTTAATACGATGATAGAATGGAGCGCTTGTATCTGATGTTTCCTGTGAATAAAGGACTGTTGGAAACTGCTTTGAGGGATTCCTGTGGGTCAATATAAATGAGCAGATTTCCCTTTTACATTCTGGTTTTTGCATGACTGACGTCACATCTATGTCATCACAGAAGGTTTTTAAATTCCACTCAGTTCGTTCAAACCGCATGCGCGGCATTTTTTGGCAAGCACTGAATGGCTTTGAAACATAAGTGACCGCACATCATTGAATTCGAAAATTGTTGTTCTTCAAATTTACAAACTTTGGCGAGAAACAAACTTTGGTGAGATACTGGCTTTTTGATCTTTCTGATATGGTAAATAACGAGGTTAAGGTAAATTACAACACTTATTTCTCCTAATAATTTTTCCTCCTTCCACAGAGATTGTCTGGCAAAACCGATCCCCTGATGAAGATTCGAAACGCAATAAGGGTACCGGGATGGTGGCATTGGGACTGCTAAAATACTATTGAAAGATAAGCACAATCTCTGAATTTTTGAAAAATAAATGTAAAGAACGGTCCGATAAATTAATCTGAATGTTTTACAATAACGCATTCTTGACAATCACATATTTTAGAAGAAACCAGTTTCTACGGTCGTTGATGCAATCTTAGCAGCACTTTTTTGGTGAAATTATATCCAAGAGTGTCTAGCTACTCAGTCTGAGACCGTCGGTTTCGCTCTATATTGTAGATTGTCTGTTTCATCATTGAAGGACCACCTTTACTTAGTTTTGGAGGGATTACACACGTATATTTCTTATGTTCTTATAGTGGGCCTGTGCAGGCCCAAAGGGGGGATTGATAGGGGAAAATAAGGCTTAAAGTGTGTGTGTGCAGCAGGACTAAGAGGCCCGCAGGGGGAAATGGGAATCCTGTACATATCTATATATGGAAAGGAATGTGCTGTGCTAAGACAAATTGATTGTTCTACACGGAGACGACTAACATCTGTGTAGTTACTGATAAGCTGCGGTGGGCCTCAGGGGATGAGTTGATGATGTATGTATATGTTTCTATTAATGTATAAAAGACAGACAGCCCCTCTAACCTGTGGAATAAACTTACAATACTACTTATATGCGAGTGTGTGCGTTTGTTCCCCTGGAATTCCAGACAGAGAAGGTAAGGTGATTCCTCGGCCCAGGGGATTAACGGACATCCCGAGGGTAAGTGATATATAGTGCTGGGAAAGGAATAACCCACACTTAGAGTGTAACCTCTTGGGGTTTCAATTTAATTTTTGGCTACATATTTCTATTTTAAGTTTGTGGTTGCTTATTTTGTATTTGGTGAAGGTCTATCTGTGCGTGTGAGCAAGGCCAGTTCTTTTTATGCATCTATAGTAATTTGGCTTGTTCAATTTCCCAATAGGTGCAATATTTATGGTACTGCCTTTTCCTAAATAGGGCCTTGTTATGTGAATTGTGTAAGTTAGTGCTGTTATAGTATGGTAAATTTGCTGTGTAGATCCTGGGCAACTTTAGTAGGGTTTTACTGTATATTACTTCACAGTATGCCCTGGTAGTGAAGAGGGTTTATGTTCCTCTTACTGAGATTATACCAAAAATCAGATTTTTTTGGATGGTGAGCTCTCAGGAAATGGCTTATTTCTGCTCAGTAAGTAAAAAGAAAAACAAAAATAAAATAAGGTGATACCTTTTTATTGGACTAACTTAATACATTTGTTCCTCACTTGGTTTGCAGCTTGTCGTGCTGAGGGCTAAGTTATCGGTAGTTTAACTACTGGCAGGGTCTCCCAAGATAGACGGGCCTCAGCTGAGGTGCCAGACCAAGACAAACCACCCATCTGGGCAGCAGCAGAATGGGACAGTGTTGGCGGTGGAGGATCACATTTCTGTGACAACGGCAACAGCACTAAATTTAAACTGCGCGGAGGAAAGGCCTGGTAATCTACTTCTGTATCTTGCCATGAAACTCCAGTGGATAGTCACAACAAAACAAATTGCAGTATAGTGCTGGAAGATGAGACCCCCAGGTTGGAAGGCACTCAACTAGCTACTGGGGAGGACCTGAAGACTTTTCAGAGTAAAGCCAGCATTTATGATGTGTTTGGATCAAAGCCCTCGGGACATCTGACTGCTGATGTAGCTGCGCAAGAAATCAGAGTCAGAAGCTGTAAAGATGTCTTACATATTGGGACATGGAATGGACGAAACATGAACCAGGGAATTTAGAGCCTAGGTGGTCAAGAATGAAATGGAACGTGTACAACTTGATCTGTTGGGTGTCAGCGAACTGAAATAGACTGGCATCAGGCACTTTGCATCAGATGATCACATGGTCTACTATGCTGGAAATGAAAGACAAAGAAGAAATGGTGTTGCATTTATAATAAAGAAGAAACTTGCAAGAACTGTAATGAAATACAATGCAGTCAGCGAACGCTTAATCTCTATTCATCTACGAGGAATGTCTATCAACACAACTATAATTAAAGTATATGCTCCAACAACAGCTGCAGAAGAGAATGAAATTGATAAGTTCTATGAACAAGCTGAAATTGACATAACATACAAACAGAATATCCTGATAGTCATGGGTGACTGAAATGCAAAAGTTGGCAACAAAGAAGAAGGCAAAGTAGGTGGAAAATATGGACTTAACAGAAATGAAGCTGGAGAAAGACTGATAGAATTCTGCAAAACCAATGATCTATTCATCTCAAACACCTTCTTCCAGCAACACAAGCAACGACTGTACACATGGACTTCACCCAATGGATTGTACAAAAATCAAATTGACTACATCTGTGGAAGTCAACGATGTAAAAGCTCTATAACATCAACAAATACAAAACCTGGAGCTGACTGTGGTACAGATCACCAACTACTAGTATGCAAACTCAAGCTAAAGTTGAAAAAGAGCAAGCCACTCATTAATGTAGCAAAATATGACTTTGAGAATATACCACTGGAATTTAAAGACTGCCTGCAAAATAGATTTGCTGCTTTAGATACAAATGACAGAACTCCTTTATGGAATGACATCAAGAAGGTTGTGTTGGAAGAAAGCAAGAAGTCCCTACAAAAGATGAAAATGGAAAAACGGCCAAAATGGATGACAGAAGAAACTCTGAAAATTGCCTAGAAACGCAGAGAAGCTAAAGCCAGAGGAGAAAGAAAGACAATCACAGAACTCAACAGAGATTTCCAACATGCAGCAAGACAGGACAAGAAAAAGTACTACAATGACACATGCAAGGAAATTGAAGCAGAAACTATTAGAGGAAGAAAAAGATCAGTTTTCCTAAACCTACGAGAGTTAAAGAAAAAATTACAGCCTCGAATTGGCACGTTACAAGATATTCAAGGTTCTATGTTGAATGATGCTGAGAAGATCAAGAAAAAGGTGGAAAGAATATACAGAGTTTCTATATGATAAAAATCAAGTTGACCAACAGCCCTTTCAACCTGTATCTTATGATCCGGAACCATTGGTGATGAAAGAAGAAGTCAAAGCAGCATTGAAAGCCTTATCAAAGAACAAAGCACCAGGCATTGATGGCATTCCCATAGAAGTATTATAGCAATCTGATGCAGCTGTTACCATACTTACAAGGCTCTGTCAAGAAATTTGGAAGACAACATCATGGTCTGTTGACTGGAAAAGATCTGTGTTTATACCAATACTAAAGAATGGTGATCCAACTAACTGTAGAAATTATCGAACAATCGCTCTGATCCCACATGCCAGCAAGATTCTACTGAAGATTATTCAACAGAGACTACAACCATACCTGGAACAAGAACTACCTGAAGTGAAAGCAGGGTTCAGGAAAGGGCGAGGAATGAGAGACATCATTGCAGATGTGAGATGGATCCTTGAAAAGACTAAAGAATACCAAAAGGATATCTATTTGTGCTTTATTGGCTACAGCAAGGCTTTTGACTGTGTAAACCATGAGAAGCTCTGGGTCACATTAAGAAGCTTGGGTATACCAGAACACCTGATCGTTCTCTTGCACAATCTGTACACTGATAAAGAAGCAACAGTTCGAATTGAACAAGGAGAAACATAATTGTTTAAAATAAGCAAAGGGGGGGAGGAGTTTATCCAAGATGGCAGCGGTTGTGGTTCTTTGAGCTTCATGCCTAAGAGGAAGGGGAAGCTGAGGGCTGCTCCCTCTGCACCTCAGCAGCCCAGTTCTGGTCCTATGGATCGTTTTGTTAAAGTACCTCCGGAGAAGGTTCAGGAGATTCGAGCCGGCTTGGTCGCGTCGGCGGCAGAGGATTCGACGCCTCCGTCGGATGTGGAGACATCTCTCTCTCTTGTAGTGAGGAAACCACCACCACGCTCCACTGCTTTGGAGTCTGCCTCAGCTTGTGTGACGCCGACGTCTCCCGAGGTGGGGGCTCTGGCCGAGGAGAGGGCACACCCTGTGCGTTTGATTCCTTTGACTCCTGATAGTCTTGGTGAGACGTCGAGCAGCAGTTTGGAGCCTGATACTCCGGTGGGAAGTCTACCCTTGCAAGTGAAGTTATCTCCCTCTGTGGAATTACCTTCTTTGACTCGCTCCAAGGTTTTTACCTTGGAGGCTATTTGGAACGCTATTGCAACTCTTTCATCTTCAATCAACTCCCAGACTGCTTCATTGTCTTCCCGGATTAGTGAGAATGCTGATGGCATCCAGACGAATGTAGCAAGTATTCAATCTGTTGTGTCAGTTTGTGAACAGATTAAGGTGAAGAATTCTACTCTTAGCTCTCAGCTGGATACTGTTTCCGATAAGTCCTCGACCCTGGTAAAGGAGAATGCTATGCTTAAGTATAAAGTGGAGGTGTTGGAAAACGCTTCCAGAGCAGTTAACCTTCGGGTTTTGAATTTCCCGCGATTACCAGAGGTGTCGGCTTTGGACATGTTTAAAAGATATATTATGGAGATTTTGAAAGTTCCTTCTGATTTGATTCCACCTCTCAATAAGGTTTATTATCTGCCTTCTCGGAAAAAAGCTGAGACTTCTGTGTCTGTATCTAATGTGAAATTTGATACCCTGGATGTCACTGGCCTTCTTGAGGGTACTGGGAATGAAGTTACATCTCCTATTGCTTCAACTCTTTTGGTTCAGTGTGCTCTTGTCACTGACAAGGACTGGTTGCTGAAAATGTTTTTTAAGAAACGATTAGATTCCTTTTAGGATTTAGAATATCAATGTTCCCAGATCTAGTTAGAGAAACACAAAAGAGGAGAAAGCAATTTTTGCAGTATAAACCTGGGGTGTTAAATATTGGAGGTACTTTTTTTCTTCGGTTTCCCTGCAGATGTTTGGTGCTTATTGAGGGTGTTAAGTATATTTTTCTGATCCTAGTGATGTAAATAATTTCATTAATGCTAGACTTCCCGTAGTATTACCAACTGAGTAATGGTGGTGTTTAGTTCAGCTTATTCCTCCATGTGTATCTCGGAGGCCTGCTGCCACCTGGGTTCTTTCTTTGTGTTTATTGTAAACTTTCCAATTAAGGTGTATTTACCAAATCTCTGCTTTGGTATGATAGTTTCTTCTCCTCTTCCTCTCTTCATTGTGGACTATAACAGCGTTTGACTATTGTATACTTATAATAATTTGTTTTCCTTTTGCTTATTTATCTGTCAGATTTGCTGTATTCATTGTAAAAAATTTATTTTCTTGCTGTTTTTTGTTAAAATTCATAAATAAATAATTTAAAAAAACAAACAAAAAAACAAAGGTATACGACAAGGCTGCATACATTCCCCTACCTGTCTAATTTATATGCAGAACAAAACATCAAAGAAGCAGGATTGTATGAAGACAACAGAGGTGTGAAGATTGGTGGAAGACTCATCAACTTCGCTGTGCTGATGATACCACATTACTGGCTGAAAGTGAAGATGATCTGAAACATTTGCTTCTCACGATCAAGGAACATAGTCTTAAAATGGGCCTGCACCTTAATGTAAAGAAGACAAAGATCATGACAACTGGCAAAATCAATAAGTTCATCATTGAAGGAGAAGAAATTGAAATTGTGGACAACTTTAACCTACTTTAACCAACTATCAATAAAGAAGCAACAAGCAGTCAAGAAATCCGATGATGCATTGCTCTTGGCAGAATGGCTATGAAAGACCTAGAGAAGGTTCTCAAGAGCAGAGATGTCTCTCTCCATACAAAGATGTGACTCGTTCAAGCCATGGTATTTTCAATAACATCATATGGATGCAAAAGCTGGACAGTGAAAAACATAGACAGGAAGAAAATTGATGCCTTTGAATTATGGAGCTGGCGGCGAATACTGCATATACCATGGACTGCCCAAAGAATAAACCAGTCGGTACTAGAGAAGATCAAACCTAAGCTTTCTTCGGAAGCTCAGATGTCAAGACTTCGACTTTCATATTTTGGACACATCATGCGAAGAGAGAGATCATTAGAGAAAGGCATCATGCTTGGCAAGATAGAAGGTCAATGCAAAAGAGTAAGGTCAGCAATGAGATGGATTGATACAATAACAGCAGCTACGGGTACCAGTCTGTCAACAATGAGCAGCCTGACCAAAGACCGAACACAATTTAGGACAACTATCCAGAGGATTGCCATGGGTCAACATCAACGCGACGGCATTTAACAACAACACGTTTGTAGACTTGCTTTCAAAGGTTAAAACCTTCTTCATCAGGTCAGGACAGAATGAGCAGTAGATGCTGATACCACCTTTTAATGATATACTTTCTGATGTTTCTTCTGAATCTACCTCTTAAAGGCTCATACTGTGATCTCTTGTTCTAGAGAACTATTTTTTATGAAAAGTGTTGTTTCTTTTGCATTATTTATATTTTTGAGGTATTTGAATGCTTTTTCATTCCCCATCATCGCTATGTTGGAAAAATGATCATACTGGGGGGGGGGGGGGTATGTGGAGAGGGGAAACAATGTGTGTGCACATGTTTTAAATGTGATGTCACTTCTAGATCTGGCCCTGACTACAGCCTCACCCATAGCCCCGCCTCCACAGTTCTACTTTCTTTTTATCTACAAATTAAGCCCTGCATAAATGTTATCCAAGGTGATACTTAGACTCTTTTCCTGGGTAGTGGTTCCAAATGGGGAACCTTGCATCGTGTTATTGAAATTTGGGGGGTTCTTCCTATTACTCCCATCCACGTGGCAGCTACACTCGCATTGACTTGATATGCATGAGTACTAATATAGTGCAAGCGCTGAAGAGAGAGGAATATGGGTGGAAGTTCGGGATGGGGATCCCAGCCAGGAAGGTAGTATTGGAGAATGAACGATATCCTGATAAAGAACAAAATCCAAGTAGATGAACTGCGGAAAGAAATACAAGTTTTTCAAGATTAATGATAATGGGTAAGTAGAGCGATATGTGGTCTGGGACACCTTTAAGGCATATCTGCGGGGCCATTTTATAAAATAGGGAGCATAGAGGAAGACAAGGCACCAGCAGGAGGCCCAGAGGCATAGGAGCACTTAAAAGCACTGGAAATTGCCCATTGGAGGCGGGGTGACCTAGTATCAAAGCAGGCACTGGAAATTGAAAAGTTGAAGGTTAAGGAAATTCATCTGGAAGACTTAGCATTCCAATTGCAAAGAGGGAGGTAATGAGCCTATAAGCATGGGAATCACCTTGGGGGAATATTTGGCAAAAAGTTTGAAAACCATACAAACCAACTTTTTCCTGTGACTAAATTAAAAACAGACACTACAGGATGGGTGTGGAGACTGAGAAATGAGTTTAGCATATTTTATAAAACACTTTATAGTGTAGAGGGTGGGGGTTAGCCAAAAAGATGTAACTTTTTGGATAAGATGGAATTGCCAAACTTGAAGACTAGGAACAAGAGGAGCTAGACAGGCCTATCGCGGAGGACGAGGTAGGTAGGGCAATAAAAACATTTTCAACCCTTTGGTTACATGTGAAAACTACTGACTGAAATGTACTGTTTTCTTATAGGTTGCTATGTGTACTGCCAGCTAGTATCTGTTGCCATGGTCAGGGCTAGATAAAGTCATTAGCAAACCAGAAACATTTCTAGGGTCAAAGGTTTAGGGGGCACTGCCAGAAGTGCTCAGTAGTCAGGAGGTTAGGATTGATAACTCCCTGGTTTGTTTTCCCTGATTTTATTGATTTTAATATTAATATCTGGGAGCTAGAAGAATGACTAACATGTCTGGACATTTTTCAGAATTTAAAAACCTCTATCTGCAGTTCTCTAATCCTCCCCCCTATGGAGGTCATTCCAGAAGACAAATAAGCCCACTAGATGTGAGGCGTAGATGTGCACGGGGAAAACTGTCTACGACCGTATTATGAAATCCCATGTAAATTAGAATCCAATGTATTTGTTAACTCAGTCAGGCCCTAGTATCAGCAAAGAGCTTTTAGTTTACATTTAAAACTCAGCAGGTAGCTTTCAGTTTAAGTTTAAAACCCAGCAGAGGGCTTTCAGTTTAAATTCAGAACCCAGCAGAGAGCTTCTAGTTTAAGTTTAAAACTCAGTCAGGGCCTAGTATCAGCAGTGAGCTTTTATTTAAATCAAATCAGTAGCAGAAAGCTCAATAAGCGCTTCTCAGGTATGCCTTCAGCATCTACTGAGAAAGTGAAAGTGGCCGTGTCCTTTCTGCGCTGAGATGGGGAGGGAGCCAGGATCTCCACATCAGCAGGACCACACTCAGCTGGTGCCTGCAGCCCTGCCGAATTGTCCAAGACAAGCTGCAGTTCCGTGCCCTGTATAGCTGCTGCTAGGCCCAATGCTGCATCCCCTGACATGCGGTGCTGAGCAGGCACAGACCCCTGTTGTGCACCAGCAGAACCATCTGTGAAGACATAGACAACATAGGTTGGTCAATAATGTCACCAGTGACCACAATCCCCAGAGTTGTGTCTTTGTGGCAGCCATGCAGAAGGTCCAGTTTTTTTTGTTGTTGTTTTTTAAACCCTATCCATCCTCATTCCGCTGGACATATATACAGTTTGTATCTGTCCGAGCGCCATCGTCCTATATGCATGATTTGCTCTCTGGACATCCCAATGCTGGCTGCCGTTGAAGCAGCTCCAATGCGAAAGGAGTGCGAGCCGTAAAAGCTTGCATCCCGTCCTGTTAGTTCTATTACCAGTTTGAGTACTCTGATGAATTGGAAACGTGATAGGGGGGCGCCGTTCGCATGCATGAACCATTGAGTTCCTGATTGTGCCCGCAATTTTTGGTAGGCTAAGGCATTTCTCAGTGGGCATGAGGGGTCGTTGTGCAACGCCTGCAAAACCACCTGTGCCCCTTTTCCCTCCGTGTCAGTTTTGGATCTGCACAAGTGGAGCACTACGGCCCCTGTGAGTATGCTCACATCACGCTTTTCCATACCTCCCCCGGCTGTCCTTTGCTTCGTGGATGAGGAAGTCACTAGCTCCCCTACCTGAAATGCTCCGTAAAAGGCCCAGGAAAAGGCACATCTAAACAGCCTTGTCTCGTACTCATCGTAACACACTTGGCTAGTCGCTACCATCAGTTGTTGTAGCATCGTATGGGTGATCGGGCGGCGTTGGTCTACCTTCCGAGGCTGCCCCAATGACCAGCCTCTCATTACTTTCTTTATGATAAACTCTGCTGCGGGACTCCTCTTACCCATCGCCTTTGCGAAAAATGATACCGCAGCTAAACGGCCTTGCACTGCTACTTTTGTGCAGCCGTTGTTTTTGCAATGCAAAATCCATCTCAGAATCGTTTCTACTTTGTCTGTGTTCTTGTCGTATCCTGGCTTCTCTGCAAAATGTTTGGTACTGCTCCCATGCTGTTACATATTTGCGCCTGGTATTCTCCGCTAAGGAGCCTAACAGGAGCTTCCATACCTCGGTGGACCATACTCCCAGATACACTCGGGCACAGCTGTCTTGACCGCGTCCGCCTTGGGCGCCAGTTGGTGAAAGAGCTTGATCTTACAACGAGAAAGAGCATCGGCAATGTTATTACTTTCGCCTTCAATGTGTTCCGCTCTCAGGGTTATGTTATGTACCATGCATAGCAACACTATTTGTCTTAATAGTGCCACTACCCTTGGCGTCTTAGCTCTCATACTGTTCACTGCCCATACCACAGCTAGGTTGTCGATATGGAAGGTGATGGCCCTGTTGGCGAGCGCGGATGCCCAGATACGTAAGGCTACCATTAGCGGGAAGAGCTCCAGGAACGTGATGTCCCTGGTGGTCCCCTCCGCTTGCCATTCCCTGGGCCATGTCTCCGAGCACCACGCCCCTTTATAGTAGATGCCGAAACCAATTCCCCCCGAAGCGTCGGTGAAGAATTCGAGTTCGGCATTAGATACTGGTAGCGCTTGCCAGAAGGCAAGGCCATTGAAGGTGCGAAGGAATTGCAGCCAGATCTGCAGGTCTTCCCGAATTTCCCTAGTGACCCTTATGTGATGGTACCTTTTCGTGATACCTCTCGTTGCCCACGCCATACGGCGGCAGAAAACCCTACCCATGGGTATCACCCTGCATGCGAAGCACAGCAGGCCCAATATTGCCTGAAATTGTTGCAATGTCGCTTTTCGCTGGCTGTGAAGTAGTTGTATATCGCTCCTCAACTTCAGCACCTTATCGGCTGGCAAACGTGACCTGTGCGCTGGCACGTCTAACTGAATGCCTAGGAAGGTGATGATCCCTTTCGGGCCATCTGTCTTTTCTTTCGCTAATGGGATTCCAAACGACTGTGCTATTCTCTCAAAGATATCTAATATCCTTTTGCAGTCGTCATAGTCTTTTCCTATAAATAGGAAATCGTCCAGATAGTGCACCACCGTGTTGGGGCCCGCCAGGTCCTCAACTACCCAGTGTAGGAATGTACTAAATTGTTCGAAATATGCGCATGATACCGCACATCCCATGGGCAAGCATTTATCATAGAAGAATTTCCCATTGAACGAGAAACCCAATAAGGGGAAGGACTCAGGATGTACCGGCAATAGCCGGAACGCGGACTCAATGTCTGCCTTCGCCAGCTGTGCTCGCGGCCCTTTACTTCGTATAAGCATTATTGCTTGATCAATGGTTGCATATTTTACCGAGCATAATGCCGGATCAATATAATCGTTAACTGACTTGCCCTCGGGGTATGAGAGGTTATGAATAAACTGGAATTGGCCCCGGCTCCTTTTTAGGAATGACCCCCAATGGGGAGATTATGATGTCCCTAAATGGGGGTGTCTGGAAAGGGCCAGCTATTCTCCCCATGCCTATTTCTTTTACTATCTTGCTGTGCGCGATGTTGTTGTGTTTTTGGACCGATGGTGGGTTATTTACAAAGCGGGTTTGTGCTTTTTTTATTGTTATCAGGGATGGGATGCGGAAACCCTTCGTGAAGCCATCTTCAATCCTGATAGCTATATCTCGCTTAGGGTAGGCTCTCAGCCATGGCCGCATATTCTCAAGCCTGATGGGTGTTGGGGCCAACTCCCTCGGTTGCGCGTTGCTGCAGCCCTCTGAATGGCTTGGCCTCCCTTGATGCCCTGCAGGTGAAGGCGGGGTGTCCATTTCCACACACTGAGCATGCATGTTTGAATTTGCAAGGCTGCCATGTACAACTCCCTGCATTGTACTGTCGGCATGCCTTTTTCCCTGCCCATTGATGGGCTTGCCGCCATTGTGTGTTCTGCGAAGGCTGCTGCCATTGCGTGCTCTGCAGCGGCTGCGGCAGCCCGTCTTGACACCATGGCCTATTGGGCGCCATTTCTTCTGTCCACATGTCCAGAATTCTGTGATGCCATGCTATAGTGGGATCGTCTGCCATGCTTCTCCTGAACCTCACATCATAGTTCAGCCAGGCCCATCCCCCGTATTGTTTATGTGCCCTGGTGATCGTGTCCAGGTACTTGGTCAGATATGGCCCCGATTCGGGTTCCTTCTCCATCACCACGCTCATAAAGCTATGGAATGCTGTCACCCAATTGTTGATGGATTTGGGAATTTTAGGTTTCTTATCTCTCTCACTTCTTTTATCCTTATCTTTTCCATTGTTAAATTCATCATCCTTATCCCTAAGCAGGAGCGAGAACATGTCAATATATTCCCGTCTCCAAATCCTCTTTTTTATCTTTCTGGGTACTGACACCGCCAGGGAGTTCACTCCGCATCGTGGATCACGACTGGAATCGCGCCAATCCAGCTGCGTTCTTTGGGCCGCCCCGGCTGGCACGCTCCCGAGGTCCTCCCCCTTCTGACTCTGCCCCGACCATGCCTGCCTTAGGGGATTTGATTGCTTTGAGCTTTTCTTCCTTTTAAATTTTTTTAAGGCATATTGCATCACCTCTGTCCATGTTGTGTCCCCGTCACTGTCCAACAATGAATCATCAGATGATGAGGTTAACAACTCTGGCGCCCCTTTTTCACACCTGGACTTACCCTGCGCCGTGTTAGGTGGTGCTGCGCCGTTGCTCGTTGTCGGCAGTTCTTCTCTCGTGAAGCCTGGCATTCCCAGCCGTTGTCTAACTGAGGTCAGGCCGTGTTGTGTCACCTGCTCCCGAACCATCTGGAGCAGGTCGTCCCCCTTTACTTAGAGCCTAGGCTGTGTTCTCTCTCAAAGGGTGCGTTTTTCCACCAACCCTGACAACAGCGAACCCTTGCTTGTTGACGGGGCCCCATTTCTCAAAACGCCGCTGTGGCCAACACCTACTTCTGCCATAAACGCTCAACCATGTCCTGTACATCGCACAGAAAGATGTCCATTCCTATGTCTGTCACTGATGGCAACTACCTTCCCAATGTCCAAGGCAGATCACATATGTACAAATGATCCAGAGCACATTTCCCTGCACAGGTGCATGATGCCAACAGCCCTGTGGCCAGCAACCTGTGAGCAAGTGGCTGTGTGTATGCACAACAGAACAACAACAGTCTAGATCAGGAATGGGCAAACTACGGCCCGCGGACCTTTTAATCTGGCCCGCTAAAAACTATCGAACTAGCAGCTCGCGTTGCTGTACAAAGGACCTTTGCCACCTTAATGTGTTTGTGGTTTGGACCTGGGAACCTCAGTATTGTTTGATAACAGCCCAGAGTAGAGAGCCTTGAAAAACTTTGCAAAGGTGTCTCGTTCGGGGGCGTCAACAGAACGGTGGATATTCTCTTTCGTTTTTGCTTCTCTGGTGGAATAAGCCGCGTCTAAAGCTGTCTTCCTTTCGCTCATGGCTTCTTTTAAAGGTGGAATGAATTTGGAGCGCTTGCCCGACAGTCTGAGACCCCAGGCTTCCCATGACATGGCTTCCTTTCATTTGCAAAGATCTTCGGAATCGAGAAACCCCATTGAGAATTCCGCCAGCGAGTCGTCCGACGCCGAAGTCGCAGGTAAACAAAAATCAAGGCGTGAAATGAGCCGACCTATAAAGCGAATCCCGAGCAGTGCCAGATGCACCTTAACAAAGGAGCTTCCCCTGCTATTAGGAAAAAGTGTGCTTAATCTAGTCAGAATCGGAGGAGACGTGACTCTGAGCTCCAGTGCAATCGGGTCTGGCTCGCTGAGCTTTGCTCTGTATGGCTGTGAAGTACCTGGGAGCCAGTCCCTTTTGGCTATAGGGTTATGTTTCCAGCTCTGGTTTTCACATCTGTCTCTAGAAGGGGATGGGTGTTCCTTACAGTACGAGTAAGTCTTTGAGAACTACTTTTGTGATTAATATGGAAAACCGAAGCCTCATCAGTTAATAGAAAACGAATACAATAATTAATAATGTATTCATGATGAAATATTTTTTTGATGAAAGGGGACATGTTTATTTTAAGATGGGTCTCAGTTATTACATGGGACAGTTGTGGTTCCTTAGTTTTTAAATAAGAAAGCATCCACCTAAATAGACTCATTTTAAAGAAAATTAATATGTGTTTGTTCTGAAGAGGCTTACATCTTATTAGATGGCTCTACAGTTGAATTACAGGGAGTGTTTTCCAAAATCTGGCAAGTAACATTAAAGCACGTTGAAGCATTTCCCTCCCCCCCCTCCCCCAATTAAGACAAAGGTACCGTTGCTGTTTCTTCTTGTATTTGTAGTCGGGCCTTCACTTAAGAGCAACCCAAAGCAGATTTCTTACAATAAATAGTGTTGTAACGTTGTGGAAGAAACCTTTCGAATTCCAGATTTTACATTTTTTTCTAACTTTTTAAATAGGCTAAAGCTAGGAAAAAATGCTTGAAAAAAACCCAGAACTCTAGAGACCTGGGAAGTTTAAATACTACTTTTCCTGCCTGAAAACAAAATGACCAGTAATACTTTTGATTATAGAGCATCTGACATATTTGCATAGATTAGGACATGGGACTGCATGGAAAAAAAGATGTTGCCTTACGCTTATACAGCCACTTCTTTTCTTAAATTTGCATCAATTAATAGATGTTTAGGAAGCCCACATTTTGATGATTAAGTACACCAAAGCCAACGTCTATTATTGGTATTTGCAAATACAATAATGTTCAAGAGTAGCCATTACAGTTAAAAATTAATTCAGTAGTTCCCAGTGACTTTGATGCCTTAACAAAAAAGGGAGACCCAACAACACTGTTCCCACTAAAATTGAAGGTACTATTTTATGAAAGAAATACATTGCATAAAAGTTTTGTAAAATAACTCTTTTTATGCTTTTCTACCTTAAATTAATCTAAACATTTAATGTTACAAATTTAAATTTAATTTATATTAATTCACACATACACACCGTCCATCCACTCTTGGTCCGGCCCCCGGGTCCAATATATGAACCCATTGCGGCCCTCGAGTCAAAAGGTTTGCCCACCCCTGGTCTAGATACACTCACAGGGCTGGTGCTATGCAGTGGTACCGCTGTATGCAACTCTAGGCAGGAGGTAGTGATGGAAGGGTGCATACCAACACATGCACACGGGGGAGGGGGGGGGGACGAACACCAGGGTGCTGGGGCATGATACAACAAGCACCCACATACCTGGCTTCTGGGAGTGATGTGATGTGTTCAGTAGCCCCACACCCTCTGCAGTGGCTGGATCAATTGTCTCCAGGACCCGCTGCTCCAGCTCTATCAACTGCATCTGACTGGCCATCAGGGCCCACACGCTGCGCCTTCTTAATGGTGTTTCACCACATCTGCTGCCACGTCTGCTTCACATCTTCGATGTCGTGGTTCCTGTGGTACACAGCATTGACCTGCTGGCATATGTCCAGTTACTGCCGCTACTTCTCATATGCCCCCACCCATGATGAACTCTCACCTCACCCTTGAGAGTTTGCTCTTGCAACTTGCAACCTTCGGTGGCATGTCAGCGGATCAGCACTCATGCTCGAGCCAGATGGTCAAAATGCAGGGGCGTGTCCAGCTGATTCGTCCCCATATATGTTGCGGTGACGGTTACATCGGCCCATGGACATCCCCAGAACTGGGCATGTGCATGCGCACAAAACTTTGAAGCACCCTAGCCATGGTCCCAGGGACGACTGTAACCACTGGGACAGAAATGGAGCATTGGGAAGCACCTCAGCAAACAATGTCTGTCAGTGTAGTAGTGCAGGTAATATAGTGGTGACAGCACTGCCCCAGTAGCCCAAGGATAGAGGTTCAAAGTCCATGTTCATCCTTTGTGGTGATAGCCAGATGATACCATTCCCCCTCACATCAGAAGATGCCAGTGTCTGTGTCACATGATGAAAGCCCCCACATGTTATTATAGGTCACATCTGAGAGCATAGGAATGCTACACCAAGATGTGCATTTTGCCATGCATGTGCTCGCCGTGGGTTCAACGTGCATGTGTACATGCCCGGAATGAACGTTTTCATGCTCACCATGGCGGCATGCAGCATGTGTACGTGCCCGATATATGCTGCACGGGTGCGTACTCAGCAATCAATACATGTTTATGTGCTCGGGCCTGTACCTGTGCACTCCTGGGGGATAATCATGTACATCCACAGGATAGACACTGTGTATGTGTGTATGAAGGTTTAACTGCATCTGACATTGTATTACATTGCCATGCATGTATGAATGTATTGGGAGGACCCATTGGTGTGGCAGCTGGGGGCAAGGGGATACCATGGAGGACATTTGCAGATGGTATGTGATGGTCCTGCTGCATTGTGCTGACCTGGAAAGGGGGAGGGCATCAAGAAGGCACCCATATCCAATTGTTCCACGGCTGAGGGTCAATTACATGGATATGACATATGAGGCCTGTGTCTCCAGGTACCATTTTGATGGGGCTGCGATACATGACCTGGACCAGCAGCTGGAGCCACACCTCGCCCCCACCACACACAGGGGACAGCCAGTCCCTGTACATGTCAAGGTCACAACAGCACTCGTCTTCTTGGGAACTGGGTTGTTCCGGACATTACTAGCAGCTGCAGGAGGTCTCAGCCAGGCAGTATCTTAAGGTGCCTCACACAGTTCCTGCAAGCATTTCTGGAGGTGCATGGCGCAACACATAGCCTTCCCCTATACACAGCAGCAGCAGCACCAGATAATGCAGGACTTCCATGATGTGGCTTCCTTTCCATCAGTGCTGGGCACAGTTGATGGAACACGTGTGTCTCTCCGGCCCCCACATCGATGAGAGGCATTCTACCACAACCATAGATCATACCACTCCATGAATATGCAAGTAGTGTGCAATGCCCATGGGGAAATCACTGATGATGTCGCCATGACTCGTACATTCCGAGCCAGTCTGATATCCATGGCTGCTTCAAGAGGGGTGAGATCACTGGAGGATAGCTACTAGGTGAGCTGGCACCCCCTACCCTGGCCATACAGCCTGAAACATGGGTTGACATGCACTGGGCAGGCTGTGAGGAGGCAACTGGCCCTGCCTCACAGCTCACATATGTGTGCAGTGCAGAGGATGATTAGGCTGGGGGTATACCATATGTGGGGACTCCAGAGAGCACCTGCAAGCTATGCCCAAATCTACATATGTGCAGTCCAATTCCATGGCGAGACATGGCAACAGAGGCAGACCACTATGGGGACCTCTGATGTCCAGAGGGCTGATACTAGAAACCAAGCCAATTCCTCCTGCCATGCACATCTGTGATAGCCTGTCTAGAAAGGGTCCAGAGATGCACCGGCAGGGAACAGGCACATCCACTGAAATAGGGATACTGCTGCCCCACACATCCAAGCCCCGTGGCTCAATGGGATTGGTGCACACAGGTTCCACAGTCCCCCAAGGGGGTGGGGGAGTGTCTAACATACTCCACAACCAACTATCCAGCCCTGCTTCTCATTCAGCAGGCTCCCCTGCTGCTGGTTGGCGCGCCCAAGCACATGCACAGTCTAGGAGCACACATATCTCACCTGGGAGCTGTGGGCCCATGTCACTGGCTGACACAGCTGAACACAGACACAAACATAATGACCCAGCACCTGCAACATATGTTATGCATACAGCTCCCCCCTGCCATCATTACTACACCCCGGCACATATGTGATGTTACGTTTCTCACTGCAAGTGACAGGGGATACCCCTTGAGGGAATGGCTGCTGACACCCATAGTCAATCCCAGCACACTGGCCCAGCTGAGATACAATCAGGCCCCCAGGCACACCCAGGGCACATTGAGCGGACCTTTGGCTAACTGAAAAGCTGGTTTTGATTGCTGGATAGGTCAGGAGGGGAGCTACTCTACAACCCAGATAAAGTCTGCCAAATATTTATTGCCTGCTGCATGCTCCACAATTATGCACAATGGCGCAGGCAGCCCCTGGGCAGACAGCAGAGCCTGGAGGATGGAGATGAGCCTGACATTGCCCCACATGTGCCCCTGGGTGTGGAATTCAGGAGGGGCGTGGCAGCCCAGCCCAGTATAACCTCGTCCAGACCCACTTTGCATGACTGAATGTGCTATGCATTGAATGACTATACTGTTCCATGAGTTCCCCATGCCCTAGCACAGGGCAGTGACTGTGGGCTAAGGGATGGGCATGCCCATAACTGAACAACCGGCCCAGAGAGGCAGACCCATGCAGTATCACACAAAACACATACCTGCTGTAGATTATAGGGGACTATGGAGTGGAAGGGTGGCATAATGGTTAGAGCAAGACCATACACAGCACCAGTCATGTGGTCCTGACAGCTACGGACTGCCAATTCGGCACAGTATGTTTATTTGTGTGAGACTGTGGAGGGCACATTAGAGGTGACATACCACATATACAACTTTGCCTGTGATCTAGGTATGGACCCCTTTGCTGCTCATGTGCTGTTACAGGTGGCCTGCTGCCCCTACTGCCCTTCCGTCCCTCCATCTGGATGGCCAGAAGGGTGGTATGTGGCTGTAGGAGGCAATGCACCTGCTGTCGCAGGCCACGCATTTCCTCCCGCAGACCATGCATCTCCCCTTGGAGGCCCTCAAGGTGCCTGTCAACTTGGTACAGCGGCCTGGGTAATTCAGCAAGTCCATGTTCAAGCACCTGCTCGATGGTGCCAGGGATGCCAGGGGGTCTCGCTGCCCACTGGACACCGATGTCCCCTCATCCTGCCCATAACTGGAGGGGAGGTGTGGACAGCAGCATCCCGGTGCCAGCATCCCTCATCTCCCCCCTCTCATTACCCAATATCATCTTGGCATCCTCCCCCTCCCTGCTTTCATCCCCCTGCACTACTACTGCCTCCTGGACCCCCCCAGCTCCCATACTCTGCCCCCTCACTGCCTCCTCCCCATCCACACATGCATTCCCCAGCACCACCACTGCCTCCTCCCCATCCCCGTACTCCTCTCTCTGTGCTGCTGCTGCTGCCTCCTGCCCCTCTCCACTCTCATCACCCTACTCCACTGGTGTATCCTCTCCTCCAAATTTTCATCCTCCTGTACCACCATTGACTTCTCCCCTCCTTGCTCTCATCCCCCTGCACCACCAATGCCACCTCCCCTTCCTTGCTGACCTTCTGGTGGTACTCCCCTTCCTCTAGGGGCTCCAGAATGAGGGTCCACACATCCCCCTCCTATGCATCCTCCTCATCATGGGCCTCAGCAGGCCTGAGGCTCATGCCCTCCATCTCCCACTCCCCCATCTGTGCCAGGGGACCTGGTCCCTCATGTCCACTGACATGTGACCCCCTCCTTCTCAGAGGAGGCGAAGAACACCACAGCCACATCGGTCACACCCTCCCCTTTGTCACCTCCCTCCTCCAAGGGGGTGGGACTTGACAGCATGATGGGGCAGGCCGACTTGTCACTGGTGTGCCTGGTGGCACTGCTGCTGCCACTGCTCCCATTGGGGCTCAGGGAGGGGGTGAATTCCCATGTGTCCTCTGCCATGTCTGCTGTGGATCCATCAGGGGAGGGTGCCAGGGAGTCATCCTCAGGAAGATCTGTAAATGGGGGGCAAAGAGGTTGTGATTAACTGCACTCCATGCTGTGTGTGCTATATGTATGTCAGCTCTACAATAGACAGCTGGGGGGGGGGGGGCAACTGATATGAGTCCCGCTGTTGCATCATGGTGTTATGGGTTTGATTCCCACTTGGGTTCCTGATGGAATTGGCCAGGCCCCTTGTCTGTACATTGGCCACAGTGGATCACAACACTATTTGTGACTTATGTGCAACATTATACTATTCCTGCCTTGGGCTACATTGATATGCTGGTACAGGTCATCTTCTGCTTTCCAGACAAGGATGCTATTTTTGGACCTCAGGGTCACTCCATCCTGACTGTCTTGAAATGTTTTATTGAATGTGGTCCATGTTTGAGGATTGTTATAAATTACGAGTGTTGGCCATTGATGTTTTGAGTACTCCTGACTAATTTTGGTCAGTGAGTTTCTGCTGAGGCTTTCACTCGTAGGCTTTTGATTTAAATGTCACACTTTGTTTAAGTGATTGAGTCTCTCTTTTGGTTATAGCATTATTGGTTGAGGCTTTCTAATTGGCTTTATAATCTTCCAGTCCATCTGACATGTGCACTACTGTGTGCGTGGTTTCCTTTTCGTGCTTTCATGGACAATAGCCTCTGCATCTCCTGCAGCACCTCACTGTGTGGGAGCTGTGTTGCCATTGCAATGTTATAGCTGACTAGCCACTTACAGATCCCTAGATGGCATAGATGTGCATGTGTGGCTCTGACATCGATTCTGGTCTTGCAACTGTGTCTTGGCTCACTATAGCTCATTTGTCTTTGCTACTTGTGCTGGCAATTTATACCGTACATTGCTGTCATGTGCTTTTTCACAGTTCTGGGGAGCGTACACTGGGTACCTGTGGCCATTCAATTCAGGGCGTGTCACTATTGCGCATTGTACCGGGTCACTGCCATGACTGGTGTCATGTGTTGTAGTGGCATCTGTCTCATGTTCCCTGCACTCCCTGGCCCACATGGCCATGTGCCTGCTGGGGCTGGGGCACACCTGTGCAGCGGCTGCATGGCCTACATATGCTATGTGGGCAGCTACATCATGGGGTTGGCTGTGGTGATTGCCTGGGCCAGGCCACTTAGGTTGTCAGCCCTATTGGGGACACCTGTATGTTACCTGGGGCTACCCCCCCCCCCCACCCTCCCCATTGATCTCATACCAATCCCAGCCCTGTTCCTGCATCCACTCTTTTCAAGTAAACACAGTGGCTCTATATGGTTCCCGGACTGCGGTGCACAGTGATCTATCTGAGCTTCATTCACATATATTTTCTGCTGGAACACATACCACCCTTAGCTATTCCATATCTGTGTGTGTGTACCCCTCCTTGGGGCCTGCATGCTTGTGTCAGACACATTTTCTGCATGTCCTTCTCTACAGATGGTACCTGTGCACCTCCTTACTTCCTGCATTGGGTTCCAGGATTGCATACCATTGTGAGTTGCTCTGACTCCCCCTCTGACCTACAAATGCATGTCATTCCAACAGCTCTATTGTGCCCATGCAGCTCTTTCCCATCTGCACTATCTGTCTGTGTTCATACACTCTAGTCCCATGTGTGTCAGTGTTGTTCGTTTGGGTTAGATTTGTCATGCCATCTTCACAATGATTCGGTGCATTATGACAATATCACATCCCTTACTCTTTGACATAATCCTGCTTGGAGACTCAAAGTTGTAAAATGGGTAGAACATGCAAGATGGTGTTCTCAGGAGGGATGGCACCTCAGTATTCTCCCGAAGTTAAGTCATGCCCTCCACAAAGGGAATGCTGCCTCATGATTATATGAATGTCCACATGACTGTCAGGAGGTCAGCTCATACATCACTGGTCTGTCATATATTTCTTGGAATGATGTGAACAAATCAGGGTACTATCTCAAGCAGATAACATTGTGGGATATATAGCAACAGTCCTACTGGGTAACCGTTGATCTCTGACTACTGAGTGTTGGACTTTGAACATTGCATCTGAATACTGTATGCAGAACACAGAACATTGATCAACCCGGCCGAGATCATTGGGTTACCCAATTTGGACTGTTGTTCTGGTTGTAAACATTGTTACCTGCTTGAGATATTCTCCTACATTGTTTTCAACATTCCAAGAAGTTGTTTCTAGGCCATTAATGTATGTACTGACCTCTTGATAGTCTTATTGATATTGATATTGTTGTGGGGCAGCATTCCCTTTGGGTTTTGTATTATTTAACTTGGAGAACAATTTGTAGTAGTTGTTTGTACTTGTTCTATGGCATCACAGTGGGGTGCATGTAGATTGGGTTATGCCCATATTGTTGCAATTTGTACTGTTTCTTGTGGTAGTCTGCCTCTGTGGAGAGTGCATGTCAACCTCCCATCTGGCTTGGGTCTCTGCGTAGACACTCATCTTGCTCCTGCAGCAGCTGCTGCCAGATGCGACATATGAGGTACAGCCTGGTCCATCATATGGTGTGGTCCGTCATATGGTGTGGTCCGTCATATGGTTTCTACATCCGGTATGCCTCCATGTCACACAGGATGTAGAAACATCTGTAGAGGAGAGACAAACCTTACTATTCCTCACTACAGGTGCAAAGCCATACAGGATCAGACCAGGGTACAGCTGGCACAGTTTCATTTTGCCAAATGTAGCCATTCTAGGTCATATGTCCCTGGCAGCTTGGTTTGCTTGGCACAGGTGGGGGGGATGGATGTGTACTGTGAGGTTTGGATTCAGCCCTAGCCCCCAGGTAGTTGGTCATACATGGAGGACATTGTCAGAGTGGTGATGTGATGTTATGGTTGGGGTACTGGCTTCGGCTCCACAGGACCAGGGTTCATTTCCCACTCTTGGATGCATCTGTTCACCTCCATTGTCTCAGGCAGCTCTATATTGTCTCTGTCTATCACAGGGTATGGTTTGTTTTTATCAGCTCGACTGCGAAGGTACTGTGATACCTACAGCCTTCTCCTGACATGTCACATTCATTTTGCTAGCCTGTTACACTGACAGCTTGTGCTAGAGCATCCAGGACCTGATTCCCCATTTCAGTTACACACTGGCTGCACGTATATATTATATTTTTGGTCCTTATCTGATTTCACTGTGGCATCATTTGATGCCCCCTGCTGTCTCCTATTTATGTGGGTGGTGGTGTTGTGCCTACCTAATACTAATCAGACTGAGGTTTGATTCCCAGACATGGTCCTTGGGTGGGTTATTTTACACTTCATGGTTTCTAAGGAATTGACCATCGCTGCTACCTCTGATCATACCTTTTATTGTCAACACAGGCTGCCAGGTCACCAAGGGTTTCCCTCCCCTTGCTGTGGATATTGCAGTACAGAGATTTGCTATACATGGTATAATGGCATTCTTTCAGCAGTTGTTTCTGGTATCCCCTCTGCCATGTGTGTTCAGGGCTGTGTGTGGCTCTCCTTCGCTTTCACTTACTCTGTGGGGTCTGATCTTAGGAAATGGCGGTATATAAAAGATTTGCAAATAAAATAAATAAATAAATTTTCACATCTCATTTTGCAATGGGTTGTACCTTCTGGGTACCCATTGTGATGCCACGCTCTGCATTTCAGTGGGGAGCTATCTGAATTGCGATAACTGCTAGCCATGATAGGTTGCAGTACTGGCTTTATGGTTAGGGCAGTGCCTTCTGACCCCAGTGGACTGGCTTCACTTCCCACTAGCTGTGCTTTTTTTTTGTCCTTGTCACTTCATATTGCATTATATTTTTGTTATGTCAGATTGAGCTTCTCAGCGGTCCTCTCTTCTGTGTGTGGACATGTTTAGGTGGCAGTGTATAGCACAAGGCATATATGCTGATGTGCTGCAGACACCATGCATGTTGACTGCTGATATTGTTGGCAATTTCTCCCTGCCTTGCTTATTCATGCCGTGCATTTTACATGCTCTGTTGGTCACCACTGTGCACTGGACACAGGTTTCCCTATTTTTGTGGCTTCATAGTTCATATATCTGACATATATCTCACTTTCATCTTTTTTAGCTTTCTTGTGCTGCTGACTGTGCTGTCTCTGCTATCACATCTGTCTCTGTCCACATTGGGCCTTCACGGTGTGCCTGCATGCATCTTGTTCTCCCTAGTTGCATTGTTCACTAGTGCAGATTTGCAAGGTTTTTGCCATGCTGTTGCTGCACCACCTGTATGCATCCTGCACATGACAGACCTTTGATATTTCTGAACTGCTTCTCTCACTTTGTGCATGCCTGTTTCAGTGTGTGCATGGGTGCTACTACTGCCTGCCCACTTCTTTCTATTCCCATCTGTCTGTCTGTATTCTACTGTACTTACTGGACGAGGGTGGTCCTTATTCTTTATCAGGTATTGAGTGTTGCTGCATGTGCTGACCGCCTGTGCCCAGTGGACAGGAGCATCTCCTCCTCCTGCAGCCTTGCTGAAGTCGGGCAGCCTTGTTGCCATGTTGATGTGTGTGTTATGGGTTTCAGTGGGGAGAGGCACTCCTTCCTGATTCCTGTTGCATGTGGTCTGAGCTGCATGGGGGTGGGGATGTGGACAGGCAGCAGTAGGAGCATACATGTACAATTAGGATGTCCCACGTGTGCCGTGAGTTGCAAGTCTAGTGCCATTGGTGTCTGAGTTCTGATTCCAGAAACCCATATGCGTCTCCACATGTGGTTGCGGAATCAGGTTCAGGGAGGCATGTCTTCGCTGTGGACATGCCCAAGGAACAGACGTGTACGTTTTGGAATCGGACTCCACATGAATGAACATGTCCTGCCTGCTGCCAATGTAACTAATATCAGAGACTGTGGCTAGTATCCAGCCAATGGGAAGGCTGTGGGGGCAGAGCCCTGGAATGCTGCTCTAGTCACAGGAAAGGAGGAAGTGAGCTGGGGGGGAAGTTTCTCTGCTGTATTAGTTTTGTTTCTGCATGTGATAGGAGATAGAAGAGAAATGAAGCCCCCTCCCCCCAAACCAAAAATGTCTTAATGCTTTTCTATAGGAAAACCAGTTCCAACAGCTCTTGCATACTAACACTGATTCACACTAACATAGCAATTATGCAATTGCACTTGCCAAACAGCTCTCCCCTCTTATCTCCTTTCCCAAAGAAAGACGCAGAGAAAAATAACATGGATGTATATATACACATACACAAATATTAACATGTCCAAACATGCAGAAACACATACATGTGAACATACAAACACATACATAAAAGCACATATGTAGTGACATACAAACACATTCATAAAAACACGTACCCACACACATGCACAATGTAGATACAGATGGGTGTGCACCTGCACACACCCACACACATGCACATGGGGAAAGGTTGGAAAGAATTCAAGGTGCCATGCTTTGTATGCTTTCCCCACTTGTTTAATTGGAATGTCTGAGGTCATTTGATAGATAGAAAATGTAGTGCCTGAATTAAACAAACATTACGCTTATGGTAGATCCACTTCTGGATTTTTTTTCTTTAGCAAGTGAAGACAGATATCCCAAACTTGTGGAGGGTATTTTTATAACCGGGCAGCTAGGTAAAAACAACCAAAACATGCCCATCTTAAACCTATTTTAGGAAGATGAGTAGAGATCTATTTTTATTTATAACTTACTAGAGTAAGGCAGAGCTTGCACCTTAAATTCAGCTGCGTACATCTACATCTGCTCTATAGCAGTGCATACTTTTATGCCGGTGGGTATTTTATAAGAAGAGATTAGCACGTGCAGGAGAAAAAAAAGTATTCATTTAGTTAAAATTGCTGATGTGTAATTCTTACACAGAGACCCAATTTAGACTTAGCACAGTGAGATAATGCAGGTTTAACAAGACACTAGTGTCATGCCTTTTTTTACAGTTGAGTGCTCTAAAAGTGGTTCTCAAGGCAGCATATATTAAGCTTAATCTGATCCAGTACTCTGCCAATAAATGTGAGGCATTAACATAACATGTAGCCTTGTCAAAGTGCTTTTTGTGTATGCTTAGGGAGTAAAGATGTGTGGAATCTGACAAGATGCTCCGCTGGCTTCTGTTCCAGTCTAATGAATGAGCTCAGTATCAATTTACAATTTCTTCCATAAAGCCTACAAGCGAAGTTCCTTCAGGAGTGTTGTCACAAAAAGAAACCGCTCGCTAATTAACATATTTGCCCAGTAGAAACCGTGGACAATCCAGATTGCTATGGCAACAAAGGACTCCATTATTTGCTTTTATTGATGCAGCTAAAACAATTTGGTGAAATTCTTGTGGCTGGCAGTCACTTGCAGAGTAAAATTCCAGGTTTTGCTAGTCTTTGCATGGTCACACCTCAGGCCACTGGAAAGCTCTCTGGTATTAAAATAGGCTGAGGTTTATAATGGAAACATACAAGCTGATGCAGAAAACTAGCGCGACCTTTAAGCACAGATAACGCTACTATTAAGCAAATTTACTGCTACCAGCAAATGCAGAAAAGAGAACATAAGATATGCCATACTGGGTCAGACCAAGGTCCATCAAGCTGAGTATCCTGTTTCCAACAGTGGCCAATCTAGGTCACAAGTACCTAGCAGTTTCCCCAAAGAGACGGATGCACGCGTAAACAGCAATGGAAAAAAAAACTAGCGCACAATTAACGCCAAGAGTATTAAATGTATTTAAATTAGAGACAAATGAGCGGCACATAATGAAATGGCATGCAAATATTGCCTGAACCCGATGCAGAGAAATGTGTTGAGGATTTCGCAACCAGCTCTAGCGCCAATATCTCTACACCTGGGTCTGAGGTGGCTTAAACATTTAATGCGTCCCTTACAGTATTTTGATGACATCAAGTGTTTTCCCTAATGCCTGGATCATCTGAGGAGAAAGTCAAAGATGTTCCAGGCATTGGGGAAAGCCCCTCAATGTCACCAAAATACTATTGGGAGGCCGCTGCCCCTGACAGAAAGCAAATCCCTGGGGGCCCAGCTGCCCAAATAAAATAATCCCTGGTAGCCCAGCAGCTCCAAACCCTCCACCCAACTAAAAATATACCTTGTGGCCCAGAGGCCCCAAACCCCCATCCCCCTCCTGGTACCTTTAGAAATGAGCAGGCATGCTGCCCATGCGCTCCCACTCTTGTCCCACCATCTTGAAAAATGGCGGTGCCTGGCTGCACTCAGTACATCCTGGGTAGAATATGCCTTATATGGCAGTCTGACCCCCATCCAGCGGGTCCCAGGATGCACTGCATGGGGCCAGATTCTGCCATTTTTCAAGATGGCAGGGTAAGAATGGGAGCACATTTCTGAAGGTACCGGAGAGGGGGGTGGGGGATTGGGGCTGCTGGGTACCATTTTTATTTTTAGTTGAGAAGGGATTGTGGGACTGGGATCCCTAAGCATGTTTCCCTGACAAAGGCTGGGCACGGGCCTCCAACGGTATTTTGAATGCATTGGGGGCTTTCCCCGATGCTTGGATCATCTGAGGGGAGTTTGACATGTTTGACATTTTCTCTCAGATGATCCAGGAATCGGAGAAGGCCCCTGATACCATCAAAATACTGTCAGGGCTCATATGTAAATTAGCCACGTGGTGCACCAGTTTCTCTGGGATAGTATGCCAAACTAGCGCTGACTTCTTGTATGCATGTGTTTGGCTTGCTCTCCCAGTTTAACATAACTAGTCATTACACTGTGCGCAAATGGCAAACGCATGGCTAATTTGCATGTGATCCCCTTTTTGCATGCCTGCCCTGAAGTCGCCTACTATCGGTGCACTGCAAATAGGTGTAAACAGTTGATAGCGTGCAACTTGATCGCTGGCTTTCTGTATTGGCCTGATAGAAAATAAGGGCGGGCAAAGCCTACCTGATCTCAGTTTTAATCCTCACACCCTTGCAACTAAAGGTCCCTTATGTGCTTTTAATTCTGTTAGCATTTAGGGCTCCACCTCATCTTCTGGGCAATATTCCATCTATAGGTCACTTAGAAGCATTTATTAGTGTCATGCCGAATACTCTTTCGGAGAGTACCCTGCGTGCACGTGCCCTGCACACAGATTTCAAAGTAATTTGTTTTTATTGCTCATTTCAGGGCAATGTTTACTCTTAGTTACCGAGCTTTAGATAAAGTGATGGAAAAAAAATCAAATGATTCCATCATTTGATCTGATAACCATTTGTTTCACCTGGAGATATTAGCTTGGCACTTTGGATGAGGACCTCAGGGCCTGCTTTATTCTTCAAAACTAACAAATGACAAACTCTAATCTTAAAACAAAGGACTACCGCTGCATAGTTTACCTCTTGATTTGGGGACATATTTCCTGGTCATTGTTGTTAGCCAATAAGAAACAGGGAAATGAACATTAATTAGCTTAATTTTAGCTTGAATTAACCATTAACTGCAATTGCTTTGACGTCTCTGGTAAAAAAAAAAAAAAAAAGAGTTGGAAAGTATGCACTTAGGAAGTAGCTTTATAAAGTCATTTGCATGCATATGTGACCACATCTGTGCATAAACGGCCTCTTCTAAAATACTGACCATCATCAAAGTATAAGCTTTGGCATCATGGTGCAGACTTTGCTAGTGGAAATGCACATGGGCAGAGTTTAGGAAGAGCATGCAACTATGGGTGTTGATTATAAAATACTATAATTTATGCACATGTTTGAAAAATAGAGGAGCAGACATTTACAGCTGCTGTAGGGCTGACCTAAATGCCCACACCTGCAATGTAGGTGTGCATTAGGCTACTTTTTTTTTTAAGTACTGTCAAGTCAATGATGACTTCTGGTGACCCAGCAGCCCCTAGGTTTTCTTGGCAAGATATGACTAGAAGTAGATTACCAGGCCTTTTTCTTCCATGGCAATGGAGGGTAAAGTGACTTGTTCAAGGTCACAAGGCGTTCCAGTGGGAATCAAACCCAGATCCCCTGGGTGTTAGGCTGTTGCTCTAACCACTAGGCTACTCCTTCACTCCATAGGCCACTTAGGCTAGTCTTTTATAAAGACAAGTAGGCACCATCTTGTTTTTATAAAATAGGCTTATCATAGGCACCTTAAAACGTGTGTCCTATTATAAAATTACCTTCCATTAATCTGACATAATGGTGCATGTCTCCTGTCCTCCATTCACACCCTAAAGCATGTTGATGTGGGTGGCTCATTTGAAACAGCCATGGTAAACTGTGTCTCAGTAGATGTCTGGCATAGTTTGTGTAGTGACTGATATATGAGAGGTGCGTATGTACTGTAAATCAGTGGTGTGATGTGTATATCTATTTGCACAGGGACAGTTTATCTGTGCAGATGTATGTGTGAGTATCTATTGGCAGTGTGTGCTATGGCAGAATGTGTGCATGTTGGAAATGAATAACTGCCAGAGGCCCTCTTTGTGTTTGAGTGTGTGTCTGTGTGCATATGCCACGTATGTGTGTGTGTGTCGGGGGGGGGGGGAGGGTGAATGTGTGCATGTATAAGTATATACATACCTACATGTGTTTGTGTTTTGCAGGAGTCTGTGTAAAATGTGTGTGGTGAGGGAGTCTGTGCACAGGGGTGTGTCAGAGACTCTGTGTGTGTATTCATGTGCATGTTGGGGCTCTGTGTGTTTGTGTGTAGATATTGGGTGTGTGTGTGTATGTACAGATGTGGTCAACATTAGTGGCACCCTTACATTTTATGTATGTTGTGGACAATATCTTGAGAAATAATTGGAAATATTCCAACTGCATGTCATCATAATATATTTTTTAAAATTTCATTTTCCAATATCAATACTTACAAAGCAAGTATACAGATCATATGATAGGAAATAATCAACACAAAAGATACAAAAAGAAACCTCCAAATCAATTAGTCCACATCTCAGGGAGAATCAAAAAAATAAAAAGGACCAAATTCCTTATGAACTACAGCCTCTCTCTAAATCCCACCTACTACCTCATCCTATCACTATTTTTACCCGTTCCACCAAAAAGGCTTCCAGCTGCCAAGGGGTCTGAAAAAGAATACCAAGATCCCTGAGAAGTAACCAAACACTTACAGGGGTAACTAACAAAAAAAAAGACACCCAAAGCGCCAACACCTGCAGCTTGGGGGCCAAAAAAGCCCTCCTCCGAAGTTGCGTGGCCCTAGAGACGTCAGGAAATAACTGGATTCTAGCTCCACAAAAAAACATAAGCCTTATTTTTAAGTAATTTTCAAAAATGGAGATCTTATCTTGCTCCGACATAAAGGTAACCACTAAGGTAGATCTAGTGGAGATATACCATAATATTTTAATAGTATGTTCAAAGGTATTCAACAACAAAAAAATGTCTATGCAACTTAGATGCAGCAATTTCTGAGAAAAAACAAAACAAAATATAACCTGGATAGGATCAATGGCACCCTTTACTAATATTTGGTTGCACAACCCTTGGCAGTGATGACTGCCTCCAAACTTTTTTTGTAGCCATCTATAAGTTTCATACATCTGTCTGCTGGTAGTTTCTCCCACTCTTCAACTGCAATTTGTTCCAGCACATGAATGTTTCCAGGATTCCTTTTACCAATGGCAGATATCAGCTCTTTCCAAAGGTTTGATTGGATTGAGATCAGGACTCATTGCTAGCCAGTTTAAAACAGTCCATCCTTTTGTACTTTTGGATGTATGTTTTGGGTCATTGTCCTGCTGGAGGATCCATGAACTTCAACCCAGGCCTAGCTTTCTGAAACTAGGTAGCATATTTCGCTCCAAAATACCTTGGTAGTCCTTTGACTTCATGATTCTTTTAATACGTTCTAGATCTCCAGTTCCTAGACAGCAAAAAGCCCCACGACATTATGGAATCTTCACCATATTTAACTATAGGAAAGGTGTTTTTTTTTCCTTATAAGCTTCATTTCTTCACCTGTAAATGTATCACTAGTCTGTATTGCCAAAGAGCTCAAGTTTGGTTTCATCTGTCCACAGAACATTTTCCCAGAAAGATTGTGGTTTCTCAAGGTGGGTTTGGGCAAAGATCTGGTGTGCCATTTTATGTCTGTCTTTGAGCAGTGGGGTTCTTCTTGGCCTTCACCCATGAAATCCTTCTTTAGTATGCAGCATAAAGTGAGGGTCAAAACCACCACTCCAGATTGCTCCAGTCATGTTTTTCCAGCAGTTCGCACTAATTTTCAAAGACTTCTTGAATTAATTTTCCTCTTACCTCCATGTCCTGGGAGGTTCTTGATAGCTACATAAACAGAAAACTTCTTAATAACATTGCGAACTGTAGACACAGGAATCCCAAGGTCTTTGGAGATGGACTTATACCCTTTGAAGTTTGATGATAATGAGTTTTCTGACAGTCCTAAGCAGTTCTCTTATGTTCATCATTGTGAAAATGGAACAGGGAGTGAATGTGGCCATTTTAGACATTAGAGCCATCATTTATTGGTTGATTTAACTCATATGAATACTGACAAATGATCACAGTTGCGTCTAGTTTTATTGCAATGGGAATATGGTTCTTCTGTTCAAACTGATTTGAATTGTTTATAAGGGTGCAAATAATCATGTCCTAGCAATGTCTCAGTTTTTATACTATTTCCTACTATTTCCTTTTTTAATTGGTCTTGTTTTATTTGATTCATTTATAGTAACATAGTAAATGACGGCAGATAAAGACCAGCATGGTCCATCTAGTCTGCCCAGCACGATGGCAAGAGTAGGTGCACCTGCCGCTCTGTGCAGGCCACCCCTCCCCATGTCCCTGTTTAGGGGTGAACCCACCACTCCATGCAGGACACCCCTATTTGTTGAGAAATTAGATGGTTCAGTTTATTTTGATTTTATCCTGTTGCTGTAAAGGGATCCACTGTGTCTGTCCCATGCCATTTTGAATTCCGTCACCGTGTTTGCCCTCACCACTTCCATCGGGAGGGCATTCCAAGCATCTACCACCCTTTCCGTGAAAAAGTATTTCCTGACATTGCCTTTCAATCTACCACCTTGCAGCTTCCTGTTGTGCCCTTTAGTTTTACAGATTCCCCGTCTTTGGAAAAGGTTTGTTTGTTCGTGATATCCCTTTAAGTATTTAAAGGTCTGAATCATATCTCACCTGTCCCTCCTCTCCTCCAAAGTGTACATGTTTAGGTCTTCAAGTCTCTTATAAGGCTTCTGACGCAGGCTCCAAATCATTTTGGTCGCCTTCCTCTGAACAACTTCCAGTCTTTTTACATCTTTTGCAAGATACGGTCTCCAAAACTGAACACAGTAGTCCAAGTGAGGCCTCACCAGTGACTTGTACAGTATATGTACCAAATGTGTGTGCATCTATAGTCCAAAGCCATTTCGCTGGTCACTATTTTTATTTTAGGAGATATTGGACATTAAGGGGTTGAACTGCAAGGGTGCCAATAATATTGACCACAACTGTATTCAGGGCTGTGTGCGCATGTGCGCACATATGTTGGGAGTTGTGTGTATGTATGTCTCAGAGGCTGTGTGTGTACTTGCATACATGACTGGTTTAGGGCTCTGTATGTGTACGTGCATGGAATGTGTCTGTTTTGGGGCTATGTGTGTGTATATATCCATGCTTGTGTATGTATGTTCTGGGGGGCTCTGCATGTGTGTGTGCGTGCATGTATCAAGGCCTATATGTGCACATGTGTCAGAGGGTTTTGTGTATGTGTGTTGTGCATTTGCAAGTCTGTGTTGGGGTTCTGTGTGTGTGCAGCCATGTGTATGTATGTACGTGTATGTCAGAGGCTGTGTGGGTGTGTGCATGCATATTGGGGGGGCTATGTGTTGAGGGGCTGTGTGCATGCATGACTGACATGTAGGTTTCTCTCTCAGAGTTTTTCCTGCTCTGCACACGCTCCTGTCCCTCCAACTGTCTTGCACTATTTCCTTTCCTTACCCTTCATCACCCTCTCTCTTGCACGCCCCCTTTTTCCCTTCCACCCATTGTGCACTCTCACTCTTCTTGTTCCCCTGCTACACAACTCTGCACTCTCTCTCCATTCCCAGCCAGGCTGCACCAGCCTTTCAATCCCACCCTCTCATTCCTTCTTCCTTATTGCACTCACCCTGTCTAAAACCATTCTTTATCAGGTTTTTGATATGCTGCCCTGGACCCAAGCATCTGGGTGGTTTACAATAAACATTGCATACCACAAGGAAATGAAAAGGAACGCCATAAATTACAGGAAATGATAGATTAAAGGAGGAAGAACAAACAGCCAATAAAGAAGGGAGAGGACTAAAAAAAAAGTAGGGTACCTAAGAAGGAATACAGGGAAGATCGAAAGCAATAGCGAAAAGGTGAGTCTTCAGGAGAGACTTAAGGCAGGAGAAAGAAAGTTCCAGACGGAGATCAGTGGGAGAGAACTCCAGAGGAGGGGACCAAGGAAAAAGAAGGCAGAAGAATGAGTAGACTCCAGGTAGGCACATGTGGGAGAGGGTAGGAAAAGGCGATTAGAGTGAATCTGTCAAAGGGAACGGTGAGAGGAATGAAGATGAATGGTATCAACAAGATATTGAGGGATGCTAGAGTGAATGACTTGATGAACCATGGTGAGAATCTTGTATTGTATACGGAATTTTATGGGCAACCAGTGTAGGTGAGCAAGAAGGCGGGTAATACTATTAAAACAGGAAGAGTGGGTTAGTATATGGGCAACAGTATTTTGGAGGAGTTATAATCTGCAGAGCTGGTATTGTGGGAGATCTGCAAGGACTATGTTACAGTAGTCGAAGTGGGTCATGACCAGAGAAGGCGAATGAGTTGTCAAAGAAGAGGGAGAAAGAAACAGACGAACAGAATGGATTTGATGCAGGAAGTAGAAAGAATGCTGGACAATGGATGATATGTGATCATGGAAAGATAAGGAAGAATCAAATGTAATGTCTATGTACCGAAGGGAAGAAACCAAAAGGTATGCAACAGGCAGCAAGGATATAAGTTACTTACCATCACTCACAAAGTATTGCACACCGGTACCCCCCCGATACCTAGCAGACCTTATTCACCATCAGCCCACTCCCCGCCCCCTCCGGTCTGCTCATGGGAATTGTCTCTTTCTCCCCTCCCCAGGTCCGTCTCAAACTTGCCCACCATTCTGCATTCTTCTTTCTGGGCCCCTCACTCTGAAACTCCCTGCCACCATACCCTCTGCACTGAACTCTCATTTCCCCGGTTCAAGGCTATGCTAAAGACCCACCTCTTCCACCTTGCCTTTGATATCCCTCTCCCCGACCCCTAGGACTTTTCTCCCTTAGTCGATCCCCCACCCCTCCTTCCATGTCTGTCTGATGCATCTTTCCTCTTATTTTCTGCCTGTCTCTCCAGCTGTTGCTTTCCTGTCTAAACAATGGCGTTTCTTTCTTTACCTGCAGTCCTATTAATTGTACACTGCTCTGATGCTTTGCTTGGGCAAGTACTACAATAAAGATAAAGATAGGGCCAAAGAAGGAATCAGGGAGGAGAGAGAGAACCATATAGCAAAGGTCTTAGATGAGTTAAGATGAAGGAAATTTGAAGACATCCAGGTGACAATTGAGGAGAGAGAAGTATTCAGGGAGGCCAGGTCAGGAGCAGAGGGACTGGTGTGGTGAAGAAGGAGGACGTCATCTGCGTAGTAACAGGCAAAAATTCTGTGTTGCTGGATAAGAAGTGCAAGTGGGGCCAGGAATACGTTAAAGAGAAGGGGGCAAGAACTGAGTCTTCTCTAACCCAGCCCCTTCCCTTATGCTCTCTCCCTCACTTCTTTACTTGTGTGCAACCTCACCTTTTCCATTATGCTCTGCTCCAGTCTTTTCTCTTAACCCTGTCCCTCCCATTTGTCTCTGCCCCTCTCTTCTTTTTCCTTCCTATCGCCATCCCTTTCCTTAAGCTCTGTCCCCTCACCTGCTCCTTCCTGCTTTGTGCTGCAGTTCTCTTCCTGCTAATGGAAGCTGAGGACATCCTGCTGACTCTTCAGTTCTACACCGCCCTTTCTTCCTGCCAGTGGGACCTGGGGACTCCCACCAGCTCTTCAGTACTGCTCTTCCTCCTTCCTGCCAGTGCCACCAGAACCTAGATATGCCCGCTGGCTGTTCAACTCGACTGCTTCTCTTTTCTTTCCAGTGGGACTCAGGGTCTCCTGTCATCTCTTTGCACCCCTGCTTTGCTGTGCAGAGTGAAGTTGTACACATCTGTTTGTCTGTGCTAGGGGTCAGGCTGCTAGTGTTAATACTGCAAGAGGTCACAAAAAACATTTCAATTCCAGGACCAGGAAGAGCAGGAGCAGCTGGAATTCAGTCCTACCCCCACTAGAAAATCCTGGTAAGGCTGGGGATGGGATCAGAAGTGAGAGGTGGGTGGGTCTTGCATGGAGTCCTCAGGTGAGAGCTAATTAATGTAAAGGAACCTTCATATCAGGGCAGGGGCGGCCAGTGAGGGAAGGGGATTGGATGGCTGGGGGGGGTGGGGGGGGGAATTAGATAACTTGAGGGAGGTGGAAGCGGAAACAGGATGATTTGGGGGTGATCAGATACTTTGAGGGGCTGGGAGGGTCAATATTGGGGCAGTATTGGGAGGTGACTGGGTGGAGAATGGTGCTGCAAAATTGGGATGATTGTACAGATCGGTGCAATCAGTGCAACCTATTTCAAAAAGCTGCCTCCATACACATTTGGGCTACCGTAACACATTTTGTTTACCCACCTGCAGCTTTTTTAAAATCACAGATCCTGCTAGACATGAGGATACTTGAATGAGCTGTCCTGCATGTTCTTACATGTATTTTACACGAGCTCCGTGTTTGGCAGTGCCTCTCGTAAAATACTGTGGGACTTTTCCACATAGTAACATAGCACAGTAATATAGTATATGACGGCAGATAAAGGCCAGTATGGTCCATCTAGTCTTCCCAGTAAGGTGGCTAGAGTAGTTGTAACTGCCGCTTTGTGCAGGTCAGCTCCCTCTCATTTGTTTAAGTATAAAAGATATTTAAGTTTGTTTTGATTTCATCCTCTTGCTATAAAGGGATCCATTGTGTCTATGTTTATGTTTATTAAAATATTTGCTATACCGCCCCATGCCAATGGCATCTGGGTGGTTTACAATTGCTAAAATAACATTACATTAAGGCTGTTAAGAAATGGAAAGGAACGCCAATTAAAATTTAAAAGCGATAGAAGAGAGGCAAAGAATAAAAGGACACAACAGAGAAGGAACATCAACAGGAGGAAGAAGAGGGAGACAAGGACGGGGAAGGGAGATCAAATGCCAGACTAAACAAATGAGTTTTGAGTTGCTTTTTAAAGGCTGGGTAGGATTGCTCTGAGCGGAGGGAAGGAGGAAGAGAATTCCAAAGTCTAGGGCCCAAAAAGTAAAAAGCCGAGGAACGAGTAGATTCAAGGTGGGCTTGGGAAGGGGAAGGAAGGGACATACGGTTAACATGAATGGAACGAAGCAAACGATGGGGGGTGTGGAAATGAATAAAATCTGCAAGATAGAGAGGGGTGCCTGTATGAATCACCCTGTGTGCAAATGTGAGAATCTTGTACTGTATGCGAAACGAGACCGGTAACCAGTGATGGTGCAAAAGTAGGGGAGTGACGTGATCGTAGCGAGAAGCACGGGATAGTACATGAACCGCTGCATTCTGGACGCGTTATAGATGGGAGAGTTGAGATTGTGGTAAGCCAGCTAGAGAAACGTTACAATAATCAAGACGGGACATTACCAAGGAAAGAATAAGAGTAGCTAAGGCAGAGGGTGAGAGAAAAGGGCGCACAGCCCGAAGCTGTTTAAGGGAGAGAAAAGAGCGCTGAACTATTGAAGAAATGTGACCCTTGAAAGAGAGAGAAGAGTCAAGAATATAACACCAAGATACTTAAGAGACGAAACAAGAGGAATGGGCTGGGAGGAGAAAGAAGGGGCACAGGTGGGGGAAGGGCTCCCAAGGGTAAACCAGATAGCAAAAGACTTAGCAGGGTTGACCTGGAGAAAATTAGAGGTGAACCAAGAGGCGACAGCAGAGAGGCAGAGATCAAGGGGAGAAATATCAGGCATATGGGAATCAGTATGGTGTAGGAGGATAATATCATCCGCGTAATAGTACGCGGAGATACCAAATTGCTTAATTACTAGAGCAAGAGGGGCCAGGAAAACATTAAAGAGGAGGGGAGCAAGAACAGATCCCTGAGGTACACCACAAGAAAGAGGAGTGGAAGCCGAAGAAGAGGATCCAACTGCCACAGAAAAAGAACGACAGGAGAGAAAAGAGCGAAACCCATACCAGAAAGGCCAGCGTCTTGAAGACGAGTAAGAAGAGTGCAATGATCCACCAAATCGAAAGCTGCAGAAAGATCAAGAGAGACAGCAAGAGTGAAAAGACCACGATCGTGAGCAGCATGCACTTCATTGAGAAGGGAAAGAAGGATAGACTCTGTGCTATGACCAGGACGAAAACCAGACTGCCGGGGGTGAAGAACAAGAGAGGCTTCAAAGTGAGCAGAAAGCTGAAGGAAGACAAGTTTCTCAAGAAATTTAGAAAGAAAAGGGAGATTAGAAACAGGACGCCAATTGGAAAGGACTGTAGGGTCAGAAATGCGGGATTTTAGTATTGGACGAACAGTAGCGTGTTTCCAAGGAGTAGGGAAAAAAACCAGAAGATAGACTAGAATTGAAAAGTGAGAGACTATAAGGAGAGAGGGATAGAGAGGGTTCCAGCTGGGCAGGTTGTTTTGCGAATGGAAAGAAAAGTGGTTTGAAGAGCAGCTGGGGAGATCATCTCAAAAGAGGACCAGGAGTGAGACAAGGTAGATACAGGAGGGGAAGGAGATAGAGGAGTGAGCGGGGAAGACACCACTAGAGGGGAGAGGGGAGGGGGACAGGAGGGGAAGGCCTGGTGGAGGGTTTGGACCTTGGAGACAAAGAAAGAGGCAAGGGAGGAAGGGTCGGGAGAGGCAGAAGAGGGAGGGGGAAGAGGGGGTAGGGTAGAATGGGATGCCGTGAGAGAACGGAAGATAGTATAGAGTTGCCGAGAAGAGTTTGAGGAAGAAGAAATAAGCTGGGAGTAATAGTTACGCTTCGCTGAGTGAAGGAGGGTGTGGTAGTGGCTATGACAGGACCGGAGGTTAAGGAGAGAAGAAGACGACGGATGCTTACGCCAAAGGCGTTCTGCTCGACGAAGATATCTCCGATGCAAGAAAAGGCCAGAATGGAACCAGGGATGCCGGGGGCAGCGGCGGGAAGGTAATTGGGAATGAAGAGGGGCAACGCCATCGAGGGCAGCTGACAAGGAAGAGTGCCAAAGATGAGCTTGAGCATCAACAGAAAGTGAAGCAAAGTTACTAGGGAATAAGGAAGCGGAAGGAGGGAATTGAAGAAGGGTATCAGCCATGAGCTTACGAGTTGGTACAGAGGAGGTGAAACCAGAGGTGGAGGCATGTTTGGGGAACATCGAGGAAAAATCTGAAGAGCCTGACATAGGAGACCGGACAGGAATAGAAAAAAGAAGACAGAAATGATCAGACCAGGGAAGGGGCAAAGAGGAAAGAGAAGAGGGAGGGATGGAGAAAGAATTGGAGGTAATAAGAAGATCCAGAGGAATGACCTGCTACACGAGTAGGGAAGGAGACAAATTGTCATAAGGACATATCAGATAGAAAAGTGAGAAAAGAGAGTTCCCTAGTTGAAGAAGGTAGATCAACATGAACGTTGAAATCTCCCAAGATCAAAAGATTAGGATAAAGAAGCGAGGCTTCAGAAATAGTGGCCAGAAGAGAATCCCACAAGGACGTGGTAAGAGAGGGAGGAGCATAAATGAGAAGAAAATAGCAGGGGTGGGAGGAGGAATTTAACTGGAGAAGCAAAGATTCTGGGTAGAGCAGAGAGGAAGAGGTGGGAAGTTCTCAGAGAGGGAGAGAGGAACGATATATAACCGCAACCCCCCCCCCCCCGCTTCTACCCCGACGAGATGTGGACAAAAATGAATAACCAGGAGGAAGATAACGATTGAGAGAAGATTCTTCACCCTCTCTCAACCAGGTCTGCCGTTTTGAATTCTGTCTCTGTATTTGCCCCCACCGCTTCCATCAGGAGGGCATTCCAAGCATCCACCACTCTTTCAGTGAAAAAGTATTACCTGACGTTGCTTTTAAATTTATCTTCACTTTTACAGCCTCCCTTTCTTTGAAAAAGATTTGTTTGTTCATTAATACCCTTTAAGTATTTAAAGATCTGTATCATATCTACCCTGTCCCTCCTCTCCTCTAAGGTATATATATTTAGCTCTTCAATTCTCTTCTGATACGTCTTCTGACTTACTCGGCATGCCACACGTAACTTACTCCTAGCCCTAGCTGGTGGGACACCTCTTCAACATCCCAGCCCTTCCTTGAAGGCAAAGTGCCACGTGAGTCTCCTTCATCCCTCTATCTCTAGGCTGCTACTAGCATCACTGATAGTGATTCAGATCACTCCATATATGGCAATTGGTTGCTCTTTAGATCACCTTTTTGGTGGATTTGGAAAGGAAATCAATTAAATCTCAGTTCCAAATTCAAGAACTGTTGTCTACTGCTTAGGAGTGGAGGAGTAGCCTAGTGGTTAGAACACTGGCTTGGTAACCAAGCAACCAGGGTTTGATTCCCACTAGCACTCCTTGTGGCCTTGGGCAAGTCACTTAACCCTCCATTGCCTCGGAGGAAAGGCCTGGCAATCTACTTCCGGTGACACTGCCAAGAAAACCCAGGAGCTTCTGGGTCGCCAGGAGTCAGGACTGACTCGAAGGCACACATTGCATTTTACTGCTTAGCAGTTAAGAGCTTCCTCCCACTTTACCTCCCGCCAGTCAGTCCCCCCTTAGGCACTTGAGGACCTCTAAAACAGGGACTCCCAGGCATTTACTTGCATAGGGTAGAGGAAAACCAGCTGTATCAGCCTACTGCAACCACAACTTAAGCACAGCAAAGGGGGTGGGGTGGGGGAAGGAACTCATACCCTCTGCCCATCTCCCCCCCCCCCCCCCGGCCTTCCTTCCAGTTCCTCGCATTTGTCCAGCTATCTTCCCCATCTACTGGGAGACACAAACACTGTCAAATGGCTCTGCTGTTAAAGTCTACAAGTCTGCTTGAGAAGCCTTGCCGCCTCCCTACCTATCTGAAATCTGCCTTCACGATCATAGCAAGAGTTTGCAAATTGTACAGCATATTTTTTAAAAATCTATGACAATTATGTTGTACTTTAAGAAATTTGCATATATTTACATATTAATTTTTAAACTTTAAACATAGTCATTTTCTGTCATTTATTGTGTTCCCAGTAGCTTTATTTGGTCTTATTAACCTCAACCTAACTTAATAATGAGCTGATCTGCATAGATTTGCATGTTTCCCAGCTATTTATTAATTCATGTTGCAGTAAAAACCCATTAATTTTATTTATTTTGCTGAACAAGTTTTGTTACAGCATTATCTCATATTAACAGGGGAGTTAAACTTGGATGTTAATGCTATTTGTTTGGCAAATAATTCATGTGATGTCCATAACATAGCTTAGTAAATAGGAGCCTTAGGGACCCTTTTACCAAACACTGCTAACCAGTTAATGCACATTTTAGTGTGCAGTATCTTGCAGTGGTGAATGCTGCCTCAGAAGCATGCCAGCTACCCGTCATTAAAAAGCACGATGATTGACCATCACGCACTAGGGTGAAGAGTGGGTAGGTTAGGGGCAGACTGAGCATGGAGAGCACATTGCTACTAGAGTAAGGGCAGCTGCCATGTGCACAGTGGCCATGTGACAATTAGCATAAGTGCACATAACAAGGCCTCTATGAGTGGTGTTAGGTGCACCCAAGCTAATCGCACCACACATTAGGGTTCGCGATCTTGTGTTAACTGCCAGGAACTTGTTAGGCACCCTCCTGACAGTGCACAAAGGCTGCACTTAGTTGGTATTGCTGCTAATCATGTGGTAAGTGCACACCTTTAATAAAAGGGCTCCTAAATCATTTCCTGAAGCAAGGGGGAGGATAAAATGACTTGAACAGGGTTAAAAGGAGTGTCAGAAAAATTCTGCAGACTTTAAAAATATTGTGCCTAGAATTTTTAAATCTTAGAATGCCCCCAATAAGCAGGTAAAAGAGAAACTGTAGAGTGCAGCTTCTCAAAATTCTTTTGATGTGATCCTGTTTTAGTAGTTGAAAATTCACATGGTTCTAGATGGTACTAAGGCAAATTGTTACTCAATGTAATAAGCAGCACATTCATTGTGTTTCTTAAAGATTCAGTAACATATGAAAACATAAATCTATGGGTTTCATATTCAAAGGATTTATGCTCCTAACTTCCAGAGTTATCCTCCTAAATTGGTCTCTTTGAAAATTTAGTAAAGAGGCAAATGAATGGCAGGCCAAAATTTAGAAGAATACATTTTAAGATCCTAAATTAGGCTGAATTTTTAGCTGACAATTTAGGCTCTTAAGTGTGGTTGAAAATAGGGCACAAATTTAGAAGCCTAACTTAGGACCTAAATTTAGGAGCTCAGTTTTTGTTGAAAATTGGGTCCTATGTTTTTTAAAGTAATTATCAGATGCATTTACAGCTTATAATCCATGTGTCTCAGGCATGGTAACAGAACTTTACAAAGCTCTTTACAAAGCACATCCACTGAGCCATGTGGTCAGCTTGCCTATGTTTGGGGGGGGGGGGTCGGGTCAGGTCAGATACTGTCCTCGTCTCTACTACCTCCACTGGGAGACTATTCCCCACTTTCTTTCTGTAAATAAATGTTTCTGTATATTACTCCTGAGTCTATCTCCTTTCAATTCATTTCATTTTTTCACAAATAACCCCAGTCTGGCCATAGGCAATCCACAGGGTGTACAATCATAATAAAAACATTCATTCAATCTTACAAACACACAGCAAAATCCCCGACCCCTGGTATCCACTCCAAGTATCCCCAACTAAACAATGCCAAACCTCCACTATAACAAGCCCCTGAAAATAGAGTTGTTTTCAGCAATTTCCTAAATGTGCGCAGACCCACCACCATCCACACAACAGCAGGCAACAAGTTCCAGGCCTCAGCCCCCACAACCCAGAAAAGACACGCCTGCCCATGCGCCAACCATGCCTCATCCAAACCAGGTACCTGCAAAAAGCGTCCTGCCGAGGCTCATACCAATTCCACATGCTGCGCAGGTAATCCAGGTGGCCTTCTGACAAAGCTTAAAAGACAATGACTAACAGCTTGAATCGACAACGCGCCCAAACAGGCAACTATTGAAGCTGCCGCAACAATGGAGATGCCCGATCTGTACATTGTGAGCCTCAGAAGACCTGCACAGCCGCGTTTTGCACCACCGGCAGCTGACGAACCGCCAGCTTCAGAAGGCCCATATACAAGGCATTACAGTAGTCAAGTGAGCTCTGCACAAGCGCCTGCATGACCCCTCTCAGAGCATGCTCCTCCAGGAAGGGCCATACCTGGTGCACCAGCCGGAGCATGTGCCACATGGCTTAAGCCACATGTGCCACCGGCCTGTCCCCAACTCCTGTATGCTCCAGAAGCACCCCAAGGGAGTGCAACTCTTCCATCCAAGGGATGACCATGTCCCCTATCTTTGGCGCAAGGCGGAGTTCACTCTGCTCCACCCCTCCCATGGGAAGGAACACGGACTTACCAACATTGAGAACAAGCCTGCTGTTGACAAGCCACTTATTCACCTGTTCAAGGCAGGAGTTCAGTACTGCCAGGGTTTCTTCCTGATCACCATCCAGTGGAGCTAAAATCTGTACATCATCCGCATAAGCAAAGTAGGACAGTTCAAAGTACCGTACCAATGCTTCCAAGGGCTAAAGATAGATGTTAAAACAGAAGGGGGAAAAGAGGGACCCCACAATCCCAAGTACACAATCCTGAAGTCCAGGGCCCACCCCTCACCTTAACCCTTTCGCGTCCACGACAGATTACATAACTTAAGATACAATTAATACTATTTTGGAAATAAAGTATTCTGGGGGAACATTTGAAGGTTGCCATATAGCAACAGCAGCCATGAAATGGTTAAAGCAACGCACACTCAAAAACAAAAACAACTCTATCCACTGTAAAACCTCCCTGCTCAAGCTCAAAAGGGCACACTGATCCAGCAGCAATGGCTTCTCCACTGAATCGAATGCAACAGACAAATCTGGAGAAAGCAGCAATACGAGGTGTGACAAAAAAGAAATGACTGTCCCATAAATGTTTTATTACAAAATCTACAGATAAATTATGCATTGTCCCCTTCAAAGTAATCCCCCCAGAGTTAATGCACTTCTGCATTCACTTCTGCCACATATAGAAGCACTCAGTAAAGTCCTCCTCCTTGAGGTCTCTCAGCTCCTTCGTCACAGTGGCCTTGATCTCTTCTACTGAGGCGAAATGAGTTTCTTTGAGCAGAGTCTTCAGCCTGGGGAAGAGCGAGAAGTCGCACGATGCGAGATCTGGGGAATAAGGAGCATGGTCGAGAGCTGTGATCTGTTTGTTGGCCAAGAACTGCCTCACACTTGAGTGCAGTGTGTGCGGTCGCTTTGTTGTGGTGGAGCAGCCATGACTTGTCTCTCCAATGAGCCCGCCTGCTGCACCGAACAAGGTCATGGATGCAATTGAGGACCTGCCGGTAGACGTGCTGGTTGACTGTCTGACCCTCAGGCACAAACTCATGATGGACCACTCCCTTCTGGTTGAAGAATGCGATCTGCATGATCTTGATCCTTGATTTGGACATGCACACCTTCTTGGGTCTTGGTGACAGTCGAGTCTTCTACTGCAGGCTATGTCTCTTGCTTTCAGGGTCGTACTGGAAGACTGAAGTCTCGTCTCCTGTGATGACTTGGCCAATAAACTCTGGATCTTCTCCGATCTTCTCTAGCAAGTCTCGACAAACATTGACCCAATGTTCCTTCTGGTCATCCGATAAAAGCTTGGGCACCATCTTGGCGCATACCTTCCTCATCCCCAGCTCTTGCACCAAAATGTTCCACACTGACTCGCTGTTCAGGCTGAGCTCCTCAGCTATCATCCACACCATCAATCTGTGATCACTCCACACCTGCTGGTTCATTCTGTCAATGTTCTCAGCTGTCTTTGTCATGGAAGGCCGTCCGGACTTGGGGTCATCCTCCACCTCCTCACGGCCAGTCTTGAAGTGTTTGTGCCACTCGAAGACTTGCGGCCTTGACATTGCATCTTCTCCATAAGCCTTTTAGAGAAGTTGGAGACACTCAGTTGGGCCCTTCTCCAACTTAACCAGAAATTTCAAGCTGATTCTTTGCTCCATATTTCTGCCATCTCCAGTTGTGTGACAAAGCGATGGAGCAGTGTGCTACAAAAAAACCTGAAAAAGAAAAACAGACAGAGAAATAAAAAATATTATAGCAGAATAGTGGTGAGATGGCTAACCACATATGTCACTGTGTTGTGCAACAATTGGCATTGAGTCATAGGCATGGCTGGCACAGTCTCATTTCTTTTTTGTCACACCTCGTATAGGAACCCCTCGCTCAAGACAGCCATAAACAGGATCCAACAAGGCCAGCAACAGGGTTTCCACCCCGCAACCTGGGCAAAATCTACTCTGACCCACATCGAGCAGGGAGTTATCCTCCAAGAACCCTCCCACCTGCATCACTACTTCCTTCTCAATCAATTTTGCCACAAAAGGCAGAACAGAGATTGGCTGGTAGTTACTATAGTCAAGAGGGTCCCCTCTGGCCTTTTTTGGTACAGGTGCTACCATGGCCTCCTTCATATGGACCGGCATAGAACCCTGTGCTAAAGACGGGCAGCGGCACTGTCTTAAAGAATCGAACAGGCACAGGGTCAAGACCAGATATAGTCTCCTGCAGCACCACCAACAGCTGAGTCATCCAATGGTCTGAAATTGGATAAAAAGGTCTCCAACATAGGCCCTTCTCCACTACACAGCCCCTCATGCCCTGAGCCTGCGGAACTAACCCCTCCTTCAACATCCTAACTTTTCCTAAAGGAACCCAGCCAGTTGATCTAAATGCACCACTGGTGACACCCCTCCTGCAGGTCGACCACCCACCAACTGAGCGATAATTCTAAAACCCTCCCATGGACGATTAGTAGCCTTCACAATCTGCCCCAAGAAAAGGGCCCAGTTTGGCTGCCCTAAGAGCATCCTGATAAGCATAGACTTCCTTGCTCCAGGCCTGGTGATCTATCCATGACCGGGACTTATGCCAGCGATATTCGAGCCACTGTAGCCTCAGTTTATGACTACGAAGGCTAATGGAATACCACAGCCGAGAAAATCCTTTCCACTTCCAGACCTGATGCAAAGGTGCCACCACTTCAAGGTCTCTTGCATAGCTGTGTATCACTCTTCCAACTGCTGCTCAATCAGCGCCTCAGCCACACAACCTCTGTGCCTAATACCTGCTGCGCTCCGGCACCCTCATTCTATTTTCCCCCCGTAGCAGAGCTTGCTTTCAGTTGAAAGAGCCTCTCCTCTTGCGCATTTATGCCACGGAGGTATTTAAACGTCTTTATCCCGCCTTTCCTCTAACGTGTCCTCATATGCTTTATAACGAAGACCACTAACCATTTTAGTAGCCACCCTCTGCATCGACTGCTTCCTTTTTATATCCTTTTGAAGATGTCTTTGGAATTGCACACAATACTTCAAATGAGGTCACACCAGAGACTTCTACAGATGCCTCCTTTTTTCTGCTGGCCATTCTTCTCCCTATGCACCCAAGCATCCTTCTGGCTTTTGCCATCGCCTTTTCTACCTGTTTAGCCACTTTAAGATCAAAAACAATGATGTCCAGGTCCAGGTCCCGCTCTTCTTTCATGGACAGAAGTACTTCGCCCCCTACACTGTACTGCTCCCTTGGATTTTTGTAGCCCAAATGCATCACCCTGCACTTTTTAGCATCAAATCTCAACTGCCAAATTCTTGACCATTCGTCAAGCTTAGCTAGATCACTCCTCATGTTATCTACCCCTTCCTGTGTGTCTACTCTATTGAAGATTTTGATATCATCTGCAAAGAGGCAAACCTTAACTGACAGCCCTTCCGCAATATCACTAACAAAGATATTAAAAAGAATTGGACCAAGGACAGATCCCTGTGGCACACCACTGGTAACCTCCTCCTCCTCAGAGTGAGCTCCATTTACCTGTATACTTTGTTGCTTCCCACTCAACCACTATCTGACTCAGTCAGTCACTTTAGGTCCATCCCTAGGGTGCTCAGTTTGTTTATAAGTCACCTGTGTGGAACGGTGTCAAAGGCTTTACTGAAAACTAAGTACACCACATCTAGGGCTCTTCCTTTGTCCAACTTTCTGGTCACCCAATCAAAGAAATCAGATTTGTCTGACAAGACCTACTTCTGGTAAACCTATGTTGCCTCGGATCCTGCAATCCACTGGACTCCAGAAACCTCACACTTCCTTTTTGGCAGAGAGTTTCCAATAATTTACTTACCACAGAGGTTAGACTAACTGGCTTGTATTTTTCAACCTCATCCTTGCTTTTGCTTTTGTGTAAAGGGACCACATGTGTCTTTCTCCAGTCCTCTGGGACCAATCCCAGCAATGAAAAGGTTAGTTAGTGGAGCTGCTAGAAAGTCTCCAAGTTCCTTCAATATTCTCAGATATATCCCCTCTGGTCCCACCTCTATGTCTACATTTAGTTTAGCTAGCTCCTCACGAACACAGTCTTCTGAAAATCGTTCAAGATCCCCATCACTTCCGTGCCTACTTGTGGGTGTTTTCTGAGGTCCTGCTCCTGAAACTTCATCTGTGAACACAGAAGAGAAATATTTCTTTAGCAATTCTGCTTTATCCTCATCAGCTTCTACATATTCCTACTCTTCACCCTTGAGTCTGACAATACCACTTTTGCCTTTCCTCCTCTTGCTAACGTATCTGAAAAAAGTCTCCCCCCCCCCATTTTATTGCATTGGCTATTTCTTTTTCTTTTTGTATCTTTGTTTTCCTGACTATTTTGCTAGCTTCTCTAAGTTTTTCCAAATATTGATACTTGTCTTCCTCTCTCTGTGATCTCTTGTACAGTATTTTATGAAGGCCACCCTCTTTTTCTTCACCTTTTCAGCTACTTCTTTTGAGAACCATGTTGTTGTTGTTGTTAAGTGCCGTCGAGTAGGAGTCGACTCATTCCCACCTGTCTCCTTAGCACCATCTCCTCCACTGTAGTCTCTTCCATCTCTCATATTCTCAGCCTATTGCTCTCCACTGCAACTTTCCCTGCAGCCTTCAGACATGTTGTGGTCACTTCTCTCCTCAAGAAACCCTCACTAGATCCTACCCGTCCTAACTATCAACCCATCTTCCTCCTCTCCTTTGTTTCTAAATTACTTGAACATCCGGTTCATCACCATTGTCTCGACTTTTTCTCCTCTCAAGCCCTTCTGGATCCTCTGCAATCTGGCTTTCATCCTTTATATTCTAATGAAATGGCTCTTGTCAAAGTCTCCAGTGACCTATTCCTGGCAAAATCCAAGGGCCTATTCTCAGTCCTCATCCTTCTTGACCTTTCTGCTTCTTTTGACACTGTTGACCACAACCTTCTCCTTGATACTTTGTCCTTGTCCTGTGCTATCATGGTTCTCTTCTTTTCTCTCCCATTGCTCCTTCAGTGTTTGTTCTGATGGATCTTCCTCTTCTGCTATCCCACTCTCAGTTGGTGTACCCCAAGGATCTGTGTTGGGTCCACTCCTTTTCTCTCTCTATCCCCAGTCTCTTGGTCCACTCCTCTCTTCCCATGGCTTTCAGTACCAGTGCTGATGACTCCCAGATCTACCTCTCTACATCTAAAATCTCTGACAAGCCAGGCCAGGATCTCTGCCTGCATTTCTGACATTGCTGGTTGGATGTCTCAATGCTGCATGAAATTAACATGGCCAAAACTGAGCTTCTTAATTTTCCCCCAAATCCCCCTCTCTCCTTCTTCCTTTCTCAGTCTCTTTGGATAATTCTCTACTTCCTCCTTGTTTCCTCAGCTCGCAATCTTGGGGTCGTCTTCGACTCCTCTCTCCCCCCTTCTCCATACACATACAACTGATAGCTAAAACCAGCCATTTCTTTCTCTACATCACCAACAAAATTTGCCCGTTCCTTTCTGTACATACTACTAAGACACTTATCCATTTTTCAGTCACCTCCCATCTTGACTATTGTAACCTATTCCTTGCTGGTCTCCCTCTGAATCATCTCTCTCCCCTTTAATCTCTTCCAACACTCTGCTGCGCAGCTAATCTTCCATCAGCTTCATCATGCTCATATTACTCCTCTTCCCAGGTCACTTCATTGGCTCCCTATCCGTTTCCACATCCTGCTGACCTATAAGTGCATTCACTCTGCAGCTCCTCGCTACCTTTCTTCTCTTATCTCTCCCTACACCCCTCCTCGGGAACTCTGCTCTTCTGGGAAATCAATTCTATCTGTGCCCTTCTCTTCTATTGCTAACTCCAGACTTTGCTTCTTTCACCTTGCTAATTCTTATGCCTGGAACAAATTACCTGAGTCTGTAGGTCAGGCTTCATCTCTGGCTCTTCTCTAATCCAGGCTGAAAACTTACCTCTTCACTGCTGCTTTCGGATCTTGATTCGCCTAATCTCCTTTGTGTTTCCTTAACATTCCCCCTACATGTAGTCTATATCTACAGCTATTGTGTTGGGACTGTCTTGACTAGATTGTAAGCTCTGACGAGCAAGGGCTGTCTTTTACATGTGTCTGTACAGTGCAGCATACGTCTTGTAGCACTATAGAAATGTTCAATAGTAGTAGTAGTAGTAGTATCTTCATCTCTCATCCTTTCCCTTAGCTCATCATAATAATCTCCTTGCTGTTGATCTCCACCTCAGGCTCATTCTTCTTTCTATCACCTCTTCACTCTCCCTTGAGATTCATTCACTCCACCACCCCCTGGCTATACCTTCTTTCTCTCACACCCCAGACTCAATCAGCTCATTCACTTTCTCCCCTGACTCATCCTTTCTCTCTCCCCTTTCAGATTTGTTCACTCACTCTATTACCCTGATAATTCCTTTACTCATTCTCTATCCCCTCACCCATTCTCTGTCCCCTCAGTCATTTTTTCATTCTATCTTTCAGCCCCCTTTCCCTCATACACTATTGATTAAAGCTAGCAGAAGGAGGAAAAGAATAGGGGTGCCTTAGGCCATCTCCTCTTTCTGCTGGTTCAATAGCAGTCATTGGGGTTGAACAGTGAGAGGAGGGAGAGGAGGACCTAAACTAGCAGTGGTGATCAGGTGCAGAAGAGATACGGGATGGCAATGTTGATCAGTGATAGGGGAGACTGGGATGGCAACACCAATTGGCGGTAGAAGAGTTCTGCAGCAGTAGTACGATTAAGGGCAGGGGGAAATCAAGATGGCGACACTGATCATTGCTAGGACAGTCTGGGATAGCAGCAGGCGGTCTAGGCTGGTGGCTGTGATTGGTGACAGAGGAGGCCAGGGGAAATTGGTGATCAGTGTTACATAAGAACATAAGATATGCCATACTGGGTCAGACCAAGGTCCATCAAGCCCAGTATTCTGTTTCCAACAGTGGCCAATCTAGGTCATACGTACCTAGCAGTTTCCCCAAGGGACACAGGTTCCACAATGCTTGTATTGGTTCAAGCATTGATATCCTGGGTCCCTTCTTAATAATGGTTTATGGACCTTTCCTCCAGGAACTTGTCCAAACCTTTTTTAAACCCAGCTACACTAACAGCCTTTACTACATCCTCCGGTAACAAATTCCAGAGTTTGATTACACGTTGAGTGAAAAAATATTTTCTTTTATTAGTCTTAAATAGTTTACCCTGTAGCTTCATTGCATGTCCCCTAGTCTTTCTATATTCTGATAAGGTAAACAATCGATCTACGTTTACCCGTTCCACTCCGTTCATTAATTTATAGACTTCTATCATATCTCCCCTCAGCCGTCTCTTTTCCAGGTTAAAGAGCCCCAACCTTTTTAGCCTTTCTTCATAGGAGTAGCCTTCCATCCCCTTTACCATTTTGGTGGCTCTTCTCTGAACCTTTTCTAAAATCGCTATATCCTTTTTAAGATACGGCGACCAGAATTGCACACAATATTCAAGGTGCGGTCTCACCATGGAACGATATAGAGGCATTATAATATCTTTTGTTTTATTTTCCATTCCTTTCCTTATCATACCTAGCATTCTATTTGCTCTCTTGGCCGCCGCTGCACACTGGGCCGAGGGTTTTAACATGGTATCCACAAGGACGCCTAAATCTTTTTCCTGGGTGGTGGTTCCTAATGTGGAACCTTGCATCGTGTAACCATAGTTTGGGTTGTTCTTCCCTAGGTGCATAACCTTGCACTTCTCCACATTAAATTTCATCTGCCATTTTGATGCCCAGTCTTCCAATTTATCAAGATCCTCTTGCAATTTTCCACAATCCTCCTGGGTTTTAACAACTTTAAATAGTTTTGTGTCATCAGCAAATTTGATAACCTCACTCGTTATTCCACTTTCCAGGTCATTTATGAATATGTCAAAAAGCAGCGGACCCAGCACAGATCCCTGGGGTACATGAAGGGCATGAAAGTAGGTCTAGGCTGGCAGCGGCGAGTTGCATTTGTCTCTTGCTCCATTTGCACTGCTAACTAGCAGGCACGCCGAAAGGACAGAGAAAAAGTGACTGTGATCTGCATTCTAAAAACACATGGCAGTTAGAAAGTTAGACAACTTGTTTGATGGGTAATATATCAAGTAAACCAGAAACTTGAAACACCCAGGCTGTGTGCGCTTCCTAAGCATATGGTGCTGATTTTATTGCTTCTGTTTTCAAGTGCAAATGTGCTTGTGACCCTAAAGGAGACTTTTGCAGCCGATTTGTGGTTGCCACCCACAGTTTGGGAACCACTGTAATAGCGAAATAATGGGGGAAATAGAAAGTGAATTCATGAGGATTTATAAGAAATTGCTGCTAAGCAACTGAAAGTTTTGAAAGTTGAGTTCCGTCCTGCAAGATTTAATAGGGGATGTCAAATACAGGAAAGTAAACGCTGGGATACTCAGCATAACAGCAGGTGGGGCACATCTACAGAGAGAAGGAAAGGTAATATGACCCATTCTGCAAAAGGAAACGGAAGAATTAAGCTAAACAAGAGAGAAGGACTTTGGCAATTGAAGAATGAAAGGGTTCCAGAAGGGAAGAATTTATTTATTTGCTGTACGAGTATTTATATACCATTAGTAGTAGAAACATCCTAGCAGTTTACAGTCCATAAAAGGGGGGGAGAAACCAAAGCCCTGCAAAAATCGAATTCCCATTAGAATTTTACATCAAAAATCATAGACACATCATGAAAACACAGACTGGGATACATAAGGGAAAAAGGATATTTGACAAGAATTTTTATGGTTGAAACTTTTTTTTATTGAGTTCAAATAACAGTCGTACAAAACACAACAGCACTATTCCGCTTATGATTCTCACTGTGTTGCATGTACAGATGTATATACAATATTATTTTGTTTTCCATATTTCTCCCCATTCTCCCTCCCCCCTTCTCTTAGTCACCCTAGTCCTCTTAGTACTCCTTATAAACATAAGGCCCGATCTTCAACACCGGCGGCTAGGCGCGAGTACAGTGCCTAGCCTTCGGTCCTGAACCTTAACCCTGGATAGTTAATGCTGGGGTCATATGAGGCCCTGACAATAAATATCCGGGATCGCCGCACATGCTCCATAACCACCAATATTCCCTCTAATTTTCTGTAGGCTGTGTGCGCATAAAATTTCAGCTGTGCGGCTTTTGAAGGAAGGTTAAATTTTTTGTGCGCTACATAACGACACTTGGAGTTATATACTTTAAAATTTGACTACACATTAGAATACAGTATGTACACCACATTGATGTTAATCAAATTAAATGAAAATAGACGATTACTAAATGAAGCGGAAAATTTCTAGTAATTACAATCACAAGTGTGGTATTATTTCAGTTAATTTTTATTGAAAGCCATTGTTATTCCATGTAAATAATTTATGTATGGAAGAAGAGTTCGGTGTCCTACATGGAGTGGTGGGTTCACCCCTAAACAAAGACATGGGGAGAGGTGGCCTGCACAGAGCAACAGGTGCACCTACTCTTGCTGGGCAGACTAGATGGACCATGCTGGTCTTTATCTGCTGTCACTTACTATGTTCTCAAAATTTCTCTCTTCGATCTTTCAAATGTACCCAGTCTGAATAAATTTTATCAAGGTCTACTGATCCGCCATCTTGAAGATGACTCTTAACACGCATCAGCATTTCCAAATGTTCTAAATGTAAGCGATTCCTTATTTTGGTTTTTAAACTTCATCAAGCTGAAACCACGCTCACAATCTGCACTAGAAGCCAAAAATGTTCCACCAATATCAATCAGTTTCGCTAAATCTGCAAACTGAGCATTCTGAAACGCCAAAGTCACCATATCCGGAAAACTGTTTATCAGTTTGCTTTTGATTTTTTCTGCGACTAAAAACTTGAAGTCATTGTACTGCTGAACAATAATATGTTCCTCCATAAGAAATTGTTTGTACTTTAAACAGAGTGATCGGACGTTTTCAATTCCAAATTCATAATCACACTGTGCTATTGCTGTCAAATCAAAAGCAGACCATTCCTCAATTTCATTTTCAGGAAATCTTTCCCCTAAATGGAGAGACAGCATATTAATGAAAGTAAGTGTGGAACCAGTATCCACTGAAGCGTCTCCAGGTATCTTGTCGAGAAGATTTTTAACATTATCAGTCCATTTTACTGTGTCACCCAAGTATTGCATTCGGATTTTGTTCAGCTTACCCTGTGCAAGATGATATGCTTCCAGTGGTGTTAGCCCACGTTTCTGAAATGCCATTGTTAATAAAGCTAGTTCAGATAAAACATCATTCAAAATTTGCAATGTTATATGGAATTGATGGCTGTTTAGCTTTTTATAACAGTACTTTGCAATGGGATCATTATCCTTATCTTCTTCAAAGTATTTTAATAATGGATCATAATTTCGAATAATTGCTTGAAGAGCAAAATGTCTAGATAACCACCGCACTTCGTTCAGAGGTCTAAAAGCAATTGACTCGCATTCAGAAGCATCTGCTAATTCTTTAAATTGTGACCTTTTAGTAGAAGATCGACAAAAGGTTGTGTAAACAGTTCTCATGAAAGTTTCAACTTCTTTCATCAACTTTACTTCCTTCCATGATTCAGAGATCCCCAAATCTTCACGATGGGCAACACAATGCTGCTGCACTAAATGCAAAATATTTTGTTTGAGCTGCGCAGCAACACCATTTATTCTGCCTGACATGACAGAGGCACCATCCGAAGTAAACATGACCATTTTGTTAAGGTCAAGCTTGTATTTCCCATAGAATTCCCGGAGTGCACTGACTATTGATGCAGCATCGCATGCTTCCAACTGTAGCATCCCACCAAATGAAGTTTTATACAGACATGAATTTACTGGCCGATATTTGAAGTACAATATTAAGTATTTGTTGACAGAAATGTCTGTGCTTTCATCAATAGTTAATGTATGATATGCTGCTGATGCAACATCTGCCATGAGCTTATCTTGGACATTCATGTTTATAATTTCAAGAAATTCAAACAAATAGTTTTTGCTTCTCCAGCTTTCAGGTATGGTTATGTACTTGGACATGTGTTCATTAATATCTTGAACAGAGAGCATGGAAATAGTCATCCGAACCGCCAGCAAAACACTATCAATTAGAATTTTAATTTCTTCTGGTGTAGAACGCTTCCGTTCATTACTAATTTGCCTTTTCTCTTTTTCAGCGGTGCTCTCAAGCAACAAGTTAAATAATCCTCCTCTTAAATTTGGATTTTTAGCTCTAAGTTTCTTAACACTTTCAGCATGAGTCTTACTAGACAGATGTCGTTTCAAAAAGTCCAGTTTCCACACATCATCCCAAATTTTGCCATTCGAAAACTCTCCGATGGTTTTTGCATCTCGGCAGTATAAACAGATTACTCCGTCATCCTCTTCGTAAGTGAATATTTCACGCAGTTGAACGCACGTTTTATCCCGAGATTTCGGTGTCTCCGTTTCAATCATTTCTTCAAGCCATTCAGGCTTAAAAGCTCTGGCCGTTCTCTTACGTTTTGCACCTCTCATTGCTATTGGTTTCGACATTTTAAAAGTGGTGTGGTGGTCACAGCAGGTGCTTTATTATTCAAAAGAAATGCCCACAGCCTACAGAAAATTAGAGGGAACATTGCTATAAGGTATGTACATGTATAAAAACAACATACACCAAGATTTTATGTAAAGCAACTAAAAAAAAAAAACATATGGCATAGTGACTTACCAAAAAGGTCAAAACATTAAAATGACATTAAAATAGCTGAACACTAAAAATCGACGACCGAGGGATAACAAGCATCAGTAACATGGGGGGGGGGGGGGGGGGGGAAGGGATAGGGGAAGGGGGGAAGGGGAAGAAAAAGAAACTGACATTGTATTGTAAGAGCCCTATCTGTTTAAAAGAAAAGGGAGGAAAACAAATGGGACTAAAAAAGTACCACTAATAAAAAAGGTGATGGATGCATATGTAGTAAAAATAATAACTACTTTTGGCATTAAAAGATCTCTCTGAAGATAAGTACAAATGTATGATAAGCACATTTGGCAAAAAGAAAGATCATCTCTGGTTGAAAGAAGAGAAAAGTAGGGGCAAGTCAAGGACATTTTCCCTCTTTCACAGGGTTCCTATGCCTGTACTCGCCAGCTCTATGGGGAAACCACCTGAAATAAAAAGGGGGCAAGAACTTAGAAATCCCACTCCTCATTTCTTAAGTGCTTTCCTGCGACATTCTTCACCTTCTCATTAAAACACAGATGAATAGTACCATTTAGAGAAGAGCAAAACACACACTGAAATTCTAGGGGGCCTTACACAACAGGTAAGAATGGTGTCAGGGAATAAATGGCTTTAAACAAACTTTCTGAAGAAAGTAGCCAGTGACAGTTGTGAGAAGAGCATCCTCAGTAGGAGCAGCAGTCCCATAGTGTTTTTAACATGCTCCTTCAGTAATCATAAATACACAATCAAATACCACTGATAAGACAATAAATAAGCAAACAAATTAATGGAGGACTAATTACATACAGAGAAGCAGGAGTGAAAGAATTCATGGAGAATTGATGAAAAGGCAATTTACCTTGGACCAGAAGAGGCCACAGTACGAACCACCCAATCTACTGTGGAGTATTAAATAAATGACTTACTGTAAAAAGATAAAACGGGTCGATACAAATAAGTAAGTAAAAAAATTGGAATCGCTTGTTGACCAGACAAGCCATAAATTTCCATTAAAAGGAGGCCATTTTGAAACAAAATGTTGAAATGAAAGAATGAAAAAAGTATATACCATAGACAACCTGATGAAGCGGCTTTCACAGCATGCACCAAGGTGCCAGCAGCAATCAATGTGAAAACAAATCGTGTTTATAAATATAACAAAAGAAATAAAAATGAACCACTGAAAAGGTATGGCAATAAAAAAAACCAAGTGTTTAAACTATAAAAACAGCACGGTCTGGTCGTAGCGGCTTTGTTTAAAGCACCCTTAAATTAATATGTAGAGCCGCGGGAAACAAGAAAGGGGGGGGGAGGGAGCTATAAAAGTTGTTGTTTTACTAACAGCCATTGCTCAGCCATTTTGAATGTGAATTCTGCTTGAGACTTGTGCACAAATAAATGATTTGGACCTTCTGAACTGACTCCTGGTATCATTGGTTTGTCTGCGCTCTGCTGCTACAGTCCGAAAGATCTCTCTGCTGTTTTCGTTTTATTTGGTACCAAATGAATTATATTCTTCTGTTGATTTGTCTGCTTGGAAGTGATATTGTTGTTTAAACCTGGATTTAAGGTGTCCCTTCCCCCATACCCTATACACACACACTTCCAGTAAATGTTCCTGGTACTAATCTTAGGGATGAGCATTTTATTTAAAAAATAAATGATATATGCCCTCTACCCCAACTTTGCCACACGCCCCCAAAAGGATGCCACCTTTTTGAAAGGTACGGCGTTCTCTCTGTCCTTGCTATAGGCCGATGGCCCCCAGACTGACATTTCTGGGAAGGAAGCCTGCCATAATATTCGGAGGGGGGGGGGGGTGTGCGCAGAGGCTGAATCGGGCTACGCGAAGGTGGGCTGCAGTGCCCGGTTTCGGACGTTAGGAGGAGCAGTGAGATTTATCTCCGTCTCCCCCTGCTCACAGCAGCTATTGCTTCCGATCACGCTGTCTGAATGAAGAAAGGCTAAAGACGTTAGGGCTCTTCAACTTAGAAAAGAAATGACTGAGACGTTTATATCATCATGAGTAGGGTGGAAAGGTTGTATCATGAATGGCCACTTAACCTTTCAAACAATTCAAAAACAAGAGGATGTACCATGAAAATAGCAATCTGCATCATAGAAATCGTAGAAAGTAAATTTTCACACAGTGTATGATTAAAATGTGGAATCTGTTGCTGGAGAACATGGTCAACTAACATCAGGGTTCAAAAAATTGGACAAGATCCTGGAAAAAAAATTCCATTAAAAAATATTAGCCAGGTAGACTTGGGAACACCATTGCTAATTCCTGGAAATGAGCTATGAGAAATGTAATCTACTTTTTGGGATTTGTCGAGTACTTGTGTCCCCGATTGGCCACTGCTGGAGACAGACTGCTGGGCTTGATGGATCTTAGTCTGGCTCAACATGGCTTATCTTATGTACTTATAGTCTTCCAGTCCAGACAGACAGTAGAAGATGCCTACATTAGAGATGGGAAAACCCCTGTTCATCAGAGAAAGGATGGAAAAGATATCCAAGAATTCCCATTAACATCAATGAAAAAATGGAGAGGGCAACTAGAGAGAGGGGAAGAGAATAGAGAGGCCAGCCCCTCCTGATTCTTACCCCAAGAAAGAGGAGCTATGGCAACAAATGAAAACATCGAAAAAATGAGACTGCAGTGACTGGGGACATGCTCTGTGTCAGCAGTAAAGGCATCACAGGAGTTGCCTCATAGGGGCACACATTGCAGGGAGTAACGCATTGTCTTCATAGTGCAAAGTACTATAAACACTATCGTTAACTGATTTCAAGGTACCAGTTCTGAAGATCTTACAATGTAGGTCTGGAGGTCCGAGATCACCGGGGGCCAGACCGGGAAGGAGGAGGAAGGCAGATCGCTCCGTGCTTGCATCTCTGATTTTTTTGCTCGTCTCTCTGCCAGCGAGGGTGGCATTTTATTTTATTTTTCGCTCTGCTGTTGCTGAGGGGAGCGGCGATTCGCAGAGAGCTGCGAGTGCGAGCGCGCCCCCCCCATGTTGCACCCGGCCCCCCCCCCTGCACCCCCCACGCTACGCCTCTGAAAATTAGCCTTTTTCCATTAAATAATTGGAAAGTAGGGTAACACTGCTGTTAGTAAGTTTGTCCTTGGCATCCAGCTCTTAAGGATTTACATCTAAAAGGACCTAGAGAGGGGAACAGCGTAAGAGTGCACTGCTTGCTGTTATCTTTACTTACATATGGGTGACGTCGGCATGCGCGGTCCCCTTCCCGCCCAAAAGGCAAATGTAAAAAATTAAATTAAATAAAATAAGCTATAATTAATCAAAGAAGGAAGCACTACCTAAAACATCCGTGTCCCGACTCCCGATGCACCGGTGTGTTGTTTCTCGCATCCAAGGCAGCACGTGGCACTGAAGGCTGGCTGAGGGAGGGATCCAAGGAGGTGCGTGGCTGGCAGGCAAGCAGGCACAAGAGCAGAAAGAGGCTGGCTTGCTGGCTGCCCCTCCCTTTTATTTCCCTCTAGCCTGCCATGATTCGTCAATCGTCCGGTCACATGTGAGAGGAGTGAGGGCAGGGGCTCAGTGCAGAGGAGAGATTCGCAGAATGGCAGTAGATCGGTGGTGCAGCCGCGGCCTTAAAAAACCCAAGGTATGAAATCAGTAATTTTTGTGCGCTCCTTGAAAAGTTGTGTGCGCTCGCTCGGCGAGGTGTGTGCGCGTGCACACGCGCACAGCTTAGAGGGAACAGTGATAACCACAGAAGCTGACCACGTAGCGGTGATATTGCACCACTGCCCGGTTAGCTCCCATGAATAAAAGATAGGTGAGCTTTAGCTGCGCCTATCTTTTATCCACGGGAGCTAAACAGCGGTGCAATATTGCTGCTACATGGTTATCTGTCGCCACCCATGACATGCCCCGATTCTAAGCAGTTAGTATCGGGGCATATAGCGGCGTGAGTTGGGGGATGTTGAATCCCGTTCAGCATCATTTACATGGTTTACAGCTTGGGCCTTGGAATATCGGGCCCATACAGTCTCATCTCTCACACACATTCCAAATCTCCCCTGAGAGGATCTTAAGGTTTAAACTGTTTATTAGCACTTATCAAATTATCAGAGCCCAGCAAAAATCTAATTCCCATTACAACTTTCCACACACATCAACCTCCACAATAAACAAAAAACCAACAGTGCGTTGAATTTTACATTTTCCTGTCTCCCTCAATCCTTCCCTCCTCCCTACCTCCCTTAGATCGCTTCACCACAGGGTAATAAATGCTGTTAGACCATACTATAGACATGCACATACACACAGCTACCTCACATAAACTGATGATACTTGAGGGCATAGGCTGAAGTCCTTACAGGCACATGGTCACCAGGAAATTCCAGAGTGTGTGTGCCTCACTTCCTCCTCCGTCCCTCCCTGAGGACCCTGCCAGCAAAACCCACAATTTATATATTTATATCTAAGGAGATAGAGTGCTCCTTCTCCCTCTCCCTCATCTGTATCCTAGAGTTGTGCCCAAACTGTCTTCTAGGCTACACCATTGTGGGACCCTCTCACCTCCCTGCGATTGCAGTGATGTGGTGCAGCCTAAAAGAAGAAGGTACCCCCCACTATCCTTTCCTTATCCCGAAGCCACCGTCCTCTTTCAGGATCCTATCCCCATCCCTGGAGTCAGTATGGAGCTGGAGCCTGTGATCAGCTGAGCCTGTATCCTTCCCATTATCAGTACTGGTTTATGACCTGGCTGAGAGCTCACAGCGGCAAGAACTGTATATACGGGCCCCAGACATCCATAAAGCAGTCCAACCTATTCTTATGCCCTTTGGCCCTTTTGTATTCCAAGAGCATAATCCTGTGCAAAGTATTCTTCCACTGCCAGAAGGAGGGGCCCTCCTCAGAGAGCCAGCCACACAAAACTGTTCCGTGCCCCAAGCAGGGTCTGCTGGACCCACTGCAGCAGAGGTGCTATCAAAACCTTCCAAATCATCATAGACATCCAGTACAACAACCTGAGTCAGCATTCCTACCGAAGCCCCCAGGACCATGCCCATAAACTGATGCACTCTCCCCCAATAATGAGCAACCACGGACATAGCCAAACATTGATGATACCAAAATCTGCAATATAGAGTAAACACCCAGAAAAGAGTAGATAACATGAGAAGGGATCTAGCTAAGCTTGAAGAATGATCTAGAATTTGGCAGCTGAGATTTAATGCTAAAAAATACAGGGTCCTGCATTTGGCCTGCAAAAATCCAAGGGAGCGGTACAGTGTTGGGGGTGAAGTACTTCTGTCCACAAAAGAAGAGCGTGATTGTGTCTGACAATCTTAAAGTAGCTAAACAGGTAGAAAAGGCAACAGAAAAAGCTAGTAGGATGTTTGGGTACATAGGGAGAGGAATGGCCATCAGAAAAAAGGAGGCGATAGTGCCTCTGTATAAGTCTCTGGTGCAACCTCATTTGGAGTATTGTGTGCAATTCTGGAGACTGCACCTTCAAAAGGATATAAATAGGTTGGAGACGGTGCAGAGGGTGGCTACACTAAAATGGTTAGTGGTCTTCATTATAAAGCATATGAGGACAGTCTTAAGGATCTTAAGTATGTTTTAGAGGAAAGGCGGGATAGAGGAGATATGATAGAGATGTTTAAATAGCTCTGTGTCATAAATGCACAGTAGGAGAGCCTCTTTTTATTGAATGCAAGCTCTGCTATGAGGGGACATAGGATGAGGGTGAAAGGGGATAGACTCAGGAGTAATATGCGGAAATATTTCTTTACAGAAAGAGTGGTAGATGCGTGGAATAGTCTCCCAATGGAGGTGGTAGAGATGAGGGACAGTATCTGAATTAAAATAAGCATGGGACAAGCACAGAGGATCTCTAAAGGAAAAGGAGGGGACTATTGTAGTAGTTGATATGAAAGGGCAGACTAGATAGAAACATGATGGCAGAAAAAGACCACATGGCCTAAGTGGTCCAGGGTGGGCTTCACTTCTGTGCAGTGTGGGCATTTTGCTGACTTTGCAAGCCCAGCCTTAAATGTCCTATTGGGGGTGCAATAAATCTGCATTTCCCAAAGTTTGGAATTTGTGCTTAGTCCCGGTATGCATTCTATAGCTGTGAGAATATCATCCCCTGTCACTGAGAACCCAAATCTTGGTTCCACATATCCACCAATGTATCACACGTCATAAGCCTTTCCGACCCACTAAAGGCCTGTTGTAGTATCGCTATCTTTGCTCTTCCATCTCCCCCCAACAGAAGCAACTCTTCTATTTTCAAACACAGTTTGTTGCGCAAATCATCTGCTCATAAACTGTGGATATAGCTTTGGGCCTGCAAATATGTAAAAACATCATTATCTGTGAACCCACAGGGCTACTGCCCAAGCTCCCCAGTTATCAAAGTTGGTTACTGCAAAATGCCATGGCCTCATCCGGCCTGGTAAAAACATGGTGTTGTCCCTGGTGTAAGATAGATACACAGTTTAGCTGGGTAAAGCATGAGGCGGCCACATACCTCCAAGACCTCCTTGCGTTTAGTGGTCATAGCCACAGAGTAGTCTTGAAGAATAAGGATCCTCTTACCATTGTGTTCCACGTTTCGCAAGTTCCGGGTGGCATGCAGCACAATTCCTTTTGTTGGTAGCTCCGGAACTGTGCTATAACCACCCGGGGTCGAGGTTTGCCCTTGCAGCATGGGCCTAACCGATGAACCCGTTCTATTTGCATTTTCCATTCCATTCTTTCGAGGCAGAGAACCAGTGGCAGCTAGGTCACTAGAAATCTGTGGAGTTCAGCGTCCAACACAGACTCTTCTATTCCAACAAATCATAGGCTTTTCCTCCTTCCCATGCTCTCAAGTTAGTCAGTCTTGTCTCATCTGCTGCCTTAGCTGTTCCTAGAGCTTCTTAATGGCTTTATCAGCCTCCCAACCCCTGTCTTCAAGGTCCGAGACTATGTTCCACCTGGCCAATGTGAGCATTGAAGTCAGTCACAGATTGGGCAACCTTAGCCATCTGGTCGGAAAGCCCATTAAATCTTCCAAAGCTCACACCACAGTCGCCAAGGCCTCTTCAACCACCAACACTGCCATTTCTGAGTGCACACTTGATGAGGCCCCATCTGCCATCACCTGCCGGCCCTTTTCTTTTCATATGGGTTTAGCTGCGATCAAGGTACATGAATTCTTCACATTTAGCAATCATCTTCCCCAAGGTATACAGTTTTTACAGGTACCAGAAGTTCTGCAAAACCATAAATATGAAAGTGGTTTGGGTGTGGAGCACTGGAGTAGAAAGAAACACTGCTTTCCCTGCTCCCACATCACACCTGACAACAATTTTTAAACTACAGACAAAAGAAATACAGTATGGCAGAGACACATTAGGAATGGATAAGCTGAGATGAGAAAAGTAACCTGGGAGTGGGACTTTGTTTTCTCTCATTTCTTATTTTTCAAAACGCCAGGTTTTAAGGCCTATCTTAAATTTCCTATAGGAGGACTCAAGCTGGAGCTCCGTCAATAAAGCACTCCAGAGGGAAGAAGCAGTGGAGCAAAAGGCGATGGATTTGTATATATCCAGGTGTAAGAGTTCTGGAGGGTATGACTAAAGATTTTGATTGGCTGAACGCAAATCTTGAGTTGGCTGATAAGGAAGACTATGAGAATGGAGGTGTACTGGGAGGCCGGAGTAGAAGCCCCAATGAGCCAGCAGAAGAATTTTAAACTTGATGCTATAACAGATGGTAAGCCAATGCTGCTCACAGAGCAGTGGGGTCACAAGATCTAGTTTCTTTGCATTGTAAATGAGTTTAACCGCTGTACTTTGTACAATCTGAAGTCATCTTTTTTGCTGTTGGATGACACCTGCCAGTAATATAGTAACAAAGTATATGATGGCAGATAAAGACCAGTATGGCCCATCTATTTATTTATTTATCTATTTATTTACATTCTCTTATATACCGCGCTATTCTGCATCAGTGCGGTTTACATTGAACAAACTGAAATTACATTGAACAGGGCATTATAACTTGGAGATAACTATTTTACAGGGAACATGGGCTATGGAGGGTTAAGTGGCTTGCCCAAGACCACAAGGAGCACCTGTGGAACTAGAAACCCCAGTCCTTCCAGCCCAAGGTTGCTGTCCTCTAGTGGGATTTGAACCCCCGACCTTCCGGCCTGAAGTACCTTGCCCCAACCACTAGGCCACTCCTCCACTCCGATGGCATTACCTGTTTCCCATCAGCCCCGGCCGGCTTAACAGAACCGCGAGAGGGAAACCCTCCCTTCGCGGCTCTGAAAGCCGCGCCGAGGAGAGTGATTGAGGGAGGGCTCTGCCGGACAGGAGGGAGGGCTCTGTTGGGCGGGCGGGGGCCCCGCAGGAGACACTTGATTCTGCCACTGCCAGGGTGGCAGCAGCAGCAGCAGCAAGTTAGTTTTTTCTTTTAAAGTTTTCCTGGGGTGATGGGGGGAGGGGGGTTAGGACTGGTAATGGGCTGATGGGGGGTTAGGACTGGCAATGGGCTGATGGGGGGGTTAGGACTGGTAATGGGCTATGGGGAGGCTAAGACTGGAAATGGGCTGATGGGGGGTTAGGACTGGAGGTGGGCTGATGGGGGGGGGGGCTAGGAAAGGAAATGGGCTATGGGGGGGGGGCTAGGACTGGTAAAGGGCTGGGTGGAAGGGGGGACTTGAACTGCAAATAGCTGATGGAGATGGAGACGGGGGCTTGGAATGGAAAGTGAGGGGGAGCTAGGACTGGAAATGGGCTGTGAGGGGAGGGAGCTAGAACTGGAAATGGGCTGAGTGGGGGGGGGGCTAGGACAGGAAATGGGCTGTGGGGGTGTGTGCTGAGATTGGAAATGGGCTGTGAGGGGAGGGAGCTAGGACAGGAAATGGGCTGATGGAGGTGCTAGGATAAGACTGGAAATGGGCTGTTGGGAGTGCTGAGATTGGAAATGGGCTGTGGTGTGGGCTTGGAATGAAATGGACTCATGGAGGGGTTAGAACTGGAAGTAGGCTCATGGGGGCTTGGATTGGAAATGGGCTGAGTGGAGGAGAGCTAGGATTTGACATGGGCTGATGGTGGGGCTAGGAATGGACTAGAAATCGGCTGATGGGGCGCTGGGATTGGAAATGGGCTGATGGGGGGACTAAAAGGGAGCGGATGCTGGGTGGGGCTGGAACTAGAAGGGAGCTGATGTTGGGGGAGGATTAGAATGGGATGGGGCTGGGAGAGTGAAATGGAGAGGGGAAAAATATTTTGTGTGGGAGGGAAAAAATCTTCAATTGACCAGGTATTGGGAGAGTAAGTGGGGATTGAGGATGGAGGGGTAAAATTTGAGTGGATGAAATAGGAATGAGGAAAGAGCAAAAGGAGAAAGATTAGTATGTTAAAGCAGATGTAGAGAGAGAATGGAAAAAAACTAGGAGAGAAGAAAGGACAAATGGACAGCAGATGATGTAGAGTTAGCAGAAGACACGAAGAAACCAGAAGAAAGTGGCTTGGAGCAATTGTAACTGAAAAAAAAAATGTACAAAAGGTAGAAAAATCTCTCTTTATTTTGAATTTATTAACTGGAATATGTCAGCTCTGGGACGCATGCATCATTAACGTCTGTGCTTTGTTTAGTACAAGAGGAAATAGAAATTACACTTACCTGGTAATTGTAGTTCCTGGAGGGTCCAGTTTAGTCCTCCACATCAGGGTAGTGCACCTCCTCCTGCAGCAAGGAGACTGGACCAATCAAATCTTTCCCCTGTCAGGATGTATACTGCTGGAGCTCCCATCAGCCCCCCAGTGAACTGTTAACAAAGCAAATTCAAAAGAGAAATATGGATGAACCACTGAAAAGAGACCCCTCCCCGAAATAACTTGACTCCTTCCCCAAACGAGGGAGCCGTAGCTGTGCACATCGCGTCCACCTGGACAACTGAGCCTAAAGAAAGGCACTGCCGCATCGCCAAGAAAGGCAAGTGATCAACAGAGAGCGGAGACCCCCAAACTTGAGGACCACAGAAAATTCGCTTAACCAACTCTCTCACACACCGCATTAGCGCGCCAAATGGAAAAGAATCTCTCGGGAGGGAATGAGGACTAAATTGGACCCTCCAGGAACTACAATTACCAGGTAAGTGTAATTTCTATTTCCTGAGCGGTCTTCCAGTTTAGTCCTCCACATCAGGGATGTAACAGAGCAGTAATTAACAGGAGGGACCAACCCACCCGGCGCGCAAAACAGCCGAACCGAAGCAAGAATCCCTGGATGCCAGAACATCCAGCCGATAATGCTTACTAAAAGCATGGAGCGACGACCAAGTAGCCGCCCTGCAAATGTCCACTGGCAGAACCAAACTGCGCTCCGCCCACGACGTCGCCTGCGCCCGAGTGGAATGGGCCCGCAAGCCTAACGGAACCGCACGGCCACGCATAATATACGCCGACGCAATTGCCTCCTTAATCCATCTGGCAATAGAAGACTTCGTCGCCGCCTCTCCTTTGCGCTTACCACCAAACAGGACGAACAGTCGTTCCGTCTTACGAAAAGACTCTGTAGCTTTTAGGTAGCGGCGAAGCATCCGCCGAACGTCTAGCCAAGACAACCCCGCATCAGACGCGCCCGCCCCCGGGGAGTTAAAGACTGGAAGAAACACGGCCTGATTCAAATGAAAAGGAGAGACCACCTTAGGGAGGAAGGAAGGAACAGGCCGCAAGACCACTCTGTCCCTAGAGAACAATAAGAACGGCTCACGACACGAAAGTGCCTGCAGCTCCGAAATGCGCCGAGCTGAACAGATGGCCACCAAGAATACAGTCTTCAAAGAGAGATCCTTCACGGACGCCAGGCGAAGAGGCTCAAAAGGCTTCTGGACTAAAGCTTGCAACACCAGATTTAAATCCCATGGAGGAATGATTGCCCTGCGCAAAGGCCGCAGACGGAATACGGCCCTCAGAAAACGTTGCACATCCGTGTGTTCCCCCAGGGGAACCCCCAAGACCTTACCCCTGTAACACGCTAGGGCCGCCAATTGCACTTTCAGAGAACTGGCAGCAAGACCCTTATCAAAACCGTCTTGCAAAAAACTGAGAATGACTGGTATCGAGGCCGTCGTGGCCCGGGTATCGTGCCGCGAACACCAATCTTCAAAAATGCGCCAAACGCGCACATACGTAAGCGAAGTAGATGCCTTCCTCGCTCGAAGAAGAGTGGCAATGACTGCTGAAGAATAACCTTTTCACCTCAACCTAGCCCTTTCAATGGCCATACCGTAAGTGAGAATCGAGCCACCTGCGGCATCCGCAGCGGACCCTGAAGCAATAGGTCCTCCAAGGTCGGCAGCCGCCACGGTTTGCCGTCGAGGAGTCGAATCAGATCCGCATACCACGGCCGTCTGGGCCAATCCGGAGCCACGAGAAGAACCTTCCCCCGATGCGCCTCTATGCGTTGAACCACCCGACCGATCAACGCCCACGGAGGAAAGACGTATAGGAGACCGTAGATCGGCCACGGGCGAATGAGAGCATCTATGCCCTCTGACATGCGTTCCCGTCGCCTGCTGAAGAACCGAGCGGTTTTGGCCGACTGAAAGGTTGCCATGAGATCCATGACCGGAGGCCCCCCATCTGCGGACTATTTGAGCGTACACTTGCGGGTGGAGTTCCCACTCCTCGGCATCCACCTGCACTCTGCTGAGGAAATCCGCCATCACATTCTCCTTCCCGGCGATATGTCCCGCTGAAATGACGAGCAGCCGAAATTTCACCCACTGGAACAAGTCGGCCTCTTCTTCCATTGCTCTGCTTCCCGTGCCGCCCTGACGGTTGAGGTATGCAACGGTCGCCGAGTTGTCGGAGAGGATGCGCACAGTCCGGCCCGTCACTAAAGGTTCGAACGCCTGTAGTGCCCGCATCACCACTCGCAGCTCGAGGCGGTTGATCGATCAAGAAGCTTCCAGAGCCGACCATGTCCCCTGCGCGAAGCGACTGTCGCAATGAGCTCCCCAACCCGCCAGGCTCGCATCCGTTATCACCGGTAACCAAACCGGCTGCTCTAGAGGGACTCCCGCCTGCAACGCCCTCAGGCTCAGCCACCATCGTAACGACTGCCGCACTCGCCGCGGACAAGGTAACCGCCTGCCCATCGAATCCGTTTGATTCGACCAACGCCGTAAAAGGGCTCGTTGCAGTGGACACATATGATACCTGGCCCAGGGGACTACATCTAGAGTCGCCGCCATCGTTCCCAAGACACGAAGGTACCACCAAGCTGACGGAGCCGGGAATGCTAAAAACTTGCGAATTAGAAGACGCAAAGCTCGTGCTCGGTGATCCGGCAGAAACACTAACCCTTTTTCCGTATCGAAGCGAACTCCAAGATACTCGAGGGACTGAGTTGGCACTAAATGGCTCTTCTTCTGATTGACCACCCAACCAAGACTTTGTAGTAGAGCGATCACTCTGTCCGTGGCTTGCACGCTCTCCCTCTCGGACTTTGCTCGAATTAACCAATCGTCGAGATAAGGGTGAACCAAAACACCTTCCTTCCGCAATGCCGCCGTGACTACCACCATGACCTTGGTGAAAACACGGGGCGCTGTGGCCAGACCGAATGGCAGCGCTTGAAACTGGTAATGACCCCAAGGAAGCGCAAACCGTAGGAACTTTTGATGAGCGGCCCTGATCGGAATATGTAAGTAAGCCTCCGAAAGATCGAGAGATGTTAGGAATTCACCCTGACACACCGCCACTAAGACGGATCGCAGAGTTTCCATGCGAAAATGAGGCACCTGAAGGCAACGATTCACTCCTTTGAAATCCAGGATAGGACGGAGGGACCCGTCCTTTTTTGGCACCACGAAATAAATAGAGTACCGACCCGCACCGAGATCGGAATCTGGGACAGGCACCACTGCCCCCAAGGCTAGCAGGTGGTTTAACGTTACGCGAACGGCTAACACTTTTTGAGGACTCTTGCAGGGCGAGAGAACGAAGACATCCCGGAGAGGACAAGCCAGTTCCAAAGCGTACCCCTCCTGGATGATCTCGAGGACCCACTGGTCCGAAGTTATTTGGACCCAGGAAGAAAGAAAATGACGAAGGCGACCTCCGATCACCTGATTTCCTTCCGGGGTCCGCCTCGCTTCATTGCGGCTTGCGACGAAAGGAAGAGGAGGAGGAAAGGGAGGCAGTCGAGAACCCCCTACCCGCTACTCGAAACCCCCGAAAACCCGAGGATCTAGTGGACAGTCTGCCGCGCTGGAAAACCCCAAGCCGGGAAGACTGAAACCGGCGAAAGTCCCGAAATGGACCTCTAGCCGAGGACACGCCCCTATTCTGTCGGGGCTTATCCTTCGGAAGCCTCCCGCCTTTAGATTCTCCGAGGTCCTTGACCAACTTATCCAGGTCTTCGCCGAACAACAGCTTGCCCTTAAAGGGAAGCTTGCTGAGACGCGCTTTGGAAGACCCATCAGCAGCCCAATGACGAAGCCAAACAGTCCTGCGTGCAGCTACCAACGAAGCCATGCTGTTAGCCAAGGTTCTGATCAAATCATAGTGAACATCTGCCAAATATGCCGACCCCGATTCCAATCGGGTTACCTCCAACAAACCCGGTTGGTCCAGGCGGGAGTCTTGCCGCATATGCTGCGCCCATCTCAAACAGGCTCTAGAGACCCAGGCCCCACAAATAGACGTCTGTAAAGCCAAGGCATTAGTCTCAAAGGCCTGCTTCAACAAGCCATCCACCTTCCTATCTTGAGTGTCCTTCAAGGCCGCACTGCCTTCAACCGGAATGGTCGTTTTCTTAGTCACTGCCGAGACCGCTGCATCGACTCGTGGCGAACGAAACTTCTTTGTCCTTGTCCGCCAGAGGATAGAGATGGTTCATCGTCCTGATACCCTTCAAGCCGGACTCAGGTTGATCCCACTCAGCCTGAATCATCTGATCGACCACTCTATGGATCGGGAACACTGTCTGACAATCTCGCACCGCTTGAATGAGAGGGTCTTCCAAAGTCTCATCCTCCACGGACCGCCCGACAGACAGGTTCAGAGCTTGCAGAGATTCTGTGATTAAGGGAAGCAATTCTTCTTTGCGAAATACCCGGATGATACGAGCCTGATCCTCAGGTTACGGAATCTCCCCTTCCTCTAAGTCGTCGAGCCTGTCCTCGGGCTCTCCATCAGACCATACCTGTTCCTGGCACTCCAGATCAGGGTGTTCTAGTTCTGAAACCCGGGACTGCTTGGCCGGCTTAAGAGTGTCCACCCTCGCCCCCCCCTCCCTTGAGGGACAGTGGAGCCTCCGCCACCGTGCCCATTTCAGAAGCCAGTCCCAAGCGTCCCTTCTGGAAAGCTTGATGCATAAGAAGCACAAAATCAGGGGAAAATCCACCCAACACGCCTCGGAGGCCCCTACAGCCTGCAATCCCCCTGGCGTAGACGGAGAAGGAGAAGAGGACGGAAGGAGAATCACTGGAGAGAGCTCTTCGGCTCCGGAAACTGGTGGATCCACGGGCTCCAAAGGCACACTGCTCTCCATGGGCTGCGGCAGAGCGGTCTGATCGCAGGCGCAACCCTTGCAGATCCCAGCGTCAGAAACAGAGCCTTTGCGGGACCCACAGATCACGCACTGCGCCCGTCGGGACATGGAGGATCACCTCAGAGAAGAGCAAATCAGCTGAAAAAGAAAGCAGGCCAGCGCACAAGCAGGACTGCAGCAAACCAACAGCCTCACCGAAAGAAGCTGAAAACTCTGCTTTTTTTTTTTTTTTTTAAATTATATATCACCTTGGCTCACTGTAGTACAAAAACAAGGGCAACTGTGGCTAGGGCGCACAGGCAGGACCCCCGCAGCACGGCCCGACGAAGAAAAACGGGAACCGGAAAAAAACAAAATGGCCGCCGGCACCACGGCGAGGAAAAAAAGGCGCCAAAAAGAACTAAAGTCAAAGAAAACAAACAAAACCGCACTGATTTCGCCACCACAAAGATCCCCGGGAACCTTAAAACTGACAAAAAGGCACTTACCGCATAGACGCTGCAAGACAACGGAGCTGAAACGAAAGGATCTAATCGCCAGGGCCCCGCAGTGAGAAAAACTCAGAGTGTAGAAAGGAGCCTTCTGGGGTCCCCCGAGCAACGGGATCGCCGCTCTGAGATGGTCACCCAAGAAATAATGTGTTGAGTAGCGCCCGATTCCTCCTCCATGCTTTCCAGGAGGGGAGATCAAAGGCTGTAGACTGCACTCGACGTGCCGTTAGTCAGAAGCAGGCAGACGGGCAGTGCAAGCTCGGCTCCCTCATGCAGAGGATTTAAAGAGACACACCCTAAATCTGAAGGAAAGGAAAGCAAAGGAAATTAAAGGTGAAAGAATTCAAACAAAAAGCCAAAAAATAGAGATCTAAGCCCTAAAGTGAGCCCAGACCAGGCTCACACCGCCTCCTGCTGCAAGGAGACTGGACACACTGGGGGGCTGATGGGAACTCCAGCAGTATACATCCTGACAGGGGAAAGATTTGATTGGTCCAGTCTCCTTGCTGCAGGAGGAGGTGCACTACCCTGATGTGGAGGACTAAACTGGAAGACCGCTCAGGAAATTAATTTATAGTTTTATTTCTACATTGGTGTTGTACATTCCAAGTTTGGCTTTTGGGGTTCCCAGTTTAATTATTGTCTTCCTGTTTCTAAATTGTGATTCCTTGTTTGGTGATGGTCTATGTTCTGCATGTGTAACTGAGCTGGGGTATTCTGTTTATGTAATTCCTATTTGACATTGCCACTTGTTCTCTTTCCCCAGTAGGTTATGTATTGTTATTCTCTGAAATGTATTGATTTAATATTTACAGTGTTGCCTTTTGATAGGTAGAGTATGGTGCTTTGTGAGTCCTGGTAGTGCTGTTAGGATACGGCGGGTTTGCTATGGGTTCTAAATGTCAAAATACCATAATCTACCAAATTTCAACAAATGTGTAAGACCCCAGAACAAACTATATTAATTTTTTTAATTTTTTTGTTGGAGTTAGTTGTCAAAGTGAGTGGACAAATGACCACACACCACCGTGACGTCTCCGTATTAATAAATGTAAACATAAAGCTTTTACGCTTTTAGTACTTAGCTCAATTGATGAACTTTTTAGAGATAAATGCCAGAATGTTTCAAGCAGCGACGTGCAACACGTTTCGGGTCCATCGGTTGAATACGGTGGCTCCTAATGGTTTAAACATGCAAATTGACTGGCATACTATCCTCTAGTTATTTGATCTAAGTTTTGTTCTGGAGCATCAAGAAATTACATTGCTTATTATCGGGTGTTCTCCTGTGGTGGGTTCCCCCTTCATAATTGCAATGTTTTACAATTTTGTCATGATTGGTGGCTTTTTGATCACATGATGTAAGCGACGTCAGATGCCGAGCAGGCAGTAAAGCTATAAGGCTCCCTACTTCGGTTCATTCCTGCAAAAGCTCTGTGATTTGCTATAAGGTTTTGCCAGCCTTTCTACACGCCTGAAGCAGGGTTGATTGAATCATTGAAACTTTGGAGACGACCCGAAACGTGTCGCACGTCGCTGCTTGAAACATTCTGGCATTTATCTCTAAAAAGTTCATCAATTGAGCTAAGTACTAAAAGCGTAAAAGCTTTATTTTTACATTTATTAAAACGGAGACGTTGCGGTGGTGTGTGGTCATTTGTCCACTTACTTTGACAACTAACTCCAACAAAAAAATTTAAAAAATTAATATAGTTTGTTCTGGGGTCTTACACATTTGTTGAAATATGGTAGATTATGGGTTCTAAATGGGCAGTGTTTGTAGTAGTTCCCAATGTGCCTGGTGGTTGGTACTGGATTATAGTAATGTAGAAATCGTTTAGTCTTTCTTTATCCATACGCTCATTAAGAGGCATGTTTACTAAAAGTTAGTGTATGGTAACATTATGCAAATATTTATGCAAATGAGGCCCCGCACCCCCCTTGGGCTGCCGCTGGTTGAGATATAGCAAAACCATCTGCTGGAGTGGCAGAAGAGTCCAGAAAATAGCTGCCATCAAATTGTTTTCATGTCAATTTATTGCTTTTTCCTGTGAGTACACTACACAAAGAGTATGGGATGCAGCAGTGTTACAGGGCTTTTTTCTCTAGCTGAACTAGACTGTGCTCTTGTGATTTGGTGCAAAAAAAGTCAGGTTGGGGGTTTAGAATATAAAATGCCTATCCTGTCCTTTATAAATAGGCATTACATTCTATCTACACTACGGTCAAAGTGACACACCTAGTCAGACAGGATAATGAAAGAAAGCTGGGAAAACCAAGTCCAGATGAAGGCCCTGCTCACACCTTGTTTTTAGAGGCCTGACCTTTCCAAAGGCCATGCAGGAGCTGTAGGGAAAGCTGCAAATGTCAGAGTGAGATCTGGGAAATAGAAACACCAAGTTTGAAATTCACATTGGCCATGGTTGCTATATTCTAAGGGACTTAAGACGATCACCATTTCTGTGTCTATTCCAAAACAGTATTTGAAGAAGGAGGTCCTCGATATGTGAAATGGAATTTTAGAAGGGACATCTACGAAGAACATTCAAAAATCCGGGGAAGTGGCAGCAGTGAAGGGAGGCACCCTGAAAAAGAGAACACCCCAATAACCTGTTCTGAAAACAGGCTCTACACGGGTATTTGGAAATGCCTGCATGTCTATCATAGAAGGGAGATGACTATGCTATAAGACTTCCATGTCCTGGCCTGCCATTTCAGATACTCAGACATGCGGCAGAAGGCCAGTAATATATTTGGAGTATGCTTTCCCATGCAGGTTTCTTAGAGCAGGAAAGAATACTAGCCGAGATGAAAATGCATTATGTGCTTTCCCCGGAAGAGTTTCATCCATGAAATGATCACTTATTTTCACGTTGTTTGTGGCTAGGAGCAGGTATAAGCATAGATGTCTCACCCACCAGGGCCAGATGCATGTCACGGTTCAATTTCAGAACAGCCCAAGCTCCACAAGAGGCTGCACCTCCACCATGCTACATGGACATTCTTATGCTGGGAACTTCTGTATAGCTGGTTTCTAAAATGGGTCCAGGGACATCTCTCTGATTTGCACATGTGAATGCCCATTTTCAAATGTCCAGCTCATGAAAAGGGCTTCTAAAATACTCCTCATAATGAATAAACATTATAGAGTGGAAGCAGTGGTGCACAGAGGGCAGGGTGGTGGGTGCGGCCCGCCATAGGTGCCAGTTGGGAGATGTTGGCGCTTCCAGGCCCTCACGGAGGAGGTGCTTGTGGCAAGCATACCTTTGGCTGGCTTGCTGTGCTTCCTCCTCTCCAGGTCTGGTGGTTTTTCCTCCCGGCGAAGTCTCGCGGTGCAGTGCTTCTTGCAAGACTTCACTGGGAGGAAAGAGCCACTGGACCTAGAAAAGAAGCAGCATTGCACGCCAGCAAACATATGAGGGCCGGCGAGGGAGTGTGAGTGAGCATCGTTGTGCGGGGGGAGGAGGGGGGGTTTCTGCTCTGGGCACCGAATATCATTGGAATGCCATTGAGTGGACGACGTTCCATTGCTGGTTGTGCAAGGAAAGTTCTCTTTGAACATTAAGGAGCAGAGTTAAGGACTGATATGGGGTGCAGTTAAAGGTGTGCTAACATTAAAATACATTATTAGTCAGTAGGTCCCATTGAATAACATGGGACCTGCATTAAAATAATGCTTGGCAAAGTAGAAGGTAAACGCAAAAGAGGAAGGCCAGCAATGAGATGGATCGATACAAAAACAGCAGCTACTGGTGCCAGTTTGTCAACAAGGAACTGCCTGACTGAAGACCGAACACATTTTAGGACAACTATCCAGAGGGTCGCCATGAGTCGACGGCACTTAACAATAATGTTAGCACACCTTAGTAACTAGACCCCATAATTCATTGCTGTGCTTTCTGTTCATGCAATATTATTTGATTTTCCTTGCTGCAAAATTATGTCATAGTCACAATTCACAACAAAAAAATTGCATAATTTCTTGGTATACAGAAAGTTAAAGGGGGCTTTACGGTTAGTAATGAGAGGTTAATTTTATATGGTATGTATTAATCATGGACATGCTATGCATAAGTAGAATCATAGAAAACTGCACCTGTATTTTTTAAAAGTTGTGGCAAGATTTGTACAATTCATAAAATGCACATCTCTCTTCCCCTTCCTCCAAAGTCTTGCATGTAATGGAAAAAGTATGCACATACATTTTACATGTGTATGTGCTATGGGTCACTCACACTCTTCCAGGTATGTGCAGACATCAGCAACATAGCTCCAACATTTTGCAAACTGATACCCATCTCCTAGTGGCGCTCATCATAGAAAAGGAAAAGCACCTGGTCCTTATCTTGGGCATGTGGATGAGGCAGAATTGTATGACCCAACCCTGATAGGCCCTTATCCAGGACTTTAACCTATGGACTCATACCCACAGGAGGTAAGAGCCTGCAAGGTGGTTGATTCAGGAGCTTTTGGACAAGCCTTGAGAAGGTGGAAGGATACAAAAAGGGGAACAGATATGTTTCTCTGCCTAAGATGCTGCCGCATTAAAGAAGAAAAGTGGTATCAACAATAGGATATAAAAGTCAGTACTTCAGACATCAACCATCAAAGCCCTTAAACACTGACAACAACCTGTTTTCAATAATGCACTCTATTTCATTACTCTTTTTCAGTTTAAATTATTTTTTATTGGGAAAGGACCTCAGATGCTTACCATTGGAGTCATTATCTTGCTTTATGGCAACCAATGACTTAAACAACAATCTCTATTTCTTTCATTCATCGGTCCAAAATCCAATTTTTTATCTATTAAAACATTCTCCAAAATCATTTCATATCACAAATATTCAGTGTTTATATTAAGTAATTTGGCTCAGATGTCTGCTTATCTTGAATTATCTACTAAATATGTGAAATACTGTGGAACCCCTTCTTAACTCCTAATAGTATTTTTGTTGGACATAAACCGCAAGAGGAAGGTAGTTCCACACTCCCTCATATACAATACATGTCCCTTTTATTCATCCGATTCTCATGATGCAGATTTCTTCATAAACATGTTAAAAACCACACTTATCTGATCAATTGCACGACGTGCACGTTTCGAGGCTGAAGCCCCTGTTTCAAGTGCTCCCAATGAAATTCAGTGTGTCGAAGTTCTCTCATAACCGCCAAAAAATGCTGAACACTTGGCTGTTGTAATCAGGGATACCTGCTCAAGATAGGCTACTTGCAGAACTGTCTATCATCAGAGAACACCAATCACATGAAGGGAATTCTCACACCTCACGGGATTCCCTATACTGAAAGGTTGTGTGTCAAAAAGATCCTAACCAATAGATTTCTCGATTCAGTCCTACTGGGAAAACAGTTCTTAGAAGAAATATCCAATGCTGCTCTAATCTGCGCAACTTCGCTAAACAATCGGATGAATAAAAGGGACATGTACTATATATGAGGGAGTGTGGAACTACCTTCCTCTTGCGATTTATGTCCGACAAAAATACTATTAGGAGTTAAGAAGGGGTTCCACGGTATTTCACATATTTAGTAGTTGTTCATGATTTGAATACCATTTTTCGGGGGGGGGGGGGGGGTTATCTTGAATTATCTGGCTCAAATGGAGGCCAAAGACTGTTTCATGGGTTTAAGCTCTTGAAACGAGTTGTGCTATTCAGCCTTCATTACCATGCCACCTGGATTTATACAAACTGCTATAGTTTGAATCACATGTCAATGTCCCAATTATTCCATCATGCTATTTCATATTATTATTATGTAAGAATGAAAGGAAAAGTAGTATCAGCAACTGAAGACTTTAAAATCAATTTGTTCATTTGAGCTGGATAGCTCAAGATAAGTGGGCATTTGAGCTCACTACTGGGGTCCAATTGTACCTATATGATCAATATGTGATGATGATGATGTTGTTAAGTGCCGTCGTATCAGTGTCGACTCATGGTGACCCTCTGGTTAGTTGTCCTAAACTGTTCAGTCTTCAGTCAGGCAGCTTATTGTTGATAGGGTGGCATCCATAACTGCTGTTATTGTATCGACCCATATCATTGCTGGCTTTCTTCTTTTTCATTGACCTTCAACCCTGCCTTGTCTTTCTCTAATGATCTCTCTTTGCATGATGTGTCCAAAATATGAAAGTCAAAGTCTTGTCATCTGAGCTTCCAAAGAAAGCTTAGGTTTGATCTCCTCTAATACTGAATGGTTTGTTCTTCGGGCAGTCCATGGTATATACAGTATTTCTCCAGGACCAAGCAGGAAGTCAGTCCTCACATATGGGTGACGTCGGCGCCGACGGAGCCCTCGCGGAGCAATTTCCCCAGCTTTCAAAGAAAGCCTTTGGGAATTGCAGCGCGCATGCGCGGTCCCCTTCCCGCCCAAGGGTGCCATCTTGCTCAGTCTTCTTTTTTCCGCGGAGCCCTACAGACGCTGTTTGTATTCACCGCTGAAAAAGTTGATTTTCTCTCTTATTATTTATTCTTTTTCGGTTTGACGCCAGATCCTTTTTCCCGCCCGGACCCGCTACGCCGGTATCGGGTCTGTTTCTTTATTTTTCGTTTTTTTGTCCTTCGTGACAAGCGTTCGCGCCATTTTTTTCCTTTTCACTGGCAGCCCTGTCTTTTGACCTCGCAGGGGCCCTTTTTCCCTCGATGGCTGCCAGCGGGTTTAAGAAGTGTGATCGCTGTAAGAAACTCATGTCTCTTACCGACACACACGACTGCTGCCTCCGCTGCCTCGGACCCGATCATGACCCGATGATCTGTGGTCCGTGTGGCAAAATGTCCTCAAAAGCGTTGAGGAGTCGGCAGCATCAGCGAGAACGAATTTTCTCTGACTCCGCGTCCGGCCGGGCCCGGACCTCGTCAGAGGCTTCGACGTCCCGGGACTCCGGTCCTGAGCATCGTCGGAGTTCCTCTGAGCGGGGATCTCCTACCCGGGAACATCATAGGAAGAAAAAACCCGCGAGGGCGGCGTCGGTGGACGCTCCTGGTTCCTCGAGGGCCAGGTCGCATAGCCCCGACAGCCGTCCCGGGTCCTCGGAGTCGGAGAGGCCTTCGAAACATCCTCGTCTCGAGATGGAGTCGCCTGGACACGTGAGTACTGTGGTCCTCGTGGATTCACCTCCGAAGGAGCTGACGTCGGGCCCGACGCCGTCGGGGCCCGAGTCAGGGGCTGCTGGGTCTCCTGAGCTTGGACTCAGGTTGACGGCCTTGGAGAGCAGTTTAGCTGCCTTCATGGACCAGCAGCGGGCATTGATCGCTGGCCTTGCCAATGCATCTGCCCCGGCCACCGGGACGTCGACGTCCAAGTCGACCCCGGAGACCGAGCCGATCCTCGAGTCCATCCGAGCTCGAGTCGATCCTCGGTCGCGGTCTCCCTCGGCCTCCCGTTTGGAACCGAGGTCGTCAACGCCGACTCCTTCGGCGTTGGAGCAGAGGGCATCGGTGCCCGCCCGACCGGAGCCACTCAAATCCTCCTCCGCGGAGTCCGACTGGGAATCGGAGGACGAAGAGTCCCCTGGTAGTTTTCGGACTCGGTGTGTCCCATCGGACTCGCCTGAGTCCGAACCTCGGAGACGGTCCCCCCCGGAGGACACCCGGTTCTCGGATTTCGTGCGGGATATGGCCAAGACCTTGGCATTCCCCGCGGATCCCGAGGAGGAGCCTCGAGCCGAGGAGCTCGATGTCCTCCAGTATGATTCTCCCCCGAAGGAGGCCTTTACTGTACCGGTTCCTCCGATGCTGGAACGACTTCTCTTCCGCATGTGGGAGAACCCGGCGTCGGCGCCGGTGTTAAGCAAGCAGGTCAATTCCATTTATCGAGTCCGCAAGAGCCCCGGCTTCCAAAAGGCACAACTACCGCACCATTCCATGGTGGTGGAATCGGCCATGCATAGACTCAAGAGTCAAAAAATGCACTCCTCGGTGCCTCCCGGCAGGGAGGCCCGGAGCCTGGATGCCCTCGGTAGAAAGTGTTTCCAGGGCTCTATGCTTGCTTGTCGAGTCCAGACCTACCAGTTCTATATGGGCATGTATCTCCGAGATCTGGCAAAGGAAATTGCCGGATTCTCGGCTGGTCTCTCCGAGGAACCTTTGCAGAGGTTCCAAGCCTTGTCCACTGGGATTCGAGAGTGCTCGAAGTTTATCTCTCGGGCAGCCTACGATGGCTTTGAAGCATCGGCTCGAGTAGCCGGAGCCGGCATCGGTGCCCGCCGACAGGCTTGGCTTCAGTCATCCGACCTCGAGCCATGGGTCCAGGACAAGTTGCTCGATGTCCCCTGCAGAGGTGAAAACCTCTTTGGCAAACCCATGGCTGAAAAGGCTGCACAAATCGAGACCGAGACTCTGACCAGAACTAGGCTGTCCAGAAAAACCTCTGCCCCTTCTCAGAAGAAGGGCTCAGGGAAAAAGCCCTTTTACCCGAGGAAGGCGGCTGCCTATAAATAACTACCCTCAGTATCAGGCCTCAGCAGCTCCCCAAAAGGGTCAGCAGGCCAAGGGACGGGGTAATGGGTCCCGTAGGCAGCAGGCCCCCAAGCCCACTACACCGGCCCCTGCTCAGCAGGGTGGGGGTTTTTGACTCCATCAGCATAGCCTCTTCCCCTCAGCTGGTTTCTCTCAGCACAGGAGGCCGGCTGGTCCACTTTGCCCACAGGTGGTCAGCCATCACATCAGATACCTGGGTACTTCATATAGTTCAGAAAGGCTATCTTCTACACTTTCACCAGGTACCTCCCTCCTACTTTTCAGGGGAGCCTCCAAGACTCCCTCTGCACAGGGACTTACTCCTTCAGGAGTTGGCAAGTCTTCTTCAGGAACAGGCTGTGGAACCGGTGCCCCACCACCTGAGAGGTCACGGCTTTTATTCCAGGTACTTTCTGATACCAAAAAGAACAGGAGGCCTCAGACCCATCCTGGACTTGCGAAACCTCAACAAGTTCCTGGCAAGGGAAAAGTTCAAGATGCTTTCCCTTGGAATCCTGCTGCCTTACCTCCAGCGGGGAGACTGGCTATGCTCCTTAGATCTAAAGGATGCCTATACTCACATCCTTATTCATTCAGACCACAGACAATATCTCAGATTTGTTGTGGGAGGAAATCATTACCAGTACAGGGTCCTGCCCTTTGGCCTATCCTCCGCCCCACGGGTTTTCACCAAATGCCTGGCAGTGGTGGTGGCCTATCTCAGACTTCAAGGCCTTTTTGTGTTTCCATACCAGGACGACTGGCTCATCCGGGCACAGTCTTCCCAAGAAGCCACTCAAGCCACTCATCGCACTGTGTCCCTGCTCCAGCACTTGGGCTTTGTCATAAACTTCGCAAAGTCCACTTTGCTCCCCTCTCAAGATCTCAAATTCATCGGCGCAAGTTAAGCACTCTTCAGGCGCGGGCCTTCCTGCCTCTGGACAGGGCCCACAGGCTCATGAATCTCGCCAGCCACTTTCGCAGCAATTCCCTGGTCTCTGCCAGGCAATTTCTGAGACTGCTCGGCCATATGGCTTCCACGGTCCATGTGACCCCCAATGCCCGCCTGAACATGCGACCTGCCCAGTGGTGCCTTCACACTCAATGGCATCAGGCCACGGGGAGCCTGACGGACTCAGTACAAGTCTCGGACCTGCTGGTCTCTTCTCTGCGGTGGTGGCTTCATCTGCCAAACCTAGTGCTGGGAGTGGATTTTCAATCTCCTCCTCCTTCTCAGGTACTAACAACCGATGCTTCTCTCCTGGGATGGGGAGCACATTGCCAAGGGACATGTACTCAAGGCCTCTGGACTCCTTGGGAGTCTGCGCAGCAGATAAACTTCCTGGAGCTCAGAGCCATCCGCCTAGCTCTGAGAGCCTTCTCCCACCTCACTTCTCACCAGTCTGTACTGGTCCAGACGGACAATCAAGTAGCAATGTTCTACGTGAACAAACAAGGAGGCACAGGCTCCTTCCTTCTCTGTCAGGAGGCACGACGGCTGTGCTCTTGGGCAGTCGGCCACGGCATACTCCTCAAAGCGGTCTATCTCCCAGGTCAAGAAAATTACCTGGCAGACAAACTAAGCAGGATCCTCCAACCACACGAGTGGAGATTGGATCCATTAGTGGTTCAGCAGATCTTTCTCAAGTGGGGACTCCCCACCTTGGATCTGTTTGCCAGTCCTCTGAACTGGCAACTACTCAGATTCTGCTCTCGACAACCGCATCCTCTCAGAGTAGCGCCGGATGCTTTTCTGATTCCATGGTCCACAGGCCTCTTGTATGCCTTTCCTCCCATGCCGCTGGTGTCTCGAACGCTCTTCAAAGTTCTCAGAGACAAAGCCTCGATGATCCTAGTGGCTCCCCGGTGGCCGAGACAACCTTGGTTCCCGCTTCTAATGCAGCTGGCGGTGGACACTCCTCTTCCTCTGGGGTTTCAACCCGATCTCCTGACACAAGACCATGGGTCTCTCCTACACCCCAACCTCTGGTCCCTTCATCTGATGGCCTGGCTGCTGAAAGGGTAGTCCTTGCTCCCCTCCTACTGCCTCGGGAGGTGGAAGAGGTCGTCTTGGCCTCCAGGCGGCCCTCCACCCGGAAGTCCTACGCTCTTAAGTGGCATCGCTTCTCCGTGTGGTGTGCTCAGCAGTCTGAGAATCCCTTCTCCTGCTTGGTGGCGGTGGTCTTGCAATATTTGCTTTACCTCTCCAATCTGGGCCTTAAGTCCAACTCTGTCAGAGTCCACCTCAGTGCTTTCTCTGCACATCACGCACCGGTAGATGGCAGGCCTCTGTCCAACCACCCTTTGGTGGCTCGTTTTCTCCGAGGCCTCCTTCTGCTTAAGCCTCCTTTGCGTCCACCAGCCCCTGAATGGGATCTGAATGTGGTCTTGCAGCGGATCACCTGTCCACCCTTTGAACCTATGGCTACCTGCCCTCTTCGTTTTCTTTCTTGGAAAACCTTGTTCTTGGTAGCCCTTACCTCTGCTAGGCATGTTAGTGAACTGCAGGCCCTAGTGTCTGATCCTCCTTACACTAGGTTCTACAGGAATAGGGTGGTCTTACGGACTCACCCTAAGTTTCTTCCAAAAGTGGTTTCTCCTTTTCATCTCAACCAGGAGGTGGTTCTTCCGACCTTCTTTCCCAGGCCGCACTCCAGCCGGGCTCAAATGGTCCTGCATACCCTGGACTGTAGGAGGGCCTTGTCCTTCTACCTTGACCGTACGCGGGAGCATAGGAGGGCTGTTCAGCTCTTCGTTTCTTTTGACCCCAATAACTTGGGGCTCCCTGTCTCCAAGCGTACCTTATCCATCTGGGTAGCTGACTGTATCGCCTGGGCTTATGGGGCAGCCGGCCTCTCGTTGGAGGGTCGAATCACGGCTCATCGTGTTAGGGCGAAGGCTGCGTCAATGGCACACCTCCGCTCTGTTCCGTTGGCAGACATCTGCCGGGTCGCTACTTGGTCTTCAAGCCAGACTTTTGCGGCACATTACTGCCTGGAGAGGGAGTTCCGCAGGGATAGTGCTTTCGGTCAGGCAGTCCTCCATAATCTCTTTGAGGTTTAGGCAACTCCTACCCTCCGGCCCTGGTGTTGGGCTACCGGTCGGGGGCGTTTTCAGAGAACATTCCTTCCTTCTATACTGCTGAGCTAGAGGGAGCTCATTTTTGTGCTTGAGGTCTCCGGTAGCCTTAAGTTTGGGAGTCCCATATGTGAGGACTGACTTCCTGCTTGGTCCTGGAGAAAGAGTAGTTACTCACCTGTAACAGGTGTTCTCCAGGAGCAGCAGGAATCAGTCCTCACAACCCTCCCTCCTCCCCTTGGAGTTGCAGTCGTATCATTTCGTTTTTGCTAATTTTTTTGCTGTCTTTTAGCTATGTCATCAGACTGAGCAAGATAGCACCCTTGGGCGGGAAGGGGACCGCGCATGCGCGCTGCAATTCCCAAAGGCTTTCTTTGAAAGCTGGGGAAATTGCTCCGCGAGGGCTCCGTCGGCGCCGACGTCACCCATATGTGAGGACTGATTCCTGCTGCTCCTGGAGAACACTTGTTACAGGTGAGTAACTACTCTTTTTCGCCAGAACCATAATTCAAAGGCATCGAATTGCTTCCTTTTATCTTTTTCATAGTCCAGCTTTCGCATCCATATGATGATATTGAAAATACCATGGCTTGGACAAGTCAAATCTTTGTTTGGAGAGAGACATCTCTGCTCTTGAGAATCTTGTCTAAGTCCTTTATAGACATTCTGCCAAGAGCAATGCATCATAAGATTTCTTGACAGCTTGTTGTTTCTTTATTGCTTACTGACTCAAGCAGGTTAGTTTTCTACTATTTCAATTTCTTCTCCATCAACAATGAACTTACTGATTTTGCCAGTTGGCAGGATCTTTGTCTATATTAAGGTACAGGCCCATTTTAAGACTATGTTCCTTGATCTTGAGAAGTAAATGTTTCGGATCATCTTCACTTTCAGCCAGTATTGTGGTATCATCAGCACATCAGTTGTCTTCATACAGTCCTGCTTCTCTGATGATTTTTTCTGCATACAGTAGAAATTAAACAGGCCAGGGGAAAGTATGCAGCCTTGCTGTATACCTTTGCTGATTTTAAACCATTCTGTTTTGCCTTGTTCCATTCAAACTGTTGCTTCTTGATCAATGTAAAGGTTGTGCAAGAGAACTATTAGATGTTCTGGTATACCCATGCTTCCTACATATTTCTATTTCTCTCTATTTTTAGACAGAGAATCTCAGTAAGGGGTCCTGATAAATATGGCTTTATAAAGCTAACTGTCTGGAGCAGGTACTGTACAGACAAATCTGGAGCAGCATTCTGATGAACACACCTAAGTCAAGTCTACAAGGTGTCACATGCATTTCCCAATTTACTATGGCAGTGCTTCATTTTGGTTGGGTTAAGAAAGGTTTGGACAGGTTCCTGGAGAAAAAGTCCATAAACCCACTGTTAAGATGGATTTGGAGAAATCCACTGCTTATCCCTGGGATAAGCAGTATAGAATCTACCTACTTTTTGGGAACCTGGCAATTCATATGTTTTTATGCACTAACTGAAAATAAGACAAATAGCAGCATATTGGATTAGTTTCACTGCCATTGAACTGAATGTATGGAGCCAAAATAGAACAAATGGAAATTCATGTACAATCAATTTTCCTTTTTTAAATATTTTATTTATAACATTTTTTATAGTTACTACATCAAGGGTAACCTTGAGAGGATTACAACAATTGGGATAGAAAAGAAACCCCCCCCAAAACACACACGTAACAATTTCAGTCATACATAGTAGTAAATATTAACCCCATCTTATACAAGCCCGCCAATATATAAGGGAGTGGATTACCAAATTCAAGAGGCAGATATTTCCCTAAAACAAGAAGAAAGTCAGTGGAAACGAAAAGACCATGGTTGAGTCCATGATGTTTCACCACAGTCCACCTTGATGTGGGTTTAGAATCCACGCTAAGTGAAACGTCCGAGTCAAGCAGGGACTTGGGCAAGACTCTCCCCTGCCGCCCCCCCCCCCCCAGCCTCCCACTAATGATGATCAGGAATGTGTCCATGGAACTGGTTGCAACAGTGGAGCTTCAGGTCACAGGAGGAGCCCAATGTTTCCCTTTTTCTTAGGAACCATTAAAATACTCAGGTAAAACGATTGAGGAAATTGAGCACCAGCAATCTTGGAGTGTTCGAGCCCACAGCCTTCTCAGACTGCCATCTTGCTCCATCCTCCCAGTCTCATTCATTTTCATCGTAGGCTGCCCATCTGCTAAGAAACAGTGATGCCGCTTGCCTTCTTTCCTCCTCCAAACCCACCCCCTGTTCATCAGACCCTATCCCCACCCATCTCCTACGTTCCATCCCCCTCACCATTGTCCCCTCCATTACTCAGATCCTCAACCTTTCACTCGCCACTGCAACTGTCCCCATTGACTGCAAACATGCTGTTGTCACACCCCTCCTCAAGAAACCCTCACTTGATCCCACATGCCCTTCTAACTATCGAACCATCTCCCTCCTTCCCTTCATATCCAAACTATGAGAATGAGCAGTCCACCGTCGCTGCCTTGACTTCCTCACCTCCCAGGCCCTCTTGGACCCACTACAATCCGGCTTCCGTTCCCTACATTCCACTGAAACGGCACTCACAAAAGTCACCAACGACCTGTTCCTGGCTAAATCTAAGGGCTTCTATTCTATCCTCATCCTTCTTGACCTTTCTGCTGCCTTTGACACTGTTGACCACGACCTTCTCCTCATCACCCTTTCCTCACTTGGCTTCAAGGACTCCATACTATCCTGGTTCTCCTCCTACCTCTCCCATCGCTCATTCAGTGTATGTTCTGGTGGCTTCTCCTCCTCCCCTACCCCGCTCCAGGTAGGTGTCTGTCTTGGGCCCCCTCCTCTTCTCTCTCTATACCCATGGCCTTGGCATGCTTATCTCCTCCCATGGCTTTCAGTACCATTTCTATGCTGATGACTCCCAAATCTACCTCTCTACACCCAATATTTTTCCGGCAACCCAGTCCAAAATCTCTGCCTGTCTTTCAGACATCGCTGCCTGGATGTCTCATTGCCGATTGAAACTGAACATGGCCAAGACTGAACTCCTTGCCTTTCCACTCAACTCCTCCCCTCCACTTCCCCCTCTTTCAATCCATGTGGATGGTTCTACTATCCTTCCTATTCCCTTGGCCCACAATCTAGGGGTTATCTTTGACACCTCTCTCTCCTCCTCCGCTCATATCCAGCTTGTAGCTAAGACCAGCCACTTCTTTCTCTACAACATCAGCAAAATCCGCCCCTTCCTCTCTGAACACGCTACCAAAACGCTTATCCACTCCTTAATCTCCTCTTGCCTCGATTACTGCAACCTACTCCTTGCTGGTCTTCCCGTGAGCCACCTCCTTCCCCTTCAGTCTATACAAAATCATGCCGCTTGACTAATCTTCTGCCAGCCTCGCCATGCCCACATTATTTCTCTTCTCAAGTCGCTTCACTGGCTCCCTGTCCAATTCCGCATCCAATTCAAGCTTCTCCTACTGACCTATAAATGCATTCAATCGATAGTCCCTCAATACCTCTTATCTCTTATCTCTCCTTACGTCCCCTCTCAAAATCTCAAATTACTTCTATCGTTTCCTTTCACGTGCACCGCGAACTCCCGACTGCACTCCTTTCACCTTGCTGCACCATACACCTGGAACAGCCTACCTGCGTCTGTGCGCCAGACATCCTCCCTGGCCCTCTTCAAATCCAGTTTGAAGACCCACCGCTTCACCGTTGCATTCAGATCCCGACTCCTTCCTCATCTTACCCTAACCCCCGTCAATGTTTATGACCATACTATAGACCAAACTGTACCACACCGTCAACGTTTATAACCAAACGTTTATGACCAAACTGCACCACACTGTACCTTGCGCAGAACTAACTATTGCTTTGCACTGTTCTAACTAATGTACTGTTCTAACTAGATTGTAAGCTCCGATGAGCATGACTCTGACGGGCAGGGACTGTCTCTTGTATGTTGGCTACCTCTTGTAGGTTAGCTGTGCAGCGCTGCGTGCATGGCGCTTTATAAGTGCTAAATAGTAGTAGTAGTAGTAGTGGGAGGGGAAGAATGAGAGGGTATCGGGGACAAGCCAGAAGCATGAGGCAGTTCAGCCAAATCATGTTGAAACTCTTTGACAAGCAAACATGTCTATCCATGACTGACTTATTCAAGTCCCATGGGCAATAGCACAGCATCAAGGCAGAGATCTATTTTCTCTGGTGCTCTCAGAGAGAAATCCTGTGCATATATATTCCAGTGCTTCATAAAAAAAATTTCAGAAGTTTAGGTTCTGTTAAATAAAGGAAAAAGTCATTCAGAGAGCACAGACCTCTCTTACAAGCACAGAAAAGTGTACTTGCTTTCCAAGTTTGTCAAGGTTGCTGGTGTTGGAGGGACAGTCTTTAGTTTCAGACAACTGGGTAGATCAGTAGAGTGAGTGACACAAGTCTCTGTTAGAAGCAAAGAAAGATGTGCTTGCTTTCCAAGTTTGTCAGCATTGCTGTCCGGTGCAGGCAGGGAAGTGCACTAGTGTGAGCACGACATAGAGGGTCAAGTGACAGCTTAATATATATGTCTCACAAGCAGAGAGACAGAGAAGTGATTCCTTTGTAACAATCCCTTACCCACTGGATGTACACAAATGTCACCCAGTATAACAATAGCACAGTATAAGATTATTAAAATCATTATAGGATTGTTTTTTATATTTTGAAAGCTAATCTGGTTTTGAGAAAGGTTTCTCCCAACTGACTGGATCAGCAGCAGAAGGGTGTTAGTGACGGAGGGGATCTGTCAGGCTTTAAAGGGACTATATGCGAGAATCCACTGTATGGGTTATACTACCAGTCTTGAAGGACTAAAAAAGGGGACTGCTACTTCTGGAGAGAGATCTGCAATTGTGATTATTTACTTCTGGGAATTTTTCTAAATTTTGGTGAAAAAGGAATTCTTTAAATTTTGTATTTATAATTTTTTACAATAAACCAAGCAACACGCTTGTACAGAAAAGATACAACTTGCATAATAATACATAAGAAAAAGTATTTCAAATCAATTTAAAATGAGGAATATCAATAGCCCTCAGTTGGGAGGGGAGCAGCATAACCAAAACACACTGAGGGGAGGAGACCCCCCCCCCCCATGTTATACAAGAAAAGAAAAAGAACAATATCCACAAAATCAAGTGGGGGCGGAGGTCCAAGAACATACATATATATGAATGAGAGATCGCTCAAGAGGGAGAAGATGTAACAACATGAGTGCTAATGAAAGAAGAAAGATCTTCAGGCTGAAAAAAATACATATTTCTGCAATTGATAATACATTTACAAGGAAACCATAGCACCAAGGAGGCTCCCAACTGAATCACCCCAGGCCTTAACAAAAGAAGAGATTTACGTCTTTTCTGTGTTTCCCTGGAACAATCAATACTTTTTTACCCATAAACAGATTAGCTCTCTTTTTACTAACAAAGTGGAAAAAGGCAGATCTTCGTCCTTGGGAGTTTGAAGCATAGCAGAGACATTTAGGAAGTCCATTTCTAAAGTCCCAACAGACAGACGCTTTAATTTATCTTTAACCAAGGAAACAGTCAAATCAGAGACCTGAGATAGCTTCTGATCAGAAACTTCTAATTTACCTTTTGTTTCCACCATATCTTTATCCAGTTTAGAGACAGTCTCCTCAAGTTTAGAAATTTTTGAAGTAGAAAGAGCCAGCTGCTGACCAACTACTTGAGAAAGCTGTACAATCGCCTCCCAGATATTATCCAGGGTCACAGAAACAGGATGAGGAATGACCAAGGAAAAGGAAGGTTCAGTGGTTACCACTGGCAAGAAAATTCTTCAAATCATCAGCACTGCTCACCCCTTGAGCTGGAACACCAACTGCAGCAATTGTAACCTCTCCCGGGCTAACAGCTGAGATCTCCAACAGCTGATCTCTGGATCCTCTCGCCGATGAGTCCCGCTCCAGATTTGCAGCCACCTCTACCATTGGTAGGACTGCAGATCCACCCATCGGGGGAACTGCCGAACGACCTGGAAGAGCAGGAGGTGCACGTCCATTCGGGGAGAGAGAGACATCCAGGGCAGAAGACACCGAAGTCTCCTCTACCAGCACTTCAAAGCCTGCTCGAATCTCCCCAATCTGGTTCTCGGTGAGCCTTACAAAATGGTCCATAGGCCCCATGCGTAGGCTCCGTGGGAGGAGCTCTTGGCTTGCCTTTATGTTTAGGCATCGTGGCTCAAAACCTCACAGCCGCCATCTTGGAAATTAGCCACTCCCCTCCGGAATTCTTTAGATTAAAGCTGATTAATCTGTGAACCCAGTGTATTTGTTAAATCAGTCAGGGCCTAGTAGCAGCAAAGAGGGTGAAATTAGTCTTACCTGCTAATTGTTGTTCCTGGAGTAGACCCAGTCTGGTCCCGGACCTCTGAGTTGTCAACCTTAATCAGCAGCTTGGAGACTGAGGAACCACCTTCTTTTCATGATGTCACTGCTATATAACTCCGGCATCCGCCTCCCTCCATCAGTACCCTACTGACAAAGCAGACTCACCAGAGCAACAAATAAGTTAAGACCTCACTTACAGACCGCAAGGTCCAACCCCCCCAGCACTGAGACATGAAAAGTAATTAATCCACTAACTGTGAACACTGAGGGTGCCCAGACTAGCCTCTCACCTGTCCGACCACCCCCCTGATAGATGACATCTAAACGTCTCTTCTTACCTGTCATCAGAGAAAAAACAGAAGACCGTGCTGCAAGCCCTACGGCAACACCGGGTGGGATGCGGGACCAGACTGGGTCTACTCCAGGAACAACAATTAGCAGGTAAGACTAATTTCACCTTCCTGTTCGTAGCCCCAGTCTGGTCCCGGACCTCTGAGTAAGTACCAGAGCAGTAGATCTAACGGGAGGGCCCGGCCGCAACCGCTTGCAGCACCGCCGCCCCGAAACTGGCATCCTGCGCGGACTGAACGTCCAATCGATAATGTCTAATAAAGGGAGACAAAGAAGACCATGTGGCCGCCCTGCAAATCTCCGCTGGCGGCACAGCTTGGAGCTCCGCCCAGGACGTAGCTTGGGCCCTGGTGGAATGGGCCCTCAGCCCCTCCGGCACCAATCTCCCCTTCAGCAGGTAGGCCGACGAAATCGCCTCCCGGATCCACCGGGCGATGGAGGCCTTAGAAGCCGCCTCTCCTTGGCGAGGGCCCGAGAACAGGACAAACAATCTCTCCGAGCGGCGGAACCCCGCCGTACGCCGAAGATACCTCTTCAAGGCCCGACGGACATCCAGCGTCCTTGAAGCGGAACTCGAAGGGCCCGCCCGGAACACCGGCAAGGAAATCTCCTGATTCAAATGGAACGCCGACACGACCTTGGGTAAGAAAGCCGGCACAGGCCGCAAGACCACCTTGGACTCGAAAAAAGACAAGAACGGCTCCTTGCAGGACAGCGCCTGTAACTCCGAGACTCGTCTGGCCGAACAAATAGCCACCAGGAACACGACCTTCAATGTGAGATCCTTCAGGGAAGCCGAGCTCAAGGGCTCGAAAGGCTCTCGCTCCAGCGCAGACAGCACAAGAGGAAGGTGCCACTGCGGAACCGGATGTCTGCGGGGCGGTCGAATCAACGCAACCGCGCGCAGGAACCGCTTGACATCCCGATGTTCCCCAAGGGATCTACCGGCCAGCCGTCCGCGGTAGCACGCCAGGGCCGCGACCTGCACCCGAAGCGAAGACGCCGCCAGGCCCTTATCGAAACCGCACTGCAGAAAGTCCAAAACCTGGGAGAGAGACGCCTTGAGCGCCACCAAGTGCCGCTCGCTGCACCATGCCTCAAAGACTCTCCAGACCCGGACATACGCCAAGGATGTGGACCTCTTACGAGCCTTCAACAGGGTAGAAACCACTGCCGGGGAGTAGCCCCTAGTTCTCAGCCGAGCCCTTTCAATAGCCAAGCCGTAAGCGAGAACCGATCCACATGAGGCATGAACAGAGGCCCCTGCGTCAGCAGGTCCGGGCGTACCGGGAGCCGCCACGGCCGCTCGACCAGGAGCCTGTGCAGGTCTGCCTACCAAGGTCGGCGCGGCCAGTCCGGAGCTATCAGGATCACCATCCCCCCGAAGCTCTCCACCCGCTGGAGTACCCGTCCAATGAGCACCCACGGCGGGAAGACGTACAACAGCTGGCCCTCCGGCCAGGGCTGAATCAGCGCATCGAGACCCTCGGACATTCGCTCCCTGCGCCTGCTGAAGAAGCGGCTGGCTTTCGCGGAGCTGAAAGTGGCCATCAGATCCATCACCGGGGTGCCCCACCGCCGCGTGAGCATCGCGAACACCTCCGGATGGAGAATCCACTCTCCTGGATCCACCCGCACGCGACTGAGGAAGTCTGCCTCCACGTTGTCCACTCCTGCCACGTGCGCCGCCGACACCGCCAGGAGATGCCGCTCGGCCCACGCAAAGAGGGCCTCGGCCTCTGCCTCGAGAGTCGCGCTGCTGGTCCCGCCTTGGTGGTTGAGATAAGCCACGGCCGTGGCGTTGTCTGAGAATACTCTCACCGCCGAACCTTCGAGGGTCGGCTGGAAGCATTCCAACGCCAGGGACACTGCGCGCAATTCCAGGCGATTGATCGACCATGAGCGCTCCTGAGGGACTCCACAGTCCCTGAGCGAACTGGCCGCGACAGTGACCCCCCCAACCCTGGAGGCTGGCATCTGTCGTCAATGCTACCCACTCGGGCACCGCCAGAGGCCTCCCCCTCTGCAAGGAGCGGGGATCCAACCACCAGCGCAGTCCCGCCCGCGTCTCGTCCGGGCAGGCGAGCCGTTGAGACAGGGGGTCCCGCTGGTGCGACCAGCGCCTGAGAAGCGCCCTCTGCAAGGGCCGCATGTGGGCCCTCGCCCACGGTACCAGCTCGAGGGTCGCCGCCATGGTGCCCAGCAGTTGGAGATACTGCCACGCCGTGGACTCCTGTCTCTTCAAGAACTGCCGAACCAACATCCGCAACTTCTGCGCCCTCTGCCGAGGAAGGAACACCTGTCCGGTTCCCGTGTCGAAGCGCGCTCCTAGGTATTCCATGTCTTGGGAGGGGACCAGCTGGCTCTTTGCCCTGTTGACCACCCAACCGAGGCTCTCCAGGAACTCGACTACCCGGGACGTGGCCCGCAAGCTCTCGTCCCTTGACTTCGCCCGGATCAACCAGTCGTCCAGGTACGGGTGCACCAGGACGCCTTCCTTGCGCAGAGCCGCCGCCACCACTACCATCACCTTCGTGAAGGTGCGCAGAGCCGTCGCTAGCCCGAACGGCATCGCCCGGAATTGGAAATGACCGAAAGGCACCGCAAAGCGGAGAAATCGGTGATGCTCCTGCCGGATGGGGATGTGAAGATAGGCCTCGGATAGATCCAGAGTGGTGAGAAACTCTCCCGGCCGGACCGCTGCAATCACGGACCGGAGAGTTTCCATGCGGAAATGAGTCACCCGGAGGCACCGGTTCACCCCTTTGAGGTCCAGGATGGGCCGGAACCCTCCGCCCTTCTTGGTGACCACGAAATAGATGGAGTATCGACCTCAACCGCGTTGGTCGGGCGGAACCGGCTCGATCGCCCGGAGGTCCAGCAGCCTTTGTACGGTCTCCCGCACCGCCGCGCACTTGCCGACCACCTTGCAGGGGGACCGCACAAAGGCATCGCGCAATGGGCGCTGCAGCTCCAGCGCGTATCCGTCCCTGATGACCTCCAGCACCCACTGATCCGAAGTCACGTGGACCCAGGTGCCGTAGAACTCCCGCAGCCTGCCTCCTACGGGAACCAGCGGCCCCTGGGTCCGCCATATCTCATTGCGCCTTTCGCAGGGCCGAGGCGGCGGGGAGGAGGACGAGGCCCCCCCCCAAAGCCTCTGCCGGCCCCCCTGAAGTCCCGAAACCCCTGGTTTCGGACGGGAAACCTGCCCTGCTGTCCGCCAGCGGACCGGGGGAAGCAAGAACGGCGAAAGTCCCGCTGTTGAGGTCTGCTGGACGCAGCGCCACGGCCTTGCTTGGGCTTGTCCTCCGGAAGCTTACCACCCTTAGACTCGCCCAGGTCCTTGACCAACTTCTCCAGATCCTCTCCAAACAGGAGGCGTCCCTTGAACGGGAGTTTACTCAGCCGGGCCTTCGAAGCAGAATCCGCCGCCCAGGCACGGAGCCACAGGTACCGTCGGGCAGCTACCACCGACGCCATACTGCTGGAGAGACCCCGCATGAGGTCATAGTGCAAATCAGATAAATAGGCCGCCCCCGACTCTAGGCGGGCCGCCTCCACCGATGTGCCCTCCGCCTGCGCCGGTCGCACCTGCTGGGACCAGCGAAGACAGGCCCTGGCGACCCAGGCCCCACAAATAGCGGCCTGGAGGGATAGAGCATTAGTGTCAAACACCTGACACAGGAGAGCATCCAGCTTCCTGTCCTGAGCATCCTTGAGGGCCGCGCCGCCTTCCACTGGGATGGTGGTCTTCTTTATCACCGCCGACACCGCAGCATCCACCTTGGGGGGCGCGAACACCTCCCTATCCCGATCCACCAGAGGATATAACCATCCCAGTACCCGCGACCCCTTCAGGGCCGCCCCCGAGACGTTCCATTCCTCCTGGATCAGCTCTTGGAAAACCCGATGGACCGGGAAGGCTCGCTGGGACTTACGGAAGACTTGCAGCAGGGGGTCCTGCAGAGACTCGTCCTCCGACGGCCCCTGCGCTGGCATATTTAACTCGCTCAGCGTCTCGGTGATCAGGGCCGGCAGTTCTTCCCTCCAGAAGACCCGGACCACCCTGGCCTGTTCTTCCTTGTCATCGAGCTCCCCTTCCTCCAAGTCCCCCTCCGGGGGCCCTGCCTCGCCTTCCTCCTCCGACAGGCGCCCCTCCGAGGCTAGGGAGGGCTCCACCGACTCCGCATCCAACCGTAGCCTCTTGTGGTCGGGTTTGCCCTCTGCGGGAGGAGCCGGGGAACCCCGCTTAGCGCGGAGCCCCTCCGAAGACTTGGGAGGTGGACGAGGTAGGCCCCCCACTGCTTGCCGCAGCAGGGCCACAAACTCGGGAGAAAAAATGGACTCAAGTCCGCTTGCCCAGGGTACCTGGGGAACTGGTCCCGTCGTGGGGGACGAGGGCCCCGCCACCGGCTCCGCCCGGGAGAAACCTGGAGGAGAATCATCCAAAGGCCCAACCTCTGACCCCGGCAGCTCCCCCACGCTCACCCCGGGGGGATCCAGAGTTGCTGCCTCCTTAGCGCAACTTTTGCATACCCCGGAGTCCAGCAGAGAGGATCTTTTGGCCCCACAGATCATACAGAGTGTCTTGGGTGACATGCCAATACAGAGCAGGCCTGACCCTGGGCCGATTTCTGCCCAAGCGATGCCCTCCTAATCCCCGAAGGAACCGGCCCCTGCAGGGGAGGTGAATCCGCTATGCCAAACTGAGTGGCGGTAAACAACGTACCTGAAAACCCTCTCTCTCTGCTGGCAAAACCGGGAAGGGCACTGACGCTAACGATTATGAAAGTATTATTATTATTATTATTTTTTTTTTTAAAACACCTCACTAAAAGGAAAACGGCCCAGTCGGCTCTCCGGGGTCACCTGCACAACCTCTCGGAGAACCAAGCCGCCCGGAAAGGGCCAGGAAAAAACGCGGGAGCCAAGGAGCACTCCCGCGCGAGCGCCACGAGGCCAGGCCTGTAAAATCGCGAGGCGCAGCTGCGCCGCGGCAAGGAGAAGAAGCGGCCGCTGAAAACGCGTTCCCCCCCACTCGCCTTACCTGAGCTGCCCACGCAGCGAAGCAGAAGCGGAGAGTGGCACCATCAGGTCTTTCTGCAACTGAGGCGAGTCAGACTGGCTCCAGCTTCCCCCCTTTCCGTCCAGCCAGAGGCGCGCTCACAGGCAGATCTTCTGTTTGGCGCGTGGCTGGACGCAAATCCTTCTCTCTGCCGGCTCAGCTCCCCTGCCCAAGCCGGGGGCGAGCCGACCCCTCCGACTCCGCCGAGCCCCGAAGACTGACAGAGGGAGAGAAGAGCCTAAGGCACCGGCAGGCACAGGTCCTATACCTTAAAGGTACAGAGCACCTTTTTTTTTTGTTAGTCACTAATTGGTAAACCTAATCAAACTAAACTCAGACTAATCAGACTAATTCCTACACTCAAGCTAAGGCTTAGTTGTTCCTCCAGTGAGCCCGGACCCCCGGGCTCAACCTAGTCAGCTGCTTGGAGACTGAGGTAACTGATGGAGGGAGGCGGATGCCGGAGTTATATAGCAGTGACATCATGAAAAGAAGGTGGTTCCTCAGTCTCCAAGCTGCTGATTAAGGTTGACAACTCAGAGGTCCGGGACCAGACTGGGGCTACGAACAGGAACTTTCAGTTTAAATTTAAAACACAGAAGAGGGCTTTCTGGTTAAATTTAGACCCCAGGACACTCTCTATCCAAACAAGGGCTGTGGGATTCCCCCTGGAAATTGGTCACAGATTACCTTAGAAGCACAGGACAGGGTACTGTAGCAGCCAGCTTTTAATAAGTCTTCTATCCCTCCATCCCTCCCTAACACCCACCCACCCCTGGGATAATCGTAGCTTTATAGTTACTTACACCTCTTAAAGGAAAGGAGCTGCTCAGGTGTAGCTGTTTATCCTCATCAGGCATACATTAAAGACCTGAGATTAATTAAGCTTCAGTTGAACAAGGTACATTAAACGTATTAGGTATAGTTATATTAGTATAAGTATGCCCAGCAACCCTTAGTAAGTAAAGAACTTAAATATCTAAATACAACCTTAAAACTAAGATGCAGACAGCAATCCGGCAGCGAGATAGGGGCTTTCCAGTCTTTTGCATTGAGTGTCACATGTATGATTTTCTCCCAGTTGGTGAGGGGTCTTATGTGTGCACTAGGTGCAAGGAACTCTTTGCTCTCAGGGAATGAGTCCGATCTCTAGAGGCTAGAGTAGCAGACTTGGAGGACATACGGAAGACAGAGGTACATAGACAAGACCTACAGGGATTTAGTCCTGAAGCCCCACCTCCAGTCTGGCAGCATCCCTGTTGCCATGGAGGAAAGAGAGGTCACGTGACAGAGGGGATCACCTTGGTGTGGCAGGAAGTGTTCCTGTAGCTAGGACCTGTCCTCCAGGTGATGTAAAACCCTCTCACACCGAGAAAGTTTCTACAGGGCCATGTGGCAATGAGGGAAGGGTTAGGACAGCCGTTATAGTTGGTGATTCGATCATTAGGCATGTAGATAGCTGGGTGGCTGGTGGACATGAGGATTGCCTGGTAACAAGCCTGCCTGGTGCGAAGGTAGCGGACCTCACATGCCACCTAGACAAGGTCTTAGATAGTGCTGGGGAGGAGTCTGCTGTTTTGGTACATGTTGGTACCAATGACATAGGAAAATGTGGTAGGGAGGTTCTGGAGGCTAAATTTAGGCTTTTAGGTAGGAAGTTGAAATCCAGAACTTCTAGGGTAGCGTTCTCCGAAATGCTTCCTCTTCCATGCGCAGGACTCAAAAGGCAGGCAGAGCTCCGGAGTCTCAATGCGTGGATGAGACGATGGTGCAAGGATGAGGGTTTTGGATTTGTTAGGAACTGGGGAACATTCTGGGGAAAGGAGGGGCTCTTCTGAAGGGATGGGCTTCACCTTAACCGGGATGGAACCAGGCTACTGGGATTAACCTTTAAAAAGGAGAGAGCAGCTTTTAAACTAGATAATAGGGAGAGCCGACAGTCGCCCAAGAGCGCATGGTTTGGAACAATGTATCCTTGAAGGATACTATCAAATGAATGAAGTTAGGGCATATCAGCAGAGAGGTTCCAATAAAGACAAAAGTAGCCCAAATGCCCTTGAGTATGGAGCATGCAGAGCTTAAAGATTCCAAATTACCACTGCCTACCAATAGCCAGATTACTATGAATAAAATAGAGTCTCTAAAATGCTTGTATGCAAATGCTAGAAGTCTGAATAAGATGGGAGAGTTAGTATAGCACTAAATGAGAGATTAGATATGATTGGAATCTCAGAGACATGGTGGAAGGAGTACAACCAGTGGGACACTGAAACCTGGGTACAAACTGTATTGTAATGACAGAGCTGATCAAATTGGTGGTGGGGTTGCACTCTGTGTTAGAGAGGGCATTGAGTGACAAAGGATTAAAGTTTTGCAGGAAACAAAATTTGCTGTAGAATCTCTATGGATTGAAATTCCATGTCAAAAGGGGAAGGTGATGGCTGTGGGGGAATACTATCGACTGCCTGGCCAGAATGAACAAATGGATGATGAAATGCTCAAAGAAATCAGGGAAGCTAACAAAAGTTGCAGTACGATAATAATAATGGGTGATTTCAATTACCCCAGTATTGACTAGGTCAGTGTCATGGCAGGACATGCTAGGGAGATAAAGTTTCTAGATGAAATAAATGACTGCTTCTTGGATCAGCTGGTTCATGAACCAACCAGAGGTGAAGCCATTTTGGACCTAGTCCTTAGTGGAACACCAGATCTGGGGGGTGTTGGGACCACTTGCAATAGTGATCACCATGATCGCGTTTGATTTAATAAATGGAGCAAAGACTGTAAGGAAAATCAACAGTACTACCTTTTAACTTTCAAAAGGGAGACTATGATAAAATGAGGAAAATAGTTAAGAAAAAACTAAAAGGAGCAGTTACAAAGTTAAAGATTTACATCAAGCATGGGGTGTTGTTTAAAAATACTATCTTGGAAGCCAAGACCAGCTGTATTCGCTTTAAGAAAAGCGGAAGGAAGCCCAAAAAACTGCCAGCATGATTTAATGGTGAGGCCAGAGAGGCTGTTGTTGCCAAAAAAGCATTTTTCAGGAATTGGAAAAAAAGAGCGAAATGACGAAAACTGGAAACCACAGAAGCACTGGCAAGTTAAATACAAGGCACTGATAAGGCAGGCAAAGAGAGAATTTGAGAAGAAGCTTGCTGTGAAAGCAAAAACGCGTAATAAAGACTTTTTCAAGTACATTCGTAGCAAAAAACCTGTGAGAGAGTCAGTCGGACCATTAGATGATAGAGTGGTAAAAGGGGCACTAAGAGGGGACAAGGCCATAGCGGAGAGACTGAATGAATTCTTTGCTTCAGTCTTTACTGAGGAAGATGTAGGGATTGTTACCCATGACTGAAGTGGTATTTAAAGGTGATACTGCGGAAGAATTGAAGGCAATATTGATACAACGGGAAGATGTATTACAATTATTTGATAAACTGAAGAGTAGCAAATCACCTGGACTGGATGGTATACATCCAAGGGTGTTGAAAGAACTGAAATATGAGATTGCTGACCTGCAATTAATAATCTGTGAACTATCATTAAAATCATCTGCAATACCTGAAGATTGGAGGATGACCAATGTAATGTCAATTTTTAAAAAGGGTTCCATGGGTGATCTGGGAAACTACAGACCGGTGAGCCTGACGTCAGTATCAGGGAAAAATGGTAGAAACCATCATAAATAACAAAATTACTAAACATGTAGATAGTCATGGCTTAATGTGAGACAGCCAATATGGCTTTAGACAAGGAAGATCTTGTCTTACTAATCTGTTATGTTTTTTTGAAGGTGTGAATAACCAGGTAGACAAAGGTGAGTCGGTTGATATATAGTGTATCTGAACTTTCAGAAAGCCTTTGACAAGGTCCCTCATCAGAGACTTTTGGCAAAACTGAAGAGTCATGGGTAGGAGGCAGTGTACTATTGTCGATCAGGAACTGGTTAAAAGATAGAAAGCAGAGGGTAGGGCTAAATGGCCAATTTTCTCAATGGAGAAAGGTGAATAGTAGAGTATCCCAGGGATCAGGGCTGGGTCTGCTGCTTTTTTGTGGAGTATCCCAGGGATCAGTGCTGGGTCTGCTGCTTTTTGACATATTCATAAATGACCTGGAAAAGAGAACAACGAGTGAGGTCATCAAATTTGCAGATGACATGAAACTATTTACAGTTGTTGAAACCCATGAGGAATGTTTCAAGAGGATCTTGATAAATTGTAATACTGGGCATCCAAATGGCCGATGAAATTTAATGTGGACAAGTGCAAAGTTATGCACCTAGGAAAGAATAACCCAAACTATGGTTACACGATGCAAGGTTCCAGATTAAGAACCACCACCCAGGAAAAAGATTCAGGCGTCATCGTGGATAACATGTTAATACCCTCCGTCCAGTGTGCAGCGGTGGCCAAGAGAGCAAATAGAATGCTAGGGATCATTGGGAAAGGAATGGAAAATAAAACAAAGTATATTATAATGCCTCTGTATCGTTGCATGGTGCGACTGCACCTTGAATATTGTGTGTAATTCTGGTTGCCTTATCTTAAAAAGGATATATAGCGTTATTAGAAAAGGTACAGAGAAGAGCCACCAAAATGGTAAAGGGTTTGGAAGGATACCCCTATGAAGAGAGGCTAAAAAGGTTAGGGCTCTTTAACCTGGAAAAGAGACGGCTGAGGGGAGATATGATAGAGGTCTATAAATTAGTGAATGGAGTGGAATGAGTAAACGTAGATCGATTATTTACATCATCAGAATATAGAAAGACCAGGGGACATGCAATGAAGCTACAGTGTAACCCATATAAGACTAATAAGAGAAAATATTTTTTCACTCAAAGCATAATCAAACTCTGGAATTCGTTACCGGAGGATGTAGTAAAAGCTGTTAGTGTAGCTGGGTTTAAAAAAGGTTTGGACAAGTTCCTGGAGGAAAGGTCCATAAACCATTATTAAGAAGGGACCCAGGATATCACTGCTTGACCCAATACAAGCTTTGTGGAACCTGTGTCTTTTGGGGAAACTGCTAGGTACTTGTGACCTAGATTGGCCACTGTTGGAAACAGGATACTGGGCTCGATGGGCCTTGGTCTGACCCTGTATGGCACATCTTATGTTCTTATCACTACTTATAATTTCCATTGTGCTACCAAATTAAACAGTGCTGTTAAAACATATACAAGAGATGCAGTCTCTGTTCTGTAGAGCTTGCAATCTAATCTGATCACATCACATTAGACCGCTTGGGAAGAGTAGAGATGGAAATGATCATACAAGGAAGGAAGGGAAGGTAGGTGAGACATCTGGGAATCAAGAGCACCACATATGCAAATGTGAAAAAGCAGGTGCCAAATCCTATCTTCACACAGCTTCAAAAGGAAGGCAGAGATGGTGCAAGGTTAGGGGACAAGAGAGAAACAGCAGGTAAAGCCAACAGAGCAGAGCACTGGGTGCACCCCATTCCCCGCTGAGAAATGTATGCAGCTGGTTTGGCCTGATACAGAATCTGATAAGCCACATGTGTGAAATTTTGCATCAGAATCATCAAATATTGAAAGCTTAATGGCTGAAAAGGTTTTGAAGATCTTGTTAATATGCTAAGTTTGAGTAGGTAGAAATGGGCAACATTTTGAGGAAGGGATGGCCTATTAGAAAAAGAAGGGTGTGGTAAACTGTGGATGAGCAATAACACAAAGCTCTACAGTCCATAGAAGGTTTAAAGAAAAATACACTTTATTTTCAGGCTAAACATCCAAGCAAACTGTCCTGGCCCTTCTTGGGCCTGCAATACATAGGGTTAAAGACACACTCTTGCTCCAGGCTTTCCTCAGCTGTAACAGTTCCTTAATTAGTCTTGGCCAGACTGGTCAGCTGGGTGAGAGAACGCTGTTCCAGCACAGACAGTTCTAAAGTAAGAACAAACTGCTTCTTTCCCAAAGTTCCTTCACTCTGGGGCACAACTCTTTCAGTCCTCAGCAGCAGGGCAGCATATCCATAAGTAAAGTAAACAACAGCTCTCTATAGCACAAGAGCCCTCCAGCTGGGTAGGAGCATAACAGCAGCAAACTTAAACACAGTTCCTACTTTCATCAGTCTCCTTTCAAAGATAAGTGGTCACCGCATACTCAAGAGAACCCTAGGCTTGTCTCTCCCTCTCCAGGTCCCTTGCTGCCTGGGATAAAGCCTGGAGCCAGGCCACACCCTTCCCTGGCATTCTCCAGCTTTTCCCCTTAAAGGGACAGGGGTTTAAGTTCTTCCCAGAGCAATACCTCAGCTGTACTAAGCTTGGCTGGAGAGTTTCCCTGCGAGGGATGGGGAATTTTACATACACTCCATCACAAAGGATTTCACCATAATTGGCTGAAACCAGGCAACCAGCACTAACATTAAAAAGAAGATCGAGCAGTTTTTGAACTAGAAGTTGGCAGAAAGCTGACAGTTACTCAGGCACATATAGTTTGGAGGAAGGTATCTTTGAAGAATACTATCAAAACAGGGAAGTTAGGGCATCCTGATAGAGAGGCTACAATAAAAGCAAAAGCAGCAAAAGTAAAGAGCAGAATTGAACAATTGCAAATTATCCCTGTCAACTGCTAAGCCTAAAAGAATAAGCTGGAAGAATTAGAATATTTAGCAGTGCATGAAGGGATAGATATAATAGGCATCTCAGCAGGTAGAAGGAGTGAAGTCAGTGGGACACTGTGATACCAGGGTATGAATTCTATCACCATCATAGGGTGGATTAAATTATTGGAGGGGTGGTGCTATATATTAAAAAGGGCATTGGATCAAACGGAATAAAAGTTCTTCAGGAAACAACATGCACTGTGGAATCTTTATGTATAGACATTCCCTGTATGGAAGGGAAGAGAAAAGTCAGAATGAAGAGGTGATAAAATGCTAACAGACATTATGGAAGCTAACAAATCTGGCAACGCAATAATTGGTGATTTGAATCACCCCCAAAATGACTGGATAAATGTCATGTCAGGACATGCTTAGAAAGGTAAAGTTCCTAGATGAAATAAATGGCTGCTTCATGGAGCAGCTGGCTGAGGAACCAACAAGTCCCTGATGGTACACAGGATTTAATATGAGAGAGAACACTATTGGGGCCACTGTGCAAAAATGTTCATGACATGATCAAATTGGACTTGGCAGCTAGAGGGAGGATGCTAAGGAAATCTACTGCGCTAGCATTTAGCTTTCAAAAGGGAGACTATGATCAAATTAAGAAAATGATGAAAAATAAGAACATATAACATAAGAACATAAGATATGCCATACTGGGTCAGACCAAGGTCCATCAAGCCCAGTATTCTGTTTCCAACAGTGGCCAATCTAGGTCATACGTACCTAGCAGTTTCCCCAAGGGACACAGGTTCCACAATGCTTGTATTGGTCCAAGCATTGATATCCTGGGTCCCTTCTTAATAATGGTTTATGGACCTTTCCTCCAGGAACTTGTCCAAACCTTTTTTAAACCCAGCTACACTAACAGCCTTTACTACATCCTCCGGTAACAAATTCCAGAGTTTGATTACACGTTGAGTGAAAAAATATTTTCTTTTATTAGTCTTAAATAGTTTACCCTGTAGCTTCATTGCATGTCCCCTAGTCTTTCTATATTCTGATAAGGTAAACAATCGATCTATGTTTACCCGTTCCACTCCGTTCATTAATTTATAGACTTCTATCATATCTCCCCTCAGCCGTCTCTTTTCCAGGTTAAAGAGCCCCAACCTTTTTAGCCTTTCTTCATAGGAGTAGCCTTCCATCCCCTTTACCATTTTGGTGGCTCTTCTCTGAACCTTTTCTAAAATTGCTATATCCTTTTTAAGATATGGCGACCAGAATTGCACACAATATTCAAGGTGCGGTCTCACCATGGAACGATATAGAGGCATTATAATATCTTTTGTTTTATTTTCCATTCCTTTCCTTATCATACCTAGCATTCTATTTGCTCTCTTGGCCGCCGCTGCACACTGCATACATTTACAAAGGAGCAGTTGCAAAGGTTAACAGTTTCCATCAGGCATGGATGATGTTTAAAAAAATACTGTCTTGGAAACAAGGTGCAGATGCATTCCATGCAGAACTGTAGCAACCTAGAAATGTGCCCCCCACCCCTCCATCCAGCCACAGAAGAACATAAGAAATGGCATACTGGGTCAGACCAAGGTCTATCAAGCCTAGTACTGTATTCTGTTTCCAACAGTGGCCAATCCAGGTCACAAGTATCTGGCAGGTTCCCAAAAAGACAACCAGGTTCCACAATGCTTGTCCCGGGGCAAGCTGTGGATTTCCCGGGTCCTTTTTAATAATGGTTTATGGACCTTTCCTTTAGGAACCTGTCCAAACCTTTTTTAAATCCAGCTACCCTAACAGCTTTTACTACATCCTCCGGTAACGAATTCCAGAGTTTAATTATACATTAAGTAAAAAAATATTTCCTCTTATTAATAAGTCTTAGCTTCATTGTGTGTCCCCTAGTCTTTCTGCTTTTTGATGGCATAAACAACCCATCTACATTTAACTGTTCCTCTCCATTCATTAATTTATAGACGTCTATCATATCACCATTCAGCTGTCGCTTTTCCAACTTGAAGAACCCCAATCTTTTAAGTCTCTCCTCATAGGGGTATCCTTCCATTCTCTTTACCATTTTTGTCACTCTTCTCTGTACCTTTTCTAATTCAGCTATATCCTTTTTAAGATATGGCAACCATAATTGCACACACTATTCAAGATGCGGTCGCACCATGGAACAATATAGAGGCATTATAATATCCTTGGTTTTATTCTCCATTCCTTTCCTTATGATTTATAGCATTCTATTTGCTTTCTTGGCCACTGCTACACACTGGGCAGAGAGTTTCAACATATTATCCACAATAACGCCTAAATCTTTTTCCTGGGTAATTGTTTCTAAGGTAGTAACTTGCATTGTATAAGCATAGTTTGGATTATTCTTTCCTAGGTGCATGACATTAAATTTCATCTGCCATTTAGACATCCAGTCTTCCAATTTATCAAGGTCCTCTTGCAATTTTTCACAATCATCTTGCGTTTTAACAAGTTTGAATAATTTTGTTTCATTTGCAAATTTGATCACCTCACTCATTATTCCTATTGCCAGGTCATTTATGAATATGTTAAAAAGTAACAAGCACAGCACAGATCCCTGGGGTACTCCACTAATCACCTTTCTCAACTGAGAAAATTGACCATTTAGTCCTACTCTCTGCTTTCCATCTTTTATCTAGTTTCTGAATGCCTCCAGTCCCATGACTTTTTAATTTCCCCAAGAGTCACTCATGAGGGACCTTGCCAAAGGTTTTCTAAAAATCCAGATACACTATGGGTCCGATGTAGAGATGTGAATAGCAGGGTTGGATGTCCTGGTTGGATGTCTGACCCCCGTTTGGCTCCGCACACTATTTCAAGTCCAGCCCTCCCCACACGTAGAGAGTTAGTATGGGGAGTGCTGGACAGGGGTGGGAGGGGGAGGGCTACATCACCTTTACATACCATTTCAAGCATGGGTAACTTCTCTACATCTTTAGTAAAGACCAAAGCAAAAAATTCATTGTCTCTCCACCATGGCCTTGCCCTCCCTTAATGTCCCTTTTACCCCTCTATCATCTAAGGGTTCAGCTGACTCTCACAGGTGTTTTAGCTACAAATGTACTTGAAAACATTTTTATTATGTATTTTTGCTTCCGCGGCAAGCTTCTTTTCAAATTCTCTCTTTGCCTGCCTGATCAGTGCCTTGCATCTAACTTGCCAATGCTTATCTTGTTTCTGGTGTTCGTCATTGGACTCCTTTTTCTATTTCTTGAAAGATGCTTTTTTGACGACAACAGCCTCTCTGATCTCACCTTTAAATCATGCTGGCAGTATTTTAGCCTTCCTTCCACTTTTCTTAAAGCGTTGAATACATCTGGTCTGGGTTTCCAAGATAGCACTTTTAAACAATGCCCATGCTTGATGTAAATCTTTAACCTTTGCAACTGCTCCTTTTAGTTTTTTCTTAAGTATTTTCCTCATTTTATCATAATCTCCCTTTTGAAAGGTAAAAGGTTGTACTGTGGATTTCCTTGCCATCTTTCCATTTATTAAATCAAATGTGATCATGCTATGATTACTATTGCCAAGTGGCTCCTTATCTCTTGCACCAGATCTTGTGTTCCACTAAACACTAGGTCCAAAATAGCTTCCCCTCTTGTCGGTTCATGAACCAGCTGCTCCAAGAAGCAGTCATTTATTTTGTCAAAAGCTTTATTTCTCTATCATGTCCTGCTGTGATATTGACCCAGTCAATACCGGGGTAATTGAAATCACCCATTATTACTGTGTTGTAGCTTTTGTTAGCTTCCCTGAAGCCACATTCAGTATCTTGCTCTTTCTGAGCTTCCTAGAAGCCTGGTGATGATATCACTGCCCCCTTCTCTGCTTGCACCCTGTGCGGCCATACTGCTTGTGCAGCCCTTGGTATGGCTCTGATTGCATATATTAAAAAAGGCAGAAGGAAGACCAAAACAACAGTTGGCATGGTTAAAAGGTGAGGTGAAAGAGGTTATTACACTTAAAAGAACATCTTTCAAAAAGTGGAAAAAGGATCCATATGAAGAAAACCGCATAAGCACTGGCAAGTTATATGCAAAGCACTGATAAAGAATGCAAAAAGAGAATCTGAAAAAAAGCTTGCAGAAGAGGTAAAATAATAAAGCCTTTCATGTACATTTGAAGCAAGAAGCCAGTGAGGGAGTCAGTTGAACTATTAGATTGAGGGGTAAAAAAGGACATTCAGGGAGCTAGGGTTGCCAACTGGCTCCAGATGCGCCCGACAGACTTGATCCAGTCCTGGGTTTACCCCATTGCATGCAGGGACATGTAGTCTTGCTTTTCTTATGGAATGCAATGGAAAAATCAGAACTACATGTCCCTGCATGCAGTGGGGTAAACCTAGGACTGGATCAAGTGTGTCGGGCGCATCTGGAGCCAGTTGGCAACCCTACAGGGAGCACAAGATCATAGCTGACTCTGAGAGACTGTTGGTCTTTACCGTGGAAAATGTAAGGGAACTACCTGGTATTTAATGGTGATGATTGAGAGGAACTGAAACAAATTTCAGTCAACTGGGGAAGATGTAATAGGAAAAATTGACAAACTAACATAGTACCATAGTTACATTGTGGATGACTGCAAATATAGAATGACATGGTCGACAGAGTCTGCCCAGTATAGGACCGAAGTTGTGCAGTGCAGGTACTTAGAAAGAGTGCTGGTTTTCAATCATTTTTAAGTATATTGCACTTAAGACCATGCTGTGCTGTTAGACCAGCCAGGCTGTTCTTTCTGCAACCAGTTTAGGGCCTTCTACCATACAACCAGGTAGCCCATCCACTGGCACAACTACCTCAGTTGGCCCATGCAGTGTGTTAAAAATCCTTTTGATTTCTCACAACAGATGGGGGAAACGGACTAACTCTGCTCTTCAAAAGAGATCTAGACACACTCCACGCTCCTCACAGGACAGGGCAGAAGAGGGGAAGGTTCTGAAGGCTTCTCAGTTTTGTTCATGCCTCTCTTCTAGAGACCCTTCCCACTTGAGGTAGTGTCTACGTGCTACTAGCCTTCCACTCTCTCTCCTGCTTAATCACTCCGAGAGATGCCTCTAGTAGGGGACCTCTACATAAGTTTCTGTTTCTATATCAAAACCTTGGATAATAAGTTAAAAAGTAAATGTATGATATGAATAATATACCACACCTTGTTAAGCTTCAGGTAAGATACATAAATAATGCAGTTTATTATCTTTGAAGCTGTAAAGTTCCACACACACTGCTTCTGTCAGAAAAGAGGTATTGGGAATCTTATCTTTTCTTGCTGCGGATTGAAGGTCTTTTCATCAGGAGCAGCCCAGAGTGAGACAAAGGAGTTCACTGATGATATAAAAAAAATGAATACAGACAGCTGAAAATGAAAGTAAATTATGCCTCTTACGGTGGATGCTACTGCATCGGCTATAACACAACACAAGGGGGAGTCAAAGCATTGTCAGGCTGCCAATAGCCTGGCGCTTGAAACTTGCATGCCTTCATGGAACAAATTCCAGAGGACTGAACATTATGTAAAAGGAATGTAACCACAGCTATAGGGGTAGAAATTGCTAATGCACATAAATTTAACAAACTAAATTAAAGGACTCCTAGCACTTATAAGAGGTTTAGGTGAAAGGATTTTAGGATTAAGAGTTTAAGAAGTCATGCTGCAGAGTCTGCAACTCATTCCAACACCAGGCTAGTGAGCAGGATCTAATTAGCTGTTGTCTGGTTAGAAGTTAGAGGAAGCATCATATTTTTTATAGAAAAACACAATTGATCTTTCAGGGAGTAATTTTTCAGCCATTTCTGCAGGTAAAACCAGTGTTTTATGCCCAGAAATAGGCATTTGTAAATTTGGCCAGGCTATCCACATAAAATAATGGTCTTTTAGCACATACATTTACTCAAATAAGTTGAGGCATTCTATAGGGTGGTGTTAGTGTCAGGGCCTGCTCTAGGCAAACCTTCTGTTGTGTGCCCCTCCCCCCATTCAGGCCCAGGCAGAAGCCCCCTCCTTTTCACCCTGCACTCTGGCTCCATCAACATCCCATTCATCTGATTTTTGACCCTCTTTCAAGTTCTCTTACTACTTGAATATATAGCCCGAGTCTGTGGGGGATCCTATGCTCCTCCCGCCATCTGGTGGCCCTCCGCTCAGGCAGAGTCTTGATGGAGGATCCTAGGAGAAGTGGAGGAGTAGCCTAATGGTTTAGAGCAGAAGGCTGAGAACCAGGGAAAGCAGTGTTCAAATCCCACTGCTGCTTGTGTTGTTTGAAAAGCCGTTGCCTTAGGCATAAACTTAGAGTGGAAGCCTACTAGGGACAGAAAACTCCAGTGCCTTTCTCCTAGAAAAAAAGGGTGCAGTACTCATCTGCAGGGCTCTTTCATTAATACATGAGGACCATGGGCTAATTTTAGCAGGCAATGGAAAAGGTGCTGGTACTCCGTACCACCATGTACACCCTCAAAAAAAGCCATGGCTCAATCCAATTCCCTTTTCCTAAGTGCAGCGTCTCTCTGCTACCTGCCTCTGGTTTCAAACTTCTGCAGGAATGAAGAGGGACTGCAGAAATTTGGGGAGAGGAGGGGGCAAGCAAGCCTTGCTCCAAAGCTCTACCCCTGATTTCATAGTTAATGTTCTCTCTTGCATCCGTTCTTTAAACATCCCACATGAAGTATAATTATTCACACCCAATAAAAAAGCTTGATTATAGAAAAGCAGATTGTAATGCTAGTGGAGAGAACCTCAAAACATTAGCATGAGCATCAGTGCTAAGCAACTATTTTGTACTATATATGAAAAGAGCCAGTAGTGAGAGATGCAATCATAGAACAGGAAAATGTGGCATAAAGATACAGAAATAGTCCCAAGTGTTTGTGTAACACTATCCTAATTAAAAAGAGCTTTCAAGCTGACCTCAATTATGGTGCCTGTATGTGTTATACTGTACAAATTGCGAAAGGAAGCTGTTTGACTCAATGAAAGAATGAAGAGCATCAGCAGTAAATCTGAGATATTGGAGTCATACCCAAAATACTCTGGCCTGTGAATGGAGTTCATGCTTGTCACTGTATGTGCAAGGCAAATATTAACAGTGAGCTTCCAGTTCTGTAAATGCTATAGTGTATCCACAGATTTCCTCCCTCTTTCACCTCTACTTATGGGGATAGAGGAGAACTAGGATATTTCCCGTACACCTTATCTTGTCAAAAATTCCACTGTTATCTCGGTAACAGTAACACAAACTCCCCCCACTACCAGGTGCATTGTGAGATAATGTAAATTCTTACAACCCCACACACACACTCAGCATGTATATTGCAAATCTGCTACAGCACTTTTTATTTGTCTAACATTAGAGATTTAGATTTTCTTTGGAAAATTAATAATTCAGCTTTTAAAATCCTAGCTCAAAAAAAGTTACAAATTCAGGTATAGTTGGTCGGCGCCTGCCCCAGAAGGGTCTGCTTACTAAGGGGCTGATGCAGAAATCTTAGCGCACCATTTCTGCATAGTTAGCATGACATCTGTGTGCCACAATGCAGAGAGGGGATTTGCACTAGCCTTATCTACACTTAAATGACTAAGCAGATAATAGCACATCACATAATAACTATGCATATTCAAATGACACAGTAATGAGATCATTAGCTATTCCACCCAGATGCAAACAAATGCACCGAAGACCAAAAGGCTGAGAGCAGAATTCAGTAGCGCTAATGTTTGAATGTCTGATTAGAGGTGAAGTAAAACTTCAGCGTATGTTGGAGAAGAAAATGTGATTTGTGAAACTTCAGTGTATATAGAAGAAAACAGATCGGTGTGTAGGAGAAAAGAAATGTTTTCTGGTGTGATTTACTTGCTGGCCGCTTTGCAGTGGGGTCCATTCCTTACTGTGCCTACAAAACATATAGACACCCTCCATAAACCACTGTTTTCGACACTAAAGTTAAGCGCATAACTTTCCCCACCACCATGCATGTAAAGAATTATAATTACTCCATGCTGAAAATTGTTATTTTAACTATAATAAATTGTTGTTTTAAATTTTGCTACAGATATGTCACCACTACTGCATAAGCTTTCTCTGCACATATCTGGTGCCCCCTACACATTGAGTGCAGAAGTTTTGTGCATCTCATTTGCATATGTTTTGCTTATGGCATACCAGCGCACAGCTTTTGCAGTGCTCTCATGCTAGAAAGACGTGCACAATTTTTAATGCCCCTAAGAGGGCGATTCAGAGAAGGAAATGCGGGCGGACATAAACACGTAAATCTTGCACATTGCCACTGGAGATGGTATTCTGTGCCTTTTTGCAAGGACGTGCAGGCGCGTACAGAATATGGCACTGGATGTGTCCGTCATTGCATGTACAGTTTGCATTCAGGCCCGAACGATGTGGACGTGCAGATCACACGTACAGGTCCGGGACCATGACATTAGCATGTAAGTCTGAACACATGCCCACCTGCACTGCGTCCCAAGTGCGACAGGAAACAGGACGAAGTGATGACCACCCCCCCCCCCCACACTGCAGTGAGACCCATACAAGACCTCAGAAAATGGCAACATGTCAGATAAACATTTTGGAGGCAGAGACCCACCTGCTCTGCAGGCTAGTCGTTGAGAATGAGTGGGCCCTGCTCCCCACAGGGCACAGGTGGCCAGCCCTAGCTACAGCACACAGGGACTGGGAGGGCATCAGGACCACCCTAGTGCAATAAGTAGGTCAAAGCATGAAAGGGGGGAGGCAGAATAAATGCATGTGGTAGGACAACAACAGTGCAAAAAGCCAGGAAGTCTCTCCAAAGTAAAAGGCCAAAAGGAGCAAGGTTCAGCTGAACCCACCACACAACAAATGTCTATATATACACAACTTGGGCCCCCTACAGGAAACATGCAAACACAAACACAATAGCCAAGAGAAGAGCATGATGGCAATGCAGGCACAAAGGACAAAGGGGAAATCACATACAGAAAGGAAACAGAAACAGCACAGTGAAACATACCTACCATGTGTAACAGTGCAGCAAAATGGCCAGATAATGTTAGCCAAATCACTGCATAGTAGAAATATAGAAACATGACGGCAGAAAAAGACCACATGGCCTATCTAATCTGCCCTTCCATATCAACCACTACAACAGTCCCCTTTATTCCTTTAGAGATCCTCTGTGTTTGTCCCCTGCTTTTTGAATACAGATACTGTCCTCATCTCTACCACCTCCACTGGGAGACTATTCCACGCATCTACCACTCTTTCCATAAAGAAACATCTCCGCATATTACTCCTGAGTCTATCCCCTATCCCCTCATCCTATGTCCCCTCATAGCAGAGTATGCTTTCAATAAAAAGAGGCTCTCCTGTGCATGTATGCTACAGAGGTATTTAAACGTCTCAATCATATCACCTCTATCCCGTCTTTCTGATAAAGTATATATATTAAGATCCTTAGGTCTGTTCTTATATGCTCTATAATGAAGACCACTGACATTTTAGTAACCATCCTCTATACTGACCCCAACCTGTAAACATCCTTTTGAAGGTGCGGTCTCCAGAATTCCATACTCCAAATGTGGTTGCATCAAACACTTATACAGAGGCACTATCACCTCCTGTCCTCTGTTGGCCATTCCTCTCCCTATGCACCTAAGCATCCCTCAAGCTTTCACTGTTGCCTGTTCTACCTGTTTAGCTAATTTAAGATCATCAGACACAATCATGCCCAGGTTCCACTCTTCTCTTGTGGACAGAATTACTTCACCCCCTACACTATATCGATCTCTTGGATTGCTACAGCCCAAATGCATGACCATTTATTTTTGAGCATTACATGTCAGCTGCCAAATTCTAGACCATTCTTTGAGCTTAGCTAGATCCTTTCTCAAGTAATCCACACCTTCCTGTTGCAGATTTTGGTATCACCTGCAGAGAGGCAAACCTTACACGACAGCCCTTCCGCAATATCACTAACAGAGATGTTAAAAAGAATCAAACCAGGGACAGATCCCTGGGGCACAATAATGGTAACCACCTCCTCCTCAGAGTGGAACTACATTTACCTGTACCCCATGTCGCCTCCACTCAACCAATTTATAACTCAAGCAGTAACGTTAGGGAGAGGGGGGGGGGGGCAGTGTCAAAGGCTGTTCTGAAATCTAAATACACCACATCTAGGGCACTCCTTCGGTCCAACTCCCTGGTCACCCAGTCAAAGAAAACGATTAGATTTGTCTGACAAGACCTGCCTTTGGTGAATCCATGCTGCCTCGGATCTGGAAATCTGTTGGACTCCAGAATCCTCACTATTTTCCCCTTCAGCGGCGCTTCCAATAATTTACTCACCATCGAGGTTAAACCAATTGTTCTGTAGTTTTCAACCACATCTGTACTTCTGCCTGTGTGTAAAGGGGCCACATGTGCCTCTCTCCAATGCTTTGGCTCCGACTCCAATGAGGCATTGAAAAGGTCAGTCAGTGGAGCTGCTAGAATATTTCCAAGTTCTCTCAGAATTCTCGGGTGTATCCCATCTGGTCCCATCGCTTTGTCTGCTTTAAGTTTAGCTAGTTCCTCACAAACACAGTCTTCTGAAATGTGTTCAAGATGCCCCTTGCTTTCTTTCCTGTCTGTGGGTGTTTTCTGTGGTCCTGCTCCTTGTCCTTCATCTGTGAACACAGAACAGAAATATTTGTTAAGCAATTCTGCTTTGTCCTCATCAGCTTCTACATATTCCTCCACTTCACCCTTGAGTCTGACAATACCACATTTGCCCTTCCTCTTCTCACTAACATATCTGAAAAATGTTTTATCCCCTCATTTTATTGCATTGGCTATTTCCTCCTCTTTTTGAATCTATGCTTTCCTGACTATATTGCTAGCTTCTGTAAGGTTTTCCAAATATAGATGCCTGTCTTCCTCTCTCTATGATCTCTTGTATGTCATGAAGGCCTCCATCTATTTTGTCACATTTTCAGCTACTCCATTTAAAGTAGCTGAAGCCACACAAACATGGTAACATAATGTTGATATCCACGACCACCTCAAACAGAGGGAAAACATGCATGAATGAGACAGTCAGGGTGAAGGAACAAATCCCAAAACTGGACATGTCCAGTTAAGCATAATATTGCAATAAGGAAGCAGCCAACCTGTCTGTACAAACTGCACCATAGCTGGTATGCAAAATAGCAATCCAAATGTACGGCTGTAATGCCCTCCCCAAAACCAGGAATCCATGGTTAAGTACCATGCATCACAGACACATGGTAATGCACAGCCAACACAAAAAGGTGAGCTGGGGGAAATTGAACCCCAAGCCTCTGGTTCCCCAATTCAGTGGCCTAAACACCACCAGACATCCACAACCACACTACCAGGCCTGAAGTGAACATGCAAAGTGGCACCTGTGTAGGACATAGCACAGGCAAGTACAAACAGCCAGGAGCACAATCATAAATGTGCACAGCTGAAATGTGCCCTGTAACTAGAAACAACTGTGCCCCAGACCATGGACACAACACAGGTCCCAAACTAGCATGCAAAGCCCACAATGTGCACCACAGGGCAGGCAGCAAATGCAGCAGGCTCCCCGAAAAATGTTGCAGGCAGCACTATCCCTGTGGCCCCCTCAGCCCATGACCCAGCCAGTCAGCAATGCAGGCACACAGGACAGAGGAGGCCTGGAGGAGCAGGGCAAGCACCGGTCTGGGGTGAAGTAGCTCTGGAGATGTGGCAGCATGATGGGACCGGGTCCAATGTACGCAGGTGGTGGGATGGCAAGCGGGTAGATGCAGGGACAGACCTTGGAGGGAAGAATAAATGCGCATATGTAAGACACTTTCCTCCTGCTTCCACAGACAATTCCACATTCTGTGTAAAACAGAGGTCTATCGGGTGAGTTTCTGGGCCACAGGCTGCATGCGGTTGTGGATGCTGAGTCAACACCGGCAGCAGCTGCAATGGGAGCAAGGTGAGTGTGCAGATATGGAATAGGAAAGGAGCTGTGACATGGCACAGGTCCAGTGTGGCTGGGCACCACAGGGGCGACAGCAGACAGAGCATGAGGAAGTGCATGACAATGGGGACATGACAGCTGGATACTCCCACCCACTGTAACTAACAGCCACCTCTCTGCATCCCTTACACAGCTATCCCAGTTGAGGACTTGCCCCCCTGCACCAGAGGAGGAGGAGGAAGAAGATGATGATGAGGGGGATGAGGCAGAGGAAGATATGACTGGGGGTGAGCCCCTGGACCATGCAGCCTTCACAGCCTAGCCACTGAGGAAATGGCCACCAGTGCAACAGCCAGCCCCATAGTGCTACCCAGCACCTCCCCATCAGGGGAGAGTGGGAATGAGGAGGTATATACCCTCACCATGACTGAGGTTCCCTGCTCTCCTGAGGAGGAGGGACTGGTTGGTACTATGGGGGCTGAGCAGGAGACCCCATGGTGGGAGGCCCAGGGCACAGAGGGGGGTGCAGCAGGGGCTGAGGGGGGAGGCAGGTTACATTTCGGGGAGTGATCCTGAGGAGCAGGAGGAGGAGAGGAGGAGGGGGAGGAAGGAGAGGAGTTCCTGGAAGAGATGGAGCTCAGGGACACGCCACCCAGAGACACCCTGTGGATGGAGGACGGGACACATAGAGGGGGGATGAGAGAGGGTGGCAGGGATGGGAACAAGCAGGGGGCAGAAAAAAGGGATATGAGCATGCAGAGAACAGAGGGGAGGGGATGGGAGTGTGCAGGGGGGCAGAGGGAGGAGATGGAGTGAGCATGGGCTGGGGGGTGGGGACATGCATGGCCCATGTGATGTGGACCATGACATGGTGCTGTGCAATGCATCACCATCTGAGGAGGCACAAGGTGGTACCCCACAGCATGGTGTGGGCACCACGGGTGCTGTGTTGCAGGCCCTTGCAACAGCAGTGGGGTCCCTAGATGACATTGCACAGCACCTGTAGGCCATCTGAGGAGACCTCCAGGCCGTCATCAAGGTGGTGCAGTGGCTAACCGAGGCACTCACGTCCCTGCCCAGACCACTTGGTGGAAGTGGTGGACCCATTTGCAGCACCTGTGCCCAACCATTGGGTGGGTACAGGTACTGCAAATGCATATATGTAAAATACTATGCTGATGTGCCAAAAATAAAGTTCATATACCATGGAACACCGTGTCTGCATGTCTGACCACACTGAGGGCCACAGGAGGCTCAGCAGCATACAGGGTGCAATTGTGTGGGTGGGCAGGGCATGCACAGTCACATGGCTGGACATGACACACCCCCATTCAGGAACCGGGCATGTGGAGCACCAGCAGGAGCCGCAAAGCCAGATCAACACAGCAGATGGTGAACATGCCACCAAACATAGGGCGGGAAGAGGTGACAGGGCATGCCAGAGTGGGTGCCTTTCCTGCACACACCGGGCCTGTCTGTCTGTCTGCCTGCTGCTGGTTGCGGGGGGGGGGGGGGGGTTGTGGGGCCTTGATTGCCTGCCCATCTGGGGCAGGGGTACAGGGGATGTAGTGGTGGTGTAACAGATGTACTGTAGGGTATATTAGTAGCATAAAAATAAGTTAGACTCTCTCTTGTCCAGGGGGAATGGCTACTATTACCCAGCCCAAAGTTCGGTGAGTTATTCTGGCAATGAGCCACGAAAGAAGTCTGGTCTGCAGATATATATTAGACTTTATTATAGGCAACCAGGTAGAAAAATATACACACACACATATAGCTAATTAGAAACATGAGGTAGAAATTTGTTATAGTACAGATGTACACTTGGACAACGTAATAAATCACTGATTAGTAACCAGATGTCACTGATTCGCTCTGCACTGAGGAAAAGTAAGAAATATATTGCTAACCCCTTGCCCATCCGGAGGAGGAGAGATAAGCCAGTACCTTAACTCTGTCGGGCACTCAGGAACAACGCAGTCCAAGGAGGCAGCTCCTAGCTAATGCGGCTCCAGCCCCGTCAGAGGCGAGCTGCAGTAAGTCCGAACAGGAGGTATCTGTGAAAGTCTTATCTCAGACCTTTGGAGGATGGCCTAGCCCACACTTAGTGGCCGTCTTGCGGAAGGGTCAGGTCGCAGGAATCAGGTACGCAGTGCACAGCAGAGAGGAACCGGTGCAGAAGTCTGTATGAACAGGTGGGAAAAGCCCCCAACTCTCTCACTAAAGTTCCAGTGCAGATTGCATTATTCTGTGTAAGAATCCTCCGTCATAGGTCCGATGATTGGTTGGCACCAGGCAGTCTGAGGTGTTCTCAGCGAATCAGGAGGTAGACGATGAGCAGCTTCTTGCAAACAAAGAAGCCATAGTAAGAAGTCAGGCCGAGGCAACAGTATGTAACTTCTGGGCATGTACAAGTGTCCAAGGCCAGCCACGGACAATAGCTTCTGTATGTATGCTTAGAACCGCTGCGCCAGCAGTTGCTTGGAAGTCGTTTGTAGCTGAACACAGCAAAAGTGTAGTGAAGAATCCATCTGCAGTTTGGTTCAGGCCTGAGTTGCTGAGCAGGCCGGAGATTTGCATGTAGAATTGCAGGGGTACCAGCCCTACATCTCCCCCCCCTTGTAAGATGGAGGATGCTACAAGGGAGTACACTCCATCGTACAAAGCCTAACTAGCAGTACTACCGTGCAGGTCAGAACAAAATGACAAATGATTGACTAATGCATGATAAGTGGATAATACTTCAAGCACAATATGCATGAAAGCAATATTGCATGAGGTATAATACAGGGAATACACTCAAGCAATAAAAGAAGTCAAAATAAAATGACATAGACACAGTCAAGTCAAGGCAATGAAAATAAGGCAGGTGAACTGCAAACTCAAGAGTAGATAGTGTACCTTAACCAAATGGGCATATCAATAATGCAATATAATGTGTTAGTGTAACACCAAGGTGAACACTCAAAAGTAATGAGAAGCCATGTGTAACTGTGTTAGTAAAATAAGCACATGCAATCTATGAAAAAACACAACTCAATCAAGAGCAATGGATAACTTTCAAAGAAAATGGGGACACTTATTCAAAAGTGTGACGTTCTAACAAATCCTGCAGACGCATGGCAGGCAGCAGAGGGGCAGGATGCATAGAGCGACGAAGAGTACGAATCTGTCTCTGTTGATACAAGGAGATAAGGAACTGGAGCACCAACAGAAAGAAAAGACCAGGAACAATGACATGTGACATAAAATCAGTTTGTAAAATGTCCACATCACGGGAATCAAAGTTATAATCAGCAATGGCAAGGTCGTCCTGGTCAATAGACAGTTCAACTGTGTGAGAGTCCTTATAGTCCAAAAGATAGGTCAAGGCTGCAGTGAAGTCAATCTCATGACCTCGAAACACATCCAATATTTGGAGCTCTGTCAAAACAGGGTCAGCATTGAGATAAAACAAGGAAACTCCACCAACATTAACAATGGAGTTCTTGGGAACATCAATCAAGCAAACATTGCAGGGTAGAGGAACTCTATTATGAATGTCATGTTTATTCATGGTGACCAGGAGTTCACTCAAAGGGGTACTAACCAGCCAAACATTGTTGACAACAGCAACTTTCGTCTCTGAAAAGTCATCATACTTGGTCATGGTAACTTTACATTGTTCTTTCACATTTTCAGCAGACAACCCACAAAGAGCCGTAGAAGTGTCCTTCAGGAAAGGTTTACCTGGACACAACCAATGAATGTCTTTGGAGCGTTGGCACATGCCAAGATTAGGCACCGTGGTATATTAGTGGTGCGTACAACAGACGATTCAAAAGGTGTCTGTAAAACATGTCGGGGATCTAGGGACACAAAAACTTTCTGTGTGACAGTCTGGGACTGTGTAATCAGGAAACCAGGCGCATCCTTTAGCACGACACCAGAAAGTGGGCCAGGCTCAATCAATCTGGCAACCTCGGATCCCGCTAACATCAAAATCAGGAACAGGACCTTCAAAGTTCGGGACTCCATCTGTAAAAGAAGGCAAACAGGCTATCCCGCCTCAAGGTTAGTATCACTCACTTCATCAAGAGGTTCTTCAGGAAGGAGCTTACTGGGATGACATGGTCTAAGCTGATTAATGTGGACCCATTTAAGGGAGCCTTCCCTCTCAGTACTGGACTTCATTCGAATTTGATAAGCAACAGGGGAGGCTTTATCCACAATAGGAAATGGACCGTTCCAGCTAGGTAGAAATTTACAGTCTTTGACCTTATTCTTACCATGATAGTTTTGTTTGCTCTCTCCACTTGTCCAGAGGATTGTGGACGATAAGCAATGTGGACTTTGGCCTTCACACCTAGTACCTTCCACAGATGCTTAATGACTTGTCCCGTGAAGTGGGAACCCTGGTCGGATTCCACTCGCATGGGGAGGCCCCACCTGCTGAAAACATGGTTTAACAACAAGGTGGCCGTGGTCTCGGCGGTACAGTTGGGTGCTGGGATGCACTCGACCCACTTAGTAAATAAGCAGGTAACTGTCAACATATATTTGTTGCCTCGAGAGGATCGGGGCACGGGGCCGATCCAATCAATCTGGAGATCAGACCAAGGCATGGTCAGACCTCTGTTTCTCAAAGGGGCTCTATGAGAAGGAGCTGCAGGTTGAAATCTACAACAGGTCAGACAACCTTTAGTATACAATTGTACATCTTGGTACATGTGGGGCCAGTAGGCCACTTGTTTCAATGTTTCATAGGTTATTCGGTCACCTCTATGACCGGCACAAGGTTCATCATGAGCGTGCTGTAACATAACTCCTCGGAAGGCCCGAGGTACCACCCATTGCACAATACCATGCTTACTCGTCCGTATCAACAGATCTTTCTGGAGATGGAACATGTCCTTGGAGATGTAGAGGATCCTCAGTTCCTCATCGTCCTAACAATCCTCCAGATTTAATGGGTGTTCCTGGGGGTTCTGCAGAAAAAGGTAGAAACGTCCAAGAGTAGGATCTTGTTTCTGGGCTTGCACGAGGTCGAGATCTGTGCTCTCGCCACACCATTGAACCACAGGGGGCATGGTGGATAATTGAGCTTGTCGCCGGGTAACCGCCGTCACAATTCGAAGCCCATTAGTCTCGGGGGCCTCCAACTGCCAGAGGTCTCCAGAGACAGCACCCTCCTTGGCAAGCTGATCAGCTAGATCATTTCCAATCTTGTCAGGGTTATCAACACGGGAATGACCTTTCACTTTCTTCCAGTAGATGGTCATGTCATTTTCATGAGCTACCTTGTCCAAGGCCAGAATCAATCCGGCATGTTTGACAGGTTTCCCTTTGGAATTCAGCATATTGTTAGATTTCCAAATAGGTAAGTGGGAAACAAAATTCTGTCGGACGTAGTCTGAATCAGTACAGATGGTTAGGGTGTGAACCCCTCCCTGAGCAGCAGACTGGAGAGCTGCCAGGGCTGCAGCTAGCTCTGCATACTGATTAGTCTTGGTACCCAGACGGTACTTGAAGGGTTCACAAGGGTGGTTCTGGTTCCAAACTACACCTATACCTGCTACCAGTTCATGGTCAGGCTCTCGACGGTAAGCACAACCGTCCACATACACCTTGGGGTAGCCTTTACAGAGGTTCTCATCATAAGGACGATGACGAGAAGGCTCAGGCGTACAGGACTCCATATCGGTGTCTAAATTACCCACTAAAGGTTCTCTGGCAGTGCAATCGTGCAATTCAGCCAGGCCCTGTGCGGCGGCATCCTTGCGGTTTTGAGCATACCTTACTTCTAGGGGCCAGCCCTGAAGTGCTAAGGTCCAGGAGACAATGCGACTGTTTGACACTTGTCCCGATTTAATCCGATCACTGCCTAGGAACTTGATGGGTTGGTGATGAGTCTCAACAACCAGCCTCTCACCTTGGATATAACTGCGGAAATATTGGAGGGCCCAGACTGTGGACAACAAGGATTTCTCACAGTCAGAGTATTTCTTCTCCACTTCCGTTAAAGCTTTGCTGGCATAGGCAATAACTTTCCTATCTGTGTCATGCATCTGGTACAGAACAGCACTCATAGAGTGATCGGTGAAACCTAGTTCCACGAAGAATTCTCTGCCACTCTCTGGATAGGCAAGACAGGGAGCTCGACTCAAAGCTGCCTTCAGCTCTTCTAGAGCTGCCTCTTGGTCGGGATTCCATGCCCAAGGTTCATCTCTTTTGAGGAGTTTGACCAGGGGTCGGGAAATCTCCGCATATTGATCCACAAATTGGCGTGAATAATTGCAAATGCCCAAGAATGAGCGCAGCTCACTCACGTTGGTCGGACATTTGAGTTGTTGCAAGGCCACAATTCTCTTCCTTTGAGGCCGCAGTCCCTCAGCAGAAACTTCGTAATCCAAATAATTGAGGGATTTCCGGCACCATTGGCCCTTTGACAAGGACAGCTTTGCTCCCGCAGTTTTCAGTTGCTGGAAAACATGCTCTATTTCTTGCAAATGGTCAGTAAAACTGGTGCTCTTCACCAGAATGTCGTCTACATAGACGAGGGTGCCTCTAGTCTCAGCATCAGGCAAAGCCTTATGCAGGAAAATATTGAAGTCTGCTGGGGCATTCAAATAACCAAACGGTGTCCGATTCCAAGTATATTGTCGCTTACCGAAGGTGAAAGCCAGCTTATGCTGATCTTCTGGATGGACAGGTATAGTCCAAAATCCTGAGGCCAGATCCAGGCTTGTAAAGTACCTTGCACCCTTGATGGTGGCTAAGTTCTGTTCCAGATGTGCCATAGGCCATCTGGATAGAGGTACCTTTTTATTAAGCTGGCGATAGTCCAAAGCTAAGCGCCAGCTAGAATCCTTCTTGATGACAGGCCACAGTGGGGCATTGTAAGTACTGTTGCATTGACGTATAATTCCCTTTTGTTCCAGGGAATTAATGATTTCCTGAACGGATTCATAGGAGGCCAATGGGATTTTATACTGCCTCACAAAGACGGGTTTACTGTTTGGATCCATAGGAATACGGGTGACATGTAGGTCGGTGAGACCACAGTCATAGGTGTCAGTGGCAAACAGGTCCTTGTGACGGTACAGCAGTTCTTTTAATAGGGCCTTTTCTGACTCATCAGTGCAGGCGTCTGCTTCAGCAAGTTTTCCCGCAACCATTTCGTCAAATCCCAGAACAGGTTTGTTTGAGGGTATTTCAACCTTCTCCTCAATCTCATCTTGGAGAGAGGAGACCTGGATGGCTTGGACAGCATGGGGCTCCCCCCCCTGGTGGGTGAGAGAACTAACAGCCTCATCGAGTTTACTTGACAAAATCAGATGGTCAGACTCGAGGTCCACCTGTGAGGTCACAGCACTATGTGGCCAGACAAACTGTAAGGTGAGGAGACCTCGGGGTGAGGATTGTACACACGCAGGGGTCCCCTCCCTTCACAGATGTTCCAGGAAACAGGGGCTTCCCCAATAATCTGGAGACTCAATTCCACATTTGGGAACGATTCTCCCACTAGGAATCCCAGGGGTTCGCCTTTCACAAGGTGAATGCGATCTGGATTTGGATTGGTGAGCAATAAGTGTAAGGAGGGAGCTGTGGCCTCCATGCAGGGTATGGGACCCATGGCTAGGCCCAGCTCCTCAAAACGGGAATTTGGACTGAAGAAGACCAAGTTGTCTGAGGCCACATGTCCTCGGGTCACCTGTATAGGCAGGGGACAATCCTGTACCCTCCCAGGTATGTGGATGTCTTCTGCACTGACCACTTCACAGACTTGAGGAACTGTCTGACCAGCCCGTAGGGATGGGCGGGCACCAGAGAGATCCACCGGATCTCCTTCCATCCTACTCCAGAGGATGTTGTTCACAAAATCCACATAAGTTCCCAGTCGAACAAGGCAATCTGAGCCTAAGGAGAGGGGCACCTCAAGTCCTCTGATGATGGAGAAGGTGTGCCGAAAACCTTTGACCCCAACTTGCAAGGGGAGATTGCAGTAGCCCATTAATGTCTTGAGCCCTTCCCCAGGCACTTGGAACGAAGTCTTCGCTCCCATTACCCAATCAAGGGTAAGCTGTTGTTTGAGCCGATAGAAAAGCGTCTCACTGATGAGGGAGTGGTCACAGTGGGGTAATAGGTAGGCCCTTTCCTTTTGGGACATGCCCACCTGCACATATATAAAGGGATCTTTCTCAGCCGAGAATATGTCCGTCAGTCTCCTAGGGTGATCTAGGCAGGGATGGGATGGAGGAGGGGTTTGCACCTCACAACCTTCCACAGGTTCCTTCAGGAATATCTGCAGGCAGTCAGTATCAAGGACAATGTTAGCTACTGAACCCACTGCAATGGCAACCACGTCGCTGATGCCCTGATCCTCATCTCCAGCCCTTTCATACTGGAGCTGAAGGATCTGCGGATCAGCTGACCTCTGGAAATTAATCCTGATGGATTTGTTTGTGCGTTCCACCGAACAAGGACCACTGACTCTGCTGTCATGTTTTACCCTAGCATAAGGTATGGGATGCGTGACCTGTGTCCAGATCACTTCCTGGACGTAGTCCAGAATGGGGCGTAACCGTTTCAGGAGCTCATTGCCAATCAAGAATTCTTCCCCAGGGCACTTAGTAATGGTGACAGGATGTTTCACCTGTAATTTTCCAATTTGGAGGTTAAGCCAGACCTGCCCCATTGACTCTATGGGCTGATTCCCATAAGCTGCGAGTGACAAATCACTGGGTGTGACGTGTAGGGTCCTCTGACTCCCCAAGGAAGCAGTGAGTCTATCAAAGAGACTCGAGGTAATCAGGGTAGCCTCAGAGGCGGAATCTATCAGGCCCTCACAGAGAAATGCCTGCTGAATTGTAACAGGAACAGTGTACCTCTGTCCTTTTGGCTTGAGTTTACCCAGAAAGTACTTGTGCTTCCTGATGGTGTCGAAGGCTGGACCCTCGCTGTCCATTGCGGGACTGTCACTCTGTGTCCCTGGGGTGGCATCTCCAGCTGGCTGCACCTGTGCAATAGTGACCTGTGGGACAGAAACAAAGTCGGTTAGTCATTCAGTCGCATTAGAAGGGGAAGAGGAGTCAACCAGTTCCTCCTCTGGCTTCTGAGGCTTTGCTCGTGGCTTAGGTGGCGCACTACTAGCAGAAGCCTCCTGTGAGGAGCTGAATGCAATGGTAGCCTTCATCATATCTGTCAACTCGCTTATTCTCTTCTCCAGCTCCTGGAATTTGTCAAAACTGGGCTTTCTCTTCCAGTTCCGGTTCTGCGGAGTGAAACGCTGATTCCCAGAGCGCTGCTTAGACCAAGATGACTGGTTGTTCTGGGGTGGCCTGGGAGGATTCTGTGGAGCAGAAGGAGAAGAGTTATTTTCTAACGAAAGGGTAGATTTTACAGCACTAACACACTGTTTTGGCTCTCTGGCTTTGCTTGGAGCCCGGACTGTGCTGCCAGTATTGGTTGCTCTCATGGTAGGAACAGCTTCCCAAATCCACTCAGCATGTTCTATCACACGTGACAGGGGTTCGTGACGCTTGTCAGACATATAAGGCTTAATAGATGGAAGGAGCAACTGACAGAAAAGATTACGAAACTCCTGATGGTGTTCTATTGTTTCCCAAGAAGGGTCACTCTGGAAGAAGGTCTGCCTAAGTCTGTAAGCAAACTCTCGGGGTGTTTCATTTTCCCTATGAGTCATACTAAATGCTGCCTGCTTTGCAGCAATATCATCAGGGTATGGCCCATAATGTTTCTTTAGTGCCTGTTCAAAGATGATGATGTCCTTCTTTTCATCGTCTGCCATGGCCCGAATAAATTGCTGACAAGGTACATCAAAGGACCATGGAAGATACAGAACCATGTCCTCCCCCCTGGTAATGTTCAGTGCCCGAAAGGCATCTTTGACTGCAGCTAAATGTTCATTTATGGTGGCATGACCAGTTTTTTCAAAAGGTGTGACCATGCTCCGCAAGGTCTTGATAATTTGTAATTGTGCGACAGAAGCACCTTCATTTATTTGATTTCCTTGCAGGACACGGGAGCATAGAGGATTTCGCTTGCCTTCAGCTCCCTCTGGTGGTCGCTGCTGGTACAGTCTTCCATCACTAGGGGGACTTCCCACCCCCCCTCCACCGCTCCCTGTATGGGGAGGGGTCGAGAGTAGGGTGTTTCACTCCGCCCTGTTTCTCTCCTGTGCTCATGCGCTGATGGGAGAGAACTGACTTTGTTCTGGAAAAGCTGCCTTTCAACACTGGGCAGGGTTTCCAGTGGCAAACTGCCGTCATCTACCCTCTGGTAATTCGAGAAGCCTAGAGGGATCAAATTATCCCTGTACTCTGTCTCATTACCCTGAGAGGTGGACACACAGGCCAAGTCAAAACAATCAGCTCTTAATTGCTGGATTTCGAGGTTAACTCTCTGTATTTCCTGCCCACATTCCTGACGTGCAACAGCTAGCCCTCTTTGCAGATCGGCTGTACGCCGTCTCGCTGCACTTAGAGCAGTCTCTGTAGACTCGAGCTCAGCCATCAGAGCCCTCTCTCGTTGCTTATAAAGAGCAGCGAAATCTGTTAGTCTCCTGGTCTGGGCGGCTAGTTCAGTTCTACAAACTGTCAGAAATTGCAATTCCGTTTGATCCAGAGCATTCCGCTTCCTGAGAGCAGAAACCTGATCTACCCAGCCCTCTGTGTGAACCATCGTTACAAACACAGGAATAGCTGCTAGAATTACACTGATTCAGTCAGAGATCCTGTAATGTGGGTTCCAAACCCGTCTCAACAGACACCTCTCTAGCCACAAACCTCAGCATAAACAGCTGCTTGGACCACAATAGGACAATTCAGAAATATTACACAAATTCTGAGAGACGTAGCACAGTCAGAAATACTCATCCCTTGGACGAGACCTCATTATTATGTAGGGTATATTAGTAGCATAAAAATAAGTTAGACTCTCTGTTGTCCAGGGGGAATGGCTACTATTACCCAGCCCAAAGTTCGGTGAGTTATTCTGGCAATGAGCCACGAAAGAAGTCTGGTCTGCAGATATATATTAGACTTTATTATAGGCAACCAGGTAGAAAAATATACACACACACATATAGCTAATTAGAAACATGAGGTAGAAATTTGTTATAGTACAGATGTACACTTGGACAACGTAATAAATCACTGATTAGTAACCAGACGTCACTGATTCGCTCTGCACTGAGGAAAAGTAAGAAATATATTGCTAACCCCTTGCCCATCCAGAGGAGGAGAGATAAGCCAGTACCTTAACTCTGTCGGGCACTCAGGAACAACGCAGTCCAAGGAGGCAGCTCCTAGCTAATGCAGCTCCAGCCCCGTCAGAGGCGAGCCGCAGTAAGTCCGAACAGGAGGTATCTGTGAAAGTCTTATCTCAGACCTTTGGAGGACGGCCTAGCCCACACTTAGTGGCCGTCTTGTGGAAGGGTCAGGTCGCAGGAATCAGGTACGCAGTGCACAGCAGAGAGGAACCGGTGCAGAAGTCTGTATGAACAGGTGGGAAAAGCCCCCAACTCTCTCACTAAAGTGCCAGTGCAGATTGCATTATTCTGTGTAAGAATCCTCTGTCATAGGTCCGATGATTGGTTGGCACCAGGCAGTCTGAGGTGTTCTCAGCGAATCAGGAGGTAGACGATGAGCAGCTTCTTGCAAACAAAGAAGCCATAGTAAGAAGTCAGGCCGAGGCAACAGTATGTAACTTCTGGGCATGTACAAGTGTCCAAGGCCAGCCACGGACAATAGCTTCTGTATGTATGCTTAGAAACGCTGCGCCAGCAGTTGCTTGGAGGTCGTTTGTAGCTGAACACAGCAAAAGTGTAGTGAAGAATCCATCTGCAGTTTGGTTCAGGCCTGAGTTGCTGAGCAGGCCGGAGATTTGCATGTAGAATTGCAGGGGTACCAGCCCTACAGTACCTATGCACTGCACGAACCAGGGCTGCAGCAGGGTGTGGCCGCTGATGTCCAGGACTGAACAGGGTGTGCAGCATGGGAGTATGTGGGGGCAGGGGGACATACTGCCTGTGTGGATGGGGGAAAGAACATGTGCCTAGCTGTGTCGGGATGCCTTCATGGGGCACATGGATGACCGAGTACAAGTAAGGGGATGTACATTATTGACTATAAAGCATGCAATGGCAATCTGAGGGAGAGGTGACTGCTTGCAGGGGCCAGAATGGCACATTGGACAGTGGACAATGGTGGGTGCACACAGTGCCTGACTGCAGATGCCCAGCCCTGTACCCCACCCCCCAATCCTGCCAGTACAGTCAGCCTACCTCACACAAAGTGCGTCTATAGCTCATTGGTAGGCTGGACCATGTGCTGGCTGGGGGGGCCACCATGTCATCCACCTCATCCTCAGACTCACTGTCTGGTGCATCAGGTGTGGGCTGCCTCTGGCAGAGTGCATAGTTGTGCAGCATTCAGCATGCCAAGAATATCCTGCACACCTTGGATGGCGCATAGAGCAGCTCACCACCTGACCAGTCCAGGCAATGGAAGTGGCTCTTCAGCAGGCCAAATGTCTGCTCAATGATGGAGTGAGTCAGCTGGTGTGATCGGTTGTATTTCAGCTCCTCAGGTGTGTGCGGGTCGATGACTGGGGTCATGAGCCAGTCCCTCAGTGGGTATCCTCTGTCACCTGTGGAGAATGGGGGTGGCATGGATGACAACATGTTGCCCCATGGTCAGCATCACAGGCGATGGCCTACCCATGCACCACATGCCATTCCAACATGTCCAACATGCATGTGCACTGCAAATGTGCCATGCAGCACCCCCATGCCTGGGGCTGGACCATCCCTGATGTAAAACCATCCCAGTGTGTCTGCAGCTATGGCGATGCCTCACTCCCAGCACATCCATGTGCTGATTGTGGCCAGCTCCCTCCTATGACTATGCATTGCAGGGGCGCCAGTGGCCCCCCCATGGTTGGGCAGCCCACAGCTGTGATGTGGCCCCTCAGTGGGCATGGCTTGCCTGCATGCACATGCCAGACCATGCCCTGTGTCTCTGGAGATACTCATGCTTTTGTGGGCTGCCACAGACATAGTAGATACAAAGGGGGCATGATGTGACTGGGATGCTATGTGCGGTGGTGTTGCAGTGCTGGTGGCCCTGTGGGAGACAGTGGCATGCATGGACCTGAGGGCAGAGGCAAGGTACCCTGTGCAGACACACACCTTGGGGGAGGCCAGTGTGGGCAAGGGAATGTTTGGGGCAGGGAGCGATTGGCTGACAGTGTGACATGGCAGGGCCAGACCACATGGCTCCCCTATGTACTAGTCTACCACCACACAGGTGCAGGTCTATGGCCCCACACCCATGCAACTGCATTGTGGTCACTGTGCAGTACTGCAGTGAATGATATAGACCATGCACTGTGAGTGGTGATACATGTAGCCCTGCCATGGTGACAGGGGGCACACATGGGCAGACACCCCTGGCACATGCCCATCGGTGTGATGTCACCAGCACCTGCACACCTAAATACAATGGTGTGCAAGGAGTGGATATAATCCAAGCAGTGCACAGATGGGGGTTCACCTGAACTGAATAGGCATTTGCACAGGCACATATGTGACCATGCAGCAGCACCTGTCAGACACACCACCCACTGGGTGCCCCAATAGCATATGCATAGGATGGAGGGGGTGGGGCCAGCAGATTACCACAGCACCTGCCCCCTGCCACTCACAGGGGGCATTGGGGGGTACTGTTGGTGGCACACCCCCAGGATCCCAGAGTGACCACTGACCTCTCATCCTCCTCCCACAGGTTCTCGGGGCCAATGCCAAGTATCTGAGTATGGTACAGGAGGAGACTGCTACCGTGTTTGCCACTGCCCTGCTGGTGATTGCAGACCATGAGTGCCAAAGTGCAGCATCTCACCACCCATATGCCAAGGTCCCCAGGCTCTGTGCCCAGGACCTGGATATCAGTGATGAGTTGTGCAGAACCCGGCACAGATTTGAATGTGCAGCCATCTGTGTCATGTGTCAGGAGCTGGAGCCACATCTTGCACTGGAGAGACTAGCAGACAGGCTAACTTCCCTGACTCAATCGCCTCTTTAACATAAGCCGCCACCCCTCACCTATGTGATATACCCTATCATTTCGATATAGTTTGTAGCCTGGTATCACAGTGTCCCATTGGTTATCCTCCTTCCACCAGGTCTCTGAGATGTCAATTATATCTAATTTTTCATTCAGAAAGGCGGGATAGAGGTGATATGATTCAGATGTTTAAATACCTCTTTACATAAATGCACAGGGGGGAGAGCCTCTTTCGATTGAAAGCAAGTTCTTATATGAGGGGACATGGTATGAGGGTGAAACGGGATAGATTCAGGGGTGATATGTGGAAATATTTCTTTACGGAAAGAGTGAATCAGTGGAATAGTCTCCCAGTGGAGGTGGTAGAAATAAGGACAGTATCTGAATTCAAAAAAGCATGGGACAAGCACAGAGGATCTCTAAAGGAAAAAAGTGGACTGTTGTAGTTGTTAATATGGAAGGACAGACTAGATAGGCCATGTGGTCTTTTTCTGTCGTCATTTTTCTATGTTTCTATATATTCTAACTCTCCCATCTTATTTTTTAGACTTTCAGAATTTGAATAAAGATATTTCAAAGTTTGTTTTTTTGTTGATATTAAAAGTCTGGCTATCAGATAATGGGGCAATTTGGAATCTTTCAACTCTGATTTTTACTTAAAAGCACCTGGATTACTTTTGACTTTATTGGAACCTCTCTAACAGGATGCCCTAACTTCCCTGTTTTGCTAATATCCTTCAAAGATGCATCATTTCGAACCATGCACTCTTGGGCAACTGTTGGCTATCCTCTATTATCTAGTTTAGAAGCTGCTCTCTCCTTTTTAAAGGTTAATGCTAGCAGCATGGTTCCACCCTGGTTAAGTTGAGCCTCTCCTTTCAGAACTGCCCTCCCCCCCCTTTCCCAGAATGTTGCCTAGTTCCTAACAAATGCAAAACCTTCTTCCTTGCACCATTGTCTTTTTCATGCATTGAGACACCAGAGCTCTGCCTGCCTCTTGGGTCCTGCGTGTGGAACAGGATACATCTGCGAGATTGCTACCCTGGAAGTTCTGTATTTCAACTTTCTACCTAAAAGTCTAAATTTAGCTTCCTGAACCTCCCTCCCATACTTTCCTATCTCATTGGTACCAACATTTACTAAGACAGCAGGCTCTTCCCCAGCGCTATCTAAAATCTTATCTAGGTGGTGAGTGAGGTCCGCTACCTTCACACCAGGCAGGTAGATAACCAGACGATCCTCATGACCACCAGCCACCCAGCTATCTACATGTCTAATGATCGAATCACCAACTATAACAGCCATCCTTACCTTTCCCTCATGGGCAAATGGCCTTGAAGACGCATCCTCAGTGCGAGAGGGTATTACATTACTTCGAGAATAGGTCCTAGCTACAGGATCATTTCCTGCCACCCCAAGGTGATGGTTTCCTTTTACGTGACCTCTCTCCTCCATGGTGGCAAAAGACTGTCAGACTGGAGGTGGGACTTCTCTACTACATCCCTATAGGTCTCATCTATATACCTCTGTCTACCTTAGCTGCTTCAAGTCTGCTGCTTTAGTCTCCAGAGATTGGACTCCTTCCCTGAGAGCAAAGAGCTCTTTGCACTAGTGCACACATAAGATCTCTCACCAACTGGGAGAAAATCATACATGTAACACTCTATGCGAATGACTGTATAGTCCTCATCTCTCTGCTGGACTGCTGTCTGCATCTTAGTTTAAAGATATATTTTTCTAGCCATTTAAAGTTGTTCAGTTGATTATAGATGCTAGGGGAGTAGGGATATCTGAGCCAGTATAATTATACCTAATAAATATAAAGCACTTTTAGTTTTCACTTAAAGGTGAACTGCAAAGATTTATTTAATCTACTTCTAAGGCCTAATAACTTGCTGATTAAGATGATCAGTTAAACCTGAAAGTGAGTAAGATCACTCCTTTCCTCTTAACTGTAGGCTATAAATCAAGGATTATGCCTGGAGTGGGTTGGAGGGAGGGGGGGGGGGGGAGGAGGATTGAAAGAAACACAAACTGAAAACTGTTGTAATAATATGTCCTAATTGACTTTAATTTAAATAAAAGCTGTTTTGTAATAGTATGCCCAAACTGGCTTAACAAAAACACTGAATTATAAGAAACACAGATTTTATCAGCTTTAACCCAAAGAATTCCCTCTTTCCCAGGATTTAGAGAAATCCCAGCAGGTAAATACTTATAAGTGCAGATTTCTTCCCAGCAGTAACAGTCACTCTTGGTTGTTCTTGTTACAGAAAGGGCAATTTTACATAGGTCATTTTAGTGGTAAATGAATATGCAGGTCTTAATTTTCGCAATTTGCAGCACATTTTACAAAAGCCTGATTTTACCAAAGGCTCTGCATTCAATGTGTATAAGGTTCAGGAAAAACATGTTTTTGGCCAGTTGCTCTTGTTTTTGTTAGTCTTCTGCTATCTGCTTGACTTCTTATCTGTGCTTTTATTTATCCACATTGTGCCACTTAGACCCAGGGATTCGTAAGCTCTGTGTCCCTAGGATGATATCAGCATGCGACATCAGCTGCTACATAAGCTGATGATCTGGGAAGAAGATGTTTGTCAATTGCTCTTGTTTTTGGACAAGCTCTTGCTATCGGATCAACTGATTCCTTACCTGCAATTTTACTTATCTGCACTTTGTCTTTTTAAACCCGTGGAAAAGTAAGCTTCTCGTCCCCTGTGTGACATCATCAGTATGTGACATCAGCTGCTGAATACGCCATTGATTCAGTGGTGTGCTGACAAAGGGGGTAATTTTTGTATCATATTGATTTTTTATGGTATGCGGTAATGGTTGAAGTATAAAGGTAAGATTTTTAGGGGTTTAGAAAGTATTGTTGTGGAAGTGGAAATATGTGCTGCTCTAAGGGTATGAGGATTAACTTGGAGAAAAAGATTTCTATTCCAGTAGTTGAGTATTGTGATAAAATCTATGTGAATGAGCACAATGTGTCTGGTTAGTGATTTATCAGTCCCCATGGTCTTTAATAAGTGCTACTCACTTGATACGTGGTAAAACTGATTGCAGATGCAACACTGTGCATTGCAAATTTTGTTGTGCTGGGAGTTATTAATTGAGGGACTTTCAAAGATAAGTTTGTTAGAAGATTTAGGGTGTTTGCAAATTGTACAGGGGTCAATGCAGATGGCTAGTAATTTATTGGATTTGGTGTTTTTATTTAGGGTTAGTGGGCAAGCAGGTTAGATTAAAGAAATTCCGGCACAGGTGATCCCATGGTCGGTGGTGTGGCCTTCTGCAGGATCTTGGCTAGGAGCGGTATAGGAGGATTTGCATAGCAGAGTTAGGTTCCCCAGTGTATTGCAAATGCATTTGCCTCAAGTCTGTGTGGAGGCGGTTGCCTGGAATGGAAGTGTGGGCATTTTGCTTTGGTCTCACAGGCAAAAAGGCCCACCCAGGGGTTGCCCAGCATCTGAACAAGTCTGAGGTGACAGAGGGCTTGAGTGACCCCTTGTAGGGGTCCAGATGTCTGCTGAAGCTGTTGGCGAGGGTGCTGTTGTCCCCCGGCAGGTCGGAGGCCTTGAAGGTGGGAGTTCATGGAAATAGTGAAGCACCAGATAATGAACATTTCTCTGCATAGCTGGCGCGATCCCTTTCCACCCTGCTTGTTGATGTCAAACATTGCAACTTGGTTGTTTGTCTGGATGAGGACAGCTCTGCCTGAGACTCAGGAGCTGAAGGCATGGAGTGCATTTCCTATGGCTCTGAGCTCCAGAAGGTTGATGTGGAGTGGAGGAGTGGCCTAGTGGTTGGGGCAAGGTACTTCAGGCCGGAAGGTCGGGGGTTCAAATCCCACTAGAGGACAGCAACCTAACCCTCCATAGCCCATGTTCCCTGTAAAATAGTTATCTCCAAGTTATAATGCCCTGTTCAATGTCATTTCAGTTTGTTCACTGTAAACCGCACTGATGCAGAATAGCGCGGTATATAAGAGAATATAATAAAAAAAATAAAATGTGGCAGCACGTCTCAGAGGGGGATCAGCTGCCATTGGTGCGAAGTTGAAGGAAGTGGGTGCCCCAGCTACATTTGGAGGCATCTGTGGTGAGTGTGATCATGGGTTTAGGTGGCCAAAGCAACTTCCTGTGCTGGAGTTTCCACCGGTCCATCCACCAGCTGAGAGCTCTGCAGGTGGTGCAGTCTACCCGGAAGGTATGCGATAGTGGTTGCATATGTTGACTCCATGATCTCTGGAGATTCCATTGCAGAGGATGCATGTGGAGTTTGGTGTGCGGGACAGCATGGACCGTGGCTGCCAGGTGGCCCAGGAGGCGCAGGAACATTCTTGCTGAGGTAGTGCCCACAGCAGTTGTCCAGTGTGTGAGGGAGATGGTGACCTGGACTGGGTGGTGTGGATGTGCACCCTAATGAACTCCAGCACTTGGGAGGGGTCCATCTGCAATTTATTGGGATTGCTGAGGAAGCCTACGTCCTGAAGGAAGGAGACTGTGGTGTCGATAGTGGCTGGCATCTTGTTTTGATGCTGTGGTGATTAGCCAGTCGTCCATGTAGGGGTAGATGCAGACCCCTTGTTTGTGGAAGTGCGCTGCTGCCACTACAATGCACTTGATTTAGACTCTGGGTGTGGAGGAGAAACCGAAGGGCAACACTCACAACTGGTAATGCTGGTCGAGGGCCAAAAAATGCAGGTACTTTTTCTGAGATGGGTAGATAAGGCTGTGTGTATAGGCATTCTGGAGGTCCAGTGTCACCAGCTAGTCATTGTCTTTGATGAGTGGGAGGATAGTCCCCAAGGAATGCATCCAGAAGTTCTCCCTGTAGAGTGCTTGCAGAATTGGTGGAAGTCGAGGATCGGAAATAGCGGGAGTAGAAGCCCTGGTTGGCCTCTTTGGGTGGAAATGGCTCTATCACCCCTGCCTATAGGAGGGCACAGACCTCCTCAAGGAGGAGGGGGCAAACTGTTTGGGTGTGTTGGAGGCGGGTGAGGTCTGTGGAAAGGTTTTGTCGGGAAGCGAATATGGTAGCCATGCCTTATGATGCTCTGTATCCACTGGTCTGTAGTGATGCTTTCTCACACCTCTGCAAAGTGAGTGAGGTGGCCTCCAACTTGCACTGGATCCGCTGCAGGGTAGTCAAAAACCAGGGGAGGGTTTTGCTGCTGGTGCATTGTGAGACTTCTGCTGTTTCCTCTCCTGCTGACATGGCCTGTGCTAGCAGAGGTCTTGGTAGTGTTGGGACTTGTGGTATTGTGATTGCCCCTAGAAGTAGGGACCATACTGGCATGTGGAGTAGGAATAGTAGGCGTTGTGTGGGTGTGACCCCTGTCATTTTGTCGTTCTTGACCGGTTCAATCCCTTGTTGGTGAGGATATGGAGGATGGCACATTCATTCTTTATGACATTGACTGCCTTGTTGACTTTGTCACCAAACAGGTTTTCCCTGAGCAAGAGACATTGGCCAGCTGTTCATGAATGTTATCGCGGAGAGCTGAGGCCCTGAGTCAGGTGAGTCATTATGCTGCAATGGATGTCCCTGCTGTGCGGGAAGCGATTTCAAAGGTATTGAAGGCTAAAATGATGAGGTGCTTCCCACGTTCTCTGATGTCCTGAAGCAAAGGCGATAGTAGGTTCCTGGTCTCCAGGGAGAGCGAAACCATGACTTTTCTTGTTTTCACCAGCAGCGTGTCATAGTACAGGATGATCTGGAATTGGTGAGTGGCAATCTGGGCATTTAGCATGGTGCCTTGGAAGACCATTTTGCCTATGGCATCCAGGATTTTTTGGCCCTTGCCCAGAGGGATGTTGGAATGTTGCCGGGAGCTTTTGGACTATTTCATGGCAGATTTGACGATGATGGAGTGGTAGGGCAGTTGTGACCTGTCAAAGCTCGGGGCAGCCTGGACCTGGTACTTGATGTTGAGCCTTTTTCGTAGCGGTGTGTCCTTGGGAGAGAGTTCCAGCTGTGAAGAGAGCCTCTGCAGGAATTTTGGATAGGTGAGATCCTCTAGAGGTGAGGCTGTAGGGGGCAGAGAGGGTGGAGCATCTGAGGGGATGCCCAGAGATGGTGGCAAAGCTGGGGAGCATGCCGATCAAAGTACCATGTTTGCTCATTTGAATCATTGAGTTCCCCTTCCTCTTTGGAGTGGAATGGACCTGATGAGAAGATCAGCAAAGAGGAATGCAGTGGTCGGGGTTATGTGGAAATCCTCTTAGGGCCATGAGGAAAGTGTTGGGGCAGGTATAGGCAACAGTGGTGTTGGTGCAGGTGTCATCTATGGAGGGGGGAGGCTGTCCCGTGGAGGTGCTGCATCATAAATTTTTCAACGAGATCAAGAAGGTGCTATGGTGGGTGCACCATGTCCATGGCAGGGGTGTTGAGAGGCAGAGTGGGGGTCATCTGCACATATGGTGCCTGAGTGCCAGAGATAGGTTGGCTACTGGATTCCCTTCTTTCCCTGTTGGTGGCACTACAGCACTTTGGAGATGACTGCTTCCTTTCCCTCTTCCTCTCTGTCCAAGGAGGAGGTGGAGCTGGGGGGCATGTCTTCTGCTCCTGTGATGGCACCGGTGGGCGTGCTCTGAACTCCTCTCCTTGGTGAAGGAAGTGCTGTGCCAGGACTGGTGATGCCCCTTGGAGTTGGAGAGGCTTGGCTTCTGGCACGGTGATGACTTCTTTCTTCCTGCTTGTTAGTGCGGTTGTTACCCCTGGGGCTCTAGCATTCTCCAGAGCGGCACTTCTTGTGGTGATCCCCCACACTGGAGGAGAGCCACAGATGGGGCTGACTGAGCAGCAGGAAGCTCACTGAGGTGTCAGGCCATGGAGATCCACACCTCAGTGGGAAGCAGGAGGCAGGTAACAGGGTTGGTACCATGGGGCTTCACGGGAGCAGTGCTAGGTGCATCCCCGGACCCGGTGCTCATTCCAGAGATCGGGAAGTTGGCCAAGGTTGTGATGGGAAGTCCCTCTATTTCCTGGATAGACCGTTTACTTTTTTCTCTCCTTTTGTCACCTGGAGAGTCCTGGAGGTCTTCTTGGGTGCTGTGATCAGGTCAGGAGAAGGGCTCAGGCCTGAAGAGGGTGATTCCTCAAGGAAGTCTCTGAGGATGTTCTTCCTATGCTTCCTGACCCTTGAAGACATCCTACCGCAGTGGGGGCAGTGAGAGGGACCCAAGGCATTGGAGGCAGAGATTGTGAGAATCCATGGAGTTCATCTTCCTGGAGCAGCTTGAGCACTTCGTGAAGCCAAGTTTGTCCATGATGTCTTGCTTTAAAAAGGTAGTTGGAGGTAGAAGAAAAGTTTAAGAGGAGAGCTAGAACTTCTGTCTGTTGCCAAAGTCGGATGGAAAAAACAGAGGCAAGAAGTGGGATACACTGGGGTTGAAGGGGGTAGTAACATGTGCAGAGGGGCTGCAAAAAAAAAAAGAGAGCTTCTCTGAGCTAAGGGAGAGCTACTCCATTCCTAACACCATCAGATGATGACACCTATGCGTGGCTGTCTCAGCCTGCTTGTCCATGGAGAAAAGCAGTGCTCTCTTTTAATTGATTTAATGCTGCTAGTAGTTAGGGTTGCCTTGGAAAAAGTACTTTCAGTATCTCAAAGTAAGTGGAGAGATAATTAATTGATCAGTAGTGGGGATTGAGCAGAGAGCTGCTGGTGAAAGAACTCTGCTTCGAAATCTGCTGAAGGTAAGAAAGAGATTTAACCAGCAGCCTGATTCATCAGTGACAGTTTCTGAACTGCAGATATAGACAATTAAAGAGGAAACTCTCCTGTGCTGTGTTATACCTACAGACTGCAAGACAACTTCACTAGGTATGTGACCTGGCATATATGCTGTTGAACTGAGAAATTGAGAGGTGGTTTAAGCCCACCAGTCAAGCTGAACTGTGAAAGTTGAAGGTTTAGTGCTGGTTAATGAACTACAAAGAACAGCACTGACTTCATTACTTGGCTTAGTGTCCAGGAATTATATTTCCCAGGGAGCACTGCATTGCTCATGTGAGAGAAATAAGCCTATGACCTTTTCTGATTAAAAGGTGTTAAGTGTGCAGTGACAATAACTGATCCAATGAATACATCCAAATATATTTGTTTGTAACAAGCCGTCTCATACAGTAGCCATTCTGACAGGATTTAAAAATGGATAGATGTAAAGAGAATCATAAAAACGTGGTTGCAGCATTGTGGAGTGCCCCCTGGTGGGCAAGAGTACAAATACACAAAATGACAAGGATACAAAGACTCCTATTCAAGCAAGGACTGTTAATCACCCAGGAAGTTGGTCACAGCTTACTTTAGCAGCATAGGCATAAATAGTTCAACCAGAGTTCTGTGATTCTCAGTCTTGAAGTACTAGAAAAGGGGACTGCTACTTCTGGAGAGAGATCTGCAATTATGAGTATATACTTCTGGGAATGTTTCTGAAGGGACTTGTTTGGATTAAAGCTGATTAATCTGTGAACCCAGTGTATGTGTTAAATCAGTCAGGACCTAGTAGCAGCAATTTAAATTTAAAACACAGAAGAGAGCTATCTGGTTAGATTTCATACCCAGCAGAGAACTTGTGGTTTAAATTTAATACTCACTCAGGGCCTAATATCAGCGAAGTACTTTTAGTTTAAATTTAAAGCTTGGGTGATGTTGAAAAATACTATCTTGGAAGCCCAGACCAGCTGTATCCAACGCTTTAAGAAAAGTGGAAGGAAGTCCAAAAAATCTGCCAGCATGGTTTAAAGGTGAGGTCAGAGAGGCGGCTGTTGCCAAAAAAGCATCTTTCAGGAAATGGAAAAAAAGAGCCAAATGACGAAACCTGGAAACGGCACAAGCACTGGCAAGTTAAATGCAAGGCATTGATAAGGCAGGCAAAGGGAGAATTTGAGAAGAAGCTTGCTGCGGAAGCAAAAACGTGAAATAAAGACTTTTTCAAGTACATTCGTAGTAAAAAACCTGTGAGAGAGTCAGTTGGTCCGTTAGTTGATAGAGGGGTTAAAGGGGCACTCAGAGGCGACAAGGCAATAGCGGAGAGACTGAATGAATTCCTTGCTTCGGGCTTTACTGAGGAAGATGTAGGGATGTTACCCATGACTGAAGTGGTATTTAAAGGTGCGGAAGAATTGAAGGAAATATCGATACATCAGGAAGATGTATTACAATTATTTGATAAACTGAAGAGTAGCAAATCACCTCGACCGGATGATTTACATCCAAGGGTGTTGAAAGAACTGAAATATGAGATTGCAGACCTGCTATTAGTAATCTGTGAACTATCATTAAAATCATCTGTAATACCTGAAGATTGGAGGATGGTCAATGTAACACCAATTTTTAAAAAGGGTTCCAGGGGTGATCGGGGAAACTACACCAGTGAGCCTGATGTCAGTACTGGGAAAAATGGTAGAAACCATCATAAAGAACAAAATTGCTGAACATGTAGATAGTCATGGCTTAATGGGAGACAGCCAACATGCCTTTAGACAAGGAAGATCTTGTCTTATTAATCTGTTATGTTTTTTTGAAGGTGTGAATAAACAGGTAGACAAAGGTGAGTCGGTTGATATAGTGTATTTGGACTTTCAGAAAGCCTTTGACAAGGTCCCTCATCAGAGACTTTTGGCAAAACTAAAGAGTCATGGGATAGGAGGCAGTGTACTATTGTGGATCAGGAACTGGTTAAAAGAGAGAAAGCAGAGGGAAGGGCTAAATGGCCAATTTTCCCAATGGAAAAAGGTGAATAGTGGCGTACCCCAGGGATCTTTGCTGGGTCTGCTGCTTTTTGACATATTCATAAATGACCTGGGAAAGGGAATAGCGAGTGTGGTTATCAGATTTGCAGATGACACAAAATTATTTAAAGTTGTTAAAACCCAAGAGGACTGTGGAAAATTGTAAGAGGATCTTGATAAAATGGAAGACTGGGCATCAAAATGGCATATGAAATTTAATGTGGAGAAGTGCAAAATTATGCACCTAGGGAAGAACAACCCAAACTATGGTTACACGATGCAAGGTTCCACATTAGGAACCAACACCCAGGAAAAAGATTTAGGCGTCATTGTGGATAACATGTTAAAACCCTTGGCCCAGTGTGCAGCAGCGGCCAAGAGAGCAAATAGAATGCTGGGTATCGAAAGGAAAGGAAAATAAAACAAAGGATATTATAATGCCTCTATATCATTCCATGGTGAGACCGCACCTTGAATATTGTGTGCAATTCTGGTCGCCGTATCTTAAAAAGAATATAGCGTTATTAGAAAAAGTTCAGAGAAGAGCCACCAAAATGGTAAAGGGGATGGAAGGATACCCCTATGAAGAAAGGCTAAAAAGGTTAGGGCTCTTTAACTTGGAAAAGAAATGGCTGATGTGAGATATGATAGAAGTCTATAAATTAATGAACGGAGTGGAACGAGTAAACGTAGATCAATTCTTTACGTTATCAGAATATAGAAAGACTAGGGGACATGCAATGAAGCTACAGGGTAAACTATTTAAGACTAATAAAAGAAAATATTTTTTTCACTCAATGTGTAATCAAACTCTGGAATTTGTTACCGGAGGATGTAGTAAAGGCTGTTAGTGTAGCTGGGTTTAAAAAAGGTTCGGACAAGTTCCTGGAGGAAAGGTCCATAAACCATTATTAAGAATGGACCCAGGATATCAATGCTTGACCCAATACAAGCATTGCGGAACCTGTATCTTTTGGGGAAACTGCTAGTTACGTATGACCTAGATTGGCCACTGTTGGAAACAGGATACTGGGCTTGATGGACCTTGGTCTGACCCAGTATGGCATATCTTATGTTCTTATATATTCTTATGTTCATGTACTTGTATGTGACTGGTGTAGGCATGTTTGGGCCTGGTTTTGGGTGCAGTGCCGATGGAGACATGATTTACATGTGCCCTTTATAATAAATGCTCTTGAGCTAGTGTAAGTGTACAGGGATTCCTTTTACCAGTGATTTCTTTGGGATTTGTGCTAGTATTTTATAGTGATGCATAAGGGACCTTTTTACTAAAGTGTAGCCAGTTTTGCACTTACTACGCATTTCACACAAAAATTAACATGCAGTAAATTTAAAGTCTTCGCAGTAACTCTTGGGGGCGTGACCAGCATGTGACCAGCATGTTCCCAGCAGTCAACGTACTGGCATGTCACATAGCTGTAGGAGGTAAGGGCACCCTTGGTAACTGCCACAGGAATTGTTCCTGTGCTAACCGCAATGTCCTCCCCCCACGTAGTCTCCTTTAATCTTCTCAGTCCCCATCCCACTGTGTAATGTGCAGTTACTGCTGAAATTAGCACATGGTAACTGTCAAGCAAGTGTGGTAACAATTACAGCAGACCTGTGCTGACAGTTACCGTGCATTCATTCACACACTAACCGCACAGAGCACATTGGTAAAAGGGCCCTATAGGTCAGGCCTTGACACATTTTGTGTGGATATAGGAGCCTGGCTAAAATCTTTGGAGCCAGTACTTGTGACCTCTTTGTACCCCCTCCCTATTGTCTCTCAAGCTGGTCTTGTGTTCTCAAGTTTTGTGAGATCAGTGCCAGAGTTGCTACATGGCACGGCATTTTAGATAGCAATTATAGCTTCATGAGCAAGTGTGTGTGTGGTGCAACGATGCCTGTCTGTGCTTCGGATTTGGCAGAGGGTCAGGTGAAGGACTGCCCGGTACATGTATGTGTGGTGCAGAACTGAGGAGCCTCTGTGTATGTGTGGTGCAGAGGTGAGATACTGTGTGTTTGTGTGTGTTAATGTGAAAGTATGTGGGGTGCCTGCAAGACCGGCGCTACCATCAGGCTAACTAGGTAGTTGCCTAGAGCACCAGCCACCTGCAATGGTGGCAATGGCTCCAACCTACGACACATCCCTTACCTAAAGGCTTCAATGCTGCATCACAGTTTCTATATCCTCCTATCCACTGCTTCCACTCCCCCCCAACCCCGATGCAGACTTCTGGTTTATGCAAACCCAGAAGCTGCATCAGAGAGGAGCTCAAGCGGCAGATAGGAGGCGATAGAAACTATGATGCAGAGCTGAAGCCTTTGGGTAAGTGCTACAATGTGGCTTTTTAGCCATGGCTGCCGCTCAGGCCCTGGAGAGGGGTGGCAATAGCAGCAATGATGGTGGGAGTGGGTGATGGAGGGCCCATCCATGTCACCTCCATTCCTTGCACCGGACCTGGGTACCTAGGCATATACATGTGTATGCAGTATGGAGCTGGTATGTGTGTGTGTCATGCGGAGGTGTGGGGTGTCTGTGTGTTCTGGGAAGGAGGGGGACGCAACTTTCGGCAAAAACATATTGTACCTTTTGGTCCCCATGCATTCATCCCTTTAACATCTTGATCTCTTCCTTCCCCTTCCAAACCCTCCCTACTCTTCGTTTCCCTTACAGACTCTCTTTCCCCTTCTCCTCCCCCCAAGCACTCCTATACCCCTGCCCTCCTTCCCCCCATCCTCCTTCTTTCTTTTTTTTGAAGCCACTGGCCATTTAAGTTTTTGCTGATCCCCCTATATAACTTTTTTTTTTGCAGGCCCCGATTCATCTGCCCTCTTCTGTTCACAGAAGATGGGATCCCTTTGGGCAGTATGCTGCCTTCCAGGCTGCAATCGTGGCCTTCCTCTCTTGTTCGGCCTGTGGGAATTCGATCTCCCAAGGGCAGAGTGAAGGGGTCTTTGCCACAATCATTGCTGTCTTCTTCTCTTCTGTCTGTGGAAGATGGGATTGCCGTGGGCAGACAACTTGCTTTTGGGCAGCGATTGTGGCCTTCCCCTTCTCTTCTGCCTGCAAGGATCTGACCTCCCATAGGCAGATAGAAGGGATCTTTCTGGCTGTATTTTGCCCCGTGATTGCATTTTTTTTAATGGTGTGATGGGGGGGCAGGATGTAAGAAAATCTCAAGGTGCAATTTCTGGTCACCGTGGAGACCTGGCGCCTGGGTTTTCTTGAGTCCTGCCATAGATGTTTATGTAACCATATATAAAATTGCCCTACGAATTATAAATATTTTAATTTTTTGATGTTTTAATTCTTTAATTGCTTAAACAATTTTTATATTTGGATAAAGGTCTCAGAATGAATGGGGAGGATAGCTACAGGCCATAACTAGAAAACCTGAGAAAGTCCTTACCCCTTCCTTACATCAAGGACCTCGTATATCCAATTTTTATTAAATAAGCCTAAAAAATCTTTACTCTTGCTTTTTTAAGATGTTTATGTGTTTATGTTTATGTTTATGTGTCTTTATAAAGCAGTACCAAAATAGGCACCCATATGCCCTCTCCACATAGGCATCTTTTTATAAAAGTACCCTCTTAGGGGTTATTCTGTGCTACAAATAACGGGGATGGACAGCCCGACGGGACATCCATCCCTGTTATTCGTGCCAGCTCCTGCCCCCGACTAACTTCCCTGCCAGTTGTGCAGGGAAGTTAGACAGGGGCAGGGAATGGGTGGCCCGAGGGTGGAGTCTGGGCGGGCAGTGGCTGATTCTAATGTTGGCCCTGTATGTCCAGGGCCCGCGAAATGTCCGGGGAAGTTATTTCACCTCCAAGGTGGAATAAATTCCCTGGACGTGATATTTTGAACAGTCCGGGGTGTGGATGGGGCAGGGGAGGGCTAGGGTTCATTTCCTGCAGCCTGACCTGGCCTTAGAAGGCCAGATCAGGGGTTGGGCTGCACGGAATAAACATTTTTATTTGGCAACCGGCATCGCAGCTTTTAAATGGAGCTGTGGTGACATGGCAACATGACTCCATAGGACCGTGGCTCCATTTAAAAGCCCTGACAGAGTTAGTCGGGCTGTGCATGTACATGCAGGCTGTATTGAATCGCAGACCCGGCCTGCACGTACATGCTTGATCGCAATTCTGATCCCGCGGGCTAGACATGTGTCTGGTTCAGACCAGAAATACAGAAGGGATCTATGTGCAGGATGGATTTGGGCCTTACGTGACTCTAGTGTCATAGAAACAGGAAAATGATGACAGAAAAAGACCACATGGCCTATCTAGTCTGTCCTTCCATATCGACAACTACAACAGTCCCTTTTTACCTTTAGAGATCCTCTGTGTTTGTCCCATGCTTTTTTGAATTCAGATATTGTCCTCATCTCTACCACCTCCACTGGAGACTATTCCACGGATCCACCACTCTTTCCATAAAGAAATATTTCCACATATCGCTCCTGAATCTATCCCCTTTCACCCTCATCCCATGTTCCCTCATAGCAGAACTTGCTTTCAATTGAAAGAGGCTCTCCCCCTGTGCATTTATGCCACGGAGGAATTTAAACATCTCAATCATATCACTTCTATCCTGCCTTTCCTCTAAGGTGTACATATTAAGATCCTTAAGTCTTTCCTCATATGCTTTATAACGAAGACGACTAACCATTTTAGTAGCCACCCTCTGTACTGACTCCATCCTGTTTATATCCTTTTGAAGGTGCGGTCTCCAGAATTGCACACAATACTCCAAATGAGGTCGCACCAAAGACTTATACAAAGGCACTATCACCTCCTTTTTTCTGCTAGCCATTCCTCTCCGTATGCACCCAAGCATCCTTCTAGCTTTTGCTGTCGCCTTTTCTACCTGTTTAGCTACTTTAAGATCGTCAGACACAACCATGCCTAGGTCCCGCTCTTCTTTAGTGGACAAAAGTACTTCACCAAAATATTGCTCCCTTGGATTGCTGCAGCCCAAATGCATGACCTTACATTTTTTATTATTTATATTTTATTGAATATTGAAAACTTATTTGTACAATAAGTAGCAGAAATTATAAGGAAATACAAAATATAAGAAATCCAGAACCAAACACATTCATTATATAACAGTCCACATCATAGGGAGGCGTGGAAGACTCTCACATCAATATGATTTAATAAGAAAAACAAACAAAACCATACCCAGGACCCCACAATTCAATCTATACCTTTAACTACTATCCCTTCATCCACATGAGACTCATGATTTTTTAGGAAGACAGTCAAATGAACAGGATCTACAAACCCATATCGTTCCCTCGATGTTCTGTAGCTAAGGATAGTTTGTATTTGCATAGGCAGTTGGAATTATTAGAGAATGCATCTAGGTCTAAAAACCTGAGGTGCTTAAATTTTCCACTTACACATTATATTTCTCCTTTGATTTTGTTTCATAAATATTTAAAGGAGGTTTTGAAATTTGATCAGCCTGAAGTCATCAAGGTTGCCAATTTGTATTATGTACCGAGATTTAAAAAGAAAGTGGAAGGTAATGGGGGAGATGATGAACCTGTTCAGCCACTTTCCCCCATTAGTTTGGATATATCAGAATTCTTGGAGTCCTCCTCTGATAATATTTTAAATCGTGCTACTTTAGTTGTTACTTTTTTGACAGAGATGGACAAGAATTCTGTATTGAAAACGTACTTTCCGCAAAAGAATGTACTTTTTTGTGGTCAAAAGATAACTATTTTCCCCGATGTGTCCCGTGTTACACAGAATCGGCGTAAAGCCTTTCTGGAGTTGAGAGAGCGCACTTTAGCATTGGGAGCTACTTTCTTTTTAAAGTTCCCATGCAAGACCTTACATTTTTTAACATTAAATCCTAGCTGCCAAATTCTAGACCAATCTTCAAGCTTAGCTAGATCCCTCCTCATGTTATCTACACCTTCCTGGGTGTCTACTCTATTGCAGATTTTGGTATCATCCGCAAAAAGGCAAACCTTACCTGACAGCCCTTCTGCTATATCACTAACAAAGATGTTAAAAAGAATCAGACCAAGGACAGATCCCTGGGGCACACCACTGGTAACATCCTTCACTTCAGAGTGAGCCCCATTTACCTGTACTCTTTGTCGCTTCCCTCTCAACCAAGTTCTAACCCAAGCAGTAACTTTAGGGTCCATCCCTAGGGTGCTCAGTTTGTTTGTACGTCGCCAGTGAGGAACGGTGTCAAAGGCTTTACTGAAATCTAAATACATCACATCTAGGGCTCTCCCTCGGCCCAACTCCCTGGTCACCCTGTCAAAGAAATCAATCAGATTTGTCTGACAAGACTTGCCTCTGGTGAATCCATGCTGCCTCGGATCCTGTAATCCGCTGGACTCCAGAAACCTTGCTATTTTCTCTTTCAGCAGCAATAATTTACTCACCACCAAAGTTAAACTAACCGGCCTGTAGTTTTCAACCACATCCTCATTTCCGCTTTTCTATAAAGGCACCACATGAGCCTTTCTTCAGTCCTTTTACACCTCTCCCGACTCCAACGAGGCATTGAAAAGGTCAGTCCAGTGGAGCTGCTAAAACGTCCCCAAGTTCCCTCAGTATTCTAGGGTGTATCCCATCCAGTCCCATCGCTTTGTCTAATTTAAGTTGAGCTAGCTTCTCATGAACAGAGTCTTCTGAAAATTGTTCAAGATGCCCCTCGCTCCTGTTCTTGTTTGTGGGTGTTTTCTGAGGTCCTGTTCCTGGTTCTTTATCTGTGAACACATAACAGAAATATTTGTTAAGCAATTCCGCTTTATCCTAATCATCTTCTACATGTTCCTCTCCTTTACCCTTGAGTCTGAGAATACCACTTTTGCCCTTCCTCTTCTCACTAACATATCTGAAAAATGTCTTATCCCCCTCCCCCCCCCCATTTTATTGCATTGGCTATTTCTTCCTCTCTTTGAATCTTTGCTTTCCTGAGTACTTTGCTAGCTTCTCTAAGTTTTTCTAACTATAGATGCCTGTCTTCCTCTCTCTGTTATCTCTTGCATTTCATGAAGGCCTCCCTCTTTTTCTTCACCTTTTTAGCTGCTTCTTTCGAAAGCCATAGCGGACTCCTTTTCCTTTTACCTTTATTTAGCATTTTAACAAAAAGGTTGGTTGCCCTTAAAATATCCCCTTTCAGTTTTGTCCACTGTTTTTCTACATCCCCCAGCTGTTCCCATCCCGCTAAGGACTCCCTGAAGTATTGGCCAATCTTGGCAAAATCAATTTTCCTAAAGTCTAAGACCCTCACTTTTGAATGGATTCTAACAGTCCTAGTCCTAATACTGAACTGCACCATCTGGTGATCACTGGATGTGAAATGATCTCCAACTATAACATTGGTAAGCACCAAGTCCAGTATAGCCCCCTTCATGTGTGGGGTCTGTTACCAATTGCCTGAATAGTTCTCCCTGTAGAGAATCCAGGATCTCCTTACTTCTAGATGATACTGCAGCAGGAATGTGCCAATCAGCATCTGGCATATTGAAATCCCCTATCAGTAGCACTTCCCCTTTCCTAGCAATGCTGCGTATGTCTTCAATTAACTCTCTGTCCACCTCTTCCTCTTGTGAGGGAGGTCTGTATATCACGCCAATGCAAATAGATTTCTCTTTCCTTCTTTCTAGTTTAGCCCACAATGCCTCCTCTCTCCCTTTTAAGCTCTGTAATTTCAAAGCTTTAATATTATTTTTTACATATAGTGCCACTCCTCCCCTTCTTCCTACCCTGTCCTTTCTGAATAAAGTATAGCCTGGTATAGTTACATCCCAGTCATGGCTTTCTGTGAACCATGTTTCTGTAATTGCCAATAAATCCAAGTAGGCCACTCCCACCAAAGCTTCAACATCGGGGATCTTATTTCCCATGCTACGGGCATTTATACACACTGCTTTCCATATGTTATCCCTTTTACCCATTTCCATAAAGGTATTTAATGTATCACTTACCTGGGGTCTTTCACTTACCTGGTGGCTTTCTTCACCCATCCCCAATGAATCTAGTTTAAAGTCCTCTTCAGTAGATCAGCCAGTGGACTACTGAAGATGCGTCAACCTTTCTTCGACAGATGGATGCCATCTCTACTCTGCAACTCTTGGAACAGCATCCCCCATGGTCCAGGAAACCAAAACGCTCTCAATGACACCATCCACGCAGCCATGCATTCATCTCCAGGATGCGAGACTCTTTGCCTTGGCCTTTACCCTCAACAGGGAGGATTAAAGAGAACACCACCTGTACACCTGTCTGCTTCACCCTCTGTCCCAGAGCCATGAAGTCACTTTTGATACGCTCAGAGGGATATCTAGCAGTATCATTTGTTCCAACATGGATTAGCAACATTGAGTAATAGTCAGTGGGCTTGATGAGTCTCGGAAAACTCTCCGTAACATCTTGGATTTTGGCACCAGGCAGACAGCATACCTCTCTGGACATCAAGTCTGGTCGGCAGATGGATGCCTCAGTACCCCTCAGAAGAGAGTCACCAACCAACACTACCCTTCGCTTCCTTGTGATCACTGATTCTGCAACTTTGGGGTCCTTGAGCTCTGGTTCTTCCCTTTCCAGGGATGCTTTCACCTCCTCCACTTCCAGGGCTGTATAATGGTTCTTCAATTCAAGGGCTGGAGAAGTTGGATTGGTGATTCCGCAGGCCCTGGTGACTTGTGTCCAACCTTAATCACCTTCATCACCCATCTTCTCCTCTGCTGGAGAGCTTGGTTGCTGCAAGAAGCATCTCATAAATGTATTTCTCACTGTCTTGAATGCTCCTCAGCCTCGCCATCTCCTCTCTGAGTTCCTCTACTTGTTTCCTGAGAGCTTCAGCATGCAGGCACCCTGCACATGGAACCGGTCCTTCACCTAGCATTGGTACCTCTGTCTGGACAGAGGCAGATACTGTAACGGGGGCAACAGCTTTACCAATATGATTTTCCCAGCCATTGTTCTGTTCGTGGACCTTAGGTATCTGTTAAAGCAAAAGAGAGAGATCTACCAAAGTACCAGCCGGTTTCCCAGCTGTCCTTTCTGAGAAAAAGCAGCTAAATCTCTTTAATTATATTGAAAATGTACTGTTCCAAGTCCCTGTGTTTTGTTAATTGGGGAGGTGCCCTATAAAGCAAGACTGCTCACTAGGGGTGGGTGGGAGTTGTATAAATTGCACCTGACCAATGTTCCCTCTAATTTTCTGTAGGCTGTGTGCGCATAAAATATCAGCTGTGTAGCTTTTGAAGGAAGGTTAAATTTTTGTGCGCCACATAATGACACTCGGAATTATATACATTAAAATTGGACTACACGTCAGAATACAGTATGCACACCACATCGATTTTAATCAAATTAAATGAAAATAGACAATTACTAAATGAAGTGGAAAATTTCTAGTAATTACAATCACAACTTTTAAATTTTAAGACGTCTGTGTTGTTTTCTATCAGAATCAGAACCGTAATTTTTGTGCGCTCTGTTGTAAAGTATGTGCGCTCGCTCGTCGAGGTGTGTGCGTGCGCACACACGCACAGCTTAGAGGGAACAGTGCACCTGACCCTTCTATAAGGACCAACATAGTGTTTTTTCTAACACTAGAAGTCATGGCATGCTCTGCCGTTCTGTTTAAGAGCAGAAACCAGCTTGTTAAGTCTTAGAAAAGGTGTGAAATCCATTTTATCCCCTATGAAAGAATAATTGTTATATAGGAGTTTGTGCTCAGAGAAAGTATTGTTTGATTTCTTCTTCTGTATTTCAATCTTGAAATTTTTTGGATCTGCCTCTTATTATATTCTATGGATTTGTAAGCCATCTTGAATGATCACTGTCATGAAGATGGTATATACAAATTTTGAAATAAATAAATAAATATTGTTTATTTAACCAGTTTTTATAGATCACTTTTCCTAGGATTAAACTGGTTTACATTTAACTATAATAGTTTTAAACATTATATGGGGGAGTAATCAGAAAACATGTTAAATGGATCAACGGAGATGACATAAAGCCATATCAATTTACATATTATGGACGCATTTAAAGAGAAATCATGATAACAAGAGAAAAAAATAAAAACATGACTAAATCTAAATATAATATATCCTAACATGAGAAACTGAGCTTTGCTTAGTAGGCTTGTCTGGACACCGAGTTCTCTTAAAATGGGTTATCATCAGAGAGGTGGTTATGATCAGATGGCAAGTCATTTTGTTATGTCATTTTCAGGCTTGCTTGATTAAATTTTTTTTTCATAGGGAGGACAATTTTATAGCACCTGTTTTCTAAGGAAAGATATATTCATTCTTTCTCTTTGAAAATGACATAATTTCCCAGTATATTTTGGGGCCCATTTCATAAGAGGTGCGTAGAAAGTTATGTGCATAAAGCGTAGTTACTCACCTGTAACAGGTGATCTCCAGGAATTGCAGGAATTAAGTCTTCACATATGGGTGACGTCAGTACCGATGGAGCCCACGCGGGAACACTCCCCAGCGTCCAATAGGAAAGCTTTTGGGAGCATCCCATTGCGCCTGCGTAGCTGCCTTCCCACCTTTCCAGCTCTCCCTCTTCAGTTGAGTTTGTAGCTGAGATAGAAGGAGAGAAGAAGAAGAAGGTACAACTCCTAGGGGAGGAGGGTGGGTTGTGAAGACTTAATTCCTGCTGTTCCCAGAGATCACCTGTTACGGGAATGTAATCTTCACATATGGGACTCTCTAGCTTGGAGATGCCAGGGAGATGAACACAGATAGAGCAGTGAAACAGGGGCCTACGTGGGTCATGTATCCTCCCAAGGATATCTGGTATCGAAACCCGGGATGGGGGTAGGAGTTGATCCAAGTATGAAAAAGATGCTGGAGAACAGCCTGGCCAAACAAGGCATCCCGACGGGAGTCCTTATCCAAGCAGTAATGGGCCGCAAAGGTGTGGACAGAGGACCAGGTTGCTGCTTTGCATATTTCATCAATCGCCACTGAGCATAGGTTTGCCATGGAGGCAGCCATTGCTTGCACATTGTTTGCTGTGACATGACCTTCAAGAGAAAGCCCCTTACTCTCATAGGTAAAAGATATGCAGTCTGCAGTCCACTTGGAGAGTGTTCTCTTGATAACTGGTCAACCCAGGTGACTGGAGTCAAAAGCAACAAAAAGTTGCAAAGCCTTTCTGTGCTGTCTAGTTCTCTGAAGATAAAAGGCCAAAGCGCGCTTGCAATTCAGAGTATGTAGACTTCTTTCTGCACTAGAGGTGTGAGGTCTAGGGAAGAAGACAGGAAGATAGACCAATTGGTTTAAATGAAAAGGCAACAGCACCTTTGGCATAAAGTGGGGATGAGTCCTAAGGACTAGCTTATCATGGTGGAACCATGTGTAAGGGTGGGTCAGCCACTAAAGCCTGTAGCTCACTAATGCTTCTCACAGAATTGAGAGCAATCAGGAAGATGACTTTCCAAGAAAGATACTTTAGAGATGTGGTGGCTAGAGGTTCGAAGGGCGGCTTCATGAGCTGGCCAAGAACCAGGTTAAGATCCCAAGCCACGGGTGGTAGCCTAATGGGAGGCTTGGTTAAGAGTAGACCTCTCATGAAGCGGGCTACTAGCGGCTGAGAAGAGACAGGTTGCCCTTTGAAGGGCATATGGAAAGCCGCAATGGCACTGAGGTGAACCCTTACTGAATTAGTCTTAAGTCCAGAGGACAAAAGGTGGAGGAGATACTCAAGTAAGGCCTCCATGGGAACTGAAAAAGGATTAAGTTCCCTATATGAACACCAGATGGAAAACCTTCTCCACTTAAAAGCATAAGCATGCCTTGTGGAAGGTTTCCTAGAGGCCAAAAGGATATCTTTAACCTGTTGGAAGAGGTTGATATCCTGGAGTGCTAAGCTCTCAGCAGCCCTGCCATCAGGTGCAGAGACTGAGGGTTCGAGTGCAGAAGCGTTTTGTTCTCCTGGGATAGGAGATCTGGAGCACATCCCAAGTCCAGAGGATTGGTCTGAGAGAGACATAGAAGCAGTGGATGCCACGCTTGATGTGGCCAGCACGGGGCTATGAGGATCATGTAGCCCCAGTCTCTCTGAAGCTTGAAAAGGGTTTTGGGAATGAGAGGAATGGGTGGGAAGGCATACAGGAAGTCCTGACCCCAGTGGAGATGGAAAGCATCCATCACTTGACTGTTCTGAGCAGGTATTCTGGAACAGAAGCGAGGAGGTTTGGCATTCTGAGGACTTGCAAACAGATCTATATCTGGGGTTCCCCAGAGTTGAAATATCCAAGCGATCTGGTCCACATGGAGAGACCACTCGTGAGGCAGTAGTACTCGGCTGAGCTTGTCTGCCAGAAGATTCTGTTTGCCAGGGAGATACACTGCTGATAGATGGATCTGATGTTATATGGCAAAGGACCAGAGATGCAGGGCTTCATTGCATAACGCCTGAGAACCTGTTCCCCCTGCTTGTTCACATAGAACATGGCTACCTGATTGTCCATCTGGACCAGAACTGTCTTGGAGCGCAGTTGGTCCTGAAATACTCTGAGAGCATTGAGTATGGCTCTGAGTTCTGACAGGTTTATGTGGAGTCAAGCCTCTTGCTGAGTCCAGAGACCCTGAGTCCAGAGACTCTGTCCAGGTGAGTTCCCCAGCCCAACTTGGATGCATCTGTCATCAGAGTAGATTGGTGTGGTAGCCTCTGAAAAGGTGACCCTACAAGGAGATTTTCTTGTGACTGCCACCATCTGAGGGACAAAATGAGACGTGGAGAGTTCATGATTTTGTCCCCCAGACGACCTAATGCCTGTGTCCACTGTGAAGCTAGGGTCCATTGAGCTGCTCGCATATGTAGACGAGCATAGGGAACCACGTGAACCGTGGAAGCCATGTGACCCAGCAACTGAAGCATCTCTCAAACCGTTAGGAAGGTTTTCATAGCTGCTTTAGAAGCCAGGTGAACGATGTGAGTGCAGCGGATCTGTGGCAGAAAAGCCCTTGATTGCTGCATATCCAACAGAGCTCCTATGAACTGTAGAGTTTGAGAAGGGGCAAGCTGGGATTTTGGTAGATTTATTGCAAATCCAAAGTGTTGAAGGACCTGCATTGTGTGAGAGGGCGAAGAGCTGGCCTCTAGAGCTGTTGTTGCTCATATAAGCCAGTCGTCTAAGTAAGGGAAGACAAATATCCCTAGAGCCCTTAGGAATGCTGCAACCACTACCACACATTTTGTGAATACTCTCGGGTCAGAAGCCAGGCCAAAGGGTAGAACCCTGTACTGGTAATGTCTTCCCTGAAAGAGGAATCAAAGAAACTTCCTGTGTTCTGTATGAATAAGGATATGTGTATACGCATCCTTTAGATCTAGAGAACAAAGCCAATCCTGACTCTAGATGTAAGGGAGGAGTGTGCCGAGAGAGATAATTTTGAATTTCTCCCGGAATAGGTACCTGTTTAATTCTCTGAGGTACAGAATGGGCCTGTATCCTCCTGTTTTCTTTGGAATGAGAAAGTAGGGGGAGTAGAAGCCCAGGCCTTGTTGAGATAGAGGTACCTCCTCTATGGCACCTTGAGCGAGAAGGGAGGTAACCTTCTTGTTGAACCCTTCTCTCAGGGCCTGCCCTCCTTCAATGAACCTGGATTCTTTTAGATAATTATCTGAAACCTTCTAACAGGAAGGAAAAGAACAAGAGACACAATTATTCAATTATTTTTCCAGAGCTCTGCAAGGAAGGATCAGGGGGCCAAAGTAGGCCTTCCCATCTGATTTCCTTCAAAGATGTCTTAGCCAGAGATCCAGCTTTTATTGAGGATTACCAGCTGACACAGTTAATTTTTAATTAACATCTGGTGATATTCATATTACAAAATTACAAGTCTAAAATAGAATCTGCTGATATCTTTGCCAAGCAACATGAGAAAGCAGAAGTTACAAGGTCATGACTATATTCGCCAGACACAACAGGTGTCGCTACAATTCTGCCATCAAACAAAAGCTGATTAGTTACTCTTATAATATTTGCTGAATTTTTGTTATTTATTCAAGCTTTGTTTAATTTCCAGTTATATGTTGACCTAAGGTCTGATTCTCGGAAAGTTCATGCTGACCTAGTTACTAATTTTCAACCTATCATCTTGTAGAAACAAGGGGAAGCACTGTCTGTAATCATTAAGTTTTAGAGAAGCTGGCCTGTGACCCAATAACTATGTACACAGCTCTGTTAGCTAATATCTGATGCAATTGCTAACAGTAACCCTTACAAAAGAACAATCTAGTAGAGAAAAACTCTTTGATATTGCAGTTTAGCTTGTGAATTACAATAAGCATATATTTCACCTATAGCTAGCTACCTTTACAGTCCTGTTTCATAATTTTCTGTATTATCGCTGCCAGTACCTACGTTCAGTATTCCATATGTAGATTCACTATCACTGTCACTGTCCACCTCTAAATGCAAATTGCTGTAGACGGGGTGATCCATAGTTGTATAAGTCACTTTATTACACAACAACTCATCAGTTTCTTTTATAGTCTCTAGTTTAGTTCTGGGGCCTGGGTTGAGTCGCCCTTTTCCACACTCCCGGCCCAAGAAAATGGTGAGAGGGGCCGGAAAACTGAACTCTCTTGGAGTGGATGGAGGGGGCAAACTCTGGAAGTGAAGTTTGTACCCCTCGGTCACTATAGCAAGAGTCCAATATTCTGATGTTATCTGATGCCATCTTTTTGCAAAGTAACATAGTCTGCCTGGGATGTGAATTGGTTCTGGAAGCTGTAGAGGTAGGACAGCTAAGTTCTCTATGAAAGAGTCAAAGACCTTGAGGAAGCTGGGTCTGTTGAGCTCTGGGGGCCTGAACCTTCCTCTGTTGCTTTGGTTGATGTTGTCCCTTCTGGGAGGAATGGATAGGGCAATGCATGGTCTGGGTATAAGAAGGATAAAACTTCTTTCTTTTATTGAAAAAGGGTTTTTTTACAGCCTTTTTCTTTGCTGGGTTGGCAGTGGTCTTAGAAAGCTTATTTAAGGTAGTGTTCTCAGACTCTAGCTGCGAGGCCTTGTCCTGCCAATCCTTGCCAAAAAGGTTTTCTCCTGTGCAAGGAATATTCCCCAGCTTATCTTGCACCCATTGTTCAAGATCAGATGCTTGTAACCAAGCAATCCTTTGTGCACCGATGCAGATAGCAGAAGTTCTGCTAATACATTCAAAGCAATCAAAGGTTGCCCTGTTCATGAACTTGGAAACATTCTGGGCATGTTTAACAAGTGTCAGATAATCAGCCCTTTTGTCATCTGGGAGGAGTGGAGCCATTAGCTCCAAATCCCTTGCTATCTCTCGAAGGAACATACCCATATAAAGTATGTAAGAACTTATTCTGGCTGATAACATCGAGGCCTGGAAATATCTATGACCAAAGGCATGGAGAGTTCTGGCCTCATGGCCAGGAGGATTAGACAAATGGGTCTTGGCACTTTTGATTCGATGCATTGCCGATTCCACTACCATTGAGTGGTGTGGCAACTGCGTCTTTTGGAAACCGGGAGATTGCAGTATCCGGTACACGGTATCGAGTCTCCGAGAATGTGGAGACACCATTAAAGGTGCTTCCCAGATCCTAAGCATGAGGTCATGCAATATCCGGTGAATTGGTAAGGTTGCAGCCTCCTTAGGCGCTGCCAGCTGCTGAAGAATTTCAAACTCTTCAGCTCTGCGTTCTTTTTCGGGGGTCACACTAATGGAGAGGCCCCAAGCCACATCCCGTATAAAGTCTTGAAAAGACATGTCTTCCGGAGGAGACATATGGCATTAAGGAGAAGGATCCTTGGGAAGGACATCCCGGGTACCGATGGATTCATCAGAGGAATCTGAATCAGAAGACTTGAAGTAACGACGAGCAGGGTGCTCCCGTTCGGCCCATCGACGGTAGTGTGGAGAGCGGTGCAATGGTCGATGTAGGAACATTTCAGTACCGGTGTCGGTATCGATGACTGCGGAACCGATTGCAGAGGTTTTAGTGGTACTGAGGCTGCAAGCAGGGCTGCTAAACTCCTCTCAATGGCCAGAATATGCTGATCCATGGAACCAGCCAATGCTTGAGTGTCGGTACCGGAGGCATTTTTATTTATTTATTTTATACACATTTATATACCGCATCTTCCAAAGTTCAGTTGCGGTTTACAGTGAACAATAGTTAACAAAGCAAGTTTGTTTTACAGGGAACGTCATATTATAACAGAACATATTTACAAGGAACATCATATTATATATAGAATATACAGTCTAAACAATGTGAGATAATACAGAACAGAATAAACTATATACAATTTTATATATGTATATATACATGGAAGTGAAAGGACATAAGCTGTGAGGTCATCATGAGTGTGTGTTATCTGTGTGGGTTAAAGGGTTTTTGCTTGATGCAGACAGATACCTGTTTAACCTTTGTCTAAAGCAGGTTGTGAGTTATCTATGTTATAGTGTTTGGTGAACAGATAAGTTTTTAATTTTTTTCGAAGTTCCATGATCTCCGTTAGTGTTCGTAGCTCCTCTGGGAGGGAATTCCAGATCGTTGGGGCTATGTGGGAAAAGGCTCTGTTATTTGTTGATTTATGGGCTCTTGTATAATCTTTCGGGATCTTTAATCTGTTCAATTGTCCTTTTCTGTGTGTGGACTTAGATGGTTCTTTGTGTATTAAGTTACATAGCATAGTTGGGGCCATATCATATAAGGCCTTGAATGAAGTTATTATTGTTTTGTAGATTACACAGGTACACTACCAAAAAACTGCCTCCAGTTTTGCAACTGATTCCTATAGATTTTGGGGTGCTGAATCCAGGAAAAATAGCCAAAATGTTCCATCACGTCACGTTTTCTTACAAAATTAGATTTCTTACCCATATAAGGAATGTTCACATAATTTCTTTTTAGCCGACTGCAGTTTATTTTCTTGGCCCAAAATAGAGGTTGTAATGGTTAACTAACTAGAAACACTCCCTCATGATATTTTAGAGTGTTTTGTATTCATTTTATACATTAACAGGACAATTGGGAGGCGGGGGGCTAAATCCAGTACTTGCGCTGGCGCATGTTCTTTCCTGTTCGCCTCGCCTCGTTCGCTCGCTCAAACATGGTGGTTGCGACATGAACGTTCCTGTCAAATTTCAGTTTCTTGCAAGTTCATTATTACCTTTTGTTTGCTCAGTCGTAATCCAGCTTTATTCCGAAGTGGTTCACTACAGTTGTAGTTTGCAGTGCTGTGTATTTGTGATGGCTCACAGAGCCAGAGGTTGCGTCAACTCTCCGGACAGTTTTTGTTTTATTTGTGGGGAATATACCGTGAAAAAGCGGCAGAGGAACATTTCTGCATTTATTAAAAAAGTATATTTCGCCTATTTCGGTTTGAAGTTAGGCGATCAAGACAAACCGTGGGGTCCTCACAAAGTGTGCAAGACATGTGAGGAAGATCTACGCTTATGGATGAAAGGTAAAAAACAAGCATTTCATTTCGGAATACCTATGATGTGGTGTGAACAAAGAGACCACAGCAGTGACTGCTATTTTTGCTCTTGCATTGTGAAGGGATACAACTTAAAAAATAAGAACGTAATAAGTTACCCCAACCTTCCCTCAGCAATTAGGCCTATGCCTCATAGCAACGAAGTACCTCTGCCTGAACCACCAAAATCTTTGGATCATATTTGTGTGGACGGTTCTGATCATGATGAGACTCATCAGATGGCTTTTCCCGATGAGTCCAGTACTTCCGAGTTTGAAACTGAACCAGATCCGAAACCTGAACTTTTCTCTCAAGCTGAATTGAATGATTTAGTCCGGGATTTAGGACTCCCAAAAGATGCTGCCCAACTGCTAGGTTCTCGGCTTAAACAGAAAAATCTATTGTCACCAGGAACAACTTTTTATTGGTACCGCAACCGCGAGACACAATTTTTGAAGTATTTCAGCAAAGAGGAAGATTTGGTATTTTGCAACGATATATACGGAGTGATGGAAAAGTTTAAACTCAAGTATGATCCTGCTGAATGGCGGCTGTTCATTGATTCGTCAAAAGACAGCATAAAAGGTGTTCTTCTTCATAATGGCAACACATTCGCTTCAGTTCCTATTGCTCACTCTGTTATTCTCCAAGAAAAATACGAGAATTTGGCCCTGATTCTTCAGAAGATTTGTTATGATGAGCATAAGTGGATGATTTGTGGAGACTTTAAAATTCTATCCATGCTATTAGGGCAGCAATCCGGTTTCACCAAATATCCCTGCTTCCTTTGCTTGTGGGATAGCCGGGCCCGCGACCTACACTGGGGGAAAAAAGACTGGCCAATTCGGGAGTATTTGAGACCCGGTGAGAAAAATGTTCTTCATGAGAGCTTGGTACCTCGTGATAAAATTCTATTACCACCTCTCCACATTAAGTTGGGTCTCATTAAGCAATTCATCAAGTCCCTTCCAAAAGATGGTGAGTGCTTTCGGTACCTTTGCTCAAAGTTCCCCCGACTTTCGGAAGCAAAGCTAAAGGAAGGAGTGTTTGTTGGCCCTGATATAAGGAAACTCATTTCAGATGGAGCATTCGCTGAAACGATGTCTGAGAAGGAAAAAGAAGCCTGGGATTCCTTCAAGGATGTTGTTCTCAAATTCTTGGGGAACAGGCGGGATGAGAACTATAAGGATATTGTTGCCAGGATGCTCAATGCCTTCAAAGAACAAGGCTGTAACATGAGCCTGAAAGTCCATTTCTTGCACTCCCATGTGAACTACTTTCCCGAAAACTTGGGGGCGTACAGTGAAGAACAAGGTGAAAGGTTTCACCAGGACATCAAGGACGCAGAGAGAAGGTACCAAGGAAGATGGAACACCACTATGATGGCTGATTTCTGCTGTTTGCTGCTGCGGGAAACCCCAGATGAAAAATACGCCAAGCAGCGCACCAAGAGAAGCATTCGGGGGAAGAAGAAACGGGCCCACCAGGAGATTGATTGACCCAAGAATGACTTTAAAATCTAAACTGTGTTGACAAATATCGTGTTTTTACTAAACTTTGAAATAAAAATTTGCTAGTTATTACCACAGTGTCGGATCTCATTTATTAGAATTTTATTTTCACACCATCGGGTGTTTGTCTTCATGTATTGCAATGGTGCGGTTTGCGTTTTCTATTCTTACATACATACCTGTACAACATTTTTTGCACATTTCTTTGCTTTGCTTTGTGTCTAACCTCGCTCTTATATGCTCAATGTTTGTGCACATGTATGTGGCTGTTTTAAGTGCAGACAATTTTGCTACCATCACAGTGTGTTTTGTTGACATTACTCTATTCTTATGTGCTGCCTTGTTACAATTTTCTTTATTCTTATTTGAATAACTACTAAACAATTAGTATAAAGAATTCATCCAAGAAACTTTTATCTCGATCGCACTCAATCTGAAACGTTCACCTCAAATTGCTAACCCAATGTAGCAAAAAATCTGTACGTGATGGAGCAAATTGGTTACCAGATTTGGATTCAGCGCACCAAAAAACGTAAAAATCAATCGAAACATTAGAGGCAGTTAAAAAAAATTTTTTTTTAGTGTACCTGTGTTATTCTACTTTGAATTGGTAGCCAATGGAGGGAGGCTAGTATTGGTGATATGTGTTGGAGTGAGTTAATTTTCAATATGATTCTGGCTTCTGCGTTTTGCGCTAATTGCAATCGTTTGATGTTTTGTTTTGATATGCCTATTAGAATTAGATTGGCAAAGTCAAAATGTGGAGTTATGGTGGCCTGGATTATGTTGATAAAGTCTTGTGTAAATACTAGCGGACGAAGTTGTTTGAGGGTTTTGAGTTTGAAATAAATTTTCTTTATGGTATTGCTAATGTGTGTTTCCATCGTAAGGTGTGTGTCTAGTATAACGCCTAGATATCTTATTTCATTTTTTATTTTAATTTCTTGGTTTTGAAGTCTTATGTGTGTTGGGGGGATATAGGATTTGTTCTTGGTCACGATTATAACTTCAGTTTTAGTGTGGTTTATGTGGAGGTTTTGTGCTTTTAGCCAAGTTGTAATTTCATTATAGCAGTCCGATAGGAGTTGTAGCGGTAGGTTGGGTATCGTGAATGGAATATACATCATAATATCGTCTGCGTATAGATGATATTTTACTCCAAATTTTTTGAAAATGTTGCAGACTGGTTTTATGTAGATATTAAAAAGCAGGGCTGATAGCGCTGAACCTTGTGGTAATCCAATTTCTTGTTTATATGTGGTTGAGTTTTGATTCCCAATTCTTACATTTTGCGTTCTATTATTTAGGTAGGATGAGAACCATTTATGTACTGTAGAGTTTAAGCCTATTTGTCTCAAGTTATTGAGCATTATTGTGTGGTGTACGCTATCAAATGCAGCTGATATATCAATGAAAAGTAGAATGAAGGCCTGTTTATTATTGTCAATCCCTCTTAGGAGCGCATCTATTAAAACTGTGAGGAGTGTTTCAACTCCATGGCGGGGTCGAAAGCCATACTGTTGCTCATCAAGAGGGTAAGATGAGTCTAGAAAGTCCTGTGTCTGTAATTGAACCACTTTTTCAATTATTTTAGCCAAGAATGGTATGCTTGAAATGGGTCTATATGATGCAGGTAAAGTTTTATCAAGTTTGCTGTTCTTGAGGATTGGCCGTATTTGTGCGTGTTTGAGTGATGGTGGGAGGTAGCCTTGGGTTAGTGAGAGGTTCACTATTGAGAGAATGTAGGGTAATAAAATTGGTAGTGTATTTTTTATCCATGTTACTGGACATGGATCTAGATATGAAGTTGTGGGGTTGAGACTGGTGATGATATTTTTTAGTGTCTCTTTAGTTATGGGATGGAACTCTGATCATTCATCTGATGGCTGGTGTAATAAGTTGGTAATGTCTATAGACATTGACGGCATTTTTGCTTTGTTTTGATAATGGTGGGCTAAGGTTTGAACTGAGATGTCAGTAATTTCGCTGTCAGAAGTTTGAGGGTTGGTTAGATTTCTGACAATGGTGAATAACTCTCTTGGCCTGTTATATGATTTTGATAGTATTTTAGCATAATATTCTTTTTTTGTGCTGTCCAAGGTTTCTTTGTATTTAGTGAGGTGGTTATTGTATATTTCTTTGTGTATTGTCAATTTAGATTTGCGACAGTTGTGTTCTAGTTTTCTAAGATTCCGTTTCATTTGCTTTAGTGTATTGTTGAACCATGGTTTGACCATGCCATGACCCCAGAGCATGGCATCAGGAGAACATTTTGGGACCCCGTTAATGCTTTGGAGGCAAGGACTTCCCACTGGGGTGGTTTGGCTGGTGTATTCTCCTCTAGGGCACTATCTACTATCTAGGGCACTATCTACTATTGAGCACCTGCCCAGAATGACCAAATGGATGATGAAATGCTCAAAGAAATCAAGGAAGCTAACAAAAGTTACAGCGCAGTAATAATAATGGGTGATTTCAATTACCCCGGTATTGACTGGGTCAGTGTCACGTCAGGACATGCTAGGGAGATAAAGTTCCTAGATGAAATAAATGACTGCTTCTTGGAGCAGCTGGTTCATGAACCGACCAGAGGGGAAGCCATATTAGACCTAGTCCTTAGTGGAACACCAGATCTAGTGCAAGAGATAAGGGTGTTGGGGCCACTTGGCAATAGTGATCATAGCATGATCGCCTTTGATTTAATTAGTGGAGGAGGGATAGTAAGGAAATCCACAGTACTACCTTTTAACTTTCGAAAGGGAGACTATGATAAAATGAGGAAAACAGTTAAGAAAAAACTAAAAGGAGCAGTTGGAAAGGTTAAAGACGTACATCAAGCTTGGGTGTTGTTGAAAAATACTATCTTGGAAGCCCAGACCAGCTGTATTCCACGCTTTAAGAAAAGTGGAAGGAAGTCCAAAAAACTGCCAGCATGGTTTAAAGGTGAGGTCAGAGAGGCTGTTGTTGCCAAAAAAGCATCTTTCAGGAAATGGAAAAAAGAGCCAAACGACGAAACCTGGAAACAGCACAAGCACTGGCAAATCAAATGCAAGGCATTGATAAGGCAGGCAAAGAGAGAATTTGAGAAGAAGCTTGCTGCGGAAGCAAAAACGCGAAATAAAGACCTTTTCAAGTACATTCGTAGCAAAAAACCTGTGAGAGAGTCAGTTGGTCCATTAGATGATAAAGGGGTTAAAGGAGCACTAAGAGGCGACAAGGCGATAGCGGAGAGACGGAATGAATTCTTTGCTTCGGTCTTTACTGAGGAAGATGTAGGGATGTTACCCATGACTGAAGTGGTATTTAAAGGTGCGGAAGAATTGAAGGAAATATCGATATATCGGGAAGATGTCTTACAACTATTAGATAAACTGAAGAGTAGCAAATCACCTGGGCCGGATGGTATACATCCAAGGGTGTTGAAAGAACTGAAATATGAGATTGCAGACCTGCTATCAGTAATCTGTGAACTATCATTAAAATCATCTCTAATACCTGAAGATTGGAGGATCGCCAATGTAACACCAATTTTTAAAAAGGGTTCCAGGGGTGATCCGGGAAACTACAGACCGGTGAGCTTGACGTCAGTACCAGGAAAAATGGTAGAAACCATCATAAAGAATAAAATTACTCAGCATGTAGATAGTCACAACCTAATGGGAGACAGCCAACATGGCTTTAGACAAGGAAGATCTTGTCTTACTAATCTGTTAATGTTTTTTTGAAGGAGTGAATAAACAGGTGGACAAAGGTGAGTCGGTTGATATTGTGTATCTGGACTTTCAGAAAGCCTTTGACAAGGTTCTTCATCAGAGACTTTTGGCAAAACTAAAGAGTCATGGGATAGGAGGCAGTGTACTATTGTGGATTGGGAACTGGTTAAAAGATAGAAAGCAGAGGATAGGGCTAAATGGCCAATTTTCCCAATGGAGAAAGGTGAATAGTGGTGTACCCCAGGGATCTGTGCTGGGTCCGCTGCTTTTTGACATATTCATAAATGACCTGGAAAGTGGAATAACGAGTGAGGTTCTCAAATTTGCAGATGACACAAAACTATTTAAAGTTGTTAAAACCCAAGAGGATTGTGAAAAATTGCAAGAGGATCTTGATAAATTGGAAGACTGGGCATCAAAATGGCAGATGAAATTTAATGTGGACAAGTGCAAGGTTATGCACCTAGGGAAGAACAACCCAAACTATGGTTACACGATGCAAGGTTCCACATTAGGAACCACCACCCAGGAAAAAGATTTAGGCGTCATTGTGGATACCATGTTTAAACCCTCGGCCCAGTGTGCAGCGGCGGCCAAGAGAGCAAATAGAATGCTAGGTATGATAAGGAAAGGAATGGAAAATAAAACAAAAGATATTATAATGCCTCTATTTCGTTCCATGGTGAGACCGCACCTTGAATATTGTGTGCAATTCTGGTCACCGTATCTTAAAAAGGATATAGCGATTTTAGAAAAGGTTCAGAGAAGAGCCACCAAAATGGTAAAGGGGATGGAAGGATACTCCTATGAAGAAAGGCTAAAAAGGTTAGGGCTCTTTAACCTGGAAAAGAGACGGCTGAGGGGAGATATGATAGAAGTCTATAAATTAATGAACGGAGTGGAACGGGTAAACGTAGATCGATTGTTTACCTTATCAGAATATAGAAAGACTAGGGGACATGCAATGAAGCTACAGGGTAAACTATTTAAGACTAATAAAAGAAAATATTTTTTCACTCAACGTGTAGTCAAACTCTGGAATTTGTTACCGGAGGATGTAGTAAAGGCTGTTAGTGTAGCTGGGTTTAAAAAAGGTTTGGACAAGTTCCTGGAGGAAAGGTCCATAAACCATTATTAAGAAGTGACCGAAGATATCAATGCTTGACCCAGTACAAGCATTGTGGAACTTGTGTCTCTTGGGGATACTGCTAGGTACATATGACCTAGATTGGCCACTGTTGGAAACAGAATACTGGGCTTGATGGACCCTGGTCTGACCCAGTATGGCATATCTTATGTTCTTATGTTCTTAGGGCAACTCTTGAAGCATCTTGATACTTAGAAGGAGATATACCCTTTGAGGACCGACCAGTCTTAGAAGACTTAGGTTTCATTACCTGAGATCCATGGGAGGAAGATGAAGCCCTGGAGGACGTTGATGCCACAGACATGGAATCCGTGGCAAAAAGGGTGCCGAGTTTCATAGTTTTATTCTGCAGGTTCCTCTTTGTCATCTTCCTACAGAGGAGACATTCTGCTGGTGAATGGTCTGGTCCCAAATATTTAAGACACCAGTCATGGGTATTGGTAGCAGAAATGGTACTGCCACATTTGGAATACTTTTTAAACCCACTGGATATTTTTTCCATTTTGAGGAAAGAAAAGGCCTGAGGCCCAAAATAGCACCTAAACCCCTGAAGGGTAAAGACCCTATAGAAAAACAAAGTTTTCCTCTTTTTTTTTTTTTTAGAAAAGAAAGAAAGATACACGACAATGCCGGTGCTAGCGTCGACGGGAAGGCAGATGCGACCTCAAAAAGAAACTTTTTCTGCGGTGACAGGAATGCTGTCTGTCGGCTCCGCGGAAAATAAAAGACTGAAGAGGGAGAGCTGGAAAGGTGGGAAGGCAGCTACGCAGGCGCAGTGGGACGCTCCCAAAAGCTTTCCTATTGGACGCTGGGGACCATTCCCGTGTGGGCTCCGTTGGTACCAATGTCACCCATATGTGAAGACTACATTCCTGCTTGTTCCTGGAGATGTCTCTATATTAAAGGACTTATGAAAGTGCTTTGGGCAGTCATTCTTCTGTCAGTGTGTGTGTAAGCCCCATCAGTTGGAGTATGCATGGGGGCGGAGCTTGGGAGGAGCATAGACAGGGCTTACATTTCTGCATCTAAATTCTACAGTGTTACGCCTTATGTGAATTTCCACCCAATCTAGGTGTCAGGAGTAAGTGTCGCAGCTGGTTAAGGCACATCAGTCCGTCCTTTATAAAGGGAAGAATATGTGTGCTACACATTATAAAATAAGCCCCAAATATGCACATGTAAATACATGTTGATTGGCCTTGGCCAAGAGTTCATAAAACTACGTTCCACACATATATGTGTTAACATTTTATAAAATATTCACACAAGTCCAAACTCTATCCTAACCCCATCTCTGGGAATGCTTCCACTCAGATCAAATAAGCTTATGTATATAACGGGTGTAGTTGCATAAATTTAGGCTAATTTTATAAGGGATTGGTTTTATAAGGAACGTGTGGAAAGTTATGCGCCATTCACGAACATGTGCCCCAGTTTTAAAGGACTTGCGTGAATGGGCACTTATGTGCCAGCTTTTGGTGCTTGCTATTCAGTAAGGGCCCGATTCCATCACAGACGTACAAGCCCTCTCATGTGCCCGACCGGATCCGGACACATAGAGGGAGTCGCGATTTGAACTTATTCGACCTCCGAGGTGGAATAAGCTCCCCGTTCAAGTCGCCGGCCCCGGAAGTACAGGGCTGACATTAGAATCGGCCCTGTACATCCAGGGCCGACAACCACCCACTGCCTGCCCTAATGCCACCCCCGATCCGCCCCTTTCCCGCCCTGTCTAACTTCCTCGTACAATGCATGGGAAGGCGGATGGGACTGGGAAAGGGCACGAATAACAGGGATGGACATTCCAATGGGACGTCCATCCCCACTATTTGTGGCTCAGAATGACCCCTTAAGCATATGCGTAAGTGCAATCACACGTACTTTCAATGTGAGTGTGCACAGGGGTGGAGCTTGGGCGGAGCACAAGCAGAGCCTAAATTTATGCACGTATGTAATAAAATACTATTATTTATGTGCGTCCTTGAAAAATCTAGGCACAGGCATTTATACCCATCAGAGCAGGCTTAAGTGCCCACGCATAGATTTTTGCACCACTTATGCCCCTATTTTATGAAGAAAACTAGGCGCAGACTTTTGTTTATAACTTAGGATCAGGTTAGGCATGCTTTGGGTGCCTAAAACTGGCACCTAGTTAATGTGCTTTCTTACCTGCCTATTTTATAAACATGCAAACATGCATTTGAATTTATAAAATAAAGTTTAAATGATACATAATAGTAAGTTGAAAAGAATGCTCACAAGTATGTGTGTAAATTAAGGAACTTTATAATCTATCTGTATATTTACTGACACTATCCATGCTCTGCTCAGACTCCACCCCCAGTGAAAGTAGATGCCATGGAATTTACACAAGTACTATTATGCTGGGTGTGATTTTATCAGAGGCCATTTACATACATAAATGACCAAAATACCCCTTTTAGGCACCTACATTCATGCCTGGGATAAGCACCTTCTTGTCTTTATAAAATACGATCATATGAGGCAGAAAATGTGTCTCTAATGTATGCGAGATCACTGACACCTGCTCTCACAATCGAGGGTAGTTTACGCATGTACACATGTACACTATGGTATTTTATCACCTACACACATATGTGTCAACTTCACCTATGCTCTGCTCAAACCACAGCCCTGGCTATGCCTATCGGCAAAATACATGCCTTCATTATTATTCTTATCATTATTTACATACCGCAGAACAGCCCAAGCACCATTATGACTTTATAAATTTACCTCCACTGAGGGTAGTTTAGAACAGATTGCCTAGGTTTGGAGATGAAGAAGGCACCTATTTTATGAAGGCACATAAGTGCCTATGGCCCTCATCCTCTAATGCGGGGCTGCATGTCCCGTCGGGACGTGCAGCCCCGCAATACACCTAGACCCTATTCCCCCATCGGCTCTCCCCATACATCCTGTGCTTCAGTACGGGGAGAGTTGGGAGGGCAGGAGGGGACAGAGCAATGACGGGCCATCTGGCAATGCGTACAGGACTGATTCAGGTCACGGTCCTAAATGTGCTGCCGGGCCTGCTGGGGCATGCTGCTTATACCACCTGCAAAAATGATATAGAGAGTGGCATGGACGCTAAATATGAGTGCGCACTCCATTTATGCTCCACCCAAACTCCTTCCCTGAGTACAACTATGCTACAACTACTCATCAGCTTGCATCAACCCTACCTTTAGGCATGACCTAATTTTATAAAAACCCTTTTACATGCCTAACAGTTTTAAATACAAAAATGGTTTATGTAATATATACTCAGGGCAAATTTATAAATGGACATTTCTTCATAAAATATGCTCCTTTCTATGCAGAAATACCTTACCTCTATAGGATATTTCTCTTGTTTATCAAGCTAGAGAAATAGAGCAATTGTGTATCCTAATACAGTACTATACCTAAGGTCTTTGAGTTATTTCCCCATTCAGCCAGAACTAAATGAAAAAGCAGGCTTAATCAGGTATAGCTCCTTTCATAGTACTTTTTTGTGCCGATACAGAAAGCCGGCTCTTAAGTTGTGCGCTATTAACTTTATACGCCTCTATGCAGCAGGCCGATATTGCTGGATTTCAGCACCGGCATGCAGAAAGGGGTGTATATGAAAATTAGCCACACGTTAAACAGTGGTGCAAATGGCAGCGTTAAACTGGGAGAGCAAGCCAAACACATGCACACAGAATTCGGTGCAAGTTTGGCATGCTCTCTTAGAGAAACAGGGGCACCGCATGGCTAATATGCATATGAAGTCTGACCCACCCACTGCAACCTAGGATGCACCGTGTGGGGCCAGGTGCCGCCATTTTTCGAAATGGCGGTGCTGGAGGGGGCGCATGGACAATGCTCCCATTCCATTGTAAAGGTACCAGGAGGGATGGGTGGGATAGGGGTTGCTGGGCCACCAGGGTTATTTTTATTTGGGTGGGTGAGGTGGATCGGGCCGCTGGGCCACCAGGGATTTGGTTTCTGTTGGGGGCAACGGTCCCACAGACAGTTTTTTAATGGCATCAGGGGCTTTCTCTGATGCCTGAGGGGGAGTTTGACACTTCACCTCAGATGATCCAGGCATCAAGGAAAGCCCCCGATGCCTTCAAAATAATGTTGGGGGCATGCGCAAGACGTTTAAGTCACCTTAGACCCAGGCGTAGAGATATTGGCACTTCGGCTGGTTACGTAATCCTGTATGCATTTCTGTGCATTGGGCACAAACAATATTAGCATGCCATTTTAATACGCGCAACTCATTTGCCTATAATTTAAAGACACTTGGCGTTATTGTATGTGCTTGCTTTTCTTTTGCCATTTACATGCGCGCCAGTCTCTCTTTGGCATTTGACCTGTTGGAGCTTGTGCTTATAAGTTGTGTTATCTTTGCACAAAGGGGGGGGGGGGCGTTAGTCTTTCTACATTGGCCCTTTACGCTTTAGAAAAAGAACCAGAGGGCCCATGGTGACACTTACCTGGTTTGTGTGATTTTCAGCTGGCTTTTGACCAGATTGCAACTTAGGCCTGCTTTTCATGAGGTCTAAGTTGTCCAGACAAGGGCCATTGATAATCACGCTAACCAGATAAGCATTGGCATTTATTCGGTTAGCTCCACTATTGCTCCACCCACAGACCCAATTGTACATTATCTGGATAGTGTTGAAACAGTCTAAACTGTGATTGAGGAGGTACCAATAAAGGGGAAGGAAACATGGGGGTGAGGGAGGAAATTCTCAAACAAACTATTCACACTCAGGATTGATGTAAAGCAAAATAATATTGGGCCCGACAATCAGCGGCAGCAGCTAATGCTTCTAAAGTGCTTCTACAGATCTGTAAACTGTGTAAATGGCTTTAAATATCGGGGCCATTATGCTTTGATTACTAGTATATTTTGAAACACAGACCGTGCAAAAGGTAAAGACTTTTGAATGTTGATGGAAATAAACACTGACAACAGAGTAACTCCCCTGCTGTTTACACAATGGCAGGGTCTAGTAACCCTCGATGACAAAAATGAAAACCAGCTGAAAAGTGCCCCCAAAGTCAATTCAGTATAAATTAGAAACAAGGAAACGTTGCAGAAGAATACAGTCAAAAGGTAAAATGTTTCTCACATTATTTTTATGTTTGCTATGCTCATAAAGGCATTTCTCTTGAGTGAAAGCACTCTTTAGGCATAATGCCAGACTGAAGGGAAACTGGTATCACTGCCCAGTTCTGCAGAGAGAAATTAGATATTCTGTTACTTTGGAGTCTTTGCTCATGAACCCATGGTCTGCTAAGGCATTTTTTTTTTAGTGCCATCAAGTCATTACTCATAGTGCCATCAAGTGTTGACTTATAGTGACCCAGCTACCTTTGGGTTTTCTTAGCAATGTATCACTGGAAGTAGATTGCCAGCCTTTTCTTCTGAGGCAATGGAGGGTAAAGTGACTTGCCCAAGGTCCCAAGAAGGGCCAGTGGGAATTGAACCCTTGATCTTCTGGGTACTAGGCAGTTGCTCTAACCACTAGGCTACTCCTCCACTCCACTCTAAGCTAAGGCATAGGATTATTTAAAACATAAACAAAAAAAATCAGCAAGGGACCACCACAAGGAAAGTACAGCAAATTAAGTTTACCCTAGTGGCTCTCAAAGAAAGAGAAAGAATAGCTTCTTTACAAATCAGACTATACAGAAAAAGAGATCCATCATTCTTCTATGGAAGGCTATGGTAGTTAGTGTGAGTAGCCCACCTTTCATATTAAAAACATGTTCTTGGTGCATTTTAAAAGGATCCTGCTAATAATTCAGTCTACTGTGAACCTCATTCTGCAATGCCAGCCATTTGTATATCAAGGGAGCTAAGAGGAAAAATGAAGACAGTACTCAACTATTAGCTATCAAGCCAGTGTGAATGGCTTTGGCTGTATTTAAGGAGTGGACTCGGTTTCTAATGAGTATGCATCATTATAAAATTGTGGCTAAGCATGTGCCTACTTGCCTCTTAAGCTAGACATGCTGTTATACTAATAGGATAGAATATGTTATGCAGATTATTAAAACAAACCCCTACATTTAAAGCATTTCATACTGCATTTTTGTAGACAACAGAATGTGAACAATTTACAAGGGTATGAATACTTTTACAAGGCATTCTAAACACTTAGGACTGTAATAAACCATTGCTTGTTGAGAATGAAATATTTTGGAAGTGAAGCTAGCCTGCTTGGATCAATTCATAAAGAAATGACAAGCAGTGAAGACATCTGATGATGCATTGTTCTTGGCAGAATGGCTAGGAAGGAGCTAGACATGGTATTTTCAGTAACATATGGATACGAAAGTTGGACAGAGAAGAAGAAGAAAGATGGAAAGAAAATCGATGCCTTTGAATTAAGTGCTAGCGAAGAATATTATAGGGGTCATTTTAAAAGTCTTAATTGTGATTTGGACATCTGAAAACATACATGCGGATGTCCAAACCATGGAGATATCCCCAGAGCCATTTTGCAAATGGCTTTTAAAGATATCTCCAGTGTGGGGATGTCCAAGTAGGCAGGGGGTGTGGCAGAGGTTGTCTGGGGTGGTGCAATGGACTTAGATGCTCCTGATCGATTTCAGAAATTTATTTATTTATTTATTTAATTTATTTATAGTTTTTCTATACCGCACTATTTACCATCAGCGCGGTTCACAGTCAACAAAAATTGTACAATGAGGAATGATCTACATTGAACTTACATTAAACAGGGTATATAACTTGGAGAACAGGTTAACTATGTACAGAGAGGTAGACTATTTATGGATCGGTAACAGTAAACATTTGCATGATTTGGGCTAGGAGATAGCTCAACAATAGCTTGAGATAGCAGGAAGGGGGATCAACAGAGGGGAGGAAGGCCTTGTGACGTGTGTTGGTTATGTGATGTCATCTGAGTTGGAGAAGTGCCGAAGAAACAGGTTTTGCGCTCTCCTGAACTGGGAGAGGTTGTTTATTGCACGAATGTTTGCAGGTAGAGTGTTCCAGCAGGAGGGGGCATAAAGTGCGAATGCACGGTTCCCTGTGGCTTTGGAACATTTAGTGAATGCCTTTGGGAGTCGCAGGGTGTTGGTTGCAGCAGATCTTCTCATTCTGTTGGGGGAGGTGTGCTGGATCAGCTTGGAGGGGGAGTTGGCTGTGCACTTGTTGATGGCCTTGAATGTCATGGTTAATATTTTAAAGGTAATCCTACAGTGCACCGGAAGCCAGTGTAATGCCTTTAGGATAGGGGTAATGTGGTCTCTTCTTGTTGCTCCATATAGGGTTCTTGCTGCAGTGTTCATTGCCATTTGCAAAGGGTGCAGTGCGCTCTTTGGGAGACCATGCAGTATGCAGTTGGCAAAGTCGAAGTGGGGCATCACAAGTGCTTGAAATACTGTTCTGAAGTCTTTCATTTCCAGGAGATGTCTCATGTGGCGTAACATCCGGACTTTGTGGTAAACCGATTTTGCCATGTTACTTATGTGGGCGTTTAGGTCTAGCTTTTGGTCGAGAGTTACACCGAGATATCGTATTGATGTTTTAGTAGGAAGCTCTGCATCGCGCACCTTGAGAGATGAGGGCGGGGTGAATGCCTGATCTCTGCTGATGAAGAGGACATCGGTCTTTTTAAGATTTATTCTTAGCTCCTGTGATTGTAACCAGTCGGAGACTGCATCAAAGCATGTGGACAAGGTGGACAGGTCTGGGTGTTCCGTGGATATTGGGGTAAACATAAGGACATCATCGGCATAGATTAGGCAATTGATGTTGAAGGATCTAATGATGTTACAAATAGGTTGCATATAGACATTAAAGAATAGGGCTGAGAGATAAGAGCCCTGTGGGACACCTTTGCTTTGAGAGAATGGGGTGGAGGTGGAGGATTGGGAACGGACGTGTGGCCATCGGTCATTCAGGTATGAAGCACACCAAGCAAGTGCATTCCCGTGTATTCCCTTCTCAGTCAGACGGCGCAGGAGTAGTTTGTGGTTGACGGAATCAAAGGCGGCTGCAATGTTCAGGAAGACAAGAGCAAAGCCTTGTCTGATGTTATCGAGACCTAGCATTAGGGTGCTGAATAGCGTTGTTAACAGAGTTTCGACACCGTGAGACTCCCGGAATCCATGTTGGCAGGAGTCAAAGGGAGCGTTGTTCTCTATGTGGTGGCTCAGTTGACGTTGGACTGTCAGGGACATCTGCGACCCATCCAATTCTGGTCCTGCTCTGGGTACGAATAGGCATCAGGAAAGTTCTCCTTTTGGCTGTAAAACATCTAGAGGGTGTAGAAAAGATGGAGGGTTAGGTAACATGCCCAAGATCACAAGGAGTACCAATGGGATTTGAACCCTGGCTTCCCTGGTCCTAGCCGATTACTCTAACTATTAGATGTCCCTGGTTTTGGGTTCTATTCCTGTAGATGTCCATATTGGGCATGTTCCTATTTGTGAAATTGTGCCTGAAGTTGGATGTGCCTGCTGTCTTTTGCAGATGTTCTGGTTTGGACATCCAAGTTTGCACTTGAATATCATTTGTAAAATGTACGTTTATAAGAATAAATCATTTGGTATTCAAGAGGAGATCAAACCTAAGCTTTGTTTAGAAGCTCAAATGACAAAACTGACTTTTATACTTTGGACAGATCATGTGAACAGAAAGGTCATTAGAAAAAGACATCATGCTTAGCAAGGTTGAAGATCAATACAAAAGAAGACCAGCAATGCGATGTATCGATACAATAACAGGAGGTATGGATTCCACTCTAGCATCAATTAGCCACCTGACTGAAGACCGAAATCAGTTTATGGAACTATCAACAGAGTTACCCTGAGTCAACATTGCCTCAATGGCACCAATAAGAGTGAAGTTATGTTATCAACAACGTTGTTCCTGATGATAAGTACTACTTTCTAACTTTTCACCAGGGTCTTTCCCAGATCATAAGAACTATCATACTGGGCAAGTTCAAAGTTCCATCAAGCCCAGTACCTGTTTCTAACAGTAGCCAATCCAGTCAGAAGTAGCTGGCAGGGTCCCAAAAAGTAGCTAGATTCCATAGTGTGAGTTTTCTCACAAATCTATCCCTGTTCCTCCACTATAGTCTTTTGCAAGGCTTCTATATCAGTACTGAAATGGTTTAACAACCAGTTTTTTTTCCTAGAAAGATGCTAGTGCTTAGATGCAGGGTCATCCTTGGAGGAGGAGGAATCAAGCAACCACTGAGTGTCCTGCACTTGCACAGTGGGCCCCTCCCTGCAACTGGCAGAAGAGCATGATGCGATCTTCCCCTGTATCCTCTATCCTTCCTCCAGCAGTAAGTATAAGAGAGCTCTTAGCTGCTGATGCCTCCTCTCCCACAATCATGAACTAGGAGAAGAACCAGGGAGAGGGGAGACTGAAGGGAAGAGAAGCACCACTGGTGTTTTGCATCCTCTCTTTTCTTTCCTCTACCTGCACTTTTTCAGATTCAGGAAACTTTATCGACATGACAAAAGTTGTACATAGGTTGCCAAAGTAATGCATAAAGTGGTAAGAGGAGAAAAAAAAGCAAAAATATATAAAGCCATGCTAATAACTATACTGTATCTAAATCTGCCATAGAGCAGGCACCCAAGAAGAAGTAGATAACATGAGGAGGGAACTAGTTAAGCTTGAAGAATGGTCAAGAATTTGACAGCCGAGATTTAATTCTTACTATACTATCTCTCCTAGACAGACTTAGGGGCTTGTTTACAAAGCTGCAGTAGTGGTTCGCGATCGTTATCGGAGCCGCGACCCCATTGATTTCAATGGGGCCGCGGCTCTGATAACGACCGCGAACCGCTTCCGCGGCTTTGTAAACAAGCCCCTTAGAAAAGGTATTGAGAAATCAAAACAAGGTTTTATCTTAAGATTCATAGACATTGCCCCAGCTTTTGACTCAGTTTATCATTATACCATGATAGATTACTTGCAGGAGACAGGGATAGATAGCACAGCATTGAAATGGTTCTGATCTTATCTGACAGGTCACATGCAACAGGTAATAATAGGATCTGTCTCATCAGTCTCATACCGTCAAACTCAAGGTGTCCCACAAGGCTCAACATTGTCATCTCTTCTATTTAACCTTTATATTTAGCCTATTTGCCCCTTAATACATTCCTTTGGCATACATTATCATTTTACACGGGTGATATTATACTTTATGCACCATTCTCCATTGACAAACCCAACTTTACTAAACTAATAGATTGCTTCAATACAGTCTCCCAATGGTTATCCAGGCCCAGCCTTATTAACTGCAAAGCAACTGAAGTACTATTCATAACTAAAGACTGATCGTCCATACCCCCATCAACCCTAAATGTGCTGAATGCAGAACTTGAAGTAAAACAGGAGATTCACTACCTCAGAATCACCCTAGATCAGCACCTGAGCATGCAATCCCACGTTCAAAATACCATGAAAGCAATCTATCACAAGATAAGAGTCACCCTGGACCTTCGACTGAGTATGGAAACACACATAAATAATATTACCAAGGCAATATACCACAAAATAAAGTCCCTCCGTTATCTATGGCCACTATTGGAGGCTGCCGACTTCCGCACCATATTTCAGGCACTTATCTTGACTAGGCAAATATCATTCTCCACAGCCTAACAGGCTACACACTTCATCCTCTTCAAATGGCCTTGAACACTGCAGCCTGAAACCTATATGAAGCCTCCAGATTTGAACATGTCATGCCCATCCTAAAGCAATTACATTGGCTCCCAATAGCGAACCACCTAAATTACAAAGCTCTTTTGATGACATTTAAAATACTGCATAACCTCTCAGCAATCTCACTTGTGGAAATCATACAATGGACACCGAAGAACAGAATGAGAAGAACAAACATGACAAATACACTCACCACCCCTTCCAATAAGAAAGGGTTCCCAAGCTGCTAAGAACTGAACTTTCTCATTATACACACCAACTCTTTGGAACACCCTCCCTGCCCCGATCCGTTCCATCTCTGACCTATCAATCTTCAGGAAAGCAATAAAGCCGCATTTATTCCAACTATACTATGACCATATACCATAGCTATGCTATGCTATAGACTTTGTCTACCAGCCCTAGCTCCGACCACCCTAACTGCTTACGGATCGCATACCCTCTTGTAAACTAGTTCTCCCTTACTACCCAAGTTATCGTCCCTGTTCATTGTAATATGTTTATTGTTTATTGTGCAATGCTAGATGACTATTGTACTGTTCTGTGATGCCTGTTCAATGTAAACTGTGCTGATTTTGAAATAGTGTGGTATATAAAATCAAATAAATAAATAAATAAGAATACTCCACCACCTATGACCACTGCTTGAGCCACACGACTATCGCACTGTATTCCAAGCCCTTATCTTCCCTCGGTTTGACTTTTGTAATAGCATCTATCAAGGCCTACCGAAATACATCCTTCAACCGGTGCAGATGACTCAGAACACTGCCGCCCATACCTTATATGGAGCCTGCAAATCGGAGCACATCACTCCGATATTAAGGCACCTACACTGGCTACCGATTGTGATATGTGTAAAATATAAAGCCCTGCTCATAATATTTAAAATTCTACACAATCTGCAGATGCTCTCACATCAATCATTCACTTGACACCTGACAATAGGAAGAGATGGGAAAGCATGCAAAATACTCTCATCACCCCTAGAGCAAGGATAAAAAGCAGCTAAACATCCTGCAGCCGAGCATTTTCATTGTATGCATCACCTCTGTGGAACATGCTGCCGGATCCAATCTGAAACATTTCTGAACTCTCAACCTATCGCAAGTCTCTAAAGACACATTTATTTCGTCAGCACTATGAGCACATCCCATAGGATGCGAATGAGCTGTCTTGAGAGAGCTGTAGTGATAAAGATCAATCTTCGCTGCTAACACTTGGCCCCATATCCCCCTCACAGAAATCTCATTGTTAACTACCTAGTTTTACCCTGTTAAATTATCCAAGTTTTTGTTCCTGTTCCATGTAAATTATTCTGTTCTTGTTCATTGTTGTATGTAAACTGCTCTGACTTTGAAATAGAGCAGTATATAAAACCAGTTGAATAAATAAATAAATCCTGGAGACCACACCTTTAAAAAGATATAAACAGGATGGAGTTGGTGCAGAGGGTGGCTACCAAAATAGTCTGTGGGCTTTGTCATAAGGCATATGGGGACAGACTTAAAGATCTCAATATGTATACTTTGGAGGAAAGGTGGGATAGAGGAAATATGATAGAGACATTTAAATACCTCCATGGCATAAATGCACAAGAGAGCCTCTTTCAATTGAAAAAAAGCTCTGCAACAAGGGGGCATAGGATGAAGGTGAAAGGGGATAGACTCAGGAGTAATATGCAGAAATATTTCTTTATGGAAAGAATGGTAGATGGATGGAATAGTCACCCAGAGGAGATAATAGAAACCAGGAGAGTTTGGATCCAATTCTGTTCCAGACGTAGATCCTTTCTGTGTGTCCTATCTGAACCGGACGCACAGAGGAGATTGCGATTCTGATCCCGAAGGGCACGTCTAGCCCTGCAGGAACAGAATTGCGAACAGTTCTGCATGTGCAGGCCGTGACTGCGATTCTGTCCAGCCTGCATGTGCAGGACTGCACCCAGCTAACTCAGTCAAGGCTCTTCCATTGAAGAGCCTCGATGCCGGCCGCCAGAGAATAAAGTTAATTCCCCACAGCCCAACCCCCGAACTAACCTCCTAAGGCCAGGGTAGGGCTGTGGGGAATGTCCTCTGGCCCTCCCTGCCTCATCCACGCCCTGGCAGCAAAAGAAAAAACGTCTAGGGAAGTTGTTCCACTTCGGAGGTGGAATAACTTCCCCTGGACATTTCACTGACCCTGGACGTACAGGGCAGACATTAGAATCAGCTCTGTACTTCCAGGGCCGGCGACCGCCCACTGCCCGCCCAGACTCTGCCCCCAGGCTGCCCATTCCCCGCCCCATTTACCTTAACCACACAACCGGCGGGTAGGTTATTCGGGGGCAGGAGAAGCCACGAATAGCAGGGATGGACATCACACGGGACATCCATCCCCGCTATTCATGGCTCAGAATAACCCCCTATAGGAATTTAAGAAAGCATAGGACAAAGACAGAAGATCTCTAAAGGAAAAAAGGGACTATAGAAGTTGGTATGGAAGGGCAGACTGGATAAGTCATATGGTCTTTTTCTGCCATCATGTTTCTAAATGTACTAAATTTTAAATATGATATGCAACATGTTAGCAGGGTCTTCTTTACAATTAATAAGGCTTTATTAAATAAGAAATAATATAGCTAAATAATCAGTAAAGACTTGGAGAGTACTCCAAACAAGCAAAGCTCTGCAGAAATTGGATATGAAATGTGAACTAGTTTATGCATATTGACAAAGATCTTTTCCCACAGATACAGAACAATTGTGCATGATCAAAAAAAGTGTGTGTACGTGTATCTATAATATAAGCATTTCTATCAACGTTCTCAGAGATAAGAACATAAGATATACTATACTGGGTCAGACCAAGGTCCATCAAGCCCAGTATCCTGTTTCCAACAGCGGCCAATCTAGGTCGTATGTACCTAGTAGTTTCCCCAAAAGACACACGTTCCTCAATGCTTGTATTGGGACAAGCAGTGTATTTCCTGGATCTCCTTTAATGATGGTTTATGGACCTTTCCTCAAGGAACTTGTCCAAATGTTTTTTAAATCCAGCTACACCAACAGCTTTTACTACATCCTCTGCTAACGAATTCCAGAGTTTGATTATGCTTTGAGTGAAAAAATATTTTATCTTATTAGTCTTATATGGGTTATGCTGTAGCTTCATTGCATGTCCCCTGGTCTTTCTACATATTGATGGCATAAACAATCGATCTATGTTTACCCATTCTACTCCATTCATTAATTTATAGACCTCTATCATATCTCCACTCAGCCGTCTCTTTTCCAGTTTGAAGAGCCCTAACCTTTTTAGCATCTCCTTATAGGGGTATTCTTCCGTCCCCTTTACCATTTCCCTGTACCTTTTCTAATAATGTTATATCCTTTTTAAGATACGGCGACCAGAATTGCTCACAATATTCAAGGTGCGGTCGCACCATGGAATGATACAGAGGCATTATAATAACCTTTGTTTTATTCTCTATTCTTTTCCTTATGATTCCTAGCATTATATTTGCAATAAGGAATGGAAAATAAAACAAAATAAAACAAAATATATTATAATGCCTCTATATCGTTCCATGGTCAGACCGCACCTTGAATATTGTGTGCAATCCTGGTCGCCGTATCTTAAAAAGGATATAGCGCTATTAGAAAAGGTTCAGAGAAGAGCCACCAAAATGGTAAAGGGGATGGAAGGATACCCCTATGAAGAAAGGCTAAAACGGTTAGGGCTCTTTAACCTGGAAAAGAGATGGCTGAGGGGAGATATGATAGAAGTCTATAAATTAATGAACAGAGTGGAACAGGTAAACATAGATCGATTGTTTACGTTATCAGAATATAGAAAGACTAGGGGACATGCAATAAAGCTACAGGGTAAACTATTTAAGAGTAATAACAGAAAATACTTTTTCACTCAACGTGTAATCAAACTCTGGAATTTGATACTGGAGGATGAAGTAAAGGCTGTTAGTGTAGCTGGGTTTAAAAAAGGTTTGGACAAGTTCCTGGAGGAAAGGTCCATAAACCATTATTAAGAAGGGACCCAGGATATCAATGCTTGACCCAGTACAAGCATTGTGGAACCTGTCTTTTTGGGAAACTGCTAGGTACATATGGCCTAGATTGGCCACTGTTGGAAACAGGATACTGGGCTTGATGGACCTTGGTCTGACACAGTATGGCATATCTTATGTTCTTATGTTATGTTTGTTGGCCACCACTGCACACTGGGCAGAGTGGTTCAATGTGTTATCCACAATGACACCTAAATCTTTTTCCTGGGTGGTGGTTCCTAATGTGGAACCTTGCATTGTGTTACCATAGTTGGGTTGTTCTTTCCTAGGTGCATAACTTTGCACTTGTCTACATTAAATTTCATCTGCCATACGAACATCCAGTCTTCCAATTTATTAAGGTCCTCTTACAGTTTTTCACAATCCTCTTGGGTTTTAACAACTTTGAATAACTTTTTGTCATCTGCAAATTTGATTACCCAACTCATTATTCCCATTTCCAGGTCATTTATGAATATGTTAAAAAGCAGCGGACCCAGCACAAATCCCTAGGGTCTACTGCTCCACTATTCACCTTTCTCCATTGGGAAAATTGCCATTTAGCCCTACCCTCTTCTTTCTATATTTCAACCAGTTCCTGATCCACAATAGTACACTGCCTCCTATCCCATCATTTTTCAATTTCGCCAAGAGTCTCTCATGAGGAGCCTTGTCAAAGGCTTTCTGAAAATCCAGATACACTACATTGACCGACCGACCTTTGTCTACCTGTTTATTTACACCTTCAAAAAATACAACAGACAAGACCTTCGCTGGCTAAAGCCATTTTGGCTGTCTCCCATTAAACCGTGACTATCTACATGTTCAGAAATTTTGTTCTTAATAACAGTTTCTACCATTTTTCCTGGTACTGACATCAGGATCACCAGCTCACCCCTGGAACCCTTCTTAAAATTGTCATTACATTGGCCATCCTCCAATCTTCAGGTATTGCTGATGATTTTAATGATAGTTCGCAGACTACTAATAGTAGGTCTACAATCTCATATTTCAGTTCTTTCAACATCCTTGGATGTATACCATCTGGTCTAGATGATTTACTACTCTTCAGTTAATCAAATAGTTGTAATGCAACTTCCCAGTTTATCGATATTTCTTTCAATTCTTCTGCTGCATCAACTTTAAATACCATTTCAGTCATGGTTAACTTCCCTACATCTTCTTCAGTAAAGACTGAAGCAAAGAATTCATTCAGTCTCTCCACTATGGCCTTGTCCCCTCTTAGTGCCCTTTTTACCCCTCTGTCATCCAATGGTCCAACTAACTCTCTCAAAGGCTTTTTTGCTACGAATGTACTGGAAAACGTTTTTATTATGTGTTTTTTCAAATTCTCTCTTTGCCTGCCTTCTCAATGCCTTGCATCTAACTTGCCAGTGTTTATGTTGTTTCCAGTTTTCATCATTTGGCTCCTTTTTCCAGTTCCTGAAAGATGCTTTTTTAGCTACAACAGCCTCTCTGATCTCACCTTAAATCATGCTGGCAGTTTTTTGGACTCCCACTTTTCTTAAAGCATTGAATACAGCTGGTCTGAACTTCCAAGATAGTATGTTTAAACAACACCTATGCTTGATATAAATCTTTAACCTTTGCAGCGGCTCCTTTTAGATTTTCTTAACTGTTTTCCTCATTTTATCATAGTCTGCCTTTTGAAAATTAAAAGTTGGTCCTCGCTGGGAATAGAGTGATTAATTTTGAAGTGAATAAGTCCTTTAAACTTATTAGGTATGGTTGTATCAGTACAAGTATCCCTAGCAACTTTTAGTAAATAGACAACTTAAATAGCTAAACAAAACCTTAAACCTAAGATACAGACAGCAGTCCAGCATCGAGATGGGGGCTATCCTTTTGCATTGAGTGTCGCATATATGATTTTCTCCCAGTTGGTGAGGGGTCTTACATGTGCGCTAGGTATAAGGAGCTCTTTGCCCTCAGGGAATGAGCCCGATCTCTGGAGGCTAGAATAGCAGACTTGGAGGATATAAGGAAGACTGAGAGGTATAGAGATGAGATCTACAGGGACATAGCACTGAAGTCCCAGTTCCAGTCTGGCAGCTTCTCAGTTGTCATGGAGGAGAGAGGTCCCATGAAAGGGAAGCATCACCTTGGTGTGGCAGGAAGTGATCCTGTAGCTAGGACCTGGCCCCCCAGTGAAGTAAAAACTGAGGATGTTTCTCCAGGGCCATGTGCTCATAAGGGAAGGGTTAGAACGGCCATTATAGTTGGTAATTTGATCATTAGGCATATAGATAGCTGGATGGCTGGTGAATGTGAGGATCGCCTGGTAACATGCCTGCCTGGTACAAAGGTAGCGGACCTCATGTGCCACCTAGACAAGGTTTAAGATGGTGGTACCAATGACATCAGAAAGTGTGGTAGGGAGGTACTGGAGGCCAAATTTAGATTTTTAGGTAGGAAGTTGAAATCCAGAACTTCCAGGGTAGCATTCTTTGAAATGTTTCCTATTCCACGCGCAGGACCCAAAAGGCAGGCAGAGCTGCGAAGTCTCAATGTGTGGATGAGATGATGGTGCAAAGAAGAGGGTTTTGGATTTGTTAGGAACTGGGCAGTATTCTGCGGATTTCTGAAGGGATGGGCTCCATCTTAACTGGGATGGTACCAGGCTGCTGGCATTAACCTTTAAAAAGAAGATAGAGCAGCTTTTAAACCAGATAATAGGAGAAAGCCGACAGTCATTCAAGAGCACATGATTGAGAAGGATGTATCCTTGAAGGATACTAGCAAACGTTAGGGCATCCTGATAGAGATTCCAATAAAGATAAAAGTAACCCAGGTGCTCTTAGGTACAGAGCAGACAGAGCTGAAAGATTCCAAATTACCCCTATCAACTGTTAGCCATATTAATATGAATAAAATGCAACCTCTAAAATGCCTGCATGCAAATACTAGAAATCTTAAAAATAAGATGTAAGGGCTAGAATATATAGCATTAAATGAAAGATTAGATATGATTGGTATCTCAGAGACCCGGTGGAAGGAGGACAACCAATGGGACACTGTGATACCTGGGTACCAACCATATCCCAATGATAGGGTAGATCAAAATGGTGGAGGGGTTGCGTTCTATGTTAGAGAGAGCATTGAGTCACAGAGGATTAAAGTTTTGCAGGAAACAAAATACACTTTAGAATCTCTATGGATAGAAATCCCATGTAAAAAGGGGAAGGTGATGGCAGTGGGGGTGTATTACCGTCCACCTGGCCAGAATGAATAGATGGATGATGAAATGTTAAGAGAAATCAGGGAAGCTAAAGAACAGTTCCCACATAGTAATAATGGGTGATTTCAATTGCCCCAGTATTGACTGGGTCAATGTCACTGCAGGATATGCTAGGGAGATAAAGTTTTTAGATGAAATAAATGACTACTTCTTGAAGCAGCTGGTTAATGAACTGACAAGAGGGGAGGCTATTATGGACCTAGTCCTTAGTGAAAGACAGGATCTGGTGCAAGAGATAAGGGTGTTTGGGCAACTTGGCAATAGTGATCATAGCATGATTGCATTTGATTTAATAAATAGAAGAAGGACGGCAAGGAAATCCACAGTACTATCATTTAACGTTCAAAAGGGAGACTGATAAAATGAGGAAAATAGTTAAGAAAAAACTAAGAGGAGCAGTTGCAAAGGTAAAAAAAATTTACATGAAGCATGGGCGTTGTTTAAAAACACTTGGAAGCACAGACCAGATGTATTCCATGCTTTAAGAAAACTGGAAGGAAGTCCAAAAAACTGCCAGCATAGTTTAAAGGTGAGGTCAGAGAGGTTGTGAAGCTAAAAAAGCATCTTTCAGGAAAATGAAAAAAGGAGCCAAATGATGAAAATGGGAAAAACCATAAGCACTGGCAAGATGGATGCAAGGCACTGATAAGGCAGACAAAGAGAGACTTTGAAAAAAAGCTTGCCATGGAAGCAAAAACGCATAATAAAATATTTTTTAAGTATATTCATAGCAAAAATCCTGAGAAAGATTCAGTTGGACCTTTGCACAATGAAGGGTTTAAAAGGGCTCCAAGAGAGGACAAGGCCATAGTGGAGAGACTGAATAAAGTCTTTACTAAAGAAAATGTAGGGAAGTTATCCATGCCTGAAATGGTATTTAAAGGTAATTTATCAGAAAAATTGAAAAAATATTGATAAACCGGGAAGATGTATTACAAGTATTTGATAAACTGAAGAGTAGTACATCACCTGGATCAGATGGTATACATCCAAGGGTGTTAAAAGAACTGAAATATGAGATTGCAGACCTACTATGAGTAATCTGTGAACTATCATTAAAATCATCTGTAGTACCTGAAGACTGGAGAATGGTCAATGTAACGCCCATTTTTAAAAAGGTTTTCAGGGGTGATCTGGGAAATTACAGACTGGTGAACCTGACATCAATACCAGGCAAAATGATAGAAACCATTTGTTGTTGTTGTTAAGTGCCGTCGAGTCGGAGTCGACTCATGGCAACCCTCTGGATAGCTTTCCTAAATTGTGTTCGGTCTTCAGTCAGGCGACTCATTGTTCACAGACTGGTACCCGTAGCTGCTGTTATTGTATCGATCCATCTCATTGCTGGCCTTCCTCTTTTGCGTTGACCTTCTATCTTGCCAAGCATGATGTCTTTCTCTAATGATCTCTCTCTCTGCATGATGTGTCCAAAGTATGAAAGTCGAAGTCTTGTCATCTGAGCTTCTAAAGAAAGCTTAGGTTTGATCTCCTCTAGTACAGACTGGTTTGTTCTTCGGGCAGTCCATGGTATACACAGTATTCGCCGCCAGCACCATAATTCAAAGGCATCAATTTTCTTCCTGTCTATCTTTTTCACTGTCCAGCTTTCACATCCATGTGATGTTATTGAAAATACCATGGCTTGAACAAGTCGAATCTTTGTATGGAGAGAGACATCTCTGCTCTTGAGAATCTTATCTAGGTCTTTCATAGCCATTCTGCCAAGAGCAATGCGTCGTCTGATTTCTTGACTGCTTTGTTGCTTCTTTATTGATAGTTGATCCAAGTAGGTTAAAGTTATTCATGATTTCAATTTCTTCTCCTTCGACGATGAACCTGTTGATTATGCCAGTTGTCATGATCTTTGTCTTCTTTACATTAAGGTGCAGGCCCATTTTGAGACTATGTTCTTTCATTGTGAGAAGCAAATGTTTCAGATCATCTTCACTTTCCACCAGTAATGTGGTATCATCAGCATAGTGAAGGTTGTTGATGAGTCTTCCACCAATCTTCACACCTCTGTTGTCTTCATACAATCCTGCTTCTCTGATGATTTGTTCTGCATATAAATTAAACAGGTAGGGGGAAAGTATGCAGCCTTGTCTTACACCTTTGCTTATTTTAAACCATTCTGTTTCTCCTTGTTCCGTTCGAACTTTTGCTTCTTGATCAATGTACAGATTGTGCAAGAGAACGATCAGGTGTTCTGGTATACCCATGCTTCTTAATGTGGCCCAGAGTTTCTCATGGTTTACACAGTCAAAAGCTTTGCTATAGTCGATAAAGCACAAATAGATATCCTTTTGGTATTCTTTAGTCTTTTCAAGGATCCATCTCACATCCGCAATGATGTCTCTCGTTCCTCGCCCTTTTCTGAACCCTGCTTGCACTTCAGGTAGTTCTTGTTCCAGGTATGATTGTAGTCTCTTTTGAATAATTTTCAGTAGAATCTTGCTGGCATGTGGGATCAGAGCGATTGTGCGATAATTTCCACAGTCAGTTGGATCACCTTTCTTTAGTATTGGTATAAACACAGATCTTTTCCAGTCAGTTGGCCATGATGCTGTCTTCCATATTTCTTGGCAGAGCCTTGTAAGTATGGTAACAGCTGCATCAGATTGCTGTAATACTTCTATGGGAATGCAATCAATGCCTGGTGCTTTGTTCTTTGATAAGGCTTTCAGTGCTGCTTCAACTTCTTTCATCACCAATGGTTCCAGATCATAAGGTACAGGTTGAAACGGCTGTTGGTCCACTTGATCTTTATCATATAAAAACTCTGTATATTCCTTCCATCTTTTCTTGATCTTCTCAGCATCATTCAACATAGAACCTTGAACATCTTGTAACATTCCACTTCGAGGCTGGAACTTTTTCTTTATCTCTCGTAGCTTTAGGAAAGCTGATCTTGTTCTTCCTCTAATAGTTTCTGCTTCTATTTCCTTGCATGCATCATTGTAGTACTTTTCCTTGTCCTGTCTTGCTGCACGTTGGAAATCTCTGAGTTCTGTGATTGTCTTTCTTTCTCCTCTGGCTTTAGCTTCTCTCGTTTCTGGGCAATTTTCAGAGTTTCTTCTGTTATCCATTTTGGCCGTTTTTTCTTTTTTACCTTTTGTAGAGACTTCTCGCTTTTTTCCAACATAACCTTCTTGATGTCATTCCATAACTCTTCTGGAACTCTATCATTTGTATCTAAAGCAGCAAATCGATTTTGCAGGCAGTCTTTAAATTCCAGTGGTATATTCTCAAAGTCATATTTTGCTGCATTCATGAGTGGTTTGCACTTTTTCAGCTTTAGCTTGAGTTTGCATACTAGTAGTTGATGATCTGTACCACAGTCAGCTCCAGGTTTTGTCTTTGTTGATGTTATAGAGCTTTTCCATCATTGACTTCCACAGATGTAGTCAATTTGATTTTTATACAATCCATTGGGTGAAGTCCATGTGTACAGTCTCCGCTTGTGTTGCTGGAAGAAGGTGTTCGAGATGAATAGATCGTTGGTCTTGCAGAATTCTATCAGTCTTTCTCCAGCTTCATTTCTGTTGCCAAGTCCATATTTTCCAACTACTTTGTCGTCTTCTTTGTTGCCAACCTTTGCGTTCCAATCACCCATGACTATCAGGATATCCTGTTTGCATGTTCTGTCAATTTCAGCTTCTACTTGTTCATAGAACTCTTCAATTTCATTCTCTTCTGCAGCTGTTGTTGGGGCATATACTTGAATTATAGTTGTGTTGATAGGCAATCCGCATAGACGAATAGAGATTAAGCGTTCGCTGACTGCATTGTATTTCATTACAGTTCTTGCAAGTTTCTTCTTGATTATAAATGCAACACCATTTCTTCTTTGTCTTTCATTTCCAGCATAGTAGACCATGTGATCATCTGATGCAAAGTGCCCGATGCCAGTCCATTTCAGTTCGCTGACACCCAACAGATCAAGTTGTACATGTTCCATTTCATTCTTGACCACCTCCAACTTCCCTTGGTTCATGCTTCGTACGTTCCATGTTCCATTGTGTAAGACATCTTTACAGCTTCTGACTCTCATTTCATGCCCAGCTACATCAGCAGTCAGACGTCCCGAGGGCTTTGATCCAACCACATCATAAATGCTGGCTTTACTCTGAAAAGTCTTCAGCTCTTCCCCAGTAGCTAGTTGAGTGCCTTCCAACCTGGGGGTCTCATCTTCCAGCACTACAGCACAATTTGTTTTGTTGTAACTATCCATTGGGTTTTCATGGCAAGATACAGAAGTAGATTGCCGGGCCTTTCTTCCGCGCAGTTTAAGTTTGGTGTTGTTGGTCTGGCATCTCAGCTGAGACCTGTCCATCTTGGGAGACCCTGCCAGTAGTTAAACTACCGATAGTTTAGCTCTCAGCATCACTGATGCACACAAGCCCTCACAGCACGACAAGCTGCAAACCAAGACAGTCATGGTTTAATGGGAGAAAGCCAACATGGATTTAGCCAAGGAGTCTTACTAATCTGTTATATATTTTTTTGAAGGTATGAATAAACAGGTAGATAATAGTAGTTCAGAAAGCTCTTGATAAGGTCCCTCATGAGAGACTCTTGGAAAAATTAAAAAGTCATGGGATAGGAGGCAGTGTACTATTGTGGATCAGAAAATGGAGAAAGGTGAATAGTGGAGAAACCCAGGGATTTATGCTGGGCCTGCTGCTTTATTTATTTATTTTTTTAAATACATTTTTTATTTATATACACAAGGCACATACAAAAACAACAACAAAATGTTGGCTACTTCCACCAACAACATCACTGAGTAGCCAACAATGTTTTCCTCGCTATACATATCCCTTACATTAACATACAACACTCAGGGCATACAATAGAACCCATTACATCCCCAAGCAAATTACCCACCTTTACATCTTTTGGGTTCCCTACAGGTTACTTCTCACCGCAAAGCTCTTACTATCTATGGGAAAGTTTCACAACCTATAATTAATTGAAGGAGAGATGCTGACAGGACCAAAACCAACCAATGCCCGAAGCCAGGGGGCACAGAAAGAAAGGAAGCAAAACAAAGAAGAGAAGTAAACAAACCAAAAATTCCACTCGGTGCACTCAGACATTTGGGATTCTCCACTATCTTATAGGAGCCTCATGAAAGCGGAAGGGTCCAACAAGGTGTGCATAGCAGTCCCCAGTGCCCAGGCAAGCCCATGACACCCCACCAGGTGCCAGCCCCATATTCAGAGGGATTGACTGAGAACATTAAGAAGGTTCAGGGATGAAAACCCAAGAATATTACATGGGCCCCCCCCCACACTCAGTCTCTCATCCATCTAACAAAGGGGGAGCACACTCTCTCAAAGCCCTCCAACCATCCTTTAAGCATTGCTTACAACTTGTCAGTATTGCGACGCTCCTGCTGCGCCCTGGAGCTAACAGGCAGGAGTGGCCTTAATGTCCCTTGGGAGTAGAGGCAAACTTGTTCCCTATGGATGTTGGGTATTGTAGTTCACTCTCTTTTCTCTCAGGAATAAAGTGTAGTTGCGACAAAGATGGTAAGGCTTGCAAGAAATATTTGTATTGGGGATGTTTCTCCAGCGCATCAAAATTCAAATACATAAACATAAAGGGTGCACTTTTAACATAAACAGAAGTAATCAGGTACTTAGGACAACTGAAATAGAATTAGCTTTAACTTCAGCTTTTCATCTATAGAGGAGCTTAACTCAGCTCTGCCTCGAGTGGTAGCTTAAGAACATTGCAGCCTCATAGTATCAGCTGTTCTTCTCACAGCGTGGGTTCAGAACACAGGTGCAAATAATTAACTCTTCACGGCACAGGCAGCAGAAACAGCAACGTTTTGTATTCCTTTCATACAATACTTGCCAAGCTTCGTTTATATTACTCTTCTTTACAACATATAGAGCAGTCCATGCTACAAGGGTCAGTGCTTACGGTAGGTAAATCATTTTCTACCTGCATCAAATCCTCTGACTTAACAGATCTACTATCTTCATTAAGCTTTTGCTGTTTTCCTGCTTTCAGTTCTAGAAACTGCTTAAATTCTTGGAAGAGCAATTCAGCCTGCTTATTATCAGATTGGCAGTTGTCAGCAAATATTATGCCCTTCTCCCTGTCACTAATTGTTCCCACTGCAGCCCTTGGCTTAAACAGTTCAGGGCAATGGTCAGGTTCCTTCAAGAAAGCCCTAAAAATAGGAAGTTGTGCTTTACCTTCTCTATCTTGGCTTGTATCAGAACTGCCTTCTTTCTGCCAGGCTCCTCTCCTCTTTGGTAGCTCAAGAGCTTTCCAGGTGTGGGTTTTTCTAGGCTTTCCAGGTCCAGGCTCTATCTTGTAGAATGAGTTTTCTTCAGCGTGTGCCTGCCTTTGAGGCTTTCTATTCGAGGGTTCTGTCTTCTCCCAGGATTCTAAAACATGGCTCTGTCCATTCCTCACAGGACTCCTCTTAACAGCACGTTTAGAACTCCTTGCAGAACCTTTCCAAACACTCTCAAATCTTCCAGACTCATTCGTACAGCCAAACTGCTTCCTGGTCTCGGGTCCACTCTCCGACGACCTCGTCTTGGGGCCACTCTCCCACTTAGTCCCACACGTAATCTGCTTAGCAGCCTTGTTCAAAGCTTTAAAAAGGGTTTATTTTCCCGGCACACCTTGTCCAACCCCTTAGTGTGCCCAATCAGCATTGCCTAACTCCTCCCCTGGGCTGGTGTCTGTTCTCAGCTCAGCAGAGCAGTGTGTTTTTTTCCTTCTAGGATTGAAAATCCTGTGTAAATCCTTTCGCTTTTCAGGATTTTCTTCAAACTCCATCTCCTCTGGAGGGCATTCTTCACCACAGATCCCCCCCCCTTAAGATATCACGGGCTGGCTTCTGACCAGGGGCACAGCACGTGATTCTACTTAGGGTGTCCGCATTCTGATGGAGTTTCCTGGCTCTATGCTCCACTTGAAATTCGAAAGCTTGAAGAGCCATAAACCATCGCGTTAGCCTTGCATTATGATTATACATTTGATTCAGCCACTTCAGTGGTGCGTGGTCTGTGATCAAGGTAAATCTTCGGCCTGTGAGATAAAACCGCAGTGCATCAATGGCCCACTTAATGGGCAGACATTCGCGTTCTATCGTCGAGTATCGTCTTTCAGCCGGGGCCAGCTTCCGGCTGAGATATAGCACTGGGTGTTCTGTACCATCGTGCCGCTGTGACAGTACTGCGCCAAGGCCTGTCTCAGACGCGTCTGTCTGCACTAGAAAAGGTTGGGTGAAATCCACACCCCTCAGAACTGGTGCTGCACATAATTTATCTTTCAGCAGTTGGAATGCCCCTTCAGCATCGTCCCGCCACTTCAGTTGATTAGGCGCGTTCTTTTTCAACATATCGGTCAAAGGAGCACTTTTTTCCGCAAAACTTGGGATGAACCGTCTGTAGTAGCCTACTAAACCAAGGAAGCTCCTTAACTGCTTCTTATTAGTAGGTTTTGGGAAGGCTTGAACAGTGGCTATTTTGTCAGTAAGAGGTTTCACCACCCCATTACCCACCAGATGGCCCAAATATTTTACTTCCCGGCCTCCGAACAAACATTTAGCTGGGTTTAACGTGAGGCCAGCGTCCCGTAGTGCCATAAGAACAGCTTCAACTCTAGGGAGATGTTGGGTCCAGTTGTCACTATGAATGACCACATCATCCATGTAGGCGACCGCATATGCTTGATGTGGTCGCAAAACCAGGTCCATTAGGCGCTGACACGTGGCGGCAGCTCCGTGCAGGCCAAAGGGCATTCTTTTAAATTGGTACAAGCCGACTGGTGTACTGAATGCCATCTTCTGTCTTGCATCTCCGGTCAGTGGAACCTGCCAGTACCCTTTCGTCATGTCTAGGGTGGTTCAGGTATCTGGCACGGCCTAGGCGATCAAGGAGTTCTTCGATCCGTGGCATCGGATAAGTATCAAAGCGAGATATCAGGTTAACTTTTCTGAAATCGATGCAGAAGCACATGGAACCATCTGGTTTGGGTACCAGAACAATTGGGCTGTTCCATGGGCTTCGGGACTCTTCAATAACACCCATCTGTAGCATCTCTTGTACTTGCCGCACAACCTCTTCCTTCTTTGCCTCCGGCAACCTGTATGGCCGTTGGCGCACTATCTCACCGGGTGGCATTATGATCTCGTGGGCGATCAAATCCGTCTTACCCGGCATTGGCGTGAGGACATCCTTATACCTGGCCAGTAGCTGAGCAACTTCCTGCTTCTGTGCCCAGGAAAGGCCTTCATCAAGTCTGGGCTCCGGATTACTTTTACACTCAGCCAGTTGTGGCCCAAGATCTTCTTCTTCTTTTTCCTCCACAACTGCTGATAAGCCCTGGAGACTGGTGCCCCCTGTCGACCCAAAACCTCCTGTTCCACGGGCCATTGTTGACAGGCTAGACACTTCTTCAAGAGGAGGCAGACCCACGCGTTCGAAAATTAATTGCGCTACTCGATCTCCAACCGCTATCTTGAAGTCCTCCTTTCCGAAATTAAACAGGAGAATTTTTATAGAGCCTCTGTAATCCGGGTCTATAACTCCGGCTCCTACATCAATAAAGTGTTTTACAGCGAGGCCCGACCGTGGGGCTATTCGGCCGTAACAGCCTAATGGCATCTCCATTTGTAAAGCCGTATCATCTAGGGCTTTTCCTTGCCTAGGAACCACCACATCCTCTGCGCTGCAAAGGTCATAACCCGCAGAGTTAATTGAGGCTCTCTTAGGGGCCTGAGCATTAGGGCTCATCTTGCAATATTTAAGCACGAATACTGGCTTTTTTACAGCTTCCTCCTCTTTCGGGGCTCCTGTTTTCCCCTTTGGCTTCTTTAGCTGGGCAAACAAGGGACTAGGAATCATGTTTTTTCCCCGTGGTTTGGGCCAAAGCTTCTACTGGTGGTTCTCGGGAATCTTCCTGTTCTTTTAGTAGTAAGCCCTGTTCTACCCCTTTCTGGAATTGCGGCCAGTCTCTACCCAAAACTATATTGTGCGGTAGCTTAGGCACTACTGCTATGGGGATTTTCCTATTAGCTCCTAACCCTTTCACCTGGAGGTTGTACATGGGGTATAATGAAGTGCCTCCATGAACGCAGCGAATTTTTACTGTGTGTACAGGCTGAATTGCTACCCCCCGATGCTTCAATTTGCTGCCACAGCGCCTTAGACAGCATTGTCTGCTCTGCGCCGGAGTCTAGTAGCGCTGTGGTGGCAATTCCCTGCACCTCTACATCAATTAGAAATCCTTCTCTGGCCTTCTGTGCATTCACTGCTACTAAAGCTGTCTTTAAATAACAATTTTTCTGTACATGGCCCTCTCGACCGCATTTAAAACATTTCCTATGCGAAATCGGACCTTTCATAGTTGGCATGCACATTCTTCCCGTCTCATCACTTAACCTCCACTTCCTTTCTGATTCTCGTATCGCTGTCCCCTTAGAAACGCTGCCGCCTTCATGGGCCGTTAGCTTGGCTTCCATGAAGCGCTCCGTGAGGTCAATAGCCTCCTGCGGGGTTTTACAGCTCTGTAAAATCAGGAAGGTACGTACTTCGGTGGGTACAGCACTCATATACTGCTCTAATATGAGACTATCAATGATGGACTCTTTGGACCTACCCCCTGGATCAAGCCATTTGTTTATCAGCATGCGAATCCTATAACACAAGGCTTTCGGGGATTCATTTGGTTTCAACTTTACCGCTCGTAGGAGATTGTGATAAACTAGCGGCGTGAGGCCCAGCCTCTCCCTGACCGCTCTCTTAACTTCATCATAATCCCCAGCGAGATCAGGTGGCATGCTTCTATATGCGGCCATGGCCTCCCCCGTAAGGGACGCAGCAAAACGGATGGCCCAGTGCTCTTTCGGCCAAGCACTTACATGCACCACTCTCTCAAAGCACTCTATATAATCATCAATATCGTCTGTATTCTTAAACTGTCCAAAATTGAACATGGTCCCTGGGTTCAAACTAAACGCAGCTGCTGCGGAAAAACCTGGTGGAGCGTTTGATGGCTCCGACGGCTTCCTCTGCTCGGCAACCCATGCTTGTAACATGTCCAATAATGGTTTCTGCTGCGCTTGAAGGCTTGCAGCATTTCTTTCTTGGGCCTCCAAGGTCAAGTCTCTCTGCCTCTCTAGCTGCGTGGCCATCCACTTAAACACTTCTTGGGTATCCAGAGACATCCTTGGAACCTCTGTGAATGCAAACACAAAGAAAAACCCAAGTGCGATATCATCAAAAAAAAAAAATAAAACCCTCTTTTTTTTTTTTTTTTTTATAACCAGGCCCAGCAATCACCCCTTGCCCTGTATCCTGACCTCTCCTGGGTGGATACTTTTTACCTGGCTTAGGTGGTGCTTCAGGCTTTACCAATCACGTTGCAGCCAGTAGCCCTCCGATGCTGTGACTCCTTCCCTTCCGGATAGTCTGCAGCTGGGCTCCTCCTGGGCAGTTGCCTCCTGTATCTTCCACGTGGCACCTTTAGCGCATGCGTAGAATCCTCAAAACGACGCCACTTGCGACGCTCCTGCCTGCGCCCTGGCGCTAACAGGCAGGAGTGGCCTTAATGTCCCTTGGGAGTAGAGGCAAACTTGTTCCCTATGGATGTTGGGTATTGTAGTTCACTCTCTTTTCTCTCAGGAATAAAGTGTAGTTGCGACAAAGATGGTAAGGCTTGCAAAAAATATTTATTTGTATTGGGGATGTTTCTCCAGCGCATCAAAATTCAAATACATAAGCGTAAAGGGTGCACTTTTAACACAAACAGAAGTAATCAGGAACTTAGGACAACTGAAATAGAATTAGCTTTAACTTCAGCTTTTCATCTATAGAGGAGCTTAACTCAGCTCTGCCTCGAGTGGTAGCTTATGAACATTGCAGCCTCATAGTATCAGCTGTTCTTCTTACAGCGTGGGTTCAGAACACAGGTGCAAATAATTAACTCTTCACGGCACAGGCAGCAGAAACAGCAACGTTTTGTATTCCTTTCATACAATACTTACCAAGCTTCTTTTATATTACTCTTCTTTACAACATATAGAGCAGTCCATGCTACAAGGGTCAGTGCTTACGGTAGGTAAATCATTTTCTACCTGCATCAAATCCTCTGACTTAACAGAACTACTATCTTCATTAAGCTTTTGCTGTTTTCCTGCTTTCAGTTCTAGAAACTGCTTAAATTCTTGGAAGAGCAATTCAGCCTGCTTATTATCAGATTGACAGTTGACAGCAAATATTATGCCCTTCTCCCTGTCACTAACTGTTCCCACTGCAGCCCTCAGCTTAAACAGTTCAGGGCAATGATCAGGTTCCTTCAAGAAAGCCCTAAAAATAGGAAGTTGTGCTTTACCTTCTCTATCTTGGCTTGTATCAGAACTGCCTTCTTTCTGCCAGGCTCCTCTCCTCTTTGGTAGCTCAAGAGCTTTCCAGGTGTGGGTTTTTCTAGGCTTTCCAGGTCCAGGCTCTATTTTGTAGAATGAGTTTTCTTCAGCGTGTGCCTGCCTTTGAGGCTTTCTATTCGAGGGTTCTGTCTTCTCCCAGGATTCTAAAACATGGCTCTGTCCATTCCTCACAGGACTCCTCTTAACAGCACGTTTAGAACTCCTTGCAGAACCTTTCCAAACACTCTCAAATCTTCCAGACTCATTCGTACAGCCAAACTGCTTCCTGGTCTCGGGTCCACTCTCCGACGACCTCGTCTTGGGGCCACTCTCCCATGTAGTCCCACACGTAATCTGCTTAGCAGCCTTGTTCAAAGCTTTAAAAAGGGTTTCTTTTCCCGGCACACCTTGTCCAACCCCTTGGTGTGCCCAATCAGCATTGCCTAACTCCTCCCCTGGGCTGGTGTCTGTTCTCAGCTCAGCAGAGCAGTGTGTTTTTTTCCTTCTAGGATTGAAAATCCTGTGTAAATCCTTTCGCTTTTCAGGATTTTCTTCAAACTCCATCTCCTCTGGAGGGCATTCTTCACCACAGTATTCATTACATTATTGGCTCGAATTTGCTAATCTGTCATCCTCGGCCTACTTTCTTTTAGCCACTACTGTGTGACCACCATTCTAGCTGCCACGAGCAGCTGCTCTATCAACCTACCCCGACCCATAGGTCTGGCCTCATCTCCTATGCTCATTCCCAACAGACATATAGAGAGCTCAGCCAGCAGCAGGGTGACAGCTATAGAGTTAATCCAGGACATTACTTGTCTCCAAAAACTCTGCACTGGAGAGCAGTCCCACCACATATGATAAAATGAGCCCACTCGGCCACACCCTCGCCAATACACATCCGACCCTCTCATGCCCCACTGCTGCAATTGCTGCAGTCCAGTATAGGCCCGTTGTAGCAACTTAAAATGGGTTTGCCAGCAGCTAGTACTCCACGCAGAACGCTATAGGTGCCGATGAACTCCCTGCCTGTCTTCCTCAGACAGGCTCTGCCCCAGGAATTTGTGCCAACCAGCCACATGCGTCCCAACTCTTGGGAAGAATGCCAATAACAGGGCATGATATATCTTAGACATTATCACCTGCCAACTCCACCCCTCACCAAATAGAAGCACTTCTAATTCCAGAGTGGGGTGTAGCAGTTGCTCCCTATGATTGTCTCGAGTGACAAAGCAGCAGAGTTGAAAATATTGAAAGATGGAATTCCGGACCCCACCACTCCTGACCAGCTGCTCCATATTCATCAATGCCCAGCCTCCAATAAATCCCTAAAACGAAGAAGACCATTCGCTTCCCAACTAAGACATAAGTGGCGAAACTCTGACCCACTGAAGGGATGAAAATCACATATTTTCACATCAGGAAACAGAGTCCCCCCGAGCCATCCCCGCCACTGCACCTGCGACAGCACCTGAGCCAGAAGAGCTAGAAATACATGCCCTTCTACTAATTTACCTCCCCCTCCACTCAGCTCAAACAACGGCTGGGGCAAGATCCAGCCTCTCTCCAGCTGGACCCACTGCACATCCGGCGGACGAACATAGTGATAGCTTAACCCACGGAGAACAGCTGCCTTGTAGTATAACACTAACTTGGGGAAGCCCAGCCCCCCCATCTCCACTGAGTGGACCAACCAATCCCAGCCAATTCGTGCCTTAGACGATTTCTATACAAATTGGCTGAACACTTTTCTAATTTGGCGAAGAACCCCACTGGTATCCTAATTGGTAGTTGTGAAAATAAATACAGCTGCTTGGGAAGAACCATCATCTTCAGAGCTGCCGCCCGGCCCAACCAACCCAGAGTCTGCTCCCTTCATCCCACCAAGTCCTCATGAATCTCTGTGATTAAGAGGGCATAATTAAGGGAGAAAAACTCACCGACTCTGGGAGATATCGTAACTCCCAGGTATTTCACAGAGCCAGTTGCCAACTGAATTAGATAGCTTCCTGGAATTGTCAGCGTGGTTTTCCCGAGAGGAAGTATCTCCGACTCGTCCAAATTTACTTTGAACCCCAATACCCCAGCAAACTCCCGAAGCACCAGCTCCAAACCCATCAACGAATTCTCTGGGTCCTCTAGGAAGAACAAAGTGTAATCGGCATATAATGATACATTATGTGGGATGGAATTAACCGTGATAGGGGTAATATCTGCAGCTGAATGTAGGAGGTAGGCAAGAGGCTCAATGGCCAGGCCAAACAACAGTGGGGACAAAGGACAACCCTGCCACATTCCCCGATAGAGCTGGAAGCTATCAGACCGCAACCCATTCACTGCTACTCGCGCACAAGGGGCAGCATATAATGCTCGCACCCAGCCTACATAACACTCACCCAGCCCAAACCTTGTCAAAACCGCTATCAAATACTCCAATTCAATGCGGTCGAAAGCCTTCTCTGCATCCAAAAACACGCAGCAAGCAACCGAGACATATGCAGAATAATGTTCACTAGCTTCCGCACGTTGTCAGTAATTTGCCGCCCCTGAATAAACCCAGACTGATCTGGATGAACTAAGTCAGACATGATGGCGTCTAATTGATTTGCCAGCACCCGCGCGAATACTTTCACATCACTATTCAACAGTGAGATTGGGCGATAATTACCACATTCCTCTGGAGACCTCCCTTCCTTTGGAATAAACAAGATCTCAGTGTCATACATAGTTGGCGGCAAACAGCCCGCACTTCACGCTTTGTTAAAGACATGCTGCAACACAGGTGCCAACAAGTCACTCAGCGCCTTATACCACTCCATTGGAAACCCTCCATTGCCTTGCCAGAGGATAGCGACTTGATGGCCTTCACAACTTCCTCTCCCATAATATCCCGATTTAACATATCCCATTGCGGATCCGACAGTTCCAGGAGCCCAGCTTTCTCTAATAAGGCAGCAACTAATGAAGAGGCAGAAAGCTCAGACCTATATAAATTTGCATAAAATGTTTGAAATCCCTCTGCAGCACTCTATTGGAGTCATAAACCACACTCACAAAGCGACTGTTATGCTTCTTGCGAAGCTGCCATGCCAGCAGACGCCCTGCCTTACCTCCATACTCTACAAAATTCTGCCGAGACTCCTGCAACAAAAACTCCAACTGCCGGTCTCATTCGCTTCAAGCTGCCACCTAACCTCCAACAACTGCCGATAATTCTTATGGTTTCCAGACCTCTTATGCACCGCTTGCAGCTCCTCTAGGCATGCCTGCAATTTGACTAGCTTAGCTTCCCGTAGATGCTTCCATCACGCAGCTAGCTGTATAAGCTGACCTGTCATACAGGCCTTCCTGGACTCTCACTGTACTCTAGGAGCCATACTACCATCATCATTAAATGAAAGGAAATCTCTCCGCCACCCCTCCATCAACACCTTCAACCCCTCCTCCTGTATCAACTGCACGTTCGCCCGCCAAAACTGTCTCTTTTGCACCCCCCCTGGGTCATCCAAATCCAGCAATAGGGACACCATACCGTGATCACTAACCTCTAATGACTAATGACCACGCTCTTCATTCTCCCCAGCTCCTCGGTTGGGCAACAGAGCATATCAAGCCTAGAGTACCCCTGCATCCTTGCAGAACAGTGGGTGTAATCCCGCTCCCTCGGATGTGCACTGCATTAAATATCTACCCAACCCTGTCAAGCTAAGGCCTTCCCTAAGGCAGCACCTTCGGCCACCAGAGACAACTTAAGCACCGGACTGGACCGATCCAAATGATCAGAACACAATTCATATCTCCACCAATCCAAAGTGAACCCTTAGCCTTCTGCACAAAGGAGGCAAATACCTGGTGAAAGAACGTTCCCTTTCGACCGTTGGGGGCATAGAGGTTGAGCAGTAAGATCTCCAGCTGCTCAACACGTCCCACTACCCACACCACTCTCCCAAGGTTATCTCCTCCAGTGTTGTACTGCATAAATGGGATGCTATCTCTAATCAAAATGGCTACCCCCCTCTTCTTGGAGTTATATGCAGAAAAGTAAACCTTGCCCCAATGTTTGTCCTGCAGTTTATCAATTTCCAGGGGAGTCAGCCTCACCTCCTGCAGGAAGGCTATATCCACACGTTCCCGCCTAAGATAAGCCAATACCTGCTTTCGCTTGATGGGGTTATTAAGCCCACCAACGTTCAAGGTTGTAACCCTAAGGGCCATCATTGGCTTCAGGTTGGAAACAATCTAGCCCCCTGAAGCCCCATGCTCCTCCATCTCTGCCCCCACCATCCACCATCCCTCTATTAGTGCATCGAGGAGGAAAAAGAAGGAAGAAAAAACAAAGAAATAGAGAAACAGGAACAGCAACGCAAAATCAACCACCACATACAGTAATACAAGGGCAGCTAACCCCCTCTCCTCTTTTTTGGATATTAGGCATGTATGGGCTTCAGCATCTGTCAGCACTGAACCATCACCTCCACCTCACCTCCCTGCCACTCACACCTCAGGAGGGAGACAGAATCTCCTAAACATTAAGCCGTGGAACTCTCCACTAGCACCCAACCCACCCGATCATCCCCCCTCCCCCTCAACTCCTGCCCTCACCCGCCCTACCAACTCTAAACTCACCCCTCAACCCACCCTACCAACAAACCTGGCGTCAACTCCTAACCCTGCTTTCACCAAAACCCTCCCTTAACCAAGTTTACAATCCTAACAAAACTCACCCGACCCATCCTGACAGACCAGGAGAGCCAGCTGTCTACATCAACCACAGGACCCCACTATACGTCCCTCCTACCAGTATTCACCCACCTCCCGCTCTTACCTCAAATAGACAAAATAACATACAAAAAAAAGTAACCCACAATAACATCACTCTCCCTCCCCCAACTGTATCCCTCAAAATGATCTTCCTCAGTATTCAATCCACAATACAGATACTCCAAACCTCCTCACCCGCCTGCACAGAAAGCCACTTCCCCGATATAGTCTGAGGCAATAAATACTGCACAGTTACACGCGGGAAAGGAGTGGGCAGACAAGAGCTCGAAAACAGCCACAATCCGGGCCCCCTCAGCATTGTCACTGCCCGACTCGGTCCCCTGCCAGCCTATTCATCACATACTCTCCAGCTGCAACGCCGAGCTCCACACTCTCAGTCCCCATGGTAGCACATTCTTCCTGTCCCGAGATCGGGTCTGCAGGGCTGTCTTCCTCTCTGCTATGCGGAAAACCTGTAGAATTTTGATCGGAGCGCTTATCTTGGCTGTGAGTGGAGTCAGGTCTACACTTCTTCATCTCCTCAAGGAGCTGCTGCACCTCCTCTGGTGAATTTAGAAATCACCTCTTCCCTTGTACCAGCGCAGGCAGCCGGGCTGGGAACCATATACTCACCCACTGGCCAACCTTCAGGAGCGTGTCCCTATATTGAAGCAGTGCTTTGCATATTCGGACAGTCTCAGCATTCATATCCAGAAATACAGAAATTTTCCAATTCTTATAAGTCACAGTCTTAGCTTTGCGAGCCTCAAGGATTATGTGCTCTTTCTCCTGATATTGCAATAATCGAGCAATAAGAGCCTTTGGCCAATTCCTAGGCCCCAGAAGGGGGTGCATCTCCCTATGCACCCTATCTATTTCATAGGAGAGGGGTGCAATTTGGATGGGAAAGCATGAGTCCTGAAAGACCTTCACAAACCTCCATGCATCCAGAAGTTCCACTCCCTCTGGTATGCCAAAAGTAAGTATATTCTGCCAGTGGTCTTTATTCTCCCAGTCCTCTGCATTTTCCTCAAGCCACCTCACTGCTTTCCGCAACTTGGCCAGTTCTTCTGCATGCTATGTTCTGCGATATTCTACCGTGCTCACTCAGTCCTCCGTTTCCGCAATTCGCGCCACCAGAATATCAAATCGCTCAGTGAAGCTGGCGGTAACTGCGGAGATGATTTCAGCCTTAGAAGTACATATTTCTTGCAGCAGAAGGGCCATATTATCTGCACCTTCAGGATCGGTACTACTATCCTCGGAGGGCCCTCCTCACCTTCTGCCATGACACCTTTCATGGCTTCTGAAGGCGCTGCTTTTTTAGCTTTCTCGGCATATAATTCTGTAATTGTCTTCTCAGAACGGGATCGAGCAGCTTTCCGCATAGTGCTAGTACTCATGGATGGTATTGCAGTGGAGAGAGAACCACACAAATACCAGTTTGATAATGTGATGGCACGGAGCTGAACAAATTCCCTCCGTCTACATCGGTATCGGAATCGGAATCCCCCCGCTGCTTTTTAACATATTCATAAGTGACCTGGAAATGGGAATAACGAGTGAGGTGATCAAATTTGCAGATGACACAAAATTATTCAAAGTTTTTAAAATGCAAGAGGATTGTGAAAAATTGCAAGAGGTCCTTGATAAACTGGAACACTAGACGTTCAAATCGTAGATGAAATTTAATGAGGACAAATGCAAAGTTACGCACCTAGGAAAAACAAGCCAAACTATGGTTAAATGTTAAAAGGTTCCACATTAGGAACCACCACCTAAGAAAAAGATTTAGGCGTCATCGTGGATAATACTTTGAAACCTTCGGCCCAGTGTGCAGTGGCAGCCAAGAAAGCAAATAGAATGCTAGGAATCATAAGGAAAGGCATGGAGAACAAAACAAAGGATATTATTATGCTTCTGTATCTATTCATGGTGCAATCACACCTTGAATATTGTTAGCAATCCTGGTCGCCATATCTTAAAAAGGATATAGTGGAATTAGGAAAAGTACAAAGAAGAATGACCAAAATAGTAAAGGGGATGGAAGGATACCCCTATGAGGAGAGGCTTAAAAGGTTAGGGCTCTTCTACTAGGAAAAGAGATGGCTGAGGGGAGATATGATAGTGGTCTATAAATTAATCAATGGAGTGGAACGTGTAAATGTATACTGATTGTTTATGCCATCAAAAAGTAGAAAGACTAGGGGACATGCAATGGAGCTACAATGTAACTCATTTAAGACTAATAAGAGAAAATATTTTTTCACTTAATGCGTAATCAAAATCTGGAATTCGCTACCCGAGGATGTAGTAAAAGCTGTCAGTGTAGCTGGTTTTAAAAAGGTTTGGACAAGTTCCTGGAGGAAAGGTCCATAAACCATTATTAAAGAGGACCCGGGAAATCCACTGCTTGCCCCAGTACAAGCATTGTGGAACCTGTGTGTCTTTTTGGGAAACTGCTAGGTATTTGTGACCTGGATTGGCCACTGTTGTAAACAGGATACTGGGCTTGATGGACCTTGGTCTGACCCACTAAGGCATTTCTTATGTTCTTATGACTTTTATGCTCAGACTTGGAGAGAAAAAGAGAAGGAGGGCCAGGGTCTACAGGAGTGCAGTGCCTACTGATCAGATGATATTTAAAGTAAAATATTTCACTACCTATAAATCAGCTCTCTGCTATTTATATATTTAAGGGAATTTATTTTAGAAGCCTTATTCAGAAGTTACATGTGCAGATATGGTCACTTACTCATATAATTTGCATGCACGTGTAAAATGCATTTTAGAAATAGGCTCATTTTACATGTGGATGTCCACATCGTGTCAAAATTTCCAAATGTTGTTGCAGAGGCGTGGTCTTGGCAGGACAAAAATCTGCATGTGTATTCCCCATTTCATATAGGAAATGCACGTTTTAAGCCCAAAATAGTCCATGTCCAGATTTACACCTGCCTCCTGACTCATAGGTGTTTTTAAACATGCTCTGTTTGACCATCCCTTCCCTTTGGATAGTTTACCAGAAGAACAAGTAGCTAAAACAGCATCTAATCACACCAGTACCATCTGAAAGGCATCTAGAGCGACCACCAGGGCTTTGTAAGAGGGGAGTTAGCTATATTGAATATGAGTCTAGATGAACTCTGGAGCTGAAATTTCTGCTGTTATCCCTAGGAGCTCAAATTCTCCTGGATTGGGCAATGTGTCCCAATGACTTCCTCTTCATTGCTAATCTGCACAGCATCACAGTCAGCCAGCTGCCTGTCTCCACCCACTCCCACCGACGCTGATTCCCAGAGCGCACACCAAAAATTGCTCTCCCTCCCACCACAGTCACTTTGTCATCATTTTATTGTGCTGTGTCTCCCACAAGGCTCAGAGTCTAACTTATGCATGGTGGGAGCAAGCTGTCTGGAGGACTGAAAAATATTTCGTTATCCATTTGCTTTGGACACTTGTGCTTCTGAGTTGACTTTCCAGGTGTCCAAGTAAGAAAACCATCTAAATTTTGCTGAACTAAGGAAGATACAGAAGCTTTAGAAGGATAAACTTTCACCTTCACTCTTCCTTTCCTTTATGTTGGCAAGGTGAAACAGGTAATTCCAGGTAGACAATATGCAATTCAGAGAATCCATGCCTTAGTACCTCATCACTGTTCATGTTTCCATCTTAGTTCCTTTTTCCTCCCTCCCTCCTCTACCCCTCCTCCTCCTCCCTCCCCCATTATCCCCTTTCATGGCACTTGTGGTTTGGCAAAACCCAAATTTCCCTTCTGGAAGTTAAATATAGAGGGTACGAATCCATCTCTAGACTACCTGAATATAACTCACCTTGAACTTCTGAGAAAGACACGAGCTAAATCCAATTCCCCTGTCAACTATGTGTTGTCAGACGGCTGCCTAGGGTGAGAACTTACACAATCTTGACGATGCATATATTCATATGATTCTTGCAAGGTATTGTGGGTATTGTAGTTCATTCACTCCCAAACACAGCTGATGACAATAATTTGAGTTGTGAAACCAAGTGGTAAGATCAATAAAATACTTCTTTTATTGATGGGGTTTAATTCACCCAGCACATGTATGCTTGATAGCACTATAAATGAGGTTACTTGCTTGCAGTGTTTAAAATGGATAACAAAAAGTCACAAAGTAAACCAGAAAACAACCTTCAGCTTGTCAGGCAATTAGCTAATGTTTTCTTAGCAAATAATTACCAAATACAAAGGCACAAAGTAAAGAATAAACTTTGCTGGTTAGGTTAACTTCTGCTTATTTTTCCACACCGATCTCAGCAGTGATTCTCCCTTGCTCACACACACAATCAGGTGCAGCCCTAATTACTATCAATGGACCAGCTGAAAGCCTTTAGCTGGCTGGCTGCTACTGTGTGAGCCCAAATCCTGCTTTAAGAGCTGTTTGCAGTGGAAATAAAGAACAAAGTTAGGTTTCTTTGTGATGGCTGATGTGTTTGCTCAGAGAAAACTAGCAATAGCATTTAGATAGAGAACAGTCCATATAAATAGTTTCATCTGCTGTATCTCCCTCTTCATCAACAATCATAGGGTCAATATCATACATTGGCACGGATGAGTCTTTCATTAAGGCACTATCATGAGAATGCTTATTCCCTTGCTGCCATTCTCTATTATAGATAGGGTCTGGATCAGTGTTCATACCTGAGCCTCTCCTGCCATCATAATTCCTCTCTGTAAAGCCTGGCCAATATGTAATCCAATTCTGATGTCCAGCCTTCCAATCTTGATCCCTGGACACTGGATCTCCTCTCACATACCTTCTGGCCTTGGTCTGAAAGTCCCTTCCACGTGCAGTCTTCTCTCTTCCAGGTAGCCACTGGTGATTCCTATCTCTGCCACTCCATTCCTCTGGCTGAATCCAGTCCAATGGACTCTGCTGGCTTTTGGAATACCTCCCAGTATGAGTACTGCCTTGGAATCTCCCAGACCTTCCAATGGCCTTTCTTCTCTTCCTTCCAGAGAGTTTCCTTCTCTCTCTATCTGCGTGGCTTTTGCTGAAGCTGTTCTTCCAACTCTCCCTGAATCTGTTATCTGAAGAATAAGCTCTACTCTTATTCTTTCCTAATGTGTGCTGCTCCCTAACACAGCGCAGCTGTGTTGAATCAGGCCCTGCCCTTTGAGATGAGTGCTTAGGGATTACCTCATAGCTCTCTTGATTGCACACACATTTCCTCACTTCAGCCCCTCTCATGGCTGCTGGAAACCTGGTGCATTCTGGGACTGGTAGTCTTTTATGTGAAAACTCTGTTTTCTTGCTTCTACCAGAACTGACAGGTTGCTTGTTCAGAGTCACATCATCTTTTTTATAGCTCCTACCTGAGCTATGATAAGCTTCCTTATCACAGTGTATATATAATTTGTATTTACTTGTCAACTATATAACTTGTATATAGTTATCCCTGTTGAAATCCAAGTTTTATCTCCTGTTCCTTGTAAGTTTCAATGTACGTTCCATTCTACATTGTACAATTTATTGTTATTTGTAAACCACACTGATTCTAAAGAGCATGGTATAAAAAAGACTTAAATAAATAAATAAATTCCAAAGTCTTGGAAATATCCCTATAAAATGGTCACTTCTACAGCATGCCAGCTATAATTCTAAGTATTTCATTTTCACAAATTTGACATTACAAACTCAAACCATTAGCACTGGAGATACTCTGAAGATTTTGTAGCTACACATGCATTATTGAAGAACAAGCATGCAATGCTGTATTAATTGTGACATAGTCTATGGCCATTGCCTCAGGCTAATAGTACCACTACTTTGATTCAAAGGTATAAGTTCTCACTTAGGACAATACGAAACAATAATAATGGAAGCAGCCAATATGGTCAGGTTTGAAGGAAGGCAATTCATTTATTTAGAACAGTATAAGAGAGGTTTGGGTATCAGGGCAGCTGAAAACTTAGGGGCGTGATTACTAAATGGTGCTAAGGGCACAGATTTGCGAATGGTAAATGGCACCATTAAGGGTCCCAATGTGCATTAAAGGATGGGGCTGGGAGAAGGTATTCCGGCATTAAGGACGCAGGCAGCCAGTTAGTGGGAGGTAAGTGACTATCTGGCGTTAAGAACGCCAAGTGTGCACAGTAATGCCAGCTAATGTCCATGTGAGAAAATGTGGGAGGCAGTTGGATGTTGACAGTGAAGGGTGCACATGGAATCTATGGTGATGTCTGAGGGTGCCATGGGAGTGGGTAGAAATGTGCCATGCTGTAGTCTGCCTGCAGAATTAATGTGCACAACACAGAAAACTGACGCCGGCTCTCATCAAACACTGGTAGCAGCGACCACCTGCTATGTGCACTGTGATCCCACGTTATCCAATGAGGCCATGGCACATATAATAGGTGGTTGCCACTACTGGTATATAGTAAAGGTACCCCAGGGGTAGCCCACCCACTTGGCAAACTAGGTGGTCGCCTAGGGCAGCAACTTCCAAAGGGCAGCAAAAGCAGGGCAATCAAAGCTAAATATTGACAGTGAGAGGGGGTATAAAGCTTGCGTGTCGCTTAGGGAACCAGCACTTTGAACTAATTCTAGGGCTGGCCCTGAGGTACCCCAGAATAAAACCAAGGGGTGCCCTGCCAACCCTGTGGCTCCTGGGTTTTCCTGGCAGTGGGATCAGAAATATATTGACTGGCCCTTCAACAGAGATAATAGAGGGTATAGTGACATCACTTAGGTCACAGGTAGGATTTGAACTTTGGACTTTGCTGTACTGAACCAGTGCTCCAATCATTCAGCCACAGCTCCACATGTTTGGCCACAGCACACCCAACAATACACCAGACCACAAGTCCCTGCCAACAAGGATGTAAGCCCCAGCCCCCAAACAACCTACTTGTTCAGAATGTGCCTGACAGGTTGTCGTGCGGCTGTGGTTCTGAGTGTCCAGTGCAGGACATAATGCATGTGTCCCACTGCAGCCAGGGCCTGGCTGCAGTGGGACATATGCATTTTGGCCTGCACCGGACACTCAGAACCACAGTCGCATGACAGACACACAACAGCAGTAGTCATCTCCGGTGCAATGACCAAGCCATATGTGAGGGCAAGATACCCTGCTCCTCCCTTAGTTCAGCCTCACCACCAGCTGTCATGCCATGTTGAGCACGCAATGCACACTGATAGTGGGGATGGACATGATCCCCTTGCAGAACCCTGTGCAAAGCAGAGGACACCCACATGCATGGTATCATCAGAACACATACAGTATCCACATGAAAACATGGCGACAGCCACAGTCATTCACTATCCCCAATGCGTGGAGGCACACAGCTATGCTGATGTGTGTAATAACTCATACCCAACCACAGACACCAATTGTCATGCTGTTGGAGGCATTGGAATCTGTATCTCAAAGATGTGGCCCCACATGCTGTCATATATGTGTGTTCTAGAAATGTGACATGGCCGGCCTTACATCAACCTGCACAATTAATGCTGCCAGCATTGTTCATAGGAGGCCATCTGCTGGAGTGCCACAATATTCAAGGAGCGGTCACCCCATGGAACGATACAGAGGCATTATAATAACCTATGTTTTAGTTTCCATTCCTTTCCTTATGATTCCTAGCATTCTATTTGTCTTCTTGGCCACCGCTGCACACTGGGCAGAGGGTTTCAACGTGTTATCCATGATGAGGCCTAAATCTTTTTCCTGGTTGGTGGTTCCTAATGTGGAACCTTGCATTGTGTAATCATAGTTTGGGTTGTTCTTTCCTAGGTGCATAACTTTACACTTGTCCACTTTAAATTTCATCTGCCATTTGACCGTCCAGCCTTCCAATTTATCAAGGTCCTCTTGCAATTTTTTACAATCCTCTTGTTTTTTATGTTAAAAAGCAGTGGACCCAGCACAGATCCCTGGGGTACTCCACTATTCATCTTTCTCAACTGGGAGATTTGCCTATTTAGCCCTTCCCTCTGCTTTCTCTCTTTTAACCAGTTCCTGATCCATAATAGTACACTGCCTCCTATCCCATGACTTTTTAATTTTGCCAAGAGTCTCTCATGAGGGAACTTGTCAAGGGCTTTCTGAAAATCCAGATACACTATATTGACCAGTTCACCTTTGTCTACCTGTTTATTCACACCTTCAAAAAACTATAACAGATTAGTAAGAAAAGACCTTCCGTGCTAAAGCCATGTTGGCTTTCTCTCATTAAACCACGACTATCTACATGTTCAGTAATTTTGTTCTTTATAATGGTTTTTACCATTTTGCCTGGTACTGACGTCAGGTTCACCATCTGTAGTTTCCCGGATCACCCCTAGAACCCTTTTAAAAATTGGCATTACATTGGCCATTTGCCAATCTTCAGGTATTACAGATGATTTTAATGATAGTTCACGGATTACTAATAGCAGGTCTGCAATCTCATAGTTCAGTTCTTTCAACACCCTTGGATGTATACCATTGATAAGGCATTGATAAGGCAGGCAAAGGGAGAATTTGAGAAGAACCTTGCTGTGGAAGCAAAAATGCGTAATAAAGACTTTTTCAAGTACATTCATAGCAAAAAACCTGTGAGAGAGTCAGTTGGTCCATTAGATGATAGAGTGGTTAAAGGGGCACTAAGAGGCGACAAGGTGATAGCGGAGAGACTGAATGAATTCTTTGCTTCGGTCTTTACTGAGGAAGATGTAGGGATGTTACCCATGACTGAAGTGGTATTTAAAGGTGTGGAAGAATTGAAGGAAATATCGATACATTGGGAAGATGTATTACTACTGTTTGATAAACTGAAAAGTAGCAAATTACCTGGACCAGATGGTATACATCCGAGGGTGTTGAAAGAACTGAAATATGAGATTGCAGACCTGCTATTAGTAATCTGTGAACTATCATTTAAATCATCTGTAATACCTGAAGATTGGAGGATGGCCAACGTAACACCAATTTTTAAAAAGGGTTCCAGGGGTGATCCGGGAAACTAGAGACCTGTGAGCCTGACATCATAACTGGGAAAAATGGTAGAAACCGTCATAAAGAACAAAATTGCTGAACAAGTAGATAATCATGGCTTAATGGGAGACAGCCAACATGGCTTTAGACAAGGAAGATCTTGTCTTACTAATCTGTTATGTTTTTTTGAAGGTGTGAATAAACAGGTAGACAAAGGTGAGTTGGTTGATATAGTGTATTTGGACTTTCAGAAAGCCTTTGACAAGGTCCTTCATCAGAGACCTTCGGCAAAACTAAAGAGTCATGGGATAGGAGGCAGTGTACTATTGTGGATCAGGAACTGGTTAAAAGAGAGAAAGCAGAAGGTAGGGCTAAATGGCCAATTTTCCCAATAGAGAAAGGTGAATAGTGGTGTATCCCAGGGATCTGTGCTGGGTCCGCTGCTTTTTGACATATTCATTAATGACCTGGAAAAGGAAAAATGAGTGAGGTTATCTAATTTGCAGATGGCACAAAACTTTAAAGTTGTTAAAACCCATGAGAATTGTGGAAAATTGCAAGAGGATCTTGATAAATTGGAAAACTGGGCATCAAAATGGCAGATGAAATTTAATGTGGACAAGTGCAAAGTTATGCACCTAAGGAAGAACAACCCAAACTATGGTAACACGATGCAAGGTTCCACGTTAGGAACCACCACCCAGGAAAAAGATTTAGGCGTCATTGTGGATAACATGTTAAAACCCTCTGCCCAGTGTGCAGCAGCAGCCAAGAGAGCAAAGGAAAGGAATGGAAAATAAAACAAAGGATATTATAATGCCTCTGTATCGTTCCATGGTGCGACCGCACCTTGAATATTGTCTGCAATTCTGGTTGCCGTATCTTAAAAAGGATATAGCGTTATTAGAAAAGGTTCATAGAAGAGCCACCAAAATGGTAAAGGGGATGGAAGGATACCCCTATGAAGAAAGGCTAAAATGGTTAGGGCTCTTTAACCTGGAAAAGAGACGGCTTAGGCTTAGGGGATGAACGGAATGGAACGGGTAAATGTAGATCGATTGTTTACGTCATCAGAATGCAATGATGCTACCGGGTAAACTATTCAAGAAAAATAAGAGAAAATATTTTTTCACTCAACGTGTAATCAAACTCTGGAATATGTTAACGGAGGATGTAGTAAAAGCTGTTAGTGTAGCTGGGTTTAAAAAAGGTTTGGACAAGTTCCTGTAGGAAAGGTCCATAAACCATTATTAAAAAGGGACCCAGGATATCACTGCTTGACCCAATACAAGCATTGTGGAACCTGTGTCTTTTGGGAAGACTGCTAGGTACTTATGACCTAGATTGGCCACTGTTGGAAACAGGATACTGGGCTTGATGGACCTTGGTCTGACACAGTATGGCATATCTTATGTTCTTATGTCCAGGTGATTTGCTACTCTTTATTTTATCAAATAATTGTAATACCTCTTCCTGGTTTATCAATATTTCTTTCAATTCATCTGATGCATCACCTTTAAATACAATTTCAGTCATGAGTAACCTCCCTACATCTTCTTCAGTAAAGACCAAAGCAAAGAATTCATTCAGTCTCTCCTCTATGGCCTTGTCCCCTCTTAGTGCCCTTTTTATCCTCTATCATCTAATGGTCCAACTGACTCTCCACAATGGAAGGCTACCAACCATTACTGCTGTGTGGGCTTTGTCTCTGACCATTATGGGCATCCAAGGAACATCTTCTGGAAAAGGGCAATTTCTTTAAGTGTGCCTTACATAGTCCGCATTGGATAACACCTGTTCCAGTGTCCGCACGCAGGTAACGGCCGACGTCATGCTGTATGATCATTGAAGAGGCCGCTGTATAGTGTGACACTCTCCAAGTGGCTGGTGTCTTTGATGACTGTCTGGTGCGCCTGTGATGTCATAATTGGATGGCCATGGCTGGGAGTGCAGGACTGCTGGTAGAATGGTGTAGTGGAGGTGGAGGATGGAGATTGGTAGTGCTTAGGAGATGAGGAGGGGGGCTTTGGATTTGGGAGTAGGGGGAGTGGAGGTACCCAGGGGATGAGGAGGAGTGCTGGGACTCAGGAGATAGGGGTGAGTGGAGATACTTGGGAATTGAGGAGGTGTGGTGGTACACAGGAGATGGGGGGAGTGGAGATACTTGGGAGCTGAAGAGGAGTGGTGGGACCTTGGGGATGGGGGGAGTGATGCAGATGAAAACAGTACCCAAGAGATGGGGAATGGTGCTGGGACCCAGGAGATGTGGGGGAGTAGAGTTACTCAGGATCTGAGGAGGGTTGGTGGTCCTCAGGGGATGAGGAGGGGTGCTAGGACTCAGGAACTGGGGGGGGGGGGAAGTGGGGTACTCAGGAGATGAGGGAGAGTGCAGGGACTCAGGAGTTGAGGAGGGGTGGCGGTACACAGGATATGGGGGGGGAGTGGAGTTACTCAGAAGCTGAGGAGGAGTGGTGGGACTTGGGGGATGGAGGGGAGCGATGCAGATGAAAATAGTACCCAGGAGATAGGGAGGGATGCTGGGACCCATGAGATGGGGGGAATGATCCAGTAGACAATATTATCTGCTGTGGGGGTGCACTGTCCCATGGGCAGCAGGGGTGGTCCATGTGGAGGATGGGCAGGCTACCACCAGACCTCATAAGGATGGGTCCCGACCCCCTTCACATAGCCTTGCCGGAGTAGTGGCACCTTTGGAAGGGGAGGGTGCACCTGCTGCAGTCCATCGATGGAAGAGGAAGAAGAGGGCAGTGTCAGATGATCAATAGCAGAGGGCACAGCACTTTGGTGATGAGGCCAATGAGCTGATCATTGAGATGGTCATGGATAAGTATGAAGTGTTGTTAAACCAGCAGAACAACAAAATCCCTTTGGCAGCATATCAAGCAATCTGGCAAGAGATAGCACAGGCAGTTACAGATCCTTGGAGGTCCAGTATGTGATGCAGAGCAAATTAAGAAGTTCCATAACATCAAATGGGCCATACATGCAAAGTTGTCAGCAAGCAGGGCCCATGCATGGGGCACAAGTGGGGGGAGAGTGGAACCACTCTTAATAACCCCCACAGAGGAACGCCTGGCACAACGCCTCGGGGGGATTTACATGCTGGGCCTCCCAGAATTCCTTGACAGCAGCCATGAGGCAGCAGATATGTGAGGATCCTGATGATAGGGTCTCATTGCATGAGTGTTGATATCTTGCTTATCTGTATGTAATGCTCACATTGGTCTCCAACTGTTGTTGTTTCAACACCTGTGTGAGCTCTGACATTTATTTATTTATTTACATTCTCTTATATACCGCGCTATTCTGCATCAGTGCGGTTTACATTGAACAAACTGAAATTACATTGAACAGGGCATTATAACTTGGAGATGACTATTTTACAGGGAACATGGGCTATGGAGGGTTAAGTGGCTTGCCCAAGACCACAAGGAGCACCTGTGGGACTAGAAACCCCAGTCCTTCCAGCCCAAGGTTGCTGTCCTCTAGTGGGATTTGAACCCTCGACCTTCCGGCCTGAAGTACCTTGCCCCAACCACTAGGCCACTCCTCCACTCCAGCCATTATATGGTGTGTTATATGGTGCAGCCATTCCACCATATAACACACAGCATGTGTGATTGTGGTTACTCTGTAGTCCAAATAGATGGTCACTGTGTGTGAGAGCAAAGGGTTAAGGGTTCAAGAACAGCGATAAGGAATGATAAGTTCTGGTGTGTTATCTTTTATTGTTATATGTAGACTCAAGAGGAAAGGTGGGATAGAGGAGATATGATAGAGATGTTTCAATACTTCCATTGCATGAATGCTCAGGAGGAGAATCTCTTTTGATTGAAGGCAAGCTCTGCTATGAGGGGACATAGGATGAGGGTGAAAGGGGATAGACTTAGGAGTGATATGCGGAAATATATCTTTATGAGAAGGGTGGTAGATGCGTGGCATAGTCTCCCAGTGGAGGTTGTAGGGACAAGGACAGTAGGCATGAGACAGACACAGAGGATCTCTAAAGGTAAAAAGGGGACTATTGTAGTTGATATGGCAGGCAGACTAGATAGTCCAAGTGGTCTTTTTCTGCCATCATGTTTCTATGTTTCTAGAATGTGCACCCAGGTTGGTATGGGGGCCTGCACAGCTGTGAGCTATGCTGGCCCATTCCATTGAGCCTGGAACATATACTGTGAGTGGAAGAGTAGTCTAATGGTTAGAGCACTGGCTGGGGAACCACTCCTTGTGGTCTTGTGCATGTCACCTAACCGTTCATTGTCTCAGACAATGCCAAGTTTGTTCCTGTTTAATGTATGTTACAATGTTAACCACTTTGACTGAAATGATAAAGCGATATAAAAGACCTGTTACATAAATACTGGCTAGTCTATGCCAAGCATTTGTATCAACATTCCATGTTTGCTTCCACCAGGGCTACACACCTCCACAGTCAGTGGCTCGTGACAGTTTGGTGATGGCAAGCAGAACTGTGCAGATTGCACTACCAAATGACGCATGCAGGCATATCCATGACATGTACATGAATCTCTCCCTGAGTATCCATTGCACTGGCCATATCACAAGCATCCCTCACCTTTTCTATCTGAGATCTGCTTCCAATTCAGGAGCATTGTCAGACCAAAGGGCTCCTAACCCCCTTTCCACATGTGTGACATGTCATCTGCCTCCAGCCATCTTGAAAGGTGCCTCACAACTTCATGCACCTATGCCTCCATCTCAGCTTTTCCACACATCCCTTCCCCTTACTCATACACCACAGGATGATGTCTACAGCTCGGTCTGGGCAAGTCTCATCTAGCAACTACACAGCCCTCATACCCAACTTCTGTACTCCAGTTCCCATGTGCATTCATCTCACACACATCCACACACCCAATTCCTAGCTCTGTGTCATCACATCTCTGCAACTCTGTGGTCCTTTGAATGCCTGCAAACAATCTGTGCTTGCTATCCTTTCAGGGAATGCCCACTGTCCACACATTGCTCAACATCCTCTACAGAGTCTGGATGCACTCCCTGTCACCATGATGTGTGCCCATCTCTTGGGGTCATTCACAGTCAGGATAGACTATGAGGAATGTGCATGTGATCAGTAACCCACGTAGAGAGTGGTGACATGCCCATTGTTGAGCGACTGTGCATGGCACTGATGTGTGCATACACATTGTTGGAGTTATGCCGCAGACATAATCCCTAGCACTGAGATGCCCAGTGAATTCCTGTTCTGTATGGCAGCCTGTGTTGTTTGGGGCAATGTGTTGCTGTTTATGTATGTGGGCTGCTAGCCAATGAGGGAGGGCAGGTAGCCCACTTTACAGCTGGTTAGCACAGCAGTACATCTGCAGTGGTGTGGGTATGGGGCCTGTCAACATTATGGCCTAGGGGGATGATAAGGAGCCCGTATTCACACAGCTGCAAGCTGTGATTCAGGCTGCGAGACACAGTACTGATAATCAGAGGGCTATCTGTCATCTAAGACACTATATAACAAATTGCAGGGTTGGTGGGGGATATCAGCAAGCATGACACCAGCACAGTGACTGTGCAATGCAAATGGGCAGTCCCACAGATGATGCCCCACCCTGTAGGGCGTGCTGCTGTAGATGACTAGTTTGGTGCACAGCTGCATTGTGGGGAGGTATGTTCTGTCAAGGCATTCCCAGACCTCTCCCAGTCCCTTCCACAGCCTGTCATGTTTTCATATGATTCACCATCACAATGTTTTGCTATGATAGTCATTCAATGTAGATGATGTGAGCCAGTGCTTCGATCACCTCAGATTTGTGTACATGTTGTTCCCTCGACTGACTGTGGGGCACATCTGTGAACCCCTGCCATTGATAGTACAGGTGTGTGGTGACTGTTGGTCCATGAGTGTGATCAGATTGTCTGTCTCTGGCCTTTTCCAGGATGCCTGGATGATGCATATGACCCTGCAACTGCAGCTAGCCAGGACATTCAGGCAGGGACTGCGACACCAGTCTGTGGGATGTCTGAGACAGTATGTTGTGCAATCCCCATGGCAGGGGACAGCCAGGAGGAGACAGATTACGGATCACCATACTAGTCTGCTATGGAGAGCAAGCTGAAGCCAGACCTGAACCACACCCTCTCAGATGAGGATGATGAGGTGCCTTCACAACACTCCCCATTAGAGGAGGCAGGAGGATCCAGAGAGACAGTTCCAGCACTGTGGGAAGATGTTCAGAAGGCCTACCTCGATGAAGATGTGAGTGTTACTGAGGGCCATCCTGTGTCTGTTCTTAGGACTAAGATCCTCCAGGGTATCCATGAGGACCTGACAATGCACAGCAGTGGCATCGAAGCACATCTGACAGGTATGAATTGCATGCATGGGTATGCAGTGCTAGTGTTGCTACATGGGTTGGGGGAGCACATGCAAGATGGTGATGGACTCACATAGTACCAATGGCACCAAGATGAATGCCACAAATGGGTGCTGCACTGTGATGCATGGATGGTGGGCAGATAGCCATGCCTGCTACATTGGCCATTACACTGAATCTGCAGCTGGACAAATGCCCCTGTCTATGGCAGCTATTCATATTTGTACACTTCCCCTTCTGTCGTTTGCAGCAACACTCCCATGTCCACAGATGCACTGGTGATACATGTCTTGGGGTTGTCCCCCATCAAAATCACATACAGTGTTGGGCAGACAGAGTGGCAGTGGAAGGGTGATGGAGCCATGTGTACAGGAGGGGAGGCAGCAAGTGCCTGCGCAATGCAGGACCACCTGGGGATCTCTTGAGGGCCAGGACTGCCATGTGGGTGATTATTTGCATGGCAGCTGGACACATGCCATGGGTACAAGGGGTGGAGCTCCCTAGGTGTGCCACTGTGACACATGACAGGGCTATCTGCTCATGATTATCCATGGTAACTGCACTCCATGTCTGTACCCCATGACCATATGGTTGTTGCCAGTCATGCAATCAGTCTCAGGACCTATACCTCCTCACATTTATTTATTTATTTATTTATTAACAATTCTTATATACCGCACTATTAGACATCAGCGCGGTTTACATTGAACAAAAAACATCCGACAATTTACATATGTCTGGTCAATTACATTTAACAGGAGATATAAACTTGGGAAATAGGGGAAACATTGTCCACAACTGCACTGGGCACAATGGGGAACTCACATGGCTCACGTTCACTCTGACCTTTCAACAAGCATATGTCTCTGTGTGAGCCCCTACCCATGAGGGAACACTTCATATGGAACAACAGTATGGCCAAGTTGTTCTCCACTGTTTATAGATCTCCACCAGTCCATGGTGTGTGTGGAAGAGAGACTGAAAGGGATGGAGCAGTGGATGGAGCAGATGCAGGGAGGTATCAAACAAGGACTGGGGAACATTGTGAATGTGGTGAGAGGTGGCTTCACCATACTGAATCATTCTACAGGCCCTCATAGCTTCTAACCTCCTGCAGACACAGCAGCAGTCCTGGAATGAGGTACAAGCAGGCCCTAGCTACCAGCAACCACCAGTGGTCCCAATACACCTGAAGAGGGATCATGGAAGACCCAGAAAGACCCAGACCAAGGATCCATGATCAGTCACTGCCCGGACACATTGACACCTTTCATGTCACACTTCTCTCACCTCTTTATGGTTGCTGTACAATGCTGATCACAACCTGTATGACTCACCTCACAACTACAGGCCTGGTAAATCATGAGAGATTCATGCATTCAGAAGCCAAGACATTGATGTTCACATTGTTTGTGCAAGCTGGTATCAGACAGCTGGGCATGCATCAGTGGTCAGGCATCCTCAAGGGTTAACAGGCACACAGCATACATCAATGGGCTTGTGTGTGTATGACAGCTGCAGGATAATATGTACACATGAGAACAGACTGTCCCTAGGAACAGAGCATCCGATGATGATGATGGTGACTGAGTAGACCTCTGCACCCCTTTGGGGCAACCCAGCAAGTTATCATGCATGTAACCATTGTTAACCATTGGTGGTCATCATCACACTGACATCGTGAGAGACACATCCTGCAGACCACTATGGGAACCATGTGTTATCACTGTTGCTACCTCAGATCTAACAACATACTTGGACATACAGGAATGCCACTTATGGTGACTACACCAGCACTGGTGGGGGCTGAAACACATCATGTGGTGTCCATTGATTGTATACTTGGACTGCCAGGTGACTAATCCTCTGCACATCCCATTTCGTGCGGTGCACCCTGACAGGAGACATGGTTCTCTCATGCACATAAACAGTTGTTATGTTTCCATGTTTATCACTGGGGTTTGTCAACATGATACCTGCGCATGTTGGGTCTGTATCAGGTATACCACTAGTGCACTGTGTAAGAAAACCACCAGTGTGTCATAGGCCGTGATATCTGAGGCATACCCATACATGGTGTGTCATTTTGCTGGCATAGACAGGTCTGTGGCAATGGCCTGTTAACGCAGGGCTGTGACATGGTGTCGCACAGGATAGCTGACAATGAAATGGGGGAATCCTCTACAGATGCACGATATGCATCTCTTCCTCGCCTCCATGCATTTACCACATGGACATTGGTATATCTGGTCTCACAGAGATGGAACCTGGTGTGGTCAGTACACACTGTTCTGACCTTTCCCTTTGGATACCTCAGCTGACAACATGACTTACCACCAGTGCACAGGTATATGCCCATCTCACACCACAACTCATCCTATATCAAATGTTGGTTCTAACTGTCACAGGCTCTGTGGGATGTGCATGTACAGTGCCTTACAGGTTCCATTTCCATTGGTGGCTGCCAAATCGGATGAGTGGACCTTGACCTATGGGATCTGACACATGGCTGGCTTCCCATCATGCAGTTGGTTGGGGTCTGGCCCAGCTACACTCCACTGGCACCACCACCCAGGGAACCAGCAATGTCACAGCACAGATGGGCCAGCCAGCATGGAGGAGAGGCTAGGTCATCCGTTAGCACAGTGGGCCGCTATGAGGTGTTGATTCATGTGCATCCAAACCACTTGCACAGGCCCAATTACAGTGATGGCTGACTAACATTACATCCATGTCTGCAAACCCCTCTGACAATCCCACTCTGCAGCCACATGGTTGATCGGAACCATGTTTGCCACTTCTCTGTATCTATCACGCCAACCATATCCGGATAGTGTCGCTGTGTAGGTGGGTATCTTGTTGGCCACTATCTGGATACTGTTGTTTTAGGTTTCACATGTTAGGTGTGCCAAGACGTTCTGTGCCTGGGACATTGCAAATGATCTGAGAAGGTTCTTGCCACTATGTCTCAGTGGAGGGCTTGCATAGTCATCATTGAGACCTGCTATGGATTGAGAATTTGGTACTGGTTGAACCGACAGTATTCATGGCATCACTTTGAGATGAGACTGCAGCTGCTGTATAGAACAGCAAGGAACAGGACATTCACCATCACTATCTACCCTTCACATTCCCACATTCAACACCAGTACATTGTCTACAGATCGAGTTCCAGTGTTAGCTCTGTGGAACCAACTCAGGGTAAAATCTGAGATATCAGCAGTCATCTCAATAGTCTGAGCTGGTTGTACACAGTGAGACCCACTTATGCAATATGGTTCCATTGTGGCACAGGCAGGGCTAGTCCAAGGGTTTCTGCCACCCTAGGCAGAAACCCCGGCCTCACTCCCTCCCCCTTTTCCCCTCCAGCTGCTGCTGCTGTCCCCCAAACTGCTGCCGCCCCTCCCAGCTGCCGCCGATTCCGTCTCAGGAAGGGGAGGCAGGCAGTGGCAGAAGTAGTATTTCAAAAAGCGGTAGCTTTTTGCCACTGCTTTAAAGCCACAGATTTGGAAATAGTGCTGCTGCTGCTGCTGCCTGCCTACCCCCCAAATGGAATCGGTTGCAGCTTGGGGGGGTGGGGTGGTGGCACAGCTGGCTATGTGTGCCACTGTCCACCTGAGCTGACCACCCTAGATGGCCACCTAGCTCACCTAGTGGATGTGCTGGCCCTGGAAACAGGCCAGACTGTCTGACACTCTCTCCTCTGCAAGTGTGTAACACAGTATTACAGCACCTCAGTACTGTACATGGTTACCCTGACTTTTCTTTAATTGGGGGCAGGGTCACCTGCATGGATTGTGCTGCCTTCTTCAATTCCCACTAGCACTCCTTGTGGCCTTGGGCAAGTCACTTAACCCTCCATTGCCTTGGAAGAAAGGCCTGGCAATCTACTTCCGGTCACACTGCCAAGAAAACCCAGGAGCTTCTGGGTCGCCAGGAGTCAGGACTGACTCGAAGGCACACATTGCACTGCTCAATTGGGTGTGGTTCAGTTATATTCACAGCTCCCAAAGGTGTCAGATGGCTCAACTGGCTGGGGTTGGGAAACTACATGCTTGGCGCTCCAATGGTAAGTGGTGCAGGCCCACATTTACTGTGTGGCTCTACTTCCCATAAGAGACCCCATTCTCATATTAGTGTTTTAGGTGCCCAGCCTTGTCTAGTACATTTACTGTATGGTTCTATTTCCTTTAACAGGCCCCATTAGGGTGGCTTACAGATTCCAGAATGTAGGGACACCCTGATCCATTCCTGGTTTTACCTTACTAGCTGCATGGACTTGCCTTTTAGATTTCCTTGCAGAAATCAGCAATGTAAAATCATGACTGGTTCAGGGTGTCCCTAACATCTGGAGCCAGTTGGCCACCCTAGACCCCATTCTCATATTAGCTTTACAGGTGCCCAGCCTGGACTAGTACATTTACTGTATGGCTCTATTTCCCATAATAGCCTCATTCTGATATTAACTTTTTAGGTGCCTAGCCTGGCCTAGTACATTTACTGTGTGGCTCTATTTCCCATAGCAAGCCCCATTAGGGTGGCCAATGGACTCCAGATCTTAGGGACATCCTGATCCATTCCTGGTATTACCTTACTAGATTCATGAACTTGCTATCTGAATTTCCTTGGAGAGATCAGCAATGTGGATGTAGTTAAGGCTGTTAGTGTAGCTGGGTTTAAAAAAGGTTTGGACAAGTTCCTGGAGGAAGGTCCATAAACCATTATTAAAAATGGACCCAGGATATCAATGCTTGACCTAATACAAGCATTGTGGAACCTGTGTCTCTTGGGGATACTGCTAGGTACGTATGACCTAGATTGGCCACTGTTGGAAACAGGATACTGGGCTTGATGGACCTTGGTCTGACCCAGTATGGCATATCTTATGTTCTTATGGTCTAATGTGAAACCAGGACTGGATCAGGATGTCCCTAAAAGCTGGAGCCAATTGGCCACCCTAGATCCCATTCTTATATTAACTGTTCAGATGCCTAGCCTGGCCTAGTACATTAACTGTGTGACTCTATTTCCCATAACAGGCCCCACCACCCCATTCTCATATTGACTTTTCAGGTGCCCAGCCTGGCCTTGTACATTTACAATGTGGCTCTATTTCCCATAGCAGGGGCAACTGGCTTCAGATATTGGGGACCCATTCCTGGCTTTACCTAACTAGCTGGATGGACTTGCTATCTGGACTTAAGAACATAAGATATGCCATACTGGGTCAGACCAAGGTCCATCAAGCCCAGTATCCTGTTTCCAACAGTGGCCAATCTAGGTCATACATACCTAGCAGTTTCCCCAAAAGACACAGGTTGTACTGGGTCAAGCATTGATATCCTGGGCCCCTTCTTAATAATGGTTTATAGACCTTTCCTCCAGGAACTTGTCCAAACCTTTTTTAAACCCAGCTACACTAACAGCCTTTACTACATCCTCCGGTAACAAATTTCAGAGTTTGATTACACGTTGAGTGAAAAAATATTTTCTTTTATTAGTCTTAAATAGTTTGCCCTGTAGCTTCATTGCATGTCCCCTAGTCTTTCTATATTCTGATAGCGTAAACAATCAATGTACGTTTACCCGTTCCACTCTGTTCATTAATTTATAGACTTCTATCATATCTCCCCTCAGCCATCTCTTTTCCAGGTTAAAGAGCCCTAACCTTTTTAGCCTTTCTTCATAGGAGTATCCTTCCATCCCCTTTACCATTTTGGTGGCTCTTCTCTGAACCTTTTCTAATAACGCTATATCCTTTTTAAGATACGGTGACCAGCATTGCACACAATATTCAAGGTGCGGTCTCACCATGGAACGATATAGATGCATTATAATATCTTTTGTTTTATTTTCCATTCCTTTCCTTATGATACCTAGCATTCTATTTGCTCTCTTAACCGCCGCTGCACACTGGGCCGAGGGTTTTAACATGTTATCCACAATATGGAAAACTGCAGGAGGATCTGGATAAATTGGAAGACTGGGCATCCAAATGGCAGATGAAATTTAATGTGGACAAGTGCAAAGTTATGCACCTAGGAAAGAACAACCCACACTATAGTTACAAGATGCAAGGCTCCACATTAGAAACCACCACCCAGGAAAAGATTTAGGAGTCATCGTGGATAACATGTTAAAACCCTCCGCCCAGTGTGCAGCGGCGGCCAAGAAAGCAAATAGAATGCTAGGTATCATAAGGAAAGGGATGGAGAATAAAACAAAGGATATTATAATGCCTCTGTATCGCTCCATGGTACGACCGCACCTTGAATATTGTGTGCAATTCTGGTCACCGTATCTTAAAAAGGACATAGAGTTATTAGAAAAAGTACAGAGAAGAGCCACCAAATTGGTGAAGGGGATGGAAGGCTACTCCTATGAAGAGAGGCTAAAAAGGTTAGGGCTCTTTAACCTAGAAAAGAGGCGGCTGAGGGGAGATATGATAGAGGTGTATAAATTAATGAATGGAGTGGAACGGATAAACGTGGATAAATTGTTTACGCTATCAGAATATAGAAGGACTAGGGGGCATGTAATGAAGCTACAGGGTAAACTATTTAAGACAAATAGGAGAAAATATTTCTTCTCTCAACGTGTAATCAAACTCTGGAATCTGTTACCGGAGGATGTAGTAAGGGCTGTTAGTATAGCTGGGTTTAAAAAAGGTTTGGACAAGTTCCTGGAGGAAAGGTCCATAAACCACTATTAAAAAGGGACCCAGGATATCAATGCTTGGCCTAGTACAAGCACTGCAGAACCTGTGTCTTTTGGGGAAACTGCTAGGTACGTATGACCTAGATTGGCCACTGTTGGAAACAGGATACTGGGCTTGATGGACCTCGGTCTGACCCAGTATGGCATTTCTTATGTTCTTATGTTCTTATGTTCTTAATGACGCCTAAATCTTTCACATGTTAGATGTGCCAAGACTTCCTTGGTGAAATCAGCAATGTGAAACCAGGACTGGATCAGAGTATCCTTAAATTCTGGAGCCAGTTGGCCACCCTAGGCCCCATTCTTATATTAGCTTTTCAGGGGCCCAGTCTGGCATGTGTGCCCCATTGCAGGCAAATGTAAAATAATGAGAGGTCACTCACCCATTAGCCAGCCATATCCATAATGCCCCTCCTCAAATTGTTGGAACAGTGCTGAGTGATGCAGGATATAGGAATTGTGGGTTGACCCAGCAAACCTGGGCACCACATTCAATATGCACATGTTTGCATCACACACTACCTGCACGTTCAGGGAATGGTAATGCTTCCAGTTGCAGAACACCGCCTCCCTATCTCTGGGTAGGATAAGTGCCACAAGTGTGCCATCAATGACTCCCATCATGTGTGATAGGCCCACAATTCTCTGAAATTGCTGTTTGCGGGTGACCCACTGTTGCCTTTCGTTAGGAAATACTATATAGTTCCTGACCCGGCTGAGCATGGCTCACAGTGCTTGGTGGAGCCATCTGCTAACGATGGCTTTGGACATTCCTCCAACTGCAGCCACAGATGTTTGGAAGCAGCCAGAGGCAAAGAAATGTAGTGCACTCAGGAGTTTTGTCAGCTCTGGTATGGACCGGGCTTTAAGAGTCTCAAGATCAGGTCTTAGATCCTCATAAATCTCTCTTACAGCCCCAGTGCTCAGCCTGTAGAGGGCAATCAGCTGGTCCTCAAAGAGGCTGAGAAGGATGGCCCTATCTCTGTAGATACGGGGCCTTCTGGGCTGGACTTCGCTCCTCCAAGGATGCAGTGTGTACTGCTCTCCAGGCTGGTGTCCCTGCTCATTGGCCCCTACCACCTGAGCAGAGGCAGGGGGCAGGGGCTGGCCCAGGTATTGTGGGGCCTTCTCAACTTCCTCATGACCTCCACTGTCTAGCCACAAAGCTACTTGTGCTGCTATATAGTAGGCCATGATATAGCAAGGCATGGGCCACAGCACACAGTAATTTATAGGCTGGACTGTGGGTTGCCCCTACTGCACACACCTGGCTGTTGTTTTGCTATTGCGAACGGGCGTTAGCATGGACCTGGCCCATGTAATGCCAGCTCTGAGCTGGCATTCTGGTTCCATGCAGTTACACCTCTAACTCCCACTAATCGGGACTGGCATTAGCGTATCCCCGCTGAGCCCGCCCAGTCACTGCTCATTCTCTGCCTCTTTTGCCCTTGCTGGTCACTGCCAGGTTAGCTCCTATTGCGGCTGCATTATCAACACTATACACTGTGCAAACCACTACCAGGCACCCATACCTTTAGCACCGTTTAGCAATCATACTCATTAGTCTTGCCAACACTAGGCCTGTAATGAATTTCTTTGACTTTCCACCCTGGTATTCCAAAATGGAATGTGTGAAAAAAGTGATTTTCTTCTATCCATTGAATGAACAACTCTGAATGGTTGGTCAGCTCCTATTGGCTCTTTTTTTCTATTTAAAAAAACTAGATGACATTTTAATTACCACCCATGACTATCTGGGAAGTCCATCAGGCACCTCAGACGTGCTCTGTGGAACTCTGGCATCCAATTCAACCATAAGTGCTGCAGACGTTATTTAAATTTTCTACGGATTCCTGCTTACGTCCAACCGCAGCCACTCAAATGCTTTAGAAACTCAACTGTAACTGTATTTTACACTCATCAGAGGAAAAATTAACAAGTACCACACAGAAAGAACTCAAGCATGGGACCAACACAGAGGATTTCTAAATTTAAAAAGTGGACTGTTGTAGATTGATATGGACGGACAGACTAGATAGGCCATGTGGTCTTTTTCTGTCATCATGTTTCTATGTTTCTAAGAAGAAAGAGCAAAGTGGTAATATGAAATAGAAATCTAAACTTGTATAGAATATTGGAACGTCTGACGCTGGGTAAGAATTTGCAATGACTGAATATAAGTAGTGGAAGTTTTATTGCTTTACTTTTATAGACAAAATTTACTATTTATAAGAATGAATCATTTGTTGGCCCTTTTTTCTAAATTTCCCTTCCTTCCTTCCCACTCTATGCCCTGACTCCAGCTCCCCAGATTTATTGCCTCGATCATTAGAGACTTCCTTGCTTGGCAGGAGGTAGACGGGAAATCCTGTAGAAAAGACTGAATCCTTGAGTGTCATTTGGTGCCGCCAGCAAAAGCAATAATTATCTTCCCTCTTGGGAAATAAAGGCACGCACAATGCACTGCCAGCCACAGCGAACAAGAGGCAAAAATACAGGCCAACCCACAGCAAACTGATAATGTCAGGAAACAGACCCTCATGGATGAGTTCATTAATGTTTGTGTAGTGTACCCAATCACAGTTTACAGACTACAGTAAAGTTGTCTTTATGCTCAAACGTCCCACCCCAGTTCCACCCACTATCTATCCTAAGATGTGCACTGCAGAATGATATGTTTGTCAAACTGGTAATCTCAATAGAATAAAATATAGAAAGAGGCCCTCCCACCAGTAGTATTACTCATTAAGGATGTGCATTCATGGGCATGTTTACTAAGCCCCGTGCCGGTATCTTGTGTGTGAGCTGCATTATTAGCGCAGGGCTTCTAGCTAACTGTAGGGTGGGGGGGGGGGGGGGTGCATATACATCCATTGCCCTGCAGTTAATAGAAACATAGAAACCCAATGGCAGAAAAAGACCACATGGCCTATCTAGTCTGCCCTTCCATATCAACCACTACAACAGTCCACTTTTTCCCTTTAGAGATCCTCTGTGTTTGTCCAGTGCTTCTTTGAATTCAGATACTATCCTCATCTCTACCAGCTCCACTGGGAGATTATTCTATGCATCTACCACTCTTTCCATAAAGAAATATTTCCGCATATTACTCCTGAGTCTATCCCCTTTCACCCTCATCCTATGTTCCCTCATAGCAGAGCTTGCTTTCAATCAAAAGAGGATTTCCTCCTGTGCATTTATGCCATGGAGATATTTAAGCATCTCTATCATATCTCCTCTATCCCACCTTTCCTCTAAAGTATACATATGAAAATCCTTAAGACTGTCCTTATATGCTTTATAACAAAGACCACTAACCATTTTAATAGCCAGCCTCTCTACAGACTCCAACCTGTTTATATCCTTTTGAAAGTGTCTCCAGAATTGCCCACAGTACTCAAAATGAGTTCGCACCAGAGACTTCTAAAGAGGCACTATCGCCTCCTTTTTTTCTGCTCGCCATTCCTCTCCCTATGCACCCAAGCATCCTTCTGTCTTTTGCCGTTGCCTTTTCTACCTATTTAATGACTTTAAGAATGTCAGACAGGTCCGCTCTTCTTTTGTGGACAGAACTACCTCACCCCCTCCAATGTACCGCTTCTTTGGATTGTTGCAGTCCAAATGCATAACCCTGTATTTTTTAGCATTAAATCTCAGCTGCCAAATTCTAGACCATTCTTCAAGCTTAGCTAGATCCCTTCTCATGTTATCTACTTCTTCCTGGGTGTCTTCTCTATTGAAGATTTTTGTATCATCCACAAAGAGGCAAACCTTACCTGAAAGCCTTTCTGCTATATCACTAACAAAGATGTTAAAAAAAATCGGACCAAGGACAGATCCCTGTGGCACACTACTGGTAACCTTCTTCTCATCAGAATGAACTTCGTTTACCTGTACCCTTTGTCGCCTCCCAGTCAACTAATTTCTAACCCAACCAGTAACTTTGGGATCTATCCCTAGGGTGCTCAGTTTGTTTATAAGTCGCCTGTACAGAACAGTGTCAAAGACCTTTCTGAAATCTAAATACACCACATCTAGGGTTCTCCCTTGGTCCAACTCCCTGGTCACCCAGTCAAAGAAATCAATCAGTTTGTCTGACAAGACCTGCCTCTGGTGAATCCATGCTGCCTTAGATCTGATAATCCGTTGGACTCCAGAAACCTCGCTATTTCCTCTTTCAGCAGCGTTTCCAATAATTTATCCACCAACGAGGTTAAATAGTATGGTCAGTGGCAGCAATTATCTGGGTTACAGAGATATTAAGTTTGCTATCCAGATAATTTAGACGTGCTTATGGCCTTTCTGCTCTCTTCTGAGTTATCTGGATAGTTTATCCAGATATCCGATTGAATATTGATGGTATTCTGATAAGTGCCAGGATTGCCCATACTTTGCCCACGCTCCGCATCAGCACTCTACAGACAGTGCCAGGACAGTCAATATGATTTTCAGCAGCACTATCTGTAGGTGGTACTATCCAGATAAGTGCTTTTAAATCATGAGCCCATCGTTTATAACAGGTCACCTAGGTTGGGAGGCCACATAAGCACCTATTTCAAGCCTATTTGATAAAGACATGTAGGTTCCCATGTGTCTTTATAAACGGTGAGCACAAAAGCAACCGAAATTGCAGCTAAAATGCAGATGAATATGTTTTACATGAGCTTGGGAGCTGAAGCATGAGTGTAAGTGTGTATTTACACCTAAACATGTATTTCATGGACGCATACTCACAGTGAAGGTATGCATCGTTGGACCTATGTGTGTCCTTATAGAATAGTGACTGGCTAAAGTATGTGCATAAAGGACCATTTACATGCGTAAATCACCAAGCTACCATGAGTGCAGAAGGGCGTGCTTAAATTATAAAATACTCTCATTTATAATTAGTGTGTTCATGAGAAATCTAGGCTTGGGCCTTTGCACTAGCAATAGGACTGCCGAAACTGATTGTGCCCAGATTTAACGCTTGTTTTGGAATATTTGCGCCACTATTTTATGCACATATATTACTTTATAAAATAGGCATGAAATAACATTCTGAAAAATGCTCTTTAACTATATGGGACTTTATCAAATTTATCCTCTAAAGGGACATATGTTTTCCCAGGCTGGATTCTCATAATTAAAATATTAGCATTGCATAAATCATTTTTCTTTTGATTCACTTCTAGTCTATTGGTTTCATTACTATTGTGGTTCACAAACAATGGAGAATGTGAAACTAAAACTGACAATTGTGACCTATCTCTGAGCATAGACTAGCACATGTTTTATGTACCATACCTAACTGATTTTGGTTGTGCCTTCCAGCTTCTGTATTAGATTAAAATAAGCTGCCTGTACTTCAAACGTTCGGTCTGAGTCATTAAAATGCATGCTGAAAAACTTAGCATACATGAGTACATGTTATCATTCCCATCACAAAGATGTCAATATTCCAAACAATCTAGCTGATTAAGTAGAGATATTGCTGCTAGATTGAAGGCTTTCAAAATTGACTGGTTAATTGGCTAAAATTTGCTTTCTAAATTCCACAAGGTGGGTAAATTTAGCCACTCAAAATTTTTTTTAAAATTGGGGTTATATTAGGAGGAAGGGTGGAATAGGCAGCCACTGATTTTCAGTGTTAGTCATCTAATCTGACCAGCCAAATTTAAACATTGTAAAAGTCAGAGCCAGAACTAGGAGGGGGAAATGGGTCAGCTGCCCTGGGTATCATCTGTCAATGGCTGTCAGGCAACACTCTTGCCCTTCACTCCTTCCTTCCTTCCATAAGCACTGGCAGGTTACATAAGAACATAAGAGATGCCACACTGGGTCATACCAAGGGTCCATCAAGCCCAGTATTCCAAAAGCGGCCAATCCAGGTCACAAATATCTGTCAGGTTTCCAAAAAGGTACACAGATTCCATGCTGCTTATTTCAGGGTTAAGCAGTGGATTTCCCTGGTCTTCTAATAATGGTTTATGGACTTTTCCTCCAGGAACTTATCCAAACCTTTTTTAAACCCAGCTACAATAACAGCTTTTAATACATCCTCTGGTAATGACTTCCAGAGTTTGATTACACTTTGAATGAAAATATATTTTCTCCCATTAGTCTTAAATGGGCTATATTGTAACTTCATTGCGTGTCCCCTGGTCTTTCTACTTTTTGAAGCAGTAAACAACCGATCTATGCTTACCTGTTCCATTCCTTTCATTGTTTTATGGATCTCTTATCATATCTCCCTTGAGCCGTCTTTGTGCCAAGTTGAAGAGCCCTAACCTTTTAAGCCTTTCCTCATAGGGGAATCCCTCCATCTCCTTTACCATTTTGGTGGCTCTTCTCTGTACCTTTTCTAGTTCTGCTATATTCTTTAAGAAATGGTGAACAGAACTGCACACAATATTCAAGGTGCAGTCACAAAATGAAGAGATACAGAGGCATTATAATATCCTTTGTTTTATTCTCTATTCCTTTCCTTATGATTCCTAGCATTCTGTTTGCTGTCTTGACAGTCTCTGCATACTGGGCAGTGGGTTCCAATGTTATCCATGATGATGCTCAAATCCTTTTCTTGGGGTGGTTCCTAATGTGAAACTTTGCATCGCGTAACCATAGTTTGGATTGTTCTTCCCTTAGTGCATAACTTTGCATTTGTCCACATTAAATTCCATCTGCCATTTTGATGAACATTGATATAGAGGAATTAGAAAAGGTACAGAGAAAAGCGACCAAAATGATAAAAGGGGATGAAAGGATACTCCTATGAGGGAAACACTTCATAGGTTAGGGCTCTTCAACTTGGAAAAAAGAGAAGGCTGAGGGGAGATATGATAGAGGCCTATAAAATAGTGGGTGAAGTGGATAGAGTAAAACATAGATCGGTTGTTTGCTCCTTCAAATAGTAGACTAGGGAACAAACAATGAAGCTACAGTGTAGCATATTTAAGACTAATTGGATAAGATATTTTTTCACTCAAAGTGTAATCAAACTGGAATTCGTTGTTGGAGGATGTAGTAAAAGCTGTTAGTATAGCTGGGTTTAAAAGAGATTTCAACAAATTCTTGGAGGAAAAGTCCATAAACCATTATTAAAGTGGACTGGGTGAAATCCAGTGCTTATCCCTGGGATAAGTAGCATGGAATTTATCTACCTTTTGGGAACTTGACAGGGACTTGTGATCTGGAGTGGCCATTGTTGTAAACAGGATACTGGGCTTGATGGACCTTTGGTTTGACCCAGGAATGGCACATCTTATGGTCTTACAGTATGTTCTGCATTTGGTTGGGGTCCATCTGTGTTTTGCATGTGTGACAGAGGTGTGTGATTCTGCTATCATGTAATTTCTGTGCAGGAATCGTAACATTATTGACTTTTCTGTTTTCCTACGAGGAGATGTATTGGTGTTCTAGATCTTGATGTGGTATTTGTAAAACTACCATCTCATAGGTAGGTTTGATCTGTCGAGTCCCAGTAGTGCTGTTATGGTATGACAGGTTTGATAAAGGTTCTGAATGTGCTCTTTGCACGAGTTTGTATTACTTCATAATGTACTGTATCTAGCAGTTTGCACTGAAGAGAAGTTGTGTTCCTCTTACTGAGGTGACATGAATCAAATTAATATGTTATGCTGTCCAATTATGGACAGAAAAATCTTGGAGGGTTGGGGGCCATGATTATTGTTTTAATAATTAATATCTTGGGTGGGGCTCTATGAGTCTGAGCACTAATTCTTTAACGTGCCTACTAATGCCTCTGTGAATTGCTCAGGGGTGCATCTGTCACCTCTCTGCTTTCTCCTACCTCTTTAGCTCCCTTCTCATATTCTACCATCCAATCTCAGCTGATAGAAAAAGAATGACGTTAGTGGCATTGCAGGCCAGATGCTTCTCTGACCCATTTTTCTTCTTCCCAGTGTGTCTCTCCCAATGTGAAATAAAAATCTGCAGAGCATCAGGCAAGTCAAACAGCTGAAGTGAGCTGAAGAGAGGCACTGACAACAGGAAGAACAGGTTATAGAAGCATTAAGCCAACAGCACTACCTACTGCACTCTCCTGCTGTCAGCTGGGATTGGACTATCTGGGGGGAGGGGAGAGCAGGTGATGAAGGTGATTTGTGTATGGGAGAGGGGTGCAAAAGCAGACATTGGTCACTGGGCACTGATATGCCACTGGTATGAACCAGATTCTAGAGGAACAGTCCATAAAACCATTATTAAGGGGAATTTGGGGAAATCCATGGCTTATCCCTGGGATAAGCAGCATGAAATCTGTCTACCTTTTGGGATCCCACCAGGTACTTGTTACTTCAATTGGCCACTGTTGGAAACAGGATACTGAAAATTATCGACTTTAGGTCTGATCCAGTATAGTAAATCTTAAAGTTCTTAAATATAACACCTATTTTCTAACCAGTCTTACTTACATAGAAACCTTAGAACAATCATGGCACCATAGAGAAGACCTTCTGGCATAAAGCTAAGAATTGTTCCCTCCTCTCTTGGGCCCACCTACATACATTCAGAAATACTGGCACCTTCCTCCCCACCCCATGAAGGAAATATAATGACGGTGAAAATACATTCTCATTAGAGACTCTTTATCATTCAGGAAAAGAGCAGAAATGAGCAAAGCTGCACTCTTGAGGATCTCTTCCCCAAACGTCTCGAATAACCCAGTCAGTCCAAGTTGTTGGAGGACAAATTAGTAGCAGACTGCTCTGACTGAGGTCCATTATCTCCATTGTCTTTCGTTGGCAAATAATACATCTTGTGAACCAGAGAAAAAACAGATTCTAGATACTTCAAGTCTTCCTTCTAGCTTTTGTGAAACAATTCCTGAGGAGAAAGTGCTGCCCTTGTGGAAGATGTAGCAATCTCAAATTTAGATGTCTAGAATAGTAATCCAAATTTTTCACTTTCCTGTGTACCACCATTTTATTCCGCATTAAAGCTGTCAGAACCACTGTACTTGCCTGGAAAAACTGAACCTTGAGAACTTGAATCCTAGGTGAACTTTGCAACATTGAATTAACAAACTCAGAGCAAATCTGGTATAAGGAATCCAAAGATGCTAAAATGGAATCTAGTGGAATTTCAGTTGGTTTCAGCAGGAGTTTCAAATTCTGCACCTCCAGTAGTACTGCAGCACTGATCAAATCCCCAACACTAAGGTCAATCTAACTCCTAAGGCCAGCATTGCATTAAGAAGTATCTTTTCCTCCCTGGTGTGGTATTTCTTTATTCCTTAATCTTGTTTTTGGCTGCATTGTGAGAGGAGACAGGAAGAGGGCCGCCCACCATCACCACAGCATATGGGCTACTTGCCATAGTGCTGAATGGCTCCTTTCTGACTTTTTCGCAGACTTGGGAGTAAAATTTGGTTCAGAAAAGAATAATCCCTAGCTCCTCCATGGTGGATAATTTACCCAATTGAGGTAAGAGTTGAACAAAGCACACTGTAGACATCTGTTGAGTCCCAGGAGCAATTGATTTGAGATGGGGTCTGCAAACTCTAACCTCCCATTTAGGCATAGAAGAATCATAAACAGCAGTAATAAAAAAAGAGATTCAAAGAGTAAGAGTTCTGACACTGCATCCAATTCAGACACCATCTCGGTCCCATTTTATTCTTAACTGAGTGAGCATTAATGGAGCAGATGTGAAACTTAGGAGGATTTTTGTTGTTAAATAATCTCAAGTCAATGTTGACTCATGGCGACTCTGTGGATAGTTGTCCTAAACTGTATTTGGTCTTCAGTCAGGTAGCTAAGTGTTTATAGAGTGGCTATTTTTATTGTATTGATTCATTGTATAGCTGGTCTTCCTCTTTTGCGCTGGCCTTCAACCTTGCCAAGCATGATGTTTTTCTCTAATGATCTTTCTCTTTGCATGTGTCCAAAATATGAAAATCAAAGTCTTGTCATTTGAGCATCTAAGGAAAGCTTAGGTTTGATCACCTCTAGTACCAATTGATTTGTTCTTCGGGTAACCCAGCGTATATGCGGTATTCTTTACCAGCACCATAATTCAAAGGCATCAGTTTTCTTCCTGTCTCACTTCTTCACTGTCTAAACTTTGCATCCATATGACATTATTGAAAATACCATGGATTGGACAAGATGAATCTTTATATGCAGAGATCCTCTTAAAAATCTTGTCCATGTCCTTCATAGTCATTCTGCCACATGCAATATGTTGTTGAATTTTTTTTTACTGTTTGTCATTTCACTATTGATCCAAGTAGGTTAAAGTCCTCTATTATTTCTACTTCTTATCCATCAAGGATAAAATTATTGATTTTTTCCAGATGCCAGGATCTTTGTCTTCTTTACGTTAAGGTACAGGCCCATTTTAAGACTATGAGTGTTCCTTGTTCTTGATTCGCAGATGTTTTAGATCATTTTCACTTTCAGCCAGTACCATGGTATCGTCAGGATAGCGAAGGCTGTTGATCTTCTACTGGTCTTCACACCTCAGTTGTCTTCATACAGTCCTGCTTCTCTGATGATTTCTTATTTCTTCTGCATATAAATTGAACAGGTATGGGGAATATATGCAACCTTGTCATACACCTTTGCCTATTTTAAAGCATTGTTTCTTTTTGTTCCGTTCAAACTGTTGCTTCTTGATCACTGTAAAGGTTCTGCATGAGAACTATCACATGTTTTTCTATACCCATGCTCCTTAATGTGGCCCAGAATTTTTCATGTTTTATGCAATCAAAGGCCTTGCTGTAGTCAATGAAACACATGTAGATATCCTTCTGATATTCTTTTGTCTTTTCAAGGATTCATCTTGCATCCATGATGATGTCTCTTGTTCCTCTCCCTTTCCTGAATCCTGCTTGGACAAGCATTGTGGAACATCTGTGCCTCTTTAGGAACCTGCCAGGTACTTGTGACTTGGATTGGCCACTGTTGGAAACAGGATACTGGGCTTGATGGACCTTGCTCTGACCCATTATGGCATTTCTTATGTTAAGTTTCCTGGCAGAGCCTTGTACGTATTGTAAACAGCTGCATCTAATTACTGTAATACTTCAGTGGGAATGCCATCAATGCCCATGCTTTGTTTTTTGATAATGCTTTCAATATTGCATCAACTTCTTCTTTCATCACCAATGGATTCTGATCATAAGGTACAGGTTCAAATGGCTGTTGATCCATTTCATTTTTTATGGTATAATGACTGAGTGCATTCTTTCCATCTTTTCTTTATGTTCTCTACATTATTCAGAGTGGATCCTTGAATATCTTTTAGCATGTGTCTCTTGGGGAAACTGCTAGGTACATATGACCTAGATTGGCCACTTGGAAACAGAATACTTGGCTTGATGGACCTTGGTCTCACCCAGTATGGCATATCTTATGTTCTTATTCTAGGCTGGAGTTTTCTCTTTAACTCTTGTAGCTTTTGTAAAGCTGATCTTGTTCTGCATCTAATAGTTTATGATTATATTTCCTTGCATGAGTTATTGTAGTACTTCTTTTTGTCTCATCTTGCTGCACATTGGAAATCTCTGTTAAGTTCCGTGATTACCTCTCTTTCTCCTTTGGCTTTGGCTTCTCTGCATTTCTGAGTATTTTTCAGAGTTTGTTCAGTCATTAATTTTGGCTGTTTTTGCTTTTTTACCTTTTGTAGAGATTTTTCACTTTCTTCAAGCACAGCTTTCTTGATGTCATTCCATAGTTCTTCTGGTGCTCTGTCATTTGTATCCAAAGTAATAAATTGATTTTGCAGGCAGTCTTTAAATTCTGGTAGTATATTATCAGGATCATACTTTGCTATATACATGAGTGGCTTGCTCTTTTTCAGATTTAGTTTGAATTTGCATACTAATAGCTGGTGATCTCTACCACAGTCCAGTTCCAAGTTTTGTCTTAGTGGATGCTATTGAGTATTTCCATTGTTGACTTCCTCAGATGTAGTCAATCTGAGTTTTACAAAATCCATTGGGTGACGTCCATGTGCACAGTAGTCACTTGTATTGTTGGAAGAAGATTTTTAAGATGACTAGATTGTTAATCTTGCAGAATTATATCAGTCTTTCTCTATCTCAATGGCTGTTGCCAAGCACATATTTTCCACTTTACCTTCTTCTTTGTTTTTAATTTTTATGCTCCAGTCACCTATACCTATTAGTATATCTTATTGCATATTCTGTCAATTTCAGCTTGTAGTTGTTCATAAAACTGATCAACTGCATCCTCTTCTACATCTGTCGTTGGTGCATATACCTGAATAATAGTTCTGTTGATTGACATTCATCATAGTTGACAGGAATTAAGGGGGCCATAGTCAGTAGTAGTGGCTAGGTAAAATAAAATACCTAGCTACTGCAACTTAAACCAGATCTTCAGCAGTGAAACATATCAGGTTGCTGCCACTGAATATCTGGGCTGCCTGCCCACTGGCACCACTATCCATTAGCAGCAATATTCAGCTACTAAGTGGACAGTGCAAAGTGGTTAAAGTAAGATGGCCATTCACTTGTCCTAATTTCAACCACTTAAGCTATCTGGTTAGAGGCCGCATATCAACACTAACTGGATAGCAGCTGTCACCACTCTTGCTTCACACACAGACCACACTGGTTTTAACCAGACATTTTTCGGCAGTCTGTGGGAATATTCAGTGTCGCTAACCGCTTAATACCACCAAATATTGCAGTAGCTGCATTCTAGCCGATTAGCAGGTTGCTAACCAGCTAAAACATTTTGATTATGCCCCCCCCCCCCGAATATTCACAGACTGCAATGTATTTCATTACAGTTCTTGCAAGTTTAAGAACATAAGATATGCCATACTGGGTCAGACCAAGGTCCATCAAGCCCAGTATCCTGTTTCCAACAGTGGCCAATCTAGGTCATAAGTACCTAGCAGTCTTCCCAAAAGACACAGGTTCCTCAATGCTTGTATTAGGTCAAGCAGTGATGTCCTGGGTCCCTTTTAATAATGGTTTATGGACCTTTCCTCCAGGAACTTGTCCAAATCTTTTTTAAACCCAGCTACACTAACAGCCTTTACTACATCCTACGGTAACAAATTCCAGAGTTTGATTACACGTTGAGTGAAAAAATATTTTTTCTTATTAGTCTTAAATAGGTTACCCTGTAGCTTCATTGTATGTCCCCTAGTCTTTTTATATTCTGAGGACGTAAACAATCGATCTACGTTTACCCGTTCCACTCCATTCATTAATTTATAGACCTCTATCATATATCCCCTCAGCTGTCTCTTTTCCAGGTTGAAGAGCCCTAACCTTTTTAGCCTCTTTTCATAGGGGTATCCTTCCAACCCCTTTACCATTTTGGAGGCTCTTCTCTTTTTTATAATTATAAATGCAACGCTATTTCTTCATTGTCTTTCATTTTTGATGTAGTATACCATGTGATCATCAGAGTTAAAGTGTCCAATACCAGCCCATTTCAGTTCACTGACACCCAACAGATCGAATTGTGCATGTTCTATTTCATTCTTGATCACCTCCCTTGGTTCATGCTTCATATAGTCTCTGTCCCAATATGTAAGGCATCTTTGCAGCTTCTACCTCTCATTTCATAGAAAGCTACATCAGGAGTCAGATGTTCCAGGAGTTTTGTTCTAGCCACATCATAAATACTGGCTTTATTCTGAAGAGTCTTCAGTTCTTCTTCAGTAGCCCATAGCTCTTCAGTGCCTTCTGAGCTGGGGGTCTCACCTTCCAGCAATACACTGGAATTTGTTTCGTTGTGACTATTCATTGGGTTTTTGTGGCAAGATACGGAAGTAGATTGTCAGGTCTTTCTTCTGTAGCAGGTAATGCCAGTGTTGTTGCTGTTGTCACATAAATGTGATCCTCTGCCACCAAAGCCGTCCCATACTGCTGCTGCCTAGATGGGTGGTTTGTCTTAGTCTGGCATCTCAGCTGAGACTTGTCCATCCTGGGAGACCCTGCCTGTACTTAAGCTACAGATAGCTTAGCTTTCAGCATCACTGATGCATGCAAGGCCTCGCAGCACAGCAAGCCACAAAACTAAGTGAGGGTTAAGAGGAATAGAGCTCACCAAATGAAAACTTGAAGTAACCGAACATAAAAATAGACAAGGCTTAATGGGTATGATCCAGCATTGGTTCAGTAAAGGCAAGTCTTGCCATATCAATTTATTAGATTTTTTTGAAGTTGTAAATAAAGCAGTGGATAATAGTCAACTGGTTGATATAATGAATTTGGATTTTTAGAAGACATTTGCACAGTCTCTTATGAGAGATTCCTTGGAAAATGAAAGTCATGGGAAAGGAGACCATACTCTTTTGTGAAAAGCATATTGGCTAAAAGACAGGAAATGGAGAGTAGATCTAAATGGTCAGGTATCCACATAGAAAAGGGTCACTAGTGGAATGCCTGAAGGGTCTGTATTGGGACCTGTGATATTTAACGTATCCATAAATGATCTGGAGATAGGAGTGTTGAGTGAGTGATGAAATTTGTGGATGACAAAAAATTATTCAAAGCTATTAAAATGGCAGAGGACTGCAAGGATTTGCAGAAAGATTTTGTAAGACTAGGAGAACGGGCATCTAAATGGCAGATGAAATTTAATATGAAGAAGTGCAAAGTGATACACATAGGGGAACATAATCTCAACTAAAAGAACAAAATGCTGGTTTCTGAGTTAGGAGTCATGGTAGATGATTCACTGTAATTTTCAGCTCAGTATGCTATAGGAAATGTGTGTCTTTTTGGGAAACTGCTAGGTACTTGTGACCTGGATTGGCCACTGTTGAAAACAGGATACTGGGCTTGATGGACCTTGGTCAGACCCAGTATGGCATTTCTTATGTTTTTAATGTTAAGGATTATCTGAAAAGGGATGCAGAACAAAACTGAGAATATCACTATGCTTCTGTATAGGTCCATAATAGCACCGCACCTCAAGTATCATATAAAGATGTGGTTGCCCTATCTCGAAAATTATATAGCAGAAGTTGTTTAATTTAGTTTATTTTTGTTCGCTTAACCACTTTTTGCAACCTGTTGAAACTAGAAAAGGTTCAGAGAAGGGAGACTAAAATAATGGAGATAGTCTAAACAAGTTAGAGCTCTTCAGCTTGATGAAAAGGTAACTGAGAGGCAATAAGAAAGAAGTTTACAAAATCATGAGTGGTATGGAACGGTATAGATAGGAATGGTTATTTAAACTTTCAAACACAAAAACAAAAGGACACTGCATGAAACTAATGGCCAACAGATTAAAAAGAACTTTCTATGATTTGTTTTCAATGTCACTGAGTAAATAATCAAGTTGTGGAATCAGTTTGTGGAAAATATGATCAAGGTGGTTAATATGGCAGGATTTAAGAGAGGTTTGGATACATTCCTGGAGAGAAATCCATAAAATAATACTAGATAGATAGATTTGGGAGAGCCATTGCTGATCTCTGGAAATGAGCTATAAGAAATAGACCTGCTTTTTGGGATAAGCTGGATACTTATCATAAACAGGATGCTGGGCTCAATGGACCTTTGACTAAGCATGGATTCTCTTATGTTTTTATGGATAGAGGGTAAATGTAATGCAGGAGGAAGAGGCTAAGATCTAAAGGAGGGTATATGACACAAAGGCCTCTACTGCTAATTACTAGGATCTGAGGAATATGATAAACATTATCATTTGCGCGATATACAGTATTGATTCACTGTAACATAGTGCTTAGAGAATTATGCCTTTCAAACTGTTCTTCCCTCTCTTTTCTCTTGGTCACAGACACACACAGAGTCAACAAAAACACACATGATCCTACCCATAGATGCACATAAATGCATCCAGAAACACTCACATAGACACACACATACACACAGACACATATAATCACACACACATATACAGAATACATACTTGCATACAGACATTCACATACACACAGAGGCAACACATACAAACACGTGTGCACACATGCATGCATATACTGTACACAAACACGCACAAGCACAGAATGATTGAAGAGAATTCCATGAGCTATGCTATACATGTTTCCTCACTTGTTTACTGAGATATATATTCTACAGTAGTTTCTTGATCACTCTATGCTGTGTATTTTCATCAGCTCCAAGACAGCAAAGTTAAAAAGTGGCTTAACTGCATATGCAATTTTGTTTGGGTAAGATCCAAATTGAAAAGACATTTTTCTGTAACCGATTAGATGTCTTTGTGACCCCCCACATGAATCAAGTCTGCGTCATGCCAAAACAATCATGGGGGTTTATTGTCAAATACCATAGGCTGACCCAGCAAATATGGGCGTTTCACTATGTAAATCCTCAGTTAAATTAGTGCTAGTATATGATTTCTTTTGGGGATGCTTTTCCAAATTAAGATACGTATATAGAGTAGGAAGCATGAACGAAGATTTCTTGGAAGAATCTTTATGGTAAATAGGAACTAGGCTCTGAAAGTCACAGCTTCCTTATTTATTCTTCCAGGAATAGCTGAACATTTATCCACTTATATTTTTTTTCAGGCGCCTATAACTTGTGGAATATAGACAATATTTCTGTGCTTATTCCCCCTGGGATTCTAGGCTGGCTCAGTAGCTATGCAAAAACCTCTCAGTTTAGTCCCCGAATCTGGTCTTCTGCTCTCTGGGTTGTCTGGGGCTGAAGATGATGCAGTGGCACTTTACAAGGGAGGTAGTCATAGTCATCATGTATTATTTTATTTGCAGTATTTGTCTATTTTTCTATACCGCTTTATCTAGAAAATCAAATTGGTTTATAGATAATAATGTTAACATAAATCGTTACATAGAAGTTTCAGCTAGAGGCTTATAAAGATTAAGTATATTTATAGCTCTATAAAGAAAGTGTTGCATAAGCATATACATAAAAATATATATCGTTAGGATTCTAGTGACTTTAAACTTGTTGGGGCCCTGCTGGTATGAAATCTTAGGAGATACAAATGTTGTGTTGGGGCATGTGTTTAATACTTGTTTCTTTTAATATTTTGTGTTTAGTCTTTAAAGTGTTCTGTGAATAGGTGGATTTTTAGTTCTCTACGGAATGTTGTGAGTTCAGTGATGCTTTTTAGTCTTTTGGGAAGGGCATTCTTGAGGTGAAATTGCTCTATTGTGGGTAGTTTTATGGCTTTTTATTATTTCGGGTTGCAAGGCTAGCTTGTTTTGTGTGCATCTTTGTTTGGTTCTGTTGCTTGGTGTCCCATGTAGGATGGATTTCAAGTAAATTGATGATAGATTATCTGTGATCTTGAATATGCTTAGTAAGGTTTTGTATGTGATTCAGCTTGTTAGTGATAGCCAATGCAGTTGTTTCAGTATTGGCGTAATGTGGTCTGCTTTTGACACTCCCGCAATAATGCAGGCAGCTGTGTGCCGTGTCATTTGCAGTTGATGAAAGGCATATTTGGGTAGTCCTTATTGCAGAAGTCAAAATATGGGAAGATTATTGATTGGAATACTGTGCAGAAGTCACATGGTGTTAGTTCTTATTTTGTTGTATATTGCTCTGGTGGTTTTCCTGATATGTGAGGTAGGGTTTAGCTGCTGATCAAGAGTTATTCCTAGGTACTGTATTTCACTTCTTGCTTCACTTCCAATTTAGCAGCCTTGACTCTTAGGAGTACTTTTACTAAGGACCATTAAGGGCATACTGATTTGCGTGTGATAATGGCTGTGATAAGGCCCCCATCATAAGTTAAAGGCCAGGGCAAGGAGTAGGTGTTAAAGTAAGGGTGCTAGCAGCCAAGGAGCAAAGGGAATTGGTGATGGACAAGTCACATCCATATGTCACATACATGCGAGCCATGTATATGGAGTGAATAATGTGGGAGGCAGTTGGACTGTATCAGTGAGAGGTGCTCATGTAATCCACTGCGATGTCAGTGGGTGGCATAGGATTGGGTAGAAGTGTGTCATGGAGTAGCCACCATGGCCACAATGTAGGGATAGAAAGAATGCCTGGGTGGCAGTGGTGACCCCGCACATCAGCTGCAGATGAGTTGTGTGATTCGACCTAATGAGTAAAATGCCACTGTGTAGGCCAGGGTGTAGCAGCTGGCAGGAGAATATATGACTGAACATGATGAGCATATGCTGATGGATAGGCTGAAGGACAGATGGTGATAGATGAGAATGCTGTATCGCCTTGCTGCCCCAGTGTACTCATTGTGACCTTACAAATGCAGATAACTGCAGTTGTAGTGTGTGTGAAAAAATATTTGCAGTGCCATGGGGAAGTCTAATACCAAAAAAAGAATGCTAATAATGTGTGCCCTCTAGTCAATGCAGACCCCTGGGTGATTATGAAGTATAATGCCAGGATGCTGAAGTGACCTTCCCAAGGTCACAAGGAGCACAAGTGGGATTTGGACCCTGGTCTGTTCCTTACTGAGCCAGTACTCTGTCCATTAGGCTAAACCTCCACATCTTTCTCTACAGCACTCTCTAGAATAAACCAGACTTGAAACAACCTGACAGGCACATTGCAAGGAACTTGTAAACTACACCTAGGACCTACCTGCAGCGGTACAAATGCAGTACAGACTGCACTGGGCACTCAGTATTGTATCTATTTACAGACACAAAGCAGCTGAATGAATCTCCTGTTCAAAGGCGAAGTCACATGTGAGGGCAAGATGCCTTTCCCTCCACTGTACCTCCTAAGCCAAACAACATTCGCACACAGAGGTCTAATGGGCTGCAGTGTGCGGCAGCATATGTGCAAGGCGTGCATTACTTTGTGAAGTACTTTTACACATACACCTAGCTCAAACCTCAGTCATGACCCATGAGTCCTATGCAGACCATCCTGCCCTTGTTCCTTCATCATACAAGACATGTGGGTACTGTGCATTGCTCCATTGATCAAGGTCACCATTATGGCTGCAAGTGGGGCTATGTGTGCCACTATTGGTTAGTCCCTTTATTTCCCAGGATGCACTTCACAATCTGAGCAGCTATATGCTACTTTTGCAGCAGTTTCTCCAAATGGGTGAGTTTTGCGTATAACTAAACAGCTCTTAATCAAATCCAGATTACTACAAATTACTACAAATACAATTTTTCAAAATGATTCAATAATTTAGGCAATAATGACCTCAGGATGGCTTATACCCCACATACAGTGAACAAGTTCACTATAGGGAACAGCTGACGCTCACATCACAGGTCAAAAAGCCTCAACAATATTATTATAAATTATCAATCACACAATTTTTAAACTCCACATGAATACTCCTAGGGATTCAAGACCTACTCATATATAACTAAATTCAACTACACCGCTAAGCAGATTGCACAAATAGCGTCATTTTTGCCAATTTTAATCACAAGCCCTTAGACTCTGTATTGGCCCCTGTAAACAACAGAAGACTAGCATTAGTAAATCTCAACACCATCAATCATAGCGAATCAATCCACTAGTACTTATCTTAAGAACTCGAGATAGAAGGTCAACGGCTGTTCATCTTTAATCCATCAAGGACTCCATGACTGCTGAAACATACACCATCTTACACTCCCAATCTCTTTCGCGGGCAGATAATATGTTCTCCAAAAGCAGCTCAAACTACTTTAAAGTCAAAAACTCCACCCTACAAAAGCTTTTGTTTCGCCTATTCCTGGCTTCTTCAGGGGTTAGGAGTAAACCAAACTACACATTCAATGTTACCTGCTGCTTCTGCTCTGCCAACATCACAAACCGGGTCTAACGCCTTCCATTTAAAACACCAACCACCAATACAAACACTCAACCTACATGACATCACACATACAATCACTCACAGCTGATCAGAACTCCTAATCGGCACTGGCAGAATTTCTCAAAAAAATAATGTCCACTCTATCTTATCGCTTAAACCATCTGGATATAGAGCATTCAAAGCATAAATCCAATGTTGCTCTTTCTGCAGCAGCTGCCGCCCTCTGTCTCCTCTTCTGATATTATACGGAACATGCTCCAAAACTGTACAGCGTAAATCATCAGAACAATGTTGCAAATCCAAACAATGTTGAATCAGCGGTGTATCCACCCGAGCTTTATTCAAACTGTACTTATGTTCAGTAAGACCTGTCCTCAAGGGTCGAGTAGTCTTCCCGATGTACAGCTTGAAACATGGACACCACAACACATGAATTACATACAAATTATCACATGATGTATTATGAATTGGGGTACGAACTCTACTCCGATATTGCAAACAGATCACATTCTCCATAATCTTACAGTAGGAGCAATAGTCGCATTTCTTATGCCCTATAATACTTACAGATCTCTTCTAACGTGGAACCGCAGAGCAAAGCAAATCCTTCAGATTGCGACCCTAGCTATACGCCAAGCGTAATGAATAATCAGACAGTTTAGGATGTGTTTTAAATAAATTCCATCTCTTTCTAAGTACAGCTGCTATAGGATTCGAAAGGCTTGAATGCTGTAAAACACATGTTACAGATGATACAGTAGATGTAACATTCGATTTCCCTTGATCAGAATTAAGTAACCACTCCCGATGATTATATCTCGCCCTTTTGTAAGCTTTCCATAATAATGAACTAGGATACATCGCTGATTCAACATTGTTTGGATTTGCAACATTGTTTTGATGATTTACGCTGTACAGTTTTGGAGCATGTTCCGTATAATATCAGAAGAGGAGACAGAGGGCGGCAGCTGCTGTAGAAAGAGCAACGTTGGATTTATGCTTTGAATACTCTATATCCAGATGGTTTAAACGATAAGATAGAGTGGACATTATTTTTTTGAGAAATTCTGCCAGTGCCATTTAGGAGTTCTGATCAGCTGTGAGTGATTGTATGTGTGACGTCATGTAGGTTGAGTGTTTGTATTGGTGGTTGGTGTTTTAAATGGAAGGCGTTAGACGCCGGTTTGTGATGTTGGCAGAGCAGAAGCAGTGGGTAACATTGAATGTGTAGTTTGGTTTACTCCTAACCCCTGAAGAAGCCCGGAATAGGCAAAACAAAAGCTTTTGTAGGGTGGAGTTTTTGACTTTAAAGTGGTTTGAGCTGCTTTTGGAGAACTGCCCGCAAAAGAGATTGGGAGTGTAAGATGGTGTATGTTTCAGCAGTCATGGAGTCCTTGATAGATTAAAGATGAACAGCCGTTGACCTTCTATCTCGAGTCCTTAAGATAAGTACTAGTGGATTGATTCGCTATGATTGATGGTGTTGAGATTTACTAATGCTAGTCTTCTGTTGTTTACAGGGGGCAATACAGAGTCTAAGGGCTTGTGATTAAAATTGGCAAAAATGACGCTATTTGTGCAATCTGCTTAGCGGTGTAGTTGAATTTAGTTATATATGAGTAGGTCTTGAATCCCTAGGAGTATTCATGTGGAGTTTAAAAATTGTGTGATTGATAATTTAAGAGTATATAATAATATTGTTGAGGCTTTTTGACCTGTGATGTGAGCGTCAGCTGTTCCCTATAGTGAACTTGTTCACTGTATGTGGGGTATAAGCCATCCTGAGGTCATTATTGCCTAAATTATTGAATCATTTTGAAAAATTGTATTTGAAGTAATTTGTAGTAATCTGGATTTGATTAAGAGCTGTTTAGTTGTATATTTTGTAGATAAGCTCTTACACAGTGATTGGTGTGAGTTTTGCGTATACCATGATAGTCATGAACCTCACGTTTAAGTCAGGGTATGTGGTTTTGCCACTATGGAGAAAGCAATGATCCATCACATCAGTTCTTTAATGTGCAGGAACACTGTGTGTCTCATGCTTATAACAGCCGCCACATGTGCAAATGACATTTTTCACTGGCCACCCTGACTGTGAAGAAGGGTACACATCACCTAGTCCCCATACCAAGCACACCAATAGATGGTCTCTCCATGTTCTGTAACTGATCTATTTCACTGCCAGAATGCTGCAAGTGTTCTGCGCAGTATGGAATGCTAGCCATTTGGCACCCTGTACAACTGCAGTATGTTAGAGTGGCATGCCCTATTTGGCATTTGTGTCCTGCACCCATTGGCCAGGGACTCTTGTGTAACATCTTATGTCATGCTCAATGGCTGGGGCAACTGTTTCCAAGAAGCCTGAATGCAGTGAGCATTGTCTAGGCAGGATTCCTGCCAAACCCTTTGACAGCATCAGGTTACCAGGAGGCCAAGAAAATGATCTCTCGTCTCTTTCTGAGTCATCTAATCAGCAAGATGAATCCCACTCAGCCTGCATATGCTGTACAACACTGGGCTGTGTCTGCCACTCACACCATCTGTGCCCGATCTACTAGTCATCATCCACTGCATGCACACATGGCCACCATAAAGATGGTGGAATCATGCAAACAGTAATAGACAGCCAGCAGCCTGGCTAGTGATTGGACTGCCATAAAGGAGCAGGACCCATGTCACTGCAGATTCACCCTAGATAGTACTACGGCCCTGATTCTATAACGCAGATAGCGGGGCTGCACATCCCACTGGGACGTGCAGTCCTGCTATCCGTTTTCACTGTATGCTGCCTCCCATCTCCCGTGCATGCACAGAGCCACTGTGTGTGCTGCAGGTGACAGGGATAGAGTGTGGGCAGGACCAACCCCCACTGACAGCCCTGTACGTGGGCAGAGCCAATTCCACTGACAGCCCTGTATGTCTAGGGATCACTGGGGGGATGCCCTGCTTATTCCACTTCTGAGGTGGAATAAGAGCATGATGCCCCCCCCCACCAGAGCAAAGGGTCACTGACAGTGAGTCCCCAACTCCTGATTGAGCCTCAGCGGCCTATGTTGGGGGTTGGGTGGCAGGGAATTGGGGTCTCAGTGGGCAGTGGGCACATAGTGCCACGGAGAGGACATCCCCTCAGCAATGCAGGGGCACACCAGGCTGTCCCAGGGTGCTCCTTGGGGCCGCTTCGGCCGCGGAAGCCACGCTGTTGCTGTCACCTGTCTAAATCTGATATCCTTAGTTCTTTGCACTGTTTTGTTTCCTCGGGCCGAGACCTTCTCCGTGACGTCCTGCTCGTTCCTTGGAACTGCTCCTGACCCATCTCTGGTAGGTACGTGGTCTTTTTACTCTACTCTCTCTGTATCACCCGCTCAAGGCCCCATGGCCTCTATTCCCGTGCTCTGGGGTAGACGGCCGGGCAGAACATCCGGCACACGTTCTCGTTGTACATCAAATCTTCGTGCTTTTCCTCCCTCCACCTCCCTGCCCTCCTCATCTCAGGATCTTCTTGATCTCTCTCAGTCCCCCCTCTCTATTGGTCTTGTAAACTGTCGCTCTTTACGCAATAAAACCCTTCTTGTCCAGGACCTTGTTCTTCGTTCCTCCTTTAACCTCACTCTCATCACTGAGACCTGGCTCAGGGATGGTGAGGATGCTCTCCTTGCTCGCTGCCTCCCCCCTGGGTACTCCGCTGTTTCTACTCCCCGTCTTGGGCGGTCAGGTGGTGGTGTGGCCGCACTGCTTCACCCCACCCTGTCTTTCACTCAAATCTCTTCCCCACTACTGCACTACCCTGAATATCTCTTGCTCCGCCTTCACACCTCTCCTCCCATCCATGCACTTCTTATCTACTCCCCTCCTGCCCTTCGCACTGAACTTTGGGAAGCTTTCCTGTTAACTATCACTGACATCTCTCTAGCTTTTCCCCATATACTTATAGCAGGCGATAACAACCTTCATGTTGACTCTCCTACCTCCTCTCGAGAGCATTCTTTCCTTTCTTTTCTCCAGGATCTATCTCTTTTACAGCATGTTACTATTCCCACCCATCAGGTGGGTCATACTCTTGACCTTCTTCTAACATCTTCCTCCTCTTCTCTTACACTTTCCAATATTAGCTCCACATGTCTTCCCTGGTCCGATCATGTTTGCCTTGCTGCCTCCTGCTCCTGGTCAGGAGACCCTCACTCCTCGTCTCCCTCTTCCCCTTCCTCTTCCCTCCCAGAACGTCTCTCACGCTCCCTCACCTCTCTCACACTTCAGCAATTTCCTTCAGCAAATGAGATTTTACCCTCTAATTTTTCCCTCTTTCACCAAACTCCCAGGTGGCCCTCTGGTCTTCCACTTTCTCTTCCACTCTTGATCGCATAGCCCCCTTGCACTCCCGCCCACCCCGATGTCGCCCCTCACATCCGTGGTACCACAGTGGTCTACGACTGCTTCGTTCCCATCTTCGAAGAGCGGAGCGGCTGTGGCGAAAGGCCCCCTCCCCACTACACTAGCAGTCTTCATTTCCCATCATTCCTATTATCGTTCTCAGGTACACACTGCCAAACGCTCCTATTTTTCTAATGCCATCTCTAACGCCCCGAACCAAACTCGACATCTCTATTCTACTTTTCAATCTCTTATCTCCTTACATGCCCCACAGTCAGCTTCCTCTCATCATCCCGCTCCCCCTCCCTCACATTTAGCTTCCTTTTTCAGTGATAAGGTCTCGTCCTTAAGAGCATCCTTACCCTCCTGCCCTGCTCCTATCACCTCTCCCCCCCCCCCTGCTCCTTCTCCCCCGCCTACCTCACAACTCTCTCATTTTTGGGCCTCCTTTGATCCGATCACAGCACCCGAACTCCACCGTCTCATCTCCTCTTCCAAGAAAACCTCCTGTTCACTTGATCCTATTCCTTCTTCCTGGCTTCTTACCCCCTCCCTGGGTCTCCTTCCCTACATTCTCACCATGTTTAATTCTAGTCTGTCCACCGGGACTTTTCCTAGACCTTGGAAGCACGCTTTGATACGCCCTATTCTAAAGAACTCTTCACTCGATCCTTTAGTTCCTGCCCACTATCGTCCTGTCTCTAACCTCCCTTTTCTATCTAAACTCTTAGAGAAATATGTTTTTGCACAACTCTCCCATCACCTTGATTCTATTAACTTCCTTCACCCTCGTCAGTCCGGGTTTCGCCAGGGGCACAACGTCGAAACTGTTCTATTGGCTTTCACAAATGCTTTACATGTGGCTCACGACCGTGGTGACATCTCGGTGGCGGTTGCTCTGGATCTTTCTGCTGCTTTTGATTTGGTTGATCACTCTCTTCTTCTCCAACGTCTACGGGATGCGGGTCTCTGCAGCACAGTTCACCGTTGGTTCCACTCCTTTCTTTCCTCTAGGTCCTGTGTGGTTCTTGCTTCCTCTTCCTCTACCCCCCCCTCTGATCCTCACCATCTTCCCTGCGGGGTCCCTCAGGGCTCCGTTCTTGCCCCGCTCCTCTTCAATCTTTTCCTGGCCCCTCTCAATTCCTTAATACAGCAGTTTGGCCTATCTGTTTTTCTTTACGCCGATGATATTCTCTTACTCCATCACACCTCACCCTCCTGCCCTGATCTCACATTCCTTGATTCCTGTCTCTCAGCCGTTGCAAACTGGTTAACACTCAATTGCCTTCACCTAAACCTCACTAAGACTATCGCTATCTGGTTCTCTCACAACAGTCCCTCCCCTTTAATAGCCCCTTCTTTCTCTGGCGCCCCTCTACCTTTGGTCTCTACTTTTCGGTATCTCGGTGACCTATAACTTTGACTCTGACCTATCCTTTCACACTCACATTTCACACGTCACCACAACATCCTTTTTCTTTCTTCGTCAAATTCGCTCCGTTCGCCCTTTCCTCTCCCCCTCAGCCCTCACTACCCTGGTGTTATCTTTAGTTATGTCCCGTGTAGATTTTTCCAATTCATTATTCATCGGTCTTCCCAAATATCAATTAACTCGTCTTCAACGGATCCAAAACACTGCAGCACGCCTTATCACACACACCTCCCTTCGTGATCATATAACCCCTCAACTATTTCATCTTCACTGGTTGCCTGTTCCCTTCCGTGCCACCTTTAAACTTTTAATTCTGGTACATAAAGCCTTTCACACCAGCATCCCTCAGTACTTATCAGATCTCCTCTACTTTCACACTCCCAGACACACCCCTCGCTCCTTTCATCTCAACCGTCTCACCTTACCCTCCCCTTCCCGCGCTCACTTGCAGTCCACCCGTTCCTCTGCTTTTTTTTTTTGCTGGTCCTGCCATTTGGAATGCCCTCCCTTCTTCCCTCCGTTTAGAACCACAACATACCACATTCAAACGCAATCTAAAGACCCACTTGTTTTCCCTAGCATTCAATGTTCCCTCACCTTTCGTGTGACTTCCCCCTCTCTCATCCCCTTCCCTTCTTGATGTTTCCCCTGCATGTGTCTTGTCCTGTCTTCCTCCTTCTTTCTTACTGTCCTTTTAAGAGATTGTATATTTCCTTTCCTTTCCGTTGGCCTCTGGCCTCCTTTTATTGATTTGTTTTAATTGTACACCGCCTGGGTTATTTTAGAAAGGCGGTTTTTATCAAATGAAATAAAACATAAATAAAACATAAAACAATCCTGCATCCTACTCCCACAGTACAGAATAGGGTCCTAACAGACCAATCCTGCCTGGGGGTGCCCAGACAGCCTAGCCGTGCACCTTAGGGCATCCACATGCATACATAGTTGTGACATGGTCACAGCTTGGTCAGGGTGAGAGAGGCTTCCCAATATGAACAGATGTGTGCAATCAGGCCATGCTCATGCCAGACCCATGTTAAGATGGCAGAACCGTTTACCTAATCTTTGACTCATATACATCCTGGGCAAACTGCTCTGTTTTGGACAATACTCAGAATCCTCTGCTCTGCATTTGTATACCTTTTTATTTGGAACTTGGGGACAGCTAATGCAATGCAAAGATCCATGGAAAGTGGATCAGAGACAGGCAGTGAGTGCAAGTTGGCCCACAGTGGCCTACCTTCTGTCACATACCCAAATGCTGTTTCCCCATACACAGTTTTTGGCAGTGAGCATTGAATATAATGCCATGCTTGTACTCCCATATTATGTCATGTCCTTGGTTATGGACACTGCGAATGTGGCCAGGTCAGCACATGTGCTCTTCCACGATTCGGATGCAGTCCCCCCCAAGAGCATGTGGAAGCATGGCAGATTGGACATGGGATTAGATGTTGGTACGGTTGCTGGTTCCACATAAACCGTTATTTCTAGCCTCTAAGTACTCTAACAATGTCCTTGTGGCTGTCACATTTGGTGCCCATGGAGAGTGGATGAGGCTGCTTCTTGGAGCAGCTGGTTCATGAACCGACCAGAGGGGAAGCTATTTTGGACCTAGTCCTTAGTGGAACACCAGATCTGGTGCAAGAGGGGGCAAGGAAAAATGGTAGAAACCATCATAAAGAACAAAATTACTGAACATATAGATAGTCATGGCTTAATGGGAGACAGCCAAAACATTGCTTTAGACAAGGAATATCTTGTCTTACTAATCTGTTATGTTTTTTTGAAGGTGTGAATAAACAGTAGGCAAAGGTGAGTCAGTTGATACAGTGTACCTGGACTTTCAGAAAGCCTGGACTTTTGGCAAAACTAAAAAGTCATGGAATAGGAGGCAGTGTACAAGTGTGGATCAGGAACTGGTTAAAAGATAGAAAAAAGAGGGTAGGGCTAAATGGCCAATTTCCCCAATGGAGAAGGGTGAATAGTGGAGTACCCCAGGGAAATGTGCTGGGTCCGCTTCTTTTTGACATATTCATAAATGACCTGGAAAAGGGAATACGAGTGAGGTTATCAAATTTGCAGATGACACAAAACTATTTAAAGTTGTTCAAACCCATTAGGATTGTGGAAAATTGCAAGAGGATCTTGATAAATTGGAAGACTGGGCATCCAAATGGCAGATGAAATTTAATGTGGACAAGTGCAAAGTTATGCACCTAGGAAAGAACAACCCAAACTATAGTTACACTATGCAAGGAGCCACCACCCAGGAAAAAGATTTAGGCGTTATTATGGATAACATGTTAAAACCCTCGCCCAGTGTTCAGCGGTGGCCAAGAGAGCAAATAGAATGCTAGGTATCATAAGGAAAGGCATGGAAAATAAAACAAAGGATATTATAATGCCTCTGTATCGTTCCATGGTGCGACCGCACCTTGAAGATTGTGTGCAATTCTGGTCACTGTATCTTATAAAGGATATAACGTTATTAGAAAAGGTAAAGAGAAGAGTCACCATAATGGTAAAGGGGATGGAAGGATACTCCTATGAAGAGAGGCTAGAAAGGTTAGGTCTCTTCAACCTGGAAAAGAGACGGCTGAGGGGAGATATTATAGAAGTCTATAAATGAATGAATAGAGTGGATTGTTTACGTCATAAGACTATAGAAAGACTAGGGGACATGCAATGAAGCTACAGGGTAACCTATTTAAGATTAATAAGCGAAAATATTTTTTCACTCAACGTGTAATCAAACTCTGGAATTTGTTACTGGAGGATGTCATAAAAGCTGTTAGTGTAGCTGGGTTTAAAAAAGGTTTGGACAAGTTCCTGGAGGAAAGGTCCATAAACCATTATTTAAAGGGACCCAGATTATCCCTGCTTGACCCAATACAAGCATTGTGGAACTTGTGTCTTTTGGGGAAACTGCTAGGTACTTATGACCTAGACTAACCACTGTTGGGCTTGATGGACCTTGGTCTGACCCAGTATGGCATATCTTATGTTCTTATGTTCCCCCTGCAGTTATTTCACTTCAATATGGCAAAATGACTGCCATTGCAATTAAGGCCCCCATTGAGGTGTCATTAGTTGCACTCATGCTACATGTGCTCAGGCATTATGTTAGTTTCTGACAACAATATAGATGCCTGTGTGTGTGAGAGTTCTTTCTCTTGCCTCACTCTGGAGGAAAGTATATTTTTGGGAAAGTAAGCCTGTAATGCTAAGAGTAATGGGAGTAAAAACATTTTTTTTTGTTGATATTTGTCCTTTTTTCGTTTGTGTTAATATTTTCATTATTGATGAAGATCTGTCTCTGTTCTGCATATGTGTGACTGAGGCTACATGTTCTGTTAGCATGGAGTTTTTATGTAGAGATCTGTAGTAATCCGTCTTGTTCAGTTTTCTGAATAGGAATATGGATGTTCTAGGGCCCACTACAATATTTATGGTGTTGCCCTTTTCTGGGTACACTCCATGTTATGTGACTTTTGGAAGTTAGTGCTGTTATGGAATAGTAGATTTGCTCTATGGGTCCTGTACTCTGGGTTCTTGGTGTCGTCAACTGTAGGGTTTTGGTTGAGGGGGTACTGGAATATGTATTGTCTTTGAGATTTGCAGTTTTACATTCTTTATGCTGCCAGACTGAAATTTAAAATATTTTGTCAGTTCAGATTGAAGGACATTTTAAATTTTAAGGGAACGTCTCAGTTTAATTTTGTTTAGTAGCCTGATAGCTTCAGCGCTGCTTAGTTACAGACTTTTCCAGCTCTAGCACAATCCAATCCAGCCTTTGAATTCATGGCTACCAGGATTAGTTTTTTTCATTTTATATCTTCCCTCCTCATCAATAATCTGGTCATAGCAAAATAAATTTGATGTGCAGATACTTGTAATACTTGATACTTGATTTGGGGGAGAGCTGTGTAAGTGGCTTTTCAATAATCAAATTTAATGATTTAATTATGTTTGCTTTATTGTAACATCTGTTTTAATAAATTGCATGTGTATGTCTGGAAGCCACCTAGGATTTTAGAAGAGTGGCATATATATTTTAAAATAAAGTATACTAAATTTATGCAAATGATGCCGCAGTGAGTCTCTGCATATGGTCCTGCATCACCCTCATGCCGCCTCTGGGGGGGAAGTAGACAGGAGAGGGCACTGGGAGGTGGAGGAAAGAAGAAACCTCAGATTGGGGCCAGCATGATCAAAGAATAAAATGTGGGCATCAACATAGGTACATTAAAAAATGTGAAAAACGAATAAGTACCCACTACAAATGACTGAACGTTGCCCACTTGTGTGATTTTAGGTTGATATCAGTGTCGGGGACATTCATATTATAAATAAAGAACAAAAAATAACAAGGAGAAAATGTTTTTTATTTCTTTTTTATTTTTTATTCTTTATTTATAAGGTGAATGTCCCCAACCTGCACCCCTCCCCCCGACAGTGATATCAACCTAAAGTGGGGGAATCCATGAGATGGGGCTCACGCCAACATTAGTCTGTAACACTTCGTGTCTAGTGGATTCAATTTCATTATTGCCCCAACCCATTCATTACCCCCATTTCCACTAATTAAACAGTCCTTTATACATATATCAATGATAAGTATTTTTCTGGGGACTGGGAACTTCTCTGAGTGCCTGCCGCCGATCGAGTTCTCAATCACTGTGCGATCCGCTATTCAGTGTCCAGGAAGAAATTCACCGCCCATGAGTTATATCCTCCTTATAGGACTTCCCCGCCCAAAAACTATATCCAACTAAAGCCATAGTTTTACCCCTGTTTCTTGCCATTCCTTGTAGTTTCCTCAGGGATTTTACTCACTCAGGTGCATTGCAGCTCATATAGATGCCACAGCAAATATCAAAGGCCTTATTAATCAAAGAATTATTTTCCATAGGCACAAAGTCAGGAAATGGAAATAAAAAATTAAGAAGGAGATAATAAAAAAAGCATTATGCAAAAAATTGTTCAATAGACACTACATGAATATGGTTTTTGAGCAGCAATTTTCAAAATAGGAAGGAGAAAGCACCATTGTGTCACACTGTAAATGTGTACATTCTAAATAGCACACCCAGCACGCAATGATGTAGTCACAACCACTGGCGCCACCACACACCATGAAAATATTAGTATGTACAGTATCCTTATCATTGTAAATAGCCTCTAACCAAATACAGTCCTCACTTTGGACCTGGGACTTGGTTTACCAACTTGTATATAGTTACCCTAGTCAGGGCCGGATTTACCTTGAGTGAGGCCCTACGCCAACAAAAATTGTGGGCCCCCAGCAGGGGCGGCCCAAGGGGGGTGTGGGGCCTCATTTGCATAAGAGGCCTCATTTGCATAAATATTTGCATAATGTTACCATATACTAACTTTTAGTAAATGTGCCTCTTAATGAGTGTATGGATAAAGAAAGACTAAAAGATTTCTACATTACTATAATCCAGTGCCAACTGCCAGACACATTAGGAACTACTACAAACACTGCCCATTTAGAACCCATAGCAAACTCGCCGTATCCTAACAGCACTACCAGGACTCACAAAGCACCATACTCTACCAATCAAAAGGCAACACTGCAAATATTAAACCAATACATTTCAGAGAACAACAATACATGACCTACTGGGGAAAGAGAACAAGTGGCAATGTCAAATAGGAATTATATAAACAGAACACCTCAGCTCAGTTACACATGCAGAACATAGACCATCACCAAACAAGTAATCACAATTTAGAAACAGGAAGACAATAATTAAACTGGGAATCCCAAAAGCCAAACTTGGAATGTACAACACTGTAGAAATAAAACTATACATTAATTTGCTCTTGTACTAAACAAAGCGCAGACGTTAATGATGTACATTTACCAGAGCTGACATATTCCAATTAATAAATTCAAAATAAAGAGATATTTTTCTACCTTTTGTGCATTTTTTTCAGCTGCAATTGCTCCAGGCACTTTCTTCTGGTTTCTTCGTGTCTTCTGCTAACTCTCCATCGTCTGCTGTCCATTTGTCCTTTCTTCTCTCTTCTAGTTTTTTTCCATTCTCTCTCTACATCTGCTTTAACATACTAATATTTCTCCTTTTGCTCTTTCCTCATTCCTATTTCATCCACTCAAATTTTACCCCTCCATCCTCAATCCCCACTTACTCTCCCAATACCCGGCCAATTGTAGATTTTTTTATCCCTCCCACACAAAATATTTTTCCCTTCTCCATTTTACTCTTCCAGCCCCATCCCATTCTAATCCTCCCCCAACATCAGCTCCCTTCTAGTTTCAGCCTCACCCAGCATCCATTCCCTTCTAGTCCCTGCATCAGCCCATTTCCAGTCCTAGCCACCCATCAGCCCATTTCCAGTCCTAGCAACCCCCCAACCCAATACCAGTCCTAGCCCCCCCATCAACCCACTTACAGTCCTAACCCCCATCACCCCTTTTTCAGTTTAAGCCCCCCCTATAACCCATTACCAGTCCTAACCCCCCCATCATCCCACTTCCAGTCCTAACCCCATCAACCCATTTCCAGTCAGCCCCCCATAGCCCATTGCCAGTCCTAACCCCCCCATCAGCCCACAGCCCATTACCAGTCCTAACCCCATCAGCCCACCTCAAGTCCTAACCCCTCCCCATCAGCCCATTTCCTGTCCTAGCCCCCCATAGCCCATTATCAGTACTCTCCCCCCCCCTGCCCATTACCAGTCCTAACCCCCATCAGCCCACAGCCCATTACCAGTCCTAACCCCATCAGCCCACCGCCAGTGTTAGCCCGCCCCATCAGCCCATTTATAGTCCTAGCCCCCCATAGCCCATTACCAGTCCTAACCCCCTCCCAACAGCCCACAGCCCATTACCAGTCCTAACCTCATCAGCCCACCTCCAGTCTTAACCCCCCCAGCCCATTTCCAGTCCTAGCCCCCCCTAGCCCATTACCAGACCGCCCCATCAGCCCACAGCCCATTACCAGGCTTGACCCCCCCATAGCCCATTACCAGTTCTAAAAACCCCCCAACAACCCACAGCCCATTACCAGTCCTAACCCCATCAGCCCAACTCCAGTCTTAACCCCCCCAGCCCATTTACACTCCTATCCCCCCCCTAGCCCATTACCAGACAGCCCCCATCAGCCCACAGCCCATAGCCCATTACCAGTTCTAAACCCCCCCAACAGCCCACAGCCCACAGCCCATAGCCCATAGCCCATTACCCGTTCTAAACCCCCCCCCCAACAGCCCACAGCCCATTACCAGTCCTAACCCCATCAGCCCACCTCCAGCCTTAACCCCCCCCAATAGCCCATTACCAGTCCTATCCCCCCCCCATCGGCCTAAAGTAACATTTAATAAAAAAAAAAACGCTGGCTACTACCGCTGCCGCCGCGGCAGCATGGACTGATCCGCGGGGCCCCCTCTGCCTGGCTGAATCGTCCGTCCGTCCCTCCCTCCCTCCCTCCCTCCGTGCCGGCTTTGAGAGGCGCGAAGGGAGGGTGTCTCCCTCGCGTCTCTGTTAAGCCCGCAGGGGCTGATGGGAAATTTCCCATCAGCCCCTGCGGGCTTAACAGAGACGTGAGGGAGACACTCTCCCTTCGCGCCTCTCAAAGCCGGCACGGAGGGAGGGAGAGAGGGACGGACGATCGATCCAGCCGGGCAGAGGGGGCCCCGCGGTTCAGTCCATGCTGCCGCGGCGGCAGCCAGCGTTTTTTTTTTAAATTTAATTTTAAGGCGGCTATTTTTGTGGGCCCTTGTCAGCTGTGGGCCCTACGCCATGGCGTAGATGGGCGTATAGGTAAATCCAGCCCTGACCCTAGTTATGTCCAAGTTACGGCACCTGTTTCATTGTAATACAGTGCAGCCTCAACCGCACTGAATAAGTTACTGTTGTATGTAAACCGCACTGATTTTAAAGAGTGCAGTATAGAAGAGACACTAAATAAATAAAATAAATAAATAGTGTAAGGACCAGACCACTGCTGCAGGGCAGTTTCCAGGGGTCCATCAGCAATGGCAATTAGCAATACTCCTGGGCAGTCCCTCAGATAAGTGTTTTTCTGGGGACTGGGAACTTATCATTGATAATGTGTATAAAGGACTGTTTAATTAGTGCACAGCGTTCTGCATAGTGTGAGGGTACCCCAATAAAGTCAGCTCACACTAAGGGAATTATAGCAGACTTCACTTTAACGTGAACTCAATGGAGTCAATCTTCTTAAACAATAAGGGATATGTTTACTAAAGTGTGGTAATAGTTACTGTGCCCTAAATTCTGCACAAAAATGGTTAGCGCAGGATCGCAGTGAAGCTTTCCTTTCAGGTTGTCTGACATCTTGTAATGCACTACTTATAGCTGCTCACCCTAAGAGACTCTTATAAAAAAGCAGTGTGGTTGCCCTGGTAGTCTGCTTTTGAATACATAGAGAAAAAAGTTATATGTGGTACCTTCTTACTGGACTGGCTTAACTCATTTCTTGACTGTGCCTATGGAACAGAATTCTTTGTTTAATAAGGCCTTTAATAGGTACAGTATCTCCTTTAAGATAATGTGTAGTACTACTATTGTTTTAGTAGAAGGGAATGATTTTCTTTTTCCTTTTTAACTTTGACACCACTATGTTGTTCTTCAGATCATAAACAAATTAAAACTTTTCAATGGTTTCTACTGAAAGATCCACCATCAAAACTGTTGAGAATGGTGACTTAGAACTCAACATCAACCAGAGCTTATGGTATTTTTCCCAAGAAGTCTTACTGCTGTTATTATTTTGATAGCTATTTGTACTATGGAAACTTGATTATCTCCTCCAAATGCATCATTATTAAGCACTGAAGCTCAGTATAACTAAGCAATAAGACACCACAGCCTGGCTGATTCCAATGGATTTCCTACCACTTCAGTTTCTATAAAGTGCCAACTAGGATGTAATGTCAAACTGTTATAAGAATCCTTTTGGGACTCTCACTAGTTCAGCATGTTCCTGTGTTCAGGACCCTTCCATATTAGCCTAGCTAAGAGAGACAAGCCGTCTTGTATCATCCACTTTGGGGTGTATTCTTTGGTCCTAAGTAGTAGTCCTGCCTGCCCACCATGATCCTTGTGATGAGGTAGTGTGTTGTCCAGAAGTGACCCTGTCTTGGGTCATATTTTATTTTGTGTCAAATGCCAAGTCTCTCTTGATTTTGAGTTTCTGTGTGTGAAGTGCTTGTACCCATCCCGCTGCCTCTGTGTTAGAGAGGGGACTCATAGCACAAGCCCGGAGAGGAACAAGAAGCCCAAACTGGAGCTTGACTGCAGGTGACATTATTTTGGGAAACAAATCCTCTCAGTTTGAAAGGAGAGCATATGAAAAAAGGATCTTGTTGAGGGAGGAGATTGTTAGATGCTGTTAAATGAGGGAATAGGTGCCCCTTCCCTGGGAACAACTCTGTTCATGGCAGGATTTACAAGCCATGTAACGAGATCAGAGATACAAATAATGGAGGTATCAATGAATTTAAACTAAGGGAGCATGTGTGCCGTTAATGCTCATTATTGGCACACTTGCACCCTTAACACTGCAAAAAAGCCGCATTACTGAATGTTAAAGGCTCCAGCAGTGTTAAGGGTGCAATAGGCAAAGAGTGAATGTTAACGGGATGGAGAGTGAGCATCAACAACGTGTACTCCCTTAATGCCGGTTGCACAATGTATTTAAAAGCCCTTTAATTATGGAAATCCTACTCCAAGTAAAATCTCCCAAAAGGGTATATTTGGAGGGGAGAGAGCCTATTTTTCTGTCTGCAATGTGATCCATACCCAGGGGAACCCCCAAACAGTGATAGTAGTGCTCCAGTAGCAGCAACATCATAGTGCCCAAGTATGAAAGGGCACTATGTTGATGGTGCAAATGGGGCAACGGAGGTGGCACATGGGTCATGCAGTGGGGGTTGCTGATGCACAAGGTGGACAAGGCAGCTGCCCATGTGGCACATAAGAATATAAGAACATAAGATCATAAGATATGCCATAATGGGTCAGACCAAGGTCCATCAAGCCCAGTATCTTGTGTTCAACTGTGGCCAATCTAGGTCACAAGTACTTAGCAGTTTCCCCAAAAGACACACAGGTTCCACAATGCCTTTATTGGAGCAAGCAGTGGATTTCCTGGGTCCCCTTTAATAATGGTTTATGAACCTTTCCCCCAGGAAACTCTGCTACACTAACAGCTTTTACTACATTCTCCGGTAATGAATTCCAGAGTGTGATGATGCGTTGACTGTAAAAATATTTTCTCTAATTAGTCTACAATGGGTTACACTGTAGTTTCAGTGCATGTCCCCTAGTTGTTCTATATCTTGATAGTATAAACAATCGATCTACGTTTATCCATTCCACTCCAGTCATTAATTTATAGACCTCTATCATATCTCCCCTCAGCCATCTCTTCTCCAAGTTGAAGAGCCCTAACCATTTTAGCCTCTCCTCATAGGGCTATCCTTCCATCCCCATTGCTATCTTTGATGTCAAGCATGATCCCACTGTGACAGTGGCAGCACACAGACATGCTGCATCTGCGGAAAGGAGATATGCCACAAGGGGCGGACCAAGGGTCCTGGCACTCTAGACAAAGATCCTAGATAGCCCCCTTCCACTACCACTGAAGCCAGTTCTGCAGGAGGAGGCTGATAGTGCCAGCTGCTGTAGCCATCCAGTAGCTGCAAAATGCAGGTGCCTGGGAAAATACCATAGCTGTGGCTGTCATCCTCCCCCGAGACGTATCGGTGGCAGGAGGGATTGTGTCCCTGCAGAGGCAGATAGTTGGGAGGCTGTGTGGCCATCCATGTGTGCCTTTGTCCCCTCATCCTGACCTTGCACCCTAGGTGTCTACCACACCTGCATGTTGGATGGGCTGGGACTGCACAACACCATGACTGACAGCATGCGGGCATGTCAGCATGGTGTGGGGATGTTGATGGAGGGGGCAGCGGCACCCACCTGCAGCAGACCAAAGCCATGTCCTGGCCCTGTGTGCCATGTGCTTCACAACATGTTCCAAGGTCTGTCTTATGGGGGGAACATGTCATCCCAGGGTCTGTTGCATCCATATGGTTGTGCAGTGGCTCAACACACACACAGTATGTATATGCATGGAAGGTCACAGGTTCAAGTCCCTGCTGTGAATCATTTATTGAATGTCCCTTTGGCTACCCTTTAACCTACAGTACAGGTACAGCACCAGCATGTGCAACCTCCAATGAATCGGCCAGCAAGGGTACAAACACTCATCAGCTACATGGATAGGCTCCACTATCTATGTGTACTGAGAGGGTACTCTGACCGAGCAGTAACCATGACATGGCTATATATCCACATAGCGCTATATAGTGTCTGGCTCCAGTGCAATTCCTCTTCTGGGAACCCAATTACTGAGCCAAATGCTGGGTGTCCATGCCTTTCCCCCCAAGCCAGAGAGCACAGGGTCAATGTGTGCTGACCAGCGGACTGGCAGCATTTGGAATATGAATGATTGGGAACCCAGTGGTGTGTAGCAGGTGCAGTCTGACTGTGCTTGCTGTGGTGGATTGTTAGTCCTAGATGGTTGGGGCAGCAGTTGTACCTGGCCTACTCCCTGTGGTCAGAGTTGGACCAACAGGATTGTAGCAACTGCTTCATGCAAGCCTAGAGGGCCCCCGCTGCAGATGGCATCAGCAGTTTAATACGGGGCACTGACATGCACTGTTCTAGGAGGGTCCCTGTCCAACAGGGGCAGGACACAGAGATTAGATGTGACTTGCGCCTACAGAATGCTGCAATTGTGCAGTAAACAATGCGACTAGCATAACACACTGGCAGTGATGTGGATCTGCAGCACAGCTGGCAGAGACCATCTCTAATAATACAAGTTCTGAGGAGCAGGTGACCACTTAAACTGTGCAGTAGCATGGTTTGCAGCTGTTAAGTGCCTGGAGCACACATTGTCAGTGCGTCGTACTTAGCTGATGTGATGGATCAGTGCATTCTCCATTTGATGATCAGCTGCAGACTGCTGTTCTGCATGTGCATACTTTTATATATGTAGACTGTCGGAGCTTCATAAAGGTCCTTTTCCACATATAAAACAGTCTTTGCATGCAGTAAAATTATCCCCTACAATTCATAAGAAGGTCTCAGGATGACAACTCCATCACTCAATGTGAAATGACCTCAAACCGAAATTTTATTCTGTTAAGCTAAGTCTTTTATTGAAACATATTTATCATAACTTCAAACTTTACAGTATTCCAGGTGAACAAAAAGTGATGTCACAAGAAATAAATATATTTCATGCAAAGAATAAGTTTAGCTCATAAATACTAAACATTTTTTGGCCTGCTCCTTCCTGGTGAATAAATTATTGGAAACGCTGCTAAAAGAAAAAAAAATAGTGAGGTTTCTGGAGTCTAATAGATTGCAGGATCAGAGGCAGCATGGATTCACCAAAGGAGTTGGACCAAGGGAGAGTCCTAAAGGTGGTGTACTTAGATTTCAGTAAAGCATTTGACACAGTTCCTCACAGACGACTCATAAACAAACTGAGCATCCTAAGGATGGACACTAAAGTTACTGATTGGGTTAGAAAATGGTTAAGTGGGAGGCAACAAAGGGTACAGCTGTTCATTGTAAGCACTGATCAATATTTGGTAAGTGTAGTTTCTGTTCATTGTAAACCGCGCTGATGTCGAATAGTGCGGTATAAAAGAAACTGTAAATAAATAAATAAATGGAGCTCACTCTGCGGAGAAGGAGGTTACCAGTGGTGCACCGCAGGGATCTGTCCTTGGTCTGATTTTTTTTATCATCTTTGTTAGTGATATAGCGGAAGGGCTGTTGGGTAAGGTTTGCCTCTTTGCAGATGATACCAAAATCTGCAATAGAGTAGACACCCACGAAGGAGTAGATAAAATGAGGAGGGATCTAGCTAAGTTTGAAGAATAATCTAGAATTTGTCAGTTGAGATTTAATACTAAAAAATGCAGGGTCATGCATTTGGGCTGCAAAAATCCAAAGGAGCGGTATAGTGTAGGGGGTGAAGTACTTCTGTCCACGAAAGAAAAGCGATACCTGGGCTTGATTGTGTCTGGCGATCTCAAAGAAACTAAACAGGTGAAAAGGTGACAGAAAAAGCTAGAAGGATGCTTGGTTGCATAGGGAGAGGAATGGCCAGCAGAAAAAAGGAGGTGATAGTACCTCTGTATAAGTCTCTGGTGCGACCTCATTTGAAGTACTGTGTGCATTTCTGGAGACCGCACCTTCAAAAGGATATAAACAGTTTGGAGTCGGTGCAGAGAGTGGCTACTAAAATGGTTAGTGGTCTTCGTTATAAAGCATATGTGGACAGACTTAAGGGGAAAGGTGGGATAGAGGAGATATGAGAGAGACGTTTAAATACCTCCATAGCATAAATGCACAGGAGAGCCTCTTTTTTATTGAAAGCAAGCTACAAGGGATCATAGGATGAGGGTGAAAGGGGATAGACTCAGGAGTAATATGTGGAAATATTTCTTTATGGAAAGAGTGGTAGATGCATGGAATAGTTTCCCAGTGGAGGTTGTAGAGATGAGGACAGTATCTGACTAGTGTAGTAGTTGATATGGAAGGACAGACTAAATAGGTCATGTGGTCCTTTTTTGCCGTCATGTTTCTATACTTCAATAGCTTCACTCTTAAATTTCATGACTTTGTATGTCTAAATGTTTCTTTTACTAGAGTCAAGTTTTCTCAGAAATGTATGACCTGCTAGCACAGTGTGTGAACTCTATTTCCAAACATTCCTCCAGAAACCACAAGTCATGAAATAAAAGACGGGTTTATGTCACTGACAATCTTAGGCTCTGAAATCACATGTGGCTGCACACAACGGATGTTTTATAGCTCAGAAAAAGAACAAATGAATACTTTAAATGTTAAAACCTAATGAAGATCACACTCAAACCTATTAAACAGTACCCTGCTCATTAATGGCATGGTGGAAGTGTACTGGTTTTCAAATAATTAAGGCCCTCCCAATCTTCAGTAGCAACTCTGAGTTATGTTCTGCAGCAAGAGTTAGAAAGTTCTATGGCATAAATGGATTTAATTAAATGATAGCAAGCTTGTGTTTGTATTTTTTTAACTCTCACAGAGTGACAAGGCAAAAAGGGAACTATTTTCAAAGAGTCATCTTCCCCTCTCCAATTTATGGTTCTGTTTTTTCAAATTCATTGCTTCTTCTTTTATTCTCGTAAGTTCAGCTGTTGAATCAGCTGTGGCTTTCCTAAATATTACAGCTTGCAGTGATCCCACCATTCTGTGAAGTCCGTTCGAGATCCTGTTACAAGGAAGAGAAAAAGAACAGACCCCTAGAATGAACTGCATGGTTTGATGTCACATTCTGACTGTCGAGGCTGTGATTATCTATTGAAAGTGAGAGACATCTATTTTCACCTGGTAGGGTCAGGTCAGCCTTTTGATGTCAGGCTCCTCATCACCAGTCAGTTTCTCTGCCATTGAGCCCCTTGTCCATGTCGTCCGGCTAAAAGGAAGTAGCCACCACTGCTGCCATATTTGAGGGGCTACTTTTTGTGGTGCCCTGAACTCTGGCTCTCTAGCCTAGTAATAAAGCCAAATGAGCCTGAAGCAGAGATTCAACTAGGGGAAAACTCAGTTTTTGTGCGAGTTTACCGCAGAGTTGTTAGCTCTGTGCATATGTATCAATTGACCTGAATCTGCAGAACATTGTCCAGAATCTGAACCACCACTAGATGCTGTTCCAGACAAACAGTCTCCTCTTCCAGGTCAGCTGCCATGGCAGAATCATTTTTGTACCTCTAGGCTACTTCAGGATATGGATGGCTGCACTTAAGAACATAAGATATGCAATGTGGATCACACCAAAGGTCCATGAAGCCCAGTATCTTGTTTCCAACAATGGCCAATCCAGGTCACAAGTACCTGTCAGGTCACAAAAGGTAGACAGATTCCATGCTGCTTATCCCAGGGGTAAGGAGTAGATTTCTCCCAGTATACTTTAATAATCATTTATGAACTTTTCCTCCAGGAACGTGTCCAATCCTCTTTTGAGATCAGCTATAATAACAGCTTTTGTTACATCCTCCATCAAAAAATTATGTTTGATTACAAAATGATGAAAAATATTTTCTCCAATTAGTCTTAAATATGCTCCATTCTAGCTTCATTGCATGTCTCCTAGTCTTTCTAATTTTTGAAGGAATAAACAACTAATCTGTATGGGGGTCATTCTGTACAGCGAATAATGGGGATGGATGTCCCATTTGGATGTCCATTCCCACAATTCTCTCTCCTGCTGGTCCTGGCTAATGCTTCCCAGTACGAACAGCGCACAGGGGGCATTTCTGAGGCAGAGTGAGAGCGAGGCATGGTCGGGCTGCGATCCTGAACATACAGAGCCAATTTTGAGGTCAGCCCTGTATGTCTGGGGCCATGAACATAGATGGGGGACATATTCCATCACAGAGGTGGAATAAGTCCCCCTAGACGTCGGGGGATCATGCTGCCGGGCCCGATCAAAGAGGTAGGGGGGGGGCTAAGTAAGTCCCCCACAGGCGGACCTTGTCTATGGGAGGCTGAATCAAGAGTCCGGCTGCAGGGAAAGAATGAAATTGGTGGCAGCTAGCATTCGTGGCTCCTGAATGGAGCCACGGTGCCATGCCGATGGGATGCCATGACAGTGCGGCTCCATTTTAGGAGCCTGATTGAGGTAGCTGGGCATGTGGCTGAGTGTGCAGGCCAATTAGAATCGGGGCCCGGCCTGCACGTTCAGGCCGTAGACCCGATTCTGATCCCGCGGGCACGTCTTGCCCCTGTGGGATCAGAATTGGGTCTACCTCTGGGTGTCCCGATTCTGATCGGCCACACAGGGGGAAGGAAGGCTAAATTAGAATGTGCCTCTATAGTTCTGTGTTTTCAAACAACTTTCATTGTACATGTGTTGAGCTACTGGCGCCATGAAAGGAGGAGCAAAAAGTTCAAACATCAGACAGGTGCAGGGATGAGGGAGGGGTGGGTGAGGTTCAAATAATACTGGGGAAGCTGTATTCATACTTAAAGTTTCAGGAGAAAAAGAGACTCAAGGACTCAGGAGAACATAGACTCAGTGGCCAATGTATGGGGGACTCTGAGATTTGATGGATGGATGGGTGAATGGGAGAGAGTGGAGACTGGAAACTTGTGTAACCTCTACCAGTCTAGGAGTCCCTCACAGAGGCTATTTGCAGCTATTTGGCAAACTGGTGGCATAACTTCAGGGAGTCAACACTGTCCTTACAAGCTTAACTTGCTGAAAATTTTGGTTTCATAGGTTGGGATCAATAAACACTAGGAAGCTGTTGACATCTTAAATCTACACACTCAAAGCCTCACTCTTAATAAAGGAGTCCAGGCCAGAACTCGGTGTTCTGAACCAAAGGTTTACTGGAAAAATATTAAGGGCTCGCTGACAGTACTGGCATAATATAGTGGCAGAGTATGAAAAAGCACAATGGTCTCTCTCCCCTGCCATGGGGATTCTCTTTCCTGATTTCTTTCCTCTTTACTCCTTTCCCCAGAGTACCTGTAGAGGTGGATGCTAGACTTAGATTTGATCGCAGACCTTGCTTCTCTTCAGGCCTGGTCCTCTGTGCCTTTGTTCCAGAGGATGATTTCTGTATCTTTCTCCTCTCTTGTTCCAGAATGCAAGGGTGACGGAAGGCCTTTTTCTTTTGGTGGTGGTGGGAGGGCCCAAGCTCCACCACACGGGCAGAGGCCTTTCCTGTTCTGCCTGTGTGGATGCAATCTCCCACAGGCAGACAGGAAGGATCTCTGCCATGATCACGGCTTCTCTTCTTCTGCCTGTGGGAGATTAGATTCCTATGGGGAGCCTGCTATGTCATGATTTTTTGGTAGGTCCACCCCTTTCCGACGCCTATGCCAGAATCTGGGTTTCCTGCTGCTCCTCCTTTCTCCAAGGCTTCTTTTGTCCTGCTTTCTCCTTTAGTAGTTCAATGGTCTAAGTTGCCCAGATCACTACTTAGGTTGCTGGTCCCCTGACTGGATTACCTAGGAACCTTCCCTATGGTGCATGACTGTGGTACAGTGACTATTGTCACCCGTCCTACCTGGGCAGCGTATTGGAGCGAGGTAGGTGGGGCATAAAAATATTTATGGATGGGTTTTGGCCAATATCATGCAGGGCCCAGGGACTTTCAGGCCTGGTAGCGTTCTCTGTCACCAAAAATCCCACAGAAACAAAAGGTCCGAGTGGAGGAAAATAAAAGGCTTTTATTTCCCCTGTTAATGCACAAAGGTTCAATTGCTTGGTTACAAAAATGTCCAACACAAATTCCTTACTTCAGGTAAAAGGGAAAAGAAAGTAGTAAAGAAAAACTGTTATCTTCACATTCACTGATAAAGCAGATAAACAGTCTTAACTCCCAAGATAGCTTAGTTGCTCAGACAGGACTCTAGGCTCCCTCTCCTACAGGAGCTACAATCCATCTCATGGTCTGACTCAAGCTCCAGTTGCATCGGCTCGGCTTCTGAGGCCTCTGAGCCTAAATCAGTGCTCGTGGGTAAGTTGCCATAAGGTTCTTTAAATATGTTCCGCACAACTTCCCAATGCTCGGGATTGAGAACTGGGCGTCGGTCCTGCGCCTTCAGATACTGTGAACTGTCCTTGCTTGGCAAGAGTCTTGTCTTAGCTTTCTGTACAGCTGGGACCTTAACAAGTCTTTTAGTGGGCGCGTGTTCCTTGCACCTTATCTTACAAACATTCTCATAAGGATAATATTCTTGTGCTCCTCGCACACCCAATACATCCGCAGTTTGTACCCTGCTTTTAGTAGAATATGGGTTACCTTGTCTTCTTGGTTGGACTGCTCCGGGTGAGGCTTGAGGCCTGCTCCAGTAGGGATCCTGCTCAGCCTGAGTACTAGGCCTTAAGCTCTCCAAGCGTTTGGCTGTGGGCTTCAGCTCACAGTCCCAGCCACGCCTTGGCCTCTCAATATGGCTACCACTCACTCGGGCTGGAGTTGGCCCACCTTCTCCACAGGGTCTCCTTTCTCCCAACCTCTGAGGCTGCTGCTGCCTCCTGTGAAACTGTTGGTCAGGGATTATTGCTCCTCCTGGATATCCAGCCCCTGCATTCGGCTGACCTGCCCAACCTGCTGGTTCCGCTGGTGCTCTAGGTAGTGCTCCTTTCCCAGGCCGTCCTGCCTGTACCTTTCTCCAGGGCTGTCCTGACTCCTCCGGTTCCACTCCTGGTTCCACTCCAGGTTCTTGTAGTTCTGCTTCTTGTTCCCGGTTTCTTTCTCGGTCCTGTTCTCGTTCTGCCTGTTCTGCCCGTTCTGCCTTCCAACCTTTCAAATTCCCTTTAAAAGGCACTCCTCTCTTTCTTGATTGGAGGTGGGCTGGCACTACCTCCTGACCTAGGAGGTGTGGCTCCTCTGTTCCTCGGAGGTCTCTCCTGCTCCCCCTATATGGTTCCTCGGGACATTGCAGTCGGTGTTTGACTTTTCCCGGGTTTAAAACATTTTCTTTCGCTCCCAGAGGGTTTGCAGCATCACATATCCCCCCTCTTAAAATATTACAGGCTGGTGAAGCCTCTTCCACACAGCACGTAATACGTGACATAGCGTCTGCGTTAAAATGTAGCTTCCCAGCTCAATGCTCCACTCTAAAATCATAGGGCTGCAAAGCCATGTACCATCTGGTTAACCGGTTGTTCTCGTTTTTCATGGTATGCAACCATTTCAGAGGGGCATGATCCGTGATTAAAATAAACTTCCTGCCCGTCAAATAGAACTTGAGGGCTTCTATGGCCTATTTGATGGCAAGACATTCTCTTTCTATTGTTGCATACTTTCTCTCAGCCAGCGATAGCTTCCTACTAAGGAACATAATGGGGTGTTCCGCGCCTTCTTGTACTTGTGAGAGAACAGCACCCAAACCTGTTTCAGAGGCGTCCGTTTGTAAGAGAAAGGTTTGCCGGAAGTCCACACCACGCAATATGGGGGCCCTGCACAATTTTTCCTTCAAATTTTGAAAAGCTACCTCGGCCTCAGCTGACTACTGTATCGTATTTGGGGGCGTTTTTCCGCAACATTTCTGTCAAAACAGCACTTTCCTCGGCGAAGTGCGGTAGGAAGCGGCGGTAATAACCGATAAGGCCGAGGAAACTTCTCAACTGTTTTTTGTGTTGCGGTACAGGAAACGTCCGGACACTCTCCACTTTGTCCAACAGCGGTCGCACCGTGCCCCGTCCAACCAGATGGCCTAGGTATTTAACCTCCTTGGCCGCGAAGGTGCATTTCTTTGGGTTTAGCGTTAAACCCGCCCTCCTCATGGCTTCTAGGACTGTTCCCACTTGCTGGAGATGTTCCTTCCATGTGGCACTATGGATCACGACGTCGTCCATGTAGGCCGTTGCAAACGTCTGATAGGGCCGAAGAATGATGTCCATTAGACGCTGGCATGTGGCCGCTGCTCCGTGAAGACCGAAGGGCATTCTTCGAAATTGGAACAGACCCAAAGGGGTGCTAAAGGCAGTCTTGGGTTTAGCCTCACGGGTTAAAGGGACCTGCCAATAGCCCTTTGTCATGTCCAACGTGGTAAGGAATTTTGCCTGCCCGAGCCGGTCTAACAGTTCCTCGATCCAAGGCATCGGGTAGGCGTCGAAAGTGGACACGGCATTTACTTGTCGAAAATCTATACAGAAGTGCATAGTTCCATCGGGCTTAGGTACTAGTACCACGGGACTGCACAACGGACTATGCGATTCTTCTATGATGTTTAATCGTAGCATCTCCCGTACTTGATTGACGACTTCCTGTTTTTTCACTTCTGGCAACCGATACGGTCGTTGCCGAATAATTTTTCCTGGTGGTGTGAGTATCTCGTGTGCAACCAGGCCCGTTTCTCCTGGTATAGGAGTTAGCACATCCCTATACTCTTCCAAGAGTTGGGTCAATTCCTGCTTCTGCCTCATGGAGAGCTCTTCCCCCATCCTTGGCTTAGGGGATTCTCCGCACTCTTCTATACGGGGCCAAGGTCCTCCTCTGGTGGTTCACTCCCCACAGCGATGAAGCCCTCTAGACCTCTCGTCCCCGTAGAGCCGAAACCTCCCGTTCCACGGCTCGTTGGCGTAAGCATGGCGACCTCTTCCAGGTTGGGAAATTCCTTCCGCTCGCAAATCAATTGCGCTATTCTATCTCCTCTTTGGACTTTGAAGTCTTCACTTGAACAGTTAGACAGAAGAACTTGTAATATGCCTCTATAGTCTGGGTCGACTACCCCAGCGGCCACATCGATGCTATGCTTGGCCGCAAGCCCGGAACGCGGCGCTATCCTCCCATAGCATCCTTGGGGTAACTCCATCTGGAGATCTGTAGACACTAACCTACGTCCCTGTTTTGGGATCACCTGGTCCTCAGCACTGTAGAGGTCATACCCCGCGGCCTGTGCCGATGCCCGTTGAGGGCTACGTGCTTTTCCTGAAGTTTTGCAAAACTTTAAAAAAAAATTCTTCGAGGAGCATGCTTGCTCTTTTAAAGGTGACTTCTTCGTTTTTTCCCAAAGAGGGCTAGGAATTATTGTGTTTGTATCCTTCCTAGAGTTATTTGGTTGTGGCTTGGGGTTCTCAGCAGGCTCCTGCCGAATGCAAGTGGAGTTTGGTATCTTGGCTGGAGATAAGCCCTCTTTAAGACTCCTCCTAAATTGTGGCCAATCGCGGCCCAATACCAATTCCTGTGGCAACTTAGGCACAACTGCCACTAGCATTTCTTTCTCTAAGCCCACTCCCTTAACCCACAACTTATAAACAGGGTAGAGGGTGGCCGCACCATGAACACATTTTATTTTAACGTTTCCTTCTGGATGTTCAGGAACTGACAACCCTTGATCCTGGATCACCGACCATAACCGTTTGGAGACCATGGTCTGGTCAGCTCCTGAATCCAGAAGCGCTTGTACACTGACTCCCTGAATTGTTACATTTAGGACAAACCCTTCTCGCATTGTTCTTGGGGCCTCTCCCACAAGAGCCGTGCGAGAATAGCACTCACTTTTTAAGTGACCTCTCTTACCACAAGCATAACATCTTTTAACATTTTCCCTTGCCAGTGGTATATTACTTTCCAAATTACCATATGGAGATTTTGAGGAATTCTTTACTCTCTGTGCCTCCATTCCTATGGCCAATTTGGGAGTCCCTACCCTAGGCTGGGTGACTCTTTCTGCCTCCCAGTATCTCTCGGTAAGAGATATGGCATCTGTAGTAGTACAGCAATTTTGTAAGATTAAAAAGTTCTGTACTCTACTAGGCACAGCAGACATGTACTGCTCTAGTACTATGGCGTCCATTAAAGTATCTATATTCTTTTTCTGGCTGTAGCCATTTGTATGCTAGGCTTTTTATACGATAACCAAGGGCTTTTGGTGTTTCATCTGCTCTAAGGGTCATGGCTCTGAACATTTTATTATAGGCCAGAGGTGTAAGGCCTAAGTGGTCCCTAATAGCAAGGATGACTTCTTCATACATGTTAGCTAGGGCTGGGGGCATTGACCTATAGGCGGCTAACGCCTCCCCTGTAAGGGACGCCGCCAGTCGAATGGCCCATTGCTCGGGTGGCCAGTTGGCTGACCGGGCAATCCTACTAAATGAGTCCAAAAAGTCGTCCACATTGTCATTAGGACTTAGCTTTCCCACCACCAGGTCATTACAGGACCACTGTCCAGTTCCTGGGTTAGCCGGTCCGGTAGCCTGCATCCTATCTGCGTTGCCTTTTTCCATCGCCTCACGCTGTTGAGCCAGCCATTTCTCCATTGTCTGTAATACTGGCGCTTGCTGCTCTTGCATCGCCTGCAATGCTTGGGCTTGATTTCTCAGGGCAACCTCTGCTTGCTTGTCAAATTGATGTGCCATCCAGGCACAGAGGTCTTTAGGCTCCATGATGAACCTGCAACAAAAGAGACAAAGAGAAAAACCCAAGTGTGGCTCTCCCAAACTTTCTTTTTTTTGCTCTCTATTTTTTTTTTTTTTTTAAACTTCCCTGGCATCCAACACTTGTCAGGCCCTATTACATTTTACCTGACGGAAGTGTTGAGTCAGCTCTGGAATGTTAGTTGCTGTCCCCTCTGCAGCTCCTCTGCTTCCGGGTTGGCAACAGGATTTTCATTCAGGATTTTCACTTCCCTTCCGGATTTCAGGTTACTCCAGATCGGGTTTTCTCCCTCCAATCCGGTTTCTCTGGCTGATCCGCTCCGGATCTTGTCCTTCCAGCAGTTCCAAACAGGCCTGGCTTTTTTTCAACTCAGGAGTTTTCTTTCCTTTTCTTTTCTTTGTGCAGACGTAGGTTTTAAGCAACGGAAAAAATCCTGCCAACTACGCCATTTTATGTCACCCGTCCTACCTGGGCAGCGTATTGGAGCGAGGTAGGTGGGGCATAAAAATATTTATGGATGGGTTTTGGCCAATATCATGCAGGGCCCAGGGACTTTCAGGCCTGGTAGCGTTCTCTGTCACCAAAAATCCCACAGAAACAAAAGGTCCGAGTGGAGGAAAATAAAAGGCTTTTATTTCCCCTGTTAATGCACAAAGGTTCAATTGCTTGGTTACAAAAATGTCCAACACAAATTCCTTACTTCAGGTAAAAGGGTAAAGAAAGTAGTAAAGAAAAACTGTTATCTTCACATTCACTGATAAAGCAGATAAACAGTCTTAACTCCCAAGATAGCT